>OX451741.1:673032059-674281166 GCA_948472305.1 Vicia faba
AAAGGTAGTTTATTGTCGAGATTTTTGTTACTATAATAGATTGAAGCCTTGTCATTATGGAAAGTAGTCTATTGTCGAGATTTTTGTTACTCTAATGGATGGTAGCCTTGTCATTATGGAAGGTAGTCTGTTGTCCAGATTTTTGTTACTACAATGGATTGTAGCCTTGTCGTTATGGAAAGTAGTATGTTATCGATATCTTTGTTACACCAATGGATGGTAGCCTAGTCATTATAGAAGGTAGTCTGTTGTTGAGATTTTAGTTACTCCGATGGATGGTAGCCTTGTCATTATGGAAGGTAGTCTGTTGCCGAGATTTTTTATACACCAATGGATTATATCCTTGTCATTATGGAAGGTAGTCTCTTGTGGATATTTTGGTTACTCCAATGATGGCACCCTTGTCATTATGGAAGGTAGTCTTTTGTCGAGATTTTTGATACTACAATGGATGGTAGCCTACTCATTATAGAAGGTAGTCTGTTGTCGAGATTTTAGTTACTCCAATGGATGGTATCCTTGTCATTATGGAAGGTAGTCTATTTCCGAGATTTTTTATACTCCAATGGATTATATCCTTGTAGTTATGGAAGGTAGTCGCTTGTAGATATTTTGGTTACTCCAATGATGGCACCCTTGTCATTATGGAAGGTAGTCTATTGTCGAGATTTTTTATACTACAATGGATGGTAGACTTGTCATTATCGAAGGTAGTCTGTTGTCGAGATTTCTGTTACTCCAATGTATGGTAGCCTTGTCATTATGGAAGGTAGTTTATTGTCGAGATTTTTGTTATTTCAATGGATGGTAGCCTTGTCATTATGGAAGGTAGTCTGTTGTCGAGATTTTTTTTACTCCAATGGATGGTAGCCTTGTAGTTATAGAAGGTAGTCTATTGTCGAGATTTTTGTTAAAATAATGGATGGTATCCTTTTCATTATGGAAGGTAGTCGATTGTCGAGATTTTTGTTACTACAATGGATTGTAGCCTTGTCGTTATGGAAGGTAGTCTGTTGTCGATATCTTTGTTACTCCAATGGATGGTTGCCTATTCATTATGGAAGGTAGTCTGTTGTCAAGATAAGGGATGATAGCCTTGTCATTATGGAACATAGTTTGTTGTCAAGATTTTTGTTATTCCAATGGATGGTAGCCATGTCATTATGAAAGGTAGTCTATTGTCGATATTTTTTTTACTATAATTGATTGAAGCCTTGTTATTATGGAAGGTAGTCTATTGTCTAGATTATTGATACTCCAATGGATGGTAGCCTTGTCATTATGGAAAGTAGTCTGTTGTCGATATTTTTGTTACTACAATGGATTGTAGCCTTAACGTTATGGAAAGTAGTATGTTGTCGATATCTTTGTTACTCCAATGGATGGTATCCTAGTCATTATAGAAGGAAGTCTGTTTGCCGAGATTTTAGTTACTCCAATGGATGGTAGCCTTGTCATTATGGATGGTAGTTTGTTGCCGAGATTTTTTATACTCCAATGTATTATATTCTTGTCATTATGGAAGGTAGTCTCTTGTGGATATTTTGGTTACTCCAATGATGGCACCCTTGTCATTATGGAAGGTAGTCTGTTGTTGAGATTTTTGACACTACAATGGATGGTAGACTTGTCATTATCGAAGGTAGTCTGTTTTCGATATTTCTGTTACTCCGATGGATGGTACCTTTGTCATTATGGAAGGTAGTTTATTGTCGACATTTTTTTACTACAATGGATGGTATCCTTGTCGTTATGGAAGGTAGTCTATTGTCGAGATTTTTGTTACTCCAATTGATGGTATCCTTGTCATTATGGAAGGTAGTCTGTCTTTGTGATTTCTGTTACTCCAATGGATGGTAGCCTTGTCATTAAGGACGGTAGTCTGTTGTTCAGATTTTTGTTACTCCAATGGATGGTAGACTTGTCATTATGGAAGGTAGTCTATTGTCGAGATTTTTATTACTCCATTGGATGGTAGCCTTGTCATTATGAAAGGTAGTGTGTTGTCAATATTTTTGTTATTCCAATGGATGGTACCCTTGTGATTATGGAAGGTAGTCTTTTGTCGTGATTCTTGTTACTCTAAGGGATGGTAGCCTTGTAATTATGGAAGGTAGCATGTTGTCGAGATTTTTGTTACTCCAATGGATGGTAACCTTGCCAATATGGAAGGTAGTCTGTTTTCGATATCTTTGTTACTCCAATGGATTGTAGCATAGTCATTTTGGAAGGTAATCTATTGTTGAGATTTTTGTTACTCCAATGGATGGTAGCCTTGTCATTATGGAAGGTAGTCTATTGTCGAGATTTTATATACTACAATGGATTGTAGCCTTGTCATTATGGAAGGCAGTCAGTTGTCTAGATTTTTGTTACTACAATGGATTGTATCCTCGTCGTTATGGAAGGTGGTCTGTTGTCGATATCTTTGTTACTCCAATGGATGCTAGCCTTGTCATTATGGAAGATAGTCTATTGTCGAGATTTTTGTTAGTCCATTGGATGGTAGCCTTGTCATTATGGAAGGTAGTGTGTTTCTGATATTTTTGTTATTCCAATGGATGGTAGCCTAGTCATTATGGAAGGTAGTCTGTTGTCGTGATTTTTGTTACTCCATTGGATAATAGCCTAGTCATTATGGAAGGTAGTCTGTTGTTGAGATTTTTGTTACTCTAACGGATGGTAGCCTTGTCATTATAGAAGGTAGTATATTGTTGAGATTTTTGTCACTACAATGGATGGTAGCCTAGTCATTATAGAAGATAGTCTGTTGTGGAGATTTTTGTTACTACAATGGATTGTAGCCTTGTCATTATGGAAGGTAGTATGTTGTCGAGATTTTTGTTACTCTAAGGCATGGTAGCCTTGTCATTATAGAAGGTAGTATATTGTTGAGATTTTTGTCACTACAATGGATTGTAGCCTTGTCATTATAAAATATAGTCTGTTATTGAGATCTTTATTACTCCAATGGATATTAGCCTAGTCATTATGGAAGGTAGTCTTCTGTCGAGATTTTTGTTACTATAAGGGATGGTAGCCTTGTCATTATAGAAGGTAGTATATTGTTGAGATTTTTGTCACTACATTGGATGGTATCCTTGTCATTATAGAAGATAGTCTGTTGTCGAGATTTTTGTTACTACAATGGATTGTAGCCTTGTCATTATGGAAGGTAGTCTGTTGTTGATATCCTTGTTACTCCAAAGGATGGTAATCTAGTCATTATGGAAGGTAATTTGTGTACGAGATTTTAGTTACTCCAATGGATGGTAGCCTTGTGATTATGGAAGGTAGTATATTGTCGTGATTTTTGTTACTCTATGGGATGGTAGCCTTGTCATTATGGAAGGTAGTATGTTGTCGATATCTTTGTTACTCCAATGGATGGTAGCCTTTTCATTATGGAAGGTAGTCTGTTGTCGAGATTTTTATTACTCTAAGGGATGGTAGCCTTGTCATTATGGAACGTATTCTGTTGTCGAGATTTTTGTTATTCCATTGGATGGTAGTATTGTCATTATAGAAGGTAGTATATTATCGAGATTTTTGTCACTATAATGGATGGTAGCCTTGTCATTATGGAAAGTAGTCTGTTATCGATATCTTTGTTACTCCAATGGATGGTATCCTAGTCATTATAGAAGGTAGTTTGTTGTCAAGATTTTAGTTACTCCAATGGATGGTAGCCTTGTCATTATGTAAGGTAGTTTGTTGCTGAGTTTTTTTTACTCCAATGGATTATATCCTTGTCATTATGGAAGGTAGTCTCTTGTGGATATTTTGGTTACTCCAATGATGTCACCCTTGTCATTATGGAAGGTAGTCTGTTGTCGAGATTTTTGATACTACAATGTATGGTAGACTTGTCATTATCGAAGGTTGTCTGTTTTCGAGATTTCTGTTACTCCAATGGACGATAGCCTTGTCATTATGGAAGGTAGTTTATTGTCGACATTTTTTTACTACGATGGATGGTATCCTTGTCATTATCGAAGGAAGTCTATTGTCGTTAATTTTGTTACTCCAATTGATGGTTGCCTTGTCATTATGGAAGGTAGTCTGTTGTCGAGATTTTTGTTACAACAATGGATGGTAGCCTTTTCATTATGGAAGGTATGCTGTTTATATCTTTGTTACTACAATGGATGGTAGCCTAGTCAATATGTAAGGTAGTCTATTGTGGAAATTTCTGTTACTCCAATGGATGGTAGCCTTGTCATTATGGAAGGGAGTCTGTTGTCCAAATTTTTTTTACTACAATGGATAGTAGCCTTGTCATTATGGAAGGTAGTCTATTGTCGAGATTTGTGTTACTGCAATGGATGGTAGCCTTGTCATTTTGGAAGGTAGTATGTCTTTGTGATTTCTGTTACTCCAATGGATTGTAGCCTTGTCTTTAAGGACGGTAGTCTGTTGTTCAGATTTTTATTACTTCAATGGATGGTAGACTTGTCATTATGGAAGGTAGTATATTGTCGATATTTTTGTTACTCCATTGGATGGTAGCCTTGTCATTATAGAAGGTAGTGTGTTGTCGATATTTTTATTATTCCAATGGATGGTAGCCTTGTCATTATGGAAGGTAGTATTCTGTCGTGATTCTTGTTACTCTAAGGGATGGTAGCCTTGTAATTATGGAAGGTAGTATGTTGTCGAGATTTTTGTTACTCCAATGGATGGTAGCCTTGTCAACATGGAAGGTAGTCTGTTGTCGATATCTTTGTTACTCCAATGGATGTATCCTAGTCATTTTGGAAGGTAGTCTATTGTTGAGATTTTTTTTACTCCAATGGATGGTAGCCTTGTCATTATGGAAGGTAGTCTATTGTCGAGATTTTTTATACTACAATGGATTGTAGCCTTGATATTATGGAAGGTAGTCTATTGCCGAGTTTTTTTTACTCCAATGGATTATATCCTCGTCATTATGGAAGGTAGTCTCTTGTGGATATTTTGGTTACTCCAATGATGACACCCTTGTAATTCCGGAAGGTAGTCTGTTGTCGAGATTTTTGATACTACAATGGTGGTAGACTTGTCATTATGGAAGGTAGTCTGTTGTCGAGATTTTTTTTACAACAATGGATGGTAGCCTTGTCATTATGGAAGGTAGTATGTTGTTGATATCTTTGTTAGTCCAATGGATGGTAGCCTAGTCATTATGTAAGGTAGTCTGTTGTGGAGATTTCTCTTACTCCAATGGATGGTAGCCTTGTCATTATGGAAGTTAGTCTGTTGTCGTGATTTTTGTTACTCTAATGGATGGTAGCCTTGTCATTATGGAAGGTAGTCTGTTGTCCAAATTTTTTTTACTATAATGGATGGTAGCCTTATCATTATGGAAGGTAGTCCATTGCCAGGATTTTTGTTACTATAATGGATTTATCCTTGTCGTCATGGAAGGTAGTTTATTGTCGATATTTTTGTTATTCCAATGGATGGTTGCCTTGTCATTACGGAAGGTAATCTGTTGTCGATATCTTTGTTACTCCATTGGATGGTAGCCTTGTCATTTTGGAAGGTAGTCTGTTGTTGAGATTTTTGTTACTCCAATGGATGGTAGCCTTGTCATTATGGAAGGTAGTCTATTGTCGAGATTTTTGTTACTATAATGGATTGTAGCCTTGTCGTTATAGAAGGTAGTCTGTTGTCGATATCCTTGTTACTCCAATGGACGGTAACCTAGTCATTATGGAAGGTAGTTTGTGTACGAGATTTTAGTTACTCCAATGGATGGTAGCCTTGTCATTATGGAAGGTAGTCTATTGTGGAGATTTTTTATACTCCAATGGATTGTAGCCTTGTAATTATGGAAGGTAGTCTATTGTTGAGATTTTTGTTACTACAATGGATTGTAGCCTTGTCGTAATGGAAGGTAGTCTGTTGTCGATATCTTTGTTAATCCAATGGATGGTTTCCTAGTCATTATGGAAGGTAGTCTGTTGTTGACATTTTTGTTACTCTAAGGGATGGTAGCCTTGGCATTATGGAACGTAGTTTGTTGTCAAGATTTTTGTTATTCCAATGGATGGTAGCCTTGTCATTATGAAAGGTAGTTTATTGTCGAGATTTTTGTTACTATAATAGATTGAAGCCTTGTCATTATGGAAAGTAGTCTATTGTCGAGATTTTTGTTACTCTAATGGATGGTAGCCTTGTCATTATGGAAGGTAGTCTGTTGTCCAGATTTTTGTTACTACAATGGATTGTAGCCTTGTCGTTATGGAAAGTAGTATGTTATCGATATCTTTGTTACACCAATGGATGGTAGCCTAGTCATTATAGAAGGTAGTCTGTTGTTGAGATTTTAGTTACTCCAATGGATGGTAGCCATGTCATTATGGAAGGTAGTCTGTTGCCGAGATTTTTTATACACCAATGGATTATATCCTTGTCATTATGGAAGGTAGTCTCTTGTGGATATTTTGGTTACTCCAATGATGGCACCCTTGTCATTATGGAAGGTAGTCTTTTGTCGAGATTTTTGATACTACAATGGATGGTAGCCTACTCATTATAGAAGGTAGTCTGTTGTCGAGATTTTAGTTACTCCAATGGATGGTAGCCTTGTCATTATGGAAGGTAGTCTATTTCCGAGATTTTTTATACTCCAATGGATTATATCCTTGTAGTTATGGAAGGTAGTCGCTTGTAGATATTTTGGTTACTCCAATGATGGCACCCTTGTCATTATGGAAGGTAGTCTATTGTCGAGATTTTTTATACTACAATGGATGGTAGACTTGTCATTATCGAAGGTAGTCTGTTGTCGAGATTTCTGTTACTCCAATGTATGGTAGCCTTGTCATTATGGAAGGTAGTTTATTGTCGAGATTTTTGTTATTTCAATGGATGGTAGCCTTGTCATTATGGAAGGTAGTCTGTTGTCGAGATTTTTTTTACTCCAATGGATGGTAGCCTTGTAGTTATGGAAGGTAGTCTATTGTCGAGATTTTTGTTAAAATAATGGATGGTATCCTTTTCATTATGGAAGGTAGTTGATTGTCGAGATTTTTGTTACTACAATGGATTGTAGCCTTGTCGTTATGGAAGGTAGTCTGTTGTCGATATCTTTGTTACTCCAATGGATGGTTGCCTAGTCATTATGGAAGGTAGTCTGTTGTCAAGATTTTTGTTACTCTAAGGGATGATAGCCTTGTCATTATGGAACATAGTTTGTTGTCAAGATTTTTGTTATTCCAATGGATGGTAGCCATGTCATTATGAAAGGTAGTCTATTGTCGATATTTTTTTTACTATAATTGATTGAAGCCTTGTTATTATGGAAGGTAGTCTATTGTCTAGATTATTGATACTCCAATGGATGGTAGCCTTGTCATTATGGAAAGTAGTCTGTTGTCGATATTTTTGTTACTACAATAGATTGTAGCCTTAACGTTATGGAAAGTAGTATGTTGTCGATATCTTTGTTACTCCAATGGATGGTATCCTAGTCATTATAGAAGGAAGTCTGTTTGCCGAGATTTTAGTTACTCCAATGGATGGTAGCCTTGTCATTATGGATGGTAGTTTGTTGCCGAGATTTTTTATACTCCAATGTATTATATTCTTGTCATTATGGAAGGTAGTCTCTTGTGGATATTTTGGTTACTCCAATGATGGCACCCTTGTCATTATGGAAGGTAGTCTGTTGTTGAGATTTTTGACACTACAATGGATGGTAGACTTGTCATTATCGAAGGTAGTCTGTTTTCGATATTTCTGTTACTCCGATGGATGGTACCTTTGTCATTATGGAAGGTAGTTTATTGTCGACATTTTTTTACTACAATGGATGGTATCCTTGTCGTTATGGAAGGTAGTCTATTGTCGAGATTTTTGTTACTCCAATTGATGGTATCCGTGTCATTATGGAAGGTAGTCAGTCTTTGTGATTTCTGTTACTCAAATGGATGGTAGCCTTGTCATTAAGGACGGTAGTCTGTTGTTCAGATTTTTGTTACTCCAATGGATGGTAGACTTGTCATTATGGAAGGTAGTCTATTGTCGAGATTTTTATTACTCCATTGGATGGTAGCCTTGTCATTATGAAAGGTAGTGTGTTGTCAATATTTTTGTTATTCCAATGGATGGTACCCTTGTGATTATGGAAGGTAGTCTTTTGTCGTGATTCTTGTTACTCTAAGGGATGGTAGCCTTGTAATTATGGAAGGTAGCATGTTGTCGAGATTTTTGTTACTCCAATGGATGGTAACCTTGCCAATATGGAAGGTAGTCTGTTTTCGATATCTTTGTTACTCCAATGGATTGTAGCATAGTCATTTTGGAAGGTAATCTATTGTTGAGATTTTTGTTACTCCAATGGATGGTAGCCTTGTCATTATGGAAGGTAGTCTATTGTCGATATTTTATATACTACAATGGATTGTAGCCTTGTCATTATGGAAGGCAGTCAGTTGTCTAGATTTTTGTTACTACAATGGATTGTATCCTCGTCGTTATGGAAGGTGGTCTGTTGTCGATATCTTTGTTACTCCAATGGATGCTAGCCTTGTCATTATGGAAGATAGTCTATTGTCGAGATTTTTGTTAGTCCATTGGATGGTAGCCTTGTCATTATTGAAGGTAGTGTGTTTCTGATATTTTTGTTATTCCAATGGATGGTAGCCTAGTCATAGGTAGTCTGTTGTCGTGATTTTTGTTACTCCATTGGATAATAGCCTAGTCATTATGGAAGGTAGTCTGTTGTTGAGATTTTTGTTACTCTAACGGATGGTAGCCTTGTCATTATAGAAGGTAGTATATTGTTGAGATTTTTGTCACTACAATGGATGGTAGCCTAGTCATTATAGAAGATAGTCTGTTGTGGAGATTTTTGTTACTACAATGGATTGTATCCTTGTCGTTATGGAAGGTAGTTTGTTGTCGATATCTTTGTTACTCCAATAGATGGAAGCCTAGTCATTATGGAAGTTAATATGTGTACGAGATTTTAGTTACTCCAATGGATGGTAGCCTTGTCATTATGGAAGGTAGTCTGTTGTCGAGATTTTTTATACTCCAATGGATTGTAGCCTTCTAATTATGGAAGGTAGTCTCTTGTGGATATATTGGTTACTCCAATGATGGTACCGTTGTCATTATGGAAGGTAGTATGGTGTCGAGATTTTTGTTACTCTAAGGCATGGTAGCCTTGTCATTATAGAAGGTAGTATATTGTTGAGATTTTTGTCACTACAATGGATTGTAGCATTGTCATTATAAAATATAGTCTGTTATTGAGATCTTTATTACTCCAATGGATATTAGCCTAGTCATTATGGAAGGTAGTCTTCTGTCGAGATTTTTGTTACTATAAGGGATGGTAGCCTTGTCATTATAGAAGGTAGTATATTGTTGAGATTTTTGTCACTACATTGGATGGTATCCTTGTCATTATAGAAGATAGTCTGTTGTCGAGATTTTTGTTACTACAATGGATTGTAGCCTTGTCATTATGGAAGGTAGTCTGTTGTTGATATCCTTGTTACTCCAATGGATGGTAATCTAGTCATTATGGAAGGTAATTTGTGTACGAGATTTTAGTTACTCCAATGGATGGTAGCCTTGTGATTATGGAAGGTAGTATATTGTCGTGATTTTTGTTACTCTATGGGATGGTAGCCTTGTCATTATGGAAGGTAGTATGTTGTCGATATCTTTGTTACTCCAATGGATGGTAGCCTTTTCATTATGGAAGGTAGTCTGTTGTCGAGATTTTTATTACTCTAAGGGATGGTAGCCTTGTCATTATGGAACGTATTCTGTTGTCGAGATTTTTGTTATTCCATTGGATGGTAGTATTGTCATTATAGAAGGTAGTATATTATCGAGATTTTTGTCACTATAATGGATGGTAGCCTTGTCATTATGTAAGGTAGTCTGTTGTCGAGATTTTTGTTACTACAATGGATTGTAGCCTTGTTGTTAAGGAAGGTAGTTTGTTTTCGATATCTTTGTTACTCCAATGGATGGTAGCCTAGTCATTATGGAAGGTAGTATGTTGTCGAGATTTTTTATACTCCAATGGATTGTAGCCTTGTAATTATGGAAGGTAGTCTCTTGTGGATATTTTGGTTACTCCAATGATGGTACCCTTGTCATTATGGAAGGTAGTCTATTGCCGAGATTTTTGTTAATCCATTGCATGGTAGCCTTATCATTATGGAAGGTAATGTGTTATCGATATTTTTGTTATTCCAATGGATGGTAGACTTGTCATTATGGAAGGTAGTCTGTTGTCGTGATTTTTGTTACTCCAATGGATGGTAGCCTTGCCATTATGGAAGGTAGTCTGTTGTTGATATTTTTGTTACTCCAATGGATGGTAGCATTGTCATTATAGAAGGTAGTATATTATCGAGATTTTTGTCACTACAATTGATGGTAGCCTTGTCATTATGGAAGGTAGTCTGTTGTCAAGATTTTTGTTACTACAATGGATTGTAGCCTTGTCGTTATGGAAGATAGTCTGTTGTCAATATATTTTTTACTCCAATGGATGGTAGCCTAGTCATTATGGAAGGTAGTTTGTGTACGAGATTTTAGTTACTCCAATGGATGGTACCCTTGTCATTATGGAAGGTAGTATGTTGTCGAGATTCTTGATACTGCAATGGATTGTAGACTTGTCATTATGGAAGGTAGTCTGTTGTCGAGATTTCTGTTACTCCAATGGATGGTAGCCTTGACATTATGGAAGGTAGTTTATTGTCGACATTTATTTACTACAATGGATGGTAGCCTTGTCATTATGGAAGGTAGTCTATTGTCGAGATTTTTGTTACTCCAATGGATGGTAGCCTTATCATTATGGAATGTAGTCTGTTGTCGAGATTTTTGTTATTCCAATAGATGGTAGCGTTGTCATTATATTCCAATGGATGGTTGCCTTGTCATTATAGAAGGTAGTATATTGTTGAGATTTTTGTCATTACAATGGATGGTGGCCTTGTCATTATGGAAGGTAGTCTGTTGTCGAGATTTTTGTTACTACAATGGATTGTAGCCTTGTCATTATGGAAGGTAGTATGTTGTCGATATCTTTGTTACTCCAATGGATGGTAGCCTAGTCATTATGGAAGGTAATTTGTGTATGATATTTTTGTTATTCCAATGGATGGTAGCCTTGTCATTATGAAAGGTAGTTTGTTGTCATGATTTTTGTTAATCTAAGGAATGGTAGCCTTGTCATTATGGAAGGTAGTATGTTGTCGATATCTTTGTTACTAAAATGGATGGTAGCCTTGTCATTATGGAAGGTAGTCTGTTGTCGTGATTTTTGTTACAACAATGGATGGTAGCCTTATCATTATGGAAGGTAGTATGTTGTCGATATATTTGTTACTCTAACGGATGGTAGCCTTGTCATTATGTAAGGTAGTCATTTGTCGAGATTTTTGTTACTCTAAGGGATGGTAGCCTTTCATTATGGAACGTAGTCTGTTGTCGAGATTTTGGATATTCCAATGGATGGTAGCCTTTTCATTATAGAAGGTAGTATATTGTTGAGATTTTTGTCACTACAATGGATGGTAGCCTTGTCATTATGGAAGGTAGTCTGTTGTCGGGATTTTTGTTACTACAATGGATTGTAGGCTTGTCATTTTGGTAGGTAGTATGTTGTCGATATCTTTGTTACTCCTATGGATGGTAGCCTAGTCATTATGGAAGGTAGTTTGTGTACGATTTTTTTGGTTATTCCAATGGATGGTAGCCTTGTCGTTTTGAAAGGTAGTTTGTTGTCGTGATTTTTGTTACTTTAAGGGATGGTAGCCTTGTCATTAGGGAAGGTAGTATGTTGTCGATTTCTTTGTTACTCCAATGGATGGTATCCTTGTCATTATGGAAGGTAGTCTGTTGTCTAGATTTTTGTTACTCCAATGGATGGTAGCCTTGTCATTATAGAAGGTAATATATTGTCGATATTTTTGTCACTACAATGGATGGTAGCCTTGTCATTATGGAAGGTTGTCTGTTGTCGAGATTTTTGTTACTACAATGGATTGTAGCCTTGTTGTTATGGAAGGTAGTTTGATGTCGATATCTTTGTTACTCCAATGGATGGTAGCCTAGTCAGAATGGAATGTAGTTTGTGTACGAGATTTTAGTTACTCCACTGCATGGTAGCCTTGACATTATGGAAGGTAATGTGTTTTCGATATTTTTTAATTCCAATGGTTGGTAGCCTTGTCATTATGGAAGGTAGTCTGTTGTCGTGATTTTTGTTACTCCAATGGATGGTAGCCTTGTTACTTTGGAAGGTAGTATGTTGTTGATATCTTTGTTACTCTAATGGATGGTAGCCTTGTCATTATGGAAGGTAATCTGTTCTCGAGATTTTTGATATTCCAATGGATGGTTGCCTTGTCATTATAGAAGGTAGTATATTGTTGAGATTTTTGTCACTACAATTGATGGTGGCCTTGTCATTATGGAAGGTAGTCTGTTGTCGAGATTTTTGTTACTACAATGGATTGTAGCCTTGTCATTATGGAATGTAGTATGTTGTCGATATCTTTGTTACTCCAATGGATGGTAGCCTAGTCATTATGGAAGGTAATTTGTGTATGATATTTTTGTTATTCCAATGGATGGTAGCCTTGTCATTATGAAAGGTAGTTGGTTGTCGTGATTATTGTTACTCTAAGGGATGGTAGTCTTGTCATTATGGAACGTAGTCTGTTGTCGAGATTTTTGTAATTCCAATGGATGGTAGCGTTGTCATTATAGAAGGTAGTATGTTGTCGAGATTTTTGTCACTACAATGGATCGTAGCCTTATCATTATGGAAGGTAGTCTGTTGTTGAGATTTTTGTTACTACAATGGATTGTATCCTTGTCGTTATGGAAGGTAGTTTGTTGTCGATATCTTCGTTACTCCAATAGATCGTAGCCTAGTCATTATGGAAGGTAGTTTGTGTACGAGATTTTAGTTACTCTAATGGATGGTAGCCTTGTCCTTATGGAAGGTAGTCTGTTGTCGAGATTTTTTATACTCCAATGGATTGTAGCCTTGTAATTATGGAAGGTAGTCTCTTGTGGATATTTTGGTTACTCCAATGATGGTACCCTTGTCATTATGGAAGGTAGTCTATTGCCGATATTTTTGTTACTCCATTGCATGGTAGCCTTGTCATTATGGAAGGTAGTGTGTTGTCGACATTTTTTTTATTCCAATGGATGGTAGCCTTGTCATTTTGGAAGGTAGTCTGTTGTCGTGATTTTTGTTACTCCAATGGATGGTAGCCTAGCCATTATGGTAGGTAGTATGTTGTCGATATCTTTGCTACTCCAATGGATGGTAGACTTGTCATTATGGAAGGTAGTCTGTTGTCGAGATATTTGGTACTCTAAGGGATGGTAGCCTTGTCATTATGGCACGTAGTCTATTCTCGAGATTTTTGTTATTCCAATGGATGGTAGCGTTGTCATTATAGAAGGTAGTATATTATCGAGATTTTTGTCACTACAATGGATGGTAGCCTTGTCATTATGGAAGGTAGTCTGTTTTCTAGATTTTTGTTACTACAATGGATTGCAGCCTTGTCGTTATGGAAGATAGTCTATTGTCAATATATTTGTTACTCCAATAGATTGTAGCCTAGTCATTATGGAAGGTAGTTTGTGTACGAGATTTTAGTTACTCCAATGCATGGCAGCCTTGTCATTATGGAAGGTAGTCTGTTGTCGAGATTTTTGATACTATAATGGATTGTAGCCTTGTCATTATGGAAGGTAGTATGTTGTGGATATCTTTGTTACTCCAATGGATGGTAGCCTAGTCATTATGGAAGGTAATTTGTGTATGATATTTTTGTTATTCCAATGGATGGTAGCCTTGTCATTATGAAAGGTAGTTGGTTGTCGAGATTTTTGTTACTCTAAGGGATGGTAGCCTTGTCATTATGGAACGTAGTCTGTTGTCGAGATTTTTGTAATTCCAATGGATGGTAGCATTGTCATTATAGAAGGTAGTATGTTGTCGAGATTTTTGTCACTACAATGGATCGTAGCCTTATCATTATGGAAGGTAGTCTGTTGTCGAGATTTTTGTTACTATAATGGATTGTATCCTTATCGTTATGGAAGGTAGTTTGTTGTCGATATCTTTGTTACTCCAATAGATCGTAGCGTAGTCATTATGGAAGGTAGTTTGTGTATGAGATTTTAGTTACTCCAATGGATGGTAGCCTTGTCCTTATGGAAAGTAGTCTGTTGTTGAGATTTTTTATACTCCATTGATGGTACCCTTGTCATTATGGAAGGTAGTCTGTTGTCGTGATTTTTGTTACTCCAATAGATGGTAGCCTTATCATTATGGAAGGTAGTATGTTGTCGATATATTTGTTACTCCAATGGATGGTAGCCTTGTCCTTATGGAAGGTAGTCTGTTGTCGATATTTTTGTTACTACAATAGATTGTAGCCTTAACGTTATGGAAAGTAGTATGTTGTCGATATCTTTGTTACTCCAATGGATGGTATCCTAGTCATTATAGAAGGAAGTCTGTTTGCCGAGATTTTAGTTACTCCAATGGATGGTAGCCTTGTCATTATGGATGGTAGTTTGTTGCCGAGATTTTTTATACTCCAATGTATTATATTCTTGTCATTATGGAAGGTAGTCTCTTGTGGATATTTTGGTTACTCCAATGATGGCACCCTTGTCATTATGGAAGGTAGTCTGTTGTTGAGATTTTTGACACTACAATGGATGGTAGACTTGTCATTATCGAAGGTAGTCTGTTTTCGATATTTCTGTTACTCCGATGGATGGTACCTTTGTCATTATGGAAGGTAGTTTATTGTCGACATTTTTTTACTACAATGGATGGTATCCTTGTCGTTATGGAAGGTAGTCTATTGTCGAGATTTTTGTTACTCCAATTGATGGTATCCGTGTCATTATGGAAGGTAGTCAGTCTTTGTGATTTCTGTTACTCAAATGGATGGTAGCCTTGTCATTAAGGACGGTAGTCTGTTGTTCAGATTTTTGTTACTCCAATGGATGGTAGACTTGTCATTATGGAAGGTAGTCTATTGTCGAGATTTTTATTACTCCATTGGATGGTAGCCTTGTCATTATGAAAGGTAGTGTGTTGTCAATATTTTTGTTATTCCAATGGATGGTACCCTTGTGATTATGGAAGGTAGTCTTTTGTCGTGATTCTTGTTACTCTAAGGGATGGTAGCCTTGTAATTATGGAAGGTAGCATGTTGTCGAGATTTTTGTTACTCCAATGGATGGTAACCTTGCCAATATGGAAGGTAGTCTGTTTTCGATATCTTTGTTACTCCAATGGATTGTAGCATAGTCATTTTGGAAGGTAATCTATTGTTGAGATTTTTGTTACTCCAATGGATGGTAGCCTTGTCATTATGGAAGGTAGTCTATTGTCGATATTTTATATACTACAATGGATTGTAGCCTTGTCATTATGGAAGGCAGTCAGTTGTCTAGATTTTTGTTACTACAATGGATTGTATCCTCGTCGTTATGGAAGGTGGTCTGTTGTCGATATCTTTGTTACTCCAATGGATGCTAGCCTTGTCATTATGGAAGATAGTCTATTGTCGAGATTTTTGTTAGTCCATTGGATGGTAGCCTTGTCATTATTGAAGGTAGTGTGTTTCTGATATTTTTGTTATTCCAATGGATGGTAGCCTAGTCATAGGTAGTCTGTTGTCGTGATTTTTGTTACTCCATTGGATAATAGCCTAGTCATTATGGAAGGTAGTCTGTTGTTGAGATTTTTGTTACTCTAACGGATGGTAGCCTTGTCATTATAGAAGGTAGTATATTGTTGAGATTTTTGTCACTACAATGGATGGTAGCCTAGTCATTATAGAAGATAGTCTGTTGTGGAGATTTTTGTTACTACAATGGATTGTATCCTTGTCGTTATGGAAGGTAGTTTGTTGTCGATATCTTTGTTACTCCAATAGATGGTAGCCTAGTCATTATGGAAGTTAATATGTGTACGAGATTTTAGTTACTCCAATGGATGGTAGCCTTGTCATTATGGAAGGTAGTCTGTTGTCGAGATTTTTTATACTCCAATGGATTGTAGCCTTCTAATTATGGAAGGTAGTCTCTTGTGGATATATTGGTTACTCCAATGATGGTACCGTTGTCATTATGGAAGGTAGTATGGTGTCGAGATTTTTGTTACTCTAAGGCATGGTAGCCTTGTCATTATAGAAGGTAGTATATTGTTGAGATTTTTGTCACTACAATGGATTGTAGCATTGTCATTATAAAATATAGTCTGTTATTGAGATCTTTATTACTCCAATGGATATTAGCCTAGTCATTATGGAAGGTAGTCTTCTGTCGAGATTTTTGTTACTATAAGGGATGGTAGCCTTGTCATTATAGAAGGTAGTATATTGTTGAGATTTTTGTCACTACATTGGATGGTATCCTTGTCATTATAGAAGATAGTCTGTTGTCGAGATTTTTGTTACTACAATGGATTGTAGCCTTGTCATTATGGAAGGTAGTCTGTTGTTGATATCCTTGTTACTCCAATGGATGGTAATCTAGTCATTATGGAAGGTAATTTGTGTACGAGATTTTAGTTACTCCAATGGATGGTAGCCTTGTGATTATGGAAGGTAGTATATTGTCGTGATTTTTGTTACTCTATGGGATGGTAGCCTTGTCATTATGGAAGGTAGTATGTTGTCGATATCTTTGTTACTCCAATGGATGGTAGCCTTTTCATTATGGAAGGTAGTCTGTTGTCGAGATTTTTATTACTCTAAGGGATGGTAGCCTTGTCATTATGGAACGTATTCTGTTGTCGAGATTTTTGTTATTCCATTGGATGGTAGTATTGTCATTATAGAAGGTAGTATATTATCGAGATTTTTGTCACTATAATGGATGGTAGCCTTGTCATTATGTAAGGTAGTCTGTTGTCGAGATTTTTGTTACTACAATGGATTGTAGCCTTGTTGTTAAGGAAGGTAGTTTGTTTTCGATATCTTTGTTACTCCAATGGATGGTAGCCTAGTCATTATGGAAGGTAGTATGTTGTCGAGATTTTTTATACTCCAATGGATTGTAGCCTTGTAATTATGGAAGGTAGTCTCTTGTGGATATTTTGGTTACTCCAATGATGGTACCCTTGTCATTATGGAAGGTAGTCTATTGCCGAGATTTTTGTTAATCCATTGCATGGTAGCCTTATCATTATGGAAGGTAATGTGTTATCGATATTTTTGTTATTCCAATGGATGGTAGACTTGTCATTATGGAAGGTAGTCTGTTGTCGTGATTTTTGTTACTCCAATGGATGGTAGCCTTGCCATTATGGAAGGTAGTCTGTTGTTGATATTTTTGTTACTCCAATGGATGGTAGCATTGTCATTATAGAAGGTAGTATATTATCGAGATTTTTGTCACTACAATTGATGGTAGCCTTGTCATTATGGAAGGTAGTCTGTTGTCAAGATTTTTGTTACTACAATGGATTGTAGCCTTGTCGTTATGGAAGATAGTCTGTTGTCAATATATTTTTTACTCCAATGGATGGTAGCCTAGTCATTATGGAAGGTAGTTTGTGTACGAGATTTTAGTTACTCCAATGGATGGTACCCTTGTCATTATGGAAGGTAGTATGTTGTCGAGATTCTTGATACTGCAATGGATTGTAGACTTGTCATTATGGAAGGTAGTCTGTTGTCGAGATTTCTGTTACTCCAATGGATGGTAGCCTTGACATTATGGAAGGTAGTTTATTGTCGACATTTATTTACTACAATGGATGGTAGCCTTGTCATTATGGAAGGTAGTCTATTGTCGAGATTTTTGTTACTCCAATGGATGGTAGCCTTATCATTATGGAATGTAGTCTGTTGTCGAGATTTTTGTTATTCCAATAGATGGTAGCGTTGTCATTATATTCCAATGGATGGTTGCCTTGTCATTATAGAAGGTAGTATATTGTTGAGATTTTTGTCATTACAATGGATGGTGGCCTTGTCATTATGGAAGGTAGTCTGTTGTCGAGATTTTTGTTACTACAATGGATTGTAGCCTTGTCATTATGGAAGGTAGTATGTTGTCGATATCTTTGTTACTCCAATGGATGGTAGCCTAGTCATTATGGAAGGTAATTTGTGTATGATATTTTTGTTATTCCAATGGATGGTAGCCTTGTCATTATGAAAGGTAGTTTGTTGTCATGATTTTTGTTAATCTAAGGAATGGTAGCCTTGTCATTATGGAAGGTAGTATGTTGTCGATATCTTTGTTACAAAAATGGATGGTAGCCTTGTCATTATGGAAGGTAGTCTGTTGTCGTGATTTTTGTTACAACAATGGATGGTAGCCTTATCATTATGGAAGGTAGTATGTTGTCGATATATTTGTTACTCTAACGGATGGTAGCCTTGTCATTATGTAAGGTAGTCATTTGTCGAGATTTTTGTTACTCTAAGGGATGGTAGCCTTTCATTATGGAACGTAGTCTGTTGTCGAGATTTTGGATATTCCAATGGATGGTAGCCTTTTCATTATAGAAGGTAGTATATTGTTGAGATTTTTGTCACTACAATGGATGGTAGCCTTGTCATTATGGAAGGTAGTCTGTTGTCGGGATTTTTGTTACTACAATGGATTGTAGGCTTGTCATTTTGGTAGGTAGTATGTTGTCGATATCTTTGTTACTCCTATGGATGGTAGCCTAGTCATTATGGAAGGTAGTTTGTGTACGATTTTTTTGGTTATTCCAATGGATGGTAGCCTTGTCGTTTTGAAAGGTAGTTTGTTGTCGTGATTTTTGTTACTTTAAGGGATGGTAGCCTTGTCATTAGGGAAGGTAGTATGTTGTCGATTTCTTTGTTACTCCAATGGATGGTATCCTTGTCATTATGGAAGGTAGTCTGTTGTCTAGATTTTTGTTACTCCAATGGATGGTAGCCTTGTCATTATAGAAGGTAATATATTGTCGATATTTTTGTCACTACAATGGATGGTAGCCTTGTCATTATGGAAGGTTGTCTGTTGTCGAGATTTTTGTTACTACAATGGATTGTAGCCTTGTTGTTATGGAAGGTAGTTTGATGTCGATATCTTTGTTACTCCAATGGATGGTAGCCTAGTCAGAATGGAATGTAGTTTGTGTACGAGATTTTAGTTACTCCACTGCATGGTAGCCTTGACATTATGGAAGGTAATGTGTTTTCGATATTTTTTAATTCCAATGGTTGGTAGCCTTGTCATTATGGAAGGTAGTCTGTTGTCGTGATTTTTGTTACTCCAATGGATGGTAGCCTTGTTACTTTGGAAGGTAGTATGTTGTTGATATCTTTGTTACTCTAATGGATGGTAGCCTTGTCATTATGGAAGGTAATCTGTTCTCGAGATTTTTGATATTCCAATGGATGGTTGCCTTGTCATTATAGAAGGTAGTATATTGTTGAGATTTTTGTCACTACAATTGATGGTGGCCTTGTCATTATGGAAGGTAGTCTGTTGTCGAGATTTTTGTTACTACAATGGATTGTAGCCTTGTCATTATGGAATGTAGTATGTTGTCGATATCTTTGTTACTCCAATGGATGGTAGCCTAGTCATTATGGAAGGTAATTTGTGTATGATATTTTTGTTATTCCAATGGATGGTAGCCTTGTCATTATGAAAGGTAGTTGGTTGTCGTGATTATTGTTACTCTAAGGGATGGTAGTCTTGTCATTATGGAACGTAGTCTGTTGTCGAGATTTTTGTAATTCCAATGGATGGTAGCATTGTCATTATAGAAGGTAGTATGTTGTCGAGATTTTTGTCACTACAATGGATCGTAGCCTTATCATTATGGAAGGTAGTCTGTTGTTGAGATTTTTGTTACTACAATGGATTGTATCCTTGTCGTTATGGAAGGTAGTTTGTTGTCGATATCTTCGTTACTCCAATAGATCGTAGCCTAGTCATTATGGAAGGTAGTTTGTGTACGAGATTTTAGTTACTCTAATGGATGGTAGCCTTGTCCTTATGGAAGGTAGTCTGTTGTCGAGATTTTTTATACTCCAATGGATTGTAGCCTTGTAATTATGGAAGGTAGTCTCTTGTGGATATTTTGGTTACTCCAATGATGGTACCCTTGTCATTATGGAAGGTAGTCTATTGCCGATATTTTTGTTACTCCATTGCATGGTAGCCTTGTCATTATGGAAGGTAGTGTGTTGTCGACATTTTTTTTATTCCAATGGATGGTAGCCTTGTCATTTTGGAAGGTAGTCTGTTGTCGTGATTTTTGTTACTCCAATGGATGGTAGCCTAGCCATTATGGTAGGTAGTATGTTGTCGATATCTTTGCTACTCCAATGGATGGTAGACTTGTCATTATGGAAGGTAGTCTGTTGTCGAGATATTTGGTACTCTAAGGGATGGTAGCCTTGTCATTATGGCACGTAGTCTATTCTCGAGATTTTTGTTATTCCAATGGATGGTAGCGTTGTCATTATAGAAGGTAGTATATTATCGAGATTTTTGTCACTACAATGGATGGTAGCCTTGTCATTATGGAAGGTAGTCTGTTTTCTAGATTTTTGTTACTACAATGGATTGCAGCCTTGTCGTTATGGAAGATAGTCTATTGTCAATATATTTGTTACTCCAATAGATTGTAGCCTAGTCATTATGGAAGGTAGTTTGTGTACGAGATTTTAGTTACTCCAATGCATGGCAGCCTTGTCATTATGGAAGGTAGTCTGTTGTCGAGATTTTTGATACTATAATGGATTGTAGCCTTGTCATTATGGAAGGTAGTATGTTGTGGATATCTTTGTTACTCCAATGGATGGTAGCCTAGTCATTATGGAAGGTAATTTGTGTATGATATTTTTGTTATTCCAATGGATGGTAGCCTTGTCATTATGAAAGGTAGTTGGTTGTCGAGATTTTTGTTACTCTAAGGGATGGTAGCCTTGTCATTATGGAACGTAGTCTGTTGTCGAGATTTTTGTAATTCCAATGGATGGTAGCATTGTCATTATAGAAGGTAGTATGTTGTCGAGATTTTTGTCACTACAATGGATCGTAGCCTTATCATTATGGAAGGTAGTCTGTTGTCGAGATTTTTGTTACTATAATGGATTGTATCCTTATCGTTATGGAAGGTAGTTTGTTGTCGATATCTTTGTTACTCCAATAGATCGTAGCGTAGTCATTATGGAAGGTAGTTTGTGTATGAGATTTTAGTTACTCCAATGGATGGTAGCCTTGTCCTTATGGAAAGTAGTCTGTTGTTGAGATTTTTTATACTCCATTGATGGTACCCTTGTCATTATGGAAGGTAGTCTGTTGTCGTGATTTTTGTTACTCCAATAGATGGTAGCCTTATCATTATGGAAGGTAGTATGTTGTCGATATATTTGTTACTCCAATGGATGGTAGCCTTGTCCTTATGGAAGGTAGTCTGTTGTCGAGATTTTTTATACTCCAATGGATTGTAGCCTTGTAATTATGGAAGGTAGTCTCTTGTGGATATTTTGGTTACTCCAATGATGGTACCCTTGTCATTATGGAAGGTAGTCTATTGCCGAGATTTTTGTTACTCCATTGCATGGTAGCCTTGTCATTATGGAAGGTACTGTGTTGTCGACATTTTTTTTATTCCAATGGATGGTAGCCTTGTAACTTTGGAAGGTAGTCTGTTGTCGTGATTTTTGTTACTCCAATGGATGGTAGCCTTGTCATTATGGTAGGTAGTATGTTGTCGATATCTTTGTTACTCCAATGGATGGTAGACTTGTCATTATGGAAGGTAGTCTGTTGTCGAGATATTTGGTACTCTAAGGGATGGTAGCCTTGTCATTATGGTACATAGTCTATTGTCGAGATTTTTGTTATTCTAATGGATGGTAGCGTTGTCATTATAGAAGGTAGTATATTAAAGAGATTTTTGTCACTACAATGGATGGTAGCCTTGTCATTATGGAAGTTAGTTTGTTGTCGAGAATTTTGTTACTACAATGGATTGTAGCCTTGTCGTTATGGAAGATAGTCTATTGTCAATATATTTGTTACTCCAATAGATTGTAGCCTAGTCATTATGGAAGGTAGTTTGTGGACGAGATTTTAGTTACTCCAATGGATGGTAGCCTTGTCATTATGGAAGGTAGTCTGTTGTCGAGATTTTTGATACTATAATGGATTGTAGCCTTGTCATTATGGAAGGTAGTCTGTTGTCGAGATTTTTGATACTATAATGGATTGTAGCCTTGTCATTATGGAAGGTAGTATGTTGTGGATATCTTTGTTACTCCAATGGATGGTAGCCTAGTCATTATGGAAGGTAATTTGTGTATGATATTTTTGTTATTCCAATGGATGGTAGCCTTGTCATTATGAAAGGTAGTTGGTTGTCGAGATTTTTGTTACTCTAAGGGATGGTAGCCTTGTCATTATGGAACGTAGTCTGTTGTCGAGATTTTTGTAATTCCAATGGATGGTAGCATTGTCATTATAGAAGGTAGTATGTTGTCGAGATTTTTGTCACTACAATGGATCGTAGCCTTATCATTATGGAAGGTAGTCTGTTGTCGAGATTTTTGTTACTATAATGGATTGTATCCTTATCGTTATGGAAGGTAGTTTGTTGTCGATATCTTTGTTACTCCAATAGATCGTAGCGTAGTCATTATGGAAGGTAGTTTGTGTATGAGATTTTAGTTACTCCAATGGATGGTAGCCTTGTCCTTATGGAAAGTAGTCTGTTGTTGAGATTTTTTATACTCCATTGATGGTACCCTTGTCATTATGGAAGGTAGTCTGTTGTCGTGATTTTTGTTACTCCAATAGATGGTAGCCTTATCATTATGGAAGGTAGTATGTTGTCGATATATTTGTTACTCCAATGGATGGTAGCCTTGTCCTTATGGAAGGTAGTCTGTTGTCGAGATTTTTTATACTCCAATGGATTGTAGCCTTGTAATTATGGAAGGTAGTCTCTTGTGGATATTTTGGTTACTCCAATGATGGTACCCTTGTCATTATGGAAGGTAGTCTATTGCCGAGATTTTTGTTACTCCATTGCATGGTAGCCTTGTCATTATGGAAGGTACTGTGTTGTCGACACTTTTTTTATTCCAATGGATGGTAGCCTTGTAACTTTGGAAGGTAGTCTGTTGTCGTGATTTTTGTTACTCCAATGGATGGTAGCCTTGTCATTATGGTAGGTAGTATGTTGTCGATATCTTTGTTACTCCAATGGATGGTAGACTTGTCATTATGGAAGGTAGTCTGTTGTCGAGATATTTGGTACTCTAAGGGATGGTAGCCTTGTCATTATGGTACATAGTCTATTGTCGAGATTTTTGTTATTCTAATGGATGGTAGCGTTGTCATTATAGAAGGTAGTATATTAAAGAGATTTTTGTCACTACAATGGATGGTAGCCTTGTCATTATGGAAGTTAGTTTGTTGTCGAGAATTTTGTTACTACAATGGATTGTAGCCTTGTTGTTATGGAAGATAGTCTATTGTCAATATATTTGTTACTCCAATAGATTGTAGCCTAGTCATTATGGAAGGTAGTTTGTGTACGAGATTTTAGTTACTCCAATGGATGGTAGCCTTGTCATTATGGAAGGTAGTCTGTTGTCGAGATTTTTGATACTATAATGGATTGTAGCCTTGTCATTATGGAAGGTAGTATGTTGTCGATATCTTTGTTACTCCAATGGATGGTAGCCTAGTCATTATGGAAGGTAATTTGTGTATGATATTTTTGTTATTCCAATGGATGGTAGCCTTGTCATTATGAAAGGTAGTTGGTTGTCGTGATTTTTGTTACACTAAGGGATGGTAGCCTTGTCATTATGGAAGGTAGTATGTTGTCGATATCTTTGTTACTCCAATGGATGGTAGCCTTGTCATTATGGAAGGTAGTCTGTTGTCGAGATTTTTGTTAGTCTAAGGGATGGTAGCCTTGTCATTATGGAACGTAGTCTGTTGTCGAGATTTTTGTAAATCCAATGGAATTGTAGCATTGTCATTATAGAAGGTAGTATGTTGTCGAGATTTTTGTCACTACAATGGATCGTAGCCTTATCATTATGGAAGGTAGTCTGTTGTCGAGATTTTTGTTACTACAATGGATTGTATCCTTGTCGTTATGGAAGGTAGTTTGTTGTCGATATCTTTGTTACTCCAATAGATCGTAGCCTAGTCATTATGGAAGGTAGTTTGTGTACGAGATTTTAGTTACTTCAATGGATGGTAGCCTTGTCCTTATGGAAGGTAGTCTGTTGTCGAGATTTTTTATACTCCAATGGATTGTAGCCTTGTAATTATGGAAGGTAGTCTCTTGTGGATATTTTGGTTACTCCAATGATGGTACCCTTGTCATTATGGAAGGTAGTCTATTGCCGAGATTTTTGTTACTCCATTGCATGGTAGCCTTGTCATTATGGAAGGTAGTGTGTTGTCGACATTTTTTTTATTCCAATGGATGGTAGCCTTGTAATTTTGGAAGGTAGTCTGTTGTCGTGATTTTTGTTACTCCAATGGATGGTAGCCTTGTCATTATGGTAGGTAGTATGTTGTCGATATCTTTGTTACTCCAATGGATGGTAGACTTGTCATTATGGAAGGTAGTCTGTTATCGAGATATTTGGTACTCTAAGGGATGGTAGCCTTGTCATTATGGCACATAGTCTATTGTCGAGATTTTTGTTATTCCAATGGATGGTAGCGTTGTCATTATAGAAGGTAGTATATTATCGAGATTTTTGTCACTACAATGGATGGTAGCCTTGTCATTATGGAAGGTAGTTTGTTGTCGAGATTTTTGTTACTACAATGGATTGTAGCCTTGTCGTTATGGAAGATAGTCTATTGTTAATATATTTGTTACTCCAATAGATTGTAGCCTAGTCATTATGGAAGGTAGTTTGTGTACGAGATTTTAGTTACTCCAATGGATGGTAGCCTTGTCATTATGGAAGGTAGTCTGTTGTCGAGATTTTTGATACTACAATGGATTATAGCCTTGTCATTATGGAAGGTAGTATGTTATCGATATCTTTGTTACTCCAATGGATGGTAGCCTAGTCATTATGGAAGATAATTTGTGTATGATATTTTTGTTATTCCAATGGATGGTAGCCTTGTCATTATGAAAGGTAGTTGGTTGTCGTGATTTTTGTTACACTAAGGGATGGTAGCCTTGTCATTATGGAAGGTAGTATGTTGTCGATATCTTTGTTACTCCAACGGATGGTAGCCTTGTCATTATGGAAGGTAGTCTGTTGTCGAGAGTTTTGTTAGTCTAAGGGATGGTAGCCTTGTCATTATGCAATGTAGTCTGTTGTCGAGATTTTTGTAATTCCAATGGATGGTAGCATTGTCATTATAGAAGGTAGTATGTTGTCGAGATTTTTGTCACTACAATGGTTCGTAGCCTTATCATTATGGAAGGTAGTCTGTTGTCGAGATTTTTGTTACTACAATGGATTGTATCCTGGTCGTTATGGAAGGTAGTTTGTTGTCGATATCTTTGTTACTCCAATAGATCGTAGCCTAGTCATTATGGAAGGTAGTTTGTGTACGAGATTTTAGTTACTCCAATGGATGGTAGCCTTGTCCTTATGGAAGGTAGTCTGTTGTCGAGATTTTTTATACTCCAATGGATTGTAGCCTTGTAATTATGGAAGGTAGTCTCTTGTGGATATTTTGGTTACTCCAATGCATGGTAGCCTTGTCATTATGGAAGGTAGTGTGTTGTCGACATTTTTTTTATTCCAATGGATGGTAGCCTTGTCATTTTGGAAGGTAGTCTGTTGTCGTGATTTTTGTTACTCCAATGGATTGTAGCCTTGTCATTATGGTAGGTAGTATGTTGTCGATATCTTTGTTACTCCAATGGATGGTAGACTTGTCATTATGGAAGGTAGTCTGTTGTCGAGATATTTGGTACTCTATGGGATGGTAGCCTTGTCATTATGGCACGTAGTCTATTGTCGAGATTTTTGTTACTCCATTGCATGGTAGCCTTGTCATTATGGAAGGTACTGTGTTGTCGACATTTTTTTTATTCCAATGGATGGTAGCCTTGTAATTTTGGAAGGTAGTCTGTTGTCGTGATTTTTGTTACTCCAGTGGATGGTAGCCTTGTCATTATTGTAGGTAGTATGTTGTCGATATCTTTGTTACTCCAATGGATGGTAGACTTGTCATTATGGAAGGAAGTCTGTTGTCGAGATATTTGGTACTCTAAGGGATGGTAGCCTTGTCATTATGGTACATAGTCTATTGTCGAGATTTTTGTTATTCCAATGGATGGTAGCGTTGTCATTGTAGAAGGTAGTATATTAAAGAGATTTTTGTCACTACAATGGATGGTAGCCTTGTCATTATGGAAGTTAGTTTGTTGTCGAGAATTTTGTTACTACAATGGATTGTAGCCTTGTCGTTATGGAAGATAGTCTATTGTCAATATATTTGTTACTCCAATAGATTGTAGCCTAGTCATTATGGAAGGTAGTTTGTGTATGAGATTTTAGTTACTCCAATGGATGGTAGCCTTGTCATTATGGAAGGTAGTCTGTTGTCGAGATTTTTGATACTACAATGGATTGTAGCCTTGTCATTATGGAAGGTAGTATGTTGTTGATATCTTTGTTACTCCAATGGATGGTAGCCTAGTCATTATGGAAGAATATTTGTGTATGATATTTTTGTTATTCCAATGGATGGTAGCCTTGTCATTATGAAAGGTAGTTGGTTGTCGTGATTTTTGTTACACTAAGGGATGGTAGCCTTGTCATTCTGGAAGGTAGTATGTTGTCGATATCTTTGTTACTCCAACGGATGGTAGCCTTCTCATTATGGAAGGTAGTCTGTTGTCGAGAGTTTTGTTAGTCTAAGGGATGGTAGCCTTGTCATTATGGAATGTAGTCTGTTGTCGAGATTTTTGTAATTCCAATGGATGGTAGCATTGTCATTATAGAAGGTAGTATGTTGTCGAGATTTTTGTCACTACAATGGATCGTAGCGTTATCATTATGGAAGGTAGTCTGTTGTCGAGATTTTTGTTACTACAATGGATTGTATCCTTGTCGTTATGGAAGGTAGTTTGTTGTCGATATCTTTGTTACTCCAATAGATCGTAGCCTAGTCATTATGGAAGGTAGTTTGTGTACGAGATTTTAGTTGCTCCAATGGATGGTAGCCTTGTCCTTATGGAAGGTAGTCTGTTGTCGAGATTTTTTATACTCCAATGGATTGTAGCCTTGTAATTATGGAAGGTAGTCTCTTGTGGATATTTTGGTTACTCCAATGATGGTACCCTTGTCATTATGGAAGGTAGTTTATTGACGAGATTTTTGTTACTCCATTGCATGGTAGCCTTTTCATTATGGAAGGTAGTGTGTTGTCGACATTTTTTTTATTCCAATGGATGGTAGCCTTGTAATTTTGGAAGGTAGTCTGTTGTCGTGATTTTTGTTACTCCAATGGATGGTAGCCTTGTCATTATGGTAGGTAGTATGTTGTCGATATCTTTGTTACTCCAATGGATGGTAGACTTGTCATTATGGAAGGTAGTCTGTTATCGAGATATTTGGTACTCTAAGGGTTGGTAGCCTTGTCATTATGGCACATAGTCTATTGTCGAGATTTTTGTTATTCCAATGGATGGTAGCGTTGTCATTATAGAAGGTAGTATATTATCGAGATTTTTGTCACTACAATGGATGGTATCCTTGTCATTATGGAAGGTAGTTTGTTGTCGAGATTTTTGTTACTACAATGGATTGTAGCCTTGTCGTTATGGAAGATAGTCTATTGTCAATATATTTGTTACTCCAATAGATTGTAGCCTAGTCATTATGGAAGGTAGTTTGTGTACGAGATTTTAGTTACTCCAATGGATGGTAGCCTTGTCATTATGGAAGGTAGTCTGTTGTCGAGATTTTTGATACTACAATGGATTATAGCCTTGTCATTATGGAAGGTAGTATGTTATCGATATCTTTGTTACTCCAATGGATGGTAGCCTAGTCATTATGGAAGATAATTTGTGTATGATATTTTTGTTATTCCAATGGATGGTAGCCTTGTCATTATGAAAGGTAGTTGGTTGTCGTGATTTTTGTTACACTAAGGGATGGTAGCCTTGTCATAATGGAAGGTAGTATGTTATCGATATCTTTGTTACTCCAACGGATGGTAGCCTTGTCATTATGGAAGGTAGTCTGTTGTCGAGAGTTTTGTTAGTCTAAGGGATGGTAGCCTTGTCATTATGCAATGTAGTCTGTTGTCGAGATTTTTGTAATTCCAATGGATGGTAGCATTATCATTATAGAAGGTAGTATGTTGTCGAGATTTTTGTCACTACAATGGTTCGTAGCCTTATCATTATTGAAGGTAGTCTGTTGTCGAGATTTTTGTTACTACAATGGATTGTATCCTGGTCGTTATGGAAGGTAGTTTGTTGTCGATATCTTTGTTACTCCAATAGATCGTAGCCTAGTCATTATGGAAGGTAGTTTGTGTACGAGATTTTAGTTACTCCAATGGATGGTAGCCTTGTCCTTATGGAAGGTAGTCTGTTGTCGAGATTTTTTATACTCCAATGGATTGTAGCCTTGTAATTATGGAAGGTAGTCTCTTGTGGATATTTTGGTTACTCCAATGCATGGTAGCCTTGTCATTATGGAAGGTAGTGTGTTGTCGACATTTTTTTTATTCCAATGGATGGTAGCCTTGTCATTTTGGAAGGTAGTCTGTTGTCGTGATTTTTGTTACTCCAATGGATTGTAGCCTTGTCATTATGGTAGGTAGTATGTTGTCGATATCTTTGTTACTCCAATGGATGGTAGACTTGTCATTATGGAAGGTAGTCTGTTGTCGAGATATTTGGTACTCTAAGGGATGGTAGCCTTGTCATTATGGCACGTAGTCTATTGTCGAGATTTTTGTTACTCCATTGCATGGTAGCCTTGTCATTATGGAAGGTACTGTGTTGTCGACATTTTTTTTATTCCAATGGATGGTAGCCTTGTTATTTTGGAAGGTAGTCTGTTGTCGTGATTTTTGTTACTCCAATGGATGGTAGCCTTGTCATTATGGTAGGTAGTATGTTGTCGATATCTTTGTTACTCCAATGGATGGTAGACTTGTCATTATGGAAGGTAGTCTGTTGTCGAGATATTTGGTACTCTAAGGGATGGTGGCCTTGTCATTATGGTACATAGTCTATTGTCGAGATTTTTGTTATTCCAATGGATGGTAGCGTTGTCATTATAGAAGGTAGTATATTAAAGAGATTTTTGTCACTACAATGGATGGTAGCCTTGTCATTATGGAAGTTAGTTTGTTGTCGAGAATTTTGTTACTACAATGGATTGTAGCCTTGTCGTTATGGAAGATAGTCTATTGTCAATATATTTGTTACTCCAATAGATTGTAGCCTAGTCATTATGGAAGGTAGTTTGTGTACGAGATTTTAGTTACTCCAATGGATGGTAGCCTTGTCATTATGGAAGGTAGTCTGTTGTTGAGATTTTTGATACTATAATGGATTGTAGCCTTGTCATTATGGAAGGTAGTATGTTGTTGATATCTTTGTTACTCCAATGGATGGTAGCCTAGTCATTATGGAAGGTAATTTGTGTATGATATTTTTGTTATTCCAATGGATGGTAGCCTTGTCATTATGAAAGGTAGTTGGTTCTCGTGATTTTTGTTACACTAAGGGATGGTAGCCTTGTCATTATGGAAGGTAGTATGTTGTCGATATCTTTGTTACTCCAATGGATGGTAGCCTTGTCATTATGGAAGGTAGTCTGTTGTCGAGATTTTTGTTAGTCTAAGGGATGGTAGCCTTGTCATTATGGAACATAGTCTGTTGTCGAGATTTTTGTAATTCCAATGGATGGTAGCATTGTCATTATATAAGGTAGTATGTTGTCGATATTTTTGTCACTACAATGGATCGTAGCCTTATCATTATGGAAGGTAGTATGTTGTCGAGATTTTTGTTACTACAATCGATTGTATCCTTGTCGTTATGGAAGGTAGTTTGTTGTCGATATCTTTGTTACTCCAATAGATTGTAGCCTAGTCATTATGGAAGGTAGTTTGTGTACGAGATTTTAGTTACTCCAATGGATGGTAGCCTTGTCCTTATGGAAGGTAGTCTGTTGTCGAGATTTTTTATACTCCAATGGATTGTAGCCTTGTAATTATGGAAGGTAGTCTCTTGTGGATATTTTGGTTACTCCAATGATGGTACCCTTGTCATTATGGAAGGTAGTCTATTGCCGAGATTTTTGTTACTCCATTGCATGGTAGCCTTGTCATTATGAAAGGTAGTGTGTTGTCGACATTTTTTTTATTCCAATGGATGGTAGCCTTGTAATTTTGGAAGGTAGTCTGTTGTCGTGATTTTTGTTACTCCAATGGATGGTAGCCTTGTCATTATGGTAGGTAGTATGTTGTCGATATCTTTGTTACTCCAATGGATGGTAGACTTGTCATTATGGAAGGTAGTCTGTTATCGAGATATTTGGTACTCTAAGGGATGGTAGCCTTGTCATTATGGCACATAGTCTATTGTCGAGATTTTTGTTATTCCAATGGATGGTAGCGTTGTCATTATAGAAGGTAGTATATTATCGAGATTTTTGTCACTACAATGGATGGTAGCCTTGTCATTATGGAAGGTAGTTTGTTGTCGAGATTTTTGTTACTACAATGGATTGTAGCCTTGTCGTTATGGAAGATAGTCTATTGTAAATATATTTGTTACTCCAATAGATTGTAGACTAGTCATTATGGAAGGTAGTTTGTGTACGAGATTTTAGTTACTCCAATGGATGGTAGCCTTGTCATTATGGAAGGTAGTCTGTTGTCGAGATTTTTGATACTACAATGGATTGTAGCCTTGTCATTATGGAAGGTAGTATGTTGTCGATATCTTTGTTACTCCAATGGATGGTAGCCTAGTCATTATGGAATATTATTTGTGTATGATATTTTTGTTATTCCAATGGATGGTAGCCTTGTCATTATGAAAGGTAGTTGGTTGTCGTGATTTTTGTTACACTAAGGGATGGTAGCCTTGTCATTATGGAAGGTAGTATGTTGTCGATATCTTTGTTACTCCAACGGATGGTAGCCTTGTCATTATGGAAGGTAGTCTGTTGTCGAGAGTTTTGTTAGTCGAAGGGATGGTAGCCTTGTCATTATGGAATGTAGTCTGTTGTCGAGATTTTTGTAATTCCAATGGATGGTAGCATTGTCATTATAGAAGGTAGTATGTTGTCGAGATTTTTGTCACTACAATGGTTCGTAGCCTTATCATTATGGAAGGTAGTCTGTTGTCGAGATTTTTGTTACTACAATGGATTGTATCCTGGTCGTTATGGAAGGTAGTTTGTTGTCGATATCTTTGTTACTCCAATAGATCGTAGCCTAGTCATTATGGAAGGTAGTTTGTGTACGAGATTTTAGTTACTCCAATGGATGGTAGCCTTGTCCTTATGGAAGGTAGTCTGTTGTCGAGATTTTTTATACTCCAATGGATTGTAGCCTTGTAATTATGGAAGGTAGTCTCTTGTGGATATTTTGGTTACTCCAATGCATGGTAGCCTTGTCATTATGGAAGGTAGTGTGTTGTCGACATTTTTTTTATTCCAATGGATGGTAGCCTTGTCATTTTGGAAGGTAGTCTGTTGTCGTGATTTTTGTTACTCCAATGGATTGTAGCCTTGTCATTATGGTAGGTAGTATGTTGTCGATATCTTTGTTACTCCAATGGATGGTAGACTTGTCATTATGGAAGGTAGTCTGTTGTCGAGATATTTGGTACTCTAAGGGATGGTAGCCTTGTCATTATGGCACGTAGTCTATTGTCGAGATTTTTGTTATTCTAATGGATGGTAGCGTTGTCATTATAGAAGGTAGTATATCATCGAGATTTTTGTCACTACAATTGATGGTAGCCTTGTCATTATGGAAGGTAGTCTGTTGTCGAGATTTTTGTTACTACAATGGATTGTAGCCTTGTCGTTATGGAAGATAGTCTATTGTCAATATATTTGTTACTCCAATAGATTGTAGCCTAGTCATTATGGAAGGTAGTTTGTGTACGAGATTTTAGTTACTCCAATGGATGGTAGTCTTGTCATTATGGAAGGTAGTCTGTTGTCGAGATTTTTGATACTACAATGGATTGTAGACTTGTCATTATCGAAGGTAGTCTATTTTCGAGATTTCTGTTATTCCAATGGATGGTAGCCTTGTCATTATGGAAGGTAGTTTATTGTCGACATTTTTTTACTACAATGGATGGTAGCCTTGTCATTATGGAAGGTAGTCTATTGTCGAGATTTTTGTTACTCCAATTGATGGTAGCCTTGTCATTACGGAATGTAGTCTGTTGTCGAGATTTTTGTTATTCCAATGGATGTTAGCGTTGTCATTATATAAGGTAGTATATTATCGAGATTTTTGTCATTACTACGGATGGTAGCCTAGTCATTATGGAAGGTAGTTTGTGTACGAGATTTTAGTTACTCCAATGGATGGTAGCCTTGTCATTATGGAAGGTAGTCTGTTGTCGAGATTTTTATTACTCCATTGGATGGTTGCCTTGTCATTATAGAAGGTAATATATTGTCAAGATTCTTGTCACTACAATGGATGGTAGCCTTGTCATTATGGAAGGTAGTCTGTTTTCAAGATTTTTGTTACTACAATGGATTGTAGGCTTGTCGTTGTAGAAGGTAGTTTTTTGTCGATATCTTTGTTACTCCAATGGATGGTTGCCTAGTCATTATTGAAGGTAGTTTGTGTACGAGATTTTAGTTACCGCACTGCATGGTAGCCTTGTCATTATAGAAGGTAGTGTGTTGTTGATATTTTTTTTATTCCAATGGATGGTAGCCTTGTCATTATGGAAGGTAGTCAGTTGTCGTGATTTTTGTTACTCCAATGGATGGTAGCCTTATTATTATGGAAGGTAGTATGTTGTCGATATATTTGTTACTCTAATGGATAGTAGCCTTGTCATTATAGAAGGTAGTCATTTGTCGTGATTTTTGTTACTCTAAGGGATGGTAGCCTTTCGTTATGGAACGTAGTCTGTTGTCGAGATTTTGGATATTCCAATGGATGGTAGCCTTTTCATTATAGAAGGTAGTATATTGTTGAGATTTTTGTCACTACAATGGATGGTAGCCTTGTCATTATGGAAGGTAGTCTGTTGTCGGGATTTTTGTTACTACAATGGATTGTAAGCTTGTCATTTTGGAAGGTAGTATGTTGTCGATATCTCTGTTACTCCTATGGATGGTAGCCTAGTCATTATGGAAGGTAGTTTGTGTATGATATTTTTGTTATTCCAATGGATGGTAGCCTTGTCATTATGAAAGGTAGTTTGTTGTCGTGATTTTTGTTACTCTAAGGGATGGTAGCCTTGTCATTATGGAAGGTAGTATGTTGTCGATTTCTTTGTTACTCCAATGGATGGTAGCCTTGTCATTATAGAAGGTAGTTTGTGTACGAGATTTTGGTTACTCTAATGGATGGTAGCCTTGCCATTATGAAAGGTAGTCTGTTGTAGAGATTTTTGTTAGTCCAATGGATGGTAGCCTTGTCATTATAGAAGGTAGTATATTGTTGAGATTTTTGTCACTACAATGGATGGTGGCCTTGTCATTATGGAAGGTAGTCTGTTGTCGAGATTTTTGTTACTACAATGGATTGAAGCCTTGTCATTATGGAAGGTAGTATGTTGTCGATATCTTTGTTACTCCAATGGATGGTAGTCTAGTCATTATGGAAGGTAATTTTTGTACGATATTTTTGTTATTCCAATGGATGATAGCCTTGTCATTATGAAAGGTAGTTTGTTGTCGTGATTTTTATTACTCTAAGGGATGGTAGCCTTGTCATTATGGAAGGTAGTATGTTGTCGATATCTTTGTTACTCCAATGGATGGTAGCCTTGTCATTATGGAAGGTAGTCTGTTGCCGAGATTTTTGTTACTCTAAGGGATGGTAGCCTTGTCATTATGAAAGGTAGTTTGTTGTCGTGATTTTTGTTACTCTAAGGGATGGTAGCCTTGTCATTATGGAAGGTAGTATGTTGTCGATATCTTTGTTACTCCAATGGATGGTAGCCTTGTCATTATGGAAGGTAGTCTGTTGCCGAGATTTTTGTTACTCTAAGGGATGGTAGCCTTGTCATTATGAAAGGTAGTTTGTTGTCGTGATTTTTGTTACTCTAAGGGATGGTAGCCTTGTCATTATGGAAGGTAGTATGTTGTCGATATCTTTGTTACTCCAATGGATTGTAGCCTTGTCATTATGGAAGGTAGTCTGTTGTCGAGATTTTTGTTACTCTAAGGGATGGTAGCCTTGTCATTATGAAATGTAGTCTGTTGTCGAGATTTTTTATAATTCCAATGGATTGTAGCGTAGTCATTATAGAAGGTAGTTTGTGTACGAGATTTTTGTTACTCCAATAGATGGTAGCCTAGTCTTTATGGAAGGTAGTTTGTGTACGCGATTTTTGTTACTCCAATGGATTGTAGCCTTGTCATTATGGAAGGTAGTTTGTGTACGAGATTTTTGTTACTCCAATAGATGGTAGCCTAGTCTTTATGGAAGGTAGTTTGTGTACGCGATTTTAGTTACTCCAATTGATGGTAGCCTTGTCCTTATGGAAGGTAGTCTATTGCCGAGATTTTTGTTACTCCATTGCATGGTAGCCTTGTCATTATGGAAGGTAGTATGTTGTCGACATTTTTTTTATTCCACTGGATGGTAGCCTTGTCATTATGGAAGGTAGTCTGTTTTCGTGATTTTTGTTACTCTATTGGATGGTAGCCTTGTCATTATGGAAGGTAGTATGTTGTCGATATCTTTGTTAATCTAATGGATAGTAGCCTTCTCATTATGGAAGGCAGTCTGTTGTCGAGAAATTTGTTATTCCAATGGATGGTAGCATTGTCATTATAGAAGGTAGTATATTATCGACATTTTTGTCACTACAATGGATGGTAGCCTTGTCATTATGGAAGATAGTCTGTTGTCGAGATTTTTGTTACTACAATGGATTGTAGCCTTGTCGTTATGGAAAATAGTCTATTGTCGATATCTTTGTTACTTCAATGGATGGTAGCCTTGTCATTATGGAATGTAGTTTGTGTACGAGATTTTAGTTACTCCAATGGATGGTAGCCTTGTCATTATGGAAGGTAGTCTGTTGTCGAGATTTTTTATACTCCAATGGATTGTAGCCTTGTAATTATGGAAGGTAGTCTCTTGTGGATATTTTGGTTACTCCAATGATAGTACCCTTGTCATTATGGAAGGTAGTATATTGCCTAGATTTTTGTTACTCCATTGCATGGTAGCCTTGTCATTATGGAAGGTAGTGTGTTGTCGACATTTTTGTTATTCCAATGGATGGTAGCCTTGTCATTATGGAACGTATTCTGTTGTCGATATTTTTGTTATTCCAATGGATGGTAGCATTGTCATTATGGAAGGTAGTATATTATCGAGATTTTTGTCACTACAATTGATGGTAGCCTTTTCATTATGGAAGATAATATGTTGTCGAGATTTTTGTTACTACAATGGATTGTAGCCTTGTCGTTATGGAAGATAGTCTGTTGTCGATATCTTTGTTACTCCAATGGATGGTAGCGTAGTCATTATGGAAGGTAGTTTGTGTACGAGATTTTAGTTACTCTAATGGATGGTAGCCTTGTCATTAGGGAAGGTAGTCTGTTATCGAGATTTTTTATACTCCAATGGATTGTAGCCTTGTCATTATGGAAGGTAGTCTCTTGTGGATATTTTGGTTACTCCAATGATGGTACCCTTGTCATTATGGAAGGTAGTCTGTTGTCGAGATTTTTGTTACTATAATGGATTGTAGCCTTGTCGTTATGGAAGATAGTATGTTGTCCATATCTTTGTTACTCCAATAAATGGTACATTAGTCAATATGGAAGGTAGTTTGTGTACGAGATTTTAGTTACTCCAATGGATGGTAGCCTTGTCAAAATGGAAGGTAGTCTATTGTCGAGATTGTTTATACTCCAATGGATTGTAGCCTTGTCATTATGGAAGGTAGTCTGTTGTCGTGATTTTTGTTACTCCAATGGATGGTAGCCTTGTCATTATGGAAGGTGGTATGTTATCGATATCTTTGTTACTCCAATGGATGGTAGCCTTGTCATTATGGAAGGTGGTATGTTATCGATATCTTTGTTATTCCAATGGATTGTAGCCTTGTCATTATGGAAGGTAGTTTGTTGTGGAGATTTTTATTACTCTAAGGGATGGTAGCCTTGTAATTATGGAAGGTAGTCTCTTGTGGATATTTTGGTTACTCCAATGAGGGTACCGATGTCATTACTGAAGGTAGTCTATTGCCGAGATGTTTGTTACTCTATTTCATGGTAGCCTTGTCATTATGGAAGGTAGTGTGTTGTCGACATTTTTTTTATTCCAATGGATGGTAGCGTTGTCATTATGGAAGGTAATCTGTTGTCGAGATTTTTTTTAATCTAAGGGATGGTAGCCTTGTCATTATAGAAGGTAATATATTGTTGAGATTTTTGTCAATACAATGGATGGTAGCCTTGTCATTATGGAAGGTAGTCTGTTGTCAAGATTTTTGTTACTACAATGGATTACAGCCTTGTTGTTGTGGAAGGTAGTTTGTTGTTGATATCTTTGTTATTCCAATGGATGGTAACCTAGTCATTATGGAAGGTAGTTTGTGTACGAGATTTTAGATACTCCACTGAATGGTAGCCTTGACATTATGGAAGGTAGTGTGTTGTCGAGATTTTTGATATTCTAATGGATGGTTGCCTTATCATTATAGAAGGTAGTATATTGTTGAGATTTTTGTCACTACAATGGATGGTAGCATTGTCATTATGGAAGGTTGTCTGTTGTCGAGATTTTTGTTACTACAATGGATTGTAGCCTTGTCATTATGTAAGGTAGTATGTTATCGATATCTTTGTTACTCCAATGGATGGTAGCCTAGTCATTATGGAAGGTAATTTGTGTATGATATTTTTGTTATTTCAATGGATGGTAGCCTTGTCATTATGAAAGGTAGTTTGTTGTCGTGATTTTTGTTACTCTAAGGGATGGTAGCCTTGTCATTATGGAAGGTAGTATGTTGTCGATATCTTTTTTACTCCAATGGATGGTAGCCTCGTCATTATGGAACGTAGTCTGTTGTCGAAATTTTTTAAATTCCAATGGATGTTGGCGTTGTCATTATAGAAGGTAGTATATTAACGAGATTTTCATCACTACAATGGATCGTAGTGTTATCATTATGGAAGGTAGTCTGTTGTCGAGATTTTTGTTACTACAATGGATTGTAGGCTTGTCATTGTGGAAGGTAGTTTGTTGTCGATATCTTTGTTCCTCCAATGGATGGTAGCCTAGTCATTATGGAAGGTAATTTGTGTACGATATTTTTGTTATTCCAATGGATGGTAGCCTTGTCATTGTGAAAGGTAGTTTGTTGTCGTGATTTTTGTTACTCTTAAGGGATGATATCCTTGTCATTATGGAAGGTAGTATGTTGACGATTTCTTTGTTACTCGAATGGATGGTAGCCTTGTCATTATGGAAGGTAGTTTGTGTACGAGATTTGACTTACTCTAATGGAAGGTAGCCTTATCATTATGGAAGGTAGTCTGTTGTCGAGATTTTTGTTACTACAATGGATTGTAGCCTTGTTGTTGTGGAAGGTAGTTTGTAGTCGATATCTTTGTTACTCCAATTGATGGTAGCCTAGTCATTATGGATGGTAGTTTGTGTACGAGATTTTAGTTACTCCACTGCATGGTAGCCTTGACATTATGGAAGGTAATGTGTTTTCAATATTTTTTTTATTCCAATGGATGGTAGCCTTGTCATTATAAAAGGTAGTCCGTTGTGGTGATTTTTGTTACTCCAATGGATGATAGCCTTATCATTATGGAAGGTAGTATGTTGTCGATATATTTGTTACTCTAATGGATGGTAGCCTTGTCATTATGGAAGGTAGTCTATTGTCGAGATTTTTGTTACTCTAAGGGATGGTATCCTTTCATTATGGAACGTAGTCTGTTGTCGAGATTTTTGATATTCCAATGAATGGTAGACTTTTCATTATAGAAGGTAGTATATTGTTGAGATTTTTGTCACTACAATGGATGGTAGCCTTGTCATTATGGAAGGTAGTCTGTTGTCATGATTTTTGTTACTACAACGGATTACAGCCTTGTTGTTGTGGAAGGTAGTTTGTTGTTGATATCTTTGTTACTCCAATGGATGGTAACCTAGTCAATATGGAAGGTAGTTTGTGTACGAGATTTTAGTTACTCCACTGAATGGTAGCCTTGACATTATGGAAGGTAGTGTGTTGTCGAGATTTTTGATATTCTAATGGATGGTTTCCTTATCATTATAGAAGGTAGTATATTGTTGAGATTTTTGTCACTACAATGGATGGTAGCCTTGTCATTATGGAAGGTTGTCTGTTGTCGAGATTTTTGTTACTACAATGGATTGTAGCCTTGTCATTATGGAAGGTAGTATGTTATCGATATCTTTGTTACTCCAATGGATGGTAGCCTAGTCATTATGGAAGGTAATTTGTGTACGATATTTTTGTTATTTCAATGGATGGTAGCCTTGTCATTATGAAAGGTAGTTTGTTGTCGTGATTTTTGTTACTCTAAGGGATGGTAGCCTTGTCATTATGGAAGGTAGTATGTTGTCGATATCTTTTTTACTCCAATGGATGGTAGCCTCGTCATTATGGAACGTAGTCTGTTGTCGAAATTTTTTAAATTCCAATGGATGTTGGCGTTGTCATTATAGAAGGTAGTATATTAACGAGATTTTCATCACTACAATGGATCGTAGTGTTATCATTATGGAAGGTAGTCTGTTGTCGAGATTTTTGTTACTACAATGGATTGTAGGCTTGTCGTTGTGGAAGGTAGTTTGTTGTCGATATCTTTGTTCCTCCAATGGATGGTAGCCTAGTCATTATGGAAGGTAATTTGTGTACGATATTTTTGTTATTCCAATGGATGGTAGCCTTGTCATTGTGAAAGGTAGTTTGTTGTCGTGATTTTTGTTACTCTAAGGGATGATATCCTTGTCATTATGGAAGGTAGTATGTTGTCGATTTCTTTGTTACTCCAATGGATGGTAGCCTTGTCATTATGGAAGGTAGTTTGTGTACGAGATTTGAGTTACTCTAATGGAAGGTAGCCTTGTCATTATGGAAGGTAGTCTGTTGTCGAGATTTTTGTTACTACAATGGATTGTAGCCTTGTTGTTATGGAAGGTAGTTTGTAGTCGATATCTTTGTTACTCCAATTGATGGTAGCCTAGTAATTATGGATGGTAGTTTGTGTACGAGATTTTAGTTACTCCACTGCATGGTAGACTTGACATTATGGAAGGTAATGTGTTTTCAATATTTTTTTTATTCCAATGGATGGTAGCCTTGTCATTATAAAAGGTAGTTTGTTGTCGTGATTTTTGTTACTCCAATGGATGATAGCCTTATCATTATGGAAGGTAGTATGTTGTCGATATATTTGTTACTCTAATGGATGGTAGCCTTGTCATTATGGAAGGTAGTCTATTGTCGAGATTTTTGTTACTCTAAGGGATGGTATCCTTTCATTATGGAACGTAGTCTGTTGTCGATATTTTTGATATTCCAATGAATGGTAGACTTTTCATTATAGAGGGTAGTTAATTGTTGAGATTTTTGTCACTACAGTGGATGGTAGCCTTGTCATTATGGAAGGTAGTCTGTTGTCGAGATTTTTGTTACTACAATGGATTGTAGGCTTGTCATTTTGGAAGGTAGTATGTTGTCAATATCTTTATTACTCATAGAGATGGTAGCCTAGTCATTATGGAAGGTAGTTTGTGTACGATATTTTTGTTATTCCATTCGATGGTAGCCTTGTCATTATGAAAGGTAGTTTGTTGTCGTGATTTTTGTTACTCTAAGGGATTGTAGCCTTGTCATTATGGAAGGTAGTATGTTATCGATTTCTTTGTTACTCCAATGGATGGTAGCCTTGTCATTATGGAAGGAAGTTTGTGTACGAGATTTTAGTTACTCCAATGGATGGTAGCCTTTTCATTATGGAAGGTAGTCTGTTGTCGAGATTTTTGTTACTCCAATGGATGGTAGCCTTGTCATTATAGAAGGTAATATATTGTCGATATTTTTGTCACTTCAATGGATGGTAGCCTTGTCATTATGGAAGTTAGTTTGTGTACGAGATTTTAGTTACTCCACAGCATGGTAGCCTTGTCATTATGGAAGGTAGTCTATTGTCGAGATTTTTTATACTCCAATGGATTGTAGCCTTGTCATTATGGAAGGTAGTCTGTTGGCGTGATTTTTGTTACTCCAATGGATGGTAGACTTGTCATTATGGAAGGTGGTATTTTATCGATATCTTTGTTACTCTAATGGCTGGTAGCCTTATCATTATGGAAGGTAGTTTGTTGTCGAGATTTTTATTACTCTAAGCGATGATAGCCTTGTCATTATGGAAGGTAGTCTATTGTCGACATTTTTGTTACTACAATGGATTGTAGCCTTGTCTTTATGGAAGATAGTCTGTCGTCGATATCTTTGTTACTCTAATGGATGGTAGCCTAGTCATTATAGAAGTTAATTTGTGTACAAGATTTTAGTTACTCCAATGGATGGTAGCCTTGTCATTATGGAAGGTAGTCTGTTGTCGAGATTTTTTATACTCCAATGTATTGTAGCCTTGTCATTATGGAAGGTAGTCTCTTGTGGATATTTTGGTTACTCCAATGATGGTACCGTTGTAATTACGGAAGGTAGTCTATTGCCAAGATGTTTGTTACTCTATTTCATGGTAGCCTTGTCATTATGGAAGGTAGTGTGTTGTCGACATTTTTTTTATTCCAATGGATGGTAGCGTTGTCATTATGGAAGGTAGTCTGTTGTCGAGATTTTTTTTAATCTAAGGGATGGTAGCCTTGTCATTATAGAAGGTAATATATATTCGAGATTTTTGTCACTACAATGGATGGTAGACTTGTCATTATGGAAGGTAGTCTGTTGTCAAGATTTTTGTTACTACAATGGATTATAGCCTTTTCGTTGTGGAAGGTAGTTTGTTGTTGATATCTTTGTTACTCCAATGGATGGTAACCTAGTCATTATGGAAGGTAGTTTTTGTACGAGATTTTAGTTACTCCACTGCATGGTAGCCTTGACATTATGGAAGGTAGTGTGTTGTCGATATTTTTGATATTCTAATGGATGGTTGCCTTGTCATTATAGAAGGTAGTATATTGTTGAGATTTTTGTCACTACAATGGATGGTAGCCTTGTCATTATGGAAGGTAGTCTGTTGTCGATATTTTTGTTACTACAATGGATTGTAGCCTTGTAATTATGGAAGGTAGTATGTTGTCGATATCTTTGTTACTCCAATGGATGGTAGCCTAGTCATTATGGAAGGTAATTTGTGTACGATATTTTTGTTATTCCAATGAATGGTAGCCTTGTCATTATGAAAGGTAGTTTGTTGTCGTGATTTTTGTTACTCTAAGGGATGGTAGCCTTGTCATTATGGAAGGTAGTATGTTGTCGATTTCTTTGTTACTCCAATGGATGGTAGCCTTGTCATTATGGAAGGTAGTTTGTGTACGAGATTTGAGTTACTCTAATGGAAGGTAGCCTTGTCATTATGGAAGGTAGTCTGTTGTCGAGATTTTTGTTACTACAATGGATTGTATCCTTGTTGTTGTGGAAGGTAGTTTGTAGTCGATATCTTTGTTACTCCAATTGATGGTAGCCTAGTCATTATGGATGGTAGTTTGTGTACGAGATTTTAGTTACTCCACTGCATGGTAGCCTTGACATTATGGAAGGTAATGTGTTTTCAATATTTTTTTTATTCCAATGGATGGTAGCCTTGTCATTATAAAAGGTAGTTTGTTGTCGTGATTTTTGTTACTCCAATGGATGATAGCCTTATCATTATGGAAGGTAGTGTGTTGTCGATATATTTGTTACTCTAATGGATGGTAGCCTTGTCATTATGGAAGGTAGTCTATTGTCGTGATTTTTGTTACTCTAAGGGATGGTATCCTTTCATTATGGAACGTAGTCTGTTGTCGAGATTTTTGATATTCCAATGTATGGTAGACTTTTCATTATAGAGGGTAGTTAATTGTTGAGATTTTTGTCACTACAGTGGATGGTAGCCTTGTCATTATGGAAGGTAGTCTGTTGTCGAGATTTTTGTTACTACAATGGATTGTAGGCTTGTCATTTTGGAAGGTAGTATGTTGTCAATATCTTTATTACTCATAGGGATGGTAGCCTAGTCATTATGGAAGGTAGTTTGTGTACGATATTTTTGTTATTCCATTCGATGGTAGCCTTGTCATTATGAAAGGTAGTTTGTTGTCCTGATTTTTGTTACTCTAAGGGATTGTAGCCTTGTCATTATGGAAGGTAGTATGTTATCGATTTCTTTGTTACTCCAATGGATGGTAGCCTTGTCATTATGGAAGGTAGTTTGTGTACGAGATTTTAGTTACTCCAATGGATGGTAGCCTTTTCATTATGGAAGGTAGTCTGTTGTCGAGATTTTTGTTACTCCAATGGATGGTAGCCTTGTCATTATAGAAGGTAATATATTGTCGATATTTTTGTCACTTCAATGGATGGTAGCCTTGTCATTATGGAAGTTAGTTTGTGTACGAGATTTTAGTTACTCCACAGCATGGTAGCCTTGTCATTATGGAAGGTAGTCTATTGTCGAGATTTTTTATACTCCAATGGATTGTAGCCTTGTCATTATGGAAGGTAGTCTGTTGGCGTGATTTTTGTTACTCCAATGGATGGTAGACTTGTCATTATGGAAGGTGGTATTTTATCGATATCTTTGTTACTCTAATGGCTGGTAGCCTTATCATTATGGAAGGTAGTTTGTTGTCGAGATTTTTATTACTCTAAGCGATGATAGCCTTGTCATTATGGAAGGTAGTCTATTGTCGACATTTTTGTTACTACAATGGATTGTAGCCTTGTCTTTATGGAAGATAGTCTGTCGTGGATATCTTTGTTACTCTAATGGATGGTAGCCTAGTCATTATAGAAGTTAATTTGTGTACAAGATTTTAGTTACTCCAATGGATGGTAGCCTTGTCATTATGGAAGGTAGTCTGTTGTCGAGATTTTTTATACTCCAATGGATTGTAGCCTTGTCATTATGGAAGGTAGTCTCTTGTGGATATTTTGGTTACTCCAATGATGGTACCGTTGTAATTACGGAAGGTAGTCTATTGCCAAGATGTTTGTTACTCTATTTCATGGTAGCCTTGTCATTATGGAAGGTAGTGTGTTGTCGACATTTTTTTTATTCCAATGGATGGTAGCGTTGTCATTATGGAAGGTAGTCTGTTGTCGAGATTTTTTTTAATCTAAGGGATGGTAGCCTTGTCATTATAGAAGGTAATATATATTCGAGATTTTTGTCACTACAATGGATGGTAGACTTGTCATTATGGAAGGTAGTCTGTTGTCAAGATTTTGGTTACTACAATGGATTATAGCCTTTTCGTTGTGGAAGGTAGTTTGTTGTTGATATCTTTGTTACTCCAATGGATGGTAACCTAGTCATTATGGAAGGTAGTTTTTGTACGAGATTTTAGTTACTCCACTGCATGGTAGCCTTGACATTATGGAAGGTAGTGTGTTGTCGATATTTTTGATATTCTAATGGATGGTTGCCTTGTCATTATAGAAGGTAGTATATTGTTGAGATTTTTGTCACTACAATGGATGGTAGCCTTGTCATTATGGAAGGTAGTCTGTTGTCGATATTTTTGTTACTACAATGGATTGTAGCCTTGTAATTATGGAAGGTAGTATGTTGTCGATATCTTTGTTACTCCAATGGATGGTAGCCTAGTCATTATGGAAGGTAATTTGTGTACGATATTTTTGTTATTCCAATGAATGGTAGCCTTGTCATTATGAAAGGTAGTTTGTTGTCGTGATTTTTGTTACTCTAAGGGATGGTAGCCTTGTCATTATGGAAGGTAGTATGTTGTCGATTTCTTTGTTACTCCAATGGATGGTAGCCTTGTCATTATGGAAGGTAGTTTGTGTACGAGATTTGAGTTACTCTAATGGAAGGTAGCCTTGTCATTATTGAAGGTAGTCTGTTGTCGAGATTTTTGTTACTACAATGGATTGTAGCCTTGTTGTTGTGGAAGGTAGTTTGTAGTCGATATCTTTGTTACTCCAATTGATGGTAGCCTAGTCATTATGGATGGTAGTTTGTGTACGAGATTTTAGTTACTCCACTGCATGGTAGCCTTGACATTATGGAAGGTAATGTGTTTTCAATATTTTTTTTATTCCAATGGATGGTAGCCTTGTCATTATAAAAGGTAGTTTGTTGTCGTGATTTTTGTTACTCCAATGGATGATAGCCTTATCATTATGGAAGGTAGTGTGTTGTCGATATATTTGTTACTCTAATGGATGGTAGCCTTGTCATTATGGAAGGTAGTCTATTGTCGAGATTTTTGTTACTCTAAGGGATGGTATCCTTTCATTATGGAACGTAGTCTGTTGTCGAGATTTTTGATATTCCAATGAATGGTAGACTTTTCATTATAGAGGGTAGTTAATTGTTGAGATTTTTGACACTACAGTGGATGGTAGCCTTGTCATTATGGAAGGTAGTCTGTTGTCGAGATTTTTGTTACTACAATTGATTGTAGGCTTGTCATTTTGGAAGGTAGTATGTTGTCAATATCTTTATTACTCATAGGGATGGTAGCCTAGTCATTATGGAAGGTAGTTTGTGTACGATATTTTTGTTATTCCATTCGATGGTAGCCTTGTCATTATGAAAGGTAGTTTGTTGTCCTGATTTTTGTTACTCTAAGGGATTGTAGCCTTGTCATTATGGAAGGTAGTATGTTATCGATTTCTTTGTTACTCCAATGGATGGTAGCCTTGTCATTATGGAAGGTAGTTTGTGTACGAGATTTTAGTTACTCCAATGGATGGTAGCCTTTTCATTATGGAAGGTAGTCTGTTGTCGAGATTTTTGTTACTCCAATGGATGGTAGCCTTGTCATTATAGAAGGTAATATATTGTCGATATTTATGTCACTTCAATGGATGGTAGCCTTGTCATTATGGAAGTTAGTTTGTGTACGAGATTTTAGTTACTCCACAGCATGGTAGCCTTGTCATTATGGAAGGTAGTCTATTGTCGATATTTTTTATACTCCAATGGATTGTAGCCTTGTCATTATGGAAGGTAGTCTGTTGGCGTGATTTTTGTTACTCCAATGGATGGTAGACTTGTCATTATGGAAGGTGGTATTTTATCGATATCTTTGTTACTCTAATGGCTGGTAGCCTTATCATTATGGAAGGTAGTTTGTTGTCGAGATTTTTATTACTCTAAGCGATGATAGCCTTGTCATTATGGAAGGTAGTCTATTGTCGACATTTTTATTACTACAATGGATTGTAGCCTTGTCTTTATGGAAGATAGTCTGTTGTCGATATCTTTGTTACTCTAATGGATGGTAGCCTAGTCATTATAGAAGTTAATTTGTGTACAAGATTTTAGTTACTCCAATGGATGGTAGCCTTGTCATTATGGAAGGTAGTCTGTTGTCGAGATTTTTTATACTCCAATGGATTGTAGCCTTGTCATTATGGAAGGTAGTCTCTTGTGGATATTTTGGTTACTCCAATGATGGTACCGTTGTCATTACGGAAGGTAGTCTATTGCCAAGATGTTTGTTACTCTATTTCATGGTAGCCTTGTCATTATGGAAGGTAGTGTGTTGTCGACATTTTTTTTTATTCCAATGGATGGTAGCGTTGTCATTATGGAAGGTAGTCTGTTGTCGAGATTTTTTTTAATCTAAGGGATGGTAGCCTTGTCATTATAGAAGGTAATATATATTCGAGATTTTTGTCACTACAATGGATGGTAGACTTGTCATTATGGAAGGTAGTCTGTTGTCAAGATTTTTGTTACTACAATGGATTATAGCCTTTTCGTTGTGGAAGGTAGTTTGTTGTTGATATCTTTGTTACTCCAATGGATGGTAACCTAGTCATTATGGAAGGTAGTTTTTGTACGAGATTTTAGTTACTCCACTGCATGGTAGCCTTGACATTATGGAAGGTAGTGTGTTGTCGATATTTTTGATATTCTAATGGATGGTTGCCTTGTCATTATAGAAGGTAGTATATTGTTGAGATTTTTGTCACTACAATGGATGGTAGCCTTGTCATTATGGAAGGTAGTCTGTTGTTGATATTTTTGTTACTACAATGGATTGTAGCCTTGTAATTATGGAAGGTAGTATGTTGTCGATATCTTTGTTACTCCAATGGATGGTAGCCTAGTCATTATGGAAGGTAATTTGTGTACGATATTTTTGTTATTCCAATGAATGGTAGCCTTGTCATTATGAAAGGTAGTTTGTTGTCGTGATTTTTGTTACTCTAAGGGATGGTAGCCTTGTCATTATGGAAGGTTGTATGTTGTCGATATCTTTGTTACTCCAATGGATGGCAACCTCGTCATTATGGAACGTAGTCTTATGTCGAGATTTTTGTAGTTCCAATGGATGGTAGCGTTGTCATTGTAGAATGTAGTATATTATCGAGATTTTCGTCACTACAATGGATCGTAGCCTTATCATTACGGAAGGTAGTCTGTTGTCGAGATTTTTGTTACTACAATGGATTGTAGGCTTGTCGTTGTGGAAGGTAGTTTGTTGTCGATATCTTTGTTACTCCAATGGATGGTAGCCTAGTCATTATGGAAGGTAATTTGTGTACGATAATTTTGTTATTCCAATGGATGGTAGCCTTGTCATTATGAAAGGTAGTTTGTTGTCGTGATTTTTGTTACTCTAAGGGATGGTAGCCTTGTCATTATGGAAGGTAGTTTGTTGTCGATTTCTTTGTTACTCCAATGGATGGTAGCCTTGTCATTATGGAAGGTAGTTTGTGTACGAGATTTGAGTTACTCTAATGGATGGTATCCTTGTCATTATGGAAGGTAGTCTATTGTCGAGATTTTTGTTACTCCAATGGATGGTATCCTTGTCATTATAGAACGTAATATATTGTCGATATTTTTTTCACTACAATGGATGGTAGCCTTGTCATTATGGAAGGTAGTCTGTTGTCGATATTTTTGTTACTAGAATGGATTGTATACTTGTTGTTGTGGAAGGTAGTTTGTTGTCGATATCTTTGTTACTCCAATGGATGGTAGCCTAGTCATTATGGAAGGTAGTTTGTGTACGAGATTTTAGTTACTCCACTTCATGGTAGCCTTGACATTATGGAAACTAATGTGTTTTCGATATTTTTTTTATTCCAATGGATGGTAGCCTTGTCATTATAGAAGGTAGTCTGTTGTCGTGATTTTTGTTACTCCAATGGATGGTAGCCTTATCATTATGGAAGGTAGTATGTTGTCGATATATTTGTTACTCTAATGGATGGTAGCCTTGTCATTATGGAAGGTAGTCTATTGTCGAGATTTTTGTTACTCTAAGGGATGGTATCCTTTCATTATGGAACGTATTCTAATGTCGAGATTTCTGATATTCCAATGAATGGTAGACTTTTCATTATAGAAGGTAGTATATTGTTGAGATTTTTGTCACTACAATGGATGATAGCCTTTTTATTATGGAAGGTAGTCTGTTGTCGAGATTTTTGTTACTACAATGGATTGTAGGCTTGTCATTTTGGAAGGTAGTATGTTGTCAATATCTTTATTACTCATAGGGATGGTAGCCTAGTCATTATGGAAGGTAGTTTGTGTACGATATTTTTGTTATTCCAATGGATGGTAGCCTTGTCATTATGAAAGGTAGTTTGTTGTCGTGATTTTTGTTACTCTAAGGGATGGTAGCCTTGTCATTATGGAACGTAATATGTTATCGATTTCTTTGTTACTCCAATGGATGGTAGCCTTGTCATTATGGAAGGTAGTCTGTTGTCGAGATTTTTGTTACTCCAATGGATGGTAGCCTTGTCATTATAGAAGGTAATATATTGTCGATATTTTTGTCACTACAATGGATGGTAGCCTTGTCATTATGGAAGGTAGTCTGTTGTCGAGATTTTTGTTACTACAATGGATTGTAGCCTTGTTGTTGTGGAAGGTAGTCTGTTGTCGATATCTTTGTTACTCCAATGGATGGTAGCCTAGTCATTATGGAAGGTAGTTTGTGTACGTGATTTTAGTTACTCCACTGCATGTTAGCCTTGACATTATGGAAGGTAGTGTGTTTTCGATATTTTTTTATTCCAATGGATGGTAGCCTTGTCATTATGGAAGGTAGTCTGTTGTCGTGATTTTTGTTACTCCAATGGATGGTGGCCTTATCATTATGGAAGGTAGTATGTTGTTGATATCTTTGTTACTCTAATGGATGGTAGCCTTGTCATTATGGAAGGTAGTCTGTTGTCGAGATTTTTGTTACTCAAAGGGATGGTATCCTTTCATTATGGAACGTAGTCTGTTGTCGGGATTTTGGATATTCCAATGGATGGTAGCCTTTTCATTATAGAAGGTAGTATATTGTTGAGATTTTTGTCACTACAATGGATGGTAGCCTTGTCATTATGGAAGGTAGTCTGTTGTCGAGATTTTTGTTACTACAATGCATTGTAGGCTTGTCATTTTGGAAGGTAGTATGTTGTCAATATCTTTGTTACTCCTATGGATGGTAGCCTAGTCATTATGGAAGGTAGTTTGTGTACGATATTTTTGTTATTCCAATGGATGGTAGCCTTGTCATTATGAAAGGTAGTTTGCTGTCGTGATTTTTGTTACTCTAAGGGATGGAAGCCTTGTCATTATGGAAGGTAGTATGTTGTCGATTTCTTTGTTACTCCAATGGATGGTAGCCTTGTCATTATGGAAGGTAATATATTTTCGATATTTTTGTCACTACAATGGATGGTAGCCTTGTCATTATGGAAGGTAGTCCGTTGTCGAGATTTTTGTTACTACAACGGATTGTAGCCTTGTTGTTGTGGAAGGTAGTTTGTTGTCGATATCTTTGTTACTCCAATGGATGGTAGCCTAGTCACTATGGAAGGTAGTTTGTGTACGAGATTTTAGTTACTCTATTGCATGGTAGCCTTAACATTATGGAAGGTAGTGTGTTTTCGATATTTTTTTTATTCCAATGGAAGGTAGCCTTGTCATTATGGAAGGTAGTCTGTTGTCGTGATTTTTGTTACTCCAATGGATGGTAGCCTTATCATTATGGAAGGTAGTATGTTGTCGATATCTTTGTTACTCTAATGGATGGTAGCCTTGTCATTATGGAAAGTAGTCTGTTTTCGAGATTTTTGTTACTCTAAGGGATGGTATCCTTTCATTATGGAACGTAGTCTGTTTTCGAGATTTTTGATAATCCAATGGATGGTAGCCTTTTCATTATAGAAGGTAGTATATTGTTGATATTTTTGTCACTACAATGGATGGTAGCCTTGTAATTATGGAAGGTAGTCTGTTGTCGAGATTTTTGTTACTACAATGGATTGTAGGCTTGTCATTTTGGAAGGTAGTATGTTGTCATTATCTTTGTTACTCCTATGGATGGTAACCTAGTCATTATGGAACGTAGTTTGTGTACGATATTTTTGTTATTCTAATGGATGGTAGCCTTGTCATTATGGAAGGTAGTATGTTGTCGATTTCTTTGTTACTCCAATGGATGGTAGCGTTGTCATTATGGAAGGTAGTTTGTGTACGAGATTTTAGTTACTCCAATGGATGGTAGCCTTGTCATTATGGAAGGTAGTCTGTTGTCGAGATTTTTGTTACTCCAATGGATGGTAGCCTTGTCATTATAGAAGGTAATATATTGTCGATATTTTTTTCACTATAATGGATGGTAGCCTTGTCATTATGGAAGGTAGTCTGTTGTCGAGATTTTTGATATTCCAATGGATGGTACATTAGTCAATACGGAAGGTAGTTTGTGTACAAGATTTTAGTTACTCCAATGGATGGTAGCCTTGTCATTATGGAAGGTGGTATGTTATCGATATCTTTGTTACTCCAATGGATGGTAGCCTTGTCATTATGGAAGGTAGTTTGTTGTCGTGATTTTTGTTACTCTAAGGGATCGTAGCCTTGTCATTATGGAAGGTAGTCTGTTGTCGACATTTTTGTTACAACAATGGATTGTAGCCTTGTCTTTATGGAAGATAGTCTGTTGTCGATATCTTTGTTACTCTAATGGATGGTAGCCTAGTCATTATGGAAGTTAATTTGTGTACAAGATTTTAGTTACTCCAATGGATGGTAGCCTTGTCATTATGGAAGGTAGTCTGTTGTCGTGATTTTTGTTACTCCAATGGATGGTAGCCTTATCATTATGGAAGGTAGTATGTTGTCGATATCTTTGTTACTCTAACGGATGGTAGCCTTGTCATTATGGAAGGTAGTCTGTTTTCGAGATTTTTGTTACTCTAAGGGATGGTATCCTTTCATTATGGAACGTAGTCTGTTTTCGAGATTTTTGATAATCCAATGGATGGTAGCCTTTTCATTATAGAAGGTAGTATATTGTTGATATTTTTGTCACTACAATGGATGGTAGCCTTGTAATTATGGAAGGTAGTCTGTTGTCGAGATTTTTGTTACTACAATGGATTGTAGGCTTGTCATTTTGGAAGGTAGTATGTTGTCATTATCTTTGTTACTCCTATGGATGGTAGCCTAGTCATTATGGAACGTAGTTTGTGTACGATATTTTTGTTATTCTAATGGATGGTAGCCTTGTCATTATGGAAGGTAGTATGTTGTCGATTTCTTTGTTACTCCAATGGATGGTAGCGTTGTCATTATGGAAGGTAGTTTGTGTACGAGATTTTAGTTACTCCAATGGATGGTAGCCTTGTCATTATGGAAGGTAGTCTGTTGTCGAGATTTTTGTTACTCCAATGGATGGTAGCCTTGTCATTATAGAAGGTAATATATTGTCGATATTTTTTTCACTATAATGGATGGTAGCCTTGTCATTATGGAAGGTAGTCTGTTGTCGAGATTTTTGATATTCCAATGGATGGTACATTAGTCAATACGGAAGGTAGTTTGTGTACAAGATTTTAGTTACTCCAATGGATGGTAGCCTTGTCATTATGGAAGGTGGTATGTTATCGATATCTTTGTTACTCCAATGGATGGTAGCCTTGTCATTATGGAAGGTAGTTTGTTGTCGTGATTTTTGTTACTCTAAGGGATCGTAGCCTTGTCATTATGGAAGGTAGTCTGTTGTCGACATTTTTGTTACAACAATGGATTGTAGCCTTGTCTTTATGGAAGATAGTCTGTTGTCGATATCTTTGTTACTCTAATGGATGGTAGCCTAGTCATTATGGAAGTTAATTTGTGTACAAGATTTTAGTTACTCCAATGGATGGTAGCCTTGTCATTATGGAAGGTAGTCTGTTGTCGAGATTTTTTATACTCCAATGGATTGTAGCCTTGTCATTATGGAAGGTAGTCTCTTGTGGATATTTTGGTTACTCCAATGATGGTACCGTTGTCATTACGGAAGGTAGTCTATTGCCAAGATGTTTGTTACTCTATTTCATGGTAGCCTTGTCATTATGGAAGGTAGTGTGTTGTCGACATTTTTTTTATTCCAATGGATGGTAGCGTGGTCATTATGGAAGGTAGTCTGTTGTCGAGATTTTTTTTAATCTAAGGGATGGTAGCCTTGTCATTATAGAAGGTAATATATATTCGAGATTTTTGTCACTACAATGGATGGTAGACTTGTCATTATGGAAGGTAGTCTGTTGTCAAGATTTTTGTTACTACAATGGATTATAGCCTTTTCGTTGTGGAAGGTAGTTTGTTGTTGATATCTTTGTTACTCCAATGGATGGTAACCTAGTCATTATGGAAGGTAGTTTTTGTATGAGATTTTAGTTACTCCACTGCATGGTAGCCTTGACATTATGGAAGGTAGTGTGTTGTTGATATTTTTGATATTCTAATGGATGGTTGCCTTGTCATTATAGAAGGTAGTATATTGTTGATATTTTTGTCACTACAATGGATGGTAGCCTTGTCAATATGGAAGGTAGTCTGTTGTCGATATTTTTGTTACTACAATGGATTGTAGCCTTGTAATTATGGAAGGTAGTATGTTGTCGATATCTTTGTTACTCAAATGGATGGTAGCCTAGTCATTATGGAAGGTAATTTGTGTACGATATTTTTGTTATTCCAATGAATGGTAGCCTTGTCATTATGAAAGGTAGTTTGTTGTCGTGATTTTTGTTACTCTAAGGGATGGTAGCCTTGTCATTATGGAAGGTTGTATGTTGTCGATATCTTTGTTACTCCAATGGATGGCAGCCTCGTCATTATGGAACATAGTCTTATGTCGAGATTTTTGTAGTTCCAATGGATGGTAGCGTTGTCATTGTAGAATGTAGTATATTATCGAGATTTTCGTCACTACAATGGATCGTAGCCTTATCATTATGGAAGGTAGTCTGTTGTCGAGATTTTTGTTACTACAATGGATTGTAGGCTTGTCGTTGTGGAAGGTAGTTTGTTGTCGATATCTTTGTTACTCCAATGGATGGTAGCCTAGTCATTATGGAAGGTAATTTGTGTACGATATTTTTGTTATTCCAATGGATGGTAGCCTTGTCATTATGAAAGGTAGTTTGTTGTCGTGATTTTTGTTACTCTAAGGGATGGTAGCCTTGTCATTATGGAAGGTAGTATGTTGTCGATTTCTTTGTTACTCCAATGGATGGTAGCCTTGTCATTATGGAAGGTAGTTTGTGTACGAGATTTGAGTTACTCTAATGGATGGTATCCTTGTCATTATGGAAGGTAGTCTATTGTGGAGATTTTTGTTACTCCAATGGATGGTATCCTTGTCATTATAGAACGTAATATATTGTCGATATTTTTTTCACTACAATGGATGGTAGCCTTGTCATTATGGAAGGTAGTCTGTTGTCGATATTTTTGTTACTAGAATGGATTGTATACTTGTTGTTGTGGAAGGTAGTTTGTTGTCGATATCTTTGTTACTCCAATGGATGGTAGCCTAGTCATTATGGAAGGTAGTTTGTGTACGAGATTTTAGTTACTCCACTTCATGGTAGCCTTGACATTATGGAAACTAATGTGTTTTCGATATTTTTTTTATTCCAATGGATGGTAGCCTTGTCATGATAGAAGGTAGTCTGTTGTCGTGATTTTTGTTACTCCAATGGATGGTAGCCTTATCATTATGGAAGGTAGTATGTTGTCGATATATTTGTTACTCTAATGGATGGTAGCCTTGTCATTATGGAAGGTAGTCTGTTGTCGAGATTTTTGTTACTCTAAGGGATGGTATCCTTTCATTATGGAACGTATTCTAATGTCGAGATTTCTGATATTCCAATGAATGGTAGACTTTTCATTATAGAAGGTAGTATATTGTTGAGATTTTTGTCACTACAATGGATGATAGCCTTTTTATTATGGAAGGTAGTCTGTTGTCGAGATTTTTGTTACTACAATGGATTGTAGGCTTGTCATTTTGGAAGGTAGTATGTTGTCAATATCTTTATTACTCATAGGGATGGTAGCCTAGTCATTATGGAAGGTAGTTTGTGTACGATATTTTTGTTATTCCAATGGATGGTAGCCTTGTCATTATGAAAGGTAGTTTGTTGTCGTGATTTTTGTTACTCTAAGGGATGGTAGCCTTGTCATTATGGAACGAAGTATGTTATCGATTTCTTTGTTACTCCAATGGATGGTAGCCTTGTCATTATGGAAGGTAGTCTGTTGTCGAGATTTTTGTTACTCCAATGGATGGTAGCCTTGTCATTATAGAAGGTAATATATTGTCGATATTTTTGTCACTACAATGGATGTTAGCCTTGTCATTATGGAAGGTAGTCTGTTGTCGAGATTTTTGTTACTACAATGGATTGTAGCCTTGTTGTTGTGGAAGGTAGTCTGTTGTCGATATCTTTGTTACTCCAATGGATGGTAGCCTAGTCATTATGGAAGGTAGTTTGTGTACGAGATTTTAGTTACTCCACTGCATGGTAGCCTTGACATTATAGAAGGTAGTGTGTTTTCGATATTTTTTTATTCCAATGGATGGTAGCCTTGTCATTATGGAAGGTAGTATGTTGTTGATATCTTTGTTACTCTAATGGATGGTAGCCTTGTCATTATGGAAGGTAGTCTGTTGTCGTGATTTTTGTTACTCCAATGGATGGTAGCCTTATCATTATGGAAGGTAGTATGTTGTTGATATCTTTGTTACTCTAATGGATGGTAGCCTTGTCATTGTGGAAGGTAGTCTGTTGTCGAGATTTTTGTTACTCTAAGGGATGGTATCCTTTCATTATGGAACGTAGTCTGTTGTCGGGATTTTGGATATTCCAATGGATGGTAGCCTTTTCATTATAGAAGGTAGTATATTGTCGAGATTTTTGTCACTACAATGGATGGTAGCCTTGTAATTATGGAAGGTAGTCTGTTGTCGAGATTTTTGTTACTACAATGGATTGTAGGCTTGTCATTTTGGAAGGTAGTATGTTGTCATTATCTTTGTTACTCCTATGGATGGTAGCCTAGTCATTATGGAACGTAGTTTGTGTACGATATTTTTGTTATTCTAATGGATGGTAGCCTTGTCAATATGGAAGGTAGTATGTTGTCGATTTCTTTGTTACTCCAATGGATGGTAGCGTTGTCATTATGGAAGGTAGTTTGTGTACGAGATTTTAGTTACTCCAATGGATGGTAGCCTTGTCATTATGGAAGGTAGTCTGTTGTCGAGATTTTTGTTACTCCAATGGATGGTAGCCTTGTCATTATAGAAGGTAATATATTGTCGATATTTTTTTCACTATAATGGATGGTAGCCTTGTCATTATGGAAGGTAGTCTGTTGTCGAGATTTTTGATATTCCAATGGATGGTACATTAGTCAATACGGAAGGTAGTTTGTGTACAAGATTTTAGTTACTCCAATGGATGGTAGCCTTGTCATTATGGAAGGTGGTATGTTATCGATATCTTTGTTACTCCAATGGATGGTAGCCTTGTCATTATGGAAGGTAGTTTGTTGTCGTGATTTTTGTTACTCTAAGGGATGGTAGCCTTGTCATTATGGAAGGTAGTCTGTTGTCGACATTTTTGTTACAACAATGGATTGTAGCCTTGTCTTTATGGAAGATAGTCTATTGTCGATATCTTTGTTACTCTAATGGATGGTAGCCTAGTCATTATGGAAGGTAGTCTGTTGTCGATATTTTTTATACTCCAATGGATTGTAGCCTTGTAATTATGGAAGGTAGTCTCTTGTGGATATTTTGGTTACTCAAATGATGGTACCGTTGTCATTATGGAAGGTTGTCTATTGCCGAGATATTTGTTACTCCATTTCATGGTTGCCTTGTCATTATGGAAGGTTGTGTGTGGTCGACCATTTTGTTATTCCAATGGATGGTAGACTTTTCATTATGGAAGGTAGTCTGTTGTCGAGATTTTTTTTACTCTAAGGGATTGTAGCCTTGTCATTATAGAAGGTAATATATTGTCGAGATTTTTGTCACTACAATGGATGGTAGCCTTGTCATTATGGAAGGTAGTCTGTTGTCAAGATTTTTGTTACTACAATGGATTGTAGCCTTGTCGTTGTGGAAGGTAGTTTGTTGTTGATATCTTTGTTACTCCAATGGATGGTAGCCTAGTCATTATGGAAGGTAGTTTGTGTACGAGATTTTAGTTACTCCACTGCATGGTAGCCTTGACATTATGGAAGGTAGTGTGTTGTCGAGATTTTTGATATTCCAATGGATGGTGGCCTTATCATTATGGAAGGTAGTATGTTGTCGATATCTTTGTTGCTCTAATGGATGGTAGCCTTGTCATTATGGAAGGTAGTCTGTTGTCGAGATTTTTGTTACTCTAAGGGATGGTATCCTTTCATTATGGAACATAGTCTGTTGTCGGGATTTTTTGATATTCCAATGGATGGTAGCCTTTTCATTATAGAAGGTAGTATATTGTTGAGATTTTTGTCACTACAATGGATGGTAGCCTTGTCATTATGGAAGGTAGTCTGTTGTCGAGATTTTTGTTACTAGAATGAATTGTAGGCTTGTCATTTTGGAAGGTAGTATGTTGTCAATATCTTTGTTACTCCTATGGATGGTAGCCTAGTCATTATGGAAGGTAGTTTGTGTATGATATTTTTGTTATTCCAATGGATGGTAGCATTGTCATTATGAAAGGTAGTTTGTTGTCGTGATTTTTGTTACTCTAAGGGATGGAAGCCTTGTCATTATGGAAGGTAGTATGTTGTCGATTTCTTTGTTACTCCAATGGATGGTAGCCTTGTCATTATGGAAGGTAGTTTGTGTACGAGATATTTTTTACTCCAATGGATGGTAGCCTTGTCATTATAAAAGGTAATATATTTTCGATATTTTTGTCACTACAATGGATGGTAGCCTTGTCATTATGGAAGGTAGTCCGTTGTCTAGATTTTTGTTACTACAACGGATTGTAGCCTTGTTGTTGTGGAAGGTAGTTTGTTGTCGATATCTTTGTTACTCCAATGGATGGTAGCCTAGTCATTATGGAAGGTAGTTTGTGTACGAGATTTTAGTTACTCTATTGCATGGTAGCCTTGACATTATGGAAGGTAGTGTGTTTTCGATATTTTTTTTATTCCAATGGATGGTAGCCTTGTCATTATGGAAGGTAGTCTGTTGTCGTGATTTTTGTTACTCAAATGGATGGTAGCCTTATCATTATGGAAGGTAGTATGTTGTCGATATCTTTGTTACTCTAATGGATGGTAGCCTTGTCATTATGGAAGGTAGTCTGTTGTCGAGATTTTTGTTACTCTAAGGGATGGTATCCTTTCATTATGGAACGTAGTCTGTTTTCGAGATTTTTTATAATCCAATGGATGATAGCCTTTTCATTATAGAAGGTAGTATATTGTTGATATTTTTGTCACTACAATGGATGGTAGCCTTGTCATTATGGAAGGTAGTCTGTTGTCGAGATTTTTGTTACTACAATGGATTGTAGGCTAGTAATTTTGGAAGGTAGTATGTTGTCAATATCTTTGTTACTCCTATGGATGGTAGCCTAGTCATTATGGAACGTAGTTTGTGTACGATATTTTTGTTATTCCAATGGATTGTAGCCTTGTCATTATGGAAGGTAATATGTTGTCGATTTCTTTGTTACTCCAATGGATGGTAGCCTTGTCATTATGGAAGGTAGTTTGTGTACGAGATTTTAGTTACTCCAATGGATGGTAGCCTTGTCATTATGGAAGGTAGTCTGTTGTCGAGATTTTTGTTACTCCAATGGATGGTAGCCTTGTCATTATAGAAGGTAATATATTGTCGATATTTTTTTCACTACAATGGATGGTAGCCTTGTCATTATGGAAGGTAGTCTATTGTTGATATTTTTGATATTCCAATGGATGGTACATTAGTCAATACGGAAGGTAAATTATGTACAAGATTTTAGTTACTCCAATGGATGTTAGCCTTGTCATTATGGAAGGTAGTCTATTGTCGAGAATTTTATACTCCAATGGATTGTAGCCTTGTCATTATGGAAAGTAGTCTGTTGTCGTGATTTTTGTTACTCCAATGGATGGTAGCCTTGTCATTATGGAAGGTGGTATGTTATCGATATCTTCGTTACTCCAATGGATGGTAGCCTTGTCATTATGGAAGGTAGTTTGTTGTCGAGATTTTTGTTACTCTAAGGGATGGTAGCCTTGTCATTATGGAAGGTAGTCTGTTGTCGACATTTTTGTTACAACAATGGATTGTAGCCTTGTCTTTATGGAAGATAGTCTGTTGTCGATATCTTTGTTACTCTAATGGATTGTAACCTAGTCATTATGGAAGTTAATTTGTGTACAAGATTTTAGTTACTCCAATGGATGGTAGCCATGTCATTATGGAAGGTAGTCTGTTGTCGATATTTTTTATACTCCAATGGATTGTAGCCTTGTAATTATGGTAGGTAGTCTCTTGTGGATATTTTGGTTACTCCAATGATGGTACCGTTGTCATTATGGAAGGTTGTCTATTGCCGAGATATTTCTTACTCCATTTCATGGTTGCCTTGTCATTATGGAAGGTAGTGTGTGGTCGACATTCTTTTTATTCCAATGGATGGTAGACTTGTCATTATGGAAGGTAGTATGTTGTCGAGATTTTTTTTACTCTAAGGGATGGTAGCCTTGTCATTATAGAAGGTAATATATTGTCGAGATTTTTGTCACTACAATGGATGGTAGCCTTGTCATTATGGAAGATAGTCTGTTGTCAAGATTTTTGTTACTACAATGGATTGTAGCCTTGTCGTTGTGGAAGGTAGTTTGTTGTTGATATCTTTGTTACTCCAATGGATGGTAGCCTAGTCATTATGGAAGGTAGTTTGTGTACGAGATTTTAGTTACTCCACTGCATGGTAGCCTTGACATTATCGAAGGTAGTGTGTTGTCGAGATTTTTGATATTCCAATGGATGGTTGCCTTGTCATTATAGAAGCTAGTATATTGTTGAGATTTTTGTCACTACAATGGATGGTAGCTTTGTCATTATTAAAGGTAGTCTGTTGTCGAGATTTTTGTTACTACAATGGATTGTAGCCTTGTCATTATGGAAGGTAGTATGTTGTCGATATATTTGTTACTCCAATGGATGGTAGCCTAGTCATTATGGAAGGTAATTTGTGTATGATATTTTTGTTATTCCAATGGATGGTAGCCTTGTCATTATGAAAGGTAGTTTGTTGTCGTGATTTTTGTTACTCTAAGGGATGGTAGCCTTGTCATTATGGAAGGTAGTTTGTTGTCGTGATTTTTGTTACTCTAAGGGATGGTAGCCTTGTCGTTATGGAAGTTAGTTTGTTGTTGATATCTTTGTTACTCCAATGGATGGTATATTAGTCAATACGGAAGGTAGTTTGTGTACTAGATTTTAGTTACTCCAATGGATGGTAGCCTTTTCATTATGGAATGAAGTCTATTGTCGAGATTTTTTATACTCCAATGGATTGTAGCCTTGTCATTATGAAAGGTAGTTTGTTGTCGTGATTTTTGTTACTCCAATGGATGGTAGCCTTGTCATTATGGAAGGTGGTATGTTATCTATATCTTTGTTACTCCAATGGATGGTAGCCTTGTCATTATGGAAGGTGGTATGTTATCTATATCTTTGTTACTCCAATGGATGGTAGCCTTGTCATTATGGAAGGTAGTCTGTTGTTGACATTTTTGTTACTATAATGGTTTGTATCCTTGTCTTTATGGAAGACAGTATGTTGTCGATATCTTTGTTACTCTAATGGATGCTAGCCTAGTCATTATGGAAGTTAATTTGTGTACGAGATTTTAGTTACTCGAATGGATGGTATCCTTGTCATTATGGAAGGTAGTCTGTTGTCAAGATTTTTTATACTCAAATGGATTGTAGTCTTGTAATTATGGAAGGTAGTCTCTTGTGGATATTTTGGTTACTGCAATGATGGTACCGTTGTCATTATGGAAGGTAGTCTATTGCCGAGATTTTTGTTACTCCATTTCATGGTAGCCGTGTCATTATGGAAGGTAGTCTTTTGTCGTGATTTTTGTACCTCCAATGGATGGTAGCCTTGTCATTATGGAAGGTAGTCTGTTGTCGAGATTTTTTATACTCCAATGGATTGTAGCCTTGTAATTATGGAAGGTAGTCTCTTGTGGATATTTTGGTTACTCCAATTATGGTACCGTTGTCATTATGGAAGGTAGTCTATTGCCGAGATTTTTGTTCCTCCATTTCATGGTAGCCTTGTCATTATGGAAGGTAGTGTGTTGTCGACATTTTTGTTATTCCAATGGATGTTAGCCTTGTCATTATGGAAGGTAGTCTATTGTCGAGATTTTTTTTACTCTAAGGGATGGTAGCCTTGTCATTATAGAAGGTAATATATTGTCAAGATTTTTGTCACTACAATGGATGGTAGCCTTGTCATTATGGAAGGTAGTCTGTTGTCAAGATTTTTGTTACTACAGTGGATTGTAGCCTTGTCGTTGTGGAAGGTAGTTTGTTGTTGATATCTTTGTTACTCCAATGGATGGTAGCCTAGTCATTATGGAAGGTAGTTTGTGTACGAGATTTTAGTTACTCCACTGCATGGTAGCCTTGTCATTATGGAAGGTAGTCTGTTGTCGAGATTTTTTATACTCCAAAGGATTGTAGCCTTGTCATTATAGAAGCTAGTATATTGTTGAGATTTTTGTCACTATAATGGATGGTAGCCTTGTCATTATGGAAGGTAGTCTGTTGTCGAGATTTTTGTTACTACAAATGATTGTAGCCTTGTCGTTATGGAAGTTAGTTTGTTGTCGATATCTTTGTTACTCCAATAGATGGTAGCCTAGTCATTATGGAAGTTAAATTGTGTACGACATTTTAGTTACTCCAATGGATGGTAGCCTTGTCATTATGGAAGGTAGTCTATTGTCGAGATTTTTTATACTCCAATGGATTGTAGCCTTGTAATTATGGAAGGTAGTCTCTTGTGGATATTTTGGTTACTCCAATGATGGTACCGTTGTAATTATGGAAGGTAGTCTATTGCCGAGATTTTTGTTACTCCATTTCATGGTAGCCTTGTCATTATGGAAGATAGTGTGTTGTCGACATTTTTGTTATTCCAATGGATGGTAGCCTTGTCATTATGGAAGGTAGTCTGTTGTCGAGATTTTTTTTATTCTAAGGGATGGTAGCCTTGTCATTATAGAAGGTAATATATTTTCGAGATTTGTGTTACTACAATGGATGGTAGCCTTGTCATTATGGAAGGTAGTCTGTTGTCATGATTTTTGTTACTACAATGGATTGTAGCCTTGTCGTTGTGGAAAGTAGTTTGTTGACGATATCTTTGTTACTCCAATGGATGGTAGCCTAGTCATTATGGAAGGTAGTTTGTCTACGAGATTTTAGTTACTCCACTACATGGTAGCCTTGACATTATGGAAGGTAGTGTGTTGTCGATATTTTTTTTATTCCAATGGATGGTAGCCTTGTCATTATGGAAGGTAGTATGTTGTCGTGATTTTTGTTACTCCAATGGATGGTAGCCTTATCATTATGGAAGGTATTATGTTGTCGATAAATTTGTTACTCTAATGGATGGTAGCCTTGTCATTATGGAAGGTAGTCTGTTGTCGAGATTTTTATTACTCTAAGGGATGGTAGCCTTTCATTATGGAAGGTAGTCTATTGTCGAGATTTTTGATATTCCAATGGATGGTAGGCTTTTCATTATAGAAAGTGGTATATTGTTGAGATTTTTGTCACTATAATGGATGGTAGCCTTGTCATTATGAAACTTAGTCTGTTGTCGAGATTTTTTTTACTACAATGGATTGTAGGCTTGTCATTTTGGAAGGTAGTATGTTGTCGATATCTTTGTTACTCCTATGGATGGTAGCCTAGTCATTATGGTAGGTAGTTTGTGTACGATATTTTTGTTATTCCAATGGATGGTAGCCTTGTCATTATGAAAGGTAGTATGTTGTCGAGATTTTTGTTACTCTAAGGGATGGTAGCCTTGTCATTATGGAATGTAGTATGTTGTCGATTTCTTTGTTACTCCAATGGATGGTAGCCTTGTCATTATGGAAGGTAGTTTGTGTACGAGATATTAGTTACTCCAATGGATGGTAGCCTTGTCATTATAGAAGGTAATATATTGTCGAGATTTTTGTTACTCCAATGGATGGTAGCCTTGACATTATAGAAGGTAATATATTGTCGAGATTTTTGTCACTGCAATGGATGGTAGCCTTGTCATTATGGAAGGTAGTCTGTTGTCGTGATTTTTGTTACTCCAATGGATGGTAGCCTTGTTACTATGGAAGGTAGTATGTTGTCGATATCTTTGTTACTCTAATGGATGGTAGCCTTGTCATTATGGAAGGTAGTCTATTGTCGAGATTTTTGTTACTACAATGGATTGTAGCCTTGTCATTATGGAAGGTAGTATGTTTTCGATATCTTTGTTACTCTAATGGATGGTAGCCAAGTCATTGTGGAAGTTAATTTGTGTACAACATTTTAGTTACTCCAATGGATGGTAGCCTTGTCATTATGGAAGGTAGTCTGTTGTCGAGATTCTTTATACTACAATGGATTGTAGTCTTGTAATTATGGAAGTTAGTCTCTTGTGGATATTTTGGTTACTCCAATGATGGTACCGTTGTCATTATGGAAGGTAGTCTATTGCCGAGATTTTTGTTACTCCATTTCATGGTAGCCTTGTCATTATGGAAGGTAGTGTGTTGTCGACATTTTTGTTATTCCAATGGATGGTAGCCTTTTCATTATGGAAGCTAGTCTGTTGTCGAGATTTTTTTTACTCTAAGGGATGGTATCCTTGTCATTATAGAAGGTAATATATTGTCGATATTTTTGTCAATATAATGGTTGGTATCCTTGTCATTATGGAAGGTAGTCTGTTGTCGTGATTTTTGTTACTCCAATTGATGGTAGCCTTATCATTATGGAAGGTAGTATGTTGTCGATATCTTTGTTACTCTAATGGATAGTAGCCTTGTCATTATGGAAGGTAGTCTGTTGTCGAGATTTTTGTTACACTGAGGGATGGTAGCCTTTCATTATGGAATGTAGTCTGTTGTCGAGATTTTTGTTACTCCAACGGATGGTAACCTTGTCATTATAGAGGGTAATATATTGTCGAGATTTTTGTACTGCAATGGATGGTAGCCTTGTCATTATAAAAGGTAGTCTGTTGTCGAGATTTTTGTAACTACAATGGAGTGTAGCCTTGTTGTTGTGGAAGGTAGTTTGTTGTCGATATCTTTGTTACTCCAATGGATGGTAGCCTAGTCATTATGGAAGGTAGTTTGTGTACGAGATTTTAGTTACTCCACTGCATGGTAGCCTTGACATTATGGAAGGGAGTGTGTTTTCGATATTTTTTTTATTCCAATGGATGGTAGCCTTGTCATTATGGAAGGTAGTATGTTGTCGATATCTTTGTTACTCTAATGGATGGTAGCCTTGTCATTATGGAAGCTAGTCTTTTGTCGAGATTTTTCTTACTTCAATGGATTGTAGCCTTGTCATTATGGAAGGTAATCTATTGTCGAGATTTTTGTTACTCTAAGGGATGGTAGCCTTGTCATTATGGAATGTAGTCTGTTGTCGAGATTTTTGTAATTCCAATGGATGGTAGCGTTGTCATTATAGAAGATAGTATATTATCGAGATTTTTGTCACTACAATGGATCATAGCCTTATCATTATGGAAGGTAGTCTGTTGTCGAGATTTTCGTTACTACAATGGATTGTAGCCTTGTCGTTATGGAAGGTAGTTTGTTGTCGATATCTTTGTTACTCCAATAGATGGTAGCCTAATCATTATGGAAGTTAATTTGTGTACGATATTTTTGTTATTCCAATGGATGGTAGCCTTGTCATTATGAAAGGTAGTATGTTGTCGAGATTTTTGTTACTCTAAGGGATGGTAGCCTTGTCATTATGGAATGTAGTATGTTGTCGATTTCTTTGTTACTCCAATGGATGGTAGCCTTGTCATTATGGAAGGTAGTTTGTGTACGAGATATTAGTTACTCCAATGGATGGTAGCCTTGTCATTATAGAAGGTAATATATTGTCGAGATTTTTGTTACTCCAATGGATGGTAGCCTTGACATTATAGAAGGTAATATATTGTCGAGATTTTTGTCACTGCAATGGATGGTAGCCTTGTCATTATGGAAGGTAGTCTGTTGTCGTGATTTTTGTTACTCCAATGGATGGTAGCCTTGTTACTATGGAAGGTAGTATGTTGTCGATATCTTTGTTACTCTAATGGATGGTAGCCTTGTCATTATGGAAGGTAGTCTATTGTCGAGATTTTTGTTACTACAATGGATTGTAGCCTTGTCATTATGGAAGGTAGTATGTTTTCGATATCTTTGTTACTCTAATGGATGGTAGCCAAGTCATTGTGGAAGTTAATTTGTGTACAACATTTTAGTTACTCCAATGGATGGTAGCCTTGTCATTATGGAAGGTAGTCTGTTGTCGAGATTCTTTATACTACAATGGATTGTAGTCTTGTAATTATGGAAGTTAGTCTCTTGTGGATATTTTGGTTACTCCAATGATGGTACCGTTGTCATTATGGAAGGTAGTCTATTGCCGAGATTTTTGTTACTCCATTTCATGGTAGCCTTGTCATTATGGAAGGTAGTGTGTTGTCGACATTTTTGTTATTCCAATGGATGGTAGCCTTTTCATTATGGAAGCTAGTCTGTTGTCGAGATTTTTTTTACTCTAAGGGATGGTATCCTTGTCATTATAGAAGGTAATATATTGTCGATATTTTTGTCAATATAATGGATGGTATCCTTGTCATTATGGAAGGTAGTCTGTTGTCGTGATTTTTGTTACTCCAATTGATGGTAGCCTTATCATTATGGAAGGTAGTATGTTGTCGATATCTTTGTTACTCTAATGGATAGTAGCCTTGTCATTATGGAAGGTAGTCTGTTGTCGAGATTTTTGTTACACTGAGGGATGGTAGCCTTTCATTATGGAATGTAGTCTGTTGTCGAGATTTTTGTTACTCCAACGGATGGTAACCTTGTCATTATAGAGGGTAATATATTGTCGAGATTTTTGTACTGCAATGGATGGTAGCCTTGTCATTATAAAAGGTAGTCTGTTGTCGAGATTTTTGTAACTACAATGGAGTGTAGCCTTGTTGTTGTGGAAGGTAGTTTGTTGTCGATATCTTTGTTACTCCAATGGATGGTAGCCTAGTCATTATGGAAGGTAGTTTGTGTACGAGATTTTAGTTACTCCACTGCATGGTAGCCTTGACATTATGGAAGGGAGTGTGTTTTCGATATTTTTTTTATTCCAATGGATGGTAGCCTTGTCATTATGGAAGGTAGTATGTTGTCGATATCTTTGTTACTCTAATGGATGGTAGCCTTGTCATTATGGAAGCTAGTCTTTTGTCGAGATTTTTCTTACTTCAATGGATTGTAGCCTTGTCATTATGGAAGGTAATCTATTGTCGAGATTTTTGTTACTCTAAGGGATGGTAGCCTTGTCATTATGGAATGTAGTCTGTTGTCGAGATTTTTGTAATTCCAATGGATGGTAGCGTTGTCATTATAGAAGATAGTATATTATCGAGATTTTTGTCACTACAATGGATCATAGCCTTATCATTATGGAAGGTAGTCTGTTGTCGAGATTTTCGTTACTACAATGGATTGTAGCCTTGTCGTTATGGAAGGTAGTTTGTTGTCGATATCTTTGTTACTCCAATAGATGGTAGCCTAATCATTATGGAAGTTAATTTGTGTACGGGATTTTAGTTACTCCAATGGATGGTAGCCTTGTCAATATGGAAGGTAGTCTGTTGTCGAGATTCTTTATACTCCAATGGATCGTAGCCTTGTAATTATTGAAGGTAGTCTCTTATGGATATTTTGGTTACTCCAATGATGGTACCGTTGTCATTATGGAAGGTAGTCTATTGCCGAGATTTTTGTTACTCCATTTCATGGTAGCCTTGTCATTATGGAAGGTACTGTGTTGTCGACATTTTTGTTATTCCAATGGATGGTAGCCTTGTCATTATGGAAGGTAGTCTGTTATCGAGATTTTTTTACTCCAATGGATGGTAGCCTTGTCGTTATGGAAGGTAGTATGTTGTCGATATCTTTGTTAATCTAATGGATGGTAGCCTTCTCATTATGGAAGGTAGTCTGTTGTCGAGATATTTAATACTCTAAGGGATGGTAGCCTTGTCATGAACATAGTCTGTTATCGAGATTTTTGTTATTCAAATGGATGGTAGCATTTTCATTATAAAAGATAGTATATTATCGAGATTTTTGTCACTACAATGGATTGTAGCCTTGTCGTTATGGAAGATAGTCTGTTGTCGAGATTTTTGTTACTACAATGGATTGTAGCCTTGTCGTTATGTAAAATAGTCTATTGTCGATATCTTTGTTACTCCAATGGATGGTAGCCTTGTCATTATGGAATGTAGTTTGTGTACAAGATTTTAGTTACTCCAATGGATGGTAGCCTTGTCATTATGGAAGGTAGTCTGTTGTCGAGATTTTTTATACTCCAATGGGTTGTAGCCTTGTCATTATGGAAGGTAGTCTCTTATGGATATTTTGGTTACTACAATGATGGTACCCTTGTCATTATGGAAGGTAGTCTATTGCCGAGATTTTTGTTACTCCATTGCATGGTAGCCTTGTCATTATATAAGGTAGTCTGTTGTCGTGATTATTGTTACTCCAATGGATGGTAGCCTTGTCATTATGGAAGGTAGTATGTTATCGATATCTTTGTTACTCCAATGGATGGTAGCCTTGTCGTTATGGAAGATAGTCTGTTGTCGATATCTTTGTTACTCCAATGGATGGTAGCCTAGTCATTATGGAAGGTAGTTTGTGTACGAGATTTTAGTTACTCCAATGGATGGTAGCCTTGTCATTAGGGAAGGTAGTCTATTGTCGAGATTTTTTATAATCCAATGGATTGTGGCCTTGTAATTATGGAAGGTAGTCTCTTGTGGATATTTTTGTTACTCCAATGATGGTACCCTTGTCATTATGCAAGGTAGTCTGTTGTCGAGATTTTTGTTACTATAATGGATTGTAGCCTTGTCGTTATGGAAGATAGTATGTTGTCAATATCTTTGTTACTCCAATGGTTGGTACATTAGTCAATATGGAAGGTATTTTGTGTACGAGATTTTAGTTACTCCAATGGATGGTAGACTTTTCATTATGGAAGGAAGTCTATTGTCGAGATTTATTATACACCATTGCATGGTAGCCTTGTCATTATGGAAGATAGTCTGTTGTCGTGATTTTTGTTACTCCAATGGATGGTAGCCTTGTCAATATGGAAGGTAGTATGTTATCGATATCTTTGTTACTCCAATGGATGGTAGCCTTGTCATTATTGAAGGTAGTCTGTTGTCGAGATTTTTGTTACTCTAAGGGATGGTAGCGTTGTCATTATGGAAGATAGTCTATTGTCGAGATTTTTGTTACTACAATGGATTGTAGCCTTGTCGTTATGGAAGATAGTCTGTTGTCGATATCTTTGTTACTCCAATGGATGGTAGCCTATTCATTATGCAAGGTAGTTTGTGTACGAGATTTTAGTTACTCCAATGGATGGTAGCCTTGTCATTAGGGAAGGTAGTCTATTGTCGAGATTTTTTATACTCCAATGGATTGTAGCCTTATCATTATGGAAGGTAGTTTCTTGTGGATATTTTTGTTACTCCAATGATGGTACCCTTGTCATTATGGAAGGTAGTCTATTGTCGAGATTTTTGTTACTATAATGGATTGTAGCCTTGTCGTTATGGAAGATAGTATGTTATCGATATCTTTGTTACTCCAATGGATGGTAGCCTAGTCATTATGGAAGGTAGTTTGTGTACGTGATTTTAGTTACTCCAATGGATGGTAGCCTTGTCATTAGGGAAGGTAGTTTGTTGTCGAGATTTTTTATACTCCAATGGATTGTAGCCTTGTCATTATGGAAGGTAGTCCCTTGTGGATATTTTGGTTACTCCAATGATGGTACCCTTGTCATTATGGAAGGTAGTCATTTGTCGAGATTTTTATTACTATAATGGATTGTATCCTTATCGTTATGGAAGATAGTATGTTGTCCATATCTTTGTTACTCCAATGGATGGTACATTAGTCAATATGGAAGGTAGTTTGTGTACGAGATTTTATTTACTCCAATGGATTGTAGCCTTGTCATTATGGAAGGTAGTCTGTTGTCTTGATTTTTGTTACTCCAATGGATGGTAGCCTTGTCATTATGGAAGGTGGTATGTTATCGATATCTTTGTTACTCCAATGGATGGTAGCCTTGTCATTATGGAAGGTAGTTTGTTGTCGAGATTTTTGTTACTCTAAGGGATGGTATCCTTGTCTTTATGGAAGATAGTCTGTTGTCGATATCTTTTTTACTCTAATGGATGGTAGCCTAGTCATTATGGAAGTTTATTTGTGTACGAGATTTTAGTTACTCCAATGGATGGTAGCCTTGTCATTATGGAAGGTAGTCTGTTGTCGAGATTTTTTATACTCCAATGGATTGTAGCCTTGTAATTATGGAAGGTAGTCTCTTGTGGATATTTTGATTACTCCAATGATGGTACCGTTGTCATTATGGAAGGTAGTCTATTGCCGATATTTTTGTTACTCCATTTCATGGTAGCCTTGTCATTATCGAAGGTAGTGCGTTGTCGACATTTTTGTTATTCCAATAGATGGTAGCCTTGTCATTATGGAAGGTAGTCTGTTGTCATGATTTTTGTTACTCCAATGAATATTAGCCTTGTCATTATGGAAGGTAGTATGTTATCGATATCTTTGTTAATCCAATGGATGGTAGCCTTCTCATTATGGAAGGTAGTCTGTTGCCGAGATTTTTGTTACTCTAAGGGATGGTAGCCTTGTCATTATGGAACGTAGTGTGTTGTCGAGATTTTTGTTATTCCAATGGATGGTAGCATTGTCATTATAGAAGGTAGTATATTATCGAGATTTTTGTCACTACAATGGATGGTAGCCTTGTCATTATGGAAGATAGTTTGTTGTCGAGATTTTTGTTACTACAATGGATTGTAGCCTTGTCGTTATGGAAGATAGTTTGTTGTCGTTATCTTTGTTACTCCAATGGATGGTAGCCTAGTCATTATGGAAGGTAGTTTGTGTACAAGATTTTAGTTACTCCAATGGATGGTAGCCTTGTCATTAGGGAAGGTAGTCTGTTGTAGAGATTTTTTATACTCCAACGGATTGTAGCCTTGTCATTATGGAAGGTAGTCTCTTGTGGATATTTTGGTTACTCCAATGATGGTACCCTTGTCATTATGGAAGGTAGTCTGTTGTCGAGATTTTTGTTACTATAATGGATTGTAGCCTTATCGTTATGGAAGATAGTATGTTGTCCATATCTTTGTTACCCCAATGGATGGTACATTAGTCAATATGGAAGGTAGTTTGTGTACGAGATTTTAGTTACTCCAATGATGGTAGCCTTTTCATTATGGAAGGAAGTCTATTGTCGATATTTTTTATACTCCAATGGATTGTAGCCTTGTCATTATGGAAGGTAGTTTGTTGTAGTGATTTTTGTTACTCCAATGGATGGTAGCCTTGTCATTATGGTAGGTGGTATGTTATAAATATCTTTGTTACTCCAATGGATGGTAGCCTTGTCATTATGGAAGGTAGTTTGTTGTTGATATTTTTGTTACTCTAAGGGATGGTAGCCTTGTTATTATGGAAGGTAGTCTGTTGTTGACATTTTTGTTACTATAATGGATTATATCCTTGTCTTTATGGAAGATAGTTTGTTGTCAATATCTTTGTTACTCTAATGGACGGTAGCCTAGTCATTATGGAAGTTAATTTGTGTACGAGATTTGAGTTACTCCAATGGATGGTATCCTTGTCATTATGGAAGGTAGTCTGTTGTCGAGATTTTTTATACTCCAATGGATTGTAGTCTTGTAATTATGGAAGGTAGTCTCTTGTGGATATTTTTGCTACTGCAATGACGGTACCGTTGTCATTATGGAAGATAGTCTATTGCCGAGATTTTTGTTACTCCATTTCATGGTAGCCTTGTCATTATGGAAGGTAGTGTGTTGTCGACATTTTTGTTATTCCAATGGATGGTAGCCTTGTCATTATGGAAGGTAGGCTGTTGTCGACATTTTTGTTATTCCAATGGATGGTAGCCTTGTCATTATGGAAGGTAGTCTGTTGTCGTGATTTTTGTTACTCAAATGGATGGTAGCCTTGTCATTATGGAAGGTAGTCCGTTGTCGAGATTTTTTATACTCCAATGGATTGTAGCCTTGTAATTATGGAAGGTAGTCTCTTGTGGATATTTTGGTTACTCCAATTATGGTACCGTTGTCATTATGGAAGGTAGTTTATTGCCGATATTTTTGTTACTCCATTTCATGGTAGCCTTTTCATTATGGAAGGTAGTGTGTTGTCGACATTTTTGTTATTCCAATGGATGGTAGCCTTGTCATTATGGAAGGTAGTCTGTTTTCGTGATTTTTGTTACTCCAATGAATGGTAGCCTTGTCATTATGGAAGGTAGTATGTTGTCGATATTTTTTTTAATCCAATGGATGGTAGCCTTCTCATTATGGAAGGTAGTCTGTTGCCGAGATTTTTGTTACTCTAAAGGATGGTAGCCTTGTCATTATGGAACGTAGTCTGTTGTCGAGATTTTTGTTATTCCAATGGATGGTAGCGTTATCATTATAGAAGGTAGTATATTATCGAGATTTTTGTCACTACAATGGATGGTAGCCTTGTCATTATGGAAGGTAGTCTGATTTCGAGATTTTTGTTATTACAAAGGATGGTAACCTTGTCATTTTGGAAGGTAGTATGTTTTCGAGATTTTGGTTACTATAATGGAGGGTGGCCTTGTCATTATTGAAGGTAGTCTGTTGTCGAGATTTTTGTTACTCCAATGGATGGTAGCGTTATCATTATGAGACGTTGTCTGTTGTCAATATTTATCTTGCTCCAATGGATTGTTGCCTTGTCATTATGGAAGGTAGTATGTTGTCTAGATTTTCGTTACTACAATGGATGGTAGCCTTGTCATTTTGGAAGGTAGTCTGTTGTTAATATTTTTGTTACTCCAATGGATGGTAGCCTTGATATTATGGTAGCCTTTTCATTATTGAAGGTAGTCTGTTGTTCAGATTTTTGATAATACAATGGACGGTAGCCTTGTCATTATGGAAGGTAGTCTCTTGTCTAGATTTTTGTTACTCCAATGGATGGTAGCCTTGTCATTATTGAAGGTAGTCTTTTGTTCAAATTTTTGTTACTCCAATGGATGGTAGCCTTGTCATTACAGAAGGTAGTCTGTTGTCGATATTTTTGTTATTCCAATGGACGGTAGCCTTATCATTATGGAAGGTAGTCTGTTGTCGAGATTTTCGTTAGTACAATGGATGGTAGCCTTGTCATTTTGGAAGTTAGTTTGTTGTTAATATTTTTGTTACTCCAATGGATGGTAGCCTCGATATTATGGTAGCCTTTTCATTATGGAAGGTAGTCTGTTGTCAAGATTTTTGTTGTTCCATTGGATGGTACGTTGTCATTATGGAAGGTAGTCTCATGTCGAGATTTTTGTTATTCCAAATGGTGGTAGCCTTGTCATTATGGAAGGTAGTCTTTTGTTTAGATTTTTGTTACTCCAATGGATGGTAGCCATGTCATTACAGAAGGTAGTCTGTTGTCTATATTTTTGTTATACCAATGGATGGTAGCCTAATCATTATGGAAGGTAGTATATTGTAGATATCTTTTTTACTCCAATGGGTGGTAGACTTGTCATTATGGAAGGTAGTCTGTTGTCGAGATTATCGTTACTACAATGGATGGTAGCCTTGTCATTTTGGAAGGTAGTCTGTTGTTAATATTTTTGTTACTCCAATGGATTGTAGCCTTGATATTATGGTAGCCTTTTCATTATTGAAGGTAGTCTGTTGTTCAGATTTTTGTGAATCCAATGGATGGTAGCCTTGTCATTATGGAAGGCAGTCTGTTGTCGAGATTTTTGTCACTCCAATGGATGGTAGCCTTGTCATTATGGAAGGTAGTCTTTTGTTCAGATTTTTGTTACTCCAATGGATGGTAGCCTTGTCATTACAGAAGGTAGTCTGTTGTCGATATTTTTGTTATTCCAATGGATGGTAGCCTTATCATTATGGAAGGTAGTATATTGTAGATATCTTTTTTACTCCAATGGGTGGTAGACTTGTCATTATGGAAGGTAGTCTGTTGTCGAGATTTTCGTTACTACAATGGATGGTAGCCTTGTCATTTTGGAAGGTAGTCTGTTGTTAATATTTTTGTTATTCCAATGGATGGTAACCTTGATATTATGGTAGCCTTTTCATTATGGAAGGTAGTCTGTTGTCGAGATTTTTGTTGTTCCATTGTATGGTACCTTGTCATTATGGAAGGTAGTCTGATGTCGAGATTTTTGTTATTCCAAAGGATGGTATCCTTTTCATTATGGAAGGTATTTTGTTGTCGATATTTTTGTTACTCCAATGGATGGTGGCCTTGTCATTATGGAAGGTAGTCTGATGTCAGGATATTTGTTATTCAAATGTATGGTTAGCTTTACATTTTGTAAGGTAGTCTGTTGTCGAGATTTTTGTTACTCCAATGGATGGTAGCCTTGTCATTATGGGACGTAATCTATGATCAATATTTTTGTTACTCCAAAGGATTGTAGCCTTGTCATTATGGAGGGTACTCTGTTGTCGAGATTTTTATTACTCCAATGTATGGTAGCCTTGTCATTATGGAAGGTAGTCTGTTGTCGAGATTTTTGTCACTCCAATGGATGGTAGCCTTGTCATTATGGAAGGTAGTCTTTTGTTCAGATTTTTGTTACTCCAATGGATGGTAGCCTTGTCATTATAGAAGGTAGTCTGTTGTCGATATTTTTGTTATTCCAATGGATGGTAGCCTTATCATTATGGAAGGTAGTATATTGTAGATATCTTTTTTACTCCAATGGGTGGTAGACTTGTCATTATGGAAGGTAGTCTGTTGTCGAGATTTTCGTTACTACAATGGATGGTAGCCTTGTCATTTTGGAAGGTAGTATGTTGTTAATATTTTTGTTACTCCAATGGATGGTAGCCTTGATATTATGGTAGCCTTTTCATTATTGAAGGTAGTCTGTTGTTCATATTTTTGTTAATACAATGGATGGTAGCCTTGTCTTTATGGAAGGTAGTCTCTTGTCGAGATTTTTGTTACTCCAATGGATGGTAGCCTTGTCATTATTGAAGGTAGTCTTTTGTTCAAATTTATGTTACTCCAATGGATGGTAGCCTTGTCATTACAGAAGGTAGTCTGTTGTCGATAATTTTGTTATTCCAATGGATGGTAGCCTTATCATTATGGAAGGTAGTATATTGTAGATATCTTTTTTACTCCAATGGGTGGTAGCCTTGTCATTATGGAAGGTAGTCTGTTGTCGAGATTTTCGTTAGTACAATGGATGGTAGCCTTGTCATTTTGGAAGGTAGTTTGTTGTTAATATTTTTGTTACTCCAATGGATGGTAACCTTGATATTATGGTAGCCTTTTCATTATGGAAGGTATTCTGTTGTCGAGATTTTTGTTGTTCCATTGTATGGTACCTTGTCATTATGGAAGGTAGTCTGATGTCGAGATTTTTGTTATTCCAAAGGATGGTATCCTTTTCATTATGGAAGGTATTTTGTTGTCAATATTTTTGTTACTCCAATGGATGGTGGCCTTGTCATTATGGAAGGTAGTCTGATGTCAGGATTTCTGTTATTCCAATGTATGGTAACCTTTACATTTTGGAAGGTAGTCTGTTGTCGAGATTTTTTTACTCCAATGGATTCTAGCCTTGTCCTAATTGAAGTTACTTTATTGTCGAGATTTTTTTTACTCCAATGGATGGTAGCATTGTCATTATGGAAGGTACTCTGTTGTCTATATTTTTGTTACTCCAATGGATGGTAGCCTTGTCATTATGGAAGGTAGTCTGTTGTCGAGATTTTTGTTACTCCAATTGATGGTAGCCTTGTCATTATGGAAGGTAGTCTGTTGTCGAGATTTTTGTTACTCCAAGGAATGGTAGCCTTGTCATTATGGAAGCTAGTCTTTTGTTCAAAATTTTGTTACTACAATGGATGGTAGCCTTGTCATTATTGAAGGTAGTTTGTTGTCGATATATTTGTTATTCTAATGGATGGTAACCTTATCATTATGGAAGGTAGTATATTGTAGATATCTTTTTTACGTCAATGGGTGGTAGCCTTGTCATTATTGAAGGTAGTCTGTTGTCGAGATTTTCGTTACTACAATGGATGATAGCCTTGTCATTTTGGAAGGTAGTCTGATGTTAATATTTTTGTTACTCCAATGGATGGTAGCCTTGATATTATGGTAGCCTTTTCATTATTGAAGGTAGTCTGATGTCGAGATTTTTGTTACTCCAAAGGATGGTATCCTTTTCATTATGGAAGGTATTTTGTTGTCGATATTTTTGTTACTCCAATGAATGGTGGCCTTGTCATTATGGAAGGTAGTCTAATGTCAGGATTTTTGTTATTCCAATGTATGGTAACCTTTACATTTTGGAAGGTAGTCTGTTGTCGAGATTTTTGTTACTCCAATGGATGGTAGCCTTGTCATTATGGAAGGTAGTCTGTTGTCGAGATTATTGTTACTACAATGGATGGTAGCCTTGTCATTTTGGAAGGTAGTTTGTTGTTAACATATTTGTTAGTCCAATGGATGGTAGCCTTGATATTATGGTATCCTTTTCATTATGGAAGGTAGTCTATTGTTCAAATTTTTGTTAATCCAATGGATGGTAGCCTTCTCATTATGGAAGGTAGTCTGTTGTCGAGATTTTTGTTGTTCCATTGGATGGTAGTTCGTTGTTAGATTTTTGTTGAGATTTTTTCACTCCAATGTATGGTAGCTTAATCATTATGGAAGGTAGTTCGTTGTTGAGATTTTTTTAGTCCATTGGATGGTAGACTTGTCATTATGGAAGGTAGTTTATTGTTGAGATTTTGTTACTCCAATGGATTGTAGCCTTGTTAATATGGAAGGTAGTTCGTTGTTGAGATTTTGTTCCTCCAATGGATGGTAGCCTTGTCATTATGAAAGCTAGTTCGTTGTTGATATTTTTTTACTCCAAAGAATGCTAGCCTTGTCATTATGGAAGGTAGTTTGTTGTTGAGATTTTATTACTCCATTGGATGGTAGCCTTGTCATTATGGAAGGGAGTTTGTTGTTGAAATTTTTTTACTCCAATGGATTGTAGCCTTGTCAATTTGGAATGTAGTTTGTTGTTGAGATTTTGTTACTCCAATGGATGGTAGCCTTGTCATTATGGAAGGTAGTTCGTTGTTGAAATTTTTTTACTCCAATGGATGGTATCCTAGTCATTATGGAAGGTAGTTCGTTGATGAGATTTTGTTACTCCAATGGATGGTAGCCTTGTCATTACGGAAGGTAGTTCATTGTTGAGATTTTGTTTCTCCAATGGATGATAGCCTTGTCATTATGGAAGGTAGTTCATTTTTAATATTTTGTTACTCCAAAGGATGATAGCCTTCTCATTATGGAAGGTAGTTCATTGTTTAAATTTTGTTACTCCAATGGATGGTGGCCTTGTCATTATTAAAGGTAGTTCGTTGTTGAGATTTTTTTACTCTAATGTATGGTAGCTTTGTCATTATGGAAGGTAGTTCATTGTTGAGATTTTGTTAGTATATTGGATGGTAGCCTTGTCATTATTGAAGGTAGTTCGTTGTTGATATTTTGTTACTCCAATGGATGGTAGCCTTGTCATTATAGAAAGTAATTCGTTGTTGAGATTTTTTTACTCCAATGGATGGTATCCTTGTCATTATGGATGGTAGTTTGTTGTTGAGATTTTATTACTCCATTGGATGGTAGCCTTGTCATTATGGAAGGTAGTTCGTTGTTGAAATTTTTTTACTCCAATGGATGGTAGCCTTATCATTATGGAAGGTAGTTCGTTGTTGAGATTTTGTTACTCCAATGGATGGTAGCCTTGTCATTATGGAAGGTAGTTCGTTGTTGATATTTTGTTACTCCTATGGATGGTTGCCTTGTCATTATGGAAGGTAGTTCATTGTTGAGATTGTGTTACTCCAATGGATGGTAGCGTTGTCATTATGAAAGGTAGTTCGTTGTTGAGATTTTTTTACTCCAATGTATGGTAGCTTTGTCATTATGGAAGGTAGTTCGTTGTTGAGATTTTGTTAGTCCATTGGATGGTAGACTTGTCATCATGGAAGGTAGTTTGTTGTTGAGATTTTGTTACTCCAATGGATTGTAGCCTTGTCAATATGGAAGGTAGTTCGTAGTTGAGATTTTGAAACTCCAATGGATGGTAGCCATGTCATTATGGAATGTATTTCGTTGTTGAGATTTTTTTACTACAATGGATTGTATCCTTGTCATTATGGATGGTAGTTTGTTGTTGATATTTTATTACTCCAATGGATGGTAGCCTTGTCATTATAGAAGGTAGTCCGTTGTTGAATTTTTTTTACTCCAATGGATGGTAGACTTATCATTATGGAAGGTAGTTCGTTGTTGTGTTTTTGTTACTCCAATGGATGGTAGCCTTGTAATTATGGAAGGTAGTTCGTTGTTGATATTTTGTAACTCCAATGTATGGTTGCCTTGTCATTATGGAAGGTAGTTCCTTATTGATATTTTGTTACTCCAATGGACGATAGCCTTGTCATTATGGAAGGTAGTTCATTTTTGAGATATTGTTACTCCAATGGATGGTAGCCTTGTCATTATGGAAGGTAGTTCTTTGTTGATATTTTGTTACTCCTATGGATGGTTGCCTTGTCATTATGGAAGGTAGTTTCTTGTTGAGATTTTGTTACTCCAATGGACGGGATCCTTGTCATTATGGAAGGTAGTTCATATTTGAGATATTGTTACTCCAGTGGATGGTAGCCTTGTCATTATAGAAGGTAGTTCGTTGTTGAGATTTTATTACTCCAAAGGATGGTATCCTTGTCATTATGGAAGGTAGTTCCTTGTTGAGATTTTGTTATTCCCATGGATTGTAGCCTTGTCATTACGGAAGGTAGTTCATTGTTGAGATTTTGTTTCTCCAATGGATGATAGCCTTGTCATTATGGAAGGTAGTTCATTTTTAATATTTTGTTACTCCAAAGGATGATAGCCTTCTCATTATGGAAGGTAGTTCATTGTTTAAATTTTGTTACTCCAATGGATGGTAGCCTTGTCATTATGAAAGGTAGTTCGTTGTTGAGATTTTTTTACTCCAATGTATGGTAGCTTTGTCATTATGGAAGGTAGTTCATTGTTGAGATTTTGTTAGTCTATTGGATTGTAGCCTTGTCATTATTGAAGGTAGTTTGTTGTTGATATTTTGTTACTCCAATGGATGGTAGCCTTGTCATTATAGAAAGTAATTCGTTGTTGATATTTTTTTTACTCCAATCAATGGTATCCTTGTCATTATGGATGGTAGTTTGTTGTGGAGATTTTATTACTCCATTGGATGGTAGCCTTGTCATTATGGAAGGTAGTTCGTTGTTGAAATTTTTTTACTCCAATGGATGGTAGCCTTATCATTATGGAAGGTAGTTCGTTGTTGAGATTTTGTTACTCCAATGGATGGTAGCCATGTCATTATGGGAGGTAGTTCGTTGTTGATATTTTGTTACTCCTATGGATGGTTGCCTTGTCATTATGGAAGGTAGTTCATTGTTGAGATTGTGTTACTCCAATGGACGGTAGCCTTGTCAATATGTAAGGTAGTTTGCTATTGGGATTTTGTTACCCCAATGGATGGTAGTCTGGTTATTATGGAAGGTAGTTCATTTTTGATATTTTGTTACTCCAATGGATGGTAGCCTTGTCATTATGAAAGGTAGTTCGTTGTTGAGATTTTTTTACTCCAATGTATGGTAGCTTTGTCATTATGGAAGGTAGTTCGTTGTTGAGATTTTGTTAGTCCATTGGATGGTAGACTTGTCATCATGGAAGGTAGTTTGTTGTTGAGATTTTGTTACTCCAATGGATTGTAGCCTTGTCAATATGGAAGGTAGTTCGTAGTTGAGATTTTGAAACTCCAATGGATGGTAGCCATGTCATTATGGAATGTATTTCGTTGTTGAGATTTTTTTACTACAATGGATGGTATCCTTGTCATTATGGATGGTAGTTTGTTGTTGATATTTTATTACTCCAATGGATGGTAGCCTTGTCATTATAGAAGGTAGTCCGTTGTTGAATTTTTTTTACTCCAATGGATGGTAGACTTATCATTATGGAAGGTAGTTCGTTGTTGTGATTTTGTTACTCCATGGATGGTAGCCTTGTAATTATGGAAGGTAGTTCGTTGTTGATATTTTGTAACTCCAATGTATGGTTGCCTTGTCATTATGGAAGGTAGTTCCTTATTGATATTTTGTTACTCCAATGGACGATAGCCTTGTCATTATGGAAGGTAGTTCATTTTTGAGATATTGTTACTCCAATGGATGGTAGCCTTGTCATTATGGAAGGTAGTTCTTTGTTGATATTTTGTTACTCCTATGGATGGTTGCCTTGTCATTATGGAAGGTAGTTCCTTGTTGAGATTTTGTTACTCCAATGGACGGGATCCTTGTCATTATGGAAGGTAGTTCATATTTGAGATATTGTTACTCCAGTGGATGGTAGCCTTGTCATTATAGAAGGTAGTTCGTTGTTGAGATTTTATTACTCCAAAGGATGGTATCCTTGTCATTATGGAAGGTAGTTCCTTGTTGAGATTTTGTTATTCCCATGGATTGTAGCCTTGTCATTACGGAAGGTAGTTCATTGTTGAGATTTTGTTTCTCCAATGGATGATAGCCTTGTCATTATGGAAGGTAGTTCATTTTTAATATTTTGTTACTCCAAAGGATGATAGCCTTCTCATTATGGAAGGTAGTTCATTGTTTAAATTTTGTTACTCCAATGGATGGTAGCCTTGTCATTATGAAAGGTAGTTCGTTGTTGAGATTTTTTTACTCCAATGTATGGTAGCTTTGTCATTATGGAAGGTAGTTCATTGTTGAGATTTTGTTAGTCTATTGGATTGTAGCCTTGTCATTATTGAAGGTAGTTTGTTGTTGATATTTTGTTACTCCAATGGATGGTAGCCTTGTCATCATAGAAAGTAATTCGTTGTTAATATTTTTTTTACTCCAATCAATGGTATCCTTGTCATTATGGATGGTAGTTTGTTGTGGAGATTTTATTACTCCATTGGATGGTAGCCTTGTCATTATGGAAGGTAGTTCGTTGTTGAAATTTTTTTACTCCAATGGATGGTAGCCTTATCATTATGGAAGGTAGTTCGTTGTTGAGATTTTGTTACTCCAATGGATGGTAGCCATGTAATTATGGGAGGTAGTTCGTTGTTGATATTTTGTTACTCCTATGGATGGTTGCCTTGTCATTATGGAAGGTAGTTCATTGTTGAGATTGTGTTACTCCAATGGACGGTAGCCTTGTCAATATGTAAGGTAGTTTGCTATTGGGATTTTGTTACCCCAATGGATGGTAGTCTGGTTATTATGGAAGGTAGTTCATTTTTGATATTTTGTTACTCCAATGGATGGTAGCCTTGTCATTATGAAAGGTAGTTCGTTGTTGAGATTTTTTTACTCCAATGTATGGTAGCTTTGTCATTATGGAAGGTAGTTCGTTGTTGAGATTTTGTTAGTCCATTGGATGGTAGACTTGTCATCATGGAAGGTAGTTTGTTGTTGAGATTTTGTTACTCCAATGGATTGTATCCTTGTCAATATGGAAGGTAGTTCGTAGTTGAGATTTTGAAACTCCAATGGATGGTAGCCATGTCATTATGGAATGTATTTCGTTGTTGAGATTTTTTTACTACAATGGATTGTATCCTTGTCATTATGGATGGTAGTTTGTTGTTGATATTTTATTACTCCAATGGATGGTAGCCTTGTCATTATAGAAGGTAGTCCGTTGTTGAATTTTTTTTACTCCAATGGATGGTAGACTTATCATTATGGAAGGTAGTTCGTTGTTGTGTTTTTGTTACTCCAATGGATGGTAGCCTTGTAATTATGGAAGGTAGTTCGTTGTTGATATTTTGTAACTCCAATGTATGGTTGCCTTGTCATTATGGAAGGTAGTTCCTTATTGATATTTTGTTACTCCAATGGACGATAGTCTTGTCATTATGGAAGGTAGTTCATTTTTGAGATATTGTTACTCCAATGGATGGTAGCCTTGTCATTATGGAAGGTAGTTCTTTGTTGATATTTTGTTACTCCTATGGATGGTTGCCTTGTCATTATGGAAGGTAGTTCCTTGTTGAGATTTTGTTACTCCAATGGACGGGATCCTTGTCATTATGGAAGGTAGTTCATATTTGAGATATTGTTACTCCAGTGGATGGTAGCCTTGTCATTATAGAAGGTAGTTCGTTGTTGAGATTTTATTACTCCAAAGGATGGTATCCTTGTAATTATGGAAGGTAGTTCCTTGTTGAGATTTTGTTATTCCCATGGATTGTAGCCTTGTCATTACGGAAGGTAGTTCATTGTTGAGATTTTGTTTCTCCAATGGATGATAGCCTTGTCATTATGGAAGGTAGTTCATTTTTAATATTTTGTTACTCCAAAGGATGATAGCCTTCTCATTATGGAAGGTAGTTCATTGTTTAAATTTTGTTACTCCAATGGATGGTAGCCTTGTCATTATGAAAGGTAGTTCGTTGTTGAGATTTTTTTACTCCAATGTATGGTAGCTTTGTCATTATGGAAGGTAGTTCATTGTTGAGATTTTGTTAGTCTATTGGATTGTAGCCTTGTCATTATTGAAGGTAGTTTGTTGTTGATATTTTGTTACTCCAATGGATGGTAGCCTTGTCATCATAGAAAGTAATTCGTTGTTGATATTTTTTTTACTCCAATCAATGGTATCCTTGTCATTATGGATGGTAGTTTGTTGTGGAGATTTTATTACTCCATTGGATGGTAGCCTTGTCATTATGGAAGGTAGTTCGTTGTTGAAATTTTTTTACTCCAATGGATGGTAGCCTTATCATTATGGAAGGTAGTTCGTTGTTGAGATTTTGTTACTCCAATGGATGGTAGCCATGTAATTATGGGAGGTAGTTCGTTGTTGATATTTTGTTACTCCTATGGATGGTTGCCTTGTCATTATGGAAGGTAGTTCATTGTTGAGATTGTGTTACTCCAATGGACGGTAGCCTTGTCAATATGTAAGGTAGTTTGCTATTGGGATTTTGTTACCCCAATGGATGGTAGTCTGGTTATTATGGAAGGTAGTTCATTTTTGATATTTTGTTACTCCAATGGATGGTAGCTTTGTCATTATGAAAGGTAGTTCGTTGTTGAGATTTTTTTACTCCAATGTATGGTAGCTTTGTCATTATGGAAGGTAGTTCGTTGTTGAGATTTTGTTAGTCCATTGGATGGTAGACTTGTCATCATGGAAGGTAGTTTGTTGTTGAGATTTTGTTACTCCAATGGATTGTAGCCTTGTCAATATGGAAGGTAGTTCGTAGTTGAGATTTTGAAACTCCAATGGATGGTAGCCATGTCATTATGGAATGTATTTCGTTGTTGAGATTTTTTTACTACAATGGATTGTATCCTTGTCATTATGGATGGTAGTTTGTTGTTGATATTTTATTACTCCAATGGATGGTAGCCTTGTCATTATAGAAGGTAGTCCGTTGTTGAATTTTTTTTACTCCAATGGATGGTAGACTTATCATTATGGAAGGTAGTTCGTTGTTGTGTTTTTGTTACTCCAATGGATGGTAGCCTTGTAATTATGGAAGGTAGTTCGTTGTTGATATTTTGTAACTCCAATGTATGGTTGCCTTGTCATTATGGAAGGTAGTTCCTTATTGATATTTTGTTACTCCAATGGACGATAGCCTTGTAATTATGGAAGGTAGTTCATTTTTGAGATATTGTTACTCCAATGGATGGTAGCCTTGTCATTATGGAAGGTAGTTCTTTGTTGATATTTTGTTACTCCTATGGATGGTTGCCTTGTCATTATGGAAGGTAGTTCCTTGTTGAGATTTTGTTACTCCAATGGACGGGGTCCTTGTCATTATGGAAGGTAGTTCATATTTGAGATATTGTTACTCCAGTGGATGGTAGCCTTGTCATTATAGAAGGTAGTTCGTTGTTAAGATTTTATTACTCCAAAGGATGGTATCCTTGTCATTATGGAAGGTAGTTCCTTGTTGAGATTTTGTTATTCCCATGGATTGTAGCCTTGTCATTACGGAAGGTAGTTCATTGTTGAGATTTTGTTTCTCCAATGGATGATAGCCTTGTCATTATGGAAGGTAGTTCATTTTTAATATTTTGTTACTCCAAAGGATGATAGCCTTCTCATTATGGAAGGTAGTTCATTGTTTAAATTTTGTTACTCCAATGGATGGTAGCCTTGTCATTATGAAAGGTAGTTCGTTGTTGAGATTTTTTTACTCCAATGTATGGTAGCTTTGTCATTATGGAAGGTAGTTCATTGTTGAGATTTTGTTAGTCTATTGGATTATAGCCTTGTCATTATTGAAGGTAGTTTGTTGTTGATATTTTGTTACTCCAATGGATGGTAGCCTTGTCATTATAGAAAGTAATTCGTTGTTGATTTTTTTTTACTCCAATCAATGGTATCCTTGTCATTATGGATGGTAGTTTGTTGTGGAGATTTTATTACTCCATTGGATGGTAGCCTTGTCATTATGGAAGGTAGTTCGTTGTTGAAATTTTTTTACTCCAATGGATGGTAGCCTTATCATTATGGAAGGTAGTTCGTTGTTGAGATTTTGTTACTCCAATGTATGGTAGCCTTGTCATTATGGAAGGTAGTTCGTTGTTGATATTTTGTTACTCCTATGGATGGTTGCCTTGTCATTATGGAAGGTAGTTCATTGTTGAGATTGTGTTACTCTAATGGACGGTAGCCTTGTCAATATGTAAGGTAGTTTGCTATTGGGATTTTGTTACCCCAATGGATGGTAGCCTGGTTATTATGGAAGGTAGTTCATTTTTGATATTTTGTTACTCCAATGGATGGTAGCCTTGTCATTATGAAAGGTAGTTCGTTGTTGAGATTTTTTTACTCCAATGTATGGTAGCTTTGTCATTATGGAAGGTAGTTCGTTGTTAAGATTTTGTTAGTCCATTGGATGGTAGACTTGTCATCATGGAAGGTAGTTTGTTGTTGAGATTTTGTTACTCCAATGGATTGTAGCCTTGTCAATATGGAAGGTAGTTCGTAGTTGAGATTTTGAAACTCCAATGGATGGTAGCCTTGTCATTATGGAATGTATTTCGTTGTTGAGATTTTTTTACTCCAATCGATGGTATCCTTGTCATTATGGATGGTAGTTTGTTGTTGATATTTTATTACTCCAATGGATGGTAGCCTTGTCATTATGGAAGGTAGTCCGTTGTTGAATTTGTTTTACTCCAATGGATGGTAGACTTATCATTATGGAAGGTAGTTCGTTGTTGTGATTTTGTTACTCGAATGGATGGTAGCCTTGTCATTATGGAAGGTAGTTCGTTGTTGATATTTTGTTACTCCAATGTATGGTTGCCTTGTCATTATGGAAGGTAGTTCCTTGTTGAGATTTTGTTACTCCAATGGACGGTAGCCTTGTCATTATGGAAGGTAGTTCATTTTTGAGATATTGTTACTCCAATGGATGGTAGCCTTGTCATTATGGAAGGTAGTTAGTTGTTGAGATTTTATTACTCCAAAGGATGGTAGCCTTGTCATTATGGAAGGTATTTCGTTCTTGAGATTTTGTTACTCCAATTAATTGTATCCTTGTCATTATGGAAGGTAGTTAATTGTTGAGATTTTGTTTCTCCAATGGATGATAGCCTTGTCATTATGGAAGGTAGTTCATTTTTAATATTTTGTTACTCCAAAGGATGATAGCCTTCTCATTATGTAAGGTAGTTCATTGTTTTGATTTTAATACTCCAATGGATGGTAGCCTTGTCATTATGGAAGGTAGTTCGTTGTTGACATTTTTTCACTCCAATGTATGGTAGCTTAATGATTATGGAAGCTAGTTCGTTGTTGAGATTTTGTTAGTCCATTGGATTGTAGCCTTGTTAATATGGAAGGTAGTTCGTTGTTGAGATTTTGTTACTCCAATGGATGTTAGCCTTGTCATTATGAAAGGTAGTTCATTGTTGATATTTTTTTACTCCAAAGAATGGTAGCCTTGTCTATATGGAAGGTAGTTTGTTGTTGAGTTTTATTACTCCATTGGATGGTAGCCTTGTCATTATGGAAGGTAGTTTGTTGTTGAAATTTTTTTACTCCAATGGATTGTAGCCTTGTCAATATGGAAGGTAGTTTGTTGTTGAGATTTTGTTACTCCAATGGATGGTAGCCTTGTCATTATGGAAGGTAGTTCGTTGTTGATATTTTGTTACTCCTATGGATGGTTGCCTTGTCATTATGGAAGGTAGTTCCTTGTTGAGATTTTGTTACTCCAATGGACGGTAGCCTTGTCATTATTGAAGGTAGTTCATATTTGAGATATTGTTACTCCACTGGATTGCAGCCTTGTCATTATGGAAGGTAGGTCGTTGTTAAGATTTTGTTATTCCCATCGATTGTAGCCTTGTCATTACGGAAGGTAGTTCATTCTTGAGATTTTGTTTCTCCAATTGATGATAGCCTTGTCATTATGGAAGGTAGTTCATTTTTGAGATTTTGTTACTCCAAAGGATGATAGCCTTCTCATTATTGAAGGTAGTTCATTGTTTAGATTTTGTTACTCCAATACATGGTAGCCTTGTCATTATGGAAGGTAATTCGTGTTCAAATTTTGTTACTCCAATGGATGGTAGCCTTTTCATTATGGAAGGTAGTTCATTGTTGATATTTTGTTACTCCAATGGATGGTAGCCTTGTCATTATGGAAGGTAGTTCTCTATTAAGATTTTGTTAACCCAAGGGATGGTATCCTTTTTATTATGGAAGGTAGTTCATTTTTGATATTTTGTTACTCCAATGGATGGTAGCCTTGTCATTTTGTAAGGTAGTTCGTTGTTGAGATTTTTTCACTCCAATGTATGGTAGCTTTATCATTATGAAAGGTAGTTCGTTTTTGAGATTTTGTTAGTCCATTGGATGGTAGACTTGTCATTATGGAAGGTAGTTTGTTGTTGAGATTTTGTTACTCCAATGGATTGTAGCCTTGTTAATATGGAAGGTAGTTCGTTGTTGAGAGTTTGTTACTCCAATGGATGATAGCCTTGTCATTATGAAAGGTAGTTCATTTTTGATATTTTGTTACTCCAAAGGATGATAGCCTTCTCATTATGTAAGGTAGTTCATTGATTAGATTTTGTTACTCCAATGGATGGTAGCCTTGTCATTATGGAAGGTAGTTCGTTGTTGAGATTTTTTCACTCAAATGTATGGTAGCTTAATCATTATGGAAGGTAGTTCGTTGTTGAGATTTTGTTAGTCCATTGGATAGTAGCCTTGTCATTATGAAAGGTAGTTCATTGTTGATATTTTTTTACTCCAAAGAATGGTAGCCTTGTCATTATGGAAGGTAGTTTGTTGTTGAGTTTTATTACTCCATTGAATGGTAGCCTTGTCATTATGAAAGGTAGTTTGTTGTTAAAATTTTTTTACTCCAATGGATTGTAGCCTTGTCAATATGGAAGGTAGTTTGTTGTTGAGATTTTGTTACTCCAATGGATGGTAGCCTTGTCATTATGGAAGGTACTTCGATGTTGATATTTTGTTACTCCTATGGATGGTTGCCTTGTCATTATGGAAGGTACTTCCTTGTTGAGATTTTATTACTCCAATGGACGGTAGCCTTGTCATTATGGAAGGTAGTTCATTTTTGATATTTTGTTACTCCAATGGATGGTAGCCTTGTCATTATGAAAGGTAGTTCGTTGTTGAGATTTTTTTACTCCAATGTATGGTAGCTTTGTCATTATGGAAGGTAGTTCGTTGTTGAGATTTTGTTAGTCCATTGGATGGTAGACTGGTCATCATTGAAGGTAGTTTGTTGTTGAGATTTTGTTACTCCAATGGATTGTAGCCTTGTCAATATGGAAGGTAGTTCCGTTGTTGAATTTTTTTTACTCCAATGGATGGTAGACTTATCATTATGGAAGGTAGTTCGTTGTTGTGATTTTGTTACTCCAATGGATGGTAGCCTTGTCATTATGGAAGGTAGTTCGTTGTTGATATTTTGTTACTCCAATGTATGGTTGCCTTGTCATTATGGAAGGTAGTTCCTTGTTGATATTTTGTTACTCCATTGGACGGTAGCCTTGTCATTATGGAAGGTAGATCATTTTTGAGATATTGTTACTCCAATGGATGGTAGCCTTGTCATTATGGAAGGTAGTTAGTTGTTGAGATTTTATTACTCCAAAGGATGGTAGCCTTGTCATTATGGAAGGTATTTCGTTCTTGAGATTTTGTTACTCCAATTAATTGTATCCTTGTCATTACGGAAGGTAGTTAATTGTTGAGATTTTGTTTCTCCAATGGATGATAGCCTTGTCATTATGGAAGGTAGTTCATTTTTGATATTTTGTTACTCCAAAGGATGATAGCCTTCTCATTATGTAAGGTAGTTCATTGTTTAGATTTTGTTACTCCAATGGATGGTAGCCTTGTCATTATGGAAGGTAGTTCGTTGTTGAGATTTTTTCACTCCAATGTATGGTAGCTTAATGATTATGGAAGGTAGTTCGTTGTTGAGATTTTGTTAGTCCATTGGATGGTGGACTTGTCATTATGGAAGGTAGTTTGTTGTTGAGATTTTGTTACTCCAATGGATTGTAGCCTTGTTAATATGGAAGGTAGTTCCTTGTTGAGATTTTGTTACTCCAATGGATGTTAGCCTTGTCATTATGAAAGGTAGTTCATTGTTGATATTTTTTTACTCCAAAGAATGGTAGCCTTGTCATTATGGAAGGTAGTTTGTTGTTGAAATTTTTTTACTCCAATGGATTGTAGCCTTGTCAATATGGAAGGTAGTTTGTTGTTGAGATTTTGTTACTCCAATGGATGGTAGCCTTGTCATTATGGAAGGTAGTTCGTTGTTGATATTTTGTTACTCCTATGGATGGTTGCCTTGTCATTATGGAAGGTAGTTCCTTGTTGAGATTTTGTTACTCCAATGGACGATAGCCTTGTCATTTTGGAAGGTAGTTCATATTTGAGATATTGTTACTCCACTGGATTGCAGCCTTGTCATTATGGAAGGTAGTTCGTTGTTAAGATTTTGTTATTCCCACCAATTGTAGCCTTGTCATTACGGAAGGTAGTTCATTGTTGAGATTTTGTTTCTCCAATTGATGATAGCCTTGTCATTATGGAAGGTAGTTCATTTTTGAGATTTTGTTACTCCAAAGGATGATAGCCTTCTCATTATTGAAGGTAGTTCATTGTTTAGATTTTGTTACTCCAATACATGGTAGCCTTGTCATTATGGAAGGTAATTCATGTTCAAATTTTGTTACTCCAATGGATGGTAGCCTTTTCATTATGGAAGGTAGTTCATTGTTGAAATTTTGTTACTCCAATGGATGGTAGCCTTGTCATTATGGAAGGTAGTTCATTTTTGATATTTTGTTACTCCAATGGATGGTAGCCTTCTCATTTTGTAAGGTAGTTCGTTGTTGAGATTTTTTCACTCCAATGTATGGTAGCTTTATCATTATGAAAGGTAGTTCGTTTTTGAGATTTTGTTAGTCCATTGGATGGTAGACTTGTCATTATGGAAGGTAGTTTGTTGTTGAGATTTTGTTACTCCAATGGATTGTAACCTTGTTAATATGGAAGGTAGTTCGTTGTTGAGAGTTTGTTACTCTAATGGATGATAGCCTTGTCATTATGGAAGGTAGTTCATTTTTGATATTTTGTTACTCCAAAGGATGATAGCCTTCTCATTATGTAAGGTAGTTCATTGATTAGATTTTGTTACTCCAATGGATGGTAGCCTTGTCATTATGGAAGGTAGTTCGTTGTTGAGATTTTTTCACTCCAATGTATGGTAGCTTAATCATTATGGAAGGTAGTTCGTTGTTGAGATTTTGTTAGTCCATTGGATGGTAGACTTGTCATTATGGAAGGTAGTTTGTTGTTGAGATTTTGTTACTCCAATGGATTGTAGCCTTGTTAATATGGAAGGTAGTTCGTTGTTGAGATTTTGTTACTCCAATGGATGGTAGCCTTGTCATTATGAAAGGTAGTTCATTGTTGATATTTTTTTACTCCAAAGAATGATAGCCTTGTCATTATGGAAGGTAGTTTGTTGTTGAGTTTTATTACTCCATTGGATGGTAGCCTTGTCATTTTGGAAGGTAGTTTGTTGTTGAAATTTTTTTACTCCAATGGATTGTAGCCTTGTCAATATGGAAGGTAGTTTGTTGTTGAGATTTTGTTACTCCAATGGATGGTAGCCTTGTCATTATGGAAGGTACTTCGATGTTGATATTTTGTTTATCCTATGTATGGTTGCCTTGTCATTATGGAAGGTAGTTCCTTGTTGAGATTTTGTTACTCCAATGGACGGTAGTCTTGTCATTATGGAAGGTATTTCATATTTGAGATATTGTTACTCCACTGGATGGTAGCCTTGTCATTATGGAATGTAGTTCGTTGTTAAGATTTTGTTATTCCCATCGATTGTAGCCTTGTCATTACGGAAGGTAGTTCATTGTTGAGATTTTTTTTCTCCAATTGATGATATCCTTGTCATTATGGAAGGTAGTTCATTTTTGAGATTTTGTTACTCCAAATGATGATAGCCTTCTCATTATTGAAGGTAGTTCATTGTTTAGATTTTGTTACTCCAATACATGGTAGCCTTGTCATTATGGAAGGTAATTCGTGTTCAAATTTTGTTACTCCAATGGATGGTAGACTTTTCATTATGGAAGGTAGTTCATTGTTGATATTTTGTTACTCCAATTGATGGTAGCCTTGTCATTATGGAAGGTAGTTCTCTATTAAGATTTTGTTAACCCAAGGGATGGTATCCTTTTTATTATTGAAGGTAGTTCATTTTTGATATTTTGTTACTCCAATGGATGGTAGCCTTGTCATTTCGTAAGGTAGTTCGTTGTTGAGATTTTTTCACTCCAATGTATGGTAGCTTTATCATTATGAATGGTAGTTCGTTTTTGAGATTTTGTTACTCCAATGGATGGTAGACTTTTCATTATGGAAGGTAGTTTGTTGTTGAGATTTTGTTACTCCAATACATGGTAGCCTTGTCATTATGGAAGGTAGTTCTCTATTAAGATTTTGTTAACCCAAGGGATGGTATCCTTTTTATTATTGAAGGTAGTTCATTTTTGATATTTTGTTACTCCAATGGATGGTAGCCTTGTCATTTCGTAAGGTAGTTCGTTGTTGAGATTTTTTCACTCCAATGTATGGTAGCTTTATCATTATGAATGGTAGTTCGTTTTTGAGATTTTGTTAGTCCATTGGATGGTAGACTTGTCATTATGGAAGGTAGTTTGTTATTGAGATTTTGTTACTCCAATGGATTGTAGCCTTGTTAATATGGAAGGTAGTTCGTTGTTGAGAGTTTGTTACTCCAACGGATGATAGCCTTGTCATTATGGAAGGTAGTTCATTTTTGATATTTTGTTACTCCAAAAGAATGATAGCCTTCTCATTATGTAAGGTAGTTCATTGTTTAGATTTTGTTACTCCAATGGATGGTAGCCTTGTCATTATGGAAGGTAGTTCGTTGTTGAGATTTTTTCACTCCAATGTATGGTAGCTTAATCATTATGGAAGGTAGTTCGTTGTTGAGATTTTTTTAGTCCATTGGATGGTAGACTTGTGTTTATGGAAGGTAGTTTGTTGTTGAGATTTTGTTACTCCAATGGATTGTAGCCTTGTTAATATGGAAGGTAGTTCGTTGTTGAGATTTTGTTACTCCAATGGATGGTAGCCTTGTCATTATAAAAGGTAGTTCATTGTTGATATTTTTTTACTCCAAAGAATGCTAGCCTTGTCATTATGGAAGGTAGTTTATTGTTGAGTTTTATTACTCCATTGGATGGTAGCCTTGTCATTATGGAAGGTAGTTTGTTGTTGAAATTTTTTTACTCCAATGGATTGTAGCCTTGTCAATATGGAAGGTAGTTTGTTGTTGAGATTTTGTTACTCCAATGGATGGTAGCCTTGTCATTATGGAAGGTAGTTCGTTGTTGTTATTTTGTTACTCCTATGGATGGTTTCCTTGTCATTATGGAAGGTAGTTCCTTGTTGAGATTTTGTTACTCCAATGGACGGTAGCCTTGTCATTATGGAAGGTAGTTCATATTTGAGATATTGTTACTCCACTGGATGGTAGCCTTGTCATTATTGAAGGTAGTTCGTTGTTAAGATTTTGTTATTCCCGTCGATTGTAGCCTTGTCATTACGTAAGGTAGTTCATTGTTGAGATTTTGTTTCTCCAATTGATGATAGCCTTGTCATTATGGAAGGTAGTTCATTTTTGAGATTTTGTTACTCCAAAGGATGATAGCCTTCTCATTATTGAAGGTAGTTCATTGTTTAGATTTTGTTACTCCAATACATGGTAGCCTTGTCATTATGGAAGGTAATTCGTGTTCAAATTTTGTTACTCCAATGGATGGTAGCCTTTTCATTATGGAAGGTATTTCATTGATGATATTTTGTTACTCCAATGGATGGTATCCTTGTCATTATGGAAGGTAGTTCTCTATTAAGATTTTGTTAACCCAAGGGATGGTATCCTTTTTATTATGGAAGGTAATTCATTTTTGATATTTTGTTACTCCAATGGATGGGAGCCTTGTCATTTTGTAAGGTAGTTCGTTGTTGAGATTTTTTTACTCCAATGTATGGTAGCCTTGTCATTATGAAAGGTAGTTCGTTTTTGAGATTTTGTTAGTCCATTGGATGGTAGACTTGTCATTATGGAAGGTAGTTTGTTGTTGAGATTTTGTTACTCCAATGGATTGTAGCCTTGTTAATATGGAAGGTAGTTCGTTGTTGAGAGTTTGTTACTCCAATGGATGGTAGCTTTGTCATTATGGAAGGTAATTCGTTGTTGAGATTTTTTTACTCCAAAGAATGGTATCCTTGTCATTAAGGATGGTAGTTTGTTGTTGAGATTTTATTACTCCATTGGATGGTAGCCTTGTAATTATGGAAGGTAGTTTGTTGTTGAAATTTTTTTACTCCAATGGATGATAGCCTTATCATTATGGAAGGTAGTTTGTTGTTGAGATTTTGTTACTCCAATGGATGGTAGCCTTGTCATTCTGGAAGGTAGTTCGTTGTTAAGATTTTATTACTACAATGGATGGTGGACTTGTCATTATGGAAGGTAGTTCGTTGTTGAGATTTTGTTACTCCAATGAATTGTGGCCTTGTCAATATGGAAGGTAGTTCGCTATTGGGATTTTGGTACCCCAATGGATAATAGCCTTGTTATTATGGAAGGTAGTTCATTTTTGATATTTTGTTACTCCAATGGATAGTAGCCTTGTCATTATGAAAGGTAGATCGTTGTTGAGATTTTTTTACTCCATTGTATGGTAGCTTTGTCATTATAGAAGATAGTTCATTGTTTAGATTTTGTTTGTCTATTGAATGGTACACTTGTCATTATGGAAGGTGGTTTGTTGTTGAGATTTTGTTACTCCAATGGATTGTAGCCTTGTCAATATGGAAGGTAGTTCGTTGTGGAGATTTTGTTACTCCAATGGATGGTAGCCTTGTCATTATGGAAGGTAGTTTGTTGTTGAGATTTTATTACTCCAATGGATGGTATCCTTGTCATCATGGAAGGTATTTCATTTTTGAGATATTGTTACTCCAATGGATGGTAGCCTTGTCATCATGGAAGGTAGTTCTTTGCTGAGATTTTATTACTCCAAAGGATGGTAGCCTTGTCATTATGGAAGGTAGTTCGTTGTTGAGATTTTGTTACTCCCATGGATTGTAGCCTTTTCATTACGGAAGGTAGTTCGTTGTTGATATTTTGTTTCTCCAATGGATGATAGCCTTGTCATTATGGAAGGTTGTTCATTTTTTAGATTTTGTTACTCCAATGTATGGTAGATTTGTCATTATGGAAGGTAGTTCTTTGTTGAGATTTTGTTAGTTTATTGGATGGTAAACTTATCATTATGGAATGTAGTTTGTTGTTGAAAATTTGTTACTCCAATGGATTGTAGCCTTGTCAATATGGAAGATAGTTTGTTGTGGAGATTTTGTTACTCCAATGGATGGTAGCCTTGTAATTATGGAAGGTAGTTCGTTGTTGAGATTTTATTACTCCAATGGATGGTATCCTTGTCATCATGGAAGGTATTTCATTTTTGAGATATTGTTACTCCAATGGATGGTAGCTTTGTCATTATGGAAGGTAGTTCGTTGTTGAGATTTTATTACTCCAAAGGATGGTAGCCTTGTCATTATGGAAGGTAGTTTGTTGTTGAGATTTTGTTACTCCAATTGATGGTATCCTTGTAATCATTGAAGTTATTTCATTTTTGAGATATTGTTACTCCAATGGATGGTAGCTTTGTCATTATGGAAGGTAGTTCGTTGTTGAGATTTTATTACTCCAATGGATGGTAGCCTTTTCATTATGGAAGGTTGTTCGTTGTTGAGATTTTATTACTCCAATGGATGGTATCCTTGTCATCATGGAAGGTATTTCATTTTTGAGATATTGTTACTCCAATGGACGGTAGCTTTGTCATTATGGAAGGTAGTTTGTTGTTGAGATTTTATTACTCCAAAGGATGGTAGCCTTGTCATTATGGAAGGTAGTTCGTTGTTGAGATTTTGTTACTCCCTTGGATTGTAGCCTTTTCATTACGGAAGGTAGTTCATTGTTGATATTTTGTTTCTCCAAAGGATGATAGCCTTGTCATTATGGAAGGTTGTTCATTTTTAAGATTCTGTTACTCCAATGTATGGTAGATTTGTCATTATGGAAGGTAGTTCATTGTTGAGATTTTGTTAGTCTCTTGGATGGTAAACTTATCATTATGGAAGGTAGTTTGTTGTTGAAATTTTGTTACTCCAATGGATTGTAGCCTTGTCAATATGGAAAGTAGTACGTTGTTGAGATTTTGTTACTCCAATGAATGGTAGCCTTGTCATTATGGAAGGTAGTTCGTTGTTGGGATTTCTTTACTCTAATGGATGGTATCCTTGTCATTATGGAAGGTATTTCATTTTTGAGATATTGTTACTCCAATGGATGGTTGCCTTCTCATTATGGAAGGTAGTTCGATGTTGAGATTTTATTACTCCAAAGGATGGTAGCCTTGTCATTATGGAACATAGTTTGTTGTTGATATTTTGATACTACCATGGATTGTAGTCTTGCCATTAAGGAAGGTAGTTCATTGTTGAGATTTTGTTTCTCCAATGGATGATAGCCTTGTCATTATGGAAGGTAGTTAATTTTTGAGATTTTGTTACTCCAAAGGATGATAGCCTTTTCATTATGGAAGGTAGTTCATTGTTTCAATTTTGTACCTCCAATGCATGGTAGCCTTGTCATTATGGACGGTAGTTCGTGTTGACATTTTATTACTCCAATGGATAGTAGCCTTTTCATTATGGATGGTAGTTCGTTGTTGATATTTTGTTACTCCAATGGATGGTAGCGTTGTCATTCTGGAAGGTAGTTCGTTGTTGAGATTTTGTTACTCCAATGGATGGTAGCCTTGTCATTATGGAAAGTAGTTCGTTGTTGAGATTTTTTTACTCCAATGGATGGTATCCTTGTCATTATGGAAGGTATTAAATTTTTGAGATATTGTTACTCCATTGGATGGTAGCCTTCTCATTATGGAAGGTAGTTCGATGTTGAGATTTTATTACTCCAAAGGATGGTAGCCTTGTCATTGTGGAAGGTAGTTCGATTGTTGATATTTTGATACTTCCATGGATTGTAGCCTTGTCATTAAAGAAGGTAGTTCATTGTTGAGATTGTGTTTCTCCAATGGATGATAGCCTTGTAATTATGGAAGGTAGTTTATTCTTAAGATTTTGTTACTCCAAAGGATGATAGCCTTTTCATTATGGAAGGTAGTTCATTGTTTAGATTTTGTTACTCTAATGCATGGTAGCCTTGTCATTATGGACGGTAGTTCGTGTTGAAATTTTATTACTCCAATGGATGGTAGCCTTTTCATTATGGATGGTAGTTAGTTGTTGATATTTTGTTACTCCAATGAATGGTAGCCTTGTCATTCTGGAAGGTAGTTCGTTGTTGAGATTTTGTTACTCCAATTGATGGTAGCCTTGTCATTATGGAAGGTAGTTAGCTATTGAGATTTTGTTACCCAAATGGATGGTAGCATTGTTATTATGGAAGGTAGTTCATTTTTGATATTTTGTTACTCCAATGGATGGTATCCTTGTCATTATGTAAGGTAGTTCGTTGTTGAGATTTTTTTAGTCCAATGTATGGTAGCTTTGTCATTATGGAAGGTAGTTCGTTGTTGAGATTTTGTTAGTCCATCGGATGGTAGACTTGTCATTATGGAAGGTAGTTTGTTGTTGAGATTTTGTTACTCCAATGGATTGTAGCCTTGTTAATATGGAAGGGAATTTGTTGTTGAGATTTTGTTACTCCAATGGATGGTAGCCATGTCATTATGGAAGGTAATTCGTTGTTGAGATTTTATTACTCCAAAGAATGGTATCCTTGTAATTAAGGATGGTAGTTTGTTGTTGAGATTTTATTACTCCATTGGATGGTAGCCTTGTCATTATGGAAGGTAGTTTGTTATTGAAATTTTTTTACCTCAATGGATGGTAGCCTTGTCATTATGGAAGGTAGTTCGTTGTTAAGATTTTATTACTCCAATGGATGGTGGACTTGTCATTATGGAAGGTAGTTCCTTGTTGAAATTTTGTTACTCCAATGAATTGTGGCCTTGTCAATATGGAAGGTAGTTCGCTATTGGGATTTTGTTACCCCAATGGATAATAGCCTTGTTATTATGGAAGGTAGTTCATTTTTGATATTTTATTACTCCAATGGATGGTAGCCTTGTCATTATGAAAGGTAGTTCGTTGTTGAGATTTTTTTACTCCAATGTATGGTAGCTTTGTCATTATGGAAGGTAGTTCATTGTTGAGATTTTGTTTGTCTATTGAATGGTAGACTTGTCATAATGGAAGGTAGTTTGTTGTTGAGATTTTGTTACTCCAATGGATTGTAGCCTTGTCAGTATGGAAGGTAGTTCGTTGTTGTGATTTTGTTACTCCAATGGATGGTTGCCTTGTCATTATGGAAGGTAGTTTGTTGTTGAGATTTTATTACTCCAATGGATGGTATCGTTGTCATTATGGAAGGTATTTCATTTTTCACATATTGTTACTCCAATGGATGGTAGCCTTGTCATTATGGAAGGTAGTTCGTTGTTGAGATTTTATTACTCCAAAGGGTGGTAGCCTTGTCATTATGGAAGGTAGTTCTTTGTTGAGATTTTGTTACTCCCATGGATTGTAGCCTTGTCATTCCGGAAGGTAGTTCATTGTTGAGATTTTGTTTCTCCAATGGATGATAGCCTTGTCATTATGGAAGGTTGTTCATTTTTAAGATTTTGTTACTCCAATGTATGGTAGCTTTGTCATTATGGAAGGTAGTTCGTTCTTGAGATTTTTTTAGTCTATTGGATTGTAAACTTATCATTATGGAAAGTAGTTTGTTGTTGAAATTTTGTTACTCCAATGGATTGTAGCCTTGTCAATATAGAAAGTAGTTTGTTGTTGAGATTTTTTTACTACAATGGATGGTAGCCCTGTCATTATGGAAGGTAGTTCGTTGTTGAGATTTTTTTACTCCAATGGATGGTATCCTTGTCATTATGGAAGGTATTTCATTTTTGAGATATTGTTACTCCAATGGATGGTAGCCTTCTCATTATGGAAGGTAGTTCGATGTTGAGATTTTATTACTCCAAAGGATGGTAGCCTTGTCATTATGGAAGGTAGTTCGTTGTTGATATTTTGATACTTCCATGGATTGTAGCCTTGTCATTAAGGAAGGTTGTTCATTGTTGAGATTTTGTTTCTCCAATGGATGATAGCCTTGTCATTATGGAAGGTAGTTCATTTTTGAGATTTTGTTACTCCAAAGGATGATAGCCTTTTCAATATGGAAGGTAGTTCATTGTTTAGATTTTGTTACTCCAATGCTTGGTAGCCTTGTCATTATGGACGGTAGTTCGTGTTGAAATTTTATTACTGCAATGGATGGTAGACTTTTCATTATGGAAGGTGGTTCGTTGTTGAGATTTTGTTACTCCAATGGATGGTAGCCTTGTCATTACGGAAGGTAGTTAGCTATTGAGATTTTGTTACCCAAATGGATGGTAGCATTGTTATTATGGAAGGTAGTTCATTTTTGATATGTTGTTAATCCAATGGATGGTAGCCTTGTCATTATGTAAGGTAGTTCGTTGTTGATATTTTTTTACTCCAATGTATGGTAGCTTTGTCATTATGGAAGGTAGTTCGTTGTTAAGATTTTGTAGTCCATTGGATGGTAGACTTGTCATTATGGAAGGTAGTTTGTTGTTGAGATTTTGTTACTCCAATGGATTGTAGCCTTGTTAATATGGAAGGTAGTTGTTTGTTATATTTTGTTACTCCAATGGATGGTAGCCTTGTCATTATGGAAGGTAATTCGTTGTTGAGATTTTTTTACTCCAATGGATGGTATCCTTGTCATTATGGATGGTAGTTTGTTGTTGAGATTTTATTACTCCATTGGATGGTAGCCTTGTCATTATGGAAGGTAGTTCGTTGTTGAAATTTTTTCACTCCAATAGATGGTAGCCTTCTCATTATGGAAGGTAGTTCGTTGTTGAGATTTTGTTACTCCAATGGATGGTAGCCTTGTCATTATGGAAGGTAGTTCGTTGTTGATATTTTGTTACTCCTATGGATGGTTGCCTTGTCATTATGGAAGGTAGTTCCTTGTTGAGATTTTGTTACTCCAATGGACGGTAGCCTTGTCATTATGGAAGGTAGTTCATATTTGAGATATCGTTACTCCAATGGATGGTAACCTTGTCATTATGGAAGGTAGTTCGTTGTTGAGATTTTATTACTCCAAAGGATGGTATCCTTGTCATTATGGAAGGTAGTTCGTTGTTGAGATTTTGTTATTCCCATGGATTGTAGCCTTGTCATTACGGAAGGTAGTTCATTGTTGAGATTTTGTTTCTCCAATTGATGATAGCCTTGTCATTATGTAAGGTAGTTTGTTGTTGAGATTTTTTTACTCCAATGTATGGTAGCTTTGTCATTATGGAAGGTAGTTCGTTGTTGAGATTTTGTTTGTCTATTGGATGGTAGACTTGTCATTATGGAAGGTAGTTTGTTGTTGAGATTTTGTTACTCCAATGGATTGTAGCCTTGTTAATATGGAAGGTAGTTTGTTGTTGAGATTTTCTTACTCCAATGGATGGTAGCCTTGTCATTATGGAAGGTAGTTCGTTGTTGAGATTTTATGACTCCAATGGATGGTATCCTTGTCATTATGGAAGGTATTTCATTTTTCAGATATTGTTACTCCAATGAATGGTAGCCTTGTCATTATGGAAGGTAGTTCGTTGTTGAGATTTTATTACTCCAAAGGATGGTAGCCTTGTCATTATGGAAGGTAGTTCTTTGTTGAGATTTTGTTACTCCCATGGATTGTAGCCTTGTAATTACGGAAGGTAGTTCATTGTTGAGATTTTGTTTCTCCAATGGATGATAGCCTTGTCATCATGGAAGGTTGTTCATTTTTAAGATTTTGTTACTCCATTGTATGGTAGCTTTGTCATTATGTAAGGTAGTTCGTTCTTGAGATTTTTTTAGTCTATTGGATGGTAAACTTATCATTATGGAAAGTAGTTTGTTGTTGAAATTTTGTTACTCCAATGGATTGTAGCCTTGTCAATATAGAAAGTAGTTTGTTGTTGAGATTTTGTTACTCCAATGGATGGTAGCCTTGTCATTATGGAAGGTAGTTCGTTGTTGAGATTTTTTTACTCCAATGGATGGTATCCTTGTCATTATGGAAGGTATTTCATTTTTGAGATATTGTTACTCCAATGGATGGTAGCCTTCTCATTATGGAAGGTAGTTCGATGTTGAGATTTTATTACTCCAAAGGATTGTAGCCTTGTCATTATGGAAGGTAGTTCGTTGTTGATATTTTGATACTTCCATGGATTGTAGCCTTGTCATTAAGGAAGGTTGTTCATTGTTGAGATTTTGTATCTCCAAGAGATGATAGCCTTGTCATTATGGAAGGTAGTTCATTTTTGAGATTTTGTTACTCCAAAGGATGATAGCCTTTTCATTATGGAAGGTAGTTCATTGTTTATATTTTTTTACTCCAATGCTTGGTAGCCTGGTCATTATGGACGGTAGTTCGTGTTGAAATTTTATTACTGCAATGGATGGTAGACTTTTCATTATGGAAGGTGGTTCGTTGATGATATTTTTTTACTCCAATGGATGGTAGCCTTGTCATTATGGAAGGTAGTTAGCTATTGAGATTTTGTTACAAAAATGGATGGTAGCATTGTTATTATGGAAGGTAGTTCATTTTTGATATGTTGTTAATCCAATGGATGGTAGCCTTGTCATTATGTAAGGTAGTTCGTTGTTGATATTTTTTTACTCCAATGTATGGTAGCTTTGTCATTATGGAAGGTAGTTCGTTGTTGAGATTTTGTAGTCCATTGGATGGTAGACTTGTCATTATGGAAGGTAGTTTGTTGTTGAGATTTTGTTAGTCCAATGGATTGTAGCCTTGTTAATATGGAAGGTAGTTCGTTGTTGATATTTTGTTACTCCAATGGATGGTAGCCTTGTCTGTATGGAAGGTAATTCGTTGTTGAGATTTTTTTACTCCAATGGATGGTATCCTTGTCATTATGGATGGTAGTTTGTTGTTGAGATTTTATTACTCCATTGGATGGTAGCCTTGTCATTATGGAAGGTAGTTCGTTGTTGAAATTTTTTTACTCCAATAGATGGTAGCCTTATCATTATGGAAGGTAGTTCATTGTTGTGATTTTGTTACTCCAATGGATGGTAGCCTTGTCATTATGGAAGGTAGTTCGTTGTTGATATTTTGTTACTCCTATGGATGGTTGCCTTGTCATTATGGAAGGTAATTCCTTGTTGAGATTTTGTTACTCCATTGGACGGTAGCCTTGTCATTAAGGAAGGTAGTTCATATTTGAGATATCGTTACTCCACTGGATGGTAGCCTTGTCATTATGGAAGGTAGTTCGTTTTTAAGATTTTATTACTCCAAAGGATGGTATCCTTGTCATTATGGAAGGTAGTTTGTTGTTGAGATTTTGTTATTCCCATGGATTGTAGCCTTGTCATTACGGAAGGTAGTTCATTGTTGAGATTTTGTTTCTCCAATTGATGATAGCCTTGTCATTATTTAAGGTAGTTCGTTGTTGAGATTTTTTTACTCCAATGTATGGTAGCTTTGTCATTATGGAAGGTAGATCGTTGTTGAGATTTTGTTTGTCTATTGGATGGTAGACTTGTCATTATGGAAGGTAGTTCGTTGTTGAGATTTTGTTACTCCAATGGATTGTAGCCTTGTTAATATGGAAGGTAGTTCGTTGTTGAGATTTTGTTACTCCAATGGATGGTAGCCTTGTCATTATGGAAGGTAATTCGTTGTTGAGATTTTTTTACTCCAAAGAATGGTATCCTTGACATTAAGGATGGTAGTTTGTTGTTGAGATTTTATTACTCCATTGGATGGTAGCCTTGTCATTATGGAAGGTAGTTTGTTGTTGAAATTTTTTTACTCCAATGGATGGTAGCCTTATCATTATGGAAGGTAGTTTGTTGTTGATATTTTGTTACTCCAATGGATGGTAGCCTAGTCATTATGGAAGGTAGTTCATTGTTGAGATTTTATTACTCCAATGGATGGTATCCTTGTCATTATGGAAGGTATTTAATTTTTGAGATATTGTTCCTCCAATGGATGGTAGCCTTGTCATTATGGAAGGTAGTTTGTTGTTGAGATTTTATTACTCCAAAGGATGGTAGCCTTGTCATTATGGAAGGTAGTTCGTTGTTGAGATTTGGAAGGTAGTTCATTGTTGAGATTTTGTTTCTCCAATGGATGATAGCCTTGTCATTATGGAAGGTTGTTCAGTTTTAAGATTTTGTTACTCCAATGTATGGTAGCTTTGTCTTTATGGAAGGTAGTTTGTTCTTGAGATTTTGTTAGTCTATTGGATGGTAAACTTATCATTATGGAAGGTATTTTTTGTTGAAATTTTGTTACTCCAATGGATTGTAGCCTTGTCAATATGGAAAGTAGTTCGTTGTTGAGATTTTGTTACTCCAATGGATGGTAGCCTTTTCATTATGGAAGGTAGTTCGTTGTTGAGATTTTTTTACTCCAATGGATGGTATCCTTGTCATTATGGAAGGTATTTCATTTTTGAGATATTGTTACTCCAATGGATGGTAGCCTTCTCATTATGGAAGGTAGTTTGATGTTGAGATTTTATTACTCCAAAGGATGGTAGCCTTGTCATTACGGAAGGTAGTTCTTTGTTGAGATTTTTTTACTCCAATGGATGGTATCCTTGTCATCATGGAAGGTTGTTCATTTTTAAGATTTTGTTACTCCAATGTATGGTAGCTTTGTCATTATTGAAGGTAGTTCGTTCTTGAGATTTTTTTAGTCTATTGGATGGTAAACTTATCATTATGGAAAGTAGTTTGTTGTTGAAATTTTGTTACTCCAATGGATTGTAGCCTTGTCAATATAGAAAGTAGTTTGTTGTTGAGATTTTGTTACTCCAATGGATGGTAGCCTTGTCATTATGGAAGGTAGTTCGTTGTTGAGATTTTTTTACTCCAATGGATGGTATCCTTGTCATTATGGAAGGTATTTCATTTTTGAGATATTGTTACTCCAATGGATGGTAGCCTTCTCATTATGGAAGGTAGTTCGATGTTGAGATTTTATTACTCCAAAGGATTGTAGCCTTGTCATTATGGAAGGTAGTTTGTTGTTGAGATTTTGTTAGTCCAATGGATTGTAGCCTTGTTAATATGGAAGGTAGTTCGTTGTTGATATTTTGTTACTCCAATGGATGGTAGCCTTGTCTGTATGGAAGGTAATTCGTTGTTGAGATTTTTTTACTCCAATGGATGGTATCCTTGTCATTATGGATGGTAGTTTGTTGTTGAGATTTTATTACTCCATTGGATGGTAGCCTTGTCATTATGGAAGGTAGTTCGTTGTTGAAATTTTTTTACTCCAATAGATGGTAGCCTTATCATTATGGAAGGTAGTTCATTGTTGTGATTTTGTTACTCCAATGGATGGTAGCCTTGTCATTATGGAAGGTAGTTCGTTGTTGATATTTTGTTACTCCTATGGATGGTTGCCTTGTCATTATGGAAGGTAATTCCTTGTTGAGATTTTGTTACTCCATTGGACGGTAGCCTTGTCATTAAGGAAGGTAGTTCATATTTGAGATATCGTTACTCCACTGGATGGTAGCCTTGTCATTATGGAAGGTAGTTCGTTTTTAAGATTTTATTACTCCAAAGGATGGTATCCTTGTCATTATGGAAGGTAGTTTGTTGTTGAGATTTTGTTATTCCCATGGATTGTAGCCTTGTCATTACAGAAGGTAGTTCATTGTTGAGATTTTGTTTCTCCAATTGATGATAGCCTTGTCATTATTTAAGGTAGTTCGTTGTTGAGATTTTTTTACTCCAATGTATGGTAGCTTTGTCATTATGGAAGGTAGATCGTTGTTGAGATTTTGTTTGTCTATTGGATGGTAGACTTGTCATTATGGAAGGTAGTTCGTTGTTGAGATTTTGTTACTCCAATGGATTGTAGCCTTGTTAATATGGAAGGTAGTTCGTTGTTGAGATTTTGTTACTCCAATGGATGGTAGCCTTGTCATTATGGAAGGTAATTCGTTGTTGAGATTTTTTTACTCCAAAGAATGGTATCCTTGACATTAAGGATGGTAGTTTGTTGTTGAGATTTTATTACTCCATTGGATGGTAGCCTTGTCATTATGGAAGGTAGTTTGTTGTTGAAATTTTTTTACTCCAATGGATGGTAGCCTTATCATTATGGAAGGTAGTTTGTTGTTGATATTTTGTTACTCCAATGGATGGTAGCCTAGTCATTATGGAAGGTAGTTCATTGTTGAGATTTTATTACTCCAATGGATGGTATCCTTGTCATTATGGAAGGTATTTCATTTTTGAGATATTGTTCCTCCAATGGATGGTAGCCTTGTCATTATGGAAGGTAGTTTGTTGTTGAGATTTTATTACTCCAAAGGATGGTAGCCTTGTCATTATGGAAGGTAGTTCGTTGTTGAGATTTGGAAGGTAGTTCATTGTTGAGATTTTGTTTCTCCAATGGATGATAGCCTTGTCATTATGGAAGGTTGTTCAGTTTTAAGATTTTGTTACTCCAATGTATGGTAGCTTTGTCTTTATGGAAGGTAGTTTGTTCTTGAGATTTTGTTAGTCTATTGGATGGTAAACTTATCATTATGGAAGGTATTTTTTGTTGAAATTTTGTTACTCCAATGGATTGTAGCCTTGTCAATATGGAAAGTAGTTCGTTGTTGAGATTTTGTTACTCCAATGGATGGTAGCCTTTTCATTATGGAAGGTAGTTCGTTGTTGAGATTTTTTTACTCCAATGGATGGTATCCTTGTCATTATGGAAGGTATTTCATTTTTGAGATATTGTTACTCCAATGGATGGTAGCCTTCTCATTATGGAAGGTAGTTTGATGTTGAGATTTTATTACTCCAAAGGATGGTAGCCTTGTCATTACGGAAGGTAGTTCTTTGTTGAGATTTTTTTACTCCAATGGATGGTATCCTTGTCATCATGGAAGGTTGTTCATTTTTAAGATTTTGTTACTCCAATGTATGGTAGCTTTGTCATTATTGAAGGTAGTTCGTTCTTGAGATTTTTTTAGTCTATTGGATGGTAAACTTATCATTATGGAAAGTAGTTTGTTGTTGAAATTTTGTTACTCCAATGGATTGTAGCCTTGTCAATATAGAAAGTAGTTTGTTGTTGAGATTTTGTTACTCCAATGGATGGTAGCCTTGTCATTATGGAAGGTAGTTCGTTGTTGAGATTTTTTTACTCCAATGGATGGTATCCTTGTCATTATGGAAGGTATTTCATTTTTGAGATATTGTTACTCCAATGGATGGTAGCCTTCTCATTATGGAAGGTAGTTCGATGTTGAGATTTTATTACTCCAAAGGATTGTAGCCTTGTCATTATGGAAGGTAGTTCGTTGTTGATATTTTGATACTTCCATGGATTGTAGCCTTGTCATTAAGGAAGGTTGTTCATTGTTGACACTTTGTTTCTCCAATGGATGATAGCCTTGTCATTATGGAAGGTAGTTCATTTTTGAGATTTTGTTACTCCAAAGGATGATAGCCTTTTCATTATGGAAGGTAGTTCATTGTTTATATTTTGTTACTCCAATGCTTGGTAGCCTAGTCATTATGGACGGTAGTTCGTGTTGAAATTTTATTACTGCAATGGATAGTAGACTTTTCATTATGGAAGGTGGTTCGTTGTTGATATTTTTTTACTCCAATGGATGGTAGCCTTGTCATTATGGAAGGTAGTTAGCTATTGAGATTTTGTTACCAAAATGGATGGTAGCATTGTTATTATGGAAGGTAGTTCATTTTTGATATGTTGTTAATCCAATGGATGGTAGCCTTGTCATTATGTAAGGTAGTTCGTTGTTGATATTTTTTTACTCCAATGTATGGTAGCTTTGTCATTATGGAAGGTAGTTCGTTGTTGAGATTTTGTAGTCCATTGGATGGTAGACTTGTCATTATGGAAGGTAGTTTGTTGTTGAGATTTTGTTACTCCAATGGATTTTAGCCTTGTTAATATGGAAGGTAGTTCGTTGTTGATATTTTGTTACTCCAATGGATGGTAGCCTTGTCATTATGGAAGGTAATTCGTTGTTGAGATTTTTTTACTCCAATGGATGGTATCCTTGTCATTATGGATGGTAGTTTGTTGTTGAGATTTTATTACTCCATTGGATGGTAGCCTTGTCATTATGGAAGGTAGTTCGTTGTTGAAATTTTTTTACTCCAATGGATGGTAGCCTTATCATTATGGAAGGTAGTTTGTTGTTGATATTTTGTTACTCCAATGGATGGTAGCCTAGTCATTATGGAAGGTAGTTCATTGTTGAGATTTTATTACTCCAATGGATGGTATCCTTGTCATTATGGAAGGTATTTCATTTTTGAGATATTGTTCCTCCAATGGATGGTAGCCTTGTCATTATGGAAGGTAGTTTGTTGTTGAGATTTTATTACTCCAAAGGATGGTAGCCTTGTCATTATGGAAGGTAGTTCGTTGTTGAGATTTGGAAGGTAGTTCATTGTTGAGATTTTGTTTCTCCAATGGATGATAGCCTTGTCATTATGGAAGGTTGTTCAGTTTTAAGATTTTGTTACTCCAATGTATGGTAGCTTTGTCTTTATGGAAGGTAGTTTGTTCTTGAGATTTTGTTAGTCTATTGGATGGTAAACTTATCATTATGGAAGGTATTTTTTTGTTGAAATTTTGTTACTCCAATGGATTGTAGCTTTGTCAATATGGAAAGTAGTTCGTTGTTGAGATTTTGTTACTCCAATGGATGGTTGCCTTTTCATTATGGAAGGTAGTTCGTTGTTGAGATTTTTTTACTCCAATGGATGGTATCCTTGTCATTATGGAAGGTATTTCATTTTTGAGATATTGTTACTCCAATGGATGGTAGCCTTCTCATTATGGAAGGTAGTTTGATGTTGAGATTTTATTACTCCAAAGGATGGTAGCCTTGTCATTACGGAAGGTAGTTCTTTGTTGAGATTTTTTTACTCCAATGGATGGTATCCTTGTCATCATGGAAGGTTGTTCATTTTTAAGATTTTGTTACTCCAATGTATGGTAGCTTTGTCATTATTGAAGGTAGTTCGTTCTTGAGATTTTTTTAGTCTATTGGATGGTAAACTTATCATTATGGAAAGTAGTTTGTTGTTGAAATTTTGTTACTCCAATGGATTGTAGCCTTGTCAATATAGAAAGTAGTTTGTTGTTGAGATTTTGTTACTCCAATGGATGGTAGCCTTGTCATTATGGAAGGTAGTTCGTTGTTGAGATTTTTTTACTCCAATGGATGGTATCCTTGTCATTATGGAAGGTATTTCATTTTTGAGATATTGTTACTCCAATGGATGGTAGCCTTCTCATTATGGAAGGTAGTTCGATGTTGAGATTTTATTACTCCAAAGGATTGTAGCCTTGTCATTATGGAAGGTAGTTCGTTGTTGATATTTTGATACTTCCATGGATTGTAGCCTTGTCATTAAGGAAGGTTGTTCATTGTTGACACTTTGTTTCTCCAATGGATGATAGCCTTGTCATTATGGAAGGTAGTTCATTTTTGAGATTTTGTTACTCCAAAGGATGATAGCCTTTTCATTATGGAAGGTAGTTCATTGTTTATATTTTGTTACTCCAATGCTTGGTAGCCTAGTCATTATGGACGGTAGTTCGTGTTGAAATTTTATTACTGCAATGGATAGTAGACTTTTCATTATGGAAGGTGGTTCGTTGTTGATATTTTTTTACTCCAATGGATGGTAGCCTTGTCATTATGGAAGGTAGTTAGCTATTGAGATTTTGTTACCAAAATGGATGGTAGCATTGTTATTATGGAAGGTAGTTCATTTTTGATATGTTGTTAATCCAATGGATGGTAGCCTTGTCATTATGTAAGGTAGTTCGTTGTTGATATTTTTTTACTCCAATGTATGGTAGCTTTGTCATTATGGAAGGTAGTTCGTTGTTGAGATTTTGTAGTCCATTGGATGGTAGACTTGTCATTATGGAAGGTAGTTTGTTGTTGAGATTTTGTTACTCCAATGGATTTTAGCCTTGTTAATATGGAAGGTAGTTCGTTGTTGATATTTTGTTACTCCAATGGATGGTAGCCTTGTCATTATGGAAGGTAATTCGTTGTTGAGATTTTTTTACTCCAATGGATGGTATCCTTGTCATTATGGATGGTAGTTTGTTGTTGAGATTTTATTACTCCATTGGATGGTAGCCTTGTCATTATGGAAGGTAGTTCGTTGTTGAAATTTTTTTACTCCAATAGATGGTAGCCTTATCATTATGGAAGGTAGTTCATTGTTGAGATTTTGTTACTCCAATGGATGGTAGCCTTGTCATTATGGAAGGTAGTTCGTTGTTGATATTTTGTTACTCCTATGGATGGTTGCCTTGTCATTATGGAAGGTAATTCCTTGTTGAGATTTTGTTACTCCATTGGACGGTAGCCTTGTCATTAAGGAAGGTAGTTCATATTTGAGATATCGTTACTCCACTGGATGGTAGCCTTGTCATTATGGAAGGTAGTTCGTTTTTAAGATTTTATTACTCCAAAGGATGGTATCCTTGTCATTATGGAAGGTAGTTTGTTGTTGAGATTTTGTTATTCCCATGGATTGTAGCCTTGTCATTACGGAAGGTAGTTCATTGTTGAGATTTTGTTTCTCCAATTGATGATAGCCTTGTCATTATTTAAGGTAGTTCGTTGTTGAGATTTTTTTACTCCAATGTATGGTAGCTTTGTCATTATGGAAGGTAGTTCGTTGTTGAGATTTTGTTTGTCTATTGGATGGTAGACTTGTCATTATGGAAGGTAGTTCGTTGTTGAGATTTTGTTACTCCAATGGATTGTAGCCTTGTTAATATGGAAGGTAGTTCGTTGTTGAGATTTTGTTACTCCAATGGATGGTAGCCTTGTCATTATGGAAGGTAATTCGTTGTTGAGATTTTTTTACTCCAAAGAATGGTATCCTTGACATTAAGGATGGTAGTTTGTTGTTGAGATTTTATTACTCCATTGGATGGTAGCCTTGTCATTATGGAAGGTAGTTTGTTGTTGAAATTTTTTTACTCCAATGGATGGTAGCCTTATCATTATGGAAGGTAGTTTGTTGTTGAGATTTTGTTACTCCAATGGATGGTAGCCTAGTCATTATGGAAGGTAGTTCATTGTTGAGATTTTATTACTCCAATGGATGGTATCCTTGTCATTATGGAAGGTATTTCATTTTTGAGATATTGTTCCTCCAATGGATGGTAGCCTTGTCATTATGGAAGGTAGTTTGTTGTTGAGATTTTATTACTCCAAAGGATGGTAGCCTTGTCATTATGGAAGGTAGTTCGTTGTTGAGATTTGGAAGGTAGTTCATTGTTGAGATTTTGTTTCTCCAATGGATGGTATCCTTGTCATCATGGAAGGTTGTTCATTTTTAAGATTTTGTTACTCCAATGTATGGTAGCTTTGTCATTATGGAAGGTAGTTCGTTCTTGAGATTTTTTTAGTCTATTGGATGGTAAACTTATCATTATGGAAAGTAGTTTGTTGTTGAAATTTTGTTACTCCAATGGATTGTAGCCTTGTCAATATAGAAAGTAGTTTGTTGTTGAGATTTTGTTACTCCAATGGATGGTAGCCTTGTCATTATGGAAGGTAGTTCGTTGTTGAGATTTTTTTACTCCAATGGATGGTATCCTTGTCATTATGGAAGGTATTTCATTTTTGAGATATTGTTACTCCAATGGATGGTAGCCTTCTCATTATGGAAGGTAGTTCGATGTTGAGATTTTATTACTCCAAAGGATTGTAGCCTTGTCATTATGGAAGGTAGTTCGTTGTTGATATTTTGATACTTCCATGGATTGTAGCCTTGTCATTAAGGAAGGTTGTTCATTGTTGACACTTCGTTTCTCCAATGGATGATAGCCTTGTCATTATGGAAGGTATTTCATTTTTGAGATTTTGTTACTCCAAAGGATGATAGCCTTTTCATTATGGAAGGTAGTTCATTGTTTATATTTTGTTACTCCAATGCTTGGTAGCCTAGTCATTATGGACGATAGTTCGTGTTGAAATTTTATTACTGCAATGGATAGTAGACTTTTCATTATGGAAGGTGGTTCGTTGTTGATATTTTTTTACTCCAATGGATGGTAGCCTTGTCATTATGGAAGGTAGTTAGCTATTGAGATTTTGTTACCAAAATGGATGGTAGCATTGTTATTATGGAAGGTAGTTCATTTTTGATATGTTGTTAATCCAATGGATGGTAGCCTTGTCATTATGTAAGGTAGTTCGTTGTTGATATTTTTTTACTCCAATGTATGGTAGCTTTGTCATTATGGAAGGTAGTTCGTTGTTGAGATTTTGTAGTCCATTGGATGGTAGACTTGTCATTATGGAAGGTAGTTTGTTGTTGAGATTTTGTTACTCCAATAGATTGTAGCCTTGTTAATATGGAAGGTAGTTCGTTGTTGATATTTTGTTACTCCAATGGAAGGTAGCCTTGTCATAATGGAAGGTAATTCGTTGTTGAGATTTTTTTACTCCAATGGATGGTATCCTTGTCATTATGGATGGTAGTTTGTTGTTGAGATTTTATTACTCCATTGGATGGTAGCCTTGTCATTATGGAAGGTAGTTCGTTGTGGAAATTTTTTTACTCCAATAGATGGTAGCCTTATCATTATGGAAGGTAGTTCATTGTTGAGATTTTGTTACTCCAATGGATGGTAGCCTTGTCATTATGGAAGGTAGTTCGTTGTTGATATTTTGTTACTCCTATGGATGGTTGCCTTGTCATTATGGAAGGTAATTCCTTGTTGAGATTTTGTTACTCCATTGGACGGTAGCCTTGTCATTAAGGAAGGTAGTTCATATTTGAGATATCGTTACTCCACTGGATGGTAGCCTTGTCATTATGGAAGGTAGTTCGTTGTTGAGATTTTATTACTCCAAAGGATGGTATCCTTGTCATTATGGAAGGTAGTTTGTTGTTGAGATTTTGTTATTCCCATGGATTGTAGCCTTATCATTACGGAAGGTAGTTCGTTGTAGAGATTTTGTTACTCCAATGGATGGTAGCCTTGTCATTATTGAAGGTAGTTAGCTATTGAGATTTTGTTACCAAGATGGATGGTAGCATTGTTATTATGGAAGGTAGTTCATTTTTGATATTTTGTTACTCCAATGGATGGTAGCCTTGTCATTATGAAAGGTAGTTCGTTGTTGAGATTTTTTTACTCCAATGTATGGTAGCTTTGTCATTTTGGAAGGTAGTTCATTGTTGAGATTTTGTTTGTCTATTGAATGGTAGACTTGTCATTATGGAAGGTAGTTTGTTGTTGAGATTTTGTTACTCCAATGGATTATAGCCTTGTCAGTATGGAAGGTAGTTCGTTGTTGAGATTTTGTTACTCCAATGGATGGTTGCCTTGTCATTATGGAAGGTAGTTCGTTGTTGAGATTTTATTACTCCAATGGATGGTATCCTTGTCATTATGGAAGGTATTTCATTTTTGAGATATTGTTACTCCAATGGATGGTAGCCTTGTCATTATGGAAGGTAGTTCATTGTTGAGATTTTATTACTCCAAAGGATGGTAGCCTTGTCATTATGGAAGGTAGTTCGTTGTTGAGATTTTGTTACTCCCATGGATTGTAGCCTTGTCATTATGGAAGGTAGTTCATTCTTGAGATTTTGTTTCTCCATTGGATGATAGCCTTGTTATTATGGAAGGTTGTTCATTTTTAAGATTTTGTTACTCCAATGTATGGTAGCTTTGTCATTATGGAAGGTAGTTCGTTCTTGAGATTTTGTTAGTCTATTGGATGGTAAACTTATCATTATGGAAGGTAGTTTTTTGTTGAAATTTTGTTACTCCAATGGATTGTAGTCTTGTCAATATGGAAGGTAGTTCGTTGTTGAGATTTTGTTACTCCAATGGATGGTAGCCTTGTCATTATGGAAGGTAGTTCGTTGTTGAGATTTTGTTACTCCCATGGATTGTAGCCTTTTCATTACAGAAGGTAGTTCATTGTTGATATTTTGTTTCTCCAATGGATGATAGCCTTGTCATTATGGAAGGTTGTTAATTTTTAAGATTTTGTTACTCCAATGTATGGTAGATTTGTCATTATGGAAGGTAGTTCGTTGTTGAGATTTTGTTAGTCTATTGGATGGTAAACTTATCAATATGGAAGGTAGTTTGTTGTTGAAATTTTGTTACTCCAATGGATTGTAGCCTTGTTAATATGGAAAGTAGTTCGTTGTTGAGATTTTGTTACTCCAATGGATGGTAGCCTTGTCATTATGGAAGGTAGTTCGTTGTTGAGATTTTTTTACTCCAATGGATGGTATCCTTGTCATTATGGAAGGTATTTCATTTTTGAGATATTGTTACTCCAATGGATGGTAGCCTTCTCATTATGGAAGGTAGTTCGATGTTGAGATTTTATTACTCCAAAGGATTGTAGCCTTGTCATTATGGAAGGTAGTTCGTTGTTGATATTTTGATACTTCCATGGATTGTAGCCTTGTCATTAAGGAAGGTTGTTCATTGTTGACACTTTGTTTCTCCAATGGATGATAGCCTTGTCATTATTGAAGGTAGTTCATTTTTGAGATTTTGTTACTCCAAAGGATGATAGCCTTTTCATTATGGAAGGTAGTTCATTGTTTATATTTTGTTACTCCAATGCTTGGTAGCCTAGTCATTATGGACGGTAGTTCGTGTTGAAATTTTATTACTGCAATGGATAGTAGACTTTTCATTATGGAAGGTGGTTCGTTGTTGATATTTTTTTACTCCAATGGATGGTAGCCTTGTCATTATGGAAGGTAGTTAGCTATTGAGATTTTGTTACCAAAATGGATGGTAGCATTGTTATTATGGAAGGTAGTTCATTTTTGATATGTTGTTAATCCAATGGATGGTAGCCTTGTCATTATGTAAGGTAGTTCGTTGTTGATATTTTTTTACTCCAATGTATGGTAGCTTTGTCATTATGGAAGGTAGTTCATTGTTGAGATTTTGTAGTCCATTGGATGGTAGACTTGTCATTATAGAAGGTAGTTTGTTGTTGAGATTTTGTTACTCCAATGGATTGTAGCCTTGTTAATATGGAAGGTAGTTCGTTGTTGATATTTTGTTACTCCAATGGATGGTAGCCTTGTCATTATGGAAGGTAATTCGTTGTTGAGATTTTTTTACTCCAATGGATGGTATCCTTGTCATTATGGATGGTAGTTTGTTGTTGAGATTTTATTACTCCATTGGATGGTAGCCTTGTCATTATAGAAGGTAGTTCGTTGTTGAAATTTTTTTACTCCAATAGATGGTAGCCTTATCATTATGGAAGGTAGTTCGTTGTTGAGATTTTGTTACTCCAATGGATGGTAGCCTTGTCATTATGGAAGGTAGTTCGTTGTTGATATTTTGTTACTCCTATGGATGGTTGCCTTGTCATTATGGAAGGTAATTCCTTGTTGAGATTTTGTTACTCCATTGGACGGTAGCCTTGTCATTAAGGAAGGTAGTTCATATTTGAGATATCGTTACTCCACTGGATGGTAGCCTTGTCATTATGGAAGGTAGTTCGTTGTTGAGATTTTATTACTCCAAAGGATGGTATCCTTGTCATTATGGAAGGTAGTTTGTTGTTGAGATTTTGTTATTCCCATGGATTGTAGCCTTATCATTACGGAAGGTAGTTCGTTGTAGAGATTTTGTTACTCCAATGGATGGTAGCCTTGTCATTATGGAAGGTAGTTAGCTATTGAGATTTTGTTACCAAGATGGATGGTAGCATTGTTATTATGGAAGGTAGTTCATTTTTGATATTTTGTTACTCCAATGGATGGTAGCCTTGTCATTATGAAAGGTAGTTCGTTGTTGAGATTTTTTTACTCCAATGTATGGTAGCTTTGTCATTTTGGAAGGTAGTTCATTGTTGAGATTTTGTTTGTCTATTGAATGGTTGACTTGTCATTATGGAAGGTAGTTTGTTGTTGAGATTTTGTTACTCCAATGGATTATAGCCTTGTCAGTATGGAAGGTAGTTCGTTGTTGAGATTTTGTTACTCCAATGGATGGTTGCCTTGTCATTATGGAAGGTAGTTCGTTGTTGAGATTTTATTACTCCAATGGATGGTATCCTTGTCATTATGGAAGGTATTTCATTTTTGAGATATTGTTACTCCAATGGATGGTAGCCTTGTCATTATGGAAGGTAGTTCATTGTTGAGATTTTATTACTCCAAAGGATGGTAGCCTTGTCATTATGGAAGGTAGTTCGTTGTTGAGATTTTGTTACTCCCATGGATTGTAGCCTTGTCATTATGGAAGGTAGTTCATTCTTGAGATTTTGTTTCTCCATTGGATGATAGCCTTGTCATTATGGAAGGTTGTTCATTTTTAAGATTTTGTTACTCCAATGTATGGTAGCTTTGTCATTATGGAAGGTAGTTCGTTCTTGAGATTTTGTTAGTCTATTGGATGGTAAACTTATCATTATGGAAGGTAGTTTTTTGTTGAAATTTTGTTACTCCAATGGATTGTAGTCTTGTCAATATGGAAGGTAGTTCGTTGTTTTTTGTTACTCCAATGGATGGTAGCCTTGTCATTATGGAAGGTAGTTCGTTGTTGAGATTTTGTTACTCCCATGGATTGTAGCCTTTTCATTACAGAAGGTAGTTCATTGTTGATATTTTGTTTCTCCAATGGATGATAGCCTTGTCATTATGGAAGGTTGTTCATTTTTAAGATTTTGTTACTCCAATGTATGGTAGATTTGTCATTGTGGAAGGTAGTTCGTTGTTGAGATTTTGTTAGTCTATTGGATGGTAAACTTATCATTATGGAAGGTAGTTTGTTGTTGAAATTTTGTTACTCCAATGGATTGTAGCCTTGTTAATATGGAAAGTAGTTCGTTGTTGAGATTTTGTTACTCCAATGGATGGTAGCCTTGTCATTATGGAAGGTAGTTCGTTGTTGAGATTTTTTTACTCCAATGGATGGTATCCTTGTCATTATGGAAGGTATTTCATTTTTGAGATATTGTTACTCCAATGGATGGTAGCCTTCTCATTATGGAAGGTAGTTTGATGTTGAGATTTTATTACTTCAAAGGATGGTAGCCTTGTCATTATGGACGGTAGTTCGTGTTGAAATTTTATTACTCCAATGGATGGTAGCCTTGTCATTATGGATGGTAGTTCGTAGTTGATATTTTGTTACTCCAATGAATGGTAGCCTTGTCATTCTGGAAGGTAGTTCGTTGTTGAGATTTTGTTACTCCAATGGATGGTAGCCTTGTCATTATGGAAGGTAGTTAGCTATTGAGATTTTGTTACCCAGATGGATGGTAGCATTGTTATTATGGAAGGTAGTTCATTTTTGATATTTTGTTACTCCAATGGATGGTAGCCTTGTCATTATGAAAGGTAGTTCGTTGTTGAGATTTTATTACTCCGAAGGATGGTAGCCTTGTCATTATGGAAGGTAGTTCGTTGTTGAGATTTTGTTACTCCCATGGATTGTAGCTTTTTCATTAGAGAAGGTAGTTCATTGTTGATATTTTGTTTCTCCAATGGATAATAGCCATGTCATTATGGAAGGTTGTTCATTTTTAAGATTTTGTTACTCCAATGTATGGTAGATTTGTCATTATGGAAGGTAGTTCGTTGTTGAGATTTTGTTAGTCTATTGGATGGTAAACTTATCATTATGGAAGGTAGTTTGTTGTTGAAATTTTGTTACTCCAATGGATTGTAGCCTTGTCATTATGGAAAGTAGTTCGTTGTTGAGATTTTGTTACTCCAATGGATGGTAGCCTTGTCATTATAGAAGGTAGTTCGTTGTTGAGATTTTTTTACCCCAATGGATGGTATCCTTGTCATTATGGAAGGTATTTCATTTTTGAGATATTGTTACTCCAAATTGATGGTAGCCTTCTCATTATGGAAGGTAGTTTGATGTTGAGATTTTATTACTCCAAAGGATGGTAGCCTTGTAATTATGGAAGGTAGTTCGTTGTTGATATTTTGATACTTCCATGGATTGTAGCCTTGTCATTAAGGAAGGTAGTTCATTGTCGAGATTTTGTTTCTCCAATGGATGATAGCCTTGTCATTATGGAAGGTAGTTCATTTTTGAGATTTTGTGACTCCAATGTATGGTAGATTTGTCATTATGGAAGGTAGTTCCTTGTTGAGATTTTTTTAGTCTATTGGATGGTAAACTTATCATTATGGAAGGTAGTTTGTTGTTGAAATTTTGTTACACCAATGGATTGTAGCCTTGTCATTATGGAAAGTAGTTCGTTGTTGAGATTTTGTTACTCCAATGGATGGTAGCCTTGTCATTATGGAAGGTAGTTCGTTGTTGAGATTTTTTTACTCCAATGGATGGTATCCTTGTCATTATGGAAGGTATTTCATTTTTGAGATATTGTTACTCCAAATGGATGGTAGCCTTCTCATTATGGAAGGTAGTTGGATGTTGAGATTTTATTACTCCAAAGGATGGCAGCCTTGTAATTATGGAAGGTAGTTCGTTGTTGATATTTTGATACTTCCATGGATTGTAGCCTTGTCATTAAGGAAGGTAGTTCATTGTTGAGATTTTGTTTCTCCAATGGATGATAGCCTTGTCATTATGGAAGGTAGTTCATTTTTGAGATTTTGTTACTCCAAAGGATGATAGCCTTTTCATTATGGATTGTAGTTCATTGTTTATATTTTGTTACTCCAATGCATGGTAGCCTTGTCATTATGGACGGTAGTTCGTGTTGAAATTTTATTACTCCAATGGATGGTAGCCTTTTCATTATGGATGGTAGTTCGTTGTTGATATTTTGTTACTCCAATGAATGGTAGCCTTGTAATTCTGGAAGGAAGTTCGTTGTTGAGATTTTGTTACTCCAATGGATGGTAGCCTTGTCATTATGGAAGGTAGTTAGCTATTGAGATTTTGTTACCCAGATGGATGGTAGCATTGTTATTATGGAAGGTAGTTCATTTTTGATATTTTATTACTCCAATGGATGGTAGCCTTGTCATTATGAAAGGTAGTTCATTGTTGAGATTTTATTACTCCGAAGGATGGTAGCCTTGTCATTATGGAAGGTAGTTTGTTGTTGATATTTTGTTACTCCAATGGATTGTAGCCTTGTTAATATGGAAGGTAGTTTGTTGTTGAGATTTTGTTACTCCAATGGATGGTAGCCTTGTCATTATGGAAGGTAATTCGTTGTTGAGATTTTTTTAATCAAAAGAATGGTATCCTTGTCATTAAGGATGGTAGTTTGTTGTTGAGATTTTATTACTCCGTTGGATGGTAGCCTTGTCATTATGGAAGGTAGTTTGTTGTTGAAATTTTTTTTACTCCAATGGATGGTAGCCTTATCATTATAGAAGGTAGTTTGTTGTTGAGATTTTGTTACTCCAATGGATGGTAGCCTTGTCATTATGGAAGGTACTTCGTTGTTGATATTTTTTGACTCCAATGGATGGTAGCCTTGTCATTATGGAAGGTAGTTCGCTATTGGGATTTTGTTACCCCGATGGATGGTATCCTTGTTATTATGGAAGGTAGTTGATTTTTGATATTTTATTACTCCAATGGATGGTAGCCTTGTCATTATGTAAGGTAGTTCGTTGTTAAGATTTTTTTACTCCAATGTATGGTATCTTTGTCATTATGGAAGGTAGTTCGTTGTTGAGATTTTGTTAGTCCATTTGATGGTAGACTTGTCATAATGGAAGGTAGTTTGTTGTTGAGATTTTGTTACTCCAATGGATTGTAGCCTTGTTAATATGTAAGGTAGTTTGTTGTTGAGATTTTGTTACTCCAATGGATGGTAGCCTTGTAATTATGGAAGGTAATTCGTTGTTGAGATTTTTTTACTCCAAAGAATGGTATCCTTGTCATTAAGGATGGTAGTTTGTTGTTGAGATTTTATTACTCCATTGGATGGTAGCCTTGTCATTATGGAAGGTAGTTTGTTGTTGAAATTTTTTTACTCCAATGGATGGTAGCGTTAGCATTATGGAAGGTAGTTTGTTGTTGAGATTTTGTTACTCCAATGGATGGTATCCTTGTCATTATGGAAGGTAGTTCGTTGTTAAGATTTTATTACTCTAATGGATGGTGGACTTGTCATTATGGAAGGTAGTTCGTTGTTGAAATTTTGTCACTCCAATGAATTTTGGCCTTGTCAATATGGAAGGTAGTTCGCTATTGGGATTTTGTTACCCCAATGGATAATAGCCTTGTCATTATGAAAGGTAGTTTGTTGTTTAGATTTTTTTACTCCAATGTATGGTAGATTTGTCATTATGGAAGGTAGTTCATTGTTGAGATTTTGTTTGTCTATTGAATGGTAGACTTGTCATTATGGAAGGGAGTTTGTTGTTGAGATTTTGTTACTCCAATGGATTGTAGCCTTGTCAGTATGGAAGGTAGTTCGTTGTTGAGATTTTGTTACTCCAATGGATGGTAGCCTTATCATTATATAAGGTAGTTTGTTGTTGAGATTTTATTACTCCAATGGATGGTATCATTTTCATTATGGAAGGTATTTCATTTTTGAGATATTGTTACTCCAATGGATGGTAGCCTTGTCATTATGGAAGGTAGTTCGTTGTTGAGATTTTATTACTCCAAAGAATGGTAGCCTTGTCATTATGGGAGGTAGTTCGTTGTTAAGATTTTGTTACTCCCATGGATTGTAGCCTTGTCATTACGGAAGGTAGTTCATTGTTGAGATTTTGTTTCTCCAATATATGATAGCCTTGTCATTATGGAAGGTTGTTCATTTTTAAGATTTTGTTACTCCAATGTATGGTATCTTTGTCATTATGGAAGGTAGTTCGTTCTTGAGATTTTCTTAGTCTATTGGATGGTAAACTTATCATTATGGAAGGTAGTTTCTTGTTGAAATTTTGTTACTCTAATGGATTGTAGCCTTGTCAATATGGAAGGTAGTTCGTTGTTGAGATTTTGTTACTCCAATGGATGGTAGCCTTGTCATTATGGAAGGTAGTTCGTTGTTGAGATTTTTTTACCCCAATGGATGGTATCCTTGTCATTATGGAAGGTATTTCATTTTTGAGATATTGTTACTCCAATGGATGGTAGCCTTGTCATTATGGAAGGTAGTTCGTTGTTGAGATTTTATTACTCTGAAGGATGGCAGCCTTGTCATTATGGAAGGTAGTTAGTTGTTGATATTTTGATACTTCCATGGATTGTAGCCTTGTCATTACGGAAGGTAGTTCATTGTTGAGATTTTGTTTCTCCAATGGATGATAGCCTTGTCATTATGGAATGTAGTTCATTTTTGAGATTTTGTTACTCCAAAGGATGATAGCCTTCTCATTATGGAAGGTAGTTCATTGTTTAGATTTTGTTACTCCAATGCATGATAGCCTTGTCATTATGGAAGGTAGTTCGTGTTGAAATTTTTTTACTCCAATGGATGGTAGCATTTTCATTATGGAAGGTAGTTCGTTGTTGATATTTTGTTACTCTAATGGATGGTAGCCTTGTCATTCTGGAAGGTAGTTCGTTGTTGAGATTTTGTTACTCCAATGGATGGTAGCCTTGTCATTATGGAAGGTAGTTAGCTATTGGGATTTTGTTACCCAAATGGATGGTAGCCTTGTTATTATGGAAGGTAGTTCATTTTTGATATTTTGTTACTCCATTGGATGGTAGCCTTGTCATTATGTAAGGTAGTTCGTTGTTGAGATTTTTTTACTCCAATGTATGGTAGCTTTGTCATTATGGAAGGTAGTTCGTTGTTGAGATTTTGTTAGTCCATTGGATGGTAGACATGTCATTATGGAAGGTAGTTTGTTGTTGAAATTTTTTTACTCCAATGGATTGGAGCCTTGTTAATATGGAAGGTAGTTCGTTGTTGATATTTTGTTACTCCAATGGATGGTAGCCTTGTCATTATGGAAGGTAATTCGTTGTTGAGATTTTTTTACTCCAATGGATGGTATCCTTGTCATTATGGATGGTAGTTTGTTGTTGAGATTTTATTACTCCATTGGATGGTAGCCTTGTCATTATGGAAGGTAGTTCGTTGTTGAAATTTTTTTAGTCCAATAGATGGTAGCCTTATCATTATGGAAGGTAGTTCGTTGTTGAGATTTTGTTACTCCATTGGATGGTAGCCTTGTCATTATGGAAGGTAGTTCGTTGTTGATATTTTGTTACTCCTATGGATGGTTGCCTTGTCATTATGGATGGTAGTTCCTTGTTGAGATTTTGTTACTCCAATGGACGGTAGCCTTGTCATTATGGAAGGTAGTTCATATTTGAGATATTGTTACTCCACTGGATGGTAGCCTTGTCATTATGGAAGGTAGTTCGTTGTTGATATTTTATTACTCCAAAGGATGGTATCCTTGTCATATGGAAGGTAGTTCGTTGTTGAGATTTTGTTATTCCCATTGATTGTAGCCTTGTCATTACGGAAGGTAGTTCATTGTTGATATTTTGTTTCTCCAATTAATGATAGCCTTGTCATTATGGAAAGTAGTTCATTTTTGAGATTTTGTTACTCTAAAGGATGATAGCCTTCTCATTATGGATGGTAGTTCATTGTTTAGATTTTGTTACTCCAATGCATGGTAGCCTTGTCATTATGGAAGGTAGTTCGTGTTGAAATTTTGTTACTCCAATGGATGGTACCCTTTTCATTATGGAAGGTAGTTCGTTGTTGATATTTTGTTACTCCAATGGATGGAGCCTTGTCATTATGGAAGGTACTTCGTTGTTGATATTTTTTTACTCCAATGGATGGTAGCCTTGTCATGATGGAAGGTAGTTCGCTATTGGGATTTTGTTACCCCGATGGATGGTATCCTTGTTATTATGGAAGGTAGTTCATTTTTAATATTTTGTTACTCCAATGGATGGTAGCCTTGTCATTATGTAAGGTAGTTCGTTGTTGAGATTTTTTTACTCCAATGTATGGTAGCTTTGTCATTATGCAAGGTAGTTCGTTGTTGAGATTTTGTTAGTCCATTGGATGGTAGACTTTTCATTATGGAAGGTAGTTTGTTGTTGAGATTTTGTTACTCCAATGGATTGTAGCCTTGTTAATATGGTAGGTAGTTATTTGTTGAGATTTTGTTACTCCAAGTGATGGTAGCGTTGTCATTATGGAAGGTATTTCGTTGTTTAGATTTTTTTACTCCAAAGAATGGTATCCTTGTCATTAAGGATGGTATTTTGTTGTTGAGATTTTATTACTCCATTGGATGGTAGCCTTGTCATTATGGAAGGTAGTTTGTTGTTGAAATTTTTTTACTCCAATGGATGGTAGCCTTATCATTATGGAAGCTAGTTTGTTGTTGAGATTTTGTTACTCCAATTGATGGTAGCCTTTTCATTATGGAAGGTAGTTCGTTATTAAGATTTTAATACTCCAATGGATGGTGGACTTTTCATTATGGAAGGTAGTTCGCTGTTGAGATTTTGTTACTCCAATGAATTATGGCCTTGTCAATATGGAAGGTAGTTCGCTATTGGGATTTTGTTACCCCAATGGATATTAGCCTTGTTATTATGGAAGGTAGTTCGTTGTTGAAATTTTTTTACTCCAATAGATGGTAGCCTTATCATTATGGAAGGTAGTTCGTTGTTGAGATTTTGTTACTCCAATGGATGGTAGCCTTGTCATTATGGAAGGTAGTTCGTTGTTGATATTTTGTTACTCCTATGGATGGTTGCCTTGTCATTATGGAAGGTAATTCCTTGTTGAGATTTTGTTACTCCATTGGACGGTAGCCTTGTCATTAAGGAAGGTAGTTCATATTTGAGATATCGTTACTCCACTGGATGGTAGCCTTGTCATTATGGAAGGTAGTTCGTTGTTGAGATTTTATTACTCCAAAGGATGGTATCCTTGTCATTATGGAAGGTAGTTTGTTGTTGAGATTTTGTTATTCCCATGGATTGTAGCCTTATCATTACGGAAGGTAGTTCGTTGTAGAGATTTTGTTACTCCAATGGATGGTAGCCTTGTCATTATGGAAGGTAGTTAGCTATTGAGATTTTGTTACCAAGATGGATGGTAGCATTGTTATTATGGAAGGTAGTTCATTTTTGATATTTTGTTACTCCAATGGATGGTAGCCTTGTCATTATGAAAGGTAGTTCGTTGTTGAGATTTTTTTACTCCAATGTATGGTAGCTTTGTCATTTTGGAAGGTAGTTCATTGTTGAGATTTTGTTTGTCTATTGAATGGTTGACTTGTCATTATGGAAGGTAGTTTGTTGTTGAGATTTTGTTACTCCAATGGATTATAGCCTTGTCAGTATGGAAGGTAGTTCGTTGTTGAGATTTTGTTACTCCAATGGATGGTTGCCTTGTCATTATGGAAGGTAGTTCGTTGTTGAGATTTTATTACTCCAATGGATGGTATCCTTGTCATTATGGAAGGTATTTCATTTTTGAGATATTGTTACTCCAATGGATGGTAGCCTTGTCATTATGGAAGGTAGTTCATTGTTGAGATTTTATTACTCCAAAGGATGGTAGCCTTGTCATTATGGAAGGTAGTTCGTTGTTGAGATTTTGTTACTCCCATGGATTGTAGCCTTGTCATTATGGAAGGTAGTTCATTCTTGAGATTTTGTTTCTCCATTGGATGATAGCCTTGTCATTATGGAAGGTTGTTCATTTTTAAGATTTTGTTACTCCAATGTATGGTAGCTTTGTCATTATGGAAGGTAGTTCGTTCTTGAGATTTTGTTAGTCTATTGGATGGTAAACTTATCATTATGGAAGGTAGTTTTTTGTTGAAATTTTGTTACTCCAATGGATTGTAGTCTTGTCAATATGGAAGGTAGTTCGTTGTTTTTTGTTACTCCAATGGATGGTAGCCTTGTCATTATGGAAGGTAGTTCGTTGTTGAGATTTTGTTACTCCCATGGATTGTAGCCTTTTCATTACAGAAGGTAGTTCATTGTTGATATTTTGTTTCTCCAATGGATGATAGCCTTGTCATTATGGAAGGTTGTTCATTTTTAAGATTTTGTTACTCCAATGTATGGTAGATTTGTCATTGTGGAAGGTAGTTCGTTGTTGAGATTTTGTTAGTCTATTGGATGGTAAACTTATCATTATGGAAGGTAGTTTGTTGTTGAAATTTTGTTACTCCAATGGATTGTAGCCTTGTTAATATGGAAAGTAGTTCGTTGTTGAGATTTTGTTACTCCAATGGATGGTAGCCTTGTCATTATGGAAGGTAGTTCGTTGTTGAGATTTTTTTACTCCAATGGATGGTATCCTTGTCATTATGGAAGGTATTTCATTTTTGAGATATTGTTACTCCAATGGATGGTAGCCTTCTCATTATGGAAGGTAGTTTGATGTTGAGATTTTATTACTTCAAAGGATGGTAGCCTTGTCATTATGGAAGGTAGTTCGTGTTGAAATTTTATTACTCCAATGGATGGTAGCCTTGTCATTATGGATGGTAGTTCGTAGTTGATATTTTGTTACTCCAATGAATGGTAGCCTTGTCATTCTGGAAGGTAGTTCGTTGTTGAGATTTTGTTACTCCAATGGATGGTAGCCTTGTCATTATGGAAGGTAGTTAGCTATTGAGATTTTGTTACCCAGATGGATGGTAGCATTGTTATTATGGAAGGTAGTTCATTTTTGATATTTTGTTACTCCAATGGATGGTAGCCTTGTCATTATGAAAGGTAGTTCGTTGTTGAGATTTTATTACTCCGAAGGATGGTAGCCTTGTCATTATGGAAGGTAGTTCGTTGTTGAGATTTTGTTACTCCCATGGATTGTAGCTTTTTCATTAGAGAAGGTAGTTCATTGTTGATATTTTGTTTCTCCAATGGATAATAGCCATGTCATTATGGAAGGTTGTTCATTTTTAAGATTTTGTTACTCCAATGTATGGTAGATTTGTCATTATGGAAGGTAGTTCGTTGTTGAGATTTTGTTAGTCTATTGGATGGTAAACTTATCATTATGGAAGGTAGTTTGTTGTTGAAATTTTGTTACTCCAATGGATTGTAGCCTTGTCATTATGGAAAGTAGTTCGTTGTTGAGATTTTGTTACTCCAATGGATGGTAGCCTTGTCATTATAGAAGGTAGTTCGTTGTTGAGATTTTTTTACCCCAATGGATGGTATCCTTGTCATTATGGAAGGTATTTCATTTTTGAGATATTGTTACTCCAAATTGATGGTAGCCTTCTCATTATGGAAGGTAGTTTGATGTTGAGATTTTATTACTCCAAAGGATGGTAGCCTTGTAATTATGGAAGGTAGTTCGTTGTTGATATTTTGATACTTCCATGGATTGTAGCCTTGTCATTAAGGAAGGTAGTTCATTGTCGAGATTTTGTTTCTCCAATGGATGATAGCCTTGTCATTATGGAAGGTAGTTCATTTTTGAGATTTTGTGACTCCAATGTATGGTAGATTTGTCATTATGGAAGGTAGTTCCTTGTTGAGATTTTTTTAGTCTATTGGATGGTAAACTTATCATTATGGAAGGTAGTTTGTTGTTGAAATTTTGTTACACCAATGGATTGTAGCCTTGTCATTATGGAAAGTAGTTCGTTGTTGAGATTTTGTTACTCCAATGGATGGTAGCCTTGTCATTATGGAAGGTAGTTCGTTGTTGAGATTTTTTTACTCCAATGGATGGTATCCTTGTCATTATGGAAGGTATTTCATTTTTGAGATATTGTTACTCCAAATGGATGGTAGCCTTCTCATTATGGAAGGTAGTTGGATGTTGAGATTTTATTACTCCAAAGGATGGCAGCCTTGTAATTATGGAAGGTAGTTCGTTGTTGATATTTTGATACTTCCATGGATTGTAGCCTTGTCATTAAGGAAGGTAGTTCATTGTTGAGATTTTGTTTCTCCAATGGATGATAGCCTTGTCATTATGGAAGGTAGTTCATTTTTGAGATTTTGTTACTCCAAAGGATGATAGCCTTTTCATTATGGATTGTAGTTCATTGTTTATATTTTGTTACTCCAATGCATGGTAGCCTTGTCATTATGGACGGTAGTTCGTGTTGAAATTTTATTACTCCAATGGATGGTAGCCTTTTCATTATGGATGGTAGTTCGTTGTTGATATTTTGTTACTCCAATGAATGGTAGCCTTGTAATTCTGGAAGGAAGTTCGTTGTTGAGATTTTGTTACTCCAATGGATGGTAGCCTTGTCATTATGGAAGGTAGTTAGCTATTGAGATTTTGTTACCCAGATGGATGGTAGCATTGTTATTATGGAAGGTAGTTCATTTTTGATATTTTATTACTCCAATGGATGGTAGCCTTGTCATTATGAAAGGTAGTTCATTGTTGAGATTTTATTACTCCGAAGGATGGTAGCCTTGTCATTATGGAAGGTAGTTTGTTGTTGATATTTTGTTACTCCAATGGATTGTAGCCTTGTTAATATGGAAGGTAGTTTGTTGTTGAGATTTTGTTACTCCAATGGATGGTAGCCTTGTCATTATGGAAGGTAATTCGTTGTTGAGATTTTTTTAATCAAAAGAATGGTATCCTTGTCATTAAGGATGGTAGTTTGTTGTTGAGATTTTATTACTCCGTTGGATGGTAGCCTTGTCATTATGGAAGGTAGTTTGTTGTTGAAATTTTTTTTACTCCAATGGATGGTAGCCTTATCATTATAGAAGGTAGTTTGTTGTTGAGATTTTGTTACTCCAATGGATGGTAGCCTTGTCATTATGGAAGGTACTTCGTTGTTGATATTTTTTGACTCCAATGGATGGTAGCCTTGTCATTATGGAAGGTAGTTCGCTATTGGGATTTTGTTACCCCGATGGATGGTATCCTTGTTATTATGGAAGGTAGTTGATTTTTGATATTTTATTACTCCAATGGATGGTAGCCTTGTCATTATGTAAGGTAGTTCGTTGTTAAGATTTTTTTACTCCAATGTATGGTATCTTTGTCATTATGGAAGGTAGTTCGTTGTTGAGATTTTGTTAGTCCATTTGATGGTAGACTTGTCATAATGGAAGGTAGTTTGTTGTTGAGATTTTGTTACTCCAATGGATTGTAGCCTTGTTAATATGTAAGGTAGTTTGTTGTTGAGATTTTGTTACTCCAATGGATGGTAGCCTTGTAATTATGGAAGGTAATTCGTTGTTGAGATTTTTTTACTCCAAAGAATGGTATCCTTGTCATTAAGGATGGTAGTTTGTTGTTGAGATTTTATTACTCCATTGGATGGTAGCCTTGTCATTATGGAAGGTAGTTTGTTGTTGAAATTTTTTTACTCCAATGGATGGTAGCGTTAGCATTATGGAAGGTAGTTTGTTGTTGAGATTTTGTTACTCCAATGGATGGTATCCTTGTCATTATGGAAGGTAGTTCGTTGTTAAGATTTTATTACTCTAATGGATGGTGGACTTGTCATTATGGAAGGTAGTTCGTTGTTGAAATTTTGTCACTCCAATGAATTTTGGCCTTGTCAATATGGAAGGTAGTTCGCTATTGGGATTTTGTTACCCCAATGGATAATAGCCTTGTCATTATGAAAGGTAGTTTGTTGTTTAGATTTTTTTACTCCAATGTATGGTAGATTTGTCATTATGGAAGGTAGTTCATTGTTGAGATTTTGTTTGTCTATTGAATGGTAGACTTGTCATTATGGAAGGGAGTTTGTTGTTGAGATTTTGTTACTCCAATGGATTGTAGCCTTGTCAGTATGGAAGGTAGTTCGTTGTTGAGATTTTGTTACTCCAATGGATGGTAGCCTTATCATTATATAAGGTAGTTTGTTGTTGAGATTTTATTACTCCAATGGATGGTATCATTTTCATTATGGAAGGTATTTCATTTTTGAGATATTGTTACTCCAATGGATGGTAGCCTTGTCATTATGGAAGGTAGTTCGTTGTTGAGATTTTATTACTCCAAAGAATGGTAGCCTTGTCATTATGGGAGGTAGTTCGTTGTTAAGATTTTGTTACTCCCATGGATTGTAGCCTTGTCATTACGGAAGGTAGTTCATTGTTGAGATTTTGTTTCTCCAATATATGATAGCCTTGTCATTATGGAAGGTTGTTCATTTTTAAGATTTTGTTACTCCAATGTATGGTATCTTTGTCATTATGGAAGGTAGTTCGTTCTTGAGATTTTCTTAGTCTATTGGATGGTAAACTTATCATTATGGAAGGTAGTTTCTTGTTGAAATTTTGTTACTCTAATGGATTGTAGCCTTGTCAATATGGAAGGTAGTTCGTTGTTGAGATTTTGTTACTCCAATGGATGGTAGCCTTGTCATTATGGAAGGTAGTTCGTTGTTGAGATTTTTTTACCCCAATGGATGGTATCCTTGTCATTATGGAAGGTATTTCATTTTTGAGATATTGTTACTCCAATGGATGGTAGCCTTGTCATTATGGAAGGTAGTTCGTTGTTGAGATTTTATTACTCTGAAGGATGGCAGCCTTGTCATTATGGAAGGTAGTTAGTTGTTGATATTTTGATACTTCCATGGATTGTAGCCTTGTCATTACGGAAGGTAGTTCATTGTTGAGATTTTGTTTCTCCAATGGATGATAGCCTTGTCATTATGGAATGTAGTTCATTTTTGAGATTTTGTTACTCCAAAGGATGATAGCCTTCTCATTATGGAAGGTAGTTCATTGTTTAGATTTTGTTACTCCAATGCATGATAGCCTTGTCATTATGGAAGGTAGTTCGTGTTGAAATTTTTTTACTCCAATGGATGGTAGCATTTTCATTATGGAAGGTAGTTCGTTGTTGATATTTTGTTACTCTAATGGATGGTAGCCTTGTCATTCTGGAAGGTAGTTCGTTGTTGAGATTTTGTTACTCCAATGGATGGTAGCCTTGTCATTATGGAAGGTAGTTAGCTATTGGGATTTTGTTACCCAAATGGATGGTAGCCTTGTTATTATGGAAGGTAGTTCATTTTTGATATTTTGTTACTCCATTGGATGGTAGCCTTGTCATTATGTAAGGTAGTTCGTTGTTGAGATTTTTTTACTCCAATGTATGGTAGCTTTGTCATTATGGAAGGTAGTTCGTTGTTGAGATTTTGTTAGTCCATTGGATGGTAGACATGTCATTATGGAAGGTAGTTTGTTGTTGAAATTTTTTTACTCCAATGGATTGGAGCCTTGTTAATATGGAAGGTAGTTCGTTGTTGATATTTTGTTACTCCAATGGATGGTAGCCTTGTCATTATGGAAGGTAATTCGTTGTTGAGATTTTTTTACTCCAATGGATGGTATCCTTGTCATTATGGATGGTAGTTTGTTGTTGAGATTTTATTACTCCATTGGATGGTAGCCTTGTCATTATGGAAGGTAGTTCGTTGTTGAAATTTTTTTAGTCCAATAGATGGTAGCCTTATCATTATGGAAGGTAGTTCGTTGTTGAGATTTTGTTACTCCATTGGATGGTAGCCTTGTCATTATGGAAGGTAGTTCGTTGTTGATATTTTGTTACTCCTATGGATGGTTGCCTTGTCATTATGGATGGTAGTTCCTTGTTGAGATTTTGTTACTCCAATGGACGGTAGCCTTGTCATTATGGAAGGTAGTTCATATTTGAGATATTGTTACTCCACTGGATGGTAGCCTTGTCATTATGGAAGGTAGTTCGTTGTTGATATTTTATTACTCCAAAGGATGGTATCCTTGTCATATGGAAGGTAGTTCGTTGTTGAGATTTTGTTATTCCCATTGATTGTAGCCTTGTCATTACGGAAGGTAGTTCATTGTTGATATTTTGTTTCTCCAATTAATGATAGCCTTGTCATTATGGAAAGTAGTTCATTTTTGAGATTTTGTTACTCTAAAGGATGATAGCCTTCTCATTATGGATGGTAGTTCATTGTTTAGATTTTGTTACTCCAATGCATGGTAGCCTTGTCATTATGGAAGGTAGTTCGTGTTGAAATTTTGTTACTCCAATGGATGGTACCCTTTTCATTATGGAAGGTAGTTCGTTGTTGATATTTTGTTACTCCAATGGATGGAGCCTTGTCATTATGGAAGGTACTTCGTTGTTGATATTTTTTTACTCCAATGGATGGTAGCCTTGTCATGATGGAAGGTAGTTCGCTATTGGGATTTTGTTACCCCGATGGATGGTATCCTTGTTATTATGGAAGGTAGTTCATTTTTAATATTTTGTTACTCCAATGGATGGTAGCCTTGTCATTATGTAAGGTAGTTCGTTGTTGAGATTTTTTTACTCCAATGTATGGTAGCTTTGTCATTATGCAAGGTAGTTCGTTGTTGAGATTTTGTTAGTCCATTGGATGGTAGACTTTTCATTATGGAAGGTAGTTTGTTGTTGAGATTTTGTTACTCCAATGGATTGTAGCCTTGTTAATATGGTAGGTAGTTATTTGTTGAGATTTTGTTACTCCAAGTGATGGTAGCGTTGTCATTATGGAAGGTATTTCGTTGTTTAGATTTTTTTACTCCAAAGAATGGTATCCTTGTCATTAAGGATGGTATTTTGTTGTTGAGATTTTATTACTCCATTGGATGGTAGCCTTGTCATTATGGAAGGTAGTTTGTTGTTGAAATTTTTTTACTCCAATGGATGGTAGCCTTATCATTATGGAAGCTAGTTTGTTGTTGAGATTTTGTTACTCCAATTGATGGTAGCCTTTTCATTATGGAAGGTAGTTCGTTATTAAGATTTTAATACTCCAATGGATGGTGGACTTTTCATTATGGAAGGTAGTTCGCTGTTGAGATTTTGTTACTCCAATGAATTATGGCCTTGTCAATATGGAAGGTAGTTCGCTATTGGGATTTTGTTACCCCAATGGATATTAGCCTTGTTATTATGGAAGGTAGTTCATTTTTGATATTTTGTTACTCCAATGGATGGTAGCCTTGTCATTATGAAAGGTAGTTCGTTGTTGATATTTTTTTACTCCAATGTATGGTAGCTTTGTCATTATGGAAGGTAGTTCATTGTTGAGATTTTGTTTGTCTATTGAATGGTAGACTTGTCATTATGGAAGGTAGTTTGTTGTTGAGATTTTGTTACTCCAATAGATGGTAGCCTTGTCATTATGGAAGGTAGTTCGTTGTTAAGATTTTATTACTCAAAAGGATGGTATCCTTGTCATTATGGAAGGTATTTCATTTTTGAGATTTTGTTACTCCAATGGATGGTAGCCTTGTCATCATGGAAGGTAGTTCGTCGTTGAGATTTTATTACTCCAAAGGATGGTAGCCTTCTCATTATGGAAGGTAGTTTGTTGTTGAGGTTTTGTTACTCCCATGGATTGTAGCCTTGTCATTACGGAAGGAAGTTCATTGTTGAGATTTTGTTTCTCAATGGATGATAGCCTTGTCATTATGGAAGGTTGTTCATTTTTAAGATTTTGTTACTCCAATGTATGGTAGCTTTGTCAATATGGAAGGTAGTTCGTTGTTGAGATTTTGTTAGTCTATTGGATGGTAAACTTATCATTATGGAAGGTAGTTTGTTGTTGAAATTTTGTTACCCCAATGAATTGTAGCCTTCTCAATATGGAAGGTAGTTCGTTGTTGAGATTTTGTTACTCCAATGGATGGTAGCCTTGTCATTATGGAAGGTAGTTCGTTGTTGAGATTTTTTTACTCCAATGGATGGTATCCTTGTCATTATGGAAGGTATTTCATTTTTGAGATATTGTTACTCCAATGGATGGTAGCCATGTCATTATGGAAGGTAGTTCATTGTTGAGATTTTATTAGTCCAAAGGATGGTAGCCTTGTCATTATGGAAGGTAGTTCGTTGTTGATATTTTGATACTTCCATGGATTGTAGCCTTGTCATTGCGGAAGGTAGTTCATTGTTGAGGTTTTGTTTCTCCAATGGATGATAGCCTTGTCATTATGGAAGGTAGTTCATTTTTGAGATTTTGTTACTCCAAAGGATGATAGCATTCTCATTATGGAATGTAGTTCATTGTTTAGATTTTGTTATTCCAATGCATGGTAGCCTTGTCATTATGGAAGGTAGTTCATGTTGAAATTTTGTTACTCCAATGGATGGTAGCCTTTTCATTATGGAAGGTAGTTCGTTCTTGATATTTTATTACTCCAATGGATGGTAAACTTGTCATTCTGGAAGGTAGTTTGTTGTTGAGATTTTGTTACTCCAATGGATGTTAGCCTTGTCATTATGGAAGGTAATTCGTTGTTGACATTTTTTTACTCCAAAGAATGGTATCCTTGTCATTAAGGATGGTAGTTTGTTGTTGAGATTTTATTACTCCATTGGATGGTAGCCTTGTCATTATGGAAGGTAGTTTGTTGTTGAATTTTTTTTACTCCAATGGATGGTAGCGTTAGCATTATGGAAGGTAGTTTGTTGTTGAGATTTTGTTACTCCGATGGATAGTATCCTTGTCATTATGGAAGGTAGTTCGTTGTTAAGATTTTATTACTCTAATGGATGGTGGACTTGTCATTATAGAAGGTAGTTCGTTGTTGAAATTTTGTTACTCCAATGAATTTTGGCCTTGTCAATATGGAAGGTAGTTCGCTATTGGGATTTTGTTACCCCAATGGATAATAGCCTTGTCATTATGAAAGGTAGTTTGTTGTTGAGATTTTTTTACTCCAATGTATGGTAGCTTTGTCATTATGGAAGGTAGTTCATTGTTGAGATTTTGTTTGTCTATTGAATGGTAGACTTGTCAGTATGGAAGGTAGTCCGTTGTTGAGATTTTGTTACTCCAATGGATGGTAGCCTTGTCATTATGGAAGGTAGTTTGTTGTTGAGATTTTATTACTCCAATGGATGGTATCATTGTCATTATGGAAGGTATTTCATTTTTGAGATATTGTTACTCCAATGGATGGTAGCCTTGACATTATGGAAGGTAGTTCGTTGTTGAGATTTTATTACTCCAAAGAATGGTAGCCTTGTCATTATGGGAGGTAGTTCGTTGTTGAGATTTTGTTACTCCCATGGATTGTAGCCTTGTCATTACGGAAGGTAGTTCATTGTTGAGATTTTGTTTCTCCAATATATGATAGCCTTGTCATTATGGAAGGTTGTTCATTTTTAAGATTTTTTTACTCCAATGTATGGTAGCTTTGTCATTATGGAAGGTAGTTTGTTCTTGAGATTTTCTTAGTCTATTGGATGGTAAACTTATCATTATGGAAGGTAGTTTCTTGTTGAAATTTTGTTACTCTAAAGGATTGTAGCCTTGTCAATATGGAAGGTAGTTCGTTATTGAGATTTTGTTACTCCAATGGATGGTAGCCTTGTCATTATGGAAGGTAGTTCGTTGTTGAGATTTTTTTACCCCAATGGATGGTATCCTTGTCATTATGGAAGGTATTTCATTTTTGAGATATTGTTACTCCAATGGATGGTAGCCTTGTCATTATGGAAGGTAGTTCGTTGTTGAGATTTTATTACTCTGAAGGATGGCAGCCTTGTCATTATGGAAGGTAGTTCGTTGTTGATATTTTTATACTTCCATGGATTGTAGCCTTGTCATTACGGAAGGTAGTTCATTGTTGAGATTTTGTTTCTCCAATGGATGATAGCCTTGTCATTATGGAATGTAGTTCATTTTTGAGATTTTGTTACTCCAAAGGATGATAGCCTTCTCATTATGGAAGGTAGTTCATTGTTTAGATTTTGTTACTCCAATGCATGATAGCCTTGTCATTATGGAAGGTAGTTCGTGTTGAAATTTTTTTACTCCAATGGATGGTAGCCTTTTCATTATGGAAGGTAGTTCGTTGTTGATATTTTGTTACTCCAATGGATGGTAGCCTTGTCATTCTGGAAGGTAGTTTGTTGTTGAGATTTTGTTACTCCAATGGATGGTAGCCTTGTCATTATGGAAGGTAGTTAGCTATTGGGATTTTGTTACCCAAATGGATGGTAGCCTTGTTATTATGGAAGGTAGTTCATTTTTGATATTTTGTTACTCCAATGGATGGTAGCCTTGTCATTATGTAAGGTAGTTCGTTGTTGAGATTTTTTTACTCCAATGTATGGTAGCTTTGTCATTATGGAAGGTAGTTCGTTATTGAGATTTTGTTAGTCCATTGGATGGTAGACATGTCATTATGGAAGGTAGTTCGTTGTTGATATTTTGTTACTCCAATGGATGGTAGCCTTGTCATTATGGAAGGTAATTCGTTGTTGAGATTTTATTACTCCAATGGATGGTATCCTTGTCATTATGGATGGTAGTATGTTGTTGAGATTTTATTATTCCATTGTATGGTAGCCTTGTCATTATGGAAGGTAGTTCGTTGTTGAAATTTTTTTACTCCAATAGATGGTAGCCTTATCATTATGGAAGGTAGTTCGTTGTTGAGATTTTGTTACTCCATTGGATGGTAGCCTTGTCATTATGGAAGGTAGTTCGTTGTTGATATTTTGTTACTCCTATGGACGGTAGCCTTGTCATTATGGAAGGTAGTTCATATTTGAGATATTGTTACTCCACTGGATGGTAGCCTTGTCATTATGGAAGGTAGTTCGTTGTTGATATTTTATTACTCCAAAGGATGGTATCCTTGTCATATGGAAGGTAGTTCGTTGTTGAGATTTTGTTATTCCCATTGATTGTAGCCTTGTCATTACGGAAGGTAGTTCATTGTTGATATTTTGTTTCTCCAATTGATGATAGCCTTGTCATTATGGAAAGTAGTTCATTTTTGAGATTTTGTTACTCTAAAGGATGATAGCCTTCTCATTATGGATGGTAGTTCATTATTTAGATTTTGTTACTCCAATGCATGGTAGCCTTGTCATTATGGAAGGTAGTTCGTGTTGAAATTTTGTTACTCCAATGGATGGTAGCCTTTTCATTATGGAAGGTAGTTCGTTGTTGATATTTTGTTACTCCAATGGATGGAGCCTTGTCATTATGGAAGGTACTTCGTTGTTGATATTTTTTTACTCCAATGGATGGTAGCCTTGTCATGATGGAAGGTAGTTCGCTATTGGGATTTTGTTACCCCGATGGATGGTATCCTTGTTATTATGGAAGGTAGTTCATTTTTAATATTTTGTTACTCCAATGGATGGTAGCCTTGTCATTATGTAAGGTAGTTCGTTGTTGAGATTTTTTTACTCCAATGTATGGTAGCTTTGTCATTATGTAAGGTAGTTCGTTGTTGAGATTTTGTTAGTCCATTGGATGGTAGACTTTTCATTATGGAAGGTAGTTTGTTGTTGAGATTTTGTTACTCCAATGGATTGTAGCCTTGTTAATATGGAAGGTAGTTCTTTGTTGAAATTTTGTTACTCCAATGGATGGTAGCGTTGTCATTATGGAAGGTATTTCGTTATTTAGATTTTTTTACTCCAAAGAATGGTATCCTTGTCATTAAGGATGGAATTTTGTTGTTGAGATTTTATTACTCCATGGGATGGTAGCCTTGTCATTATGGAAGGTAGTTTGTTGTTGAAATTTTTTTACTCCAATGGATGGTAGCCTTATCATTATGGAAGCTAGTTTGTTGTTGAGATTTTGTTACTCCAATGGATGGTAGCCTTTTCATTATGGAAGGTAGTTCGTTATTAAGATTTAATACACCAATGGATGGTGGACTTTTCATTATGGAAGGTAGTTCGTTGTTGAGATTTTGTTACTCCAATGAATTATGGCCTTGTCAATATGGAAGGTAGTTCGCTATTGGGATTTTGTTACCCCAATGGATATTAGCCTTGTTATTATGGAAGGTAGTTCATTTTTGATATTTGGTTACTCCAATGGATGGTAGCCTTGTCATTACGAAAGGTAGTTCGTTGTTGAGATTTTTTTACTCCAATGTATGGTAGCTTTGTCATTATGGAAGGTAGTTCAATGTTGAGATTTTGTTTGTCTATTGAATGGTAGACTTGTCATTATGGAAGGTAGTTTGTTGTTGAGATTTTGTTACTCCAATGGATGGTAGCCTTGTCATTATGGAAGGTAGTTCGTTGTTAAGATTTTATTACTCAAAAGGATGGTATCCTTGTCATTATGGAAGGTATTTCATTTTTAAGATTTTGTTACTCCAATGGATGGTAGCCTAGTCATTATGGAAGGTAGTTCGTTGTTGAGATTTTATTACTCCAAAGGATGGTAGCCTTCTCATTATGGAAGGTAGTTCGTTGTTGAGGTTTTGTTACTCCCATGGATTGTAGCCTTGTCATTATGGAAGGTAGTTCATTGTTGAGATTTTGTTTCTCAATGGATGATAGCCTTGTCATTATGGAAGGTTGTTCATTTTTAAGACTTTGTTACTCCAATGTATGGTAGCTTTGTCATTATAGAAGGTAGTTCGTTGTTGAGATTTTGTTAGTCTATTGGATGGTAAACTTATCATTTTGGAAGGTAGTTTGTTGTTAAAATTTTGTTACCCCAATGAATTGTAGCCTTCTCAATATGGAAGGTAGTTTGTTGTTGAGATTTTGTTACTCCAATGGATGGTAGCCTTGTTATTATGGAAGGTAGTTCGTTGTTGAGATTTTTTTACTCCAATGGATGGTATCCTTGTCATTATGGAAGGTATTTCATTTTTGAGATATTGTTACTCCAATGGATGGTAGCCATGTCATTATGGAAGGTAGTTCATTGTTGAGATTTTATTAGTCCAAAGGATGGTAGCCTTGTCATTATGGAAGGTAGTTCGTTGTTGATATTTTGATACTTCCATGGATTGTAGCCTTGTCATTACGGAAGGTAGTTCATTGTTGAGGTTTTGTTTCTCCAATGGATGATAGCCTTGTCATTATGGAAGGTTGTTCATTTTTAAGATTTTTTTACTCCAATGTATGGTAGCTTTGTCATTATGGAAGGTAGTTTGTTCTTGAGATTTTCTCAGTCTATTGGATGGTAAACTGATCATTATGGAAGGTAGTTTCTTGTTGAAATTTTGTTACTCTAAAGGATTGTAGCCTTGTCAATATGGAAGGTAGTTCGTTGTTGAGATTTTGTTACTCCAATGGATGGTAGCCTTGTCATTATGGAAGGTAGTTCGTTGTTGAGATTTTTTTACCCCAATGAAAGGTATCCTTGTCATTATGGAAGGTATTTCATTTTTGAGATATTGTTACTCCAATGGATGGTAGCCTTGTCATTATGGAAGGTAGTTCGTTGTTGAGATTTTATTACTCTGAAGGATGGTAGCCTTGTCATTATGGAAGGTAGTTCGTTGTTGATATTTTGATACTTCCATGGATTGTAGCCTTGTCATTACGGAAGGTAGTTCATTGTTGAGATTTTGTTTCTCCAATGGATGATAGCCTTGTCATTATGGAATGTAGTTCATTTTTGAGATTTTGTTACTCCAAAGGATGATAGCCTTCTCATTATGGAAGGTAGTTCATTGTTTAGATTTTGTTACTCCAATGCATGGTAGCCTTGTCATTATGGAAGGTAGTTCGTGTTGAAATTTTTTTACTCCAATGGATGGTAGCCTTTTCATTATGGAAGGTAGTTCGTTGTTGATATTTTGTTACTCCAATGGATGGTAGCCTTGTCATTCTGGAAGGTAGTTTGTTGTTGAGATTTTGTTACTCCAATGGATGGTAGCCTTGTCATTATGGAAGGTAGTTAGCTATTGGGATTTTGTTACCCAAATGGATGGTAACCTTGTTATTATGGAAGGTAGTTCATTTTTGATATTTTGTTACTCCAATGGATGGTAGCCTTGTCATTATGTAAGGTAGTTCGTTGTTGAGATTTTTTTACTCCAATGTATGGTAGCTTTGTCATTATGGAAGGTAGTTCGTTGTTGAGATTTTGTTAGTCCATTGGATGGTAGACATGTCATTATGGAATGTAGTTCGTTGTTGATATTTTTTTACTCCAATGGATGGTAGCCTTGTCATTATGGAAGGTAATTCGTTGTTGAGATTTTATTACTCCAATGGATGGTATCCTTGTCATTATGGATGGTAGTTTGTTGTTGAGATTTTATTATTCCATTGGATGGTAGCCTTGTCATTATGGAAGGTAGTTCGTTGTTGAAATTTTTTTACTCCAATAGATGGTAGCCTTATCATTATGGAAGGTAGTTCGTTGTTTAGATTTTGTTACTCCATTGGATGGTAGCCTTGTCATTATGGAAGGTAGTTCGTTGTTGATATTTTGTTACTCCTATGGATGGTTGCCTTGTCATTATGGATGGTAGTTCCTTGTTGAGATTTTGTTACTCCAATGGACGGTAGCCTTGTCATTATGGAAGGTTGTTCATATTTGAGATATTGTTACTCCAATGGATGGTAGCCTTGTCATTATGGAAGGTAGTTCGTTGTTGATATTTTATTACTCCAAAGGATGGTATCCTTGTCATATGGAAGGTAGTTCGTTGTTGAGATTTTGTTATTCCCATTGATTGTAGCCTTGTCATTACAGAAGGTAGTTCATTGTTGATATTTTGTTTCTCCAATTGATGATAGCCTTGTCATTATGGAAAGTAGTTCATTTTTGAGATTTTGTTACTCTAAAGGATGATAGCCTTCTCATTATGGATGGTAGTTCATTATTTAGATTTTGTTACTCCAATGCATGGTAGCCTTGTCATTATGGAAGGTAGTTCGTGTTGAAATTTTGTTACTCCAATGGATGGTAGCCTTTTCATTATGGAAGGTAGTTCGTTGTTGATATTTTGTTACTCCAATGGATGGAGCCTTGTCATTATGGAAGGTACTTCGTTGTTGATATTTTTTTACTCCAATGGATGGTAGCCTTGTCATGATGGAAGGTAGTTCGCTATTGGGATTTTGTTACCCCGATGGATGGTATCCTTGTTATTATGGAAGGTAGTTCATTTTTAATATTTTGTTACTCCAATGGATGGTAGCCTTGTCATTATGTAAGGTAGTTCGTTGTTGAGATTTTTTTACTCCAATGTATGGTAGCTTTGTCATTATGTAAGGTAGTTCGTTGTTGAGATTTTGTTAGTCCATTGGATGGTAGACTTTTCATTATGGAAGGTAGTTTGTTGTTGAGATTTTGTTACTCCAATGGATTGTAGCCTTGTTAATATGGAAGGTAGTTCTTTGTTGAAATTTTGTTACTCCAATGGATGGTAGCGTTGTCATTATGGAAGGTATTTCGTTATTTAGATTTTTTTACTCCAAAGAATGGTATCCTTGTCATTAAGGATGGAATTTTGTTGTTGAGATTTTATTACTCCATTGGATGGTAGCCTTGTCATTATGGAAGGTAGTTTGTTGTTGAAATTTTTTTACTCCAATGGATGGTAGCCTTATCATTATGGAAGCTAGTTTGTTGTTGAGATTTTGTTACTCCAATGGATGGTAGCCTTTTCATTATGGAAGGTAGTTCGTTATTAAGATTTAATACACCAATGGATGGTGGACTTTTCATTATGGAAGGTAGTTCGTTGTTGAGATTTTGTTACTCCAATGAATTATGGCCTTGTCAATATGGAAGGTAGTTCGCTATTGGGATTTTGTTACCCCAATGGATATTAGCCTTGTTATTATGGAAGGTAGTTCATTTTTGATATTTGGTTACTCCAATGGATGGTAGCCTTGTCATTACGAAAGGTAGTTCGTTGTTGAGATTTTTTTACTCCAATGTATGGTAGCTTTGTCATTATGGAAGGTAGTTCAATGTTGAGATTTTGTTTGTCTATTGAATGGTAGACTTGTCATTATGGAAGGTAGTTTGTTGTTGAGATTTTGTTACTCCAATGGATGGTAGCCTTGTCATTATGGAAGGTAGTTCGTTGTTAAGATTTTATTACTCAAAAGGATGGTATCCTTGTCATTATGGAAGGTATTTCATTTTTAAGATTTTGTTACTCCAATGGATGGTAGCCTAGTCATTATGGAAGGTAGTTCGTTGTTGAGATTTTATTACTCCAAAGGATGGTAGCCTTCTCATTATGGAAGGTAGTTCGTTGTTGAGGTTTTGTTACTCCCATGGATTGTAGCCTTGTCATTATGGAAGGTAGTTCATTGTTGAGATTTTGTTTCTCAATGGATGATAGCCTTGTCATTATGGAAGGTTGTTCATTTTTAAGACTTTGTTACTCCAATGTATGGTAGCTTTGTAATTATGGAAGGTAGTTCGTTGTTGAGATTTTATTAGTCTATTGGATGGTAAACTTATCATTTTGGAAGGTAGTTTGTTGTTAAAATTTTGTTACCCCAATGAATTGTAGCCTTCTCAATATGGAAGGTAGTTTGTTGTTGAGATTTTGTTACTCCAATGGATGGTAGCCTTGTTATTATGGAAGGTAGTTCGTTGTTGAGATTTTTTTACTCCAATGGATGGTATCCTTGTCATTATGGAAGGTATTTCATTTTTGAGATATTGTTACTCCAATGGATGGTAGCCATGTCATTATGGAAGGTAGTTCATTGTTGAGATTTTATTAGTCCAAAGGATGGTAGCCTTGTCATTATGGAAGGTAGTTCGTTGTTGATATTTTGATACTTCCATGGATTGTAGCCTTGTCATTACGGAAGGTAGTTCATTGTTGAGGTTTTGTTTCTCCAATGGATGATAGCCTTGTCATTATGGAAGGTTGTTCATTTTTAAGATTTTTTTACTCCAATGTATGGTAGCTTTGTCATTATGGAAGGTAGTTTGTTCTTGAGATTTTCTCAGTCTATTGGATGGTAAACTTATCATTATGGAAGGTAGTTTCTTGTTGAAATTTTGTTACTCTAAAGGATTGTAGCCTTATCAATATGGAAGGTAGTTCGTTGTTGAGATTTTGTAACTCCAATGGATGGTAGCCTTGTCATTATGGAAGGTAGTTCGTTGTTGAGATTTTTTTACTCCAATGAAAGGTATCCTTGTCATTATGGAAGGTATTTCATTTTTGAGATATTGTTACTCCAATGGATGGTAGCCTTGTCATTATGGAAGGTAGTTCGTTGTTGAGATTTTATTACTCTGAAGGATGGTAGCCTTGTCATTATGGAAGGTAGTTCGTTGTTGATATTTTGATACTTCCATGGATTGTAGCCTTGTCATTACGGAAGGTAGTTCATTGTTGAGATTTTGTTTCTCCAATGGATGATAGCCTTGTCATTATGGAATGTAGTTCATTTTTGAGATTTTGTTACTCCAAAGGATGATAGCCTTCTCATTATGGAAGGTAGTTCATTGTTTAGATTTTGTTACTCCAATGCATGGTAGCCTTGTCATTATGGAAGGTAGTTCGTGTTGAAATTTTTTTACTCCAATGGATGGTAGCCTTTTCATTATGGAAGGTAGTTCGTTGTTGATATTTTGTTACTCCAATGGATGGTAGCCTTGTCATTCTGGAAGGTAGTTTGTTGTTGAGATTTTGTTACTCCAATGGATGGTAGCCTTGTCATTATGGAAGGTAGTTAGCTATTGGGATTTTGTTACCCAAATGGATGGTAGCCTTGTTATTATGGAAGGTAGTTCATTTTTGATATTTTGTTACTCCAATGGATGGTAGCCTTGTCATTATGTAAGGTAGTTCGTTGTTGAGATTTTTTTACTCCAATGTATGGTAGCTTTGTCATTATGGAAGGTAGTTCGTTGTTGAGATTTTGTTAGTCCATTGGATGGTAGACATGTCATTATGGAAGGTAGTTCGTTGTTGATATTTTTTTACTCCAATGGATGGTAGCCTTGTCATTATGGAAGGTAATTCGTTGTTGAGATTTTATTACTCCAATGGATGGTATCCTTGTCATTATGGATGGTAGTTTGTTGTTGAGATTTTATTATTCCATTGGATGGTAGCCTTGTCATTATGGAAGGTAGTTCGTTGTTGAAATTTTTTTACTCCAATAGATGGTAGTCTTATCATTATGGAAGGTAGTTCGTTGTTTAGATTTTGTTACTCCATTGGATGGTAGCCTTGTCATTATGGAAGGTAGTTCGTTGTTGATATTTTGTTACTCCTATGGATGGTTGCCTTGTCATTATGGATGGTAGTTCCTTGTTGAGATTTTGTTACTCCAATGGACGGTAGCCTTGTCATTATGGAAGGTTGTTCATATTTGAGATATTGTTACTCCAATGGATGGTAGCCTTGTCATTATGGAAGGTAGTTCGTTGTTGATATTTTATTACTCCAAAGGATGGTATCCTTGTCATATGGAAGGTAGTTTGTTGTTGAGATTTTGTTATTCCCATTGATTGTAGCCTTGTCATTACGGAAGGTAGTTCATTGTTGATATTTTGTTTCTCCAATTGATGATAGCCTTGTCATTATGGAAAGTAGTTCATTTTTGAGATTTTGTTACTCTAAAGGATGATAGCCTTCTCATTATGGATGGTAGTTCATTATTTAGATTTTGTTACTCCAATGCATGGTAGCCTTGTCATTATGGAAGGTAGTTCGTGTTGAAATTTTGTTACTCCAATGGATGGTAGCCTTTTCATTATGGAAGGTAGTTCGTTGTTGATATTTTGTTACTCCAATGGATGGAGCCTTGTCATTATGGAAGGTACTTCGTTGTTGATATTTTTTTACTCCAATGGATGGTAGCCTTGTCATGATGGAAGGTAGTTCGCTATTGGGATTTTGTTACCCCGATGGATGGTATCCTTGTTATTATGGAAGGTAGTTCGTTGTTGAGGTTTTGTTACTCCCATGGATTGTAGCCTTGTCATTACGGAAGGTAGTTCATTGTTGAGATTTTGTTTCTCAATGGATGATAGCCTTGTCATTGTGGAAGGTTGTTCATTTTTAAGATTTTGTTACTCCAATGTATGGTAGCTTTGTCATTATGGAAGGTAGTTCGTTGTTGAGATTTTCTTAGTCTATTGGATGGTAAACTTATCATTATGGAAGGTAGTTTGTTGTTAAAATTTTGTTACCCCAATGAATTGTAGCCTTCTCAATATGGAAGGTAGTTTGTTGTTGAGATTTTGTTACTCCAATGGATGGTAGCCTTGTTATTATGGAAGGTAGTTCGTTGTTGAGATTTTTTTACTCCAATGGATGGTATCCTTGTCATTATGGAAGGTATTTCATTTTTGAGATATTGTTACTCTAATGGATGGTAGCCATGTCATTATGGAAGGTAGTTCATTGTTGAGATTTTATTAGTCCAAAGGATGGTAGCCTTGTCATTATTGAAGGTAGTTCGTTGTTGATATTTTAATACTTCCATGGATTGTAGCCTTGTCATTACGGAAGGTAGTTCATTGTTGAGGTTTTGTTTCTCCAATGGATGATAGCCTTGTCATTATGGAAGGTAGTTCATTTTTGAGATTTTGTTACTCCAAAGGATGATAGCATTCTCATTATGGAATGTAGTTCATTGTTTAGATTTTGTTATTCCAATGCATGGTAGCCTTGTCATTATGGAAGGTAGTTCATGTTGAAATTTTGTTACTCCAATGGATGGTAGCCTTTTCATTATGGAAGGTAGTTCGTTCTTGATATTTTATTACTCCAATGGATGGTAGCCTTGTCATTCTGGAAGGTAGTTCGTTGTTGAGATTTTGTTACTCCAATGGATAGTATCCTTGTCATTATGGATGGTAGTTTGTTGTTGATATTTTATTACTCCAATGTATGGTAGCCTTGTCATTATGGAAGGTAGTTCATTGTTGAAATTCTTTTACTCCAATGGATGGTAGCCTTATCATTATGGAAGGTAGTTCGTTGTTGATATTTTGTTACTTCAATGGATGGTAGCCTGTTCATTATGGAAGGTAGTTCATATTTGAGATTTTGTTACTCCATAGGATGATAGACTTCTCATTATGGAAGGTAGTTCATTGTTTAGATTTTGTTACTCCAATGCATGGTAGCCTTGTCATTATGGAAGATAGTTCGTGTTGAAATTTTGTTACTCAAATGGATGATAGCCTTTTCATTATGGAAGGTAGTTCGTTGTTGATATTTAGTTACTCCAATGGATGGTAGCCTTGTCATTATGGAAGGTAGTTTATTGTTGATATTTTATTACTCCAATGGATGGTAGCCTTGTCATTATGGAAGGTAGTTAGCTATTGGGATTTTGTTACCCCAACGGATGGTAGCCTTGTTATTATGGAAGGTAGTTCATATTTTATATTTTGTTACTCCAATGGATGGTAGCCTTGTCATTATGAAAGGTAGTTCGTTGTTGAGATTTTATTACTCCAAAGGATGGTATCCTTGTCATTATGGATGGTAGTTTGTTGTTGAGATTTTATTATTCCATTGGATGGTAGCCTTGTCATTATGGAAGGTAGTTCGTTGTTGAAATTTTTTTACTCCAATAGATGGTAGCCTTATCATTATGGAAGGTAGTTCGTTGTTGAGATTTTGTTACTCCATTGGATGGTAGCCTTGTCATTATGGAAGGTAGTTCGTTGTTGATATTTTGTTACTCCTATGGATGGTTGCCTTGTCATTATGGATGGTAGTTCCTTGTTGAGATTTTGTTACTCCAATGGACGGTAGCCTTGTCATTATGGAAGGTTGTTCATATTTGAGATATTGTTACTCCAATGGATGGTAGCCTTGTCATTATGGAAGGTAGTTCGTTGTTGATATTTTATTACTCCAAAGGATGGTATCCTTGTCATATGGAAGGTAGTTCGTTGTTGAGATTTTGTTATTCCCATTGATTGTAGCCTTGTCATTACGGAAGGTAGTTCATTGTTGATATTTTGTTTCTCCAATTGATGATAGCCTTGTCATTATGGAAAGTAGTTCATTTTTGAGATTTTGTTACTCTAAAGGATGATAGCCTTCTCATTATGGAAGGTAGTTCATTGTTTAGATTTTTTTACTCCAATGCATGGTAGCCTTGTCATTATGGAAGATAGTTCGTGTTGAAATTTTGTTACTCAAATGAATGATAGCCTTTTTCATTATGGAAGGTAGTTCGTTGTTGATATTTAGTTACTCCAATGGATGGTAGCCTTGTCATTATGGAAGGTAGTTTATTGTTGATATTTTATTACTCCAATGGATGGTAGCCTTGTCATTATGGAAGGTAGTTAGCTATTGGGATTTTGTTACCCCAACGGATGGTAGCCTTGTTATTATGGAAGGTAGTTCATATTTTATATTTTGTTACTCCAATGGATGGTAGCCTTGTCATTATGAAAGGTAGTTCGTTGTTGAGATTTTATTACTCCAAAGGATGGTAGCCTTCTCATTATGGAAGGTAGTTCGTTGTTGAGATTTTGTTACTCCCATGGATTGTAGCCTTGTCATTACGGAAGGTAGTTCATTGTTGAGATTTTGTTTCTCCAATGGATGATAGCCTTGTCATTATGGAAGGTTGTTCATTTTTAAGATTTTGTTACTCCAATGTATGGTAGCTTTGTCATTATGGAAGGTAGTTCGTTGTTGAGATTTTGTTAGTCTATTGGATGGTAAACTTATCATTATTGAAGGTAGTTTGTTGTTGAAAGTTTGTTACCCCAATGAATTGTAGCCTTGTCAATATGGAAGGTAGTTCGTTGTTTAGATTTTGTTACTCCAATGGATGGTAGCATTGTCATTCTAGAAGGTAGTTCGTTCTTTAGATTTTGTTACTCCAATGGATGGTAGCCTTGTCATTATGGAAGGTAGTTCGTTGTTGAGATTTTGTAACTCCAATGGATGGTAGCCTTGTCATTATGGAAGGTAGTTCGTTGTTGAGATTTTGTAACTCCAATGGATGGTAGCATTGTCATTCTAGAAGGTAGTTCGTTGTTGAGATTTTGTTACTCCAATGGATAGTATCCTTGTCATTATGGATGGTAGTTTGTTGTTGATATTTTATTACTCCAATGTATGGTAGCCTTGTCATTATGGAAGGTAGTTCGTTGTTGAAATTTTTTTACTCCAATGGATGGTAGCCTTATCATTATGGAAGGTAGTTCGTTGTTGATATTTTGTTACTCCAATGGATGGTAGCCTTGTCATTCTGGAAGGTAGTTCGTTGTTGAGATTTTGTTACTCCAATGGATGGTAGCCTTGTCATTATGGAAGGTAGTTAGCTATTGGGATTTTGTTACCCAAATGGATGGTAGCCTTGTTATTATGGAAGGTAGTTCATTTTTGATATTTTGTTACTCCAATGGATGGTAGCCTTGTCATTATGTAAGGTAGTTCGTTGTTGAGATTTTTTTACTCCAATGTATGGTAGCTTTGTCATTATGGAAGGTAGTTCGTTGTTGAGATTTTGTTAGTCCATTGGATGGTAGACATGTCATTATGGAAGGTAGTTTGTTGTTGAAATTTTGTTACTCCAATGGATTGTAGCCTTGTTAATATGGAAGGTAGTTCGTTGTTGATATTTTGTTACTCCAATGGATGGTAGCCTTGTCATTATGGAAGGTAATTCGTTGTTGAGATTTTTTTACTCCAATGGATGGTATCCTTGTCATTATGGATGGTAGTTTGTTGTTGAGATTTTATTACTCCATTGGATGGTAGCCTTGTCATTATGGATGGTAGTTCGTTGTTGATATTTTGTTACTCCTATGGATGGTTGCCTTGTCATTATGGATGGTAGTTCCTTGTTGAGATTTTGTTACTCCAATGGACAGTAGCCTTGTCATTATGAAAGGTAGTTCATATTTGAGATATTTTAACTCCACTGGATGGTAGCCTTGTCATTATGGAAGGTAGTTTGTTGTTGAGATATTATTACTCCAAAGGATGGTATCCTTGTCATATGGAAGGTAGTTTGTTGTGTAGATTTTGTTATTCCCATTGATTGTAGCCATGTCCTTACGGAAGGTAGTTCATTGTTGATATTTTATTTCTCCAATTGATGATAGCCTTGTCATTATGGAAGGTAGTTCATTTTTGAGATTTTGTTACTCTAAAGGATGATAGCCTTCTCATTATGGATGGTAGTTCATTGTTTAGATTTTGTTACTCCAATGCATGGTAGCCTTGTCATAATGGAAGGTAGTTCATGTTGAAATTTTGTTACTCCAATGGATGGTAGCCTTTTCATTATGGAAGGTAGTTCGTTGTTGATATTTTGTTACTCCAATGGATGGAGCCTTGTCATTATGGAAGGTACTTCGTTGTTGATATTTTTTTACTCCAATGGATGGTAGCCTTGTCATGATGGAAGGTAGTTCGCTATTGGGATTTTGTTACCCCGATGGATGGTATCCTTGTTATTATGGAAGGTAGTTCATTTTTAATATTTTTTTACTCCAATGGATGGTAGCCTTTTCATTATGTAAGGTAGTTCATTGTTGAGATTTTTTTACTCCAATGTATGGTAGCTTTGTCATTATGGAAGGTAGTTTGTTGTTGAGATTTTGTTACTCCAATGGATTGTAGCCTTGTTAATATGGAATGTAGTTCTTTGTTGAGATTTTGTTACTCCAATGGATGGTAGCCTTGTCATTATGGAAGGTATTTCGTTGCTTAGATTTCTTTACTCCAAAGAAAGGTATCCTTGTCATTAAGGATGGTATTTTGTTGTTGAGATTTTATTACTCCATTGGATGGTAGCCTTGTCATTATGGAAGGTAGTTTGTTGTTGAAATTTTTTTACTCCAATGGATGGTAGCCTTATCATTATGGAAGCTAGTTTGTTGTTGAGATTTTGTTACTCCAATGGATGGTAGCCTTTTCATTATGGAAGGTAGTTCATTGTTAAGATTTTAATACTCCAATGGATGGTGGACTTGTCATTATGGAAGGTAGTTCGTTGTTGAGATTTTGTTACTCCAATGAATTATGGCCTTGTCAATATGGAAGGTAGTTCGCTATTGGGATTTTGTTACCCCAATGGATATTAGCCTTGTTATTATGGAAGGTAGTTCATTTTTGATATTTTGTTACTCTAATGGATGGTAGCCTTGTCATTATGAAAGGTAGTTCTTTGTTGAGATTTTTTTACTCCAATGTATGGTAGCTTTGTCATTATGGAAGGTAGTTCGTTGTTGAGATTTTGTAACTCCAATGGATGGTAGCATTGTCATTCTAGAAGGTAGTTCGTTGTTGAGATTTTGTTACTCCAATGGATAGTATCCTTATCATTATGGATGGTAGTTTGTTGTTGATATTTTATTAATCCAATGTATGGTAGCCTTGTTATTATGGAAGGTAGTTCGTTGTTGAAATTTTTTTACTCCAATGGATGGTAGCCTTATCATTATGGAAGGTAGTTCGTTGTTGATATTTTGTTACTCCAATGGATGGTAGTCTTGTCATTCTGGAAGGTAGTTCATTGTTGAGATTTTGTTACTCCAATGGATGGTAGCCTTGTCATTATGGAAGGTAGTTAGCTATTGGGATTTTGTTACCCAAATGGATGGTAGCCTTGTCATTCTGGAAGGTAGTTCATTTTTGATATTTTGTTACTCCAATGGATGGTAGCCTTGTCATTATGTAAGGTAGTTCGTTGTTGAGATTTTTTTACTCCAATGTATGGTAGCTTTGTCATTATGGAAGGTAGTTCGTTGTTGAGATTTTGTTAGTCCATTGGATGGTAGACATGTCATTATGGAAGGTAGTTTGTTGTTGAAATTTTGTTACTCCGATGGATTGTAGCCTTGTTAATATGGAAGGTAGTTTGTTGTTGATATTTTGTTACTCCAATGGATGGTAGCCTTGTCATTATGGAAGGTAATTCGTTGTTGAGATTTTTTTACTCCAATGGATGGTATCCTTGTCATTATGGATGGTAGTTTGTTGTTGAGATTTTATTACTCCATTGGATGGTAGCCTTTTCATTATGGATGGTAGTTCGTTGTTGAGATTTTATTACTCCAAAGGATGGTATCCTTGTCATATGGAAGGTAGTTCGTTGTGTAGATTTTGTTATTCCCATTGATTGTAGCCATGTCATTACGGAAGGTAGTTCATTGTTGATATTTTGTTTCTCCAATTGATGATAGCCTTGTCATTATGGAAGGTAGTTCATTTTTGAGATTTTCTTACTCTAAAGGATGATAGCCTTCTCATTATGGATGGTAGTTCATTGTTTAGATTTTGTTACTCCAATGCATGGTAGCCTTGTCATTATGGAAGGTAGTTCATGTTGAAATTTTGTTACTCCAATGGATGGTAGCCTTTTCATTATGGAAGGTAGTTCGTTTTTGATATTTTGTTACTCCAATGGATGGAGCCTTGTCATTATGGAAGGTACTTCGTTGTTGATATTTTTTTACTCCAATGGATGGTAGCCTTGTCATGATGGAAGGTAGTCCGCTATTGGGATTTTGTTACCCCGATGGATGGTATCCTTGTTATTATGGAAGGTAGTTCATTTTTAATATTTTGTTACTCCAATGGATGGTAGCCTTTTCATTATGTAAGGTAGTTCGTTGTTGAGATTTTTTTACTCCAATGTATGGTAGCTTTGTCATTATGGAAGGTAGTTCGTTGTTGAGATTTTGTTTGTCCATTGGATGGTAGACTTGTCATTATGGAAGGTAGTTTGTTGTTGAAATTTTTTTACTCCAATGGATGGTAGCCTTATCATTATGGAAGCTAGTTTGTTGTTGAGATTTTGTTACTCCAATGGATGGTAGCCTTTTCATTATGGAAGGATGTTCATTGTTAAGATTTTAATACTCCAATGGATGGTGGACTTGTAATTATGGAAGGTAGTTCGTTGTTGAGATTTTGTTACTCCAATGAATTATGGCCTTGTCAATATGGAAGGTAGTTCGCTATTGGGATTTTGTTACCCCAATGGATATTAGCCTTGTTATTATGGAAGGTAGTTCATTTTTGATATTTTGTTACTCTAATGGATGGTAGCCTTGTCATTATGAAAGGTAGTTCTTTGTTGAGATTTTTTTACTCCAAAGGATGGTAGCTTTCTCATTATGGAAGGTAGTTCATTGTTGAGATTTTGTTTGTCTATTGAATGGTAGACTTGTCATTATGGAAGGTAGTTTGTTGTTGAGATTTTGTTACTCCAATGGATGGTAGCCTTGTCATTATGGAAGGTAGTTCGTTGTTGAGATTTTATTACTCCAAAGGATGGTAGCTTTCTCATTATGGAAGGTAGTTCGTTGTTGAGGTTTTGTTACTCCCATGGATTGTAGCCTTGTCATTATGGAAGGTAGTTCATTGTTGAGATTTTGTTTCTCAATTGATGATAGCCTTGTCATTATGGAAGGTTATTCATTTTTAAGATTTTGTTACTCCAATGTATGGTAGCTTTGTCATTATGGAAGGTAGTTCGTTGTTGAGATTTTGTTAGTCTATTGGATGGTAAACTTATTATTATGGAAGGTAGTTTGTTGTTGAAATTTTGTTACCCTAATGAATTGTAGCCTTCTCAATATGGAAGGTAGTTCGTTGTTGAGATTTTGTTACTCCAATGGATGGTAGCCTTGTCATTATGAAAGGTAGTTCGTTGTTGATATTTTTTTACTCCAATGGATGGTATCCTTGTCATTATGGAAGGTATTTCATTTTTGAGATATTGTTACTCCAATGGATGGTAGCCTTGTCATTATGGAAGGTAGTTCATTGTTGAGATTTTATTACTCCAAAGGATGGTAGCCTTGTCATTATGGAAGGTAGTTCGTTGTTGATATTTTGATACTTCAATGGATTGTAGCCTTGTCATTACGGAAGGTAGTTCATTGTTGAGATTTTGTTTCTCCAATAGATGATAGCCTTGTCATTATGGAAGGTAGTTCATTTTTGAGATTTTGTTACTCCAAAGGATGATAGCATTCTCATTATGGAAGGTAGTTCATTGTTTAGATTTTGTTATTCCAATGCATGGTAGCCTTGTCATTATGGAAGGTAGTTCGTGTTGAAATTTTGTTACTCCAATGGATGGTAGCCTTTTCATTATGGAAGGTAGTTCGTTCTTGATATTTTGTTACTCCAATGGATGGTAGCCTTGTCATTCTGCAAGGTAGTTCGTTGTTGAGATTTTGTTACTCCAATGGATGGTAGCCTTGTCATTATGGAAGGTAGTTCGTTGTTGAGATTTTGTAACTCCAATGGATGGTAGCCTTGTCATTATGGAAGGTAGTTCGTTGTTGAGATTTTTTTACTCCAATGGATAGTATGCTTGTCATTATGGATGGTAGTTTGTTGTTGATATTTTATTACTCCAATGTATGGTAGCCTTGTCATTATGGAAGGTAGTTCATTGTTTAAATTTTTTTACTCCAATGGATGGTAGCCTTATCATTATGGAAGGTAGTTCGTTGTTGATATTTTGTTACTTCAATGGATGGTAGCCTTGTCATTATGGAAGGTAGTTCATTTTTGAGATTTTGTTACTCCATAGGATGATAGCCTTCTCATTATGGAATGTAGTTCATTGTTTAGATTTTGTTACTCCAATACATGGTAGCCTTGTCATTATGGAAGGTAATTCGTGTTGAAATTTTGTTACTCCAATGGATGGTAGCCTTTTCATTATGGAAGGTAGTTCGTTGTTGATATTTAGTTACTCCAATGGATGGTAGCCTTGTCATTAGGGAAGGTAGTTTATTGTTGATATTTTATTACTCCAATGGATGGTAGCCTTGTCATTATGGAAGGTAGTTAGCTATTGGGATTTTGTTACCCCAACGGATGGTAGCCTTGTTATTATGGAAGGTAGTTCATTTTTTTATATTTTGTTACTCCAATGGATGGTAGCCTTGTCATTATGAAAGGTAGTTCGTTGTTGAGATTTTATTACTCCAAAGGATGGTAGCCTACTCATTATGGAAGGTAGTTCGTTGTTGAGATTGTGTTACTCCCATGGATTGAAGCCTTGTCATTACGGAAGGTAATTCATTATTGAGATTTTGTTTCTCCAATGAATGATAGCCTTTTCATTATGGAAGGTTGTTCATTTTTAAGATTTTGTTACTCCAATGTATGGTAGCTTTGTCATTATGGAAGGTAGTTCGTTGTTGAGATTTTGTTAGTCTATTGGATGGTAAACTTATCATTATGGAAGGTAGTTTGTTGTTGAAATTTTGTTACCCCAATGAATTGTAGCCTTCTCAATATGAAAGGTACTTCGTTGTTGAGATTTTGTTACTCCAATGGATGGTAGCCTTGTCATTATGGAAGGTAGTTCGTTGTTGAGATTTTTTTACTCCAATGGATGGTATCCTTGTCATTATGGAAGGTATTTTATTTTTGAGATATTGTTAGTCCAATGGATGGTAGCCTTGTCATTATGGAAGGTAGTTTGTTGTTGAGATTTTATTACTCCTAAGGATGGTAGCCTTGTCATTATGGAAGGTAGTTCGTTGTTGATATTTTGATACTTCCATGGATTGTAGCCTTGTCATTACGGAAGGTAGTTCATTGTTGAGATTTTCTTTCTCCAATGGATGATATCCTTGTCATTATGGAAGGTAGTACATTTTTGGGATTTTGTTACTCCAAAGGATGATAGCATTCTCATTATGGAAGGTAGTTCATTGTTTAGATTTTGTGATTCCAATGCATGGTAGCCTTGTCATTATGGAAGGTAGTTCGTGTTGAAATTTTGTTACTCCAATGGATCGTAGCCATTTCAAAATGGAAGGTAGTTCGTTCTTGATATTTTATTACTCCAATGGATGGTAGCCTTGTCATTCTTGAAGGTAGTTCGTTGTTGAGATTTTGTAACTCCATTGGATGGTAGCCTTGTCATTCTAGAAGGTAGTTCGTTGTTGAGATTTTGTAACTCCAATGGATGGTAGCCTTGTCATTATGGAAGGTAGTTCGTTGTTGAGATTTTTTTACTCCAATGGATAGTATCCTTGTCATTATGGATGGTAGTTTGTTGTTGATATTTTATTACTCCAATGTATGGTAGCCTTATCATTATGGAAGGTAGTTCATTGTTGAAATTTTTTTACTCCAATGGATGGTAGTGTTATCATTATGGAAGGTAGTTCGTTGTTGATATTTTGTTACTTCAATGGATGGTAGCCTTGTCATTATGGAAGGTAGTTCATTTTTGAGATTTTGTTACTCCACTGGATGATAGCCTTCTCATTATGGAAGGTAGTTCATTGTTTAGATTTTGTTACTCCAATGCATGGTAGCCTTGTCATTATGGAAGGTAGTTCGTGTTGAAATTTTGTTACTCAAATGGATGGTAGCCTTTTCATTATGGAAGGTAGTTCGTTGTTGATATTTAGTTACTCCAATGGATGGTAGCCTTGTCATTATGGAAGGTAGTTTATTGTTGATATTTTATTACTCCAATGGATGGTAGCCTTGTCATTATGGAAGGTAGTTAGCTATTGGGATTTTGTTACCCCAACGGATGGTAGCCTTGTTATTATGGAAGGTAGTTCATATTTTATATTTTGTTACTCCAATGGATGGTAGCCTTCTCATTATGGAAGGTAGTTCGTTGTTGAGATTTTGTTACTCCCATGGATTGTAGCCTTGTCATTACAGAAGGTAGTTCATTGTTGAGATTTTGTTTCCCCAATGGATGATAGCCTTGTCATTATGGAAGGTTGTTCATTTTTAAGATTTTGTTACTCCAATGTATGGTAGCTTTTCCATTATGGAAGGTAGTTCGTTGTTGAGATTTTGTTAGTGTATTGGATGGTAAACTTATCATTATTGAAGGTAGTTTGTTGTTGAAATTTTGTTACCCCAATGAATTGTAGCCTTCTCAATATGGAAGGTAGTTCGTTGTTTAGATTTTGTTACTCCAATGGATGGTAGCCTTGTCATTATGGAAGGTAGTTCGTTGTTATGATTTTGTTAGTCCACTGGATGGTAGACATTTCATTATGGAAGGTAGTTTGTTGTTGAAATTTTGTTACTCCAATGGATTGTAGCCTTGTTAATATGGAAGGTAGTTCGTTGTTGATATTTTGTTACTCCAATGGATGGTATCCTTGTCATTATGGATGGTAGTTTGTTGTTGAGATTTTATTACTCCATTGGATGGTAGCCTTGTCATTATGGAAGGTAGTTCGTTGTTGATATTTTTTTACTCCTATGGATGGTTGCCTTGTCATTATGGATGGTAGTTCCTTGTTGAGATTTTGTTACTCCAATGGACGGTAGCCTTGTCATTATGAAAGGTAGTTCATATTTGAGATATTGTTACTCCATTGGATGGTAGCCTTGTCATTATGGAAGGTAGTTCGTTGTTGAGATTTTATTACTCCAAAGGATGGTATCCTTGTCATATGGAAGGTAGTTCGTTATGTAGATTTTGTTATTCCCATTGATTGTAGCCATGTCATTATGGAAGGTAGTTCGTTGTTGAGATTTTGTAACTCCAATGGATGGTAGCCTTGTCATTATGGAAGGTAGTTCGTTGTTGAGATTTTGTAACTCCAATGGATGGTAGCATTGTCATTCTAGAAGGTAGTTCGTTGTTGAGATTTTGTTACTCCAATGGATAGTATCCTTGTCATTATGGATGGTAGTTTGTTGTTGATATTTTATTACTCCAATGTATGGTAGCCTTGTCATTATGGAAGGTAGTTCGTTGTTGATATTTTTTTACTCCAATGGATGGTAGCCTTATCATTATGGAAGGTAGTTCGTTGTTGATATTTTGTTACTCCAATGGATGGTAGCCTTGTCATTCTGGAAGGTAGTTCGTTGTTGAGATTTTGTTTCTCCAATGGATGGTAGCCTTGTCATTATGGAAGGTAGTTAGCTATTGGGATTTTGTTACCCAAATGGATGGTAGCCTTGTTATTATGGAAGGTAGTTCATTTTTGATATTTTGTTACTCCAATGGATGGTAGCCTTGTCATTATGTAAGGTAGTTCGTTGTTGAGATTTTTTTACTCCAATGTATGGTAGCTTTATCATTATGGAAGGTAGTTCGTTGTTATGATTTTGTTAGTCCACTGGATGGTAGACATTTCATTATGGAAGGTAGTTTGTTGTTGAAATTTTGTTACTCCAATGGATTGTAGCCTTGTTAATATGGATAGTAGTTCGTTGTTGATATTTTGTTACTCCAATGGATGGTAGCCTTGTCATTATGGAAGATAATTCGTTGTTGAGATTTTTTTACTCCAATGGATGGTATCCTTGTCATTATGGATGGTAGTTTGTTGTTGAGATTTTATTACTCCATTGGATGGTAGCCTTGTCATTATGGAAGGTAGTTCGTTGTTGATATTTTTTTACTCCTATGGATGGTTGCCTTGTCATTATGGATGGTAGTTCCTTGTTGAGATTTTGTTACTCCAATGGACGGTAGCCTTGTCATTATGAAAGGTAGTTCATATTTGAGATATTGTTACTCCACTGGATGGTAGCCTTGTCATTACGGAAGGTAGTTCATTGTTGATATTTTGTTTCTCCAATTTATGATAGCCTTCTCATTATGGATGGTAGTTCATTGTTTAGATTTTGTTACTCCAATGCATGGTAGCCTTGTCATTATGGAAGGTAGTTCATGTTGAAATTTTGTTACTCCAATGGATGGTAGCCTTTTCATTATGGAAGGTAGTTCGTTGTTGATATTTTGTTACTCCATTGGATGGAGCCTTGTCATTATGGAAGGTACTTCGTTGTTGATATTTTTTTATTCCAATGGATGGTAGCCTTGTCATGATGGAAGGTAGTTCGCTATTGGGATTTTGTTACCCCAATGGATGGTATCCTTGTTATTATGGAAGGTAGTTCATTTTTAATATTTTGTTACTCCAATGGATGGTAGCCTTTTCATTATGTAAGGTAGTTCGTTGTTGAGATTTTTTTACTCCAATGTATGGTAGCTTTGTTATTATGGAAGGTAGTTCGTTGTTGAGATTTTGTTAGTCCATTGGATGGTAGACTTGTCATTATGGAAGGTAGTTTGTGGTTGAGATTTTGTTACTCCAATGGATTGTAGCCTTGTTAATAAGGAAGGTAGTTCTTTGTTGAGATTTTGTTACTCCAATGGACGGTAGCCTTGTCATTATGGAAGGTATTTCGTTGCTTAGATTTTTTTACTCCAAAGAAAGGTATCCTTGTCATTAAGGATGGTATTTTGTTGTTGAGATTTTATTACTCCATTGGACGGTAGCCTTGTCATTATGGAAGGTAGTTTGTTGTTGAAATTTTTTTACTCCAATGGATGGTAGCCTTATCATTATGGAAGCTAGTTTGTTATTGAGATTTTGTTACTCCAATGGATGGTAGCCTTTTCATTATAAAAGGTAGTTCGTTGTTAAGATTTTAATACTCCAATGGATGGTGGACTTGTCATTATGGAAGGTAGTTCATTGTTGAGATTTTGTTACTCCAATGAATTATGGCCTTGTCAATATGGAAGGTAGTTCGCTATTGGGATTTTGTTACCCCAATGGATATTAGCCTTGTTATTATGGAAGGTAGTTCATTTTTGATATTTTGTTACTCCAATGGATGGTAGCCTTGTCATTATGAAAGGTAGTTCTTTGTTGAGATTTTTTTACTCCAATGTATGGTAGCTTTGTCATTATGGAAGGTAGTTCATTGTTGAGATTTTGTTTGTCTATTGAATGGTAGACTTGTCATTATGGAAGGTAGTTTGTTGTTGAGATTTTGTTACTCCAACGGATGGTAGCCTTGTCATTATGGAAGGTAGTTCGTTGTTAAGATTTTATTACTCAAAAGGATAGTATCCTTGTCATTATGGAAGGTATTTCATTTTTGAGATTTTGTTACTCCAATGGATGGTAGCCTTGTTATTATGGAAGGTAGTTCGTTGTTGAGATTTTATTACTCCAAAGGATGGTAGCCTTCTCATTATGGAAGGTAGTTCATTGTTGAGGTTTTGTTACTCCCATGGATTGTAGCCTTGTCATTACGGAAGGTAGTTCATTGTTGAGATTTTGTTTCTCAATGGATGATAGCCTTGTCATTATGGAAGGTTGTTCATTTTTAAGATTTTGTTACTCCAATGTATGGTAGCTTTGTCAATATGGAAGGTAATTCGTTGTTGAGATTTTGTTTCTCCAATGGATGATAGCCTTGTCATTATGGAAGGTAGTACATTTTTGATATTTTGCTACTCCAAAGGATGATAGCATTCTCATTATGGAAGGTAGTTCATTGTTTAGATTTTGTTATTCCAATGCATGGTAGCCTTGTTATTATGGAAGTTAGTTTGTGTTGAAATTTTGTTACTCCAATGGATGGTAGCCTTTTCATTATGGAAGGTAGTTCGTTCTTGATATTTTGTTACTCCAATGGATGGTAGCCTTGTCATTCTGGAAGGTAGTTCGTTGTTGAGATTTTGTTACTCCAATGGGTGGTATCCTTGTAATTATGGAAGGTAGTTCGTTGTTGATATTTTGTAACTCCAATGGATGGTAGCCTTGTCATTATGGAAGGTAGTTCGTTGTTGAGATTTTTTTACTCCAATGGATAGTATCCTTGTCATTATGGATGGTAGTTTGTTGTTGATATTTTATTACTCCAATGTATGGTAGCCTTGTCATTATGGAAGGTAGTTCGTTGTTGAAATTTTTTTACTCCAATGGATGGTAGCCTTATCATTATGGAAGGTAGTTCGTTGTTGATATTTTGTTACTTCAATGGATGGTAGCCTTGTCATTATGGAAGGTAGTTCATTTTTGAGATTTTGTTACTCCATAGGAGGATAGCCTTCTCATTATGGAAGGTAGTTCATTGTTTAGATTTTTTTACTCCAATGCATGGTAGCCTTGTCATTATGGAAGGTAGTTCGTGTTGAAATTTTGTTACTCCAATGGATAGTAGCCTTTTCATTATGGAAGGTAGTTCGTTGTTGATATTTAGTTACTCCAATGGATGGTAGCCTTGTTATTATGGAAGGTAGTTCATTTTTTATATTTTGTTACTCCAATGGATGGTAGCCTTGTCATTATGAAAGGTAGTTCGTTGTTGAGATTTTATTACTCCAAACGATGGTAGCCTTCTCATTATGGAAGGTAGATCGTTGTTGAGATTTTTTTACTCCCATGGATTGTAGCCTCGTCATTACGGAAGGTAGTTCATTGGTGAGATTTTGTTTCTCCAAAGGATGATAGCCTTGTCATTACGGAAGGTTGTTCATTTTTAATATTTTGTTACTCCAATGTATGGTAGCTTTGTCATTATGGAAGGTAGTTCGTTGTTGAGATTTTGTTAGTCTATTGGATGGTAAACTTATCATTATGGAAGGTAGTTTGTTGTTGAAATTTTGTTACCCAAATGGATTGTAGCCTTGTCAATATGGAAGGTAGTTCGTTGTTGAGATTTTGTTACTCCAATGGATGGTAGCCTTGTCATTATGGAAGGTAGTTCGTTGTTGAGATTTTTTTACTCCAATGGATGGTATCCTTGTCATTATGGAAGGTATTTCATTTTTGAGATATTGTTACTCCAATGGATGGTAGTCTTGTCATTATGGAAGGTAGTTCATTGTTAAGATTTTATTACTCCAAAGGATGGTAGCCTTGTCATTATGGAAGGTAGTTCGTTTTTGATATTTTGATACTTCCATGGATTGTAGCTTTGTCATTACGGAAGGTAGTTCATTGTTGAGATTTTGTTTCTCCAATGGATGATAGCCTTGTCATTACGAAAGGTAGTTCATTGTTGAGATTTTGTTTCTCCAATGGATGATAGCCTTGTCATTATGGAAGGTAGTACATTTTTGAGATTTTGTTACTCCAAAGGATGATAGCATTCTCATTATGGAAGGTAGTTCATTGTTTAGATTTTGTTATTCCAATGCATGGTAGCCTTGTCATTATGGAAGGTAGTTCGTGTTGAAATTTTGTTACTCCAATGGATGGTAGCCTTTTCATTATGGAAGGTAGTTCGTTCTTAAAATTTTTTACTCCAATGGATGGTAGCCTTGTCATTCTGGAAGGTAGTTCGTTGTTGAGATTTTGTTAATCCAAGGGATGGTAGCCTTGTCATTATGGAAGGTAGTTAGCTATTGGGGTTTTGTTACCCCAACGGATGGTACCCTTGTTATTATGGATGGTTGTTCATTTTTTATATTTTGTTACTCCAATGGATGGTAGCCTTGTCATTATGAAAGGTAGTTTGTTGTTGAGATTTTATTACTCCAAAGGATGGTAGCCTTCTCATTATGGAAGGTAGTTCGTTGTTGATATTTTGTTACTCCCATGGATTGTAGCCTTGTCATTACGGAAGGTAGTTCATTGTTGAGATTTTGTTACTCCAATGGATGGTAGCCTTGTCATTATGGAAGGTAGTTCGTTGTTTTGATTTTTTTACTCCAATGGATAGTATCCTTGTCATTATGGATGGTAGTTTGTTATTGATATTTTATTACTCCAATGTATGGTAGCCTTGTCATTATGGAAGGTAGTTCGTTGTTGAAATTTTTTTACTCCAATGGATGGTAGCCTTATCATTATGGAAGGTAGTTCATTGTTGATATTTTGTTAATTCAATGGATGGTAGCCTTGTCATTATGGAAGGTAGTTCATTTTTGAGATTTTGTTACTCCATAGGATGATAGCCTTCTCATTATGGAAGGTAGTTAATTGTTTGGATTTTGTTACTCCAATGCATGGTAGCCTTGTCACTATGGAAGGTAGTTCGTGTTGCAATTTTTTTACTCCAATGGATGGTAGCCTTTTCATTATGGAAGGTAGTTCCTTGTTGATATTTAGTTACTCCAATGGATGGTAGCCTTGTCATTATGGAAGGTAATTTATTATTGATATTTTATTACTCCAATGGATGGTAGCCTTGTCATTATGGAAGGTAGTTAGCTATTGGGATTTTGTTACCCCAACGGATGGTAGCCTTGTTATTATGGAAGGTAGTTCATTTTTTATATTTTGTTACTCCAATGGATGGTAGCCTTTTCATTATGAAAGGTAGTTCGTTGTTGAGATTTTATTACTCCAAAGGATGGTAGCCTTCTCATTATGGAATGTAGTTTGTTGTTGAGATTTTGTTACTCCCATGGATTGTAGCCTTGTCATTACGGAAGGTAGTTCATTGTTGAGATTTTGTTTCTCCAATGGATGATAGCCTTGTCATTATGGAAGGTTGTTCATTTTTAAGATTTTGGTACTCCAATGTATGGTAGCTTTGTCATTATGGAAGGTAGTTCGTTGTTGAGATTTTGTGAGTCTCTTGGATGGTAAACTTATCATTATCGAAGGTAGTTTGTTGTTGAAATTTTGTTACCCAAATGGATTGTAGCCTTGTCAATATGGAAGGTAGTTTGTTGTTGAGATTTTGTTACTCCAATGGATGGTAGCCTTGTCATTATGGAAGGTAGTTTGTTGTTGAGATTTTTTTACTCCAATGGATGGTATCCTTGACATTATGGAAGGTATTTCATTTTTCAGATATTGTTACTCCAATGGATGGTAGCCTTGTCATTATGGAAGGTAGTTCATTGTTAAGATTTTATTACTCCAAAGGATGGTAGCCTTGTCATTATGGAAGGTAGTTCGTTGATGAGATTTTGTTACTCCCATGGATTGTAGCCTTGTCATTATGGAAGGTTGTTCGTTGTTGATATTTTGATACTTCCATGGATTGTAGCCTTGTCATTCTGGAAGGTAGTTCTTTGTTGAGATTTTGTTTCTCCAATGGAAGATAGCCTTGTCATTATGGAATGTAGTTCATTTTTGAGATTTTGTTACTCCAAAGGATGATAGCCTTCTCATTATGGAAGGTAGTTCATTTTTTAGATTTTGTTACTCCAATGCATGGTAGCCTTGTCATTATGGAAGGTAGTTCGTTTTTGATATTTTGATACTTCCATGGATTGTAGCTTTGTCATTACGGAAGGTAGTTCATTGTTGAGATTTTGTTTCTCCAATGGATTATAGCCTTGTCATTACGAAAGGTAGTTCATTGTTGAGATTTTGTTTCTCCAATGGATGATAGCCTTGTCATTATGGAAGGTAGTACATTTTTGAGATTTTGTTACTCCAAAGGATGATAGCATTCTCATTATGGAAGGTAGTTCATTGTTTAGATTTTGTTATTCCAATGCATGGTAGCCTTGTCATTATGGAAGGTAGTTCGTGTTGAAATTTTGTTACTCCAATGGATGGTAGCCTTTTCATTATGGAAGGTAGTTCGTTCTTAAAATTTTTTACTCCAATGGATGGTAGCCTTGTCATTCTGGAAGGTAGTTCGTTGTTGAGATTTTGTTAATCCAAGGGATGGTAGCCTTGTCATTATGGAAGGTAGTTAGCTATTGGGGTTTTGTTACCCCAACGGATGGTACCCTTGTTATTATGGATGGTTGTTCATTTTTTATATTTTGTTACTCCAATGGATGGTAGCCTTGTCATTATGAAAGGTAGTTTGTTGTTGAGATTTTATTACTCCAAAGGATGGTAGCCTTCTCATTATGGAAGGTAGTTCGTTGTTGATATTTTGTTACTCCCATGGATTGTAGCCTTGTCATTACGGAAGGTAGTTCATTGTTGAGATTTTGTTACTCCAATGGATGGTAGCCTTGTCATTATGGAAGGTAGTTCGTTGTTTTGATTTTTTTACTCCAATGGATAGTATCCTTGTCATTATGGATGGTAGTTTGTTATTGATATTTTATTACTCCAATGTATGGTAGCCTTGTCATTATGGAAGGTAGTTCGTTGTTGAAATTTTTTTACTCCAATGGATGGTAGCCTTATCATTATGGAAGGTAGTTCATTGTTGATATTTTGTTAATTCAATGGATGGTAGCCTTGTCATTATGGAAGGTAGTTCATTTTTGAGATTTTGTTACTCCATAGGATGATAGCCTTCTCATTATGGAAGGTAGTTAATTGTTTGGATTTTGTTACTCCAATGCATGGTAGCCTTGTCATTATGGAAGGTAGTTCGTGTTGCAATTTTTTTACTCCAATGGATGGTAGCCTTTTCATTATGGAAGGTAGTTCCTTGTTGATATTTAGTTACTCCAATGGATGGTAGCCTTGTCATTATGGAAGGTAATTTATTATTGATATTTTATTACTCCAATGGATGGTAGCCTTGTCATTATGGAAGGTAGTTAGCTATTGGGATTTTGTTACCCCAACGGATGGTAGCCTTGTTATTATGGAAGGTAGTTCATTTTTTATATTTTGTTACTCCAATGGATGGTAGCCTTTTCATTATGAAAGGTAGTTCGTTGTTGAGATTTTATTACTCCAAAGGATGGTAGCCTTCTCATTATGGAATGTAGTTTGTTGTTGAGATTTTGTTACTCCCATGGATTGTAGCCTTGTCATTACGGAAGGTAGTTCATTGTTGAGATTTTGTTTCTCCAATGGATGATAGCCTTGTCATTATGGAAGGTTGTTCATTTTTAAGATTTTGGTACTCCAATGTATGGTAGCTTTGTCATTATGGAAGGTAGTTCGTTGTTGAGATTTTGTGAGTCTCTTGGATGGTAAACTTATCATTATCGAAGGTAGTTTGTTGTTGAAATTTTGTTACCCAAATGGATTGTAGCCTTGTCAATATGGAAGGTAGTTTGTTGTTGAGATTTTGTTATTCCAATGGATGGTAGCCTTGTCATTATGGAAGGTAGTTTGTTGTTGAGATTTTTTTACTCCAATGGATGGTATCCTTGACATTATGGAAGGTATTTCATTTTTCAGATATTGTTACTCCAATGGATGGTAGCCTTGTCATTATGGAAGGTAGTTCATTGTTAAGATTTTATTACTCCAAAGGATGGTAGCCTTGTCATTATGGAAGGTAGTTCGTTGATGAGATTTTGTTACTCCCATGGATTGTAGCCTTGTCATTATGGAAGGTTGTTCGTTGTTGATATTTTGATACTTCCATGGATTGTAGCCTTGTCATTCTGGAAGGTAGTTCTTTGTTGAGATTTTGTTTCTCCAATGGAAGATAGCCTTGTCATTATGGAATGTAGTTCATTTTTGAGATTTTGTTACTCCAAAGGATGATAGCCTTCTCATTATGGAAGGTAGTTCATTTTTTAGATTTTGTTACTCCAATGCATGGTAGCCTTGTCATTATGGAAGGTAGTTCGTGTTGAAATTTTGTTACTCCAATGGATGGTAGCCTTTTCATTATGGAAGGTAGTTCGTTGTTGATATTTTGTTACTCCAATGGATGGTAGCCTTGTCATTCTGGAAGGTAGTTCGTTGTTGAGATTTGTTACTCCAATGGATGGTAGCCTTGTCATTATGGAAGGTAGTTAGCTATTGGGATTTTGTTACCCCAACGGATGGTAGCCTTGTTATTATGTAAGGTAGTTCATTTTTGATATTTTGTTACTCCAATGGATGGTAGCCTTGTCATTATGTAAGGTAGTTCGTTGTTGAGATTTTTTTACTCCAATGTATGGTAGCTTTGTCATTATGGAAGGTAATTCGTTGTTGAGATTTTGTTAGTCCATTGGATGGTAGACATGTCATTATGGAAGGTAGTTTGTTGTTGAAATTTTATTACTCCAATGGATTATAGCCTTGTTAATATAAAAGGTAGTTCGTTGTTGATATTTTGTTACTCCAATGGATGGTAGCCTTGTCATTATGGAAGGTAATTCGTTGTTGAGATTTTTTTACTCCAATGGATGGTTTCCTTGTCATTATGGATGGTAGTTTGTTGTTGAGATTTTATTACTCCATTGGATGGTAGCCTTGTCATTATGGAAGGTAGTTCGTTGTTGAAATTTTTTTACTCCAATAGATGGTAGCCTTATCATTATGGAAGGTAGTTTGTTGTTGAGATTTTATTACTCCAATGGATGGTAGCCTTGTCATTATGGAAGGTAGTTCGTTGTTGATATTTTGTTACTCCTATGGATGGTTGCCTTGTCATTATGGATGGTAGTTCCTTGTTGAGATTTTGTTACTCCAATGGACGGTAGCCTTTTCATTATGGAAGGTAGTTCATATTTGAGATATTGTTACTCCACTTGATGGTAGCCTTGTCAATATGGAAGGTAGTTCGTTGTTGAGATTTTATTACTCCAAAGGATGGTATCCTTGTCATATGGAAGGTAGTTTGTTGTTGAGATTTTGTTATTCCCATTGATTGTAGCCTTGTCATTACGGAAGGTAGTTCATTGTTGATATTTTGTTTCTCCAATTAATGATAGCCTTGTCATTATGGAAGGTAGTTCATTTTTGAGATTTTGTTACTCTAAAGGATGATAGCCTTCTCATTATGGAAGGTAGTTCATTTTTTAGATTTTTTTACTCCAATGCATGGTAGCCTTTTCATTATGGAAGGTAGTTCGTTGTTGATATTTAGTTACTCCAATGGATGGTAGCCTTGTCATTATGGAAGGTAGTTTATTGTTGATATTTTATTACTCCAATGGATGGTAGCCTTGTCATTATGGAAGGTAGCTAGCTATTGGGATTTTGTTACCCAAACGGATGGTAGCCTTGTTATTATGGAAGGTAGTTCATTTTTTATATTTTGTTACTCCAATGGATGGTAGCCTTGTCATTATGAAAGGTAATTCGTTGTTGAGATTTTTTTACTCCAAACGATGGTAGCCTTCTCATTATGGAAGGTAGTTCGTTGTTGAGATTTTGTTACTCCCATGGATTGTAGCCTTGTCATTACGGAAGGTAGTTCGTTGTTGAGATTTTGTTTCTCCAATGTATGATAGCCTTGTCATTATGGAAGGTTGTTCATTTTTCAGATTTTGTTACTCCAATGTATGGTAGCTTTGTCATTATGGACGGTAGTTCGTTGTTGAGATTTTGTTAGTCTATTGGATGGTAAACTTATCATTATGGAAGGTAGTTTGTTGTTGAAATTTTGTTACCCCAATGAATTGTAGCCTTCTCAATATGGAAGGTAGTTCGTTGTTGAGATTTTGTTACTCCAATGGATGGTAGCCTTGTCATTATGGAAAGTAGTTCGTAGTTGACATTTTTTTACTCCAATGGATGGTATCCTTGTCATTATGGAAGGTATTTTATTTTTGAGATATTGTTACTCCAATGGATGGTAGCCTTGTCATTATGGAAGGTAGTTCGTTGTTGAGATTTTATTACTCCAAAGGATGGTAGCCTTGTCATTATGGAAGGTAGTTCTATGTTGATATTTTGATACTTCCATGGATTGTAGCCTTGTCTTTACGGAAGGTAGTTCATTGTTGAGATTTTGTTTCTCCAATGGATGATATCCTTGTCATTATGGAAGGTAGTTCAATTTTGAGATTTTGTTACTCCAAAGGATGATAGCATTATCATTATGGAAGGTAGTTCATTGTTTAGATTTTGTTACTCCAATGCATGGTAGCCTTGTCATTATGGAAGGTTGTTTGTGTTGAAATTTTGTTACTCCAATGGATGGTAGCCTTTTCATTATGTAAGGTAGTTCGTTGTTGATATTTAGTTACTCCAATGGATGGAAGCCTTTTCATTATGGAAGGTAGTTCGTTCTTGATATTTTGTTACTCCAATGGATGGTATCCTTGTCATTATGAAAGGTAGTTCGTTGTTGAGATTTTGTTACTCCAATGGATGGTAGCCTTGTCATTATGGAAGGTAGTTCGTTGTTGAGATTTCGTAACTCCAATGGATGGTAGCCTTGTCATTATGGAAGGTAGTTCGTTGTTGAGATTTTTTTAATCCAATGGATAGTATCCTTGTCATTATGGATGGTAGTTTGTTGTTGATATTTTATTACTCCAATGTATGGTAGCCTTGTCATTATGGAAGGTAGTTCGTTGTTGAAATTTTTTTACTCCAATGGATGGTAGCCTTATAATTATGGAAGGTAGTTCATTGTTGATATTTTGTTACTTCAATGGATGGTAGCCTTGTAATTATGGAAGGTAGTTCATTTTTGAGATTTTGTTACTCCATAGGATGATAGCTTTCTCATTATGGAAGGTAGTTCATTTTTTAGATTTTTTTACTCCAATGCATGGTAGCCTTGTCATTATGGAAGGTAGTTCGTGTTGAAATTTTGTTACTCCAATGGATGGTAGCCTTTTCATTATGGAAGGTAGTTCGTTGTTGATATTTAGTTACTCCAATGGATGGTAGCCTTTTCATTATGGAAGGTAGTTTATTGTTGATATTTTATTACTCCAATGGATGGTAGCCTTGTCATTATGGAAGGTTGTTAGCTATTAGGATTTTGTTACCCCAACGGATGGTAGCCTTGTTATTATGGAAGGTAGTTCATTTTTTATATTTTGTTACTCCAATGGATGGTAGCCTTGTCATTATGAAAGGTAGTTCGTTGTTGAGATTTTATTACTCCAAAGGATGGTAGCCTTCTCATTATGGAAGGTAGTTCGTTGTTGAGATTTTGTTACTCCCATGGATTGTAGCCTTGTCATTATGGAAGGTAGTTCATTTTTGAGATTTTGTTTCTCCAATGGATGATAGCCTTGTCATTATGGAAGGTTTTTCATTTTTAAGATTTTGTTACTCCAATGTATGGTAGCTTTGTCATTATGGAAGGTAGTTCGTTTTTAAGATTTTGTTAGTCTATTGGATGGTAAACGTATCATTATGGAAGGTAGTTTGTTGTTGAAATTTTGTTACGCCAATGAATTGTAGCCTTCTCAATATGGAAGGTAGTTCCTTGTTGAGATTTTGTTACTCCAATGGATGGTAGCCTTGTCATTATGGAAGGTAGTTCGTTGTTGACATTTTTTTACTCCAATGGATGGTATCCTTGTCATTATGGAAGGTATTTTATTTTTGAGATATTGTTACTCCAATGGATGGTAGCCTTGTCATTATGGAAGGTAGTTCGTTGTTGAGATTTTATTACTCCTAAGGATGGTAGCCTTGTCATTATGGAAGGTAGTTCGTTGTTGATATTTTGATACTTCCATGGATTGTAGCCTTGTCATTATGGAAGGTAGTTCATTGTTGAGATTTTGTTTCTCCAATGGATGATAGCCTTGTCATTATGGAAGGTAGTTCATTTTTGAGATTTTTTTACTCAAAAGGATGATAGCCTTCTCATTATGGAAGGTAGTTCATTGTTTAGATTTTGTTACCCCAATGCTTGGTAGCCTTGTCATTATGGAAGGTTGTTTGTGTTGAAAGTTTGTTACCCCAATTGATGGTAGCCTTTTAATTATGGAAGGTAGTTCGTTGTTAATATTTTGTTACTCCAATGGATGGTAGCCTTGTCTTTCTGGAAGGTAGTTCGTTGTTGAGATTTTGTTACTCCAATGGATGGTATCCTTGTCATTATGAAAGGTAGTTCGTTGTTGAGATTTTTTTACTCCAATGTATGGTAGCTTTGTCATTATGGAAGGTAGTTCGTTGTTGAGAATTTGTAACTCCAATGGATGGTAGCCTTGTCATTATGAAAGGTAGTTCGTTGTTGAGATTTTTTTACTCCAATGGATGGTATCCTTCTCATTATGGAAGGTATTTCATTTTTGAGATATTGTTACTCCAATGGATGGTAGCCTTTTCATTATGGAAGGTAGTTCATTGTTGAGATTTTATTAATCCAATGGATGGTAGCCTTGTCATTATGGAAGGTAGTTCGTTGTTGAGATTTTGTTACTCCAATGGATGGTAGCCTTGTCATTATGGAAGGTAGTTAGCTATTGGGATTTTGTTACCCAAATGGATGGTAGCCTTGTTATTATGGAAGGTGGTTCATTTTTGATATTTTGTTACTCCAATGGATGGTAGCCTTGTCATTATGTAAGGTAGTTCGTTGTTGAGATTTTTTTACTCCAATGTATGGTAGCTTTGTCATTATGGAAGGTAGTTCGTTGTTGAGATTTTGTTAGTCCATTGGATGGTAGACATGTCATTATGGAAGGTAGTTTGTTGTTGAAATTTTGTTACTCCAATGGATTGTAGCCTTGTTAATATGGAAGGTAGTTCGTTGTTGATATTTTGTTACTCCAATGGATGGTATCCTTGTCATTATGGATGGTAGTTGGTTGTTGAGATTTTATTACTCCATTGGATGGTAGCCTTGTCATTATGGAAGGTAGTTCGTTGTTGAGATTTTGTTACTCCAATGGATGGTAGCCTTATCATTATGGAATGTAGTTCGTTGTTGGTATTTTGTTACTCCTATGGATGGTTGCCTTGTCATTATGGATGGTAGTTCCTTGTTGAGATTTTGTTACTCCAATGGACGGTAGCCTTGTCATTATGAAAGGTAGTTCATATTTGAGATATTGTTACTCCACTGGATGGTAGCCTTGTCATTATGGAAGGTAGTTCATTGTTGAGATTTTATTACTCCAAAGGATGGTATCCTTGTCATATGGAAGGTAGTTCGTTGTTGAGATTTTGTTATTCCCATTGATTGTAGCCTTGTCATTACGGAAGGTAGTTCATTGTTGATATTTTGTTTCTCCAATTGATGATAGCCTTGTCATTATGGAAGGTAGTTCATTTTTGAGATTTTGTTACTCTAAAGGATGATAGCCTTCTCATTATGGATGGTAGTTCATTGTTTAGATTTTTTTACTCCAATGCATGGTAGCCTTGTCATTATGGAAGGTAGTTCATGTTGAAATTTTGTTACTCCAATGGATGGTAGCCTTTTCATTATGGAAGGTAGTTCGTTGTTGATATTTTGTTACTCCAATGGATGGAGCCTTGTCATTATGGAAGGTACTTCGTTGTTGATATTTTTTTACTCCAATGGATGGTAGCCTTGTCATGATGGAAGGTAGTTCGCTATTGGGATTTTGTTACCCCGATGGATGGTATCCTTGTTATTATGGAAGGTAGTTCATTTTTAATATTTTGTTACTCCAATGGATGGTAGCCTTGTCATTATGTAAGGTAGTTCGTTGTTGAGATTTTTTTACTCCAATGTATGGTAGCTTTGTCATTATGTAAGGTAGTTCGTTGTTGAGATTTTGTTAGTCCATTGGATGGTAGACTTGTCATTATGGAAGATAGTTTGTTGTTGAGATTTTGTTACTCCAATGGATTGCAGCCTTGTTAATATGGAAGGTAGTTCTTTGTTGAGATTTTGTTACTCCAATGGATGGTAGCCTTGTCATTATGGAAGGTATTTCGTTGCTTATATTTTTTTACTCCAAAGAAAGGTATCCTTGTCATTAAGGATGGTATTTTGTTGTTGAGATTTTATTACTCCATTGGATGGTAGCCTTGTCATTATGGAAGGTAGTTTGTTGTTGAAATTTTTTTACTCCAATGAATGGTAGCCTTATCATTATGGAAGGTAGTTTGTTGTTGAGATTTTGTTACTCCAATGGATGGTAGCCTTTTCATTATGGAAGGTAGTTCGTTGTTGAGATTTTGTTACTCCAATGGATGGTAGCCTTATCATTATGGAAGGTAGTTCGTTGTTGATATTTTGTTACTTCAATGGATGGTAGCCTTGTCATTATGGAAGGTAGTTCATTTTTGAGATTTTGTTACTCCATAGGATGATAGCCTTCTCATTATGGAAGGTAGTTTATTGTTTAGATTTTGTTACTCCAATGCATGGTAGCCTTGTCATTATGGAAGGTAGTTCATGTTGAAATTTTGTTACTCCAATGGATGGTAGCCTTTTCATTATGGAAGGTAGTTCGTTGTTGATATTTAGTTACTCCAATGGATGGTAGCCTTGTCATTATGGAAGGTAGTTTATTGTTGATATTTTATTACTCCAATGGATGGTGGCCTTGTCATTATGGAAGGTAGTTAGCTATTGGGATTTTGTTACCCCAACGGATCGTAGCCTTGTTATTATGGAAGGTAGTTCATTTTTTATATTTTGTTACGCCAATGGATGGTAGCCTTGTCATTATAAAAGGTAGTTCGTTGTTGAGATTTTATTACTCCAAAGGATGGTAGCCTTCTCATTATGGAAGGTAGTTCGTTGTTGAGATTTTGTTACTCCCATGGATTGTAGCCTTGTCATTACGGAAGGTAGTTCATTGGTGAGATTTTGTTTCTCCAATGGATGATAGCCTTGTCATTATGGAAGGTTGTTCATTTTTAAGATTTTGTTACTCCAATGTATGGTAGCTTTGTAATTATGGAAGGTAGTTCGTTGTTGAGATTTTGTTAGTCTGTTGGATGGTAAACTTATCATTATGGAAGGTAGTTTGTTGTTGAAATTTTGTTACCCCAATGAATTGTAGCCTTCTCAATATGGAAGGTAGTTCGTTGTTGAGATTTTGTTACTCCAATGGATGGTAGCCTTGTCATTATGGAAGGTAGTTCGTTGTTGAGATTTTTTTACTCCAATGGATCGTATCCTTGTCATTATGGAAGGTATTTTATTTTTGAGATATTGTTACTCCAATGGATGGTAGCCTTGTCATTATGGAAGGTAGTTCATTGTTGAGATTTTATTACTCCAAAGGATGGTAGCCTTGTCATTATGGAAGGTAGTTCGTTGTTGATATTTTGATACTTCAATGGATTGTAGCCTTGTCATTACGGAAGGTAGTTCATTGTTGAGATTTTATTTCTCCAATGGATTATAGCCTTGTCATTATGGAAGGTAGTTCATTTTTGAGATTTTGTTACTCCAAAGGTTGATAGCATTCTCATTATGGAAGGTAGTTCATTGTTTAGATTTTGTTATTCCAATGCATGGTAGCCTTGTCATTATGGAAGGTAGTTCGTGTTGAAATTTTGTTACTCCAATGGATGGTAGCCTTTTCATTATGGAAGGTAGTTCGTTCTTGATATTTTGTTACTCCAATGGATGGTAGCCTTGTCATTCTGTAAGGTAGTTCGTTGTTGAGATTTTGTTACTCCAATGGATGGTAGCCTTGTCATTATGGGAGGTAGTTCTTTGTTGAGATTTTGTAACTTCAATGGATGGTAGCCTTGTCATTATGGAAGGTAGTTCGTTGTTGAGATTTTTTTACTCCAATGGATAGTATTCTTGTCATTATGGATGGTAGTTTGTTGTTGATATTTTATTACTCCAATGTATGGTAGCCTTATCATTATGGAAGGTAGTTCATTGTTGAAATTTTTTTACTCCAATGGATGGTAGCCTTTTCATTATGGAAGGTAGTTCGTTGTTGATATTTAGTTACTCCAATGGATGGTAGCCTTGTCATTATGGAAGGTAGTTTATTGTTGATATTTTATTACTCCAATGGATGATAGCCTTGTCATTATGGAAGGTAGTTAGCTATTGGGATTTTGTTACCCCAACGGATGGTAGCCTTGTTATTATGGAAGGTAGTTCATTTTTTATATTTTGTTACTCCAATGGATGGTAGCCTTGTCATTATGAAAGGTAGTTCGTTGTTGAGATTTTATTACTCCAAAGGATGGTAGCCTTCTCATTATGGAAGGTAGTTCGTTGTTGAGATTTTGTAAATCCCATGGATTGTAGCCTTGCCATTACAGAAGGTAGTTCATTGTTGAGATTTTGTTTCTCCAATGGATGATAGCCTTGTCATTATGGAAGGTTGTTCATTTTTAAGATTTTGTTACTCCAATGTATGGTAGCTTTGTCATTATGGAAGGTAGTTCGTTGTTGAGATTTTGTTACTCCAATGGATGGTAGCCTTGTCATTATGGAAGGTAGTTCGTTGTTGAGATTTTTTTACTCCAATGGATGGTATCCTTGTCATTATGGAAGGTATTTCATTTTTGAGATATTGTTACTCCAATGGATGGTAGCCTTGTCATTATGGAAGGTAGTTCATTGTTGATATTTTGATACTTCAATGGATTGTAGCCTTGCCATTACGGAAGGTAGTTCATTGTTGAGATTTTGTGTCTCCAATGGATGATAGCCTTGTCATTATGGAAGGTAGTTCATTTTTGAGATTTTGTTACTCCAAAGGATGATAGCCTTCTCATTATGGAAGGTAGTTAATTCTTTAGATTTTGTTACTCCAATGCATGGTAGACTTGTCATTATGGAAGGTAGTTCGTGTTGAAATTTTGTTACTCCAATGGATGGTAGCCTTGTCATTATAGAAGGTAGTTCGTTGTTGATATTTTGTTACTCCAATGGATTGTACCCTTGTCATTATGGAAGGTAGTTCATTGTTGAGATTTTGTTACTCCAATGGATGGTAGCCTTATCATTATGGAAGGTAGTTCGTTGTTGATATTTTGTTACTTCAATGGATGGTAGCCTTGTCATTATGGAAGGTAGTTCATTTTTGAGATTTTGTTACTCCATAGGATGATAGCCTTCTCATTATGGAAGGTAGTTCATTGTTTAGATTTTGTTACTCCAATGCATGGTAGCCTTATCATTATGGAAGGTAATTCTTGTTGAAATTTTGTTACTCCAATGGATTGTAGCCTTTTCATTATGGAAGGTAGTTCGTTGTTGATATTTTGTTACTCCAATGGATGGTAGCCTTGTCATTCTGGAAGGTAGTTCGTTGTTGAGATTTTGTTACTCCAATGGATGGTAGCCTTGTCATTATGGAAGGTAGTTAGCTATTGGGATTTTCTTACCCCAATGGATGGTAGCCTTGTTATTATGGAAGGTAGTTCATTTTTGATATTTTGTTACTCCAATGGATGGTAGCCTTGTCATTATGTAAGGTAGTTCATTGTTGAGATTTTTTTACTCCAATGTATGGTAGCTTTGTCATTATGGAAGGTAGTTTGTTGTTGAGATTTTGTTAGTCCATTGGATGGTAGACATGTCATTATGGAAGGTAGTTTGTTGTTGAAATTTTATTACTCCAATGGATTATAGCCTTGTTAATATGGAAGGTAGTTCGTTGTTGATATTTTGTTACTCCAATGGATGGTAGCCTTGTCATTATGGAAGGTAATTCGTTGTTGAGATTTTTTTACTCCAATGGATGGTTTCCTTGTCATTATGGATGGTAGTTTGTTGTTGAGATTTTATCACTCCATTGGATGGTAGCCTTGTCATTATGGAAGGTAGTTCGTTGTTGAAATTTTTTTACTCCAATAGATGGTAGCCTTATCATTATGGAAGGTAGTTCGTTGTTGAGATTTTGTTACTCCAATGGATGGTAGCCTTGTCATTATGGAAGGTAGTTCGTTGTTGAAATTTTGTTACTCCAATGGATGGTAGCCTTGTCATTATAGAAGGTAGTTCGTTGTTGATATTTTGTTACTCCAATGGATTGTACCCTTGTCATTATGGAAGGTAGTTCATTGTTGAGATTTTGTTACTCCAATGGATGGTAGCCTTATCATTATGGAAGGTAGTTCGTTGTTGATATTTTGTTACTTCAATGGATGGTAGCCTTGTCATTATGGAAGGTAGTTCATTTTTGAGATTTTGTTACTCCATAGGATGATAGCCTTCTCATTATGGAAGGTAGTTCATTGTTTAGATTTTGTTACTCCAATGCATGGTAGCCTTATCATTATGGAAGGTAATTCTTGTTGAAATTTTGTTACTCCAATGGATTGTAGCCTTTTCATTATGGAAGGTAGTTCGTTGTTGATATTTTGTTACTCCAATGGATGGTAGCCTTGTCATTCTGGAAGGTAGTTCGTTGTTGAGATTTTGTTACTCCAATGGATGGTAGCCTTGTCATTATGGAAGGTAGTTAGCTATTGGGATTTTCTTACCCCAATGGATGGTAGCCTTGTTATTATGGAAGGTAGTTCATTTTTGATATTTTGTTACTCCAATGGATGGTAGCCTTGTCATTATGTAAGGTAGTTCATTGTTGAGATTTTTTTACTCCAATGTATGGTAGCTTTGTCATTATGGAAGGTAGTTTGTTGTTGAGATTTTGTTAGTCCATTGGATGGTAGACATGTCATTATGGAAGGTAGTTTGTTGTTGAAATTTTATTACTCCAATGGATTATAGCCTTGTTAATATGGAAGGTAGTTCGTTGTTGATATTTTGTTACTCCAATGGATGGTAGCCTTGTCATTATGGAAGGTAATTCGTTGTTGAGATTTTTTTACTCCAATGGATGGTTTCCTTGTCATTATGGATGGTAGTTTGTTGTTGAGATTTTATCACTCCATTGGATGGTAGCCTTGTCATTATGGAAGGTAGTTCGTTGTTGAAATTTTTTTACTCCAATAGATGGTAGCCTTATCATTATGGAAGGTAGTTCGTTGTTGAGATTTTGTTACTCCAATGGATGGTAGCCTTGTCATTATGGAAGGTAGTTCGTTGTTGATATTTTGTTACTCCTATGGATGGTTGCCTTGTCATTATGGATGGTAGTTCCTTGTTGAGATTTTGTTACTCCAATGGACGGTAGCCTTGTCATTATGGAAGGTAGTTCATATTTGAGATATTGTTACTCCACTGGATGGTAGCCTTGTCATTATGGAAGGTAGTTCGTTGTTGAGATTTTATTACTCCAAAGGATGGTATCCTTGTCATATGGAAGGTAGTTGGTTGTTGAGATTTTGTTATTCCCATTGATTGTAGCCTTGTCATTACGGAAGGTAGTTCATTGTTGATATTTTGTTTCTCCAATTGATGATAGCCTTGTCATTATGGAAGGTAGTTTATTTTTGAGATTTTGTTACTCTAAAGGATGATAGCCTTCTCATTCTGGATGGTAGTTCATTGTTTAGATTTTGTTACTCCAATGCATGGTAGCCTTGTCATTATGGAAGGTAGTTCGTGTTGAAATTTTGTTACTCCAATGGATGGTAGCCTTTTCATTATGGAAGTTAGTTCGTTGCTGATATTTTGTTACTTCAATGGATGGAGCCTTGTCATTATGGAAGGTACTTCGTTGTTGATATTGTTTTACTCCAATGGATGGTAGCCTTGTCATTATGGAAGGTAGTTCGCTATTGGGATTTTGTTACCCCGATGGATGGTATCCTTGTAATTATGGAAGGTAGTTCATTTTTAATATTTTGTTACTCCAATGGATGGTAGCCTTGTCATTATGTAAGGTAGTTAGTTGTTGAGATTTTTTTACTCCAATGTATGGTAGCTTTGTCATTATGTAAGGTAGTTCGTTGTTGAGATTTTGTTAGTCCATTAGATGGTAAACTTGTCATTATGGAAGGTAGTTTGTTGTTGAGATTTTGTTACTCCACTGGATTGTAGCCTTGTTAATATGGAAGGTAGTTCTTTGTTGAGATTTTGTTACTACAATGGATGATAGCCTTGTCATTATGGAAGGTATTTTGTTGTTTAGATATTTTTACTCCAAAGAATGGTTTCCTTGTCATTAAGGATGGTATTTTGTTGTTGAGATTTTATTACTCCATTGGATGGTAGCCTTGTCATTATGGAAGGTAGTTTGTTGTTGAAATTTTTTTACTCCAATGGATGGTAGCGTTTTCATTATGGAAGGTAGTTCGTTGTTAAGATTTTAATACTCCAATAGATGGTGGACTTGTCATTATGGAAGCTAGTTCGTTGTTGATATTTTGTTACTCCAATAAATTATGGCCTTGTCAATATGGACGGTAGTTCGCTATTGGGATTTTGTTACCCCAATGGATATTAGCCTTGTTATTATGGAAGGTAGTTCATTTTTGATATTTTGTTACTCCAATGGATGGTAGCCTTGTCATTATGAAAGGTAGTTCGTTGTTGTGATTTTTTTACTCCAATGTATGGTAGCTTTATCATTATGGAAGGTAGTTCATTGTTGACATTTTGTTTGTCTATTTAATGGTAGACTTGTCATTATGGAAGGTAGTTCGTTGTTGAGATTTTGTTACTCCAATGGATGATAGCCTTGTCATTATGGAAGGTAGTTCGTTGTAGAGATTTTTTTACTCCAATGGATGGAATCCTTGTCATTATGGAAGGTATTTCATTTTTGAGATATTGTTACTCCAATGGATGGTAGCCTTGTCATTATGGAAGGTAGTTCATTGTTGAGATTTTATTACTCCAAAGGATGGTAGCCTTGTCATTATGGAAGGTAGTTCGTTTTTGATATTTTGATACTTCCATGGATTGTAGCCTTGTCATTACGGAAGGTAGTTCATTGTTGAGATTTTGTTTCTCCAATGGATGATAGCCTTGTCATTATGGAAGGTAGTTCATTTTTGAGATTTTGTTACTCCAAAGGATGATAGCATTCTCATTATGGAAGTTAGTTCATTGTTTAGATTTTGTTATTCCAATGCATGGTAGCCTTGTCATTATGGAAGGTAGTTCGTGTGGAAATTTTGTTACTCCAATGGATGGTAGCCTTTTCATTATGGAAGGTAGTTCGTTCTTGATATTTTGTTACTCCAATGGATGGTAGCCTTGTCATTCTGGAAGGTAGTTCGTTGTTGAGATTTTGTTACTCCAATGGATGGTAGCCTTGTCATTATGGAAGGTAGTTCGTTGTTGAGATTTTGTAACTCCAATGGATGGTAGCCTTGTCATTATGGAAGGTAGTTCGTTGTTGAGATTTTTTTACTCCAATGCATAGTATCCTTTTCATTATGGATGGTAGTTTGTTGTTGATATTTTATTACTCCAATGTATGGTAGCCTTGTCATTATGGAAGGTAGTTCATTGTTGAAATTTTTTTACTCCAATGGATGGTAGCCTTATCATTATGGAAGGTAGTTCGTTGTTGATATTTTGTTACTCCAATGGATGGTAGCCTTTTCATTATGGAAGGTAGTTCGTTGTTGATATTTAGTTACTCCAATGGATGGTAGCCTTATTATTATCGAAGGTAGTTTATTGTTGATATTTTATTACTCCAATGGATGGTAGCCTTGTCATTATGGAACGTAGTTAGCTATTGGGATTTTGTTACCCCAACGGATGGTGGCCTTGTTATTATGGAAGGTAGTTCATTTTTTATATTTTGTTACCCCAACGGATGGTGGCCTTGTTATTATGGAAGGTAGTTCATTTTTTATATTTTGTTACTCCAATGGATGGTAGCCTTGTCATTATGAAAGGTAGTTCATTGTTGAGATTTTATTACTCCAAAGGATGGTAGCCTTCTCATTATGGAAGGTAGTTCATTGTTGAGATTTTGTTTCTCCAATGGATGATAGCCTTGTCATTATGGAAGGTTGTTCATTTTTAAGATTTTGTTACCCCAATGTATGGTAGCTTTGTCATTATTGAAGGTAGTTCATTGTTGAGATTTTGTTAGTCTATTAGATGGTAAACTTATCATTGTGTAAGGTAGTTTGTTGTTGAAATATTGTTACCCTAATGAATTGTAGCCTTCTCAATATGGAAGGTAGTTCGTTGTTGAGATTTTGTTACTCCAATGGATGGTAGCCTTGTCATTATGGAAGGTAGTTCGTTGTTGAGATATTTTTACTCTAATGGATGGTATCCTTGTCATTATGGAAGGTATTTTATTTTTGAGATATTGTTACTCCAATGGATGGTAGCCTTGTTATTATGGAAGGTAGTTTGTTGTTGAGATTTTATTACTCCTAAGGATGGTAGCCTTGTCATTATGGAAGGTAGTTCGTTGTTGATATTTTGATACTTCCATGAATTGTAGCCTTGTCATTACGGAAGGTAGTTCATTGTTGAGATTTTTTATCTCCAATAAATGATAGCCTTGTCATTATGGAAGGTAGTACATTTTTGAGATTTTGTTACTCCAAAGGATGATAGCATTCTCATTATGGAAGGTAGTTCATTGTTTAGATTTTGTTATTCCAATGCATGGTAGCCTTGTCATTATGGAAGGTAGTTCGTGTTGAAATTTTGTTACTCCAATGGATGGTAGCCTTTTCATTATGGATGGTAGTTTGTTCTTGATATTTTGTTCCTCCAATGGATGGTAGCCTTGTCATTCTGGAAGGTAATTCGTTGTTGAGATTTTGTTACTCCAATGGATGGTAGCCTTGTCATTATGGAAGGTAGTTCGTTGTTGAGATTTTGTAACTCCAATGGATGGAAGCCTTGTCATTATGGAAGGTAGTTCGTTGTTGAGATTTTTTTACTCCAATGGATAGTATCCTTGTCATTATGGATGGTAGTTTGTTGTTGATATTTTATTACTCCAATGTATGGTAGCCTTGTCATTATGGAAGGTAGTTCGTGTTGAAATTTTGTTACTCTAATGGATGGTAGCCTTTTCATTATGGAAGTTAGTTCGTTGCTGATATTTTGTTACTCCAATGGATGGAGCCTTGTCATTATGGAAGGTACTTCGTTGTTGATATTGTTTTACTCCAATGGATGGTAGCCTTGTCATTATGGAAGGTAGTTCGCTATTGGGATTTTGTTACCCCGATGGATGGTATCCTTGTTATTATGGAAGGTAGTTCATTTTTAATATTTTGTTACTCCAATGGATGGTAGCCTTGTCATTATGTAAGGTAGTTAGTTGTTGAGATTTTTTTACTCCAATGTATGGTAGCTTTGTCATTATGTAAGGTAGTTCGTTGTTGAGATTTTGTTAGTCCATTAGATGGTAAACTTGTCATTATGGAAGGTAGTTTGTTGTTGAGATTTTGTTACTCCAATGGATTGTAGCCTTGTTAATATGGAAGGTAGTTCTTTGTTGAGATTTTGTTACTACAATGGATGATAGCCTTGTCATTATGGAAGGTATTTTGTTGTTTAGATATTTTTACTCCAAAGAATGGTTTCCTTGTCATTAAGGATGGTATTTTGTTGTTGAGATTTTATTACTCCATTGGATGGTAGCCTTGTCATTATGGAAGGTAGTTTGTTGTTGAAATTTTTTTACTCCAATGGATGGTAGCCTTTTCATTATGGAAGGTAGTTCATTTTTAAGATTTTAATACTCCAATGGATGGTGGACTTGAAATTATGGAAGGTAGTTCGTTGTTGAGATTTTGTTACTCCAATGAATTATGGCCTTGTCAATATGGACGGTAGTTCGCTATTGGGATTTTGTTACCCCAATGGATATTAGCCTTGTTATTATGGAAGGTAGTTCATTTTTGATATTTTGTTACTCCAATGGATGGTAGCCTTGTCATTATGAAAGGTAGTTCGTTGTTGTGATTTTTTTACTCCAATGTATGGTAGCTTTATCATTATGGAAGGTAGTTCATTGTTGAGATTTTGTTTGTCTATTTAATGGTAGACTTGTCATTATGGAAGGTAGTTCGTTGTTGAGATTTTGTTACTCCAATGGATGATAGCCTTGTCATTATGGAAGGTAGTTCGTTGTAGAGATTTTTTTACTCCAATGGATGGAATCCTTGTCATTATGGAAGGTATTTCATTTTTGAGATATTGTTACTCCAATGGATGGTAGCCTTGTCATTATGGAAGGTAGTTCATTGTTGAGATTTTATTACTCCAAAGGATGGTAGCCTTGTCATTATGGAAGGTAGTTCGTTTTTGATATTTTGATACTTCCATGGATTGTAGCCTTGTCATTAGGGAAGGTAGTTCATTGTTGAGATTTTGTTTCTCCAATGGATGATAGCCTTGTCATTATGGAAGGTAGTTCATTTTTGAGATTTTGTTACTCCAAAGGATGATAGCATTCTCATTATGGAAGTTAGTTCATTGTTTAGATTTTGTTATTCCAATGCATGGTAGCCTTGTCATTATGGAAGGTAGTTCGTGTGGAAATTTTGTTACTCCAATGGATGGTAGCCTTTTCATTATGGAAGGTAGTTCGTTCTTGATATTTTGTTACTCCAATGGATGGTAGCACTGTCATTCTGGAAGGTAGTTCGTTGTTGAGATTTTGTTACTCCAATGGATGGTAGCCTTGTCATTATGGAAGGTAGTTCGTTGTTGGGATTTTGTAACTCCAATGGATGGTAGCCTTTTCATTATGGAAGGTAGTTCGTTGTTGATATTTAGTTACTCCAATGGATGGTAGCCTTATTATTATCGAAGGTAGTTTATTGTTGATATTTTATTACTCCAATGGATGGTAGCCTTGTCATTATGGAACGTAGTTAGCTATTGGGATTTTGTTACCCCAACGGATGGTGGCCTTGTTATTATGGAAGGTAGTTCATTTTTTATATTTTGTTACTCCAATGGATGGTAGCCTTGTCATTATGAAAGGTAGTTCATTGTTGAGATTTTATTACTCCAAAGGATGGTAGCCTTCTCATTATGGAAGGTAGTTCGTTGTTGAGATTTTGTTACTCCCATGGATTGTAGCCTTGTCATTACAGAAGGTAGTTCATTGTTGAGATTTTGTTTCTCCAATGGATGATAGCCTTGTCATTATGGAAGGTTGTTCATTTTTAAGATTTTGTTACCCCAATGTATGGTAGCTTTGTCATTATTGAAGGTAGTTCATTGTTGAGATTTTGTTAGTCTATTAGATGGTAAACTTATCATTGTGTAAGGTAGTTTGTTGTTGAAATATTGTTACCCTAATGAATTGTAGCCTTCTCAATATGGAAGGTAGTTCGTTGTTGAGATTTTGTTACTCCAATGGATGGTAGCCTTGTCATTATGGAAGGTAGTTCGTTGTTGAGATATTTTTACTCTAATGGATGGTATCCTTGTCATTATGGAAGGTATTTTATTTTTGAGATATTGTTACTCCAATGGATGGTAGCCTTGTTATTATGGAAGGTAGTTTGTTGTTGAGATTTTATTACTCCTAAGGATGGTAGCCTTGTCATTATGGAAGGTAGTTCGTTGTTGATATTTTGATACTTCCATGAATTGTAGCCTTGTCATTACGGAAGGTAGTTCATTGTTGAGATTTTTTATCTCCAATAAATGATAGCCTTGTCATTATGGAAGGTAGTACATTTTTGAGATTTTGTTACTCCAAAGGATGATAGCATTCTCATTATGGAAGGTAGTTCATTGTTTAGATTTTGTTATTCCAATGCATGGTAGCCTTGTCATTATGGAAGGTAGTTCGTGTTGAAATTTTGTTACTCCAATGGATGGTAGCCTTTTCATTATGGATGGTAGTTTGTTCTTGATATTTTGTTCCTCCAATGGATGGTAGCCTTGTCATTCTGGAAGGTAATTCGTTGTTGAGATTTTGTTACTCCAATGGATGGTAGCCTTGTCATTATGGAAGGTAGTTCGTTGTTGAGATTTTGTAACTCCAATGGATGGAAGCCTTGTCATTATGGAAGGTAGTTCGTTGTTGAGATTTTTTTACTCCAATGGATAGTATCCTTGTCATTATGGATGGTAGTTTGTTGTTGATATTTTATTACTCCAATGTATGGTAGCCTTGTCATTATGGAAGGTAGTTCGTGTTGAAATTTTGTTACTCTAATGGATGGTAGCCTTTTCATTATGGAAGTTAGTTCGTTGCTGATATTTTGTTACTCCAATGGATGGAGCCTTGTCATTATGGAAGGTACTTCGTTGTTGATATTGTTTTACTCCAATGGATGGTAGCCTTGTCATTATGGAAGGTAGTTCGCTATTGGGATTTTGTTACCCCGATGGATGGTATCCTTGTTATTATGGAAGGTAGTTCATTTTTAATATTTTGTTACTCCAATGGATGGTAGCCTTGTCATTATGTAAGGTAGTTAGTTGTTGAGATTTTTTTACTCCAATGTATGGTAGCTTTGTCATTATGTAAGGTAGTTCGTTGTTGAGATTTTGTTAGTCCATTAGATGGTAAACTTGTCATTATGGAAGGTAGTTTGTTGTTGAGATTTTGTTACTCCAATGGATTGTAGCCTTGTTAATATGGAAGGTAGTTCTTTGTTGAGATTTTGTTACTACAATGGATGATAGCCTTGTCATTATGGAAGGTATTTTGTTGTTTAGATATTTTTACTCCAAAGAATGGTTTCCTTGTCATTAAGGATGGTATTTTGTTGTTGAGATTTTATTACTCCATTGGATGGTAGCCTTGTCATTATGGAAGGTAGTTTGTTGTTGAAATTTTTTTACTCCAATGGATGGTAGCCTTTTCATTATGGAAGGTAGTTCATTTTTAAGATTTTAATACTCCAATGGATGGTGGACTTGAAATTATGGAAGGTAGTTCGTTGTTGAGATTTTGTTACTCCAATGAATTATGGCCTTGTCAATATGGACGGTAGTTCGCTATTGGGATTTTGTTACCCCAATGGATATTAGCCTTGTTATTATGGAAGGTAGTTCATTTTTGATATTTTGTTACTCCAATGGATGGTAGCCTTGTCATTATGAAAGGTAGTTCGTTGTTGTGATTTTTTTACTCCAATGTATGGTAGCTTTATCATTATGGAAGGTAGTTCATTGTTGAGATTTTGTTTGTCTATTTAATGGTAGACTTGTCATTATGGAAGGTAGTTCGTTGTTGAGATTTTGTTACTCCAATGGATGATAGCCTTGTCATTATGGAAGGTAGTTCGTTGTAGAGATTTTTTTACTCCAATGGATGGAATCCTTGTCATTATGGAAGGTATTTCATTTTTGAGATATTGTTACTCCAATGGATGGTAGCCTTGTCATTATGGAAGGTAGTTCATTGTTGAGATTTTATTACTCCAAAGGATGGTAGCCTTGTCATTATGGAAGGTAGTTCGTTTTTGATATTTTGATACTTCCATGGATTGTAGCCTTGTCATTAGGGAAGGTAGTTCATTGTTGAGATTTTGTTTCTCCAATGGATGATAGCCTTGTCATTATGGAAGGTAGTTCATTTTTGAGATTTTGTTACTCCAAAGGATGATAGCATTCTCATTATGGAAGTTAGTTCATTGTTTAGATTTTGTTATTCCAATGCATGGTAGCCTTGTCATTATGGAAGGTAGTTCGTGTGGAAATTTTGTTACTCCAATGGATGGTAGCCTTTTCATTATGGAAGGTAGTTCGTTCTTGATATTTTGTTACTCCAATGGATGGTAGCCTTGTCATTATGGAAGGTAGTTCGTTGTTGAGATTTTTTTACTCCAATGCATAGTATCCTTTTCATTATGGATGGTAGTTTGTTGTTGATATTTTATTACTCCAATGTATGGTAGCCTTGTCATTATGGAAGGTAGTTCATTGTTGAAATTTTTTTACTCCAATGGATGGTAGCCTTATCATTATGGAAGGTAGTTCGTTGTTGATATTTTGTTACTTCAATGGATGGTAGCCTTGTCATTATGGAAGGTAGTTCATTTATGATATTTTGTTACTCCATAGGATGATAGCCTTCTCATTATGGAAGGTAGTTCATTGTTTAGATTTTGTTACTCCAATGCATGGTAGCCTTGTCATTATGGAAGGTAGTTCGTGTTGAAATTTTGTTACTCCAATGGATGGTAGCCTTTTCATTATGGAAGGTAGTTCGTTGTTGATATTTAGTTACTCCAATGGATGGTAGCCTTATCATTATCGAAGGTAGTTTATTGTTGATATTTTATTACTCCAATGGATGGTAGCCTTGTCATTATGGAAGGTAGTTAGCTATTGGGATTTTGTTACCCCAACGGATGGTAGCCTGGTTATTATGGAAGGTAGTTCATTTTTTATATTTTGTTACTCCAATGGATGGTAGCCTTGTCATTATGAAAGGTAGTTCATTGTTGAGATTTTATTACTCCAAAGGATGGTAGCCTTCTCATTATGGAAGGTAGTTCGTTGTTGAGATTTTGTTACTCCCATGGATTGTAGCCTTTTTATTACAGAAGGTAGTTCATTGTTGAGATTTTGTTTCTCCAATGGATGATAGCCTTGTCATTATGGAAGGTTGTTCATTTTTAAGATTTTGTTACTCCAATGTATGGTAGCTTTGTCATTATTGAAGGTAGTTCATTGTTGAGATTTTGTTAGTCTATTGGATGGTAAACTTATCATTGTGTAAGGTAGTTTTTTGTTGAAATATTGTTACCCTAATGAATTGTAGCCTTCTCAATATGGAAGGTAGTTCATTTTTGATATTTTGTTACTCCAATGGATGGTAGCCTTGTCATTATGTAACGTAGTTCGTTGTTGAGATTTTTTTACTCCAATGTATGGTAGCTTTGTCATTATGGAAGGTAGTTCATTGTTGAGATTTTGTTAGTCCATTGGATGGTAGACATGTCATTATGGAAGGTAGTTTGTTGTTGAAATTTTGTTACTCCAATGGATTGTAGCCTTGTTAATATGGAAGGTAGTTCGTTGTTGATATTTTGTTACTCCAATGGATGGTAGCCTTGTCATTATGGAAGGTAATTCGTTGTTGAGATTTTTTTACTCCAATGGATGGTATCCTTGTCATTATGGATGGTAGTTTGTTGTTGAGATTTTATTACTCCATTGGATGGTAGCCTTGTCATTATGGATGGTAGTTCGTTGTTGATATTTTGTTACTCCTATGGATGGTTGCCTTGTCATTATGGATGGTAGTTCCTTGTTGAGATTTTGTTACTCCAATGGACAGTAGCCTTGTCATTATGAAAGGTAGTTCATATTTGAGATATTTTAACTCCACTGGATGGTAGCCTTGTCATTATGGAAGGTAGTTCGTTGTTGAGATTTTATTACTCCAAAGGATGGTATCCTTGTCATATGGAAGGTAGTTCGTTGTGTAGATTTTGTTATTCCCATTGATTGTAGCCATGTCATTACGGAAGGTAGTTCATTGTTGATATTTTGTTTCTCCAATTGATGATAGCCTTGTCATTATGGAAGGTAGTTCATTTTTGAGATTTTGTTACTCTAAAGGATGATAGCCTTCTCATTATGGATGGTAGTTCATTGTTTAGATTTTGTTACTCCAATGCATGGTAGCCTTGTCATTATGGAAGGTAGTTCATGTTGAAATTTTGTTACTCCAATGGATGGTAGCCTTTTCATTATGGAAGGTAGTTCGTTGTTGATATTTTGTTACTCCAATGGATGGAGCATTGTCATTATGGAAGGTACTTCGTTGTTGATATTTTTTTACTCCAATGGATGGTAGCCTTGTCATGATGGAAGGTAGTCCGCTATTGGGATTTTGTTACCCCGATGGATGGTATCCTTGTTATTATGGAAGGTAGTTCATTTTTAATATTTTGTTACTCCAATGGATGGTAGCCTTTTCATTATGTAAGGTAGTTCGTTGTTGAGATTTTTTTACTCCAATGTATGGTAGCTTTGTCATTATGGAAGGTAGTTCGTTGTTGAGATTTTGTTAGTCCATTGGATGGTAGACTTGTCATTATGGAAGGTAGTTTGTTGTTGAAATTTTTTTACTCCAATGGATGGTAGCCTTATCATTATGGAAGCTAGTTTGTTGTTGAGATTTTGTTACTCCAATGGATGGTAGCCTTTTCATTATGGAAGGATGTTCATTGTTAAGATTTTAATACTCCAATGGATGGTGGACTTGTAATTATGGAAGGTAGTTCGTTGTTGAGATTTTATTACTCCAATGAATTATGGCCTTGTCAATATGGAAGGTAGTTCGCTATTGGGATTTTGTTACCCCAATGGATATTAGCCTTGTTATTATGGAAGGTAGTTCATTTTTGATATTTTGTTACTCTAATGGATGGTAGCCTTGTCATTATGAAAGGTAGTTCTTTGTTGAGATTTTTTTACTCCAAAGGATGGTAGCTTTCTCATTATGGAAGGTAGTTCGTTGTTGAGGTTTTGTTACTCCCTTGGATTGTAGCCTTGTCATTATGGAAGGTAGTTCATTGTTGAGATTTTGTTTCTCAATGGATGATAGCCTTGTCATTATGGAAGGTTTTTCATTTTTAAGATTTTGTTACTCCAATGTATGGTAGCTTTGTCATTATGGAAGGTAGTTCGTTGTTGAGATTTTGTTAGTCTATTGGATGGTAAACTTATTATTATGGAAGGTAGTTTTTTGTTGAAATTTTGTTACCCTAATGAATTGTAGCCTTCTAAATATGGAAGGTAGTTCGTTGTTGAGATTTTGTTACTCCAATGGATGGTAGCCTTGTCATTATGGAAGGTAGTTCGTTGTTGATATTTTTTTACTCCAATGTATGGTAGCTTTGTCATTATGGAAGGTAGTTCGTTGTTGAGATTTTGTTAGTCCATTGGATGGTAGACTTGTCATTATGGAAGGTAGTTTGTTGTTGAGATTTTGTTACTCCAATGGATTGTAGCCTTGTTAATATGGAAGGTATTTCTTTGTTGAGATTTTGTTACTCCAATGGATGGTAGCCTTGTCATTATGGAAGGTATTTCGTTGCTTAGATTTCTTTACTCCAAAGAAAGGTATCCTTGTCATTAAGGATGGTATTTTGTTGTTGAGATTTTATTACTCCATTGGATGGTAGCCTTGTCATTATGGAAGGTAGTTTGTTGTTGAAATTTTTTTACTCCAATGGATGGTAGCCTTATCATTATGGAAGCTAGTTTGTTGTTGAGATTTTGTTACTCCAATGGATGGTAGCCTTTTCATTATGGAAGGTAGTTCATTGTTAAGATTTTAATACTCCAATGGATGGTGGTCTTGTCATTATGGAAGGTAGTTCGTTGTTGAGATTTTGTTACTCCAATGAATTATGGCCTTGTCAATATGGAAGGTAGTTCGCTATTGGGATTTTGTTACCCCAATGGATATTAGCCTTGTTATTAAGGAAGGTAGTTCATTTTTGATATTTTCTTACTCGAATGGATGGTAGCCTTGTCATTATGAAAGGTAGTTCTTTGTTGAGATTTTTTTACTCCAATGTATGTTAGCTTTGTCATTATGGAAGGTAGTTCATTGTTGAGATTTTGTTTGTCTATTGAATGGTAGACTTGTCATTATGGAAGGTAGTTTGTTGTTGAGATTTTGTTACTCCAATGGATGGTAGCCTTGTCATTATGGAAGGTAGTTCTTTGTTAAGATTTTATTACTCAAAAGGATGGTATCCTTGTCATTATGGAAGGTATTTCATTTTTGAGATTTTGTTACTCCAATGGATGGTAGCCTTGTCATTATGGAAGGTAGTTCGTTGTTGAGATTTTATTACTCCAAAGGATGGTAGCTTTCTCATTATGGAAGGTAGTTCGTTGTTGAGGTTTTGTTACTCCCATGGATTGTAGCCTTGTCATTATGGAAGGTAATTCATTGTTGAGATTTTGTTTCTCAATTGATGATAGCCTTGTCATTATGGAAGGTTATTCATTTTTAAGATTTTGTTACTCCAATGTATGGTAGCTTTGTCATTATGGAAGGTAGTTCGTTGTTGAGATTTTGTTAGTCTATTGGATGGTAAACTTATTATTATGGAAGGTAGTTTGTTGTTGAAATTTTGTTACCCTAATGAATTGTAGCCTTCTCAATATGGAAGGTAGTTCGTTGTTGAGATTTTGTTACTCCAATGGATGGTAGCCTTGTCATTATGAAAGGTAGTTCGTTGTTGATATTTTTTTACTCCAATGGATGGTATCCTTGTCATTATGGAAGGTATTTCATTTTTGAGATATTGTTACTCCAATGGATGGTAGCCTTGTCATTATGGAAGGTAGTTCATTGTTGAGATTTTATTACTCCAAAGGATGGTAGCCTTGTCATTATGGAAGGTAGTTCATTGTTGATATTTTGATACTTCAATGGATTGTAGCCTTGTCATTACGGAAGGTAGTTCATTGTTGAGATTTTGTTTCTCCAATAGATGATAGCCTTGTCATTATGGAAGGTAGTTCATTTTTGAGATTTTGTTACTCCAAAGGATGATAGCATTCTCATTATGGAAGGTAGTTCATTGTTTAGATTTTGTTATTCCAATGCATGGTAGCCTTGTCATTATGGAAGGTAGTTCGTGTTGAAATTTTGTTACTCCAATGGATGGTAGCCTTTTCATTATGGAAGGTAGTTCGTTCTTGATATTTTGTTACTCCAATGGATGGTAGCCTTGTCATTCTGCAAGGTAGTTCGTTGTTGAGATTTTGTTACTCCAATGGATGGTAGCCTTGTCATTATGGAAGGTAGTTCGTTGTTGAGATTTTGTAACTCCAATGGATGGTAGCCTTGTCATTATGAAAGCTAGTTCGTTGTTGAGATTTTTTTACTCCAATGGATAGTATTCTTGTCATTATGGATGGTAGTTTGTTGTTGATATTTTATTACTCCAATGTATGGTAGCCTTGTCATTATGGAAGGTAGTTCATTGTTTAAATTTTTTTACTCCAATGGATGGTAGCCTTATCATTATGGAAGGTAGTTCGTTGTTGATATTTTGTTACTTCAATGGATGGTAGCCTTGTCATTATGGAAGGTAGTTCATTTTTGAGATTTTGTTACTCCATAGGATGATAGCCTTCTCATTATGGAATGTAGTTCATTGTTTAGATTTTGTTACTCCAATACATGGTAGCCTTGTCATTATGGAAGGTAATTCGTGTTGAAATTTTGTTACTCCAATGGATGGTAGCCTTTTCATTATGCAAGGTAGTCCGTTGTTGATATTTAGTTACTCCAATGGATGGTAGCCTTGTCATTATGGAAGGTAGTTTATTGTTGATATTTTATTACTCCAATGGATGGTAGCCTTGTCATTATGGAAGGTAGTTAGCTATTGGGATTTTGTTACCCCAACGGATGGTAGCCTTGTTATTATGGAAGGTAGTTCATTTTTTTATATTTTGTTACTCCAATGGATGGTAGCCTTGTCATTATGAAAGGTAGTTCGTTGTTGAGATTTTATTACTCCAAAGGATGGTAGCCTACTCATTATGGAAGGTAGTTCGTTGTTGAGATTGTGTTACTCCCATGGATTGAAGCCTTGTCATTACGGAAGGTAATTCATTATTGAGATTTTGTTTCTCCAATGAATGATAGCCTTTTCATTATGGAAGGTTGTTCATTTTTAAGATTTTGTTACTCCAATGTATGGTAGCTTTGTCATTATGGAAGGTAGTTCGTTGTTGAGATTTTGTTAGTCTATTGGATGGTAAACTTATCATTATGGAAGGTAGTTTGTTGTTGAAATTTTGTTACCCCAATGAATTGTAGCCTTCTCAATATGAAAGGTAGTTCGTTGTTGAGATTTTGTTACTCCAATGGATGGTAGCCTTGTCATTATGGAAGGTAGTTCGTTGTTGAGATTTTTTTACTCCAATGGATGGTATCCTTGTCATTATGGAAGGTATTTTATTTTTGAGATATTGTTAGTCCAATGGATGGTAGCCTTGTCATTATGGAAGGTAGTTTGTTGTTGAGATTTTATTACTCCTAAGGATGGTAGCCTTGTCATTATGGAAGGTAGTTCGTTGTTGATATTTTGATACTTCCATGGATTGTAGCCTTGTCATTACGGAAGGTAGTTCATTGTTGAGATTTTCTTTCTCCAATGGATGATGTCCTTGTCATTATGGAAGGTAGTACATTTTTGGGATTTTGTTACTCCAAAGGATGATAGCATTCTCATTATGGAAGGTAGTTCATTGTTTAGATTTTGTGATTCCAATGCATGGTAGCCTTGTCATTATGGAAGGTAGTTCGTGTTGAAATTTTGTTACTCCAATGGATCGTAGCCATTTCAAAATGGAAGGTAGTTCGTTCTTGATATTTTATTACTCCAATGGATGGTAGCCTTGTCATTCTGGAAGGTAGTTCGTTGTTGAGATTTTGTAACTCCAATGGATGGTAGCCTTGTCATTCTAGAAGGTAGTTCGTTGTTGAGATTTTGTAACTCCAATGGATGGTAGCCTTGTCATTATGGAAGGTAGTTCGTTGTTGAGATTTTTTTACTCCAATGGATAGTATCCTTGTCATTATGGATGGTAGTTTGTTGTTGATATTTTATTACTCCAATGTATGGTAGCCTTGTCATTATGGAAGGTAGTTCATTGTTGAAATTTTTTTACTCTAATGGATGGTAGCCTTATCATTATGGAAGGTAGTTCGTTGTTGATATTTTGTTACTTCAATGGATGGTAGCCTTGTCATTATGGAAGGTAGTTCATTTTTAAGATTTTGTTACTCCACTGGATGATAGCCTTCTCATTATGGAAGGTAGTTCATTGTTTAGATTTTGTTACTCCAATGCATGGTAGCCTTGTCATTATGGAAGGTAGTTCGTGTTGAAATTTTGTTACTCAAATGGATGGTAGCCTTTTCATTATGGAAGGTAGTTCGTTGTTGATATTTAGTTACTCCAATGGATGGTAGCCTTGTCATTATGGAAGGTAGTTTATTGTTGATATTTTATTACTCCAATGGATGGTAGCCTTGTCATTATGGAAGGTACTTAGCTATTGGGATTTTGTTACCCCAACGGATGGTAGCCTTGTTATTATGGAAGGTAGTTCATATTTTATATTTTGTTACTCCAATGGATGGTAGCCTTCTCATTATGGAAGGTAGTTCGTTGTTGAGATTTTGTTACTCCCATGGATTGTAGCCTTGTCATTACGGAAGGTAGTTCATTGTTGAGATTTTGTTTCCCCAATGGATGATAGCCTTGTCATTATGGAAGGTTGTTCATTTTTAAGATTTTGTTACTCCAATGTATGGTAGCTTTGTCATTATGGAAGGTAGTTCGTTGTTGAGATTTTGTTAGTGTATTGGATGGTAAACTTATCATTATTGAAGGTAGTTTGTTGTTGAAATTTTGTTACCCCAATGAATTGTAGCCTTCTCAATATGGAAGGTAGTTCGTTGTTTAGATTTTGTTACTCCAATGGATGGTAGCCTTGTCATTATGGAAGGTAGTTCGTTGTTATGATTTTGTTAGTCCACTGGATGGTAGACATTTCATTATGGAAGGTAGTTTGTTGTTGAAATTTTGTTACTCCAATGGATTGTAGCCTTGTTAATATGGAAGGTAGTTCGTTGTTGATATTTTGTTACTCCAATGGATGGTAGCCTTGTCATTATGGAAGATAATTCGTTGTTGAGATTTTTTTACTCCAATGGATGGTATCCTTGTCATTATGGATGGTAGTTTGTTGTTGAGATTTTATTACTCCATTGGATGGTAGCCTTGTCATTATGGAAGGTAGTTCGTTGTTGATATTTTTTTACTCCTATGGATGGTTGCCTTGTCATTATGGATGGTAGTTCCTTGTTGAGATTTTGTTACTCCAATGGACGGTAGCCTTGTCATTATGAAAGGTAGTTCATATTTGAGATATTGTTACTCCACTGGATGGTAGCCTTGTCATTATGGAAGGTAGTTCGTTGTTGAGATTTTATTACTCCAAAGGATGGTATCCTTGTCATATGGAAGGTAGTTCGTTATGTAGATTTTGTTATTCCCATTGATTGTAGCCATGTCATTATGGAAGGTAGTTCGTTGTTGAGATTTTGTAACTCCAATGGATGGTAGCCTTGTCATTATGGAAGGTAGTTCGTTGTTGAGATTTTGTAACTCCAATGGATAGTATCCTTGTCATTATGGATGGTAGTTTGTTGTTGATATTTTATTACTCCAATGTATGGTAGCCTTGTCATTATGGAAGGTAGTTCGTTGTTGATATTTTTTTACTCCAATGGATGGTAGCCTTATCATTATGGAAGGTAGTTCGTTGTTGATATTTTGTTACTCCAATGGATGCTAGCCTTGTCATTCTGGAAGGTAGTTCGTTGTTGAGATTTTGTTTCTCCAATGGATGGTAGCCTTGTCATTATGGAAGGTAGTTAGCTATTGGGATTTTGTTACCCAAATGGATGGTAGCCTTGTTATTATGGAAGGTAGTTCATTTTTGATATTTTGTTACTCCAATGGATGGTAGCCTTGTCATTATGTAAGGTAGTTCGTTGTTGAGATTTTTTTACTCCAATGTATGGTAGCTTTGTTATTATGGAAGGTAGTTCGTTGTTATGATTTTGTTAGTCCACTGGATGGTAGGCATTTCATTATGGAAGGTAGTTTGTTGTTGAAATTTTGTTACTCCAATGGATTGTAGCCTTGTTAATATGGAAGGTAGTTCGTTGTTGATATTTTGTTACTCCAATGGATGGTAGCCTTGTCATTATGGAAGATAATTCGTTGTTGAGATTTTTTTACTCCAATGGATGGTATCCTTGTCATTATGGATGGTAGTTTGTTGTTGAGATTTTATTACTCCATTGGATGGTAGCCTTGTCATTATGGAAGGTAGTTCGTTGTTGATATTTTTTTACTCCTATGGATGGTTGCCTTGTCATTATGGATGGTAGTTCCTTGTTGAGATTTTGTTACTCCAATGGACGGTAGCCTTGTCATTATGAAAGGTAGTTCATATTTGAGATATTGTTACTCCACTGGATGGTAGCCTTGTCATTACGGAAGGTAGTTCATTGTTGATATTTTGTTTCTCCAATTTATGATAGCCTTCTCATTATGGATGGTAGTTCATTGTTTAGATTTTGTTACTCCAATGCATGGTAGCCTTGTCATTATGGAAGGTAGTTCATGTTGAAATTTTGTTACTCCAATGGATGGTAGCCTTTTCATTATGGAAGGTAGTTCGTTGTTGATATTTTGTTACTCCAATGGATGGAGCCTTGTCATTATGGAAGGTACTTCGTTGTTGATATTTTTTTATTCCAATGGATGGTAGCCTTGTCATGATGGAAGGTAGTTCGCTATTGGGATTTTGTTACCCCGATGGATGGTATCCTTGTTATTATGGAAGGTAGTTCATTTTTAATATTTTGTTACTCCAATGGATGGTAGCCTTTTCATTATGTAAGGTAGTTCGTTGTTGAGATTTTTTTACTCCAATGTATGGTAGCTTTGTTATTATGGAAGGTAGTTCGTTGTTGAGATTTTGTTAGTCCATTGGATGGTAGACTTGTCATTATGGAAGGTAGTTTGTGGTTGAGATTTTGTTACTCCAATGGATTGTAGCCTTGTTAATAAGGAAGGTAGTTCTTTGTTGAGATTTTGTTACTCCAATGGATGGTAGCCTTGTCATTATGGAAGGTATTTCGTTGCTTAGATTTTTTTACTCCAAAGAAAGGTATCCTTGTCATTAAGGATGGTATTTTGTTGTTGAGATTTTATTACTCCATTGTATGGTAGCCTTGTCATTATGGAAGGTAGTTTGTTGTTGAAATTTTTTTACTCCAATGGATGGTAGCCTTATCATTATGGAAGCTAGTTTGTTATTGAGATTTTGTTACTCCAATGGATGGTAGCCTTTTCATTATAAAAGGTAGTTCGTTGTTAAGATTTTAATACTCCAATGGATGGTGGACTTGTCATTATGGAAGGTAGTTCATTGTTGAGATTTTGTTACTCTAATGAATTATGGCCTTGTCAATATGGAAGGTAGTTCGCTATTGGGATTTTGTTACCCCAATGGATATTAGCCTTGTTATTATGGAAGGTAGTTCATTTTTGATATTTTGTTACTCCAATGGATGGTAGCCTTGTCATTATGAAAGGTAGTTCTTTGTTGAGATTTTTTTACTCCAATGTATGGTAGCTTTGTCATTATGGAAGGTAGTTCATTGTTGAGATTTTGTTTGTCTATTGAATGGTAGACTTGTCATTATGGAAGGTAGTTTGTTGTTGAGATTTTGTTACTCCAACGGATGGTAGCCTTGTCATTATGGAAGGTAGTTCGTTGTTAAGATTTTATTACTCAAAAGCATAGTATCCTTGTCATTATGGAAGGTATTTCATTTTTGAGATTTTGTTACTCCAATGGATGGTAGCCTTGTCATTATGGAAGGTAGTTCGTTGTTGAGATTTTATTACTCCAAAGGATGGTAGCCTTCTCATTATGGAAGGTAGTTCATTGTTGAGGTTTTGTTACTCCCATGGATTGTAGCCTTGTCATTACGGAAGGTAGTTCATTGTTGAGATTTTGTTTCTCAATGGATGATAGCCTTGTCATTATGGAAGGTTGTTCATTTTTAAGATTTTGTTACTCCAATGTATGGTAGCTTTGTCAATATGGAAGGTAGTTCGTTGTTGAGATTTTGTTTCTCCAATGGATGATAGCCTTGTCATTATGGAAGGTAGTACATTTTTGAGATTTTGCTACTCCAAAGGATGATAGCATTCTCATTATGGAAGGTAGTTCATTGTTTAGATTTTGTTATTCCAATGCATGGTAGCCTTGTTATTATGGAAGTTAGTTCGTGTTGAAATTTTGTTACTCCAATGGATGGTAGCCTTTTCATTATGGAAGGTAGTTCGTTCTTGATATTTTGTTACTCCAATGGATGGTAGCCTTGTCATTCTGGAAGGTAGTTCGTTGTTGAGATTTTGTTACTCCAATGGGTGGTATCCTTGTAATTATGGAAGGTAGTTCGTTGTTGATATTTTGTAACTCCAATGGATGGTAGCCTTGTCATTATGGAAGGTAGTTCGTTGTTGAGATTTTTTTACTCCAATGGATAGTATCCTTGTCATTATGGATGGTAGTTTGTTGTTGATATTTTATTACTCCAATGTATGGTAGCCTTGTCATTATGGAAGGTAGTTCGTTGTTGAAATTTTTTTACTCCAATGGATGGTAGCCTTATCATTATGGAAGGTAGTTCGTTGTTGATATTTTGTTACTTCAATGGATGGTAGCCTTGTCATTATGGAAGGTAGTTCATTTTTGAGATTTTGTTACTCCATAGGAGGATAGCCTTCTCATTATGGAAGGTAGTTCATTGTTTAGATTTTTTTACTCCAATGCATGGTAGCCTTGTCATTATGGAAGGTAGTTCGTGTTGAAATTTTGTTACTCCAATGGATAGTAGCCTTTTCATTATGGAAGGTAGTTCGTTGTTGATATTTAGTTACTCCAATGGATGGTAGCCTTGTCATTATCGAAGGTAGTTTATTGTTGATATTTTATTACTCCAATGGATGGTAGCCTTGTCATTATGGAAGTTAGTTAGCTATTGGGATTTTGTTACCCCAACGAATGGTAGCCTTGTTATTATGGAAGGTAGTTCATTTTTTATATTTTGTTACTCCAATGGATGGTAGCCTTGTCATTATGAAAGGTAGTTCGTTGTTGAGATTTTATTACTCCAAACGATGGTAGCCTTCTCATTATGGAAGGTAGTTCGTTGTTGAGATTTTTTTACTCCCATGGATTGTAGCCTCGTCATTACGGAAGGTAGTTCATTGGTGAGATTTTGTTTCTCCAAAGGATGATAGCCTTGTCATTATGGAAGGTTGTTCATTTTTAATATTTTGTTACTCCAATGTATGGTAGCTTTGTCATTATGGAAGGTAGTTCGTTGTTGAGATTTTGTTAGTCTATTGGATGGTAAACTTATCATTATGGAAGGTAGTTTGTTGTTGAAATTTTGTTACCCAAATGGATTGTAGCCTTGTCAATATGGAAGGTAGTTCGTTGTTGAGATTTTGTTACTCCAATGGATGGTAGCCTTGTCATTATGGAAGGTAGTTCGTTGTTGAGATTTTTTTACTCCAATGGATGGTATCCTTGTCATTATGGAAGGTATTTCATTTTTGAGATATTGTTACTCCAATGGATGGTAGTCTTGTCATTATGGAAGGTAGTTCATTGTTAAGATTTTATTACTCCAAAGGATGGTAGCCTTGTCATTATGGAAGGTAGTTCGTTGTTGATATTTTGATACTTCCATGGATTGTAGCTTTGTCATTACGGAAGGTAGTTCATTGTTGAGATTTTGTTTCTCCAATGGATGATAGCCTTGTCATTACGAAAGGTAGTTCATTGTTGAGATTTTGTTTCTCCAATGGATGATAGCCTTGTCATTATGGAAGGTAGTACATTTTTGAGATTTTGTTACTCCAAAGGATGATAGCATTCTCATTATGGAAGGTAGTTCATTGTTTAGATTTTGTTATTCCAATGCATGGTAGCCTTGTCATTATGGAAGGTAGTTCGTGTTGAAATTTTGTTACTCCAATGGATGGTAGCCTTTTCATTATGGAAGGTAGTTCGTTCTTAAAATTTTTTACTCCAATGGATGGTAGCCTTGTCATTCTGGAAGGTAGTTTGTTGTTGAGATTTTGTTAATCCAAGGGATGGTAGCCTTGTCATTATGGAAGGTAGTTAGCTATTGGGGTTTTGTTACCCCAACGGATGGTACCCTTGTTATTATGGATGGTTGTTCATTTTTTATATTTTGTTACTCCAATGGATGGTAGCCTTGTCATTATGAAAGGTAGTTTGTTGTTGAGATTTTATTACTCCAAAGGATGGTAGCCTTCTCATTATGGAAGGTAGTTCGTTGTTGATATTTTGTTACTCCCATGGATTGTAGCCTTGTCATTACGGAAGGTAGTTCATTGTTGAGATTTTGTTACTCCAATGGATGGTAGCCTTGTCATTATGGAAGGTAGTTCGTTGTTTTGATTTTTTTACTCCAATGGATAGTATCCTTGTCATTACGGATGGTAGTTTGTTATTGATATTTTATTACTCCAATGTATGGTAGCCTTGTCATTATGGAAGGTAGTTCGTTGTTGAAATTTTTTTACTCCAATGGATGGTAGCCTTATCATTATGGAAGGTAGTTCATTGTTGATATTTTGTTACTTCAATGGATGGTAGCCTTGTCATTATGGAAGGTAGTTCATTTTTGAGATTTTGTTACTCCATAGGATGATAGCCTTCTCATTATGGAAGGTAGTTAATTGTTTGGATTTTGTTACTCCAATGCATGGTAGCCTTGTCATTATGGAAGGTAGTTCGTGTTGCAATTTTTTTACTCCAATGGATGGTAGCCTTTTCATTATGGAAGGTAGTTCCTTGTTGATATTTAGTTACTCCAATGGATGGTAGCCTTGTCATTATGGAAGGTAATTTATTATTGATATTTTATTACTCCAATGGATGGTAGCCTTGTCATTATGGAAGGTAGTTAGCTATTGGGATTTTGTTACCCCAACGGATGGTAGCCTTGTTATTATGGAAGGTAGTTCATTTTTTATATTTTGTTACTCCAATGGATGGTAGCCTTTTCATTATGAAAGGTAGTTCGTTGTTGAGATTTTATTACTCCAAAGGATGGTAGCCTTCTCATTATGGAATGTAGTTTGTTGTTGAGATTTTGTTACTCCCATGGATTGTAGCCTTGTCATTACGGAAGGTAGTTCATTGTTGAGATTTTGTTTCTCCAATAGATGATAGCCTTGTCATTATGGAAGGTTGTTCATTTTTAAGATTTTGGTACTCCAATGTATGGTAGCTTTGTCATTATGGAAGGTAGTTCGTTGTTGAGATTTTGTGAGTCTCTTGGATGGTAAACTTATCATTATGGAAGGTAGTTTGTTGTTGAAATTTTGTTACCCAAATGGATTGTAGCCTTGTCAATATGGAAGGTAGTTTGTTGTTGAGATTTTGTTACTCCAATGGATGGTAGCCTTGTCATTATGGAAGGTAGTTTGTTGTTGAGATTTTTTTACTCCAATGGATGTTATCCTTGACATTATGGAAGGTATTTCATTTTTCAGATATTGTTACTCCAATGGATGGTAGCCTTGTCATTATGGAAGGTAGTTCATTGTTAAGATTTTATTACTCCAAAGGATGGTAGCCTTGTCATTATGGAATGTAGTTCGTTGATGAGATTTTGTTACTCCCATGGATTGTAGCCTTGTCATTATGGAAGGTTGTTCGTTGTTGATATTTTGATACTTCCATGGATTGTAGCCTTGTCATTCTGGAAGGTAGTTCTTTGTTGAGATTTTGTTTCTCCAATGGAAGATAGCCTTGTCATTATGGAATGTAGTTCATTTTTGAGATTTTGTTACTCCAAAGGATGATAGCCTTCTCATTATGGAAGGTAGTTAATTTTTTAGATTTTGTTACTCCAATGCATGGTAGCCTTGTCATTATGGAAGGTAGTTCGTGTTGAAATTTTGTTACTCCAATGGATGGTAGCCTTTTCATTATGGAAGGTAGTTCGTTGTTGATATTTTGTTACTCCAATGGATGGTAGCCTTGTCATTCTGGAAGGTAGTTCGTTGTTGAGATTTGTTACTCCAATGGATGGTAGCCTTGTCATTATGGAAGGTAGTTCATTTTTGATATTTTGTTACTCCAATGGATGGTAGCCTTGTCATTATGTAAGGTAGTTCGTTGTTGAGATTTTTTTACTCCAATGTATGGTAGCTTTGTCATTATGGAAGGTAATTCGTTGTTGAGATTTTATTAGTCCATTGGATGGTAGACATGTCATTATGGAAGGTAGTTTGTTGTTGAAATTTTATTACTCCAATGGATTATAGCCTTGTTAATATAAAAGGTAGTTCGTTGTTGATATTTTGTTACTCCAATGGATGGTAGCCTTGTCATTATGGAAGGTAATTCGTTGTTGAGATTTTTTTACTCCAATGGATGGTTTCCTTGTCATTATGGATGGTAGTTTGTTGTTGAGATTTTATTACTCCATTGGATGGTAGCCTTGTCATTATGGAAGGTAGTTCGTTGTTGAAATTTTTTTACTCCAATAGATGGTAGCCTTATCATTATGGAAGGTAGTTTGTTGTTGAGATTTTATTACTCCAATGGATGGTAGCCTTGTCATTATGGAAGGTAGTTCGTTGTTGATATTTTGTTACTCCTATGGATGGTTGCCTTGTCATTATGGATGGTAGTTCCTTGTTGAGATTTTGTTACTCCAATGGACGGTAGCCTTTTCATTATGGAAGGTAGTTCATATTTGAGATATTGTTACTCCACTTGATGGTAGCCTTGTCAATATGGAAGGTAGTTCGTTGTTGAGATTTTATTACTCCAAAGGATGGTATCCTTGTCATATGGAAGGTAGTTTGTTGTTGAGATTTTGTTATTCCCATTGATTGTAGCCTTGTCATTACGGAAGGTAGTTCATTGTTGATATTTTGTTTCTCCAATTAATGATAGCCTTGTCATTATGGAAGGTAGTTCTTTTTTGAGATTTTGTTACTCTAAAGGATGATAGCCTTCTCATTATGGAAGGTAGTTCATTTTTTAGATTTTTTTACTCCAATGCATGGTAGCCTTTTCATTATGGAAGGTAGTTCGTTGTTGATATTTAGTTACTCCAATGGATGGTAGCCTTGTCATTATGGAAGGTAGTTTATTGTTGATATTTTATTACTCCAATGGATGGTAGCCTTGTCATTATGGAAGGTAGCTAGCTATTGGGATTTTGTTACCCAAACGGATGGTAGCCTTGTTATTATGGAAGGTAGTTCATTTTTTATATTTTGTTACTCCAATGGATGGTAGCCTTGTCATTATGAAAGGTAATTCGTTGTTGAGATTTTTTTACTCCAAACGATGGTAGCCTTCTCATTATGGAAGGTAGTTCGTTGTTGAGATTTTGTTACTCCCATGGATTGTAGCCTTGTCATTACGGAAGGTAGTTCGTTGTTGAGATTTTGTTTCTCCAATGGATGATAGCGTTGTCATTATGGAAGGTTGTTCATTTTTAATATTTTGTTACTCTAATGTATGGTAGCTTTGTCAATATGGAAGGTAGTTCGTTGTTGAGATTTTGTTAGTCTATTGGATGGTAAACTTATCATTATGGAAGGTAGTTTGTTGTTGAAATTTTGTTACCCCAATGAATTGTAGCCTTCTCAATATGGAAGGTAGTTCGTTGTTGAGATTTTGTTACTCCAATGGATGGTAGCCTTGTCATTATGGAAAGTAGTTCGTAGTTGACATTTTTTTACTCCAATGGATGGTATCCTTGTCATTATGGAAGGTATTTTATTTTTGAGATATTGTTACTCCAATGGATGGTAGCCTTGTCATTATGGAAGGTAGTTCGTTGTTGAGATTTTATTACTCCAAAGGATGGTAGCCTTGTCATTATGGAAGGTAGTTCTATGTTGATATTTTGATACTTCCATGGATTGTAGCCTTGTCTTTACGGAAGGTAGTTCATTGTTGATATTTTGTTTCTCCAATGGATGATATCCTTGTCATTATGGAAGGTAGTTCAATTTTGAGATTTTGTTACTCCAAAGGATGATAGCATTATCATTATGGAAGGTAGTTCATTGTTTAGATTTTGTTACTCCAATGCATGGTAGCCTTGTCATAATGGAAGGTTGTTTGTGTTGAAATTTTGTTACTCCAATGGATGGTAGCCTTTTCATTATGTAAGGTAGTTCGTTGTTGATATTTAGTTACTCCAATGGATGGAAGCCTTTTCATTATGGAAGGTAGTTCGTTCTTGATATTTTGTTACTCCAATGGATGGTATCCTTGTCATTATGAAAGGTAGTTCGTTGTTGAGATTTTGTTACTCCAATGGATGGTAGCCTTGTCATTATGGAAGGTAGTTCGTTGTTGAGATTTCGTAACTCCAATGGATGGTAGCCTTGTCATTATGGAAGGTAGTTCGTTGTTGAGATTTTTTTACTCCAATGGATAGTATCCTTGTCATTAGGGATGGTAGTTTGTTGTTGATATTTTATTACTCCAATGTATGGTAGCCTTGTCATTATGGAAGGTAGTTCGTTGTTGAAATTTTTTTACTCCAATGGATGGTAGCCTTATAATTATGGAAGGTAGTTCATTGTTGATATTTTGTTACTTCAATGGATGGTAGCCTTGTAATTATGGAAGGTAGTTCATTTTTGAGATTTTGTTACTCCATAGGATGATAGCTTTCTCATTATGGAAGGTAGTTCATTTTTTAGATTTTTTTACTCCAATGCATGGTAGCCTTGTCATTATGGAAGGTAGTTCGTGTTGAAATTTTGTTACTCCAATGGATGGTAGCCTTTTCATTATGGAAGGTAGTTCTTTGTTGATATTTAGTTACTCCAATGGATGGTAGCCTTTTCATTATGGAAGGTAGTTTATTGTTGATATTTTATTACTCCAATGGATGGTAGCCTTGTCATTATGGAAGGTAGTTAGCTATTAGGATTTTGTTACCCCAACGGATGGTAGCCTTGTTATTATGGAAGGTAGTTCATTTTTTATATTTTGTTACTCCAATGGATGGTAGCCTTGTCATTATGAAAGGTAGTTCGTTGTTTAGATTTTATTACTCCAAAGGATGGTAGCCTTCTCATTATGGAAGGTAGTTCGTTGTTGAGATTTTGTTACTCCCATGGATTGTAGCCTTGTCATTACGGAAGGTAGTTCATTTTTGAGATTTTGTTTCTCCAATGGATGATAGCCTTGTCATTATGGAAGGTTTTTCATTTTTAAGATTTTGTTACTCCAATGTATGGTAGCTTTGTCATTATGGAAGGTAGTTTGTTGTTAAGATTTTGTTAGTCTATTGGATGGTAAACGTATCATTATGGAAGGTAGTTTGTTGTTGAAATTTTGTTACGCCAATGAATTGTAGCCTTCTCAATATGGAAGGTAGTTCCTTGTTGAGATTTTGTTACTCCAATGGATGGTAGCCTTGTCATTATGGAAGGTAGTTCGTTGTTGACATTTTTTTACTCCAATGGATGGTATCCTTGTCATTATGGAAGGTATTTTATTTTTGAGATATTGTTACTCCAATGGATGGTAGCCTTGTCATTATGGAAGGTAGTTCGTTGTTGAGATTTTATTACTCCTAAGGATGGTAGCTTTGTCATTATGGAAGGTAGTTCGTTGTTGATATTTTGATACTTCCATGGATTGTAGCCTTGTCATTATGGAAGGTAGTTCATTGTTGAGATTTTGTTTCTCCAATGGATGATAGCCTTGTCATTATGGAAGGTAGTTCATTTTTGAGATTTTGTTACTCCAAAGGATGATATCCTTCTCATTATGGAAGGTAGTTCATTGTTTAGATTTTGTTACCCCAATGCTTGGTAGCCTTGTCATTATGGAAGGTTGTTTGTGTTGAAAGTTTGTTACCCCAATTGATGGTAGCCTTTTCATTATGGAAGGTAGTTCGTTGTTAATATTTTGTTACTCCAATGGATGGTAGCCTTGTCTTTCTGGAAGGTAGTTCGTTGTTGAGATTTTGTTACTCCAATGGATGGTATCCTTGTCATTATGAAAGGTAGTTCGTTGTTGAGATTTTTTTACTCCAATGTATGGTAGCTTTGTCATTATGGAAGGTAGTTCGTTGTTGAGAATTTGTAACTCCAATGGATGGTAGCCTTGTCATTATGGAAGGTAGTTCGTTGTTGAGATTTTTTTACTCCAATGGATGGTATCCTTCTCATTATGGAAGGTATTTCATTTTTGAGATATTGTTACTCCAATGGATGGTAGCCTTTTCATTATGGAAGGTAGTTCATTGTTGAGATTTTATTAATCCAATGGATGGTAGCCTTGTCATTATGGAAGGTAGTTCGTTGTTGAGATTTTGTTACTCCAATGGATGGTAGCCTTGTCATTATGGAAGGTAGTTAGCTATTGGGATTTTGTTACCCAAATGGATGGTAGCCTTGTTATTATGGAAGGTGGTTCATTTTTGATATTTTGTTACTCCAATGGATGGTAGCCTTGTCATTATGTAAGGTAGTTCGTTGTTGAGATTTTTTTACTCCAATGTATGGTAGCTTTGTCATTATGGAAGGTAGTTCGTTGTTGAGATTTTGTTAGTCCATTGGATGGTAGACATGTCATTATGGAAGGTAGTTTGCTGTTGAAATTTTGTTACTCCAATGGATTGTAGCCTTGTTAATATGGAAGGTAGTTCGTTGTTGATATTTTGTTACTCCAATGGATGGTATCCTTGTCATTATGGATGGTAGTTGGTTGTTGAGATTTTATTACTCCATTGGATGGTAGCCTTGTCATTATGGAAGGTAGTTCGTTGTTGAGATTTTGTTACTCCAATGGATGGTAGCCTTATCATTATGGAATGTAGTTCGTTGTTGGTATTTTGTTACTCCTATGGATGGTTGCCTTGTCATTATGGATGGTAGTTCCTTGTTGAGATTTTGTTACTCCAATGGACGGTAGCCTTGTCATTATGAAAGGTAGTTCATATTTGAGATATTGTTACTCCACTGGATGGTAGCCTTGTCATTATGGAAGGTAGTTCGTTGTTGAGATTTTATTACTCCAAAGGATGGTATCCTTGTCATATGGAAGGTAGTTCGTTGTTGAGATTTTGTTATTCCCATTGATTGTAGCCTTGTCATTACGGAAGGTAGTTCATTGTTGATATTTTGTTTCTCCAATTTATGATAGCCTTGTCATTATGGAAGGTAGTTCATTTTTGAGATTTTGTTACTCTAAAGGATGATAGCCTTCTCATTATGGATGGTAGTTCATTGTTTAGATTTTGTTACTCCAATGCATGGTAGCCTTGTCATTATGGAAGGTAGTTCATGTTGAAATTTTGTTACTCCAATGGATGGTAGCCTTTTCATTATGGAAGGTAGTTCGTTGTTGATATTTTGTTACTCCAATGGATGGAGCCTTGTCATTATGGAAGGTACTTCGTTGTTGATATTTTTTTACTCCAATGGATGGTAGCCTTGTCATGATGGAAGGTAGTTCGCTATTGGGATTTTGTTACCCCGATGGATGGTATCCTTGTTATTATGGAAGGTAGTTCATTTTTAATATTTTGTTACTCCAATGGATGGTAGCCTTGTCATTATGTAAGGTAGTTCTTTGTTGAGATTTTTTTACTCCAATGTATGGTAGCTTTGTCATTATGTAAGGTAGTTCGTTGTTGAGATTTTGTTAGTCCATTGGATGGTAGAGTTGTCATTATGGAAGGTAGTTTGTTGTTGAGATTTTGTTACTCCAATGGATTGCAGCCTTTTTAATATGGAAGGTAGTTCTTTGTTGAGATTTTGTTACTCCAATGGATGGTAGCCTTGTCATTATGGAAGGTATTTCGTTGCTTAGATTTTTTTACTCCAAAGAAAGGTATCCTTGTCATTAAAGATGGTATTTTGTTGTTGAGATTTTATTACTCCATTGGATGGTAGCCTTGTCATTATGGAAGGTAGTTTGTTGTTGAAATTTTTTTACTCCAATGAATGGTAGCCTTATCATTATGGAAGGTAGTTTGTTGTTGAGATTTTGTTACTCCAATGGATGGTAGCCTTTTCATTATGGAAGGTAGTTCGTTGTTAAGATTTTAATACTCCAATGGATGGTGGACTTGTCATTATGGAAGGTAGTTCGTTGTTGAGATTTTGTTACTCCAATGAATTATGGCCTTGTCAATATTGAAGGTAGTTCGCTATTGGCATTTTGTTGCCCCAATGGATATTAGCCTTGTTATTATGGAAGGTAGTTCATTTTTGATATTTTGTTACTCCAATGGATGGTAGCCTTGTCATTATGAAAGGTAGTTCGTTGTTGAGATTTTTTTACTCCAATGTATGGTAGCTTTGTCATTATGGAAGGTAGTTCATTGTTGAGATTTTGTTTGTCTATTGAATGGTAGACTTGTCATTATGGAAGGTAGTTTGTTGTTGAGATTTTGTTACTCCAATGGATGGTAGCCTTGTCATTATGGAAGGTAGTTCGTTGTTAAGATTTTATTACTCAAAAGGATGGTATCCTTGTCATTATGGAAGGTATTTCATTTTTGAGATTTTGTTACTTCAATGGATGGTAGCCTTGTCATTATGGAAGGTAGTTCATTGTTGAGATTTTATTACTCCAAAGGATGGTAGCCTTCTCATTATGGAAGGTAGTTTGTTGTTGAGGTTTTGTTACTCCCATGGATTGTAGCCTTGTCATTACGGAAGGTAGTTCATTGTTGAGATTTTGTTTCTCAATGGATGATAGCCTTGTCATTATGGAAGGTTGTTCATTTTTAAGATTTTGTTACTCCAATGTATGGTAGCTTTGTCATTATGGAAGGTAGTTCGTTGTTGAGATTTTGTTAGTCTATTGGATGGTAAACTTATCATTATGGAAGGTAGTTTGTTCTTGAAATTTTGTTACCCCAATGAATTGTAGCCTTCTCAATATGGAAGGTAGTTCGTTGTTGAGATTTTGTTACTCCAATGGATGGTAGCCTTGTCATTATGGAAGGTAGTTCGTTGTTGAGATTTTTTTACTCCAATGGATGGTATCCTTGTCATTATGGAAGGTATTTCATTTTTGAGATATTGTTACTCCAATGGATGGTAGCCTTGTCATTATGGAAGGTAGTTCATTGTTGAGATTTTATTACTCCAAAGGATGGTAGCCTTGTCATTATGGAAGGTAGTTCGTTGTTGATATTTTGATACTTCAATGGATTGTAGCCTTGTCATTACGGAAGGTAGTTCATTGTTGAGATTTTGTTTTTCCAATGGATGATAGCCTTGTCATTATGGAAGGTAGTTCATTTTTGAGATTTTGTTACTCCAAAGAATGATAACATTCTCATTATGGAAGGTAGTTCATTGTTTAGATTTTGTTATTCCAATGCATGGTAGCCTTGTCATTATGGAAGGTAGTTCGTGTTGAAATTTTGTTACTCCAATGGATGGTAGCCTTTTCATTATGGAAGGTAGTTCGTTCTTGATATTTTGTTACTCCAATGGATGGTAGCCTTGTCATTCTGTAAGGTAGTTCGTTGTTGAGATTTTGTTACTCCAATGGATGGTAGCCTTATCATTATGGATGGTAGTTTGTTGTTGAGATTTTGTAACTCCAATGGATGGTAGCCTTGTCATTATGGAAGGTAGTTCGTTGTTGAGATTTTTTTACTCCAATGGATAGTATTCTTGTCATTATGGATGGTAGTTTGTTGTTGATATTTTATTACTCCAATGTATGGTAGCCTTGTCATTATGGAAGGTAGTTCATTGTTGAAATTTTTTTACTCCAATGGATGGTAGCCTTATCATTATTGAAGGTAGTTCGTTGTTGATATTTTGTTACTTCAATGGATGGTAGCCTTGTCATTATGGAAGGTAGTTCATTTTTGAGATTTTGTTACTCCATAGGATGATAGCCTTCTCATTATGGAAGGTAGTTCATTGTTTAGATTTTGTTAATCCAATGCATGGTGGCCTTGTCATTATGGAAGGTAGTTCGTGTTGAAATTTTGTTACTCCAATGGATGGTAGCCTTTTCATTATGGAAGGTAGTTCGTTGTTGATATTTAGTTACTCCAATGGATGGTAGCCTTGTCATTATGGAAGGTAGTTTATTGTTGATATTTTATTACTCCAATGGATGGTAGCCTTGTCATTATGGAAGGTAGTTAGCTATTGGGATTTTGTTACCCCAACGGATGGTAGCCTTGTTATTATGGAAGGTAGTTCATTTTTTATATTTTGTTACTCCAATGGATGGTAGCCTTGTCATTATGAAAGGTAGTTCGTTGTTGAGATTTTATTACTCCAAAGGATGGTAGCCTTCTCATTATGGAAGGTAGTTTGTTGTTGAGATTTTGTTACTCCCATGGATTGTAGCCTTGTCATTACGGAAGGGAGTTCATTGTTGAGATTTTGTTTCTCCAATGGATGATAGCCTTGTCATTATGGAAGGTTGTTCATTTTTAAGATTTTGTTACTCCAATGTATGGTAGCTTTGTCATTATGGAAGGTAGTTCATTGTTGAGATTTTGTTAGTCTATTGGATGGTAAAATTATCATTATGGAAGGTAGTTTGTTGTTGAAATTTTGTTACCCCAATGAATTGTAGCCTTCTCAATATGGAAGGTAGTTCGTTGTTGAGATTTTGTTACTCCAATGGATGGTAGCCTTGTCATCATGGAAGGTAGTTCGTTGTTGATATTTTTTTACTCCAATGGATGGTATCCTTGTCATTAAGGAAGGTATTTCATTTTTGAGATATTGTTACTCCAATGGATGGTAGCCTTGTCATTATGGAAGGTAGTTCATTGTTGAGATTTTATTACTCCAAAGGATGGTAGCCTTGTCATTATGGAAGGTAGTTCGTTGTTGATATTTTGATACTTCAATGGATTGTAGCCTTGTCATTACGGAAGGTAGTTCATTATTGAGATTTTATTTCTCCAATGGATGATAGCCTTGCCATTATGGAAGGTAGTTCATTTTTGAGATTTTGTTACTCCAAAGGTTGATAGCATTCTCATTATGGAAGGTAGTTAATTGTTTAGATTTTGTTATTCCAATGCATGGTAGCCTTGTCATTATGGAAGGTAGTTCGTGTTGAAATTTTGTTACTCCAATGGATGGTAGCCTTTTCATTATGGAAGGTAGTTCGTTCTTGTTATTTTGTTACTCCAATGGATGGTAGCCTTGTCATTCTGTAAGGTAGTTCGTTGTTGAGATTTTGTTACTCCAATGGATGGTAGCCTTGTCATTATGGAAGGTAGTTCGTTGTTGAGATTTTGTTACTCCAATGGATGGTAGCCTTGTCATTATGGAAGGTAGTTCGTTGTTGAGATTTTTTTACTCCAATGGATAGTATTCTTGTCATTATGGATGGTAGTTTGTTGTTGATATTTTATTACTCCAATGTATGGTAGCCTTATCATTATGGAAGGTAGTTCATTGTTGAAATTTTTTTACTCCAATGGATGGTAGCCTTTTCATTATGGAAGGTAGTTCGTTGTTGATATTTAGTTACTCCAATGGATGGTAGCCTTGTAATTATGGAAGGTAGTTCGTTGTTGAGATTTTTTTACTCCAATGGATGGTAGCCTTGTCATTATGGAAGGTAGTTAGCTATTGGGATTTTGTTACCCCGACGGATGGTAGCCTTGTTATTATGGAAGGTAGTTCATTTTTTATATTTTGTTACTCCAATGGATGGTAGCCTTGTCATTATGAAAGGTAGTTCGTTGTTGAGATTTTATTACTCCAAAGGATGGTAGCCTTCTCATTATGGAAGGTAGTTCGTTGTTGAGATTTTGTAAATCCCATGGATTGTAGCCTTGCCATTACGGAAGGTAGTTCATTGTTAAGATTTTGTTTCTCCAATGGATGATAGCCTTGTCATTATGGAAGGTTGTTCATTTTTAAGATTTTGTTACTCCAATGTATGGTAGCTCTGTCATTATGGAAGGTAGGTCGTTGTTGAGATTTTGTTAGTCTATTGGATGGTAAACTTATCATTATGGAAGGTAGTTTGTTGTTAAAATTTTGTTACCCCAATGAATTGTAGCCTTCTCAATATGGAAGGTAGTTCGTTGTTGAGATTTTGTTACTCCAATGGATGGTAGCCTTGTCATCATGGAAGGTAGTTCGTTGTTGATATTTTTTTACTCCAATGGATGGTATCCTTGTCATTAAGGAAGGTATTTCATTTTTGAGATATTGTTACTCCAATGGATGGTAGCCTTGTCATTATGGAAGGTAGTTCATTGTTGAGATTTTATTACTCCAAAGGATGGTAGCCTTGTCATTATGGAAGGTAGTTCGTTGTTGATATTTTGATACTTCAATGGATTGTAGCCTTGTCATTACGGAAGGTAGTTCATTATTGAGATTTTATTTCTCCAATGGATGATAGCCTTGCCATTATGGAAGGTAGTTCATTTTTGAGATTTTGTTACTCCAAAGGTTGATAGCATTCTCATTATGGAAGGTAGTTAATTGTTTAGATTTTGTTATTCCAATGCATGGTAGCCTTGTCATTATGGAAGGTAGTTCGTGTTGAAATTTTGTTACTCCAATGGATGGTAGCCTTTTCATTATGGAAGGTAGTTCGTTCTTGTTATTTTGTTACTCCAATGGATGGTAGCCTTGTCATTCTGTAAGGTAGTTCGTTGTTGAGATTTTGTTACTCCAATGGATGGTAGCCTTGTCATTATGGAAGGTAGTTCGTTGTTGAGATTTTGTTACTCCAATGGATGGTAGCCTTGTCATTATGGAAGGTAGTTCGTTGTTGAGATTTTTTTACTCCAATGGATAGTATTCTTGTCATTATGGATGGTAGTTTGTTGTTGATATTTTATTACTCCAATGTATGGTAGCCTTATCATTATGGAAGGTAGTTCATTGTTGAAATTTTTTTACTCCAATGGATGGTAGCCTTTTCATTATGGAAGGTAGTTCGTTGTTGATATTTAGTTACTCCAATGGATGGTAGCCTTGTAATTATGGAAGGTAGTTCGTTGTTGAGATTTTTTTACTCCAATGGATGGTAGCCTTGTCATTATGGAAGGTAGTTAGCTATTGGGATTTTGTTACCCCAACGGATGGTAGCCTTGTTATTATGGAAGGTAGTTCATTTTTTATATTTTGTTACTCCAATGGATGGTAGCCTTGTCATTATGAAAGGTAGTTCGTTGTTGAGATTTTATTACTCCAAAGGATGGTAGCCTTCTCATTATGGAAGGTAGTTCGTTGTTGAGATTTTGTAAATCCCATGGATTGTAGCCTTGCCATTACGGAAGGTAGTTCATTGTTAAGATTTTGTTTCTCCAATGGATGATAGCCTTGTCATTATGGAAGGTTGTTCATTTTTAAGATTTTGTTACTCCAATGTATGGTAGCTCTGTCATTATGGAAGGTAGGTCGTTGTTGAGATTTTGTTAGTCTATTGGATGGTAAACTTATCATTATGGAAGGTAGTTTGTTGTTAAAATTTTGTTACCCCAATGAATTGTAGCCTTCTCAATATGGAAGGTAGTTCGTTGTTGAGATTTTGTTACTCCAATGGATGGTAGCCTTGTCATTATGGAAGGTAGTTCGTTGTTGAGATTTTTTGACTCCAATGGATGGTATCCTTTTCATTATGGAAGGTATTTCATTTTTGAGATATTGTTACTCCAATGGATGGTAGCCTTGTCATTATGGAAGGTAGTTCATTGTTGATATTTTGATACTTCAATGGATTGTAGCCTTGCCATTACGGAAGGTAGTTCATTGTTGAGATTTTGTTTCTCCAATGGATGATAGCCTTGTCATTATGGAAGGTAGTTCATTTTTGAGATTTTGTTACTCCAAAGGATGATAGCCTTCTCATTATGGAAGGTAGTTAATTCTTTAGATTTTGTTACTCCAATGCATGGTAGACTTGTCATTATGGAAGGTAGTTCGTGTTGAAATTTTGTTACTCCAATGGATGGTAGCCTTGTCATTATAGAAGGTAGTTCGTTGTTGATATTTTGTTACTCCAATGGATTGTACCCTTGTCATTACGGAAGGTAGTTCATTGTTGAGATTTTGTTTCTCCAATGGATGATAGCCTTGTCATTATGGAAGGTAGTTCATTTTTGAGATTTTGTTACTCCAAAGGATGATAGCCTTCTCATTATGGATGGTAGTTCATTGTTTAGATTTTGTTACTCCAATGCATGGTAGCCTTGTCATTATGGAAGGTAGTTCGTGTTGAAATTTTGTTACTCCAATGGATGGTAGCCTTGTCATTATAGAAGGTAGTTCGTTGTTGATATTTTGTTACTCCAATGGATTGTACCCTTGTCATTATGGAAGGTAGTTCATTGTTGAGATTTTGTTACTCCAATGGATGGTAGCCTTATCATTATGGAAGGTAGTTCGTTGTTGATATTTTGTTACTTCAATGGATGGTAGCCTTGTCATTATGGAAGGTAGTTCATTTTTGAGATTTTGTTACTCCATAGGATGATAGCCTTCTCATTATGGAAGGTAGTTTATTGTTTAGATTTTGTTACTCCAATGCATGGTAGCCTTGTCATTATGGAAGGTAGTTCATGTTGAAATTTTGTTACTCCAATGGATGGTAGCCTTTTCATTATGGAAGGTAGTTCGTTGTTGATATTTAGTTACTCCAATGGATGGTAGCCTTGTCATTATGGAAGGTAGTTTATTGTTGATATTTTATTACTCCAATGGATGGTGGCCTTGTCATTATGGAAGGTAGTTAGCTATTGGGATTTTGTTACCCCAACGGATCGTAGCCTTGTTATTATGGAAGGTAGTTCATTTTTTATATTTTGTTACGCCAATGGATGGTAGCCTTGTCATTATAAAAGGTAGTTCGTTGTTGAGATTTTATTACTCCAAAGGATGGTAGCCTTCTCATTATGGAAGGTAGTTCGTTGTTGAGATTTTGTTACTCCCATGGATTGTAGCCTTGTCATTACGGAAGGTAGTTCATTGGTGAGATTTTGTTTCTCCAATGGATGATAGCCTTGTCATTATGGAAGGTTGTTCATTTTTAAGATTTTGTTACTCCAATGTATGGTAGCTTTGTCATTATGGAAGGTAGTTCGTTGTTGAGATTTTGTTAGTCTATTGGATGGTAAACTTATCATTATGGAAGGTAGTTTGTTGTTGAAATTTTGTTACCCCAATGAATTGTAGCCTTCTCAATATGGAAGGTAGTTCGTTGTTGAGATTTTGTTACTCCAATGGATGGTAGCCTTGTCATTATGGAAGGTAGTTCGTTGTTGAGATTTTTTTACTCCAATGGATCGTATCCTTGTCATTATGGAAGGTATTTTATTTTTGAGATATTGTTACTCCAATGGATGGTAGCCTTGTTATTATGGAAGGTAGTTCATTGTTGAGATTTTATTACTCCAAAGGATGGTAGCCTTGTCATTATGGAAGGTAGTTCGTTGTTGATATTTTGATACTTCAATGGATTGTAGCCTTGTCATTACGGAAGGTAGTTCATTATTGAGATTTTATTTCTCCAATGGATTATAGCCTTGTCATTATGGAAGGTAGTTCATTTTTGAGATTTTGTTACTCCAAAGGTTGATAGCATTCTCATTATGGAAGGTAGTTCATTGTTTAGATTTTGTTATTCCAATGCATGGTAGTCTTGTCATTATGGAAGGTAGTTCGTGTTGAAATTTTGTTACTCCAATGGATGGTAGCCTTTTCATTATGGAAGGTAGTTCGTTCTTGATATTTTGTTACTCCAATGGATGGTAGCCTTGTCATTCTGTAAGGTAGTTCGTTGTTGAGATTTTGTTACTCCAATGGATGGTAGCCTTGTCATTATGGGAGGTAGTTCTTTGTTGAGATTTTGTAACTTCAATGGATGGTAGCCTTGTCATTATGGAAGGTAGTTCGTTGTTGAGATTTTTTTACTCCAATGGATAGTATTCTTGTCATTATGGATGGTAGTTTGTTGTTGATATTTTATTACTCCAATGTATGGTAGCCTTATCATTATGGAAGGTAGTTCATTGTTGAAATTTTTTTACTCCAATGGATGGTAGCCTTTTCATTATGGAAGGTAGTTCGTTGTTGATATTTAGTTACTCCAATGGATGGTAGCCTTGTCATTATGGAAGGTAGTTTATTGTTGATATTTTATTACTCCAATGGATGGTAGCCTTGTCATTATGGAAGGTAGTTAGCTATTGGGATTTTGTTACCCCAACGGATGGTAGCCTTGTTATTATGGAAGGTAGTTCATTTTTTATATTTTGTTACTCCAATGGATGGTAGCCTTGTCATTATGAAAGGTAGTTCGTTGTTGAGATTTTATTACTCCAAAGGATGGTAGCCTTCTCATTATGGAAGGTAGTTCGTTGTTGAGATTTTGTAAATCCCATGTATTGTAGCCTTGCCATTACGGAAGGTAGTTCATTGTTGAGATTTTGTTTCTCCAATGGATGATAGCCTTGTCATTATGGAAGGTTGTTCATTTTTAAGATTTTGTTACTCCAATGTATGGTAGCTTTGTCATTATGGAAGGTAGTTCGTTGTTGAGATTTTGTTACTCCAATGGATGGTAGCCTTGTCATTATGGAAGGTAGTTCGTTGTTGAGATTTTTTTACTCCAATGGATGGTATCCTTGTCATTATGGAAGGTATTTCATTTTTGAGATATTGTTACTCCAATGGATGGTAGCCTTGTCATTATGGAAGGTAGTTCATTGTTGATATTTTGATACTTCAATGGATTGTAGCCTTGCCATTACGGAAGGTAGTTCATTGTTGAGATTTTGTGTCTCCAATGGATGATAGCCTTGTCATTATGGAAGGTAGTTCATTTTTGAGATTTTGTTACTCCAAAGGATGATAGCCTTCTCATTATGGAAGGTAGTTAATTCTTTAGATTTTGTTACTCCAATGCATGGTAGACTTGTCATTATGGAAGGTAGTTCGTGTTGAAATTTTGTTACTCCAATGGATGGTAGCCTTGTCATTATAGAAGGTAGTTCGTTGTTGATATTTTGTTACTCCAATGGATTGTACCCTTGTCATTATGGAAGGTAGTTCATTGTTGAGATTTTGTTACTCCAATGGATGGTAGCCTTATCATTATGGAAGGTAGTTCGTTGTTGATATTTTGTTACTTCAATGGATGGTAGCCTTGTCATTATGGAAGGTAGTTCATTTTTGAGATTTTGTTACTCCATAGGATGATAGCCTTCTCATTATGGAAGGTAGTTCATTGTTTAGATTTTGTTACTCCAATGCATGGTAGCCTTATCATTATGGAAGGTAATTCTTTTTGAAATTTTGTTACTCCAATGGATTGTAGCCTTTTCATTATGGAAGGTAGTTCGTTGTTGATATTTTGTTACTCCAATGGATGGTAGCCTTGTCATTCTGGAAGGTAGTTCGTTGTTGAGATTTTGTTACTCCAATGGATGGTAGCCTTGTCATTATGGAAGGTAGTTAGCTATTGGGATTTTCTTACCCCAATGGATGGTAGCCTTGTTATTATGGAAGGTAGTTCATTTTTGATATTTTGTTACTCCAATGGATGGTAGCCTTGTCATTATGTAAGGTAGTTCATTGTTGAGATTTTTTTACTCCAATGTATGGTAGCTTTGTCATTATGGAAGGTAGTTTGTTGTTGAGATTTTGTTAGTCCATTGGATGGTAGACATGTAATTATGGAAGGTAGTTTGTTGTTGAAATTTTATTACTCCAATGGATTATAGCCTTGTTAATATGGAAGGTAGTTCGTTGTTGATATTTTGTTACTCCAATGGATGGTAGCCTTGTCATTATGGAAGGTAGTTCGTTGTTGATATTTTGTTACTCCTATGGATGGTTGCCTTGTCATTATGGATGGTAGTTCCTTGTTGAGATTTTATTACTCCAATGGACGGTAGCCTTGTCATTATGGAAGGTAGTTCATATTTGAGATATTGTTACTCCACTGGATGGTAGCCTTGTCATTATGGAAGGTAGTTCGTTGTTGAGATTTTATTACTCCAAAGGATGGTATCCTTATCATATGGAAGGTAGTTGGTTGTTGAGATTTTGTTATTCCCATTGATTGTAGCCTTGTCATTACGGAAGGTAGTTCATTGTTGATATTTTGTTTCTCCAATTGATGATAGCCTTGTCATTATGGAAGGTAGTTTATTTTTGAGATTTTGTTACTCTAAAGGATGATAGCCTTCTCATTCTGGATGGTAGTTCATTGTTTAGATTTTGTTACTCCAATGCATGGTAACCTTGTCATTATGGAAGGTAGTTCGTGTTGAAATTTTGTTACTCCAATGGATGGTAGCCTTTTCATTATGGAAGTTAGTTCGTTGCTGATATTTTGTTACTTCAATGGATGGAGCCTTGTCATTATGGAAGGTACTTCGTTGTTGATATTGTTTTACTCCAATGGATGGTAGCCTTGTCATTATGGAAGGTAGTTCGCTATTGGGATTTTGTTACCCCGATGGATGGTATCCTTGTTATTATGGAAGGTAGTTCATTTTTAATATTTTGTTACTCCAATGGATGGTAGCCTTGTCATTATGTAAGGTAGTTAGTTGTTGAGATTTTTTTACTCCAATGTATGGTAGCTTTGTCATTATGTAAGGTAGTTCGTTGTTGAGATTTTGTTAGTCCATTAGATGGTAAACTTGTCATTATGGAAGGTAGTTTGTTGTTGAGATTTTGTTACTCCAATGGATTGTAGCCTTGTTAATATGGAAGGTAGTTCTTTGTTGAGATTTTGTTACTACAATGGATGATAGCCTTGTCATTATGGAAGGTATTTTGTTGTTTAGATATTTTTACTCCAAAGAATGGTTTCCTTGTCATTAAGGATGGTATTTTGTTGTTGAGATTTTATTACTCCATTGGATGGTATCCTTGTCATTATGGAAGGTAGTTTGTTGTTGAAATTTTTTTACTCCAATGGATGGTAGCGTTTTCATTATGGAAGGTAGTTCGTTGTTAAGATTTTAATACTCCAATAGATGGTGGACTTGTCATTATGGAAGGTAGTTCGTTGTTGATATTTTGTTACTCCAATGAATTATGGCCTTGTCAATATGGACGGTAGTTCGCTATTGGGATTTTGTTACCCCAATGGATATTAGCCTTGTTATTATGGAAGGTAGTTCATTTTTGATATTTTGTTACTCCAATGGATGGTAGCCTTGTCATTATGAAAGGTAGTTCGTTGTTGTGATTTTTTTACTCCAATGTATGGTAGCTTTATCATTATGGAAGGTAGTTCATTGTTGAGATTTTGTTTGTCTATTTAATGGTAGACTTGTCATTATGGAAGGTAGTTCGTTGTTGAGATTTTGTTACTCCAATGGATGATAGCCTTGTCATTATGGAAGGTAGTTCGTTGTAGAGATTTTTTTACTCCAATGGATGGAATCCTTGTCATTATGGAAGGTATTTCATTTTTGAGATATTGTTACTCCAATGGATGGTAGCCTTGTCATTATGGAAGGTAGTTCATTGTTGAGATTTTATTACTCCAAAGGATGGTAGCCTTGTCATTATGGAAGGTAGTTCGTTTTTGATATTTTGATACTTCCATGGATTGTAGCCTTGTCATTACGGAAGGTAGTTCATTGTTAAGATTTTGTTTCTCCAATGGATGATAGCCTTGTCATTATGGAAGGTAGTTCATTTTTGAGATTTTGTTACTCCAAAGGATGATAGCATTCTCATTATGGAAGTTAGTTCATTGTTTAGATTTTGTTATTCCAATGCATGGTAGCCTTGTCATTATGGAAGGTAGTTCGTGTGGAAATTTTGTTACTCCAATGGATGGTAGCCTTTTCATTATGGAAGGTAGTTCGTTCTTGATATTTTGTTACTCCAATGGATGGTAGCCTTGTCATTCTGGAAGGTAGTTCGTTGTTGAGATTTTGTTACTCCAATGGATGGTAGCCTTGTCATTATGGAAGGTAGTTCGTTGTTGAGATTTTGTAACTCCAATGGATGGTAGCCTTGTCATTATGGAAGGTAGTTCGTTGTTGAGATTTTTTTACTCCAATGCATAGTATCCTTTTCATTATGGATGGTAGTTTGTTGTTGATATTTTATTACTCCAATGTATGGTAGCCTTGTCATTATGGAAGGTAGTTCATTGTTGAAATTTTTTTACTCCAATGGATGGTAGCCTTATCATTATGGAAGGTAGTTCGTTGTTGATATTTTGTTACTCCAATGGATGGTAGCCTTTTCATTATGGAAGGTAGTTCGTTGTTGATATTTAGTTACTCCAATGGATGGTAGCCTTATCATTATCGAAGGTAGTTTATTGTTGATATTTTATTACTCCAATGGATGGTAGCCTTGTCATTATGGAACGTAGTTAGCTATTGGGATTTTGTTACCCCAACGGATGGTGGCCTTGTTATTATGGAAGGTAGTTCATTTTTTATATTTTGTTACTCCAATGGATGGTAGCCTTGTCATTATGAAAGGTAGTTCATTGTTGAGATTTTATTACTCCAAAGGATGGTAGCCTTCTCATTATGGAAGGTAGTTCGTTGTTGAGATTTTGTTACTCCCATGGATTGTAGCCTTGTCATTACAGAAGGTAGTTCATTGTTGAGATTTTGTTTCTCCAATGGATGATAGCCTTGTCATTATGGAAGGTTGTTCATTTTTAAGATTTTGTTACTCCAATGTATGGTAGCTTTGTCATTATTGAAGGTAGTTCATTGTTGAGATTTTGTTAGTCTATTGGATGGTAAACTTATCATTGTGTAAGGTAGTTTGTTGTTGAAATATTGTTACCCTAATGAATTGTAGCCTTCTCAATATGGAAGGTAGTTCGTTGTTGAGATTTTGTTACTCCAATGGATGGTAGCCTTGTCATTATGGAAGGTAGTTCGTTGTTGAGATATTTTTACTCTAATGGATGGTATCCTTGTCATTATGGAAGGTATTTTATTTTTGAGATATTGTTACTCCAATGGATGGTAGCCTTGTTATTATGGAAGGTAGTTTGTTGTTGAGATTTTATTACTCCTAAGGATGGTAGCCTTGTCATTATGGAAGGTAGTTCGTTGTTGATATTTTGATACTTCCATGAATTGTAGCCTTGTGATTACGGAAGGTAGTTCATTGTTGAGATTTTTTATCTCCAATAAATGATAGCCTTGTCATTATGGAAGGTAGTACATTTTTGAGATTTTGTTACTCCAAAGGATGATAGCATTCTCATTATGGAAGGTAGTTCATTGTTTAGATTTTGTTATTCCAATGCATGGTAGCCTTGTCATTATGGAAGGTAATTCGTGTTGAAATTTTGTTACTCCAATGGATGGTAGCCTTTTCATTATGGATGGTAGTTTGTTCTTGATATTTTGTTCCTCCAATGGATGGTAGCCTTGTCATTCTGGAAGGTAATTCGTTGTTGAGATTTTGTTACTCTAATGGATGGTAGCCTTGTCATTATGGAAGGTAGTTCGTTGTTGAGATTTTGTAACTCCAATGGATGGAAGCCTTGTCATTATGGAAGGTAGTTCGTTGTTGAGATTTTTTTACTCCAATGGATAGTATCCTTGTCATTATGGATGGTAGTTTGTTGTTGATATTTTATTACTCCAATGTATGGTAGCCTTGTCATTATGGAAGGTAGTTCGTGTTGAAATTTTGTTACTCCAATGGATGGTAGCCTTTTCATTATGGAAGTTAGTTCGTTGCTGATATTTTGTTACTCCAATGGATGGAGCCTTGTCATTATGGAAGGTACTTCGTTGTTGATATTGTTTTACTCCAATGGATGGTAGCCTTGTCATTATGGAAGGTAGTTCGCTATTGGGATTTTGTTACCCCGATGGATGGTATCCTTGTTATTATGGAAGGTAGTTCATTTTTAATATTTTGTTACTCCAATGGATGGTAGCCTTGTCATTATGTAAGGTAGTTAGTTGTTGAGATTTTTTTACTCCAATGTATGGTAGCTTTGTCATTATGTAAGGTAGTTCGTTGTTGAGATTTTGTTAGTCCATTAGATGGTAAACTTGTCATTATGGAAGGTAGTTTGTTGTTGAGATTTTGTTACTCCAATGGATTGTAGCCTTGTTAATATGGAAGGTAGTTCTTTGTTGAGATTTTGTTACTACAATGGATGATAGCCTTGTCATTATGGAAGGTATTTTGTTGTTTAGATATTTTTACTCCAAAGAATGGTTTCCTTGTCATTAAGGATGGTATTTTGTTGTTGAGATTTTATTACTCCATTGGATGGTAGCCTTGTCATTATGGAAGGTAGTTTGTTGTTGAAATTTTTTTACTCCAATGGATGGTAGCCTTTTCATTATGGAAGGTAGTTCGTTTTTAAGATTTTAATACTCCAATGGATGGTGGACTTGAAATTATGGAAGGTAGTTCGTTGTTGAGATTTTGTTACTCCAATGAATTATGGCCTTGTCAATATGGACGGTAGTTCGCTATTGGGATTTTGTTACCCCAATGGATATTAGCCTTGTTATTATGGAAGGTAGTTCATTTTTGATATTTTGTTACTCCAATGGATGGTAGCCTTGTCATTATGAAAGGTAGTTCGTTGTTGTGATTTTTTTACTCCAATGTATGGTAGCTTTATCATTATGGAAGGTAGTTCATTGTTGAGATTTTGTTTGTCTATTTAATGGTAGACTTGTCATTATGGAAGGTAGTTCGTTGTTGAGATTTTGTTACTCCAATGGATGATAGCCTTGTCATTATGGAAGGTAGTTCGTTGTAGAGATTTTTTTACTCCAATGGATGGAATCCTTGTCATTATGGAAGGTATTTCATTTTTGAGATATTGTTACTCCAATGGATGGTAGCCTTGTCATTATGGAAGGTAGTTCATTGTTGAGATTTTATTACTCCAAAGGATGGTAGCCTTGTCATTATGGAAGGTAGTTCGTTTTTGATATTTTGATACTTCCATGGATTGTAGCCTTGTCATTACGGAAGGTAGTTCATTGTTAAGATTTTGTTTCTCCAATGGATGATAGCCTTGTCATTATGGAAGGTAGTTCATTTTTGAGATTTTGTTACTCCAAAGGATGATAGCATTCTCATTATGGAAGTTAGTTCATTGTTTAGATTTTGTTATTCCAATGCATGGTAGCCTTGTCATTATGGAAGGTAGTTCGTGTGGAAATTTTGTTACTCCAATGGATGGTAGCCTTTTCATTATGGAAGGTAGTTCGTTCTTGATATTTTGTTACTCCAATGGATGGTAGCCTTGTCATTCTGGAAGGTAGTTCGTTGTTGAGATTTTGTTACTCCAATGGATGGTAGCCTTGTCATTATGGAAGGTAGTTCGTTGTTGAGATTTTGTAACTCCAATGGATGGTAGCCTTGTCATTATGGAAGGTAGTTCGTTGTTGAGATTTTTTTACTCCAATGCATAGTATCCTTTTCATTATGGATGGTAGTTTGTTGTTGATATTTTATTACTCCAATGTATGGTAGCCTTGTCATTATGGAAGGTAGTTCATTGTTGAAATTTTTTTACTCCAATGGATGGTAGCCTTATCATTATGGAAGGTAGTTCGTTGTTGATATTTTGTTACTCCAATGGATGGTAGCCTTTTCATTATGGAAGGTAGTTCGTTGTTGATATTTAGTTACTCCAATGGATGGTAGCCTTATCATTATCGAAGGTAGTTTATTGTTGATATTTTATTACTCCAATGGATGGTAGCCTTGTCATTATGGAACGTAGTTAGCTATTGGGATTTTGTTACCCCAACGGATGGTGGCCTTGTTATTATGGAAGGTAGTTCATTTTTTATATTTTGTTACTCCAATGGATGGTAGCCTTGTCATTATGAAAGGTAGTTCATTGTTGAGATTTTATTACTCCAAAGGATGGTAGCCTTCTCATTATGGAAGGTAGTTCGTTGTTGAGATTTTGTTACTCCCATGGATTGTAGCCTTGTCATTACAGAAGGTAGTTCATTGTTGAGATTTTGTTTCTCCAATGGATGATAGCCTTGTCATTATGGAAGGTTGTTCATTTTTAAGATTTTGTTACTCCAATGTATGGTAGCTTTGTCATTATTGAAGGTAGTTCATTGTTGAGATTTTGTTAGTCTATTGGATGGTAAACTTATCATTGTGTAAGGTAGTTTGTTGTTGAAATATTGTTACCCTAATGAATTGTAGCCTTCTCAATATGGAAGGTAGTTCGTTGTTGAGATTTTGTTACTCCAATGGATGGTAGCCTTGTCATTATGGAAGGTAGTTCGTTGTTGAGATATTTTTACTCTAATGGATGGTATCCTTGTCATTATGGAAGGTATTTTATTTTTGAGATATTGTTACTCCAATGGATGGTAGCCTTGTTATTATGGAAGGTAGTTTGTTGTTGAGATTTTATTACTCCTAAGGATGGTAGCCTTGTCATTATGGAAGGTAGTTCGTTGTTGATATTTTGATACTTCCATGAATTGTAGCCTTGTGATTACGGAAGGTAGTTCATTGTTGAGATTTTTTATCTCCAATAAATGATAGCCTTGTCATTATGGAAGGTAGTACATTTTTGAGATTTTGTTACTCCAAAGGATGATAGCATTCTCATTATGGAAGGTAGTTCATTGTTTAGATTTTGTTATTCCAATGCATGGTAGCCTTGTCATTATGGAAGGTAATTCGTGTTGAAATTTTGTTACTCCAATGGATGGTAGCCTTTTCATTATGGATGGTAGTTTGTTCTTGATATTTTGTTCCTCCAATGGATGGTAGCCTTGTCATTCTGGAAGGTAATTCGTTGTTGAGATTTTGTTACTCTAATGGATGGTAGCCTTGTCATTATGGAAGGTAGTTCGTTGTTGAGATTTTGTAACTCCAATGGATGGAAGCCTTGTCATTATGGAAGGTAGTTCGTTGTTGAGATTTTTTTACTCCAATGGATAGTATCCTTGTCATTATGGATGGTAGTTTGTTGTTGATATTTTATTACTCCAATGTATGGTAGCCTTGTCATTATGGAAGGTAGTTCGTGTTGAAATTTTGTTACTCCAATGGATGGTAGCCTTTTCATTATGGAAGTTAGTTCGTTGCTGATATTTTGTTACTCCAATGGATGGAGCCTTGTCATTATGGAAGGTACTTCGTTGTTGATATTGTTTTACTCCAATGGATGGTAGCCTTGTCATTATGGAAGGTAGTTCGCTATTGGGATTTTGTTACCCCGATGGATGGTATCCTTGTTATTATGGAAGGTAGTTCATTTTTAATATTTTGTTACTCCAATGGATGGTAGCCTTGTCATTATGTAAGGTAGTTAGTTGTTGAGATTTTTTTACTCCAATGTATGGTAGCTTTGTCATTATGTAAGGTAGTTCGTTGTTGAGATTTTGTTAGTCCATTAGATGGTAAACTTGTCATTATGGAAGGTAGTTTGTTGTTGAGATTTTGTTACTCCAATGGATTGTAGCCTTGTTAATATGGAAGGTAGTTCTTTGTTGAGATTTTGTTACTACAATGGATGATAGCCTTGTCATTATGGAAGGTATTTTGTTGTTTAGATATTTTTACTCCAAAGAATGGTTTCCTTGTCATTAAGGATGGTATTTTGTTGTTGAGATTTTATTACTCCATTGGATGGTAGCCTTGTCATTATGGAAGGTAGTTTGTTGTTGAAATTTTTTTACTCCAATGGATGGTAGCCTTTTCATTATGGAAGGTAGTTCGTTTTTAAGATTTTAATACTCCAATGGATGGTGGACTTGAAATTATGGAAGGTAGTTCGTTGTTGAGATTTTGTTACTCCAATGAATTATGGCCTTGTCAATATGGACGGTAGTTCGCTATTGGGATTTTGTTACCCCAATGGATATTAGCCTTGTTATTATGGAAGGTAGTTCATTTTTGATATTTTGTTACTCCAATGGATGGTAGCCTTGTCATTATGAAAGGTAGTTCGTTGTTGTGATTTTTTTACTCCAATGTATGGTAGCTTTATCATTATGGAAGGTAGTTCATTGTTGAGATTTTGTTTGTCTATTTAATGGTAGACTTGTCATTATGGAAGGTAGTTCGTTGTTGAGATTTTGTTACTCCAATGGATGATAGCCTTGTCATTATGGAAGGTAGTTCGTTGTAGAGATTTTTTTACTCCAATGGATGGAATCCTTGTCATTATGGAAGGTATTTCATTTTTGAGATATTGTTACTCCAATGGATTGTAGCCTTGTCATTATGGAAGGTAGTTCATTGTTGAGATTTTATTACTCCAAAGGATGGTAGCCTTGTCATTATGGAAGGTAGTTCGTTTTTGATATTTTGATACTTCCATGGATTGTAGCCTTGTCATTACGGAAGGTAGTTCATTGTTGAGATTTTGTTTCTCCAATGGATGATAGCCTTGTCATTATGGAAGGTAGTTCATTTTTGAGATTTTGTTACTCCAAAGGATGATAGCATTCTCATTATGGAAGTTAGTTCATTGTTTAGATTTTGTTATTCCAATGCATGGTAGCCTTGTCATTATGGAAGGTAGTTCGTGTGGAAATTTTGTTACTCCAATGGATGGTAGCCTTTTCATTATGGAAGGTAGTTCGTTCTTGATATTTTGTTACTCCAATGGATGGTAGCCTTGTCATTCTGGAAGGTAGTTCGTTGTTGAGATTTTGTTACTCCAATGGATGGTAGCCTTGTCATTATGGAAGGTAGTTCGTTGTTGAGATTTTGTAACTCCAATGGATGGTAGCCTTGTCATTATGGAAGGTAGTTCGTTGTTGAGATTTTTTTACTGCAATGCATAGTATCCTTTTCATTATGGATGGTAGTTTGTTGTTGATATTTTATTACTCCAATGTATGGTAGCCTTGTCATTATGGAAGGTAGTTTATTGTTGAAATTTTTTTACTCAAATGGATGGTAGCCTTATCATTATGGAAGGTAGTTTGTTGTTGATATTTTGTTACTTCAATGGATGGTAGCCTTGTCATTATGGAAGGTAGTTCATTTATGATATTTTGTTACTCCATAGGATGATAGCCTTCTCATTATGGAAGGTAGTTCATTGTTTAGATTTTGTTACTCCAATGCATGGTAGCCTTGTCATTATGGAAGGTAGTTCGTGTTGAAATTTTGTTACTCCAATGGATGGTAGCCTTTTCATTATGGAAGGTAGTTCGTTGTTGATATTTAGTTACTCCAATGGATGGTAGCCTTATCATTATCGAAGGTAGTTTATTGTTGATATTTTATTACTCCAATGGATGGTAGCCTTGTCATTATGGATGGTATTTTGTTGTTTAGATATTTTTACTCCAAAGAATGGTTTCCTTGTCATTAAGGATGGTATTTTGTTGTTGAGATATTATTACTCCATTGGATGGTAGCCTTGTCATTATGGAAGGTAGTTTGTTGTTGAAATTTTTTTAATCCAATGGATGGTAGCCTTTTCATTATGGAAGGTAGTTCGTTGTTAAGATTTTAATACTCCAATGGATGGTGGACTTGTCATTATGGAAGGTAGTTCGTTGTTGAGATTTTGTTACTCCAATGAATTATGGCCTTGTCAATATGGAAGGTAGTTCGCTATTGGGATTTTGTTACCCCAATGGATATTAGCCTTGTTATTATGGAAGGTAGTTCATTTTTGATATTTTGTTACTCCAATGGATGGTAGCCTTGTCATTATGAAAGGTAGTTCGTTGTTGTGATTTTTTTACTCCAATGTATGGTAGCTTTATCATTATGGAAGGTAGTTCATTGTTGAGATTTTGTTTGTCTATTTAATGGTAGACTTGTCATTATGGAAGGTAGTTCGATGTTGAGATTTTGTTACTCCAATGGATGATAGCCTTGTCATTATGGAAGGTAGTTCGTTGTAGAGATTTTTTTACTCCAATGGATGGAATCCTTGTCATTATGGAAGGTATTTCATTTTTGAGATATTGTTACTCCAATGGATGGTAGCCTTGTCATTATGGAAGGTAGTTCATTGTTGAGATTTTATTACTCCAAAGGATGGTAGCCTTGTCATTATGGAAGGTAGTTCGTTTTTGATATTTTGATACTTCCATGGATTGTAGCCTTGTCATTACGGAAGGTAGTTCATTGTTGAGATTTTGTTTCTCCAATGGATGATAGCCTTGTCATTATGGAAGGTAGTTCATTTTTGAGATTTTGTTACTCCAAAGGATGATAGCATTCTCATTATGGAAGTTAGTTCATTGTTTAGATTTTGTTATTCCAATGCATGGTAGGCTTGTCATTATGGAAGGTAGTTCGTGTGGAAATTTTGTTACTCCAATGGATGGTAGCCTTTTCATTATGGAAGGTAGTTCGTTCTTGATATTTTGTTACTCCAATGGATGGTAGCCTTGTCATTCTGGAAGGTAGTTCGTTGTTGAGATTTTGTTACTCCAATGGATGGTAGCCTTGTCTTTATGGAATGTAGTTCGTTGTTGAGATTTTGTAACTCCAATGGATGGAAGCCTTGTCATTATGGAAGGTAGTTCGTTGTTGATATTTTGTTTCTCCAATTGATGATAGCCTTGTCATTATGGAAGGTAGTTTATTTTTGAGATTTTGTTACTCTAATGCATGGTAGCCTTGTGATTATGGAAGGTAGTTCGTGTTGAAATTTTGTTACTCCAATGGATGGTAGCCTTTTCATTATGGAAGTTAGTTCGTTGCTGATATTTTGTTACTCCAATGGATGGAGCCTTGTCATTATGGAAGGTACTTCGTTGTTGATATTGTTTTACTCCAATGGATGGTAGCCTTGTCATTATGGAAGGTAGTTCGCTATTGGGATTTTGTTACCCCGATGGATGGTATCCTTGTTATTATGGAAGGTAGTTCATTTTTAATATTTTGTTACTCCAATGGATGGTAGCCTTGTCATTATGTAAGGTAGTTAGTTGTTGAGATTTTTTTACTCCAATGTATGGTAGCTTTGTCATTATGTAAGGTAGTTCGTTGTTGAGATTTTGTTAGTCCATTAGATGGTAAACTTGTCATTATGGAAGGTAGTTTGTTGTTGAGATTTTGTTACTCCAATGGATTGTAGCCTTGTTAATATGGAAGGTAGTTCTTTGTTGAGATTTTGTTACTACAATGGATGATAGCCTTGTCATTATGGAAGGTATTTTGTTGTTTAGATATTTTTACTCCAAAGAATGGTTTCCTTGTCATTAAGGATGGTATTTTGTTGTTGAGATTTTATTACTCCATTGGATGGTAGCCTTGTCATTATGGAAGGTAGTTTGTTGTTGAAAATTTTTTAATCCAATGGATGGTAGCCTTTTCATTATGGAAGGTAGTTCGTTGTTAAGATTTTAATACTCCAATGGATGGTGGACTTGTCATTATGGAAGGTAGTTCGTTGTTGAGATTTTGTTACTCCAATGAATTATGGCCTTGTCAATATGGAAGGTAGTTCGCTATTGGGATTTTGTTACCCCAATGGATATTAGCCTTGTTATTATGGAAGGTAGTTCATTTTTGATATTTTGTTACTCCAACGGATGGTAGCCTTGTTATTATGAAAGGTAGTTCATTTTTTATATTTTTTTAATCCAATGGATGGTAGCCTTGTCATTATGAAAGGTAGTTCGTTGTTGAGATTTTATTACTCCAAAGGATGGTAGCCTTCTCATTATGGAAGGTACTTCGTTGTTGAGATTTTGTTACTCCCATGGATTGTAGCCTTGTCATTACGGAAGGTAGTTCATTGTTGAGATTTTGTTTCTCCAATGGATGATAGCCTTGTCATTATGGAAGGTTTTTCATTTTTAAGATTTTGTTACTCCAATGTATGGTAGCTTTGTCATTATTGAAGGTAGTTCATTGTTGAGATTTTGTTAGTCTATTGGATGGTAAACTTATCATTGTGTAAGGTAGTTTGTTGTTGAAATATTGTTACCCTAATGAATTGTAGCCTTCTCAATATGGAAGGTAGTTCGTTGTTGAGATTTTGTTACTCCAATGGATGGTAGCCTTGTCATTATGGAAGGTAGTTCGTTGTTGAGATATTTTTACTCTAATGGATGGTATCCTTGTCATTATGGAAGGTATTTTATTTTTGAGATATTGTTACTCCAATGGATGGTAGCCTTGTCATTATGGAAGGTAGTTTGTTGTTGAGATTTTATTACTCCTAAGGATGGTAGCCTTGTCATTATGGAAGGTAGTTCGTTGTTGATATTTTGATACTTCCATGAATTGTTGCCTTGTCATTACGAAAGGTAGTTCATTGTTGAGATTTTTTATCTCCAATAAATGATAGCCTTGTCATTATGGAAGGTAGTTCATTTTTGAGATTTTTTTACTCCAATGGATGATATCCTTGTCATTATGGATGGTTGTTTGTTGTTGAGATTTTATTACTCCATTGGATGGTAGCCTTGTCATTATGGAAGGTAGTTCATTTTTGAGATTTTGATACTTCCATGGATTGTAGCCTTGTCATTACGGAAGGTAGTTCATTGTTGAGATTTTGTTTCTCCAATGGATGATAGCCTTGTCATTATGGAAGGTAGTTCATTTTTGAGATTTTGTTACTCCAAAGGATGATAGCATTCTCATTATGGAAGTTAGTTCATTGTTTAGATTTTGTTATTCCAATGCATGGTAGCCTTGTCATTATGGAAGGTAGTTCGTGTGGAAATTTTGTTACTCCAATGGATGGTAGCCTTTTCATTATGGAAGGTAGTTTGTTCTTGATATTTTGTTCCTCCAATGGATGGTAGCCTTGTCATTCTGGAAGGTAATTCGTTGTTGAGATTTTGTTACTCCAATGGATGGTAGCCTTGTCATTATGGAAGGTAGTTCGTTGTTGAGATTTTGTAACTCCAATGGATGGAAACCTTGTCATTATGGAAGGTAGTTCGTTGTTGAGATTTTTTTACTCCAATGGATAGTATCCTTGTCATTATGGATGGTAGTTTGTTGTTGATATTTTATTACTCCAATGTATGGTAGCCTTGTCATTATGGAAGGTATTTCGTTGTTGAAACTTTTTTACTCCAATGGATGGTAACCTTATCATTATGGAAGGTAGTTTGTTGTTGATATTTTGTTACTTCAATGGATGGTAGCATTGTCATTATGGAAGGTAGTTCATTTTTGAGATTTTGTTACTCCATAGGATGATAGCCTTCTCATTATGGAAGGTAGTTCATTGTTTAGATTTTGTTACTCCAATGCATGGTAGCCTTGTCATTATGGAAGGTAGTTCGTGTTGAAATTTTGTTACTCCAATGGATGGTAGCCTTTTAATTATGGAAGGTAGTTCGTTGTTGATATTTAGTTACTCCAATGGATGGTAGCCTTGTCATTATGGAAGGTAGTTTATTGTTGATATTTTATTACTCCAATGGATGGTAGCATTCTCATTATGGAAGGTACTTCGTTGTTGAGATTTTGTTACTCCCATGGATTGTAGCCTTGTCATTACGGAAGGTAGTTCATTGTTTAGATTTTGTTTCTCCAATGGATGATAGCCTTGTCATTATGGAAGGTTTTTCATTTTTAAGATTTTGTTACTCCAATGTATGGTAGCTTTGTCATTATGGAAGGTAGTTCGTTGTTGAGATTTTGTTAGTCTATTGGATGGTAAACTTATCATTATGGAAGGTAGTTTGTAGTTGAAATTTTGTTACCCAAATGAATTGTAGCCTTCTCAATATGGAAGGTAGTTCGTTGTTGAGATTTTGTTACTCCAATGGATGGTAGCCTTGTCATTATGGAAGGTAGTTCGTTGTTGAGATTTTTTTACTCCAATGGATGGTATCCTTGTCATTATGGAAGTTATTTTATTTTTGAGATATTGTTACTCCAGTGGATGGTAGCCTTGTCATTATGGAAGGTAGTTCGTTGTTGAGATTTTATTACTCCTAAGGATGGTAGCCTTGTCATTATGGAAGGTAGTTCGTTGTTGATATTTTGATACTTCCATGGATTGTAGCCTTGTCATTACGGAAGGTAGTTCAATGTTGAGATTTTGTTTCTCCAATGGATGATAGCCTTTTCATTATGGAAGGTAGTACATTTTTGAGATTTTGTTACTCCAAAGGATGATAGCATTCTCATTATGGAAGATAGTTTATTGTTTAGATTTTGTTATTCCAATGCATGGTAGCCTTGTCATTATGGAAGGTAGTTCGTGTTGAAATTTTGTTACTCCAATGGATGGTAGCCTTTTCATTATGGAAGGTAGTTCGTTCTTGAGATTTTGTTACTCCAATGGATGGTAGCCTTGTCATTATGGAAGGTAGTTCGTTGTTGAGATTTTTTTACTCCAATGGATGGTATCCTTGTCATTATGGATGGTAGTTTGTTGTTCAGATTTTATTACTCCATTGGATGGTAGCCTTGTCATAATAAAGGTAGTTCGTTGTTGAAATTTTTTTACTCCAATGGATGGTAGCCTTATCATTATGAGAGGTAGTTTGTTGTGGAGATTTTGTTACTCCAATGGATGGTAGCCTTGTCATTATGGAAGGTAGTTCGTTGTTAAGATTTGTTTACTCCAATGGATAGTATCCTTGTCATTATGGATGGTAGTTTGTTTTTTGATATTTTATTACTCCAATGTATGGTAGCCTTGTCATTATGGAAGGTAGTTCGTTGTTGAAATTTTTTTACTCCAATGGATGGTAGCGTTATCATTATTGAAGGTAATTCGTTGTTGATATTTTGTTACTTCAATGGATGGTAGCCTTGTCATTATGGAAGGTAGTTCATTTTTGAGATTTTTTTACTCCAATGGATGGTATCCTTGTCATTATGGATGGTAGTTTATTGTTGAGATTTTATTACTCCATTGGATGGTAGCCTTGTCATTATGGAAGGTAGTTCGTTGTTGAAATTTTTTTACTCCAATGGATGGTAGCCTTATCATTATGGAACGTAGTTCGTTGTTGAGATTTTGTTACTCCAATGGATGGTAGCCTTATCATTATGGAAGGTAGTTCGTTGTTGAGATTTTTTTACTCCAATGGATAGGATCCTTGTCATTATGGATGGTAGTTTGTTGTTGATATTTTATTACTCCAATGTATGGTAGCCTTGTCATTATGGAAGGTAGTTCGTTGTTGAAATTTTTTTACTCCAATGGATGGTAGCCTTATCATTATGGAAGGTAGTTCGTTGTTGAGATTTTGTTACTCCAATGGATGGTTGCCTAGTCATTATGGAAGGTAGTTCATTTTTGAGATTTTCTTACTCCATAGGATGATAGCCTTCTCATTATGGAAGGTAGTTCATTGTTTAGATTTTGTTACTCCAATGCATGGTAGCCTTGTCATTATGGAAGGTAGTTCGTGTTGAAATTTTGTTACTCCAATGGATGGTAGCCTTTTCATTATGGAAGGTAGTTCGTTGTTGATATTTAGTTACTCTAATGGATGGGAGCCTTGTCATTATGGAAGGTAGTTTATTGTTGATATTTTATTACTCCAATGGATGGTAGCCTTGTCATTATGGAAGGTAGTTAGCTATTGGGATTTTGTTACCCCAACGGATGGTAGCCTTGTTATTATGGAAGGTAGTTCATTTTTTATATTTTGTTACTCCAGTGGATGGTAGCCTTGTCATTATGAAAGGTAGTTCGTTGTTGAGATTTTATTACCCCAAACGATGGTAGCCTTCTCATTATGGAAGGTAGTTTTTTGTTGAGATTTTGTTACTCCCATGGATTGTAGCCTTGTCATTACGGAAGGTAGTTCATTGTTCAGATTTTGTTTCTCCAATGGATGATAGCCTTGTCATTATTGAAGGTTGTTCATTTTTAAGTTTTTTTTACTCCAATGTATGGCAGCTTTGTCATTATGGATGGTAGTTCCTTGTTGAGATTTTGTTAGTCTATTGGATGGTAAACTTATCATTATGGAAGGTAGTTTGTTGTTGAAATTTTGTTACCCCAATGAATTGTAGCCTTCTCAATATGGAAGGTAGTTCGTTGTTGAGATTTTGTTACTCTAATGGATGGTAGCCTTGTCATTATGGAAGGTATTTCATTGTTGAGATTTTTTTACTCCAATGGATGGTATCCTTGTCATTATGGAAGGTATTTTATTTTTGAGATATTGTTACTCCAATGGATGGTAGCCTTGTCATTATGGAAGGTAGTTCGTTGTTGATATTTTATTACTCCAAAGGATGGTAGCCTTGTCATTATGGAAGGTAGTTCGTTTTTGATATTTTGATACTTCCATGGATTGTAGCCTTGTCATTACGGAAGGTAGTTCATTGTTGAGATTTTGTTTCTCCAATGGATGATAGCCTTGTCATTATGGAAGGTAGTTCATTTTTGAGATTTTGTTACAACAAAGGATGATAGCCTTCTCATTATGGAAGGTAGTTCATTGTTTAGATTTTGTTACTCCAATGCATGGTAGCCTTATCATTATGGAAGGTTGTTTGTGTTGAAATTTTGTTACTCCAATGGATGGTAGCCTTTTCATTATGGAAGGTAGTTCGTTGTTGATATTTTGTTACTCCAATGGATGGTAGCCTTTTCATTATGGAAGGTAGTTTGTTCTTGATATTTTGTTACTCCAATGGATGGTATCCTTGTCATTATGAAAGGTAGTTCGTTGTTGAGATTTTGTTACTCCAATGGATGGTAGCCTTGTCATTATGGAAGGTAGTTCGTTGTTGAGATTTTGTAACTCCAATGGATGGTAGCCTTGTCATTATGGAAGGTACATTGTTGTTGATATTTTTTTACTCCAATGGATGGTGGCCTTTTCATTATGGAAGGTAGTTTGTTGTAGAGATTTTGTTACTCCAATGGATGGTAGCCTTGTCATTATGGAAGGTAGTTCGTTGTTGAGATTTTTTTACTCCAATGGATGGTATCCTTGTCTTTATGGATGGTAGTTTGTTGTTGAGATTTTATTACTCCATTGGATGGTAGCCTTGTCATTATGGAAGGTAGTTCGTTGTTGAAATTTTTTTACTCCAATGGATGGTAGCCTTATCATTATGGAAGGTAGTTCGTTGTTGAGATTTTGTTACTCCAATGGATGGTTGCCTTGTCATTATGGAAGGTAGTTCATTTTTGAGATTTTCTTACTCCATAGGATGATAGCCTTCTCATTATGGAAGGTAGTTCATTGTTTAGATTTTGTTACTCCAATGCATGGTAGCCTTGTCATTATGGAAGGTAGTTCGTGTTGAAATTTTGTTACTCCAATGGATGGTAGCCTTTTCATTATGGAAGGTAGTTCGTTGTTGATATTTAGTTACTCCAATGGATGGGAGCCTTGTCATTATGGAAGGTAGTTTATTGTTGATATTTTATTACTCCAATGGATGGTAGCCTTGTCATTATGGAAGGTAGTTAGCTATTGGGATTTTGTTACCCCAACGGATGGTAGCCTTGTTATTATGGAAGGTAGTTCATTTTTTATATTTTGTTACTCCAATGGATGGTAGCCTTGTCATTATGAAAGGTAGTTCGTTGTTGAGATTTTATTACCCCAAACGATGGTAGCCTTCTCATTATGGAAGGTAGTTTTTTGTTGAGATTTTGTTACTCCCATGGATTGTAGCCTTGTCATTACGGAAGGTAGTTCATTGTTCAGATTTTGTTTCTCCAATGGATGATAGCCTTGTCATTATTGAAGGTTGTTCATTTTTAAGTTTTTTTTACTCCAATGTATGGCAGCTTTGTCATTATGGATGGTAGTTCCTTGTTGAGATTTTGTTAGTCTATTGGATGGTAAACTTATCATTATGGAAGGTAGTTGTTGTTGAAATTTTGTTACCCCAATGAATTGTAGCCTTCTCAATATGGAAGGTAGTTCGTTGTTGAGATTTTGTTACTCTAATGGATGGTAGCCTTGTCATTATGGAAGGTATTTCATTGTTGAGATTTTTTTACTCCAATGGATGGTATCCTTGTCATTATGGAAGGTATTTTATTTTTGAGATATTGTTACTCCAATGGATGGTAGCCTTGTCATTATGGAAGGTAGTTCGTTGTTGATATTTTATTACTCCAAAGGATGGTAGCCTTGTCATTATGGAAGGTAGTTCGTTTTTGATATTTTGATACTTCCATGGATTGTAGCCTTGTCATTACGGAAGGTAGTTCATTGTTGAGATTTTGTTTCTCCAATGGATGGTAGCCTTGTCATTATGGAAGGTAGTTCATTTTTGAGATTTTGTTACAACAAAGGATGATAGCCTTCTCATTATGGAAGGTAGTTCATTGTTTAGATTTTGTTACTCCAATGCATGGTAGCCTTATCATTACGGAAGGTTGTTTGTGTTGAAATTTTGTTACTCCAATGGATGGTAGCCTTTTCATTATGGAAGGTAGTTCGTTGTTGATATTTTGTTACTCCAATGGATGGTAGCCTTTTCATTATGGAAGGTAGTTTGTTCTTGATATTTTGTTACTCCAATGGATGGTATCCTTGTCATTATGAAAGGTAGTTCGTTGTTGAGATTTTGTTACTCCAATGGATGGTAGCCTTGTCATTATGGAAGGTAGTTCGTTGTTGAGATTTTGTAACTCCAATGGATGGTAGCCTTGTCATTATGGAAGGTACTTTGTTGTTGATATTTTTTTACTTCAATGGATAGTATCCTTGTCATTATGGATGTTAGTTTGTTGTTGATATTTTATTACTCCAATGTATGGTAGCGTTATCAATATGGAAGGTAGTTCCTTGTTGATATTTTGTTACTTCAATGGATGGTAGCCTTGTCATTATGGAAGGTAGTTCATTTTTGAGATTTTGTTACTCCATAGGATGATAGGCTTCTCATTATGGATGGTAGTTCGTTTTTTAGATTTTTTTACTCCAATGCATGGTAGCCTTGTCATTATGGAAGGTAGTTCGTGTTGAAATTTTGTTACTCCAATGGATGGTAGCCTTTTCATTATGGAAGGTAGTTCGTTGTTGATATTTAGTTACTCCAATGGATGGTAGCCTTGTCATTATGGAAGGTAGTTTATTGTGGATATTTTATTACTCCAATGGATGGTAGCCTTGTCATTATGGAAGGTAGTTAGCTATTGGGATTTTGTTACCCCAACGGATGGTAGCCTTGTTATTATGGAAGGTAGTTCATTTTTTATATTTTGTTACTCCAATGGATGGTAGCCTTGTCATTATGAAAGGTAGTTCATTGTTGAGATTTTATTACTCCAAAGGATGGTAGCCTTCTCATTATGGAAGGTAGTTCGCTGTTGAGATTTTGTTACTCCCACGGATTGTAGCCTTGTCATTACGGAAGCTAGTTCATTTTTGAGATTTTGTTTCTCCAATGGATGATAGCCTTGTCATTAAGGAAGGTTGTTCATTTTTAAGATTTTGTTACTCCAATGTATGGTAGCTTTGTCATTATGGACGGTAGTTCGTTGTTGAGATTTTGTTAGTCTATTGGATGGTAAACTTATCATTATGGAAGGTAGTTTGTTGTTGAAATTTTGTCACCCCAATGAATTGTAGCCTTCTCAATATGGAAGGTAGTTCGTTGTTGAGATTTTGTTACTCCAATGGATGGTAGCCTTGTCATTATGGAAGGTAGTTCGTTGTTGAGATTTTTTTACTCCAATGGATGGTATCCTTGTCATTATGGAAGGTATTTTATTTTTGAGATATTGTTACTCCAATGGATGGTAGCCTTGTCATTATGGAAGGTAGTTTGTTGTTGAGATTTTATTATTCCTAAGGATGGTAGCCTTGTCATTATGGAAGGTAGTTCGTTGTTGATATTTTGATACTTCCATGGATTGTAGCCTTGTCATTACGGAAGGTAGTTCATTGTTGAGATTTTGTTTCTCCAATGGATGATAGCCTTGTCATTATGGAAGGTAGTACATTTTTGAGATTTTTTTACTCCAAAGGATGATAGCATTCTCATTATGGAAGGTAGTTCATTGTTTAGATTTTGTTATTCCAATGCATGGTAGCCTTGTCATTATGGAAGGTAGTTCGTGTTGAAATTTTATTACTCCAATGGATGGTAGCCTTTTCATTATGGAAGGTAGTTCGTTCTTAATATTTTGTTACTCCAATGGATGGTAGCCTTGTCATTATGGAAGGTTGTTCGTTGTTGAGATTTTGTAAATCCAATGGATGGTAGCCTTGTCATTATGGAAGGTAGTTCTTTGTTGAGATTTGTTTACTCCAATGGATAGTATCCTTGTCATTATGGATGGTAGTTTGTTGTTGATATTTTATTACTCCAATGTATGGTAGCCTTGTCATTATGGAAGGTAGTTCATTGTTGAAATTTTTTTACTCCAATGGATGGTAGCCTTATCATTATGGAAGGTAGTTCGTTGTTGATATTTTGTTACTTCAATGGATGGTAGCCTTGTCATTATGGAAGGTAGTTCATTTTTGAGATTTTGTTACTCCAAAGGATGATAGCCTTCTCATTATGGAAGGTAGTTCATTGTTTAGATTTTGTTACTCCAATGCATTGTAGCCTTGTCATTATGGAAGGTAGTTCGTGTTGAAATTTTGTTACTCCAATGGATGGTAGCCTTTTCATTATGGAAGGTTGTTCGTTGTTGATATTTAGTTACTCCAATGGATGGTAGCCTTGTCATTATGGAAGGTAGTTTATTTTTGATATTTTATTACTCCAATGGATGGTAGCCTTGTCATTATGGAAGGTAGTTAGCTATTGGGATTTTGTTACCCCAACGGATGGTAGCCTTGTTATTATGGAAGGTAGTTCATTTTTTATATTTTGTTACTCCAATGGATGGTAGCCTTGTCATTTTGAAAGGTAGTTTGTTGTTGAGATTTTATTACTCCTAACGATGGTAGCCTTCTCATTATGGAAGGTAGTTCGTTGTTGAGATTTTGTTACTCCCATGGATTGTAGCCTTGTCATTACGGAAGGTAGTTCATTGTTGAGATTTTGTTTCTCCAATGGATGATAGCCTTGTCATTATGGAAGGTTGTTCATTTTTAAGATTTTGTTACTCCAATGTATGGTAGCTTTGTCATTATGGACGGTAGTTCATTGTTGAGATTTCTTTAGTCTATTGGATGATAAACTTATCATTATGGAAGGTAGTTTGTTGTTGAAATTTTGTTACCCAAATGGATTATAGCCTTGTCAATATGGAAGGTAGTTTGTTGTTGAGATTTTGTTACTCCAATGGATGGTAGCCTTGTCATTATGGAAGGTAGTTCGTTTTTGAGATTTTTTTACTCCAATGGATGGTATCCTTGTCATTATGGAAGGTAGTTCATTTTTGAGATATTGTTACTCCAATGGATGGTAGCCTTGTCATTATGGATGGTAGTTCGTTGTTGAGATTTTATTACTACAAAGGATGGTAGCCTTGTCTTTTTAAGGAAGGTATTTCGTTGTTGAGATTTTGTTACTCCCATGGATTGTAGCCTTGTCATTACGGAAGGTAGTTCATTGTTGAGATTTTGTTTCTCCAATGGATGATAGCCTTGTAATTATGGAAGGTAGTTCATTTTTGAGATTTTGTTACTCCAAAGGATGATAGCCTTCTCATTATGGAAGGTAGTTCATTGTTTAGATTTTTTTACTCCAATGCATGGTAGCCTTGTCATTATGGAAGGTTGTTTGTGTTGAAAGTTTGTTACCCCAATGGATGGTAGCCTTTTCATTATGGAAGGTAGTTCGTTGTTGATATTTTGTTACTCCAATGGATGGTAGCCTTGTCATTCTGGAAGGTAGTTCGTTGTTGAGATTTTGTTACTCCAATGGATGGTATCCTTGTCATTATGAAAGGTAGTTCGTTGTTGAGATTTTTTTACTCCAATGTATGGTAGCTTTGTCATTATGGAAGGTAGTTTGTTGTTGAGATTTTGTAACTCCAATGGATGGTAGCCTTGTCATTATGGAAGGTAGTTCGTTGTTGAGATTTTTTTACTCCAATGTATGGTAGCTTTGTCATTATGGAAGGTAGTTCATTGTTTAGATTTTGTTACTCAAATGCATGGTAGCCTTGTCATTATGGAAGGTAGTTCGTGTTGAAATTTTGTTACTCCAATGGATGATAGCCTTCTCATTATGGAAGGTAGTTCGTTGTTGATATTTAGTTACTCCAATGGATGGTAGCCTTGTCATTATGGAAGGTAGTTTATTGTTGATATTTTATTACTCCAATGGATGGTAGCCTTGTCATTATGGAAGGTAGTTAGCTATTGGGATTTTATTACTACAAAGGATGGTAGCCTTGTCTTTATGGAAGGTATTTCGTTGTTGAGATTTTGTTACTCCCATTGATTGTAGCCTTGTCATTACGGAAGGTAGTTCATTGTTGAGATTTTGTTTCTCCAATGGATGATAGCCTTGTCATTATGGAAGGTAGTACATTTTTGAGATTTTGTTACTCCAAAGGATGATAACATTCTCATTATGGAAGGTTGTTCATTGTTTAGATCTTGTTACTCCAATGCATGGTAGCCTTGTCATTATGGATGGTAGTTCGTTGTTGAGATTTTATTACTACAAAGGATGGTAGCCTTGTCTTTATGGAAGGTATTTCGTTGTTGAGATTTTGTTACTCCCATTGATTGTAGCCTTGTCATTACGAAAGGTAGTTCATTGTTGAGATTTTGTTTCTCCAATGGATGATAGCCTTGTCATTATGGAAGGTAGTACATTTTTGAGATTTTGTTACTCCAAAGGATGATAACATTCTCATTATGGAAGGTTGTTCATTGTTTAGATCTTGTTACTCCAATGCATGGTAGCCTTGTCATTATGGAAAGTAGTTCGTGTTGAAATTTTGTTACTCCAATGGATGGTAGCCTTTTCATTATGGAAGGTAGTTCGTTCTTGATATTTTGTTACTCCAATGGATGGTAGCCTTGTCATTCTGGAAGGTAGTTCGTTGTTGAGATTTTGTTACTCCAATGGATGGTAGCCTTGTCATTATGGAAGGTAGTTCGCTATGGGGATTTTGTTACCCCAATGGATGGTAGCCTTGTTATTATGGAAGGTAGTTCATTTTTGATATTTTGTTACTCCAATGGATGGTAGACTTGTCATTATGAAAGGTAGTTCGTTGTTGCGATTTTTTTACTCCAATGTATGGTAGCTTTCTCATTATGGAAGGTAGTTCGTTGTTGAGATTTTGTTAGTCCATTGGATGGTAGACTTCTCATTATGGAAGGTAGTTTGTTGTTGAGATTTTGTTACTCCAATGGATTGTAGCCTTGTCAATATGGAAGGTAGTTTGTTGTTGAGATTTTGTTACTCCAATGGATGGTATCCTTGTCATTATGAATGGTAATTCGTTGTTGAGATTTTTTTACTCCAATGGATGGTATCCTTGACATTATGGATGGTGGTTTGTTGTTGATATTTTATTATTCCAATGTATGGTAGCCTTGTCATTATGGAGGGTAGTTCGTTGTTGAAATATTTTTACTCCAATGGATGGTAGCCTTATCATTATGGAAGGTAGTTCGTTGTTGATATTTTGTTACTTCAATGGATGGTAGCCTTGTCATTATGGAAGGTAGTTCATTTTTGAGATTTTGTTACTCCATAGGATGATAGCCTTCTCATTATGGAAGGTAGTTCATTGTTTAGATTTTGTTACTCCAATGCATGGTAGCCTTGTCATTATGGAAGGTAGTTCGTTGTTGAAATTTTTTTACTCCAATGGATGGTAGCCTTATCATTATGGAAGGTGGTTCGTTGTTGAAATTTTGTTACTCCAATGAATGGTAGCCTTTTCATTATGGAAGGTAGTTTGTTGTTGAGATTTTGTTACTCCAATGGATGGTAGCCTTGTCATTATGGAAGGTAGTTCGTTGTTGAGATTTTTTTACTCGAATGGATGGTATCCTTGTCATTATGGATGGTAGTTTGTTGTTGAGATTTTATTACTCCATTGGATGGTAGACTTGTCATTATGGAAAGTAGTTCGTTGTTGAAATTTTTTTACTCCAATGGATGGTAGCCTTATCATTATGGAAGGTAGTTCATTGTTGAGATTTTGTTACTCCAATGGATGGTTGCCTTGTCATTATGGAAGGTAGTTCGTTGTTGAGATTTTTTTACTCCAATGGATAGTATCCTTGTCATTATGGATGGTAGTTTGTTGTTGATATTTTATTACTCCAATGTATGGTAGCCTTGTCATTATGGAAGGTAGTTCGTTGTTGAAATTTTTTTACTCCAATGGATGGTAGCCTTATCATTATGGAAGGTAGTTCGTTGTTGATATTTTGTTACTTCAATGGATGGTAGCCTTGTCATTATGGAAGGTAGTTCATTTTTGAGATTTTGTTACTCCATAGGATGATAGCCTTCTCATTATGGAAGGTAGTTCATTGTTTAGATTTTGTTACTCCAATGCATGGTAGCCTTGTCATTATGGAAGGGAGTTCGTGTTGAAATTTTGTTACTCCAATGGATGGTAGCCTTTTCATTATGGAAGGTAGTTCGTTGTTGAAATTTTTTTACTCGAATGGATGGTAGCCTTATCATTATGGAAGGTAGTTCGTGGTTGATATTTTGTTACTCCAATGAATGGTAGCCTTGTAATTATAGAAGGTAGTTCGTTGTTGATATTTTGTCACTCCAATGCATGGTTGCCTTGTCATTATGGAAGGTAGTTCCTTGTTGTGATTTTGTTACTCCAATGGACGATAGCCTTGTCATTATGGAAGGTAGTTCATTTTTGATATATTGTTACTCCAATGGATGGTAGCCTTGTCATTATGGATGGTAGTTCGTTGTTGAGATTTTACTACTACAAAGGATGGTAGCCTTGTCTTTATGGAAGGTATTTCGTTGTTGAGATTTTGTTACTCCCATGGATTGTAGCCTTGTCATTACAGAAGGTAGTTCATTGTTGAGATTTTGTTTCTCCAATGGATGATAGCCTTGTCATTATTGAAGGTAGTACATTTTTGGGATTTTGTTACTCCAAAGGATGATAACATTCTCATTATGGAAGGTAGTTCATTGTTTAGATTTTGTTACTCCAATGCATGGTAGCCTTGTCATTATGGAAGGTAGTTCGTATTGAAATTTTGTTACTCTAATGGATGGTAGCCTTTTCATTATGGAAGGTAGTTTGTTCACGATATTTTGTTACTCCAATGGATGGTAGCCTTGTCATTCTGGAAGGTAGTTCGTTGTTGAGATTTTGTTACTCCAATGGATGGTAGCCTTGTCATTATGGAAGGTAGTTCGCTATTGTGATTTTGTTACCCCAATGGATGGTAGCCTTGTTAATATGGAAGGTAGTTCATTTTTGATATTTTGTTACTCCAATGGATGGTAGACTTGTCATTATGAAAGGTAGTTCGTTGTTGCGATTTTTTTACTCCAATGTATGGTAGCTTTCTCATTATAGAAGGTAGTTCGTTGTTGAGATTTTGTTAGTCCATTGGATGGTAGACTTCTCATTATGGAAGGTAGTTTGTTGTTGAGATTTTGTTACTCCAATGGATTGTAGCCTTGTCAATATGGAAGGTAGTTTGTTTTTGAGATTTTGTTACTCCGATGGATGGTATCCTTATCATTATGAAAGGTAGTTTGTTGTTGAGATTTTTCTACTCCAATGGATGGTATCCTTGACATTATGGATGGTGGTTTGTTATTGAGATTTTATTACTCCAATGGAAGGTAGCCTTGTCATTACGGAAGGTAGTTCGTTGTTGAAATTTTTTTACTCCAATGGATGGTAGCCTTATTATTAAGGAAGGTAGTTTGTTGTTGAGATTTTGTTACTCTAATGGATGGTAGCCTTGTCAATATGGAAGGTAGTTCGTTGTTGATATTTTGTTACTTCAATGGATGGTAGCCTTGTCATTAGGGAAGGTAGTTCATTTTTGAGATTTTGTTACTCTAATGGATGATAGCCTTCTCATTATGGAAGGTAGTTCATTGTTTAGATTTTGTTACTCCAATGCATGGTAGCCTTGTCATTATGGAAGGTAGTTCGTTGTTGAAATTTTTTTAGTCCATTGGATGGTAGACTTGTCATTATGGAAGGTAGTTTTTTGTTGAGGTTTTGTTACTCCAATGGATGGTAGCCTTGTCATTATGGAAGGTAGTTCGTTGTTGAGATTTTGTTACTCCAATGGATGGTAGCCTTGCCATTACGGAAGGTAGTTCATTGTTGATATTTTGTTTCTCCAATGGATGATAGCCTTGTCATTATGGAAGGTAGTTCATTTTTGAGATTTTGTTACTCCAAAGGATGATAGCCTTGTCGTTATGGAAGGAAGTTCATTCTTTAGATTTTGTTACTCCAATGCATGGTAGCCTTGTCATTATGGAAGGTAGTTCGTGTTGATATTTGTTACTCCAATGGATGGTAGCCTTTTCATTATGGAAGGTAGTTCGTTGTTGATACTTTGTTACTCCAATGGATGGTAGCCTTGTCATTATAGAAGGTAGTTTGTTGTTTAGAATTTGTTACTCCAATCGATGGTAGCCTTTTCATTATGGAAGGTAGTTCGCTATTGGGATTTTGTTACCCCAATGGATGGTAGCCTTGTTATTATGAAAGGTATTTCATTTTTTATATTTTGTTAACCCAATGGATAGTAGCCTTGTTATTATGGAAGGTAGTTCATTTTTGATATTTTCTTACTCCAATGGATGGTAGCCTTGTCATTATGGAAGGTAGTTTGTTGTTGAGATTTTGTTACTCCCATGGTTTGTAGCCTTGTCATTACGGAAGGTAGTTCATTGTTGAGATTTTGTTACTCCAAAGTATGATAGCCTTCGCATTATGGAAGGTAGTTCATTGTTTAGGTTTTGTTACTGCAATGCATGGTAGCCTTGTCATTTTGGAAGGTAGTTCGTGTTGATATTTGTTACTCCAATGGATGGTAGCCTTTTGATTATGGAAGGTAGTTCGTTGTTTATATTTTGTTACTCTAATGGATGGTAGCCTTGTCATTATGGAAGGTAGTTCGTTGTTGAGATTTTTTTACTCCAATGGATGGTATCCTTGTCATTATGGATGGTAGTTTGTTGTTGAGATTTTATTACTCCATTGGATGGTAGCCTTGTCATTATGGAAGGTAGTTCGTTGTTGAAATTTTTTTACCCCAATGGATGGTAGCCTTATCATTATGGAAGGTAGTTCGTTGTTGATATTTTGTTACTCCAATGGATGGTTGCCTTGTCATTATGGAAGGTAGTTCGTTGTTGAGATTTTTTTACTCCAATGGATAGTATCCGTGCCATTATGGATGGTAGTTCATTTTTGAGATATTGTTACTCCAATGGATTATAGCCTTGTCAATATGGAAGGTAGTTTGTTGTTGAGATTTTGTTACTCCAATGGATGGTAGAGTTGTCATTATGGAAGGTAGTTCGTTGTTGATTGTTTTTAACTCCAATGAATGGTATCCTTGTCATTATGGAAGGTAGTTCATTTTTGAGATATTGTTACTCCAATGGATGGTAGCCTTATCATTATGGAAGGTAGTTCGTTGTTGATATTTTGTTACTCCAATGGATGGTAGCCTTGTCATTATGGAAGGTAGTTTCTTGTTGAGAATTTGTTACTCCAATGGATGGTAGCCTTGTCATTATGGAAGGTAGTTCGCTATTGGGATTTTGTTACCCCAATGGATGGTAGCCTTGTTATTATGAAAGGTAGTTGATTTTTTATATTTTGTTAACCCAATGGATAGTAGCCTTGTTATTATGGAAGGTAGTTCATTTTTTATATTTTCTTACTCCAATGGATTGTAGCCTTGTCATTATGGAAGGTAGTTTGTTGTTGAGATTTTGTTACTCCCATGGATTGTAGCCTTGTCATTACGGAAGGTAGTTCATTGTTGAGATTTTGTTACTCCAAAGTATCATAGCCTTCTCATTATGGAAGGTAGTTCATTGTTTAGATTGTGTTACTGTAATGCATGGTAGTTGTCATTTTGGAAGGTAGTTCTTGTTGAAATTTTCTTACTCCAATGGATGGTAGCCTTTTGATTATGGAAGGTAGTGCGTTGTTTATATTTTGTTACTCCAATGGATGGTAGCCTTGTCATTATGGAAGGTAGTTCGTGTTGAAATTTTGTGACTCCAATGGATGGTAGCCTTTTCATTATGGAAGGTAGTTCGTTATTGATATTTTGTTACTCCAATGGATGGTATCCTTGTCATTATGGAAGGTAGTTCGTGTTGAAATTTTGTGACTCCAATGGATGGTAGCCTTTTCATTATGGAAGGTAGTTCGTTGTTGATATTTTGTTACTCCAATGGATGGTATCCTTGTCATTATGGAAGGTAGTTCGTGTTGAAATTTTGTGACTCCAATGGATGGTAGCCTTTTCATTATGGAAGGTAGTTCGTTGTTGAGATTTTGTTACTCCAATGGATGGTATCCTTGTCATTATGCAAGGTAGTTCGTTGTTGAGATTTTTTTACTCCAATGGATGGTATCCTTGACATTATGGATGGTGCTTTGTTGTTGAGATTTTATTACTCCAATGGATGGTAGCCTTGTCATTATGGAAGGTAGTTCGTTGTTGAAATTTTTTTACTCTAATGGATGGTAGCCTTATTATTAAGGAAGGTAGTTTGTTGCTGAGATTTTGTTACTCAAATGGATGGTAGCCTTGTCAATATGGATGGTAGTTCGCTATTGGGATTTTGTTACCCCAATGGATAGTAGCCTTGTTATTATGGAAGTTACTTCATTTTTGATATTTTGTTACTCTAATGGATGGTAGCCTTGTAATTATGAAAGGTAGTTCGTTGTTGAGATTTTTTTACTCCAATGTATGGTAGCTTTGTCATTATTGAAGGTAGTTCGTTGTTGAGATTTTGTTAGTCCGTTGGATGTTAGACTTGTCATTATGGAAGGTAGTTTTTTGTTGAGGTTTTGTTACTCCAATGGATTATAGCCTTGTCAATATGGAAGGTAGTTTGTTGTTGACATTTTGTTACTCCATTGGATGGTAGAGTTGTCATTATGGAAGGTAGTTCGTTGTTGAGATTTTTTAACTCCAATGGTTGGTATCCTTATCATTATGGAAGGTAGTTCATTTTTGAGATATTGTTACTCCAATGGATGGTAGCCTTGTCATTATGGAAGGTAGTTCGTTGTTGAGATTTTGTTACTCCCATGGATTGTAGCCTTGCCATTACGGAAGGTAGTTCATTGTTGAGATTTTGTTTCTCCAATGGATGATAGCCTTGTCATTATGGAAGGTAGTTCATTCCAAAGGATGATAGCCTTCTCATTATGGAAGGAAGTTCATTCCATAGATTTTGTTACTCCAATGCATGGTAGCCTTGTCATTATGGAAGGTAGTTCGTGTTGATATTTGTTACTCCAATGGATGGTAGCCTTTTCATTATGGAAGGTAGTTCGTTGTTGATATTTTGTTACTCCAATGGATGGTATCCTTGTCATTATGGAAGGTAGTTTGTTGTTGAGAATTTGTTGCTCCAATGGAAGGTAGCCTTGTCATTATGGAAGGTACTTCGGTATTGGGATTTTGTTACCCCAATGGATGGTAGCCTTGTTATTATGAAAGGTAGTTCATTTTTTATATTTTGTTAACCCAATGGATAGTAGCCTTGTTATTATGGAAGGTAGTTCATTTTTGATATTTTCTTACTCCAATGGATGGTAGCCTTCTCATTATGGAAGGTAGTTTGTTGTTGAGATTTTGTTACTCCCATGGATTGTAGCCTTGTCATTACGGAAGGTAGTTCATTGTTGAGATTTTGTTACTCCAAAGTATGAGAGCCATCTCATTATGGAAGGTAGTCCATTGTTTAGATTTTGTTACTGCAATGCATGGTGGCCTTGTCATTTTGGAAGGTAGTTCGTGTTGATATTTGTTACTCCAATGGATGGTAGCCTTTTGTTTATGGAAGGTAGTTCGTTGTTTATATTTTGTTACTCCAATGGATGGTAGCCTTGTCATTATGGAAGGTAGTTCGTTGTTGAGATTTTGTTACTCCAATGGATGGTAGCCTTGTCATTATGGAAGGTAGTTCGTGTTGAAATTTTGTGACTCCAATGGATGGTAGCCTTTTCATTATGGAAGGTAGTTCGTTGTTAATATTTTGTTACTTTAATGGATGGTAGCCTTTTCATTATGGAAGGTAGTTCATTGTTGATATTTTGTTACTCCAATGGATGGTAGCGTTGTCATTATGGAAGTTAGTTTGTTGTTGAGATTTTGTTACTCCAATGGATGGTATCCTTATCATTATGGAATGTAGTTCATTTTTGAGATATTGTTACTCCAATGGATGGTAGCCTTGTCATTATGGAAGGTAGTTCGTTTTTGAGATTTTGTTTCTCCAATGGATTATAGCCTTGTCATTATGGAAGGTAGTTCATTTTTGAGATTTTGTTACTCCAAAGGATGATAGCCTTCTCATTATGGAAGGAAGTTCATTCTTTAGATTTTGTTACTCCAATGCATGGTAGCCTTGTCATTATGGAAGGTAGTTCTTGTTGATATTTGTTACTCCAATGGATGGTAGCCTTTTCATTATGTAAGGTAGTTCGTTGTTGATATTTTGTTACTCCACTGGATGGTAGCCTTGTCATTATTGAAGGTAGTTTGTTGTTGAGAATTTGTTACTCCAATGGATGGTAGCCTTGTCATTATGGAAGGTAGTTCGCTATTGGGATTTTGTTACCCCAATGGATGGTAGCCTTGTTATTATGAAAGGTAGTTCATTTTATATATTTTGTTAACCCAATGGATGGTAGCCTTGTTATTATGGAAGGTAGTTCATTTTTTATATTTTCTTACTCCAATGGATCGTAGCCTTGTCATTATTGAAGGTAGTTTGTTGTTGAGATTTTGTTACTCCCATGGATTGTAGCCTTGTCATTACGGAAGGTAGTTCATTGTTGAGATTTTGTTACTCCAAAGTATGATAGCCATCTCATTATGGAAGGTAGTCCATTGATAAGATTTTGTTACTGCAATGCATGGTAGCCTTGTCATTTTGGAAGGTAGTTCGTGTTGATATTTGTTACTCCAATGGATGGTAGCCTTTTGTTTATGGAAGGTAGTTCATTGTTTATATTTTGTTACTCCAATGGATGGTAGCCTTGTCATTATGGAAGGTAGTTCGTTGTTGAGATTTTGTTACTCCAATGGATGGTAGCCTTGTCATTATGGAAGGTAGTTCGTGTTGAAATTTTGTGACTCCAATGGATGGTAGCCTTTTCATTATGGAAGGTAGTTCGTTGTTAATATTTTGTTACTTTAATGGATGGTAGCCTTTTCATTATGGAAGGTAGTTCATTGTTGATATTTTGTTACTCCAATGGATGGTAGCGTTGTCATTATGGAAGTTAGTTTGTTGTTGAGATTTTGTTACTCCAATGGATGGTATCCTTATCATTATGGAAGGTAGTTCATTTTTGAGATATTGTTACTCCAATGGATGGTAGCCTTGTCATTATGGAAGGTAGTTCGTTTTTGAGATTTTGTTTCTCCAATGGATTATAGCCTTGTCATTATGGAAGGTAGTTCATTTTTGAGATTTTGTTACTCCAAAGGATGATAGCCTTCTCATTATGGAAGGAAGTTCATTCTTTAGATTTTGTTACTCCAATGCATGGTAGCCTTGTCATTATGGAAGGTAGTTCGTGTTGATATTTGTTACTCCAATGGATGGTAGCCTTTTCATTATGTAAGGTAGTTCGTTGTTGATATTTTGTTACTCCACTGGATGGTAGCCTTGTCATTATTGAAGGTAGTTTGTTGTTGAGAATTTGTTACTCCAATGGATGGTAGCCTTGTCATTATGGAAGGTAGTTCGCTATTGGGATTTTGTTACCCCAATGGATGGTAGCCTTGTTATTATGAAAGGTAGTTCATTTTTTATATTTTGTTAACCCAATGGATGGTAGCCTTGTTATTATGGAAGGTAGTTCATTTTTTATATTTTCTTACTCCAATGGATGGTAGCCTTGTCATTATTGAAGGTAGTTTGTTGTTGAGATTTTGTTACTCCCATGGATGGTAGCCTTTTGATTATGGAAGGTAGTTCATTGTTTATATTTTGTTACTCCAATGGATGGTAGCCTTGTCATTATGGAAGGTAGTTCGTTGTTGAGATTTTGTTACTCCAATGGATGGTAGCCTTGTCATTATGGAAGGTAGTTCGTGTTGAAATTTTGTGACTCCAATGGATGGTAGCCTTTTCATTATGGAAGGTAGTTCGTTGTTGATATTTTGTTACTTTAATGGATGGTAGCCTTGTCATTATGGAAGGTAGTTCATTGTTGATATTTTGTTACTCCAATGGATGGTAGCGTTGTCATTATGGAAGGTAGTTCGTTGTTGAGATTTTTTAACTCCAATGGATGGTATCCTTATCATTATGGAAGGTAGTTCATTTTTGAGATATTGTTACTCCAATGGATGGTAGCCTTGTCATTATGGAAGGTAGTTCGTTGTTGAGATTTTGTTACTCCCATGGATTGTAGCCTTGCCATTACGGAAGGTAGTTCATTGTTGAGATTTTGTTTCTCCAATGGATGATAGCCTTGTCATTATGGAAGGTAGTTCATTTTTGAGATTTTGTTACTCCAAAGGATGATAGCCTTCTCATTATGGAAGGAAGTTCATTCTTTAGATTTTGTTACTCCAATGCATGGTAGCCTTGTCATTATTGAAGGTAGTTCGTGTTGATAATTGTTACTCCAATGGATGGTAGCCTTTTCATTATGGAAGGTAGTTCGTTGTTGATACTTTGTTACTCCAATGGATGGTAGCCTTATCATTATGGAAGGTAGTTTGTTGTTGAGAATTTGTTACTCCAATGGATGGTAGCCTTTTCATTATGGAAGGTAGTTCGCTATTGGGATTTTGTTACCCCAATGGATGGTAGCCTTGTTATTATGAAAGGTAGTTCATTTTTTATATTTTGTTAACCCAATGGATAGTAGCCTTGTTATTATGGAAGGTAGTTCATTTGTGATATTTTCTTACTCCAATGGATGGTAGCCTTGTCATTATGGAAGGTAGTTTGTTGTAGAGATTTTGTTACTCCCATGGATTGTAGCCTTGTCATTACGGAAGGTAGTTCATTGTTGAGATTTTGTTACTTCAAAGTATGATAGCCTTCGCATTATGGAAGGTAGTTCATTGTTTAGGTTTTGTTACTGTAATGCATGGTAGCCTTGTCATTTTGGAAGGTAGTTCGTGTTGATATTTGTTACTCCAATGGATGGTAGCCTTTTGATTATGGAAGGTAGTTCGTTGTTTATATTTTGTTACTCTAATGGATGGTAGCCTTGTCATTATGGAAGGTAGTTCGTTGTTGAGATTTTTTTACTCCAATGGATGGTATCCTTGTCATTATGGATGGTAGTTTGTAGTTGAGATTTTATTACTCCATTGGATGGTAGCCTTGTCATTATGGAAGGTAGTTTCATTGTTGAAATTTTTTTACTCCAATGGATGGTAGCCTTATCATTATGGAAGGTAGTTCGTTGTTGAGATTTTGTTACTCCAATGGATGGTTGCCTTGTCATTATGGAAGGTAGTTCATTGTTGAAATTTTGTGACTCCAATGGATGGTAGCCTTTTCATTATGGAAGGTAGTTCGTTGTTAATATTTTGTTACTTTAATGGATGGTAGCCTTTTCATTATGGAAGGTAGTTCATTGTTGATATTTTGTTACTCCAATGGATGGTAGCGTTGTCATTATGGAAGTTAGTTTGTTGTTGAGATTTTGTTACTCCAATGGATGGTATCCTTATCATTATGGAATGTAGTTCATTTTTGAGATATTGTTACTCCAATGGATGGTAGCCTTGTCATTATGGAAGGTAGTTCGTTTTTGAGATTTTGTTTCTCCAATGGATTATAGCCTTGTCATTATGGAAGGTAGTTCATTTTTGAGATTTTGTTACTCCAAAGGATGATAGCCTTCTCATTATGGAAGGAAGTTCATTCTTTAGATTTTGTTACTCCAATGCATGGTAGCCTTGTCATTATGGAAGGTAGTTCGTGTTGATATTTGTTACTCCAATGGATGGTAGCCTTTTCATTATGTAAGGTAGTTCGTTGTTGATATTTTGTTACTCCACTGGATGGTAGCCTTGTCATTATTGAAGGTAGTTTGTTGTTGAGAATTTGTTACTCCAATGGATGGTAGCCTTGTCATTATGGAAGGTAGTTCGCTATTGGGATTTTGTTACCCCAATGGATGGTAGCCTTGTTATTATGAAAGGTAGTTCATTTTATATATTTTGTTAACCCAATGGATGGTAGCCTTGTTATTATGGAAGGTAGTTCATTTTTTATATTTTCTTACTCCAATGGATGGTAGCCTTGTCATTATTGAAGGTAGTTTGTTGTTGAGATTTTGTTACTCCCATGGATTGTAGCCTTGTCATTACGGAAGGTAGTTCATTGTTGAGATTTTGTTACTCCAAAGTATGATAGCCATCTCATTATGGAAGGTAGTCCATTGTTTAGATTTTGTTACTGCAATGCATGGTAGCCTTGTCATTTTGGAAGGTAGTTCGTGTTGATATTTGTTACTCCAATGGATGGTAGCCTTTTGTTTATGGAAGGTAGTTCATTGTTTATATTTTGTTACTCCAATGGATGGTAGCCTTGTCATTATGGAAGGTAGTTCGTTGTTGAGATTTTGTTACTCCAATGGATGGTAGCCTTGTCATTATGGAAGGTAGTTCGTGTTGAAATTTTGTGACTCCAATGGATGGTAGCCTTTTCATTATGGAAGGTAGTTCGTTGTTAATATTTTGTTACTTTAATGGATGGTAGCCTTTTCATTATGGAAGGTAGTTCATTGTTGATATTTTGTTACTCCAATGGATGGTAGCGTTGTCATTATGGAAGTTAGTTTGTTGTTGAGATTTTGTTACTCCAATGGATGGTATCCTTATCATTATGGAAGGTAGTTCATTTTTGAGATATTGTTACTCCAATGGATGGTAGCCTTGTCATTATGGAAGGTAGTTCGTTTTTGAGATTTTGTTTCTCCAATGGATTATAGCCTTGTCATTATGGAAGGTAGTTCATTTTTGAGATTTTGTTACTCCAAAGGATGATAGCCTTCTCATTATGGAAGGAAGTTCATTCTTTAGATTTTGTTACTCCAATGAATGGTAGCCTTGTCATTATGGAAGGTAGTTCGTGTTGATATTTGTTACTCCAATGGATGGTAGCCTTTTCATTATGTAAGGTAGTTCGTTGTTGATATTTTGTTACTCCACTGGATGGTAGCCTTGTCATTATTGAAGGTAGTTTGTTGTTGAGAATTTGTTACTCCAATGGATGGTAGCCTTGTCATTATGGAAGGTAGTTCGCTATTGGGATTTTGTTACCCCAATGGATGGTAGCCTTGTTATTATGAAAGGTAGTTCATTTTTTATATTTTGTTAACCCAATGGATGGTAGCCTTGTTATTATGGAAGGTAGTTCATTTTTTATATTTTCTTACTCCAATGGATGGTAGCCTTGTCATTATTGAAGGTAGTTTGTTGTTGAGATTTTGTTACTCCCATGGATGGTAGCCTTTTGATTATGGAAGGTAGTTCATTGTTTATATTTTGTTACTCCAATGGATGGTAGCCTTGTCATTATGGAAGGTAGTTCGTTGTTGAGATTTTGTTACTCCAATGGATGGTAGCCTTGTCATTATGGAAGGTAGTTCGTGTTGAAATTTTGTGACTCCAATGGATGGTAGCCTTTTCATTATGGAAGGTAGTTCGTTGTTGATATTTTGTTACTTTAATGGATGGTAGCCTTGTCATTATGGAAGGTAGTTCATTGTTGATATTTTGTTACTCCAATGGATGGTAGCGTTGTCATTATGGAAGGTAGTTCGTTGTTGAGATTTTTTAACTCCAATGGATGGTATCCTTATCATTATGGAAGGTAGTTCATTTTTGAGATATTGTTACTCCAATGGATGGTAGCCTTGTCATTATGGAAGGTAGTTCGTTGTTGAGATTTTGTTACTCCCATGGATTGTAGCCTTGCCATTACGGAAGGTAGTTCATTGTTGAGATTTTGTTTCTCCAATGGATGATAGCCTTGTCATTATGGAAGGTAGTTCATTTTTGAGATTTTGTTACTCCAAAGGATGATAGCCTTCTCATTATGGAAGGAAGTTCATTCTTTAGATTTTGTTACTCCAATGCATGGTAGCCTTGTCATTATTGAAGGTAGTTCGTGTTGATAATTGTTACTCCAATGGATGGTAGCCTTTTCATTATGGAAGGTAGTTCGTTGTTGATACTTTGTTACTCCAATGGATGGTAGCCTTGTCATTATGGAAGGTAGTTTGTTGTTGAGAATTTGTTACTCCAATGGATGGTAGCCTTTTCATTATGGAAGGTAGTTCGCTATTGGGATTTTGTTACCCCAATGGATGGTAGCCTTGTTATTATGAAAGGTAGTTCATTTTTTATATTTTGTTAACCCAATGGATAGTAGCCTTGTTATTATGGAAGGTAGTTCATTTGTGATATTTTCTTACTCCAATGGATGGTAGCCTTGTCATTATGGAAGGTAGTTTGTTGTAGAGATTTTGTTACTCCCATGGATTGTAGCCTTGTCATTACGGAAGGTAGTTCATTGTTGAGATTTTGTTACTTCAAAGTATGATAGCCTTCGCATTATGGAAGGTAGTTCATTGTTTAGGTTTTGTTACTGTAATGCATGGTAGCCTTGTCATTTTGGAAGGTAGTTCGTGTTGATATTTGTTACTCCAATGGATGGTAGCCTTTTGATTATGGAAGGTAGTTCGTTGTTTATATTTTGTTACTCTAATGGATGGTAGCCTTGTCATTATGGAAGGTAGTTCGTTGTTGAGATTTTTTTACTCCAATGGATGGTATCCTTGTCATTATGGATGGTAGTTTGTTGTTGAGATTTTATTACTCCATTGGATGGTAGCCTTGTCATTATGGAAGGTAGTTTCATTGTTGAAATTTTTTTACTCCAATGGATGGTAGCCTTATCATTATGGAAGGTAGTTCGTTGTTGAGATTTTGTTACTCCAATGGATGGTTGCCTTGTCATTATGGAAGGTAGTTCATTGTTGAGATTTTTTTACTCCAATGGATAGTATCCTTGTCATTATGGATGGTAGTTCATTTTTGAGATATTGTTACTCCAATGGATTATAGCCTTGTCAATATGGAAGATAGTTTGTTGTTGAGATTTTGTTACTCCAATGGATGGTAGAGTTGTCATTATGGAAGGTAGTTGGTTGTTGATTTTTTTTAACTCCAATGAATGGTATCCTTGTCATTATGGAAGGTAGTTCATTTTTGGGATATTGTTACTCCAATGGATGGTAGCCTTCTCATTATGGAAGGTAGTTCGTTGTTGATATTTTGTTACTCCAATGGATGGTAGCCTTGTCATTATGGAAGGTAGTTTCTTGTTGAGAATTTGTTACTCCAATGGATGGTAGCCTTGTCATTATGGAAGGTAGTTCGCTATTGGGATTTTGTTACCCCAATGGATGGTAGCCTTGTTATTATGAAAGGTAGTTCATTTTTTATATTTTGTTAACCCAATGGATAGTAGCCTTGTTATTATGGAAGGTAGTTCATTTTTTATATTTTCTTACTCCAATGGATGGTAGCCTTGTCATTATGGAAGGTAGTTTGTTGTTGAGATTTTGTTACTCCCATGGATTGTAGCCTTGTAATTACGGAAGGTAGTTCATTGTCGAGATTTTGTTACTCCAAAGTATGATAGCCTTCTCATTATGGAAGGTAGTTCATTGTTTAGATTGTGTTACTGCAATGCATGGTAGTTGTCATTTTGGAAGGTAGTTCTTGTTGAAATTTTGTTACTCCAATGGATGGTAGCCTTTTGATTATGGAAGGTAGTTCGTTGTTTATATTTTGTTACTCCAATGGATGGTAGCCTTGTCATTATGGAAGGTAGTTCGTTGTTGAGATTTTGTTACTCCAATGGATGGTAGCCTTGTCATTATGTAAGGTAGTTCGTGTTGAAATTTTGTGACTCCAATGGATGGTAGCCTTTTCATTATGGAAGGTAGTTCGTTGTTGATATTTTGTTACTCCAATGGATGGTATCCTTGTCATTATGGAAGGTAGTTCGTGTTGAAATTTTGTGACTACAATGGATGGTAGCCTTTTCATTATGGAAGGTAGTTCGTTGTTGAGATTTTGTTACTCCAATGGATGGTATCCTTGTCATTATTCAAGGTAGTTCGTTGTTGAGATTTTGTTACTCCAATGGATGGTATCCTTGACATTATGGATGGTGCTTTGTTGTTGAGATTTTATTACTCCAATGGATGGTATCCTTGTCATTATGGAAGGTAGTTCGTTGTTGAAATTTTTTTACGCCAATGGATGGTAGCCTTATTATTAAGGAAGGTAGTTTGTTGTTGAGATTTTGTTACTCAAATGGATGGTAGCCTTGTCAATATGGAAGGTAGTTCGCTATTGGGATTTTGTTACCCCAATGGATAGTAGCCTTGTTATTATGGAAGTTACTTCATTTTTGATATTTTGTTACTCTAATGGATGGTAGCCTTGTAATTATGAAAGGTAGTTCGTTGTTGAGATTTTTTTACTCCAATGTATGGTAGCTTTGTCATTATGGAAGGTAGTTCGTTGTTGAGATTTTGTTAGTCCGTTGGATGGTAGACTTGTCATTATGGAAGGTAGTTTTTTGTTGAGGTTTTGTTACTCCAATGGATTATAGCCTTGTCAATATGGAAGGTAGTTTGTTGTTGACATTTTGTTACTCCAATGGATGGTAGAGTTGTCATTATGGAAGGTAGTTCGTTGTTGAGATTTTTTAACTCCAATGGATGGTATCCTTATCATTATGGAAGGTAGTTCATTTTTGAGATATTGTTATTCCAATGGATGGTAGCCTTGTCATTATGGAAGGTAGTTTGTTGTTGAGATTTTGATACTCCCATGGATTGTAGCCTTGCCATTACGGAAGGTAGTTCATTGTTGAGATTTTGTTTCTCCAATGGATGATAGCCTTGTCATTATGGAAGGTAGTTCATTTTTGAGATTTTGTTACTCCAAAGGATGATAGCCTTCTCATTATGGAAGGAAGTTCATTCTTTAGATTTTGTTACTCCAATGCATGGTAGCCTTGTCATTATGGAAGGTAGTTCGTGTTGATATTTGTTACTCCAATGGATGGTAGCCTTTTCATTATGGAAGGTAGTTCGTTGTTGATATTTTGTTACTCCAATGGATGGTATCCTTGTCATTATGGAAGGTAATTTGTTGTTGAGAATTTGTTACTCCAATGGAAGGTACCCTTGTCATTATGGAAGGTAGTTCGGTATTGGGATTTTGTTACCCCAATGGATGGTAGCCTTGTTATTATGAAAGGTAGTTCATTTTTTATATTTTGTTAACCCAATGGATAGTAGCCTTGTTATTATGGAAGGTAGTTCATTTTTGATATTTTCTTACTCCAATGGATGGTAGCCTTCTCATTATGGAAGGTAGTTTGTTGTTGAGATTTTGTTACTCCCATGGATTGTAGCCTTGTCATTACGGAAGGTAGTTCATTGTTGAGATTTTGTTACTCCAAAGTATGATAGCCATCTCATTATGGAAGGTAGTTCATTGTTTAGATTTTGTTACTGCAATGCATGGTAGCCTTGTCATTTTGGAAGGTAGTTCGTGTTGATCTTTGTTACTCCAATGGATGGTAGCCTTTTTATTTATGGAAGGTAGTTCGTTGTTTATATTTTGTTACTCCAATGGATGGTAGCCTTGTCATTATGGAAGGTAGTTCGTTGTTGAGATTTTGTTACTCCAATGGATGGTAGCCTTGTCATTATGGAAGGTAGTTCGTGTTGAAATTTTGTGACTCCAATGGATGGTAGCCTTTTCATTATGGAAGGTAGTTCGTTGTTAATATTTTGTTACTTTAATGGATGGTAGCCTTTTCATTATGGAAGGTAGTTCATTGTTGATATTTTGTTACTCCAATGGATGGTAGCGTTGTCATTATGGAAGTTAGTTCGTTGTTGAGATTTTGTTACTCCAATGGATGGTATCCTTATCATTATGGAAGGTAGTTCATTTTTGAGATATTGTTACTCCAATGGATGGTAGCCTTGTCATTATGGAAGGTAGTTCGTTGTTGAGATTTTGTTTCTCCAATGGATTATATCCTTGTCATTATGGAAGGTAGTTCATTTTTGAGATTTGGTTACTCCAAAGGATGATAGCCTTCTCATTATGGAAGGAAGTTCATACTTTAGATTTTGTTACTCCAATGCATGGTAGCCTTGTCATTATGGAAGGTAGTTCGTGTTGATATTTGTTACTCCAATGGATGGTAGCCTTTTCATTATGGAAGGTAGTTTGTTGTTGATATTTTGTTACTCCACTGGATGGTAGCCTTGTCATTATGGAAGGTAGTTTGTTGTTGAGAATTTGTTACTCCAATGGATGGTAGCCTTGTCATTATGGAAGGTAGTTTGCTATTGGGATTTTGTTACCCCAATGGATGGTAGCCTTGTTATTATGAAAGGTAGTTCATTTTTTATATTTTGTTAACCCAATGGATAGTAGCCTTGTTATTATGGAAGGTAGTTCATTTTTTATATTTTCTTACTCCAATGGATGGTAGCCTTGTCATTATTGAAGGTAGTTTGTTGTTGAGATTTTGTTACTCCCATGGATTGTAGCCTTGTCATTACGGAAGGTAGTTCATTGTTCAGATTTTGTTACTCCAAAGTATGATAGCCTTCTCATTATGGAAGCTAGTTCATTGTTTAGATTTTGTTACTGCAATGCATGGTAGCCTTGTCATTTTGGAAGCTTGTTCGTGTTGATATTTGTTACTCCAATGGATGGTAGCCTTTTGATTATGGAAGGTAGTTCGTTGTTTATATTTTGTTACTCCAATAGATGGTAGCCTTGTCATTATGGAAGGTAGTTCGTTGTTGAGATTTTGTTACTCCAATGGATGGTAGCCTTGTCATTATGGAAGGTAGTTCGTGTTGAAATTTTGTGACTCCAATGGATGGTAGCCTTTTCATTATGGAAGGTAGTTCGTTGTTGATATTTTGTTACTTTAATGGATGGTAGCCTTGTCATTATGGAAGGTAGTTCATTGTTGATATTTTGTTACTCCAATGGATGGTAGCATTGTCATTATGGAAGGTAGTTCGTTGTTGAGATTTTGTTACTCCAATGGATGGTAGCCTTGTCATTATGGAAGGTAGTTCTCTATTGGGATTTTGTTACCCCAATGGATGGTATCCTTGTTATTATGGAAGGTAGTTCATTTTTGATATTTTGTTACTCCAATGGATGGTAGCCATGTCATTATGAAAGGTAGTTCGTTGTTGAGATTTTTTTACTCCAATGTATGGTAGCCTTGTCCTTATGGAAGGTAGTTCGTGTTGAAATTTTGTTACTCCAATGGATGGTAGCCTTTTCATTATGGAAGGTAGTTCGTTGTTGATATTTTATTACTCCAATGGATTGTAGCCTTGTCAATATGGAAGGTAGTTTGGTGTTGAGATTTTGTTACTCCAATGGACGGTAGCCTTGTCATTATGGAAGGTAGTTCGTTGTTGAGAATTTTTTACTCCAATGGATGGTATCCTTGTCATTATGGATGGTAGTTTGTTGTTGAGATTTTGTTACTCCAATGCATGGTAGCCTTGTCATTATGGAAGGTATTTCGTGTTGAAATTATGTTACTCCAATGGATGGTAGCCTTTTCATTATGGAAGGTAGTTCGTTGTTGATATTTTCTTACTCCAATGGATGGTAGCCTTGTCATTATGGAACGTAGTTCGTTGTTGAGATTTTGTTACTCCAATGGATGGTAGCCTTGTCATTATGGAAGGTAGTTCGTGTTGATATTTGTTACTCCAATGGATGGTAGCCTTTTCATTATGGAAGGTAGTTCGTTGTTGATATTTTGTTACTCCAATGGATGGTATCCTTGTCATTATGGAAGGTAGTTTGTTGTTGAGAATTTGTTACTCCAATGGAAGGTAGCCTTGTCATTATGGAAGGTAGTTCGGTATTTGGATTTTGTTACCCCAATGGATGGTAGCCTTGTTATTATGAAAGGTAGTTCATTTTTTATATATTGTTAACCCAATGGATAGTAGCCTTGTTATTATGGAAGGTAGTTCATTTTTGATATTTTCTTACTCCAATGGATGGTAGCCTTCTCATTATGGAAGGTAGTTTGTTGTTGAGATTTTGTTACTCCCATGGATTGTAGCCTTGTCATTACGGAAGGTAGTTCATTGTTGAGATTTTGTTACTCCAAAGTATGATAGCCATCTCATTATGGAAGGTAGTTCATTGTTTAGATTTTGTTACTGCAATGCATGGTAGCCTTGTCATTTTGGAAGGTAGTTCGTGTTGATATTTGTTACTCCAATGGATGGTAGCCTTTTTATTTATGGAAGGTAGTTCGTTGTTTATATTTTGTTACTCCAATGGATGGTAGCCTTGTCATTATGGAAGGTAGTTCGTTGTTGAGATTTTGTTACTCCAATGGATGGTAGCCTTGTCATTATGGAAGGTAGTTCGTGTTGAAATTTTGTGACTCCAATGGATGGTAGCCTTTTCATTATGGAAGGTAGTTCGTTGTTAATATTTTGTTACTTTAATGGATGGTAGCCTTTTCATTATGGAAGGTAGTTCATTGTTGATATTTTGTTACTCCAATGGATGGTAGCGTTGTCATTATGGAAGTTAGTTCGCTGTTGAGATTTTGTTACTCCAATGGATGGTATCCTTATCATTATGGAAGGTAGTTCATTTTTGAGATATTGTTACTCCAATGGATGGTAGCCTTGTCATTATGGAAGGTAGTTCGTTGTTGAGATTTTGTTTCTCCAATGGATTATATCCTTGTCATTATGGAAGGTAGTTCATTTTTGAGATTTTGTTACTCCAAAGGATGATAGCCTTCTCATTATGGAAGGAAGTTCATACTTTAGATTTTGTTACTCCAATGCATGGTAGCCTTGTCATTATGAAAGGTAATTCGTGTTGATATTTGTTACTCCAATGGATGGTAGCCTTTTCATTATGGAAGGTAGTTTGTTGTTGATATTTTGTTACTCCACTGGATGGTAGCCTTGTCATTATGGAAGGTAGTTTGTTGTTGAGAATTTGTTACTCCAATGGATGGTAGCCTTGTCATTATGGAATGTAGTTTGCTATTGGGATTTTGTTACCCCAATGGATGGTAGCCTTGTTATTATGAAAGGTAGTTCATTTTTTATATTTTGTTAACCCAATGGATAGTAGCCTTGTTATTATGGAAGGTAGTTCATTTTTTATATTTTCTTACTCCAATGGATGGTAGCCTTGTCATTATTGAAGGTAGTTTGTTGTTGAGATTTTGTTACTCCCATGGATTGTAGCCTTGTCATTACGGAAGGTAGTTCATTGTTCAGATTTTGTTACTCCAAAGTATGATAGCCTTCTCATTATGGAAGCTAGTTCATTGTTTAGATTTTGTTACTGCAATGCATGGTAGCCTTGTCATTTTGGAAGCTTGTTCGTGTTGATATTTGTTACTCCAATGGATGGTAGCCTTTTGATTATGGAAGGTAGTTCGTTGTTTATATTTTGTTACTCCAATAGATGGTAGCCTTGTCATTATGGAAGGTAGTTCGTTGTTGAGATTTTGTTACTCCAATGGATGGTAGCCTTGTCATTATGGAAGGTAGTTCGTGTTGAAATTTTGTGACTCCAATGGATGGTAGCCTTTTCATTATGGAAGGTAGTTCGTTGTTGATATTTTGTTACTTTAATGGATGGTAGCCTTGTCATTATGGAAGGTAGTTCATTGTTGATATTTTGTTACTCCAATGGATGGTAGCATTGTCATTATGGAAGGTAGTTCGTTGTTGAGATTTTGTTACTCCAATGGATGGTAGCCTTGTCATTATGGAAGGTAGTTCTCTATTGGGATTTTGTTACCCCAATGGATGGTATCCTTGTTATTATGGAAGGTAGTTCATTTTTGATATTTTGTTACTCCAATGTATGGTAGCCATGTCATTATGAAAGGTAGTTCGTTGTTGAGATTTTTTTACTCCAATGTATGGTAGCCTTGTCCTTATGGAAGGTAGTTCATGTTGAAATTTTGTTACTCCAATGGATGGTAGCCTTTTCATTATGGAAGGTAGTTCGTTGTTGATATTTTATTACTCCAATGGATTGTAGCCTTGTCAATATGGAAGGTAGTTTGGTGTTGAGATTTTGTTACTCCAATGGACGGTAGCCTTGTCATTATGGAAGGTAGTTCGTTGTTGAGAATTTTTTACTCCAATGGATGGTATCCTTGTCATTATGGATGGTAGTTTGTTGTTGAGATTTTGTTACTCCAATGCATGGTAGCCTTGTCATTATGGAAGGTATTTCGTGTTGAAATTATGTTACTCCAATGGATGGTAGCCTTTTCATTATGGAAGGTAGTTCGTTGTTGATATTTTCTTACTCCAATGGATGGTAGCCTTGTCATTATGGAATGTAGTTCGTTGTTGAGATTTTGTTACTCCAATGTATGGTAGCCTTGTCATTATGGAAGGTAGTTCGTGTTGATATTTGTTACTCCAATGGATGGTAGCCTTTTCATTATGGAAGGTAGTTCGTTGTTGATATTTTGTTACTCCAATGGATGGTATCCTTGTCATTATGGAAGGTAGTTTGTTGTTGAGAATTTGTTACTCCAATGGAAGGTAGCCTTGTCATTATGGAAGGTACTTCGGTATTTGGATTTTGTTACCCCAATGGATGGTAGCCTTGTTATTATGAAAGGTAGTTCATTTTTTATATTTTGTTAACCCAATGGATAGTAGCCTTGTTATTATGGAAGGTAGTTCATTTTTGATATTTTCTTACTCCAATGGATGGTAGCCTTCTCATTATGGAAGGTAGTTTGTTGTTGAGATTTTGTTACTCCCATGGATTGTAGCCTTGTCATTACGGAAGGTAGTTCATTGTTAAGATTTTGTTACTCCAAAGTATGATAGCCATCTCATTATGGAAGGTAGTTCATTGTTTAGATTTTGTTACTGCAATGCATGGTAGCCTTGTCATTTTGGAAGGTAGTCCGTGTTGATATTTGTTACTCCAATGGATGGTAGCCTTTTTATTTATGGAAGGTAGTTCGTTGTTTATATTTTGTTACTCCAATGGATGGTAGCCTTGTCATTATGGAAGGTACTTCGTTGTTGAGATTTTGTTACTCCAATGGATGGTAGCCTTGTCATTATGGAAGGTAGTTCGTGTTGAAATTTTGTGACTCCAATGGATGGTAGCCTTTTCATTATGGAAGGTAGTTCGTTGTTAATATTTTGTTACTTTAATGGATGGTAGCCTTTTCATTATGGAAGGTAGTTCATTGTTGATATTTTGTTACTCCAATGGATGGTAGCGTTGTCATTATGGAAGTTAGTTCGTTGTTGAGATTTTGTTACTCCAATGGATGGTATCCTTATCATTATGGAAGGTAGTTCATTTTTGAGATATTGTTATTCCAATGGATGGTAGCCTTGTCATTATGGAAGGTAGTTTGTTGTTGAGATTTTGTTTCTCCAATGGATTATATCCTTATCATTATGGAAGGTAGTTCATTTTTGAGATTTTGTTACTCCAAAGGATGATAGCCTTCTCATTATGGAAGGAAGTTCATTCTTTAGATTTTGTTACTCCAATGCATGGTAACCTTGTCATTATGGAAGGTAGTTCGTGTTGATATTTGTTACTCCAATGGATGGTAGCCTTTTCATTATGGAAGGTAGTTTGTTGTTGATATTTTGTTACTCCACTGGATGGTAGCCTTGTCATTATGGAAGGTAGTTTGTTGTTGAGAATTTGTTACTCCAATGGATGGTAGCCTTGTCATTATGGAAGGTAGTTCGCTATTGGGATTTTGTTACCCCAATGGATGGTAGCCTTGTTATTATGAAAGGTAGTTCATTTTTTATATTTTGTTAACCCAATGGATAGGAGCCTTGTTATTATGGAAGGTAGTTCATTTTTTATATTTTCTTACTCCAATGGATGGTAGCCTTGTCATTATTGAAGGTAGTTTGTTGTTGAGATTTTGTTACTCCCATGGATTGTAGCCTTGTCATTACGGAAGGTAGTTCATTGTTGAGATTTTGTTACTCCAAAGTATGATAGCCTTCTCATTATGGAAGGTAGTTCATTGTTTAGATTTTGTTACTGCAATGCATGGTAGCCTTGTCATTTTGGAAGCTTGTTCGTGTTGATATTTGTTACTCTAATGGATGGTAGCCTTTTGATTATGGAAGGTAGTTCGTTGTTTATATTTTGTTACTCCAATGGATGGTAGCCTTGTCATTATGGAAGGTAGTTCGTTGTTGAGATTTTGTTACTCCAATGGATGGTAGCCTTGTCATTATGGAAGGTAGTTCGTGTTGAAATTTTGTGACTCCAATGGATGGTAGCCTTTTCATTATGGAACTTAGTTCGTTGTTGATATTTTGTTACTTTAATGGATGGTAGCCTTGTCATTATGGAAGGTAGTTCATTGTTGATATTTTGTTACTCCAATGGATGGTAGCATTGTCATTATGGAAGGTAGTTCGTTGTTGAGATTTTGTTACTCCAATGGATGGTAGCCTTGTCATTATTGAAGGTAGTTCTCTATTGGGATTTTGTTACCCCAATGGATGGTATCCTTGTTATTATGGAAGGTAGTTCATTTTTGATATTTTGTTACTCCAATGGATGGTAGCCATGTCATTATGAAAGGTAGTTCGTTGTTGAGATTTTTTTACTCCAATGTATGGTAGCCTTGTCCTTATGGAAGGTAGTTCGTGTTGAAATTTTGTTACCCCAATGGATGGTAGCCTTTTCATTATGGAAGGTAGTTCGTTGTTGATATTTTATTACTCCAATGGATTGTAGCCTTGTCAATATGGAAGGTAGTTTGTTGTTGAGATTTTGTTACTCCAATGGACGGTAGCCTTGTCATTATGGAAGGTAGTTCGTTATTGAGAATTTTTTACTCCAATGGATGGTATCCTTGTCATTATGGATGGTAGTTTGTTGTTGAGATTTTGTTACTCCAATGCATGGTATCCTTGTCATTATGGAAGGTATTTCGTGTTGAAATTATGTTACTCCAATGGATGGTAGCCTTTTCATTATGGAAGGTAGTTCGTTGTTGATATTTTGTTACTCCAATGGATGGTAGCCTTGTCATTATGGAAGGTAGTTCGTTGTTGAGATTTTGTTACTCCAATGGATGGTAGCCTTGTCATTATGTAAGGTAGTTTGCTATTGGGATTTTGTTACCCCAATGGATGTTAGCCTTGTTATTATGGAAGGTAGTTCATTTTTGATATTTTGTTACCCCAATGCATGGTAGCCTTGTCATTATGGAAGGTAGTTTGTTGTTGAGATTTTTTTACTCCAATGGATGGTATCCTTGTCATTATGAAAGGTAGTTTGTTGTTGAGATTTTTTTACTCCAATGTATGGTAGCTTTTTCATCATGGAAGGTAGTTAGTTGTTGAGATTTTGTTAGTCCATTGGATGGTAGACTTGTCATTATGGAAGGTAGTTTGTTGTTGAGATTTTGTTACTCAAATGGATTATAGCCTTGTCAATATGGAAGGTAGTTTGTTGTTGAGATTTTGTTACTCCAATGGATGGTAGAGTTGTCATTATGGAAGGTAGTTCGTTGTTGATATTTTTTAACTCCAATGAATGGTATCCTTGTCATTATGGAAGGTAGTTCATTTTTGAGATATTGTTACTCCAATGGATGGTAGCCTTCTCATTATGGAAGGTAGTTCGTTGTTGATATTTTGTTACTCCAATGGATGCTAGCCTTGTCATTATGGAAGGTAGTTTGTTGTTGAGAATTTGTTACTCCAATGGATGGTAGCCTTGTCATTATGGAAGGTAGATCGCTATTGGGATTTTGTTACCCCAATGGATGGTAGCCTTGTTATTATGAAAGGTAGTTCATTTTTTATATTTTGTTATCCCAATGGATAGTAGCCTTGTTATTATGGAAGGTAGTTCATTTTTGATATTTTCATACTCCAATGGATGGTAGCTTTGTCATTATGGAAGGTATTTTGTTGTGTAGATTTTGTTACTCCCATGGATTGTAGCCTTGTCATTACGGAAGGTAGTTCATTGTTGAGATTTTGTTACTCCAAAGTATGATAGCCTTCTCATTATGGAAGGTAGTTAATTGTTTAGATTTTGTTACTGCAATGCATGGTAGCCTTGTCATTTTGGAAGGTAGTTCTTGTTGAAATTTTCTTACTCCAATGGATGGTAGCCTTTTGATTATGGAAGGTAGTTCGTTGTTTATATTTTGTTACTCCTATGGATGGTAGCCTTGTCATTATGGAACGTAGTCCGTTGTTGAGATTTTTTTACTCCAATGGATGGTAGCCTTGTCATTATGGAAGGTAGTTCGTGTTGAAATTTTGTGACTCCAATGGATGGTAGCCTTGTCATTATGGAAGGTAGTTCATTGTTGATATTTTGTTACTCCAATGGATGGTAGCGTTGTCATTATGGAAGGTAGTTCGTTGTTGAGACTTCGTTACTCCAATGGATGGTAGCCTTGTCATTATGGAAGGTAGTTCTCTATTGGGATTTTGTTACCCCAATTGATGGTATCCTAGTTATTATGGAAGGTAGTTCATTTTTGATATTTTGTTACTCCAATGGATGGTAGGCATGTCATTATGAAAGGTAGTTCGTTGTTGAGATTTTTTTACTCCAATGTATGGTAGCCTTGTCCTTATGGAAGGTAGTTCGTGTTGAAATTTTGTTACTCCAATGGATGGTAGCCTTTTCATTATGGAAGGTAGTTCGTTGTTGATATTTTATTACTCCAATGGATTGTAGCCTTGTCAATATGGAAGGTAGTTTGTTGTTGAGATTTTGTTACTCCAATGGATGGTAGCCTTGTCATTATGGAAGGTAGTTCGTTGTTGAGATTTTTTTACTCCAATGGATGGTATCCTTGTCATTATGGATGGTAGTTTGTAGTTGAGATTTTGTTACTCCAATGCATGGTAGCCTTTTCATTATGGAAGGTATTTCGTGTTAAAATTATGTTACTCCAATGGATGGTAGCCTTTTCATTATGGAAGTTAGTTCGTTGTTGAAATTTTGTTACTCCAATGGATGGTAGCCTTGTCATTATGGTAGGTAGTTCGTTGTTGAGATTTTGTTACTCCAATGGATGGTAGCCTTGTCATTGTGTAAGGTAGTTTGCTATTTGGATTTTGTTACCCCAATGGATGTTAGCCTTGTTATTATGGAAGGTAGTTCATTTTTGATATTTTGTTACCCCAATGGATAATAGCCTTGTTATTATGGAAGGTAGTTCATTTTTGATATTTTGTTACTCCAATGGATGGTAGCCTTGTCATTATGAAAGGTAGTTTGTTGTTGGGATTTTTTTACTACAATGTATGGTAGCTTTTTCATCATGGAAGGTAGTTCGTTGTTGAGATTTTGGTAGTCCATTGGATGGTAGACTTGTCATTATGGAAGGTAGTTTGTTGTTGAGATTTTGTTACTCCAATGGATTATAGCCTTTTCATTATGGAAGGTAGTTCGTTGTTGAGATTTTGTTACTCCAATGGATGGTAGCCTTGTCATTATGGAAGGTAGTTCTCTATTGGGATTTTGTTACCCCAATGGATGGTATCCTTGTTATTATGGAAGGTAGTTCATTTTTGATATTTTGTTACTCCAATGGATGGTAGCCATGTCATTATGAAAGGTAGTTCGTTGTTGAGATTTTTTTACTCCAATGTATGGTAGCCTTGTCCTTATGGAAGGTAGTTCGTGTTGAAATTTTGTTACTCCAATGGATGGTAGCCTTTTCATTATAGAAGGTAGTTCATTGTTGATATTTTATTACTCCAATGGATTGTAGCCTTGTCAATATGGAAGGTAGTTTGTTGTTGAGATTTTGTTACTCCAATGGATGGTAGCCTTGTCATTATGGAAGGTAGTTCGTTGTTGAGATTTTTTTACTCCAATGGATGGTATCCTTGTCATTATGGATGGTAGTTTGTTGTTGAGATTTTGTTACTCCAATGCATGGTAGCCTTTTCATTATGGAAGGTATTTCGTGTTGAAATTATGTTACTCCAATGGATGGTAGCCTTTTCATTATGGAAGGTAGTTCGTTGTTGAAATTTTGTTACTCCAATGGATGGTAGCCTTGTCATTATGGTAGGTAGTTCGTTGTTGATATTTTGTTACTCCAATGGATGGTAGCCTTGTCATTGTGTAAGGTAGTTTGCTATTGGGATTTTGTTACCCCAATGGATGTTAGCCTTGTTATTATGGAAGGTAGTTCATTTTTGATATTTTGTTACCCCAATGGATAGTAGCCTTGTTATTATGGAAGGTAGTTCATTTTTGATATTTTGTTACTCCAATGGATGGTAGCCTTTTCATTATGAAAGGTAGTTTGTTGTTGAGATTTTTTTACTCCAATGTATGGTAGCTTTGTCATTATGGAAGGTAGTTCGTTGTTGAGATTTTGTTACTCCATGGGATGGTAGACTTGTCATTATGGAAGGTAGTTTGTTGTTGAGATTTTGTTACTCCAATGGATTGTAGCCTTGTCAATATGGAAGGTAGTTTGTTGTTGAGATTTTGTTACTCCAATGGATAGTAGAGTTGTCATTATGGAAGGTAGTTCGTTGTTGATATTTTCTTACTCCAATGGATGGTAGCCTTGTCATTATGGAAGGTAGTTTGTTGTTGAGATATTGTTACTCCAATGGATGGTATCCTTTTCATTATGGAAGGTAGTTTGTTGTTGAGGTTTTGTTACTCCAAAGTATGATAGCCTTCTCACTATGGAAGGTAGTTCATTGTTTAGATTTTGTTACTGCAAAGGATGATAGCCTTATCATTATGGAAGGTAGTTCATTGTTTATATTTTGTTACTCCAATGCATGGTAGCCTAGTCATTATGGAAGGTAGTTTGTGTTGAAATTTTGTGACTCCAATGGATGGTAGCCTTTTCATTATGGAAGGTAGTTCGTTGTTGATATTTTGTTACTCCAATGGATGGTAGCCTTGTAATTATGGAAGGTAGTTCGTTGTTGAGATTTTGTTACTCCAATGGATGGTAGCTTTGTCATCATGGAAGGTAGTTAGTTGTTGAGATTTTGTTACTCCAATGGATGGTAGCCTTGTCATTATGGAAGGTAGTTAATTTTTGATATTTTGTTACTCCAATGGATGGTAGCCATGTCATTATGAAAGGTAGTTCCTTGTTGAGATTTTTTTACTCCAATGTATTGTAGCCTTGTCTTTATGGAAGGTAGTTCGTGTTGAAATTTTGTTACTCCAATGGATGGTAGCCTTTTCATTATGGAAGGTAGTTCGTTGTTGATATTTTGTTACTCCAATGGATTGTAGCCTTGTCAATATGGATGGTAGTTTGTTGTTGATATTTTGTTACTCCAATGCATGGTAGCCTTTTCATTATGGAAGGTATTTCGTGTTGAAATTATGTTACTCCAATGGATGGTAGCCTTTTCATTATGGAAGGTAGTTCGTTGTTGAAATTTTGTTACTCCAATGGATGGTAGCCTTGTCATTATGGTAGGTAGTTCGTTGTTGATATTTTGTTACTCCAATGGATGGTAGCCTTGTCATTGTGTAAGGTAGTTTGCTATTGGGATTTTGTTACCCCAATGGATGTTAGCCTTGTTATTATGGAAGGTAGTTCATTTTTGATATTTTGTTACCCCAATGGATAGTAGCCTTGTTATTATGGAAGGTAGTTCATTTTTGATATTTTGTTACTCCAATGGATGGTAGCCTTTTCATTATGAAAGGTAGTTTGTTGTTGAGATTTTTTTACTCCAATGTATGGTAGCTTTGTCATTATGGAAGGTAGTTCGTTGTTGAGATTTTGTTACTCCATGGGATGGTAGACTTGTCATTATGGAAGGTAGTTTGTTGTTGAGATTTTGTTACTCCAATGGATTGTAGCCTTGTCAATATGGAAGGTAGTTTGTTGTTGAGATTTTGTTACTCCAATGGATAGTAGAGTTGTCATTATGGAAGGTAGTTCGTTGTTGATATTTTCTTACTCCAATGGATGGTAGCCTTGTCATTATGGAAGGTAGTTTGTTGTTGAGATATTGTTACTCCAATGGATGGTATCCTTTTCATTATGGAAGGTAGTTTGTTGTTGAGGTTTTGTTACTCCAAAGTATGATAGCCTTCTCACTATGGAAGGTAGTTCATTGTTTAGATTTTGTTACTGCAAAGGATGATAGCCTTATCATTATGGAAGGTAGTTCATTGTTTATATTTTGTTACTCCAATGCATGGTAGCCTAGTCATTATGGAAGGTAGTTTGTGTTGAAATTTTGTGACTCCAATGGATGGTAGCCTTTTCATTATGGAAGGTAGTTCGTTGTTGATATTTTGTTACTCCAATGGATGGTAGCCTTGTAATTATGGAAGGTAGTTCGTTGTTGAGATTTTGTTACTCCAATGGATGGTAGCTTTGTCATCATGGAAGGTAGTTAGTTGTTGAGATTTTGTTACTCCAATGGATGGTAGCCTTGTCATTATGGAAGGTAGTTAATTTTTGATATTTTGTTACTCCAATGGATGGTAGCCATGTCATTATGAAAGGTAGTTCCTTGTTGAGATTTTTTTACTCCAATGTATTGTAGCCTTGTCTTTATGGAAGGTAGTTCGTGTTGAAATTTTGTTACTCCAATGGATGGTAGCCTTTTCATTATGGAAGGTAGTTCGTTGTTGATATTTTGTTACTCCAATGGATTGTAGCCTTGTCAATATGGATGGTAGTTTGTTGTTGATATTTTGTTACTCCAATGGATGGTAGCCTTGTCATTATGGAAGGTAGTTTGTTGTTGAATTTTTTAACTCCAATGGATGGTAGCCTTATCATTATGGAAGGTAGTTAGTTGTTGAGATTTTATTACTCCAATGGATGGTAACCTTGTTATTATGGAAGGTAGTTCGTTGTTAATATTTTATAACTCCAATGGATGGTGGACTTGTCATTATGGAAGGTAGTTCGTTGTTGTGATTTTGTTACTCCAATGAATTGTAGCCTTGACAATATGGAAGGTAGTTTGTTGTTGAGAATTTGTTACTCCAATGGATGGTAGCCTTGTCATTATGGAAGGTAGTTCTCTATTGGGATTTTGTTACTCCAATGGATTGTAGCCTTGTCAATATGGATGGTAGTTTGTTGTTGATATTTTGTTACTCCAATGGATGGTAGCCTTGTCATTATGGAAGGTAGTTTGTGGTTGAATTTTTTTACTCCAATGGATGGTAGCCTTATCATTATGGAAGGTAGTTTGTTGTTGAGATTTTGTTACTCCAATGAATTGTAGCCTTGACAATATGGAAGGTAGTTTGTTGTTGAGAATTTGTTACTCCAATGGATGGTAGCCTTGTCATTATGGAAGGTAGTTCTCTATTGTGATTTTGTTACCCCAATGGATGGTAGCCTTGTTATTATGAAAGGTAGTTCATTTTTGATATTTTGTTAACCCAATGGATAATAGCCTTGTTATTATGGAAGGTAGTTCATTTTTGATATTTTCTTACTGCAATGGATGGTAGCCTTGTCATTATGAAAGGTAGTTTGTTGTTGAGATTTTTTTACTCCAATGTATGGTAGCTTTATCGTTATGGAAGGTGGTCCGTTGTTGAGATTTTTTTAGTCCATTGGATGGTAGACTTGTCATTATGGATGGCAGTTTATTGTTGATATTTTATTACTCCAATGGATGGTAGCCTTCTCATTATGGAAGGTAGTTCGTTTTTGATATTTTGTTACTCCAATGTATGGTAGCCTTGTCATTATGGAAGGTAGTTTGTTGTTGATATTTGTTACTCCAATGGATGGTAGCCTTGTCATTATGGAAGGTAGTTCGCTATTGGGATTTTGTTACTCCAATGGATGGTAGCCTTGTTATTATGAAAGGTAGTTCATTTTTTATATTTTGTTAACCCAATGGATAGTAGCCTTGTTATTATGGAAGGTTTCATTTTTGATATTTTCTTACTCCATTGGATGGTAGCCTTGTCATTATGGAAGGTAGTTTGTTGTTGAGATTTTGTTACTCCCATGGATTGTAGCCTTGTCATTAGGGAAGGTAGTTCATTGTTAAGATTTTGTTACTCCAAAGTATGATAGCCTTCTCACTATGGAAGGTAGTTCATTGTTTAGATTTTTTTACTGCAAAGGATGATAGCCTTATCATTATGGAAGGTAGTTAATTTTTGATATTTTGTTACTCCAATGGATGGTGGCCATGTCATTATGAAAGGTAGTTCCTTGTTGAGATTTTTTTACTCCAATGTATTGTAGCCTTGTCTTTATGGAAGGTAGTTCGTGTTGAAATTTTGTTACTCCAATGGATGGTAGCCTTTTCATTATGGAAGGTAGTTCGTTGTTGATATTTTGTTACTCCAATGGATTGTAGCCTTGTCAATATGGATGGTAGTTTGTTGTTGATATTTTGTTACTCCAATGGATGGTAGCCTTGTCATTATGGAAGGTAGTTTGTTGTTGAATTTTTTTACTCCAATGGATGGTAGCCTTATCATTATGGAAGGTAGTTAGTTGTTGAGATTTTATTACTCCAATGGATGGTAACCTTGTTATTATGGAAGGTAGTTCATTTTTGATATTTTCTTACTGCAATGGATGGTAGCCTTGTCATTATGAATGGTAGTTTGTTGTTGAGATTTTTTTACTCCAATTTATGGTAGCTTTGTCGTTATGGAAGGTGGTCCGTTGTTGAGATTTTTTTAGTCCATTGGATGGTAGACTTGTCATTATGGATGGTAGTTTATTGTTGATATTTTATTACTCCAATGGATGGTAGCCTTCTCATTATGGAAGGTAGTTCGTTGTTGATATTTTGTTACTCCAATGGATGGTAGCCTTGTCATTATGGAAGGTAGTTTGTTGTTGAGAATTTGTGACTCCAATGGATGGTAGCCTTGTCATTATGGAAGGTAGTTCGCTATTGGGATTTTGTTACCCCAATGGATGGTAGCCTTGTTATTATGAAAGGTAGTTCATTTTTTATATTTTGTTAACCCAATGGATAGTAGCCTTGTTATTATGGAAGGTTTCATTTTTGATATTTTCTTACTCCAATGGATGGTAGCCTTGTCATTATGGAAGGTAGTTTGTTGTTGAGATTTTGTTACTCCCATGGATTGTAGCCTTGTCATTACGGAAGGTAGTTCATTGTTAAGATTTTGTTACTCCAAAGTATGATAGCCTTCTCACTATGGAAGGTAGTTCACTGTTTAGATTTTGTTACTGCAATGCATGGTAGCCTTGTCATTTTGGAAGGTAGTTCTTGTTGAAATTTTCTTACTCCAATGGATGGTAGCCTTTTGATTATGGAAGGTAGTTCGTTGTTTATATTTTGTTACTCCAATGGATGGTAGCCTTGTCATTATGGAAGGTAGTCCGTTGTTGAGATTTTGGTACTCCAATGGATGGTAGCCTTGTCATTATGGAAGGTAGTTCGTGTTGAAATTTTGTGACTCTAATGGATGGTAGCCTTTTCATTATGGAAGGTAGTTCGTTGTTGATATTTTGTTACTCCAATGGATGGTAGCCTTGTCATTATGGAAGGTAGTTCATTGTTGATATTTTGTTACTCCAATGGATGGTAGCGTTGTCATTATGGAAGGTAGTTCGTTGTTGAGATTTTGTTACTCCAATGGATGGTAGCCTTGTCATTATAGATGGTAGTTTGTTGTTGAGATTTTGTTACTCCAATACATGGTAGACTTTTCATTATGGAAGGTATTTCGTGTTGAAATTATGTTACTCCAATGGATGGTAGCCTTTTCATTATGGAAGGTAGTTCGTTGTTGAAATTTTGTTACTCCAATGGATGGTAGCCTTGTCATTATGGTAGGTAGTTCGTTGTTGAGATTTTGTTACTCCAATGGATGGTAGCCTTGTCATTGTGTAAGGTAGTTTGCTATTGGGATTTAGTTACCCCAATGGATGTTAGGCTTGTTATTATTGAAGGTAGTTCTTTTTTGATATTTTGTTACCCCAATGGATAGTAGCCTTGTTATTATGGAAGGTGGTACATTTTTGATATTTTGTTACTCCAATGGATGGTAGCCTTGTCATTATGAAAGGTAGTTTGTTGTTGAGATTTTTTTACTCCAATGTATGGTAGCTTTTTCATCATGGAAGGTAGTTCATTGTTGAGATTTTGTTAGTCCATTGGATGGTAGACTTGTCATTATGGAAGGTAGTTTGTTGTTGAGATTTTGTTACTCCCATGGATTGTAGCCTTGTCATTTCGGAAGGTAGTTCATTGTTGATATTTTGTTACTCCAAAGGATGATAGCCTTATCATTATGGAAGGTAGTTCATTGTTTATATTTTGTTACTCCAATGCATGGTAGCCTAGTCATTATGGAAGGTAGTTTGTGTTGAAATTTTGTGACTCCAATGGATGGTAGCCTTGTCATTATGGAAGGTAGTTTGTTGTTGAGATTTTTTTACTTCAATGTATGGTAGCTTTGTCGTTATGGAAGGTGGTCCGTTGTTGAGATTTATTTAGTCCATTGGATGGTAGACTTGTCATTATAGATGGTAGTTTATTGTTGATATTTTATTACTCCAATGGATGGTAGCCTTCTCATTATGGAAGGTAGTTCGTTGTTGATATTTTGTTACTCCAATGGATGGTAGCCTTGTCATTATGGAAGGTAGTTTGTTGTTGATATTTGTTACTCCAATGGATGGTAGCCTTGTCATTATGGAAGGTAGTTCGCTATTGGGATTTTGTTACCCCAATGGATGGTAGCCTTGTTATTATGAAAGGTAGTTCATTTTTTATATTTTGTTAACCCAATGGATAGTAGCCTTGTTATTATGGAAGGTTTCATTTTTGATATTTTCTTACTCCAATGGATGGTAGCCTTGTCATTATGGAAGGTAGTTTGTTGTTGATATTTTGTTACTCCGATGGATTGTAGCCTTGTCATTACGGAAGGTAGTTCATTGTTAAGATTTTGTTACTCCAAAGTATGATAGCCTTCTCACTATGGAAGGTAGTTCATTGTTTAGATTTTGTTACTGCAAAGGATGATAGCCTTATCATTATGGAAGGTAGTTAATTTTTGATATTTTGTTACTCCAATGGATGGTAGCCATGTCATTATGAAAGGTAGTTCCTTGTTGAGATTTTTTTACTCCAATGTATTGTAGCCTTGTCTTTATGGAAGGTAGTTCGTGTTGAAATTTTGTTACTCCAATGGATGGTAGCCTTTTCATTATGGAAGGTAGTTCGTTGTTGATATTTTGTTACTCTAATGGATTGTAGCCTTGTCAATATTGATGGTAGTTTGTTGTTGATATTTTGGTACTCCAATGGATGATAGCCTTGTCATTATGGAAGGTAGTTTGTTGTTGAATTTTTTTACTCCAATGGATGGTAGCCTTATCATTATGGAAGGTAGTTAGTTGTTGAGATTTTATTACTCCAGTGGATGGTAACCTTGTTATTATGGAAGGTAGTTCGTTGTTAATATTTTATAACTCCAATGGATGGCGGACTTGTCATTATGGAAGGTAGTTCGTTGTTGAGATTTTGTTACTCCAATGAATTGTAGCCTTAACAATATGGAAGGTAGTTTGTTGTTGAGAATTTGTTACTCCAATGGATGGTAGCCTTGTCATTATGGAAGGTAGTTCTCTATTGGGATTTTGTTACCCCAATGGATGGTAGCCTTGTTATTATGAAAGGTAGTTCATTTTTGATATTTTGTTAACCCAATGGATAATAGCCTTGTTATTATGGAAGGTAGTTCATTTTTGATATTTTCTTACTGCAATGGATGGTAGCCTTGTCATTATGAAAGGTAGTTTGTTGTTGAGATTTTTTTACTCCAATGTATGGTAGCTTTGTCGTTATGGAAGGTGGTCCATTGTTGAGATTTTTTTAGTCCATTGGATGGTAGACTTGTCATTATGGATGGTAGTTTATTGTTGATATTTTATTACTCCAATGGATGGTAGCCATGTCATTATGAAAGGTAGTTCCTTGTTGAGATTTTTTTACTCCAATGTATTGTAGCCTTGTCATTATGGAAGGTAGTTCGTTGTTGAGAATTTGTTACTCAAATGGATTGTAGCCTTGTCAATATGGATGGTAGTTTGTTGTTGATATTTTGTTACTCCAATGGATGGTAGCCTTTTCATTATGGAAGGTAGTTTGTTGTTGAATTTTTTTACTCCAATGGATGGTAGCCTTATCATTATGGAAGGTAATTAGTTGTTGAGATTTTATTACTCCAATGGATGGTAGCCTTGTTATTATGGAAGGTAGTTCGTTGTTAATATTTTATAACTCCAATGGATGGTGGACTTGTCATTATGGAAGGTAGTTTGTTGTTGACATTTTGTTACTCCAATGAATTGTAGCCTTGTCAATATGGAAGGTAGTTCGCTATTGTAATTTTGTTACCCCAATGGATAGTAGCCTTGTTATTATGGAAGGTAGTTGATTTTTGATATATTGTTACTCCAATGGATGGTAGCCTTGTCATTATGAAAGGTAGTTTGTTGTTGAGATTTTGTAACTCCAATGTATTGTAGCTTTGTCGATATGGAAGGTAGTTTGTTGTTGTGAATTTCTTACTCCAATGGATGGTAGAATTGTTATTATGGAAGGTAGTTCATTGTTGAGATTTTTTAACTCCAATGAATGGTATCCTTGTAATTATGGAAGGTAGTTCATTTTTGAGATATTGTTACTCCAATGGATGGTAGTCTTGTCATTATGGAAGGTAGCTCATTGTTGATATTTTGTCACTCCCATGGATTGTAGCCTTGTTATTACGAAAAGTAGTTCATTATTGATATTTTGTTTCTCCAATGGATGATAGCCTTGTCATTATGGAAGGTAGTTCATTTTTGAGATTTTGTTACTCCAAAGGATGATAGCCTTCTCATTATGGAAGGTAGTTCATTCTTTAGATTTTGTTACTCCAATGGATGGTAGCCTTGTCATTATAAAAGGTAGGTTGTTATTCAGATTTTTTTACTCTAACGTATGGTAGCTTTGTCATTATGGAAGGTAGTTCGTTGTTGAGATTTTATTAGTCCATTGGATGGTAGGCTTGTCATTATGGAAGGTAGTTTGTTGTTGAGATTTTGTTACTCCAATGGATTGTAGCCTTGTCAATATGGAAGGTAGTTTGTTGTTCAGATTTTATTACTCCAATGGATGGTAGAGTTGTCATTATGGAAGGTAGTTCGTTGTTGAGATTTTTTAACTCCAATGAATGGTATCCTTGTCATTATGGAAGGTAGTTCATTTTTGAGATATTGTTACTCCAATGGATGGTAGTCTTGTCATTATGGAAGGTAGTTCGTTGTTGATATTTTGTTACTCCCATGGAATTTAGCCTTGTTATTACGGAAGGTAGTTCATTGTTGACATTTTGTTTCTGCAATGGATGATAGCCTTGTCATTATGGAAGGTAGTTCATTTTTGAGATTTTGTTACTCCAAAGTATGATAGCCTTCTCATTATGGAAGGTAGTTCATTCTTTAGATTTTGTTATTCCAATGCATGGTAGCCTTGTCATTATGGAAGGTAGTTCGTTGTTGAGATTTTGTTACTCCAATGAATTGTAGCCTTGTCAATATGGAAGGTAGTTCTCTATTGGGATTTTGTTACCCCAATGGATAGTAGCCTTGTTATTATGGAAGGTAGTTGATTTTTGATATTTTGTTACTCCAATGGATGGTAGCCTTGTCATTATGAAAGGTAGTTTGTTGTTGAGATTTTGTTACTCCAATGGATGGTAGCCTTGTCGATATGGAAGGTAGTTTGTTGTTGTAATTTTCTTACTCCAATGGATAGTAGAATTGTCATTATGGAAGGTAGTTCGTTGTTGAGATTTTTTAACTGCAATGAATGGTAACCTTGTCATTATGGAAGGTAGTTCATTTTTGAGATATTGTTACTCCAATGGATGGTAGTGTTGTCATTATGGAAGGTAGTTCATTGTTGAGATTTTGTCACTCCCATGGATTGTAGCCTTGTTATTACGAAAAGTAGTTCATTGTTGAGATTTTGTTTCTCCAATGGATGATAGCCTTTTCATTATGGAAGGTAGTTCATTTTTGAGATTTTGTTACTCCAAAGGATGATAGCCTTCTCATTAAGGAAGGTAGTTCATTCTTTAGATTTTGTTACTCCAATGCATGGTAGCCTTGTCATTATGGAAGGTAGTTCGTGTTGAAATTTTGTTACTCCAATGGATGATAGCCTTTTCATTATGGAAGGTAGTTCGTTGTTGATATTTTGTTACTCCAATGGATGGTAGCCTTGTCATTATGGAAGGTAGTTCGTTGTTGAGATTTTGTTACTCCAATGGATGGTAGCCTTGTCATTATGGAAGGTAGATCGCTATTGGGATTTTGTTACCCCAATGGATGGTAGCCTTGTCATTATGCAAGGTAGTTCATTTTTGATATTTTGTTACCCCAATGGCTAGTAGCCTTTTCATTATGCAAGGTAGTTCATTTTTGATATTTTGTTACTCCAATGGATGGTAGCCTTGTCATTATGGAAGGTAGTTCGCTATTGTGATTTTGTTACCACAATGGATGGTAGCCTTGTTATGATGGAAGGTAGTTGATTTTTGATATTTTGTAACTCCAATGGATAGTAGCCTTGTCATTATGAAAGGTAGTTTGTTGTTGAGATTTTGTTACTCCAATGTTTTGTAGCCTTGTCAATATGGAAGGTAGTTTGTTGTTGAGATTTTGTTACTCCAATGGATGGTAGCCTTCTCATTATGGAAGGTAGTTTCTTGTTGAGATTTTGTTACTCCAATGGATGGTAGCCTTGTCATTATGGAAGGTAGTTCGTGTTGAAATTTTGTGACTCCAATGGATGGTAGCCTTTTCATTATGGAAGGTAGGTCGTTGTGGATATTTTGTTACTCCAATGGATGGTATCCTTGTCATTATAGAAGGTAGTTTGTTGTTGAGATTTTGTTACTCCAATGGATTATAGCCTTGTCAATATGGAAGGTAGTTTGTTGTTGAGTATTTGTTACTCCAATGGATGGTAGAGTTGTCATTATGGAAGGTAGTTCGTTGTTGAGATTTTTTAACTCCAATTAAAGGTATCCTTGTCATTATGGAAGGTAGTTCATTTTTGAGATATTGTTACTCCAATGGATGGTAGTCTTGTCATTATGGAAGGTAGTTCGTTGATGAGATTTTGTTACTCCCATGGATTGTAGCCTTGTTATTACGGAAGGTAGTTCATTGTTGAGATTTTGTTTCTCCAATGGATGATAGCCTTGTCATTATGGAAGGTAGTTTGTTGTTGAGATTTTGTTACTCCAATGGATTGTAGCCTTGTCAATATGGAAGGTAGTTTGTTGTTGAGATTTTGTTACTCCAATGGATGGTAGAGTTGTCATTATGGAAGGTAGTTTGTTGTTGAGATTTTTTAACTCCAATGAATGGAATCCTTGTCATTATGGAAGGTAGTTCATTTTTGATATATTGTTACTCCAATGGATGGTACTCTTGTCATAGTTAAAGGTAGTTTGTTGTTGAGATTTTGTTACTCCCATGGATTGTAGCCTTGTCATTACGGAAGGTAGTTCATTGTTGAGATTTTGTTACTCCAAAGTATGATAGCCTTCTCACTATGGAAGGTAGTTCACTGTTTAGATTTTGTTACTGCAATGCATGGTAGCCTTGTCATTTTGGAAGGTAGTTCTTGTTGAAATTTTCTTACTCCAATGGATGGTAGCCTTTTGATTATGGAAGGTAGTTCGTTGTTTATATTTTGTTACTCCAATGGATGGTAGCCTTGTCATTATGGAAGGTAGTCCGTTGTTGAGATTTTGGTACTCCAATGGATGGTAGCCTTGTCATTATGGAAGGTAGTTCGTGTTGAAATTTTGTGACTCTAATGGATGGTAGCCTTTTCATTATGGAAGGTAGTTCGTTGTTGATATTTTGTTACTCCAATGGATGGTAGCCTTGTCATTATGGAAGGTAGTTCATTGTTGATATTTTGTTACTCCAATGGATGGTAGCGTTGTCATTATGGAAGGTAGTTCGTTGTTGAGATTTTGTTACTCCAATGGATGGTAGCCTTGTCATTATGGATGGTAGTTTGTTGTTGAGATTTTGTTACTCCAATACATGGTAGACTTTTCATTATGGAAGGTATTTCGTGTTGAAATTATGTTACTCCAATGGATGGTAGCCTTTTCATTATGGAAGGTAGTTCGTTGTTGAAATTTTGTTACTCCAATGGATGGTAGCCTTGTCATTATGGTAGGTAGTTCGTTGTTGAGATTTTGTTACTCCAATGGATGGTAGCCTTGTCATTGTGTAAGGTAGTTTGCTATTGGGATTTAGTTACCCCAATGGATGTTAGGCTTGTTATTATTGAAGGTAGTTCTTTTTTGATATTTTGTTACCCCAATGGATAGTAGCCTTGTTATTATGGAAGGTGGTACATTTTTGATATTTTGTTACTCCAATGGATGGTAGCCTTGTCATTATGAAAGGTAGTTTGTTGTTGAGATTTTTTTACTAAAATGTATGGTAGCTTTTTCATCATGGAAGGTAGTTCATTGTTGAGATTTTGTTAGTCCATTGGATGGTAGACTTGTCATTATGGAAGGTAGTTTGTTGTTGAGATTTTGTTACTCCCATGGATTGTAGCCTTGTCATTTCGGAAGGTAGTTCATTGTTGATATTTTGTTACTCCAAAGGATGATAGCCTTATCATTATGGAAGGTAGTTCATTGTTTATATTTTGTTACTCCAATGCATGGTAGCCTAGTCATTATGGAAGGTAGTTTGTGTTGAAATTTTGTGACTCCAATGGATGGTAGCCTTGTCATTATGGAAGGTAGTTTGTTGTTGAGATTTTTTTACTTCAATGTATGGTAGCTTTGTCGTTATGGAAGGTGGTCCGTTGTTGAGATTTTTTTAGTCCATTGGATGGTAGACTTGTCATTATAGATGGTAGTTTATTGTTGATATTTTATTACTCCAATGGATGGTAGCCTTCTCATTATGGAAGGTAGTTCGTTGTTGATATTTTGTTACTCCAATGGATGGTAGCCTTGTCATTATGGAAGGTAGTTTGTTGTTGATATTTGTTACTCCAATGGATGGTAGCCTTGTCATTATGGAAGGTAGTTCGCTATTGGGATTTTGTTACCCCAATGGATGGTAGCCTTGTTATTATGAAAGGTAGTTCATTTTTTATATTTTGTTAACCCAATGGATAGTAGCCTTGTTATTATGGAAGGTTTCATTTTTGATATTTTCTTACTCCAATGGATGGTAGCCTTGTCATTATGGAAGGTAGTTTGTTGTTGATATTTTGTTACTCCGATGGATTGTAGCCTTGTCATTACGGAAGGTAGTTCATTGTTAAGATTTTGTTACTCCAAAGTATGATAGCCTTCTCACTATGGAAGGTAGTTCATTGTTTAGATTTTGTTACTGCAAAGGATGATAGCCTTATCATTATGGAAGGTAGTTAATTTTTGATATTTTGTTACTCCAATGGATGGTAGCCATGTCATTATGAAAGGTAGTTCCTTGTTGAGATTTTTTTACTCCAATGTATTGTAGCCTTGTCTTTATGGAAGGTAGTTCGTGTTGAAATTTTGTTACTCCAATGGATGGTAGCCTTTTCATTATGGAAGGTAGTTCGTTGTTGATATTTTGTTACTCTAATGGATTGTAGCCTTGTCAATATGGATGGTAGTTTGTTGTTGATATTTTGGTACTCCAATGGATGATAGCCTTGTCATTATGGAAGGTAGTTTGTTGTTGAATTTTTTTACTCCAATGGATGGTAGCCTTATCATTATGGAAGGTAGTTAGTTGTTGAGATTTTATTACTCTAGTGGATGGTAACCTTGTTATTATGGAAGGTAGTTCGTTGTTAATATTTTATAACTCCAATGGATGGCGGACTTGTCATTATGGAAGGTAGTTCGTTGTTGAGATTTTGTTACTCCAATGAATTGTAGCCTTAACAATATGGAAGGTAGTTTGTTGTTGAGAATTTGTTACTCCAATGGATGGTAGCCTTGTCATTATGGAAGGTAGTTCTCTATTGGGATTTTGTTACCCCAATGGATGGTAGCCTTGTTATTATGAAAGGTAGTTCATTTTTGATATTTTGTTAACCCAATGGATAATAGCCTTGTTATTATGGAAGGTAGTTCATTTTTGATATTTTCTTACTGCAATGGATGGTAGCCTTGTCATTATGAAAGGTAGTTTGTTGTTGAGATTTTTTTACTCCAATGTATGGTAGCTTTGTCGTTATGGAAGGTGGTCCATTGTTGAGATTTTTTTAGTCCATTGGATGGTAGACTTGTCATTATGGATGGTAGTTTATTGTTGATATTTTATTACTCCAATGGATGGTAGCCATGTCATTATGAAAGGTAGTTCCTTGTTGAGATTTTTTTACTCCAATGTATTGTAGCCTTGTCATTATGGAAGGTAGTTCGTTGTTGAGAATTTGTTACTCAAATGGATTGTAGCCTTGTCAATATGGATGGTAGTTTGTTGTTGATATTTTGTTACTCCAATGGATGGTAGCCTTTTCATTATGGAAGGTAGTTTGTTGTTGAATTTTTTTACTCCAATGGATGGTAGCCTTATCATTATGGAAGGTAATTAGTTGTTGAGATTTTATTACTCCAATGGATGGTAGCCTTGTTATTATGGAAGGTAGTTCGTTGTTAATATTTTATAACTCCAATGGATGGTGGACTTGTCATTATGGAAGGTAGTTTGTTGTTGACATTTTGTTACTCCAATGAATTGTAGCCTTGTCAATATGGAAGGTAGTTCGCTATTGTAATTTTGTTACCCCAATGGATAGTAGCCTTGTTATTATGGAAGGTAGTTGATTTTTGATATATTGTTACTCCAATGGATGGTAGCCTTGTCATTATGAAAGGTAGTTTGTTGTTGAGATTTTGTAACTCCAATGTATTGTAGCTTTGTCGATATGGAAGGTAGTTTGTTGTTGTGAATTTCTTACTCCAATGGATGGTAGAATTGTTATTATGGAAGGTAGTTCATTGTTGAGATTTTTTAACTCCAATGAATGGTATCCTTGTAATTATGGAAGGTAGTTCATTTTTGAGATATTGTTACTCCAATGGATGGTAGTCTTGTCATTATGGAAGGTAGCTCATTGTTGATATTTTGTCACTCCCATGGATTGTAGCCTTGTTATTACGAAAAGTAGTTCATTATTGATATTTTGTTTCTCCAATGGATGATAGCCTTGTCATTATGGAAGGTAGTTCATTTTTGAGATTTTGTTACTCCAAAGGATGATAGCCTTCTCATTATGGAAGGTAGTTCATTCTTTAGATTTTGTTACTCCAATGGATGGTAGCCTTGTCATTATAAAAGGTAGGTTATTATTCAGATTTTTTTACTCTAACGTATCGTAGCTTTGTCATTATGGAAGGTAGTTCGTTGTTGAGATTTTATTAGTCCATTGGATGGTAGGCTTGTCATTATGGAAGGTAGTTTGTTGTTGAGATTTTGTTACTCCAATGGATTGTAGCCTTGTCAATATGGAAGGTAGTTTGTTGTTCAGATTTTATTACTCCAATGGATGGTAGAGTTGTCATTATGGAAGGTAGTTCGTTGTTGAGATTTTTTAACTCCAATGAATGGTATCCTTGTCATTATGGAAGGTAGTTCATTTTTGAGATATTGTTACTCCAATGGATGGTAGTCTTGTCATTATGGAAGGTAGTTCGTTGTTGATATTTTGTTACTCCCATGGAATTTAGCCTTGTTATTACGGAAGGTAGTTCATTGTTGACATTTTGTTTCTGCAATGGATGATAGCCTTGTCATTATGGAAGGTAGTTCATTTTTGAGATTTTGTTACTCCAAAGTATGATAGCCTTCTCATTATGGAAGGTAGTTCATTCTTTAGATTTTGTTATTCCAATGCATGGTAGCCTTGTCATTATGGAAGGTAGTTCGTTGTTGAGATTTTGTTACTCCAATGAATTGTAGCCTTGTCAATATGGAAGGTAGTTCTCTATTGGGATTTTGTTACCCCAATGGATAGTAGCCTTGTTATTATGGAAGGTAGTTGATTTTTGATATTTTGTTACTCCAATGGATGGTAGCCTTGTCATTATGAAAGGTAGTTTGTTGTTGAGATTTTGTTACTCCAATGGATGGTAGCCTTGTCGATATGGAAGGTAGTTTGTTGTTGTAATTTTCTTACTCCAATGGATAGTAGAATTGTCATTATGGAAGGTAGTTCGTTGTTGAGATTTTTTAACTGCAATGAATGGTAACCTTGTCATTATGGAAGGTAGTTCATTTTTGAGATATTGTTACTCCAATGGATGGTAGTGTTGTCATTATGGAAGGTAGTTCATTGTTGAGATTTTGTCACTCCCATGGATTGTAGCCTTGTTATTACGAAAAGTAGTTCATTGTTGAGATTTTGTTTCTCCAATGGATGATAGCCTTTTCATTATGGAAGGTAGTTCATTTTTGAGATTTTGTTACTCCAAAGGATGATAGCCTTCTCATTAAGGAAGGTAGTTCATTCTTTAGATTTTGTTACTCCAATGCATGGTAGCCTTGTCATTATGGAAGGTAGTTCGTGTTGAAATTTTGTTACTCCAATGGATGATAGCCTTTTCATTATGGAAGGTAGTTCGTTGTTGATATTTTGTTACTCCAATGGATGGTAGCCTTGTCATTATGGAAGGTAGTTCGTTGTTGAGATTTTGTTACTCCAATGGATGGTAGCCTTGTCATTATGGAAGGTAGATCGCTATTGGGATTTTGTTACCCCAATGGATGGTAGCCTTGTCATTATGCAAGGTAGTTCATTTTTGATATTTTGTTACCCCAATGGCTAGTAGCCTTTTCATTATGCAAGGTAGTTCATTTTTGATATTTTGTTACTCCAATGGATGGTAGCCTTGTCATTATGGAAGGTAGTTCGCTATTGTGATTTTGTTACCACAATGGATGGTAGCCTTGTTATGATGGAAGGTAGTTGATTTTTCATATTTTGTAACTCCAATGGATAGTAGCCTTGTCATTATGAAAGGTAGTTTGTTGTTGAGATTTTGTTACTCCAATGTTTTGTAGCCTTGTCAATATGGAAGGTAGTTTGTTGTTGAGATTTTGTTACTCCAATGGATGGTAGCCTTCTCATTATGGAAGGTAGTTTCTTGTTGAGATTTTGTTACTCCAATGGATGGTAGCCTTGTCATTATGGAAGGTAGTTCGTGTTGAAATTTTGTGACTCCAATGGATGGTAGCCTTTTCATTATGGAAGGTAGGTCGTTGTGGATATTTTGTTACTCCAATGGATGGTATCCTTGTCATTATAGAAGGTAGTTTGTTGTTGAGATTTTGTTACTCCAATGGATTATAGCCTTGTCAATATGGAAGGTAGTTTGTTGTTGAGTATTTGTTACTCCAATGGATGGTAGAGTTGTCATTATGGAAGGTAGTTCGTTGTTGAGATTTTTTAACTCCAATTAAAGGTATCCTTGTCATTATGGAAGGTAGTTCATTTTTGAGATATTGTTATTCCAATGGATGGTAGTCTTGTCATTATGGAAGGTAGTTCGTTGATGAGATTTTGTTACTCCCATGGATTGTAGCCTTGTTATTACGGAAGGTAGTTCATTGTTGAGATTTTGTTTCTCCAATGGATGATAGCCTTGTCATTATGGAAGGTAGTTTGTTGTTGAGATTTTGTTACTCCAATGGATTGTAGCCTTGTCAATATGGAAGGTAGTTTGTTGTTGAGATTTTGTTACTCCAATGGATGGTAGAGTTGTCATTATGGAAGGTAGTTTGTTGTTGAGATTTTTTAACTCCAATGAATGGAATCCTTGTCATTATGGAAGGTAGTTCATTTTTGATATATTGTTACTCCAATGGATGGTACTCTTGTCATAGTTAAAGGTAGTTTGTTGTTGAGATTTTGTTACTCCCATGGATTGTAGCCTTGTCATTACGGAAGGTAGTTCATTGTTGAGATTTTGTTACTCCAAAGTATGATAGCCTTCTCACTATGGAAGGTAGTTCACTGTTTAGATTTTGTTACTGCAATGCATGGTAGCCTTGTCATTTTGGAAGGTAGTTCTTGTTGAAATTTTCTTACTCCAATGGATGGTAGCCTTTTGATTATGGAAGGTAGTTCGTTGTTTATATTTTGTTACTCCAATGGATGGTAGCCTTGTCATTATGGAAGGTAGTCCGTTGTTGAGATTTTGGTACTCCAATGGATGGTAGCCTTGTCATTATGGAAGGTAGTTCGTGTTGAAATTTTGTGACTCTAATGGATGGTAGCCTTTTCATTATGGAAGGTAGTTCGTTGTTGATATTTTGTTACTCCAATGGATGGTAGCCTTGTCATTATGGAAGGTAGTTCATTGTTGATATTTTGTTACTCCAATGGATGGTAGCGTTGTCATTATGGAAGGTAGTTCGTTGTTGAGATTTTGTTACTCCAATGGATGGTAGCCTTGTCATTATGGATGGTAGTTTGTTGTTGAGATTTTGTTACTCCAATACATGGTAGACTTTTCATTATGGAAGGTATTTCGTGTTGAAATTATGTTACTCCAATGGATGGTAGCCTTTTCATTATGGAAGGTAGTTCGTTGTTGAAATTTTGTTACTCCAATGGATGGTAGCCTTGTCATTATGGTAGGTAGTTCGTTGTTGAGATTTTGTTACTCCAATGGATGGTAGCCTTGTCATTGTGTAAGGTAGTTTGCTATTGGGATTTAGTTACCCCAATGGATGTTAGGCTTGTTATTATTGAAGGTAGTTCTTTTTTGATATTTTGTTACCCCAATGGATAGTAGCCTTGTTATTATGGAAGGTGGTACATTTTTGATATTTTGTTACTCCAATGGATGGTAGCCTTGTCATTATGAAAGGTAGTTTGTTGTTGAGATTTTTTTACTCCAATGTATGGTAGCTTTTTCATCATGGAAGGTAGTTCATTGTTGAGATTTTGTTAGTCCATTGGATGGTAGACTTGTCATTATGGAAGGTAGTTTGTTGTTGAGATTTTGTTACTCCCATGGATTGTAGCCTTGTCATTTCGGAAGGTAGTTCATTGTTGATATTTTGTTACTCCAAAGGATGATAGCCTTATCATTATGGAAGGTAGTTCATTGTTTATATTTTGTTACTCCAATGCATGGTAACCTAGTCATTATGGAAGGTAGTTTGTGTTGAAATTTTGTGACTCCAATGGATGGTAGCCTTGTCATTATGGAAGGTAGTTTGTTGTTGAGATTTTTTTACTTCAATGTATGGTAGCTTTGTCGTTATGGAAGGTGGTCCGTTGTTGAGATTTTTTTAGTCCATTGGATGGTAGACTTGTCATTATAGATGGTAGTTTATTGTTGATATTTTATTACTCCAATGGATGGTAGCCTTCTCATTATGGAAGGTAGTTCGTTGTTGATATTTTGTTACTCCAATGGATGGTAGCCTTGTCATTATGGAAGGTAGTTTGTTGTTGATATTTGTTACTCCAATGGATGGTAGCCTTGTCATTATGGAAGGTAGTTCGCTATTGGGATTTTGTTACCCCAATGGATGGTAGCCTTGTTATTATGAAAGGTAGTTCATTTTTTATATTTTGTTAACCCAATGGATAGTAGCCTTGTTATTATGGAAGGTTTCATTTTTGATATTTTCTTACTCCAATGGATGGTAGCCTTGTCATTATGGAAGGTAGTTTGTTGTTGATATTTTGTTACTCCGATGGATTGTAGCCTTGTCATTACGGAAGGTAGTTCATTGTTAAGATTTTGTTACTCCAAAGTATGATAGCCTTCTCACTATGGAAGGTAGTTCATTGTTTAGATTTTGTTACTGCAAAGGATGATAGCCTTATCATTATGGAAGGTAGTTAATTTTTGATATTTTGTTACTCCAATGGATGGTAGCCATGTCATTATGAAAGGTAGTTCCTTGTTGAGATTTTTTTACTCCAATGTATTGTAGCCTTGTCTTTATGGAAGGTAGTTCGTGTTGAAATTTTGTTACTCCAATGGATGGTAGCCTTTTCATTATGGAAGGTAGTTCGTTGTTGATATTTTGTTACTCTAATGGATTGTAGCCTTGTCAATATGGATGGTAGTTTGTTGTTGATATTTTGGTACTCCAATGGATGATAGCCTTGTCATTATGGAAGGTAGTTTGTTGTTGAATTTTTTTACTCCAATGGATGGTAGCCTTATCATTATGGAAGGTAGTTAGTTGTTGAGATTTTATTACTCCAGTGGATGGTAACCTTGTTATTATGGAAGGTAGTTCGTTGTTAATATTTTATAACTCCAATGGATGGCGGACTTGTCATTATGGAAGGTAGTTCGTTGTTGAGATTTTGTTACTCCAATGAATTGTAGCCTTAACAATATGGAAGGTAGTTTGTTGTTGAGAATTTGTTACTCCAATGGATGGTAGCCTTGTCATTATGGAAGGTAGTTCTCTATTGGGATTTTGTTACCCCAATGGATGGTAGCCTTGTTATTATGAAAGGTAGTTCATTTTTGATATTTTGTTAACCCAATGGATAATAGCCTTGTTATTATGGAAGGTAGTTCATTTTTGATATTTTCTTACTGCAATGGATGGTAGCCTTGTCATTATGAAAGGTAGTTTGTTGTTGAGATTTTTTTACTCCAATGTATGGTAGCTTTGTCGTTATGGAAGGTGGTCCATTGTTGAGATTTTTTTAGTCCATTGGATGGTAGACTTGTCATTATGGATGGTAGTTTATTGTTGATATTTTATTACTCCAATGGATGGTAGCCATGTCATTATGAAAGGTAGTTCCTTGTTGAGATTTTTTTACTCCAATGTATTGTAGCCTTGTCATTATGGAAGGTAGTTCGTTGTTGAGAATTTGTTACTCAAATGGATTGTAGCCTTGTCAATATGGATGGTAGTTTGTTGTTGATATTTTGTTACTCCAATGGATGGTAGCCTTTTCATTATGGAAGGTAGTTTGTTGTTGAATTTTTTTACTCCAATGGATGGTAGCCTTATCATTATGGAAGGTAATTAGTTGTTGAGATTTTATTACTCCAATGGATGGTAGCCTTGTTATTATGGAAGGTAGTTCGTTGTTAATATTTTATAACTCCAATGGATGGTGGACTTGTCATTATGGAAGGTAGTTTGTTGTTGACATTTTGTTACTCCAATGAATTGTAGCCTTGTCAATATGGAAGGTAGTTCGCTATTGTAATTTTGTTACCCCAATGGATAGTAGCCTTGTTATATTGGAAGGTAGTTGATTTTTGATATATTGTTACTCCAATGGATGGTAGCCTTGTCATTATGAAAGGTAGTTTGTTGTTGAGATTTTGTAACTCCAATGTATTGTAGCTTTGTCGATATGGAAGGTAGTTTGTTGTTGTGAATTTCTTACTCCAATGGATGGTAGAATTGTTATTATGGAAGGTAGTTCATTGTTGAGATTTTTTAACTCCAATGAATGGTATCCTTGTAATTATGGAAGGTAGTTCATTTTTGAGATATTGTTACTCCAATGGATGGTAGTCTTGTCATTATGGAAGGTAGCTCATTGTTGATATTTTGTCACTCCCATGGATTGTAGCCTTGTTATTACGAAAAGTAGTTCATTATTGATATTTTGTTTCTCCAATGGATGATAGCCTTGTCATTATGGAAGGTAGTTCATTTTTGAGATTTTGTTACTCCAAAGGATGATAGCCTTCTCATTATGGAAGGTAGTTCATTCTTTAGATTTTGTTACTCCAATGGATGGTAGCCTTGTCATTATAAAAGGTAGGTTGTTATTCAGATTTTTTTACTCTAACGTATCGTAGCTTTGTCATTATGGAAGGTAGTTCGTTGTTGAGATTTTATTAGTCCATTGGATGGTAGGCTTGTCATTATGGAAGGTAGTTTGTTGTTGAGATTTTGTTACTCCAATGGATTGTAGCCTTGTCAATATGGAAGGTAGTTTGTTGTTCAGATTTTATTACTCCAATGGATGGTAGAGTTGTCATTATGGAAGGTAGTTCGTTGTTGAGATTTTTTAACTCCAATGAATGGTATCCTTGTCATTATGGAAGGTAGTTCATTTTTGAGATATTGTTACTCCAATGGATGGTAGTCTTGTCATTATGGAAGGTAGTTCGTTGTTGATATTTTGTTACTCCCATGGAATTTAGCCTTGTTATTACGGAAGGTAGTTCATTGTTGACATTTTGTTTCTGCAATGGATGATAGCCTTGTCATTATGGAAGGTAGTTCATTTTTGAGATTTTGTTACTCCAAAGTATGATAGCCTTCTCATTATGGAAGGTAGTTCATTCTTTATATTTTGTTATTCCAATGCATGGTAGCCTTGTCATTATGGAAGGTAGTTCGTTGTTGAGATTTTGTTACTCCAATGAATTGTAGCCTTGTCAATATGGAAGGTAGTTCTCTATTGGGATTTTGTTACCCCAATGGATAGTAGCCTTGTTATTATGGAAGGTAGTTGATTTTTGATATTTTGTTACTCCAATGGATGGTAGCCTTGTCATTATGAAAGGTAGTTTGTTGTTGAGATTTTGTTACTCCAATGGATGGTAGCCTTGTCGATATGGAAGGTAGTTTGTTGTTGTAATTTTCTTACTCCAATGGATAGTAGAATTGTCATTATGGAAGGTAGTTCGTTGTTGAGATTTTTTAACTGCAATGAATGGTAACCTTGTCATTATGGAAGGTAGTTCATTTTTGAGATATTGTTACTCCAATGGATGGTAGTGTTGTCATTATGGAAGGTAGTTCATTGTTGAGATTTTGTCACTCCCATGGATTGTAGCCTTGTTATTACGAAAAGTAGTTCATTGTTGAGATTTTGTTTCTCCAATGGATGATAGCCTTTTCATTATGGAAGGTAGTTCATTTTTGAGATTTTGTTACTCCAAAGGATGATAGCCTTCTCATTAAGGAAGGTAGTTCATTCTTTAGATTTTGTTACTCCAATGCATGGTAGCCTTGTCATTATGGAAGGTAGTTCGTGTTGAAATTTTGTTACTCCAATGGATGATAGCCTTTTCATTATGGAAGGTAGTTCGTTGTTGATATTTTGTTACTCCAATGGATGGTAGCCTTGTCATTATGGAAGGTAGTTCGTTGTTGAGATTTTGTTACTCCAATGGATGGTAGCCTTGTCATTATGGAAGGTAGATCGCTATTGGGATTTTGTTACCCCAATGGATGGTAGCCTTGTCATTATGCAAGGTAGTTCATTTTTGATATTTTGTTACCCCAATGGCTAGTAGCCTTTTCATTATGCAAGGTAGTTCATTTTTGATATTTTGTTACTCCAATGGATGGTAGCCTTGTCATTATGGAAGGTAGTTCGCTATTGTGATTTTGTTACCACAATGGATGGTAGCCTTGTTATGATGGAAGGTAGTTGATTTTTGATATTTTGTAACTCCAATGGATAGTAGCCTTGTCATTATGAAAGGTAGTTTGTTGTTGAGATTTTGTTACTCCAATGTTTTGTAGCCTTGTCAATATGGAAGGTAGTTTGTTGTTGAGATTTTGTTACTCCAATGGATGGTAGCCTTCTCATTATGGAAGGTAGTTTCTTGTTGAGATTTTGTTACTCCAATGGATGGTAGCCTTGTCATTATGGAAGGTAGTTCGTGTTGAAATTTTGTGACTCCAATGGATGGTAGCCTTTTCATTATGGAAGGTAGGTCGTTGTGGATATTTTGTTACTCCAATGGATGGTATCCTTGTCATTATAGAAGGTAGTTTGTTGTTGAGATTTTGTTACTCCAATGGATTATAGCCTTGTCAATATGGAAGGTAGTTTGTTGTTGAGTATTTGTTACTCCAATGGATGGTAGAGTTGTCATTATGGAAGGTAGTTCGTTGTTGAGATTTTTTAACTCCAATTAAAGGTATCCTTGTCATTATGGAAGGTAGTTCATTTTTGAGATATTGTTACTCCAATGGATGGTAGTCTTGTCATTATGGAAGGTAGTTCGTTGATGAGATTTTGTTACTCCCATGGATTGTAGCCTTGTTATTACGGAAGGTAGTTCATTGTTGAGATTTTGTTTCTCCAATGGATGATAGCCTTGTCATTATGGAAGGTAGTTTGTTGTTGAGATTTTGTTACTCCAATGGATTGTAGCCTTGTCAATATGGAAGGTAGTTTGTTGTTGAGATTTTGTTACTCCAATGGATGGTAGAGTTGTCATTATGGAAGGTAGTTTGTTGTTGAGATTTTTTAACTCCAATGAATGGAATCCTTGTCATTATGGAAGGTAGTTCATTTTTGATATATTGTTACTCCAATGGATGGTACTCTTGTCATAGTTAAAGGTAGTTTGTTGTTGAGATTTTGTTACTCCCATGGATTGTAGCCTTGTCATTACGGAAGGTAGTTCATTGTTGAGATTTTGTTACTCCAAAGTATGATAGCCTTCTCACTATGGAAGGTAGTTCACTGTTTAGATTTTGTTACTGCAATGCATGGTAGCCTTGTCATTTTGGAAGGTAGTTCTTGTTGAAATTTTCTTACTCCAATGGATGGTAGCCTTTTGATTATGGAAGGTAGTTCGTTGTTTATATTTTGTTACTCCAATGGATGGTAGCCTTGTCATTATGGAAGGTAGTCCGTTGTTGAGATTTTGGTACTCCAATGGATGGTAGCCTTGTCATTATGGAAGGTAGTTCGTGTTGAAATTTTGTGACTCTAATGGATGGTAGCCTTTTCATTATGGAAGGTAGTTCGTTGTTGATATTTTGTTACTCCAATGGATGGTAGCCTTGTCATTATGGAAGGTAGTTCATTGTTGATATTTTGTTACTCCAATGGATGGTAGCGTTGTCATTATGGAAGGTAGTTCGTTGTTGAGATTTTGTTACTCCAATGGATGGTAGCCTTGTCATTATGGATGGTAGTTTGTTGTTGAGATTTTGTTACTCCAATACATGGTAGACTTTTCATTATGGAAGGTATTTCGTGTTGAAATTATGTTACTCCAATGGATGGTAGCCTTTTCATTATGGAAGGTAGTTCGTTGTTGAAATTTTGTTACTCCAATGGATGGTAGCCTTGTCATTATGGTAGGTAGTTCGTTGTTGAGATTTTGTTACTCCAATGGATGGTAGCCTTGTCATTGTGTAAGGTAGTTTGCTATTGGGATTTAGTTACCCCAATGGATGTTAGGCTTGTTATTATTGAAGGTAGTTCTTTTTTGATATTTTGTTACCCCAATGGATAGTAGCCTTGTTATTATGGAAGGTGGTACATTTTTGATATTTTGTTACTCCAATGGATGGTAGCCTTGTCATTATGAAAGGTAGTTTGTTGTTGAGATTTTTTTACTCCAATGTATGGTAGCTTTTTCATCATGGAAGGTAGTTCATTGTTGAGATTTTGTTAGTCCATTGGATGGTAGACTTGTCATTATGGAAGGTAGTTTGTTGTTGAGATTTTGTTACTCCCATGGATTGTAGCCTTGTCATTTCGGAAGGTAGTTCATTGTTGATATTTTGTTACTCCAAAGGATGATAGCCTTATCATTATGGAAGGTAGTTCATTGTTTATATTTTGTTACTCCAATGCATGGTAGCCTAGTCATTATGGAAGGTAGTTTGTGTTGAAATTTTGTGACTCCAATGGATGGTAGCCTTGTCATTATGGAAGGTAGTTTGTTGTTGAGATTTTTTTACTTCAATGTATGGTAGCTTTGTCGTTATGGAAGGTGGTCCGTTGTTGAGATTTTTTTAGTCCATTGGATGGTAGACTTGTCATTATAGATGGTAGTTTATTGTTGATATTTTATTACTCCAATGGATGGTAGCCTTCTCATTATGGAAGGTAGTTCGTTGTTGATATTTTGTTACTCCAATGGATGGTAGCCTTGTCATTATGGAAGGTAGTTTGTTGTTGATATTTGTTACTCCAATGGATGGTAGCCTTGTCATTATGGAAGGTAGTTCGCTATTGGGATTTTGTTACCCCAATGGATGGTAGCCTTGTTATTATGAAAGGTAGTTCATTTTTTATATTTTGTTAACCCAATGGATAGTAGCCTTGTTATTATGGAAGGTTTCATTTTTGATATTTTCTTACTCCAATGGATGGTAGCCTTGTCATTATGGAAGGTAGTTTGTTGTTGATATTTTGTTACTCCGATGGATTGTAGCCTTGTCATTACGGAAGGTAGTTCATTGTTAAGATTTTGTTACTCCAAAGTATGATAGCCTTCTCACTATGGAAGGTAGTTCATTGTTTAGATTTTGTTACTGCAAAGGATGATAGCCTTATCATTATGGAAGGTAGTTAATTTTTGATATTTTGTTACTCCAATGGATGGTAGCCATGTCATTATGAAAGGTAGTTCCTTGTTGAGATTTTTTTACTCCAATGTATTGTAGCCTTGTCTTTATGGAAGGTAGTTCGTGTTGAAATTTTGTTACTCCAATGGATGGTAGCCTTTTCATTATGGAAGGTAGTTCGTTGTTGATATTTTGTTACTCTAATGGATTGTAGCCTTGTCAATATGGATGGTAGTTTGTTGTTGATATTTTGGTACTCCAATGGATGATAGCCTTGTCATTATGGAAGGTAGTTTGTTGTTGAATTTTTTTACTCCAATGGATGGTAGCCTTATCATTATGGAAGGTAGTTAGTTGTTGAGATTTTATTACTCCAGTGGATGGTAACCTTGTTATTATGGAAGGTAGTTCGTTGTTAATATTTTATAACTCCAATGGATGGCGGACTTGTCATTATGGAAGGTAGTTCGTTGTTGAGATTTTGTTACTCCAATGAATTGTAGCCTTAACAATATGGAAGGTAGTTTGTTGTTGAGAATTTGTTACTCCAATGGATGGTAGCCTTGTCATTATGGAAGGTAGTTCTCTATTGGGATTTTGTTACCCCAATGGATGGTAGCCTTGTTATTATGAAAGGTAGTTCATTTTTGATATTTTGTTAACCCAATGGATAATAGCCTTGTTATTATGGAAGGTAGTTCATTTTTGATATTTTCTTACTGCAATGGATGGTAGCCTTGTCATTATGAAAGGTAGTTTGTTGTTGAGATTTTTTTACTCCAATGTATGGTAGCTTTGTCGTTATGGAAGGTGGTCCATTGTTGAGATTTTTTTAGTCCATTGGATGGTAGACTTGTCATTATGGATGGTAGTTTATTGTTGATATTTTATTACTCCAATGGATGGTAGCCATGTCATTATGAAAGGTAGTTCCTTGTTGAGATTTTTTTACTCCAATGTATTGTAGCCTTGTCATTATGGAAGGTAGTTCGTTGTTGAGAATTTGTTACTCAAATGGATTGTAGCCTTGTCAATATGGATGGTAGTTTGTTGTTGATATTTTGTTACTCCAATGGATGGTAGCCTTTTCATTATGGAAGGTAGTTTGTTGTTGAATTTTTTTACTCCAATTGATGGTAGCCTTATCATTATGGAAGGTAATTAGTTGTTGAGATTTTATTACTCCAATGGATGGTAGCCTTGTTATTATGGAAGGTAGTTCGTTGTTAATATTTTATAACTCCAATGGATGGTGGACTTGTCATTATGGAAGGTAGTTTGTTGTTGACATTTTGTTACTCCAATGAATTGTAGCCTTGTCAATATGGAAGGTAGTTCGCTATTGTAATTTTGTTACCCCAATGGATAGTAGCCTTGTTATATTGGAAGGTAGTTGATTTTTGATATATTGTTACTCCAATGGATGGTAGCCTTGTCATTATGAAAGGTAGTTTGTTGTTGAGATTTTGTAACTCCAATGTATTGTAGCTTTGTCGATATGGAAGGTAGTTTGTTGTTGTGAATTTCTTACTCCAATGGATGGTAGAATTGTTATTATGGAAGGTAGTTCATTGTTGAGATTTTTTAACTCCAATGAATGGTATCCTTGTAATTATGGAAGGTAGTTCATTTTTGAGATATTGTTACTCCAATGGATGGTAGTCTTGTCATTATGGAAGGTAGCTCATTGTTGATATTTTGTCACTCCCATGGATTGTAGCCTTGTTATTACGAAAAGTAGTTCATTATTGATATTTTGTTTCTCCAATGGATGATAGCCTTGTCATTATGGAAGGTAGTTCATTTTTGAGATTTTGTTACTCCAAAGGATGATAGCCTTCTCATTATGGAAGGTAGTTCATTCTTTAGATTTTGTTACTCCAATGGATGGTAGCCTTGTCATTATAAAAGGTAGGTTGTTATTCAGATTTTTTTACTCTAACGTATCGTAGCTTTGTCATTATGGAAGGTAGTTCGTTGTTGAGATTTTATTAGTCCATTGGATGGTAGGCTTGTCATTATGGAAGGTAGTTTGTTGTTGAGATTTTGTTACTCCAATGGATTGTAGCCTTGTCAATATGGAAGGTAGTTTGTTGTTCAGATTTTATTACTCCAATGGATGGTAGAGTTGTCATTATGGAAGGTAGTTCGTTGTTGAGATTTTTTAACTCCAATGAATGGTATCCTTGTCATTATGGAAGGTAGTTCATTTTTTAGATATTGTTACTCCAATGGATGGTAGTCTTGTCATTATGGAAGGTAGTTCGTTGTTGATATTTTGTTACTCCCATGGAATTTAGCCTTGTTATTACGGAAGGTAGTTCATTGTTGACATTTTGTTTCTGCAATGGATGATAGCCTTGTCATTATGGAAGGTAGTTCATTTTTGAGATTTTGTTACTCCAAAGTATGATAGCCTTCTCATTATGGAAGGTAGTTCATTCTTTAGATTTTGTTATTCCAATGCATGGTAGCCTTGTCATTATGGAAGGTAGTTCGTTGTTGAGATTTTGTTACTCCAATGAATTGTAGCCTTGTCAATATGGAAGGTAGTTCTCTATTGGGATTTTGTTACCCCAATGGATAGTAGCCTTGTTATTATGGAAGGTAGTTGATTTTTGATATTTTGTTACTCCAATGGATGGTAGCCTTGTCATTATGAAAGGTAGTTTGTTGTTGAGATTTTGTTACTCCAATGGATGGTAGCCTTGTCGATATGGAAGGTAGTTTGTTGTTGTAATTTTCTTACTCCAATGGATATTAGAATTGTCATTATGGAAGGTAGTTCGTTGTTGAGATTTTTTAACTGCAATGAATGGTAACCTTGTCATTATGGAAGGTAGTTCATTTTTGAGATATTGTTACTCCAATGGATGGTAGTGTTGTCATTATGGAAGGTAGTTCATTGTTGAGATTTTGTCACTCCCATGGATTGTAGCCTTGTTATTACGAAAAGTAGTTCATTGTTGAGATTTTGTTTCTCCAATGGATGATAGCCTTTTCATTATGGAAGGTAGTTCATTTTTGAGATTTTGTTACTCCAAAGGATGATAGCCTTCTCATTAAGGAAGGTAGTTCATTCTTTAGATTTTGTTACTCCAATGCATGGTAGCCTTGTCATTATGGAAGGTAGTTCGTGTTGAAATTTTGTTACTCCAATGGATGATAGCCTTTTCATTATGGAAGGTAGTTCGTTGTTGATATTTTGTTACTCCAATGGATGGTAGCCTTGTCATTATGGAAGGTAGTTCGTTGTTGAGATTTTGTTACTCCAATGGATGGTAGCCTTGTCATTATGGAAGGTAGATCGCTATTGGGATTTTGTTACCCCAATGGATGGTAGCCTTGTCATTATGCAAGGTAGTTCATTTTTGATATTTTGTTACCCCAATGGCTAGTAGCCTTTTCATTATGCAAGGTAGTTCATTTTTGATATTTTGTTACTCCAATGGATGGTAGCCTTGTCATTATGGAAGGTAGTTCGCTATTGTGATTTTGTTACCACAATGGATGGTAGCCTTGTTATGATGGAAGGTAGTTGATTTTTGATATTTTGTAACTCCAATGGATAGTAGCCTTGTCATTATGAAAGGTAGTTTGTTGTTGAGATTTTGTTACTCCAATGTTTTGTAGCCTTGTCAATATGGAAGGTAGTTTGTTGTTGAGATTTTGTTACTCCAATGGATGGTAGCCTTCTCATTATGGAAGGTAGTTTCTTGTTGAGATTTTGTTACTCCAATGGATGGTAGCCTTGTCATTATGGAAGGTAGTTCGTGTTGAAATTTTGTGACTCCAATGGATGGTAGCCTTTTCATTATGGAAGGTAGGTCGTTGTGGATATTTTGTTACTCCAATGGATGGTATCCTTGTCATTATAGAAGGTAGTTTGTTGTTGAGATTTTGTTACTCCAATGGATTATAGCCTTGTCAATATGGAAGGTAGTTTGTTGTTGAGTATTTGTTACTCCAATGGATGGTAGAGTTGTCATTATGGAAGGTAGTTCGTTGTTGAGATTTTTTAACTCCAATTAAAGGTATCCTTGTCATTATGGAAGGTAGTTCATTTTTGAGATATTGTTACTCCAATGGATGGTAGTCTTGTCATTATGGAAGGTAGTTCGTTGATGAGATTTTGTTACTCCCATGGATTGTAGCCTTGTTATTACGGAAGGTAGTTCATTGTTGAGATTTTGTTTCTCCAATGGATGATAGCCTTGTCATTATGGAAGGTAGTTTGTTGTTGAGATTTTGTTACTCCAATGGATTGTAGCCTTGTCAATATGGAAGGTAGTTTGTTGTTGAGATTTTGTTACTCCAATGGATGGTAGAGTTGTCATTATGGAAGGTAGTTTGTTGTTGAGATTTTTTAACTCCAATGAATGGAATCCTTGTCATTATGGAAGGTAGTTCATTTTTGATATATTGTTACTCCAATGGATGGTACTCTTGTCATAGTTAAAGGTAGTTTGTTGTTGAGATTTTGTTACTCCCATGGATTGTAGCCTTGTCATTACGGAAGGTAGTTCATTGTTGAGATTTTGATTCTCCAAATGATGATAGGCTTGTCATTATGGAAGTTAGTTCATTGGTTAGATTTTGTTACTCTAATGCATGGTAGCCTTGACATTATGGAAGGTAGTTCGTGTTGAAATTTTGTTACTCCAATGGATGGTAGCCTTTTCATTATGGGAGGTAGTTCGTTGTTGATATTTTTTTACTCCAATGGATGGTAGCCTTGTCATTATGGAAGGTAGTTCGTTATTGAGATTTTGTTACTCCAATGGATGGTAGCCTTGTCATTATGGAAGGTAGTTCGTGTTGAAATTTTGTGACTCCAATGGATGGTAGCCTTTTCATTATGGAAGGTAGTTCGTTGTTGATATTTTGTTACTCCAATGGATGGTAGCCTTGTCATTATGGAAGGTTGTTAGTTGTTGATATTTTGTTACTCCAAGGTATGGTAGCCTGTCATTATGGAAGGTAGTTCGTTCTTGAGATTTTGTTACTCCAATGGATGGTAGCCTTGTCATTTTGGAAGGTAGTTCGCTATTGGGATTTTGTTACCCCAATGGATGGTAGCCTTGTTATTATGGAAGGTAGTTGATTTTTGATATTTTGTTAGTCCATTTGATGGTAGGCTTGTCATTATGGAAGGTAGTTTGTTGTTGAGATTTTGTTACTCCAATGGATTGTAGCCTTGTCAATATGGAAGGTAGTTTGTTGTTGAGATTTTCTTACTCCAATGGATGGTAGAGTTGTCATTATGGAAGGTAGTTCGTTGTTGAGATTTTTTAACTCCAATGAATGGTATCCTTGTCATTATGGAAGGTAGTTCATTTTTGAGATATTGTTGCTCCAATGGATGGTAGTCTTGTCATTATGGAAAGTAGTTCGTTGTTGAGATTTTGTTACTCCCATGGATTGTAGCCTTGTTATTACGGAAGGTAGTTCATTGTTGAGATTTTGTTTCTCCAATGGATGATAGCCTTATCATTATGGAAGGTAGTTCATTTTTGATATTTTGTTACTCCAAAGGATGATAGCCTTCTCATTATGGAAGGTAGTTCATTCTTTAGATTTTGTTACTCCAATGCATGGTAGCCTTGTCATTATGGAAGGTAGTTCGTGTTGAAATTTTGTTACTCCAATGGATGGTAGCCTTTTCATTATAGAAGGTAGTTCGTTGTTGATATTTTGTTACTCCAATGGATGGTAGCCTTGGCATTTTGGAAGGTAGTTCGTTGTTGAGATTTTGTTACTCCAATGGATGGTATCCTTGTCATTATGGAAGGTAGTTCGCTATTGGGATTTTGTTACCCCAATGGATGGTAGCCTTCTTATTATGGAAGGTAATCGGTTTTTGATATTTTGTTAGTCAAATGGATGGTATCCTTGTCATTATGAAAGGTAGTTCGTTGTTGAGATTTTTTTACTCCAATGTATGGTAGCCTTGTCATTATGGAAGGTAGTTCGTGTTGAAATTTTGTTACTCCAATGGATGGTTGCCTTTTCATTATAGAAGGTAGTTCGTTGTTGAGATTTTGTTACTCCAATGGATGGTAGGCTTGTAAATATGGAAGGTAGTTTGTTGTTGAGATTTTGTTACTCCAATGGATGGTAGCCTTGTCGTTATGCAAGGTAGTTCGTTGTTGAAATTTTTTACTCCAATGGATGGTAGCCTTTTCATTATGGAAGGTAGTTCGTTGTTGATATTTTGTTACTCCAATGGATGGTAGCCTTGTCATTATGGAAGGTAGTTCGTTGTTGAGATTTTGTTACTCCAATGGATGGTAGCCTTGTCATTATGGAAGGTAGATCGCTATTGGGATTTTGTTACCCCAATGGATGGTAGCCTTGTCATTATGCAAGGTAGTTCATTTTTGATATTTTGTTACCCCAATGGCTAGTAGCCTTTTCATTATGCAAGGTAGTTCATTTTTGATATTTTGTTACTCCAATGGATGGTAGCCTTGTCATTATGGAAGGTAGTTCGCTATTGTGATTTTGTTACCACAATGGATGGTAGCCTTGTTATGATGGAAGGTAGTTGATTTTTGATATTTTGTAACTCCAATGGATAGTAGCCTTGTCATTATGAAAGGTAGTTTGTTGTTGAGATTTTGTTACTCCAATGTTTTGTAGCCTTGTCAATATGGAAGGTAGTTTGTTGTTGAGATTTTGTTACTCCAATGGATGGTAGCCTTCTCATTATGGAAGGTAGTTTGTTGTTGAGATTTTGTTACTCCAATGGATGGTAGCCTTCTCATTATGGAAGGTAGTTCGTGTTGAAATTTTGTGACTCCAATGGATGGTAGCCTTTTCATTATGGAAGGTAGGTCGTTGTGGATATTTTGTTACTCCAATGGATGGTATCCTTGTCATTATAGAAGGTAGTTTGTTGTTGAGATTTTGTTACTCCAATGGATTATAGCCTTGTCAATATGGAAGGTAGTTTGTTGTTGAGTATTTGTTACTCCAATGGATGGTAGAGTTGTCATTATGGAAGGTAGTTCGTTGTTGAGATTTTTTAACTCCAATTAAAGGTATCCTTGTCATTATGGAAGGTAGTTCATTTTTGAGATATTGTTACTCCATTGGATGGTAGTCTTGTCATTATGGAAGGTAGTTCGTTGATGAGATTTTGTTACTCCCATGGATTGTAGCCTTGTTATTACGGAAGGTAGTTCATTGTTGAGATTTTGTTTCTCCAATGGATGATAGCCTTGTCATTATGGAAGGTAGTTCATTTTTGAGATTTTGTTACTCCAAAGGATGATAGCCTTCTCATTATGGAAGGTAGTTAATTCTTTAGATTTTGTTACTCCAATGCATGGTAGACTTGTCATTATGGAAGGTAGTTCGTGTTGAAATTTTGTTACTCCAATGGATGGTATCCTTGTCATTATAGAAGGTAGTTCGTTGTTGATATTTTGTTACTCCAATGGATTGTACCCTTGTCATTATGGAAGGTAGTTCGTTGTTGAGATTTTGTTACTCCAATGGATGGTAGCCTTGTCATTATGGAAGGTAGTTCGCTATTGGGATTTTGTTACCCCAATGGATGGTAGCCTTGTTATTATGGAAGGTAATTGATTTTTGATATTTTGTTACTCCAATGGATGGTAGCCTTGTCATTATGAAAGGTAGTTCGTTGTTGAGATTTTTTTACTCCAATGTATGGTAGCCTTGTCATTATGGAAGGTAGTTCTTGTTGAAATTTTGTTACTCCAATGGATGGTAGCCTTTTCATTATAGAACGTAGTTCGTGTTGATATTTTATTACTCCAATGGATTGTAGCCCTGTAAATATGGAAGGTAGTTTGTTGTTGAGATTTTGTTACTCCAATGGATGGTAGCCTTGTCATTAGGCAATGTAGTTCGTTGTTGAGATTTTTTTACTCCAATGGATGGTATCCTTGTCATTATGGAAGGTAGTTCGGTGCTGAGATTTTTTTACTCCAATGTATGGTAGCCTTGTCATTATGGAAAGTAGTTCGCTATTGGGATTTTGTTACCCCAATGGATGGTAGCCTTGTTATTATGGAATGTAGTTGATTTTTGATATTTTGTTACTCCAATGGATGGTAGCCTTGTCATTGTGAAAGGTAGTTTGTTGTTGAGATTTTGTTACTCCAATGGATTGTAGGCTTGTCAATATGGAAGGTAGTTTTTTGTTGAGATTTTGTTATTCCAATGGATGGTAGCCTTGTCATTATGGAAGGTAGTTTGTTGTTGAGATTTTGTTACTCCAATGGATGGTAGCCTTGTCATTATGGAAGGTAGTTCGCTATTGGAATTTTGTTACCCCAATGGATGGTAGCCTTGTTATTATGGAAGGTAGTTGATTTTTGATATTTTGTTACTCTAATGGATGGTAGCCTTGTCATTATGAAAAGTAGTTTATTGTTCAGATTTTGTTACTCCAATGGATTGTAGCCTTGTCAATATGGAAGGTAGTTTGTTGTTGAGATTTTGTTACTCCAATGGATTGTAGCCTTGTCATTGTGAAAGGTAGTTCATTGATGAGATTTTTTAACTCCAATGAATGGTATCCTTGTAATTATGGAAGGTAGTTCATTTTTGAGATATTGTTACTCCAAGGGATGGTAGTCTTGTCATTAATGAAGGTAGTTCTATGTTAAGATTTTGTTACTCCCATGGATTGTAGCCTTGTTATTACGGAAGGTAGTTCATTGTTGAGATTTTGTTTATCCAATGGATAATAGCCTTGTCATTATGGAAGGTAGTTCATTTTTGAGATTTGTTACTCCAAAGGATGATAGCCTTCTCATTATGGAAGGTAATTCATTCTTTTGATTTTGTTACTCCAATGCATGGTAGCCTTGTCATTATGGAAGGTAGTTCGTGTTGAAATTTTGTTACTCCAATGGATGGTAGCCTGTTCATTATGGAAGGTAGTTCGTCGTTGATATTTTGTTACTCCAATGGATGGTAGCCTTGTCATTATGGAAGGTAGTTCGTTGGTGAGATTTTGTTACTCCAATGGATGGTAGCCTTGTCATTATGGAAGGTAGATCGCTATTGGGATTTTGTTACCCCAATGGATGATAGCCTTGTTATTATGGAAGAAAGTTCATATTTGATATTTTGTTACCCCAATAGATAGTAGCCTTGTTATTATGGAAGGTAGTTCATTTTTGATATTTTGTTACTCCAATGGATGGTAGCCTTGTCATTATGAAAGGTAGTTTGTTGTTGAGATTTTTTTACTCTAATGTATGGTAGCTTTGTCATTATGGAAGGTAGTTCGTTGTTGAGATTTTGTTAGTCCATTGGATGGTAGGCTTGTCATTATGGAAGGTAGTTTGTTGTTGAGATTTTGTTACTCCAATGGATTATAGCCTTGTCAATATGGAAGGTAGTTTGTTGTTGAGTATTTGTTACTCCAATGGATGGTAGAGTTGTCATTATGGAAGGTAGTTCGTTGTTGAGATTTTTTAACTCCAATGAATGGTATCCTTGTCATTATGTAAGGTAGTTCACTTTTGAGATATTGTTACTCTAGTGGATGGTAGTCTTGTCATTATGGAAGTTAGTTCGTTGATGAGATTTTGTTACTCCCATGGATTGTAGCCTTGTTATTATGGAAGGTAGTTCATTGTTGAGATTTTGTTTCTCCAATGGATGATATCCTTGTCATTATGGAAGGTAGTTCATTTTTGAGATTTTGTTACTCCAAAGGATGATAGCCTTCTCATTATGGAAGGTAGTTAATTCTTTAGATTTTGTTACTCCAATGCATGGTAGCCTTGTCATTATGGAAGGTAGTTCGTGTTGAAATTTGTTACTCCAATGTATGGTAGCCTTGTCATTATGGAAGGTAGTTCTTGTTGAAATTTTGTTACTCCAATGGATGGTAGCCTTTTCATTATAGAAGGTAGTTCGTGTTGATATTTTATTACTCCAATGGATTGTAGCCCTGTAAATATGGAAGGTAGTTTGTTGTTGAGATTTTGTTACTCCAATGGATGGTAGCCTTGTCATTAGGCAATGTAGTTCGTTGTTGAGATTTTTTTACTCCAATGGATGGTATCCTTGTCATTATGGAAGGTAGTTCGGTGCTGAGATTTTTTTACTCCAATGTATGGTAGCCTTGTCATTATGGAAGGTAGTTCGCTATTGGGATTTTGTTACCCCAATGGATGGTAGCCTTGTTATTATGGAATGTAGTTGATTTTTGATATTTTGTTACTCCAATGGATGGTAGCCTTGTCATTGTGAAAGGTAGTTTGTTGTTGAGATTTTGTTACTCCAATGGATTGTAGGCTTGTCAATATGGAAGGTAGTTTTTTGTTGAGATTTTGTTATTCCAATGGATGGTAGCCTTGTCATTATGGAAGGTAGTTTGTTGTTGAGATTTTGTTACTCCAATGGATGGTAGCCTTGTCATTATGGAAGGTAGTTCGCTATTGGAATTTTGTTACCCCAATGGATGGTAGCCTTGTTATTATGGAAGGTAGTTGATTTTTGATATTTTGTTACTCTAATGGATGGTAGCCTTGTCATTATGAAAAGTAGTTTATTGTTCAGATTTTGTTACTCTAATGGATTGTAGCCTTGTCAATATGGAAGGTAGTTTGTTGTTGAGATTTTGTTACTCCAATGGATTGTAGCCTTGTCATTGTGAAAGGTAGTTCATTGATGAGATTTTTTAACTCCAATGAATGGTATCCTTGTAATTATGGAAGGTAGTTCATTTTTGAGATATTGTTACTCCAAGGGATGGTAGTCTTGTCATTAATGAAGGTAGTTCTATGTTAAGATTTTGTTACTCCCATGGATTGTAGCCTTGTTATTACGGAAGGTAGTTCATTGTTGAGATTTTGTTTATCCAATGGATAATAGCCTTTTCATTATGGAAGGTAGTTCGTTGTTGATATTTTGTTACTCCAATGGATGGTAGCCTTGTCATTATGGAAGGTAGTTCGTTGTTGAGATTTTGTTACTCCAATGGATGGTAGCCTTGTCATTATGGAAGGTAGATCGCTATTGGGATTTTGTTACCCCAATGGATGGTAGCCTTGTCATTATGAAAGGTAGTTCATTTTTGATATTTTGTTACCCCAATGGCTAGTAGCCTTTTCATTATGCAAGGTAGTTCATTTTTGATATTTTGTTACTCCAATGGATGGTAGCCTTGTCATTATGGAAGGTAGTTCGCTATTGTGATTTTGTTACCACAATGGATGGTAGCCTTGTTATGATGGAAGGTAGTTGATTTTTGATATTTTGTAACTCCAATGGATAGTAGCCTTGTCATTATGAAAGGTAGTTTGTTGTTGAGATTTTGTTACTCCAATGTTTTGTAGCCTTGTCAATATGGAAGGTAGTTTGTTGTTGAGATTTTGTTACTCCAATGGATGGTAGCCTTCTCATTATGGAAGGTAGTTTCTTGTTGAGATTTTGTTACTCCAATGGATGGTAGCCTTGTCATTATGGAAGGTAGTTCGTGTTGAAATTTTGTGACTCCAATGGATGGTAGCCTTTTCATTATGGAAGGTAGGTCGTTGTGGATATTTTGTTACTCCAATGGATGGTATCCTTGTCATTATAGAAGGTAGTTTGTTGTTGAGATTTTGTTACTCGAATGGATTATAGCCTTGTCAATATGGAAGGTAGTTTGTTGTTGAGTATTTGTTACTCCAATGGATGGTAGAGTTATCATTATGGAAGGTAGTTCGTTGTTGAGATTTTTTAACTCCAATTAAAGGTATCCTTGTCATTATGGAAGGTAGTTCATTTTTGAGATATTGTTACTCCAATGGATGGTAGTCTTGTCATTATGGAAGGTAGTTCGTTGATGAGATTTTGTTACTCCCATGGATTGTAGCCTTGTTATTACGGAAGGTAGTTCATTGTTGAGATTTTTTTTCTCCAATGGATGATAGCCTTGTCATTATGGAAGGTAGTTTGTTGTTGAGATTTTGTTACTCCAATGGATTGTAGCCTTGTCAATATGGAAGGTAGTTTGTTGTTGAGATTTTGTTACTCCAATGGATGGTAGAGTTGTCATTATGGAAGGTAGTTTGTTGTTGAGATTTTTTAACTCCAATGAATGGAATCCTTGTCATTATGGAAGGTAGTTCATTTTTGATATATTGTTACTCCAATGGATGGTACTCTTGTCATAGTTAAAGGTAGTTTGTTGTTGAGATTTTGTTACTCCCATGGATTGTAGCCTTGTCATTACGGAAGGTAGTTCATTGTTGAGATTTTGATTCTCCAAATGATGATAGGCTTGTCATTATGGAAGTTAGTTCATTGGTTAGATTTTGTTACTCTAATGCATGGTAGCCTTGACATTATGGAAGGTAGTTCGTGTTGAAATTTTGTTACTCCAATGGATGGTAGCCTTTTCATTATGGGAGGTAGTTCGTTGTTGATATTTTTTTACTCCAATGGATGGTAGCCTTGTCATTATGGAAGGTAGTTCGTTATTGAGATTTTGTTACTCCAATGGATGGTAGCCTTGTCATTATGGAAGGTAGTTCGTGTTGAAATTTTGTGACTCCAATGGATGGTAGCCTTTTCATTATGGAAGGTAGTTCGTTGTTGATATTTTGTTACTCCAATGGATGGTAGCCTTGTCATTATGGAAGGTTGTTAGTTGTTGATATTTTGTTACTCCAAGGTATGGTAGCCTGTCATTATGGAAGGTAGTTCGTTCTTGAGATTTTGTTACTCCAATGGATGGTAGCCTTGTCATTTTGGAAGGTAGTTCGCTATTGGGATTTTGTTACCCTAATGGATGGTAGCCTTGTTATTATGGAAGGTAGTTGATTTTTGATATTTTGTTAGTCCATTTGATGGTAGGCTTGTCATTATGGAAGGTAGTTTGTTGTTGAGATTTTGTTACTCCAATGGATTGTAGCCTTGTCAATATGGAAGGTAGTTTGTTGTTGAGATTTTCTTACTCCAATGGATGGTAGAGTTGTCATTATGGAAGGTAGTTCGTTGTTGAGATTTTTTAACTCCAATGAATGGTATCCTTGTCATTATGGAAGGTAGTTCATTTTTGAGATATTGTTGCTCCAATGGATGGTAGTCTTGTCATTATGGAAAGTAGTTCGTTGTTGAGATTTTGTTACTCCCATGGATTGTAGCCTTGTTATTACGGAAGGTAGTTCATTGTTGAGATTTTGTTTCTCCAATGGATGATAGCCTTATCATTATGGAAGGTAGTTCATTTTTGATATTTTGTTACTCCAAAGGATGATAGCCTTCTCATTATGGAAGGTAGTTCATTCTTTAGATTTTGTTACTCCAATGCATGGTAGCCTTGTCATTATGGAAGGTAGTTCGTGTTGAAATTTTGTTACTCCAATGGATGGTAGCCTTTTCATTATAGAAGGTAGTTCGTTGTTGATATTTTGTTACTCCAATGGATGGTAGCCTTGGCATTTTGGAAGGTAGTTCGTTGTTGAGATTTTGTTACTCCAATGGATGGTATCCTTGTCATTATGGAAGGTAGTTCGCTATTGGGATTTTGTTACCCCAATGGATGGTAGCCTTCTTATTATGGAAGGTAATCGGTTTTTGATATTTTGTTAGTCAAATGGATGGTATCCTTGTCATTATGAAAGGTAGTTCGTTGTTGAGATTTTTTTACTCCAATGTATGGTAGCCTTGTCATTATGGAAGGTAGTTCGTGTTGAAATTTTGTTACTCCAATGGATGGTTGCCTTTTCATTATAGAAGGTAGTTCGTTGTTGAGATTTTGTTACTCCAATGGATGGTAGGCTTGTAAATATGGAAGGTAGTTTGTTGTTGAGATTTTGTTACTCCAATGGATGGTAGCCTTGTCGTTATGCAAGGTAGTTCATTGTTGAAATTTTTTACTCCAATGGATGGTAGCCTTTTCATTATGGAAGGTAGTTCGTTGTTGATATTTTGTTACTCCAATGGATGGTAGCCTTGTCATTATGGAAGGTAGTTCGTTGTTGAGATTTTGTTACTCCAATGGATGGTAGCCTTGTCATTATGGAAGGTAGATCGCTATTGGGATTTTGTTACCCCAATGGATGGTAGCCTTGTCATTATGCAAGGTAGTTCATTTTTGATATTTTGTTACCCCAATGGCTAGTAGCCTTTTCATTATGCAAGGTAGTTCATTTTTGATATTTTGTTACTCCAATGGATGGTAGCCTTGTCATTATGGAAGGTAGTTCGCTATTGTGATTTTGTTACCACAATGGATGGTAGCCTTGTTATGATGGAAGGTAGTTGATTTTTGATATTTTGTAACTCCAATGGATAGTAGCCTTGTCATTATGAAAGGTAGTTTGTTGTTGAGATTTTGTTACTCCAATGTTTTGTAGCCTTGTCAATATGGAAGGTAGTTTGTTGTTGAGATTTTGTTACTCCAATGGATGGTAGCCTTCTCATTATGGAAGGTAGTTTGTTGTTGAGATTTTGTTACTCCAATGGATGGTAGCCTTCTCATTATGGAAGGTAGTTCGTGTTGAAATTTTGTGACTCCAATGGATGGTAGCCTTTTCATTATGGAAGGTAGTTCGTTGTTGAGATTTTTTAACTCCAATTAAAGGTATCCTTGTCATTATGGAAGGTAGTTCATTTTTGAGATATTGTTACTCCAATGGATGGTAGTCTTGTCATTATGGAAGGTAGTTCGTTGATGAGATTTTGTTACTCCCATGGATTGTAGCCTTGTTATTACGGAAGGTAGTTCATTGTTGAGATTTTGTTTCTCCAATGGATGATAGCCTTGTCATTATGGAAGGTAGTTCATTTTTGAGATTTTGTTACTCCAAAGGATGATAGCCTTCTCATTATGGAAGGTAGTTAATTCTTTAGATTTTGTTACTCCAATGCATGGTAGACTTGTCATTATGGAAGGTAGTTCGTGTTGAAATTTTGTTACTCCAATGGATGGTATCCTTGTCATTATAGAAGGTAGTTCGTTGTTGATATTTTGTTACTCCAATGGATTGTACCCTTGTCATTATGGAAGGTAGTTCGTTGTTGAGATTTTGTTACTCCAATGGATGGTAGCCTTGTCATTATGGAAGGTAGTTCGCTATTGGGATTTTGTTACCCCAATGGATGGTAGCCTTGTTATTATGGAAGGTAATTGATTTTTGATATTTTGTTACTCCAATGGATGGTAGCCTTGTCATTATGAAAGGTAGTTCGTTGTTGAGATTTTTTTACTCCAATGTATGGTAGCCTTGTCATTATGGAAGGTAGTTCTTGTTGAAATTTTGTTACTCCAATGGATGGTAGCCTTTTCATTATAGAAGGTAGTTCGTGTTGATATTTTATTACTCCAATGGATTGTAGCCCTGTAAATATGGAAGGTAGTTTGTTGTTGAGATTTTGTTACTCCAATGGATGGTAGCCTTGTCATTAGGCAATGTAGTTCGTTGTTGAGATTTTTTTACTCCAATGGATGGTATCCTTGTCATTATGGAAGGTAGTTCGGTGCTGAGATTTTTTTACTCCAATGTATGGTAGCCTTGTCATTATGGAAGGTAGTTCGCTATTGGGATTTTGTTACCCCAATGGATGGTAGCCTTGTTATTATGGAATGTAGTTGATTTTTGATATTTTGTTACTCCAATGGATGGTAGCCTTGTCATTGTGAAAGGTAGTTTGTTGTTGAGATTTTGTTACTCCAATGGATTGTAGGCTTGTCAATATGGAAGGTAGTTTTTTGTTGAGATTTTGTTATTCCAATGGATGGTAGCCTTGTCATTATGGAAGGTAGTTTGTTGTTGAGATTTTGTTACTCCAATGGATGGTAGCCTTGTCATTATGGAAGGTAGTTCGCTATTGGAATTTTGTTACCCCAATGGATGGTAGCCTTGTTATTATGGAAGGTAGTTGATTTTTGATATTTTGTTACTCTAATGGATGGTAGCCTTGTCATTATGAAAAGTAGTTTATTGTTCAGATTTTGTTACTCCAATGGATTGTAGCCTTGTCAATATGGAAGGTAGTTTGTTGTTGAGATTTTGTTACTCCAATGGATTGTAGCCTTGTCATTGTGAAAGGTAGTTCATTGATGAGATTTTTTAACTCCAATGAATGGTATCCTTGTAATTATGGAAGGTAGTTCATTTTTGAGATATTGTTACTCTAAGGGATGGTAGTCTTGTCATTAATGAAGGTAGTTCTATGTTAAGATTTTGTTACTCCCATGGATTGTAGCCTTGTTATTACGGAAGGTAGTTCATTGTTGAGATTTTGTTTATCCAATGGATAATAGCCTTGTCATTATGGAAGGTAGTTCATTTTTGAGATTTGTTACTCCAAAGGATGATAGCCTTCTCATTATGGAAGGTAATTCATTCTTTTGATTTTGTTACTCCAATGCATGGTAGCCTTGTCATTATGGAAGGTAGTTCGTGTTGAAATTTTGTTACTCCAATGGATGGTAGCCTGTTCATTATGGAAGGTAGTTCGTCGTTGATATTTTGTTACTCCAATGGATGGTAGCCTTGTCATTATGGAAGGTAGTTCGTTGGTGAGATTTTGTTACTCCAATGGATGGTAGCCTTGTCATTATGGAAGGTAGATTGCTATTGGGATTTTGTTACCCCAATGGATGATAGCCTTGTTATTATGGAAGAAAGTTCATATTTGATATTTTGTTACCCCAATAGATAGTAGCCTTGTTATTATGGAAGGTAGTTCATTTTTGATATTTTGTTACTCCAATGGATGGTAGCCTTGTCATTATGAAAGGTAGTTTGTTGTTGAGATTTTTTTACTCTAATGTATGGTAGCTTTGTCATTATGGAAGGTAGTTCGTTGTTGAGATTTTGTTAGTCCATTGGATGGTAGGCTTGTCATTATGGAAGGTAGTTTGTTGTTGAGATTTTGTTACTCCAATGGATTATAGCCTTGTCAATATGGAAGGTAGTTTGTTGTTGAGTATTTGTTACTCCAATGGATGGTAGAGTTGTCATTATGGAAGGTAGTTCGTTGTTGAGATTTTTTAACTCCAATGAATGGTATCCTTGTCATTATGTAAGGTAGTTCACTTTTGAGATATTGTTACTCTAGTGGATGGTAGTCTTGTCATTATGGAAGTTAGTTCGTTGATGAGATTTTGTTACTCCCATGGATTGTAGCCTTGTTATTATGGAAGGTAGTTCATTGTTGAGATTTTGTTTCTCCAATGGATGATATCCTTGTCATTATGGAAGGTAGTTCATTTTTGAGATTTTGTTACTCCAAAGGATGATAGCCTTCTCATTATGGAAGGTAGTTAATTCTTTAGATTTTGTTACTCCAATGCATGGTAGCCTTGTCATTATGGAAGGTAGTTCGTGTTGAAATTTGTTACTCCAATGGATGGTAGCCTTGTCATTATAGAAGGTAGTTCGTTGTTGATATTTTGTTACTCCAATGGATGGTAGCCTTTTCATTATAGAAGGTAGTTCGTTGTTGATATTTTATTACTCCAATGGATTGTAGCCCTGTAAATGTGGAAGGTAGTTTGTTGTTGAGATTTTGTTACTCCAATGGATGGTAGCCTTGTCATTAGGCAATGTAGTTCGTTGTTGAGATTTTTTTACTCCAATGGATGGTATCCTTGTCATTATGGAAGGTAGTTCGGTGATGAGATTTTTTTACTCCAATGGATGGTAGCCTTGTCATTATGGAAGGTAGTTCGCTATTGGGATTTTGTTACCCCAATGGATGGTAGCCTTGTTATTATGGAAGGTAGTTGATTTTTGATATTTTGTTACTCCAATGGATGGTAGCCTTGTCATTGTGAAAGGTAGTTTGTTGTTGAGATTTTGTTACTCCAATGGATTGTAGGCTTGTCAATATGGAAGGTAGTTTTTTGTTGAGATTTTGTTACTCCAATGGATGGTAGCCTTGTCATTATGGAAGGTAGTTTTTTGTTGAGATTTTGTTACTCCAATGGATGGTAGCCTTGTCATTATGGAAGGTAGTTCGCTATTGGGATTTTGTTACCCCAATGGATGGTAGCCTTGTTATTATGGAAGGTAGTTGATTTTTGATATTTTGTTACTCTAATGGATGGTAGCCTTGTCATTATGAAAAGTAGTTTATTGTTGAGATTTTGTTACTCCAATGGATTGTAGCCTTATCAATATGGAAGGTAGTTTGTTGTTGAGATTTTGTTACTCCAATGGATGGTAGAGTTGTCATTGTGAAAGGTAGTTCATTGTTGAGATTTTTTAACTCTAATGAATGGTATCCTTGTAATTATGGAAGGTAGTTCATTTTTGAGATGTTGTTACTCCAAGGGATGGTAGTCTTGTCATTATGGAAGGAAGTTCTATGTTGAGATTTTGTTACTCCCATGGATTGTAGCCTTGTTATTACGGAAGGTAGTTCATTGTTAACATTTTGTTTCTCCAATGGATAATAGCCTTGTCATTATGGAAGGTAGTTCATTTTTGAGATTTGTTACTCCAAAGGATGATAGCCTTCTCATTATGGAAGGTAATTCATTCTTTAGATTATGTTACTCCAATGCATGGTAGCCCTGTCATTATGGAAGGTAGTTCGTGTTGAAATTTTGTTACTCCAATGGATGGTAGCCTTTTCATTATGGAAGGTAGTTCGTTGTTGAGATTTTGTTACTCCAAAGGATGATAGCCTTCTCATTATGGAAGGTAGTTCATTCTTTAGATTTTGTTACTCCAATGCATGGTAGCTTTGTCATTATGGAAGGTAGTTCGTGTTGAAATTTTGTTACTCCAATGGATGGTAGCCTTGTCATTATAGAAGGTAGTTCGTTGTTGATATTTTGTTACTCCATTGGATGGTAGCCTTGTCATTATGGAAGGTAGTTCGTTGTTGAGATTTTGTTACTCCAATGGATGGTAGCCTTGTCATTATGGAAGGTAGTTCGCTATTGGAATTTTGTTACCCCAATGGATGGTAGCCTTGTTATTATGGAAGGTAATTGATTTTTGATATTTTGTTACTCCAATGGATGGTAGCCTTGTCATTATGAAAGGTAGTTCGTTGTTGAGATTTTTTTAATCCAATGTATGGTAGCCTTGTCATTATGGAAGGTAGTTCGTGTTGAAATTTTGTTACTCCAATGGATGGTAGCCTTTTCATTATAGAAGGTAGTTCGTTGTTGATATTTTATTACTCCAATGGATTGTATCCCTGTAAATATGGAAGGTAGTTTGTTGTTGGGATTTTGTTACTCCAATGGATGGTAGCCTTGTCATTATGCAAGGTAGTTCATTGTTGAGATTTTTTTACTCCAATGGATGGTATCCTTGTCATTATGGAAGGTAGTTCGTTGCTGAGATTTTTTTACTCCAATGGATGGTAGCCTTGTCATTATGGAAGGTAGTTCGCTATTGGGATTTTGTTACCCCAATCGATGGTAGCCTTGTTATTATAGAAGGTAGTTGATTTTTGATATTTTGTTACTCCAATGGATGGTAGCCTTGTCATTGTGAAAGGTAGTTTGTTGTTGAGATTTTGTTACTCCAATGGATTGTAGGCTTGTCAATATGGAAGGTAGTTTTTTGTTGAGATTTTGTTACTCCAATGGATGGTAGCCTTGTCATTATGGAACGTAGTTTATTGTTGAGATTTTGTTACTCCAATGGATGGTAGCCTTGTCATTATGGAAGGTAGTTCGCTATTGGGATTTTGTTACCCCAATGGATGGTAGCCTTGTTATTATGGAAGGTAGTTGATTTTTGATATTTTGTTACTCTAATGGGTGGTAGCCTTATCATTATGGAACGTAGTTTGTTGTTGAGATTTTGTTACTCCAATGGATTATAGCCTTGTCAATATGGAAGGTAGTTTGTTGTTGAGTATTTGTTACTCCAATGGATGGTAGAGTTGTCATTATGGAAGGTAGTTCGTTGTTGAGATTTTTTAACTCCAATAAATGGTATCCTTGTCATTATGGAAGGTAGTTTATTTTTGAGATATTGTTACTCCAATGGATGGTAGTCTTGTCATTATGGAAGGTAGTTCGTTGTTGAGATTTTGTTACTCCCATGGATTGTAGCCTTGTTATTACGGAAGGTAGTTCATTGTTGAGATTTTGTTTCTCCAATGGATGATAGCCTTGTCATTATGGAAGGTAGTTCATTTTTGAGATTTTGTTACTCCAAAGGATGATAGCCTTCTCATTATGGAAGGTAGTACATTCTTTAGATTTTGTTACTCCAATGCATGGTAGCCTTGTCATTATGGAAGGTAGTTCGTGTTGAAATTTTTTTACTCTAATGGATGGTAGCCTTGTCATTATAGAAGGTAGTCTGTTGTTGATATTTTGTTACTCCAATGGATGGTAGCCTTGTCATTTTGGAAGGTAGTTCGTTGTTGAGATTTTGTTACTCCAATGGATGGTAGCCTTGTCATTATGGAAGGTAGTTCGCTATTGGGATTTTGTTACCCCAATGGATGGTAGCCTTGTTATTATGGAAGGTAATTGATTTTTGATATTTTGTTACTCCAATGGATGGTAGCCTTGTCATTATGAAAGGTAGTTCGTTGTTGAGATTTTTTTACTCCAATGTATGGTAGCCTTGTCATTATGGAAGGTAGTTCGTGTTGAAATTTTGTTACTCCAATGGATGGTGGCCTTTTCATTATAGAAGTTAGTTCGTTGTTGATATTTTATTACTCCAATGGATTGTAGCCCTGTAAATATGGAAGGAAGTTTGTTGTTGAGATTTTGTTACTCCAATGGATGGTAGCCTTGTCATTATGCAAGGTAGTTCGTTTTTGAGATTTTTTTATTCCAATGGATGGTATCTTTGTCATTATGGAAGGTAGTCCGTTGCTGAGATTTTTTTACTCCAATGGATGGTAGCCTTGTCATTATGGAAGGTAGTTCGCTATTGGGATTTTGTTACCCCAATGGATGGTAGCCTTGTTATTATGGAAGATAGTTGATTTTTGATATTTTGTTACTCCAATGGATGGTAGCCTTGTCATTGTGAAAGGTAGTTTGTTGTTGAGATTTTGTTACTCCAATGGATTGTAGGCTTGTCAATATGGAAGGTAGTTTTTTGTTGAGATTTTGTTACTCCAATGGATGGTAGCCTTGTCATTATGGAAGGTAGTTTGTTGTTGAGATTTTGTTACTTCAATGGATGGTAGCCTTGTCATTATGGAAGGCAGTTCGTGTTGAAATTTTGTGATTCCAATGGATGGTATCCTTTTCATTATGGAAGGTAGTTCGTTGTTGATATTTTGTTACTCCAATGGATGGTAGCCTTGTCATTATAGAAGGTAGTTCGTTGTTGTTATTTTGTTACTCCAATGGATGGTAGCCTTGTCATTATGGAAGGTAGTTCGTTGTTGAGGTTTTTTTAGTCCAATGGATGATAGCCTTCTCATTATGGAAGGTAATTCATTCTTTAGATTTTGTTACTCCAATGCATGGTAGCCTTGTCATTATGGAACGTAGTTCGTGTTGAAATTTTGTTACTCCAATGGATGGTATCCTTTTAATTATGGAAGGTAGTTCGTTGTTGATATTTTGTTACTCCAATGGATGTTAGCCTTCTCATTATGGAAGGTAGTTCGTTGTTGACATTTTGTTACTCCAATGGATGGTAGCCTTGTCATTACGGAAGGTAGATCGCTATTAGGATTTTGTTACCCCAATGGATGGTAGCCTTGTTATTATGGAAGGTAGTTCATATTTGATATTTTGTTACCCCAATAGATGGTAGCCTTGTTATTATGGATGGTAGTTCATTTTTGATATTTTGTTACTCCAATGGATGGTAGCCTTGTCATTATGAAAGGTAGTTCGTCGTTGAGATTTTTTTACTCCAATGTATGGTAGCCTTGTCATTATGGAAGGTAGGTCGTGTTGAACTTTTGTTACTCCAATGGATGGTAGCCTTTTCATTATAGAAGGTAATTCGTTGTTGATATTTTGTTACTCCATTTGATGGTAGCTCTGTAAATATGGAAGATAGTTTGTTGTTGAGATTTTGTTACTCCAATGGATGGTAGCCTTGTCATTATGGAAGGTAGTTCGTTGTTGAGATTTTTTTACTCCAATGGGTGGTATCCTTGTCATTATGGAAGGTAGTTCGTTGTTGAGATTTTGTTACTCCAATGGATGGTACCCTTGTCATTATGGAAGGTAGTTCGCTATTGGGATTTTGTTACCCCAATGGATGGTAGCCTTGTTATTATGGAAGGTAGTTGATTTTTGATATTTTGTTACTCCAATGGATGGTAGCCTTGTCATTATGAAAGGTAGTTTGTTGTTGAGATTTTGTTACTCCAATGGATTGTAGCCTTGTCAATATGGAAGGTAGTTTGTTGTTGAGATTTTTTTACTCCAATGGATGGTAGCCTTGTCATTATGGAAGGTAGTTTGTTGTTGAGATTTTGTTACTCCAATGGATGGTAGCCTTGTCATTATGGAAGGTAGTTCGCTATTGCGATTTTGTTACCCCAATGGATGGTAGCCTTGTTATTATGGAAGGTAGTTGATTTTTGATATTTTGTTACTCCAATGGATTATAGCCTTGTCAGTATGCAAGGTAGTTTGTTGTTGAGTATTTGTTACTCCAATGGATGGTAGAGTTGTCATTATGGAAGGTAGTTCGTTGTTGAGATTTTGATACTCCAATGGATGGTAGGCTTGTCATTAGGCAATGTAGTTCGTTGTTGAGATTTTTTTACCCCAATGTATGGTATCCTTGTCATTATGGAAGGTAGTTCGGTACTGAAATTTTTTTACTCCAATGGATGGTAGCCTTGTCATTATGGAAGGTAGTTCGCTATTGGGATTTTGTTACCCCAATGGATGGTAGCCTGGTTATTATGGAAGGTAGTTCATTTTTGATATTTTGTTACTCCAATGGATGATAGCCTTGTCATTGTGAAAGGTAGTTTGTTGTTGAGATTTTGTTACTCTAATGGATTGTAGGCTTGTCAATATGGAAGGTAGTTTTTTGTTGAGATTTTGTTACTCCAATGGATGGTAGCCTTGTCATTATGGAAGGTAGTTTGTTGTTGAGATTTTGTTACTCCAATGGATGGTAGCCTTGTCATTATGGAAGGTAGTTCGCTATTGGGATTTTGTTACCCCAATGGATGGTAGCCTTGTTATTATGGAAGGTAGTTGATTTTTGATATTTTGTTACTCTAATGGATGGTAGCCTTGTCATTATGAAAAGTTGTTTATTGTTGAGATTTTGTTACTCCAATGGATTGTAGCCTTGTCAATATGGAAGGTAGTTTGTTGTTGAGATTTTGTTACTCCAATGGATGGTAGAGTTGTCATTGTGAAAGGTAGTTCATTGTTGAGATTTTTTAACTCCAATGAATGGTATCCTTGTCATTATGGAAGGTAGTTCATTTTTGAGATATTGTTACTCCAAGGGATGTTAGTCTTGTCATTATGGAAGGAAGTTCTATGTTGAGATTTTGTTACTCCCATGGATTGTAGCCTTGTTATTACGGAAGGTAGTTCATTGTTGAGATTTTGTTTCTCCAATGGATAATAGCCTTGTCATTATGGAAGGTAGTTCATTTTTGAGATTTGTTACTCCAAAGGATGATAGCCTTGTCATTATAGAAGGTAGTTCGTTTTTGAGATTTTGTTACTCCAATGGATGGTAGCCTTGTCATTATGGAAGGTAATTTATTCTTTATATTTTGTTACTCCAATGCATGGTAGCCCTGTCATTATGGAAGGTAGTTCGTGTTGAAATTTTGTTACTCCAATGGATGGTAGCTTTTCATTATGGAAGGTAGTTCGTTGTTGAGATTTTGTTACTCCAAAGGATGATAGCCTTCTCATTATGGAAGGTAGTTCATTCTTTAGATTTTGTTACTCTAATGCATGGTATCTTTGTCATTATGGAAGGTAGTTCGTGTTGAAATTTTGTTACTCCAATGGATGGTAGCCTTGTCATTATAGAAGGTAGTTCGTTGTTGATATTTTGTTACTCCAATGGATGGTAGCCTTGTCATTATGGAAGGTAGTTCGTTGTTGAGATTTTGTTACTCCAATGGATGGTAGCCTTGTCATTATGGAAGGTAGTTCGCTATTGGAATTTTGTTACCCCAATGGATGGTAGCCTTGTTATTATGGAAGGTAATTGATTTTTGATATTTTGTTACTCCAATGGATGGTAGCCTTGTCATTATGAAAGGTAGTTCGTTGTTGAGATTTTTTTACTCCAATGTATGGTAGCCTTGTCATTATGGAAGGTAGTTCGTGTTGAAATTTTTTTACTCCAACGGATGGTAGCCTTTTCATTATAGAAGGTAGTTCGTTGTTGATATTTTATTACTCCAATGGATTGTAGGCCTGTAAAAATGGAAGGTAGGTTGTTGTTGAGATTTTGTTACTCCAATGGATGGTAGCCTTGTCATTATGCAAGGTAGTTCGTTGTTGAGATTTTTTTACTCCAATGGATGGTATCCTTGTCATTATGGAAGGTAGTTCGTTGCTGAGATTTTTTTACTCCAATGGATGGTAGCCTTGTCATTATGGAAGGTAGTTCGCTATTGGGATTTTTTTACCCCAATCGATGGTAGCCTTGTTATTATGGAAGGTAGTTGATTTTTGATATTTTGTTACTCCAATGGATGGTAGCCTTGTCATTGTGAAATGTAGTTTCTTGTTGAGATTTTGTTACTCCAATGGATTGTAGGCTTGTCAATATGGAAGGTAGTTTTTTGTTGAGATTTTGTTACTCAAATGGATGGTAGCCTTGTCATTATGGAAGGTAGTTTGTTGTTGAGATTTTGTTACTCCAATGGATGGTAGCCTTGTCATTATGGAAGGTAGTTCGCTATTGGGATTTTGTTACCCCAATGGATGGTAGCCTTGTTATTATGGAAGGTAGTTGATTTTTGATATTTTGTTACTCTAATGGATGGTAGCCTTGTCATTATGAAAAGTAATTTATTGTTGAGATTTTGTTACTCCAATGGATTGTAGCCTTGTCAATATGGAAGGTAGTTTGTTGTTGAGATTTTGATACTCTAATGGATGGTAGAGTTGTCATTGTGAAAGGTAGTTCATTATTGAGATTTTTTAACTCCAATGAATGGTATCCTTGTAATTATGGAAGGTAGTTCATTTTTGAGATATTGTTACTCCAAGGGATGGTAGTCTTGTCATTATGGAAGGTAGTTCTATGTTGAGATTTTGTTACTCCCATGGATTGTAGCCTTGTTATTACGGAAGGTAGTTCATTGTTGAGATTTTGTTTCTCCAATGGATAATAGCCTTGTCATTATGGAAGGTAGTTAATTTTTGAGATTTGTTACTCCAAAGGATGATAGCCTTCTCATTATGGAAGGTAATTCATTCTTTAGATTTTGTTACTCCAATGCATGGTAGCCTTGTCATTATGGAAGGTAGTTCGTGTTGAAATTTTGTAACTCCAATGGATGGTAGCCTTTTCATTATGGAAGGTAGTTCGTTGTTGGTATTTTGTTACTCCAATGGATGGTAGCATTGTCATTATGGAAGGTAGTTCGTTGTTGAGATTTTGTTACTCCAATGGATGGTAGCCTTGTCATTATGGAAGGTAGATCGCTATTGGGATTTTGTTACCCCAATGGATGGTAGCCTTGTTATTACGGAAGGTAGTTCATATTTGATATTTTGTTACCCCAATAGATAGTAGCCTTGTTATTATGGAAGGTAGTTCATTTTTGATATTTTGTTACTCCAATGGATGGTAGCCTTGTCATTATGAAAGGTAGTTTGTTGTTGAGATTTTTTTACTCTAATGTATTGAAGCTTTGTCATTATGGAAGGTAGTTCGTTGTTGAGATTTTGTTAGTCCATTGGATGGTAGGCTTGTCATTATGGAAGGTAGTTTGTTGTTGAGTATTTGTTACTCCAATGGATGGTAGAGTTGTCATTATGGAAGGTAGTTCGTTGTTGAGATTTTTTAACTCCAATGAATGGTATCCTTATCATTATGGAAGGTAGTTCATTTTTGAGATATTGTTACTCCAATGGATGGTAGTCTTGTCATTATGGAAGGTAGTTCGTTGTTGAGATTTTGTTACTCCCATGGATTGTAGCCTTGTTATTACGGAAGGTAGTTCATTGTTGAGATTTTGTTTCTCCAATGGATGATAGCCTTGTCATTGTGGAAGGTAGTTCATTTTTGAGATTTTGTTACTCCAAAGGATGATAGCCTTCTCATTATGGAAGGTAGTACATTCTTTAGATTTTGTTACTCCAATGCATGGTAGCCTTGTCATTATGGAAGGTAGTTCGTGTTGAAATTTTGTTACTCCAATGGATGGTAGCCTTGTCATTATAGAAGGTAGTCCGTTGTTGATATTTTGTTACTCCAATGGATGGTAGCCTTGTCATTTTGGAAGGTAGTTCGTTGTTGAGATTTTGTTACTCCAATGGATGGTAGCCTTGTCATTATGGAAGGTAGTTCGCTATTGGGATTTTGTTACCCCAATGGATGGTAGCCTTGTTATTATGGAAGGTAATTGATTTTTGATATTTTGTTACTCCAATGGATGGTAGCCTTGTCATTATGAAAGGTAGTTCGTTGTTGAGATTTTTTTACTCCAATGTATGGTAGCCTTGTCATTATGGAAGGTAGTTCGTGTTGAAATTTTGTTACTCCAATGGATGGTGGCCTTTTCATTATAGAAGGTAGTTCGTTGTTGATATTTTATTACTCCAATGGATTGTAGCCCTGTAAATATGGAAGGAAGTTTGTTGTTGAGATTTTGTTACTCCAATGGATGGTAGCCTTGTCATTATGCAAGGTAGTTCGTTTTTGAGATTTTTTTACTCCAATGGATGGTATCCTTGTCATTATGGAAGGTAGTCCGTTGCTGAGATTTTTTTACTCCAATGGATGGTAGCCTTGTCATTATGGAAGGTAGTTCGCTATTGGGATTTTGTTACCCCAATGGATGGTAGCCTAGTTATTATGGAAGATAGTTGATTTTTGATATTTTGTTACTCCAATGGATGGTAGCCTTGTCATTGTGAAAGGTAGTTTGTTGTTGAGATTTTGTTACTCCAATGGATTGTAGGCTTGTCAATATGGAAGGTAGTTTTTTGTTGAGATTTTGTTACTCCAATGGATGGTAGCCTTGTCATTATGGAAGGTAGTTTGTTATTGAGATTTTGTTACTTCAATGGATGGTAGCCTTGTCATTATGGAAGGTAGTTCGTGTTGAAATTTTGTGACTCCAATGGATGGTATCCTTTTCATTATGGAAGGTAGTTCGTTGTTGATATTTTGTTACTCCAATGGATGGTAGCCTTGTCATTATAGAAGGTAGTTCGTTGTTGATATTTTGTTACTCCAATGGATGGTAGCCTTGTCATTATGGAAGGTAGTTCGTTGTTGAGGTTTTTTTAGTCCAATGGATGATAGCCTTCTCATTATGGAAGGTAATTCATTCTTTAGATTTTGTTACTCCAATGCATGGTAGCCTTGTCATTATGGAACGTAGTTCATGTTGAAATTTTGTTACTCCAATGGATGGTATCCTTTTAATTATGGAAGGTAGTTCGTTGTTGATATTTTGTTACTTCAATGGATGTTAGCCTTCTCATTATGGAAGGTAGTTCGTTGTTGAGATTTTGTTACTCCAATGGATGGTAGCCTTGTCATTACGGAAGGTAGATCGCTATTAGGATTTTGTTACCCCAATGGATGGTAGCCTTGTTATTATGGAAGGTAGTTCATATTTGATATTTTGTTACCCCAATAGATGGTAGCCTTGTTATTATGGAAGGTAGTTCATTTTTGATATTTTGTTACTCCAATGAATGGTAGCCTTGTCATTATGAAAGGTAGTTCGTCGTTGAGATTTTTTTACTCCAATGTATGGTAGCCTTGTCATTATGGAAGGTAGGTCGTGTTGAACTTTTGTTACTCCAATGGATGGTAGCCTTTTCATTATAGAAGGTAGTTCGTTGTTGATATTTTGTTACTCCATTTGATGGTAGCCCTGTAAATATGGAAGATAGTTTGTTGTTGAGATTTTGTTACTCCAATGGATGGTAGCCTTGTCATTATGGAAGGTAGTTCGTTGTTGAGATTTTTTTACTCCAATGGATGGTATCCTTGTCATTATGGAAGGTAGTTCGTTGTTGAGATTTTGTTACTCCAATGGATGGTACCCTTGTCATTATGGAAGGTAGTTCGCTATTGGGATTTTGTTACCCCAATGGATGGTAGCCTTGTTATTATGGAAGGTAGTTGATTTTTGATATTTTGCTACTCCAATGGATGGTAGCCTTGTCATTATGAAAGGTAGTTTGTTGTTGAGATTTTGTTACTCCAATGGATTGTAGCCTGTTCAATATGGAAGGTAGTTTGTTGTTGAGATTTTGTTACTCCAATGGATGGTAGCCTTGTCATTATGGAAGGTAGTTTGTTGTTGAGATTTTGTTACTCCAATGGATGGTAGCCTTGTCATTATGGAAGGTAGTTCGCTATTGCGATTTTGTTACCCCAATGGATGGTAGCCTTGTTATTATGGAAGGTAGTTGATTTTTGATATTTTGTTACTCCAATGGATTATAGCCTTGTCAGTATGCAAGGTAGTTTGTTGTTGAGTATTTGTTACTCCAATGGATGGTAGAGTTGTCATTATGGAAGGTAGTTCGTTGTTGAGATTTTGTTACTCCAATGGATGGTAGGCTTGTCATTAGGCAATGTAGTTCGTTGTTGAGATTTTTTTACCCCAATGGATGGTATCCTTGTCATTATGGAAGGTAGTTCGGTACTGAGATTTTTTTACTCCAATGGATGGTAGCCTTGTCATTATGGAAGGTAGTTCGCTATTGGGATTTTGTTACCCCAATGGATGGTAGCCTGGTTATTATGGAAGGTAGTTGATTTTTGATATTTTGTTACTCCAATGGATGGTAGCCTTGTCATTGTGAAAGGTAGTTTGTTGTTGTGATTTTGTTACTCTAATGGATTGTAGGCTTGTCAATATGGAAGGTAGTTTTTTGTTGAGATTTTGTTACTCCAATGGATGGTAGCCTTGTCATTATGGAAGGTAGTTTGTTGTTGAGATTTTGTTACTCCAATGGATGGTAGCCTTGTCATTATGGAAGGTAGTTCGCTATTGGGATTTTGTTACCCCAATGGATGGTAGCCTTGTTATTATGGAAGGTAGTTGATTTTTGATATTTTGTTACTCTAATGGATGGTAGCCTTGTCATTATGAAAAGTTTTTTATTGTTGAGATTTTGTTACTCCAACGGATTGTAACCTTGTCAATATGGAAGGTAGTTTGTTGTTGAGATTTTGTTACTCCAATGGATGGTAGAGTTTTCATTGTGAAAGGTAGTTCATTGTTGAGATTTTTTAACTCCAATGAATGGTATCCTTGTCATTATGGAAGGTAGTTCATTTTTGAGATATTGTTACTCCAAGGGATGTTAGTCTTGTCATTATGGAAGGAAGTTCTATGTTGAGATTTTGTTACTCCCATGGATTGTAGCCTTGTTATTACGGAAGGTAGTTCATTGTTGAGATTTTGTTTCTCCAATGGATAATAGCCTTGTCATTATGGAAGGTAGTTCATTTTTGAGATTTGTTACTCCAAAGGATGATAGCCTTGTCATTATAGAAGGTAGTTCGTTGTTGATATTTTGTTACTCCAATGGGTGGTAGCCTTGTCATTATGGAAGGTAATTCATTCTTTAGATTTTGTTACTCCAATGCATGGTAGCCCTGTCATTATGAAAGGTAGTTTGTGTTGAAATTTTGTTACTCCAATGGATGGTAGCTTTTCATTATGGAAGGTAGTTCGTTGTTGAGATTTTGTTACTCCAAAGGATGATAGCCTTCTCATTATGGAAGGTAGTTCATTCTTTAGATTTTGTTACTCTAATGCATGGTAGCTTTGTCATTATGGAAGGTAGTTCGTGTTGAAATTTTGTTACTCCAATGGATGGTAGCCTTGTCATTATAGAAGGTAGTTCGTTGTTGATATTTTGTTACTCCAATGGATGGTAGCCTTGTCATTATGGAAGGTAGTTCGTTGTTGAGATTTTGTTACTCCAATGGATGGTAGCCTTGTCATTATGGAAGTTAGTTCGCTATTGGAATTTTGTTATCCCAATGGATGGTAGCCTTGTTATTATGGAAGGTAATTGATTTTTGATATTTTGTTACTCCAATGGATGGTAGCCTTGTCATTATGAAAGGTAGTTCGTTGTTGAGATTTTTTTACTCCAATGTATGGTAGCCTTGTCATTATGGAAGGTAGTTCGTGTTGAAATTTTTTTACTCCAATGGATGGTAGCCTTTTCATTATAGAAGGTAGTTCGTTGTTGATATTTTATTACTCCAATGGATTGTAGCCCTGTAAATATGGAAGGTAGTTTGTTGTTGAGATTTTGTTACTCCAATGGATGGTAGCCTTGTCATTATGCAAGGTAGTTCGTTGTTGAGATTTTTTTACTCCAATGGATGGTATCCTTGTCATTATGGAAGGTAGTTCGTTGCTGAGATTTTTTTACTCCAATGGATGGTAGCCTTGTCATTATGGAAGGTAGTTCGCTATTGGGATTTTTTTACCCCAATCGATGGTAGCCTTGTTATTATGGAAGGTAGTTGATTTTTGATATTTTGTTACTCCAATGGATGGTAGCCTTGTCATTGTGAAATGTAGTTTGGTGTTGAGATTTTGTTACTCCAATGGATTGTAGGCTTGTCAATATGGAAGGTAGTTTTTTGTTGAGATTTTGTTACTCAAATGGATGGTAGCCTTGTCATTATGGAAGGTAGTTTGTTGTTGAGATTTTGTTACTCCAATGGATGGTAGCCTTGTCATTATGGAAGGTAGTTCGCCATTGGGATTTTGTTACCCCAATGGATGGTAGCCTTGTTATTATGGAAGGTAGTTGATTTTTGATATTTTGTTACTCTAATGGATGGTAGCCTTGTCATTATGAAAAGTAATTTATTGTTGAGATTTTGTTACTCCAATGGATTGTAGCCTTGTCAATATGGAAGGTAGTTTGTTGTTGAGATTTTGTTACTCTAATGGATGGTAGAGTTGTCATTGTGAAAGGTAGTTCATTGTTGAGATTTTTTAACTCCAATGAATGGTATCCTTGTAATTATGGAAGGTAGTTCATTTTTGAGATATTGTTACTCCAAGGGATGGTAGTCTTGTCATTATGGAAGGTAGTTCTATGTTGAGATTTTGTTACTCCCATGGATTGTAGCCTTGTTATTACGGAAGGTAGTTCATTGTTGAGATTTTGTTTCCCCAATGGATAATAGCCTTGTCATTATGGAAGGTAGTTAATTTTTGAGATTTGTTACTCCAAAGGATGATAGCCTTCTCATTATGGAAGGTAATTCATTCTTTAGATTTTGTTACTCCAATGCATGGTAGCCTTGTCATTATGGAAGGTAGTTCGTGTTGAAATTTTGTAACTCCAATGGATGGTAGCCTTTTCATTATGGAAGGTAGTTCGTTGTTGGTATTTTGTTACTCCAATGGATGGTAGCATTGTCATTATGGAAGGTAGTTCGTTGTTGAGATTTTGTTACTCCAATGGATGGTAGCCTTGTCATTATGGAAGGTAGATCGCTATTGGGATTTTGTTACCCCAATGGATGGTAGCCTTGTTATTACGGAAGGTAGTTCATATTTGATATTTTGTTACCCCAATAGATAGTAGCCTTGTTATTATGGAAGGTAGTTCATTTTTGATATTTTGTTACTCCAATGGATGGTAGCCTTGTCATTATGAGAGGTAGTTTGTTGTTGAGATTTTTTTACTCTAATGTATTGAAGCTTTGTCATTATGGAAGGTAGTTCGTTGTTGAGATTTTGTTAGTCCATTGGATGGTAGGCTTGTCATTATGGAAGGTAGTTTGTTGTTGAGATTTTGTTACTCCAATGGATTATAGCCTTGTCAATATGGAAGGTAGTTTGTTGTTGAGTATTTGTTACTCCAATGGATGGTAGAGTTGTCATTATGGAAGGTAGTTCGTTGTTGAGATTTTTTAACTCCAATGAATGGTATCCTTGTCATTATGGAAGGTAGTTCATTTTTGAGATATTGTTACTCCAATGGATGGTAGTCTTGTCATTATGGAAGGTAGTTCGTTGTTGAGATTTTGTTACTCCCATGGATTGTAGCCTTGTTATTACGGAAGGTAGTTCATTGTTGAGATTTTGTTTCTCCAATGGATGATAGCCTTGTCATTATGGAAGGTAGTCCATTTTTGAGATTTTGTTACTCCAAAGGATGATAGCCTTCTCATTATGGAAGGTAGTACATTCTTTAGATTTTGGTACTCCAATGCATGGTAGCCTTGTCATTATGGAAGGTAGTTCGTGTTGAAATTTTGTTACTCCAATGGATGGTAGCCTTGTCATTATAGAAGGTAGTTCGTTGTTGATATTTTGTTACTCCAATGGATGGTAGCCTTGTCATTTTGGAAGGTAGTTCGTTGTTGAGATTTTGTTACTCCAATGGATGGTAGCCTTGTCATTATGGAAGGTAGTTCGCTATTGGGATTTTGTTACCCCAATGGATGGTAGCCTTGTTATTATGGAAGGTAATTGATTTTTGATATTTTGTTACTCCAATGGATGGTAGCCTTGTCATTATGAAAGGTAGTTCGTTGTTGAGATTTTTTTACTCCAATGTATGGTAGCCTTGTCATTATGGAAGGTAGTGCGTGTTGAAATTTTGTTACTCCAATGGATGGTGGCCTTTTCATTATAGAAGGTTGTTCGTTGTTGATATTTTATTACTCCAATGATTTGTAGCCCTGTAAATATGGAAGGCAGTTTGTTGTTGAGATTTTGTTACTCCAATGGATGGTAGCCTTGTCATTATGCAAGGTAGTTCGTTGTTGAGATTTTTTTACTCCAATGGATGGTATCCTTGTCATTATGGAAGGTAGTTCATTGCTGAGATTTTTTTACTCCAATGGATGGTAGCCTTGTAATTATGGAAGGTAGTTCGCTATTGGGATTTTGTTACCCCAATGGATGGTAGCATTGTTATTATGGAAGATAGTTGATTTTTGATATTTTGTTACTCCAATGGATGGTAGCCTTGTCATTGTGAAAGGTAGTTTGTTGTTGAGATTTTGTTACTCCAATGGATTGTAGGCTTGTCAATATGGAAGGTAGTTTTTTGTTGAGATTTTGTTACTCCAATGGATGGTAGCCTTGCCATTATGGAAGGTAGTTTGTTATTGAGATTTTGTTACTCCAATGGATGGTAGCCTTGTCATTATGGAAGGTAGTTCGTGTTGAAATTTTGTGACTCCAATGGATGGTATCCTTTTCATTATGGAAGGTAGTTCATTGTTGATATTTTGTTACTCCAATGGATGGTAGCCTTGTCATTATAGAAGGTAGTTCGTTGTTGATATTTTGTTACTCCAATCGATGGTAGCCTTGTCATTATGGAAGGTAGTTCGTTGTTGAGGTTTTTTTAGTCCAATGTATGATAGCCTTCTCATTATGGAAGGTAATTCATTCTTTAGATTTTGTTACTCCAATGCATGGTAGCCTTGTCATTATGGAACGTAGTTCGTTTTGAAATTTTGTTACTCCAATGGATGGTATCCTTTTAATTATGGAAGGTAGTTCGTTGTTGATATTTTGTTACTCCAATGGATGGTAGCCTTCTCATTATGGAAGGTAGTTCGTTGTTGAGATTTTGTTACTCCAATGGATGGTAGCCTTGTCATTACGGAAGGTAGATCGCTATTAGGATTTTGTTACCCCAATGGATGGTAGCCTTGTTATTATGGAAGGTAGTTCATATTTGATATTTTGTTACCCCAATAGATAGTAGCCTTGTTATTATGGAAGGTAGTTCATTTTTGATATTTTGTTACTCCAAAGGATGGTAGCCTTGTCAATATGAAAGGTAGTTCGTCGTTGAGATTTTTTTACTCCAATGTATGGTAGCCTTGTCATTATGGAAGGTAGGTCGTGTTGAAATTTTGTTACTCCAATGGATGGTAGCCTTTTCATTATAGAAGGTAGTTCGTTGTTGATATTTTCTTAATCCATTTGATGGTAGCCCTGTAAATATGGAAGATAGTTTGTTATTGAGATTTTGTTACTCCAATGGATGGTAGCCTTGTCATTATGGAAAGTAGTTCGTTGTTGAGATTTTTTTACTCCAATGGATGGTATCCTTGTCATTATGGAAGGTAGTTCGTTGTTGAGATTTTGTTACTCCAATGGATGGTAGCCTTGTCATTATGGAAGGTAGTTCGCTATTGGGATTTTGTTACCCCAATGGATGGTAGCCTTGTTATTATGGAAGGTAGTTGATTTTTGATATTTTGTTACTCCAATGGATGGTAGCCTTGTCATTATGAAAGGTAGTTTGTTGGTTAGATTTTGTTACTCCAATGGATGGTAGCCTTGTCATTATGGAAGGTAGTTTGTTGTTGAGATTTTGTTACTCCAATGGATGGTAGCCTTGTTATTATGGAAGGTAGTTCGTGTTGAAATTTTGTTACTCCAATGGATGGTAGCCTTGTCATTATAGAAGGTAGTTCGTTGTTGATATTTTGTTACTCAAATGGATGGTAGCCTTGTCATTTTGGAAGGTAGTTCGTTGTTGAGATTTTGTTACTCCAATGGATGGTAGCCTTGTCATTATGGAAGGTAGTTCGCTATTGGGATTTTGTTACCCCAATGGATGGTAGCCTTGTTATTATGGAAGGTAATTGATTTTTGATATTTTGTTACTCCAATGGATGGTAGCCTTGTCATTATGAAAGGTAGTTCGTTGTTGAGATTTTTTTACTCCAATGTATGGTAGCCTTGTCATTATGGAAGGTAGTTCGTGTTGAAATTTTGTTACTCCAATGGATGGTAGCCTTTTCATTATAGAAGGTAGTTCGTTGTTGATATTTTATTACTCCAATGGATTGTAGCCCTGTAAATATGGAAGGTAGTTTGTTGTTAAGATTTTGTTACTCCAATGGATGGTAGCCTTGTCATTATGCAAGGTAGTTCGTTGTTGAGATTTTTTTACTCCAATGGATGGTATCCTTGTCATTATGGAAGGTAGTTCGTTGCTGAGATTTTTTTACTCCAATGGATGGTAGCCTTGTCATTATGGAAGGTAGTTCGCTATTGGGATTTTGTTACCCCAATGGATGGTAGCCTTGTTATTATGGAAGGTAGTTGATTTTTGATATTTTGTTACTCCAATGGATGGTAGCCTTGTCATTGTGAAAGGTAGTTTGTTGTTGAGATTTTGTTACTCCAATGGATTGTAGGCTTGTCAATATGGAAGGTAGTTTTTTGTTGAGATTTTGTTACTCCAATGGATGGTAGCCTTGTCGTTATGGAAGGTAGTTTGTTGTTGAGATTTTGTTACTCCAATGGATGGTAGCCTTGTCATTATGGAAGGTAGTTCGTTTTGAAATTTTGTGACTCCAATGGATGGTAGCCTTTTCATCATGGAAGGTAGTTCGTTGTTGAGATTTTGTTAGTCCATTGGATGGTAGGCTTGTCATTATGGAAGGTAGTTTGTTGTTGAGATTTTGTTACTCCAATGGATTATAGCCTTGTCAATATGGAAGGTAGTTTGTTGTTGAGTATTTGTTACTCCAATGGATGGTAGAGTTGTCATTATGGAAGGTAGTTCGTTGTTGAGATTTTTTAACTCCAATGAATGGTATCCTTGTCATTATGGAATGTAGTTCATTTTTGAGATATTGTTACTCCAATGGATGGTAGTCTTGTCATTATGGAAGGTAGTTCGTTGTTGAGATTTTGTTACTCCCATGGATTGTAGCCTTGTTATTACGGAAGGTAGTTCATTGTTGAGATTTTGTTTCTCCAATGGATGATAGCCTTGTCATTATGGAAGGTAGTCCATTTTTGAGATTTTGTTACTCCAAAGGATGATAGCCTTCTCATTATGGAAGGTAGTACATTCTTTAGATTTTGGTACTCCAATGCATGGTAGCCTTGTCATTATGGAAGGTAGTTCGTGTTGAAATTTTGTTACTCCAATGGATGGTAGCCTTGTCATTATAGAAGGTAGTTCGTTGTTGATATTTTGTTACTCCAATGGATGGTAGCCTTGTCATTTTGGAAGGTAGTTCGTTGTTGAGATTTTGTTACTCCAATGGATGGTAGCCTTGTCATTATGGAAGGTAGTTCGCTATTGGGATTTTGTTACCCCAATGGATGGTAGCCTTGTTATTATGGAAGGTAATTGATTTTTGATATTTTGTTACTCCAATGGATGGTAGCCTTGTCATTATGAAAGGTAGTTCGTTGTTGAGATTTTTTTACTCCAATGTATGGTAGCCTTGTCATTATGGAAGGTAGTGCGTGTTGAAATTTTGTTACTCCAATGGATGGTGGCCTTTTCATTATAGAAGGTTGTTCGTTGTTGATATTTTATTACTCCAATGATTTGTAGCCCTGTAAATATGGAAGGCAGTTTGTTGTTGAGATTTTGTTACTCCAATGGATGGTAGCCTTGTCATTATGCAAGGTAGTTCGTTGTTGAGATTTTTTTACTCCAATGGATGGTATCCTTGTCATTATGGAAGGTAGTTCGTTGCTGAGATTTTTTTACTCCAATGGATGGTAGCCTTGTAATTATGGAAGGTAGTTCGCTATTGGGATTTTATTACCCCAATGGATGGTAGCATTGTTATTATGGAAGATAGTTGATTTTTGATATTTTGTTACTCCAATGGATGGTAGCCTTGTCATTGTGAAAGGTAGTTTGTTGTTGAGATTTTGTTACTCCAATGGATTGTAGGCTTGTCAATATGGAAGGTAGTTTTTTGTTGAGATTTTGTTACTCCAATGGATGGTAGCCTTGCCATTATGGAAGGTAGTTTGTTATTGAGATTTTGTTACTCCAATGGATGGTAGCCTTGTCATTATGGAAGGTAGTTCGTGTTGAAATTTTGTGACTCCAATGGATGGTATCCTTTTCATTATGGAAGGTAGTTCGTTGTTGATATTTTGTTACTCCAATGGATGGTAGCCTTGTCATTATAGAAGGTAGTTCGTTGTTGATATTTTGTTACTCCAATCGATGGTAGCCTTGTCATTATGGAAGGTAGTTCGTTGTTGAGGTTTTTTTAGTCCAATGGATGATAGCCTTCTCATTATGGAAGGTAATTCATTCTTTAGATTTTGTTACTCCAATGCATGGTAGCCTTGTCATTATGGAACGTAGTTCGTTTTGAAATTTTGTTACTCCAATGGATGGTATCCTTTTAATTATGGAAGGTAGTTCGTTGTTGATATTTTGTTACTCCAATGGATGGTAGCCTTCTCATTATGGAAGGTAGTTCGTTGTTGAGATTTTGTTACTCCAATGGATGGTAGCCTTGTCATTACGGAAGGTAGATCGCTATTAGGATTTTGTTACCCCAATGGATGGTAGCCTTGTTATTATGGAAGGTAGTTCATATTTGATATTTTGTTACCCCAATAGATAGTAGCCTTGTTATTATGGAAGGTAGTTCATTTTTGATATTTTGTTACTCCAATGGATGGTAGCCTTGTCAATATGAAAGGTAGTTCGTCGTTGAGATTTTTTTACTCCAATGTATGGTAGCCTTGTCATTATGGAAGGTAGGTCGTGTTGAACTTTTGTTACTCCAATGGATGGTAGCCTTTTCATTATAGAAGGTAGTTCGTTGTTGATATTTTCTTAATCCATTTGATGGTAGCCCTGTAAATATGGAAGATAGTTTGTTATTGAGATTTTGTTACTCCAATGGATGGTAGCCTTGTCATTATGGAAAGTAGTTCGTTGTTGAGATTTTTTTACTCCAATGGATGGTATCCTTGTCATTATGGAAGGTAGTTCGTTGTTGAGATTTTGTTACTCCAATGGATGGTAGCCTTGTCATTATGGAAGGTAGTTCGCTATTGGGATTTTGTTACCCCAATGGATGGTAGCCTTGTTATTATGGAAGGTAGTTGATTTTTGATATTTTGTTACTCCAATGGATGGTAGCCTTGTCATTATGAAAGGTAGTTTGTTGGTTAGATTTTGTTACTCCAATGGATGGTAGCCTTGTCATTATGGAAGGTAGTTTGTTGTTGAGATTTTGTTACTCCAATGGATGGTAGCCTTGTTATTATGGAAGGTAGTTCGTGTTGAAATTTTGTTACTCCAATGGATGGTAGCCTTGTCATTATAGAAGGTAGTTCGTTGTTGATATTTTGTTACTCAAATGGATGGTAGCCTTGTCATTTTGGAAGGTAGTTCGTTGTTGAGATTTTGTTACTCCAATGGATGGTAGCCTTGTCATTATGGAAGGTAGTTCGCTATTGGGATTTTGTTACCCCAATGGATGGTAGCCTTGTTATTATGGAAGGTAATTGATTTTTGATATTTTGTTACTCCAATGGATGGTAGCCTTGTCATTATGAAAGGTAGTTCGTTGTTGAGATTTTTTTACTCCAATGTATGGTAGCCTTGTCATTATGGAAGGTAGTTCGTGTTGAAATTTTGTTACTCCAATGGATGGTAGCCTTTTCATTATAGAAGGTAGTTCGTTGTTGATATTTTATTACTCCAATGGATTGTAGCCCTGTAAATATGGAAGGTAGTTTGTTGTTAAGATTTTGTTACTCCAATGGATGGTAGCCTTGTCATTATGCAAGGTAGTTCGTTGTTGAGATTTTTTTACTCCAATGGATGGTATCCTTGTCATTATGGAAGGTAGTTCGTTGCTGAGATTTTTTTACTCCAATGGATGGTAGCCTTGTCATTATGGAAGGTAGTTCGCTATTGGGATTTTGTTACCCCAATGGATGGTAGCCTTGTTATTATGGAAGGTAGTTGATTTTTGATATTTTGTTACTCCAATGGATGGTAGCCTTGTCATTGTGAAAGGTAGTTTGTTGTTGAGATTTTGTTACTCCAATGGATTGTAGGCTTGTCAATATGGAAGGTAGTTTTTTGTTGAGATTTTGTTACTCCAATGGATGGTAGCCTTGTCGTTATGGAAGGTAGTTTGTTGTTGAGATTTTGTTACTCCAATGGATGGTAGCCTTGTCATTATGGAAGGTAGTTCGTTTTGAAATTTTATGACTCCAATGGATGGTAGCCTTTTCATCATGGAAGGTAGTTCGTTGTTGATATTTTGATACTCCAATGGATGGTAGCCTTGTCATTATAGAAGGTAGTTCGTTGTTGATATTTTGTTACTCCAATGGATGGTAGCCTTGTCATTATGGAAGGTAGTTTGTTGTTGAGGTTTATTTGGTCCAATGGATGATAGCCTTCTCATTATGGAAGGTAATTCATTCTTTAGATTTTGTTACTCCAATGCATGGTAGCCTTGTCATTATGGAACGTAGTTCGTGTTGAAATTTTGTTACTCCAATGGATGGTATCCTTTTAATTATGGAAGGTAGTTCGTTGTTGATATTTTGTTACTCCAATGGATGGTAGCCTTCTCATTATGGAAGGTAGTTCGTTGTTGAGATTTTGTTACTCCAATGCATGGTAGCCTTGTCGTTATGGAAGGTAGTTCGTGTTCAAATTTTTTTACTCCAATGGATGGTAGCCTTTTCATTATGGAAGGTAGTTCGTTATTGATATTTTGTTACTCCAATGGATGGTAGCCTTGTTATTATGGAAGGTAGTTCGTTGTTGATATTTTGTTACTCCAATGGATGGTAGCCTTGTCAATATGAAAGGTAGTTCGTCGTTGAGATTTTTTTACTCCAATGTATGGTAGCCTTGTCATTATGGAAGGTAGGTCGTGTTGAACTTTTGTTACTCCAATGGATGGTAGCCTTTTCATTATAGGAGGTAGTTCGTTGGTGATATTTTGTTACTCCAATTGATGGTAGCCCTGTAAATATGGAAGATAGTTTGTTGTTGAGATTTTGTTACTCCAATGGATGGTAGCCTTGTAATTATGGAAGGTAGTTCGTTGCTGAGATTTTTTTAATCCAATGGATGGTATCCTTGTCATTATGGAAGGTAGTTCGTTGTTGAGATTTTGTTACTCTAATGGATGGTAGCCTTGTCATTATGGAAGGTAGTTCGCTATTGGGATTTTGTTACCCCAATGGATGGTAGCCTTGTTATTATGGAAGGTAGTTGATTTTTGATATTTTGTTACTCCAATGGATGGTAGCCTTGTCATTATGAAAGGTAGTTTGTTGTTGAGATTTTGTTACTCCAATGGATTGTAGCCTTGTCAATATGGAAGGTAGTTTGTTGTTGAGATTTTGTTACTCCAATGGATGGTAGCCTTGTCATTATGGAAGGTAGTTTGTTGTTGAGATTTTGTTACTCCAATGGATGGTAGCCTTGTCATTATGGAAGGTAGTTCGTGTTGAAATTTTGTGACTCCAATCAATGGTAGCCTTTTCATTATGGAAGGTAGTTCGTTGTTGATATTTTGTTACTCCAATGGATGGTAGCCTTGTCATTATAGAAGGTAGTTCGTTGTTGATATTTTGTTACTCCAATGGATGGTATCCTTGACATTATGGATGGTAGTTCGTTGTTGAGATTTTTTTAGTCCAATGGATGGTATCCTTGTCATTATGGAAGGTAGTTCGTTGTTGAGAATTTGATACTCCAATGGATGGTAGCCTTGTCATTATGGAAGGTAGTTCGCTATTGGGATTTTGTTACCCCAATGGATGGTAGCCTTGTTATTATGGAAGGTAGTTGATTTTTGATATTTTGTTACTCCAATGGATGGTAGAGTTGTCAATATGGAAGGTAGTTCGTTGTTGAGATTTTTTAACTCCAATGAATGGTATCCTTGTCATTATGGAAGGTAGTTCATTTTTGAGATATTTTTACTCCAATGGATGGTAGTCTTGTCATTATGGAAGGTAGTTCGTTGTGGAGATTTTGTTACTCCCATGGATTGTAGCCTTCTTATTACGGAATGTAGTTCATTGTTGAGATTTTGTTTCTCCAATGGATGATAGCCTTGTCATTATGGAAGGTAGTTCATTTTTGAGATTTTGTTACTCCAAAGGATTATAGCCTTCTCATTATGGAAGGTAGTTCATTCTTTAGATTTTGTTACTCCAATGCATGGGAGCCTTGTCGTTATGGAAGGTAGTTCGTGTTCAAATTTTTTTACTCCAATGGATGGTAGCCTTTTCATTATGGAAGGTAGTTCGTTATTGATATTTTGTTACTCCAATGGATGGTAGCCTTGTCATTTTGGAAGGTAGTTCGTTGTTGAGATTTTGTTACTCCAATGGATGGTAGCCTTGTCATTATGGAAGGTAGTTCGCTATTGGGATTTTGTTACCCCAATGGATGGTAGCCTTGTTATTATGGAAGGTAATTGATTTTTGATATTTTGTTACTCCAATGGATGGTAGCCTTGTCATTATGAAAGGTAGTTGGTTGTTGAGATTTTTTTACTCCAATGTATGGTAGCCTTGTCATTATGGAAGGTAGTTCGTGTTGATATTTTATTACTCCAATGGATTGTAGCCCTGTAAATATGGAAGGTAGTTTGTTGTTAAGATTTTGTTACTCCAATGGATGGTAGCCTTGTCATTATGAAAGGTAGTTCGTTGTTGAGATTTTTTTACTCCAATGGATGGTATCCTTGTCATTATGGAAGGTAGTTCATTGCTGAGATTTTTTTACTCCAATGGATGGTAGCCTTGTCATTATGGAAGGTAGTTCGCTATTGGGATTTTGTTACCCCAATGGATGGTAGCCTTGTTATTATGGAAGGTAGTTGATTTTTGATATTTTGTTACTCCAATGGATGGTAGCCTTGTCATTGTGAAAGGTAGTTTGTTGTTGAGATTTTGTTACTCCAATGGATGGTAGTTTTTTGTTGAGATTTTGTTACTCCAATGGATGGTAGCCTTGTCGTTATGGATGGTAGTTTGTTGTTGAGATTTTGTTACTCTAATGGATGGTAGCCTTGTCATTATGGAAGGTAGTTCGTTTTGAAATTTTGTGACTCCAATGGATGGTAGCCTTTTCATTATGGAAGGTAGTTCGTTGTTGATATTTTGTTACTCCAATGGATGGTAGCCTTGTCAATATAGAAGGTAGTTCGTTGTTGATATTTTGTTACTCCAATGGATGGTAGCCTTGTCATTATGGAAGGTAGTTCGTTGTTGAGGTTTTTTTGGTCCAATGGATGATAGCCTTCTCATTATGGAAGGTAATTCATTCTTTAGATTTTGTTACTCCAATGCACGGTAGCCTTGTCATTATGGAACGTAGTTCGTGTTGAAATTTTGTTACTCCAATGGATGGTATCCTTTTAATTATGGAAGGTAGTTCGTTGTTGATATTTCGTTACTCCAATGGACGGTAGCCTTCTCATTATGGAAGGTAGTTCGCTGTTGAGATTTTGTTACTCCAATGGATGGTAGCCTTGTCATTACGGAAGGTAGATCGCTATTAGGATTTTGTTACCCCAATGGATGGTAGCCTTGTTATTATGGAAGGTAGTTCATATTTGATATTTTGTTACCCCAATAGATATTAGCCTTGTTATTATGGAAGGTAGTTCATTTTTGATATTTTGTTACTCCAATGGATGGTAGACTTGTCATTATGAAAGGTAGTTCATTGTTGAGATTTTTTTACTCCAATGTATGGTAGCCTTGTCATTATGGAAGGTAAGTCGTGTTGAACTTTTGTTACTTCAATGGATGGTAGCCTTTTCATTATAGAAGGTAGTTCGTTGGTGATATTTTGTTACTCCAATTGATGGTAGCCCTGTAAATATGGAAGATAGTTTGTTGTTGAGATTTTGTTACTCCAATGGATGGTAGCCTTGTCATTATGGAAGGTAGTTCGTTGTTGAGATTTTTTTAATCCAATGGATGGTATCCTTGTCATTATGGAAGGTAGTTTGTTGTTGAGATTTTGTTACTCCAATGGATGGTAGCCTTGTCATTATGGAAGGTAGTTCGCTATTGGGATTTTGTTACCCCAATGGATGGTAGCCTTGTTATTATGGAAGGTAGTTGATTTTTGATATTTTGTTACTCCAATGGATGGTAGCCTTGTCATTATGAAAGGTAGTTTGTTGTTGAGATTTTGTTACTCCAATGGATTGTAGCCTTGTCAATATGGAAGGTAGTTTGTTGTTGAGATTTTGTTACTCCAATGGATGGTAGCCTTGTCATTATGGAAGGTAGTTTGTTGTTGAGATTTTGTTACTCCAATGGATGGTAGCCTTGTCATTATGGAAGGTAGTTCGTGTTGTAATTTTGTGACTCCAATCAATGGTAGCCTTTTCATTATGGAAGGTAGTTCGTTGTTGATATTTTGTTACTCCAATGGATGGTAGCCTTGTCATTATAGAAGGTAGTTCGTTGTTGATATTTTGTTACTCCAATGGATGGTAGCCTTCTCATTATGGAAGGTAGTTCGTTGTTGAGATTTTGTTACTCCAATGGATGGTTGCCTTGTTATTACAGAAGGTAGATCGCTATTAGGATTTTGTTACCCCAATGGATGGTAGCCTTGTTATTATGGAAGGTAGTTCATATTTGATATTTTGTAACCCCAATAGATAGTAGCCTTGTTATTATGGAAGGTAGTTCATTTTTGATATTTTGTTACTCCAATGGATGGTAGACTTGTCATTATGAAAGGTAGTTTGTTGTTGAGATTTTTTTACTCCAATGTATGGTAGCCTTGTCATTATGGAAGGTAGGTCGTGTTGAACTTTTGTTACTCCAATGGATGGTAGCCTATTCATTATAGAAGGTAGTTCGTTGGTGATATTTTGTTACTCCAATTGATGGTAGCCCTGTAAATATGGAAGATAGTTTGTTGTTGAGATTTTGTTACTCCAATGGATGGTAGCCTTGTCATTATGGAAGGTAGTTCGTTGTTGAGATTTTTTTAATCATATGGATGGTATCCTTGTCATTATGGAAGGTAGTTCGTTGTTGAGATTTTGTTACTCCAATGGATGGTAGCCTTGTCATTATGGAAGGTAGTTCGCTATTGGGATTTTGTTACCCCAATGGATGGTAGCCTTGTCATTATGGAAGATAGTTTGTTGTTGATATTTTGTTACTCCAATGGATGGTAGCCTTGTCATTATGGAAGGTAGTTCGTGTTGAAATTTTGTGACTCCAATCAATGGTAGCCTTTTCATTATGGAAGGTAGTTCGTTGTTGATATTTTGTTACTCCAATGGATGGTAGCCTTGTCATTATAGAAGGTAGTTCATTGTTGATATTTTGTTACTCCAATGGATGGTATCCTTGTCATTATGGAAGGTAGTTCGTTGTTGAGATTTTTTTAGTCCAATGGATGGTATCGTTGTCATTATGGAAGGTAGTTCGTTGTTGAGAATTTGTTACTCCAATGGATGGTAGCCTTGTCATTATGGAAGGTAGTTCGCTATTGGGATTTTTGTTACCCCAATGGATGGTAGCCTTATTATTATGGAAGGTAGTTGATTTTTGATATTTTGTTACTCCAATGGATTATAGCCTTGTCAGTATGCAAGGTAGTTTATTGTTGAGTATTCGTTACTCCAATGGATGGTAGAGTTGTCATTATGGAAGGTAGTTTGTTGTTGAGATTTTTTAACTCCAATGAATGGTATCCTTGTCATTATGGAAGGTAGTTCATTTTTGAGATATTGTTACTCCAATGGATGGTAGTCTTGTCATTATGGAAGGTAGTTCGTTGTTGAGATTTTGTTACTCCCATGGATTGTAGCCTTCTTATTACGGAAGGTAGTTCATTGTTGAGATTTTGTTTCTCCAATGGATGATAGCCTTGTCATTATGGAAGGTAGTTCATTTTTGAGATTTTGTTACTCCAAAGGATGATAGCCTTCTCATTATGGAAGGTAGTTCATTCTTTAGATTTTGTTACTCTAATGCATGGTAGCCTTATCGTTATGGAAGGTAGTTCGTGTTCAAATTTTGTTACTCCAATGGATGGTAGCCTTTTCATTATGGAAGGTAGTTCGTTATTGATATTTTGTTACTCCAATGGATGGTAGCCTTGTCATTATGGAAGGTAGTTCGTTGTTGATATTTTGTTACTCCAATGGATGGTAGCCTTGTCATTATGGAAGGTTGTTTGCTGTTGAGATTTTGTTACTCCATTGGATGGTAGCCTTGTCATTATGGAACGTAGTTCGCTATTGGGATTTTGTTACCCCAATGGATGGTAGCCTTGTTATTATGGAAGGTAATTGATTTTTGATATTTTGTTACTCCACTGGATGGTAGCCTTGTCATTATGAAAGGTAGTTCGTTGTTGATATTTTTTTACTCCAATGTAAGGTAGCCTTGTCATTATGGAAGGTAGTTCGTGTTGAAATTTTGTTACTCCAATGGATGGTATCCTTTTCATTATAGAAGGTAGTTCGTTGTTGATATTTTGTTACTCCAATGGATGGTAGCCCTTAAATATGGAAGGTAATTTGTTGTTTAGATTTTGTTACTCCAATGCATGGTAGCCTAGTCATTATGGAAGGTAGTTCAAGTTGAAATTTTATTACTCCAATGGATGGTAGCCTTTTCATTATGGAAGGTAGTTCGTTGTTGATATTTTGTTACTCCAATGGATGGTAGCCTTGTCATTATAGAAGGTAGTTCGCTATTGGGATTTTGTTACCCTAATGGATGGTAGCCTTGTTATTATGGAAGGTAGTTGATTTTTGATATTTTGTTACTCCAATGGATGGTAGCCTTGTCATTATGAAAGGTAGTTTGTTGTTGAGATTTTGTTACTCCAATGGATTGTAGCCTTGTCAATATGGAAGGTAGTTTGTTGTTGAGATTTTGTTACTCCAATGGATGGTAGCCTTGTCATTATGGAAGATAGTTTGTTGTTGATATTTTGTTACTCCAATGGATGGTAGCCTTGTCATTATGGAAGGTAGTTCGTGTTGAAATTTTGTGACTCCAATCAATGGTAGCCTTTTCATTATGGAAGGTAGTTCGTTGTTGATATTTTGTTACTCCAATGGATGGTAGCCTTGTCATTATAGAAGGTAGTTCATTGTTGATATTTTGTTACTCCAATGGATGGTATCCTTGTCATTATGGAAGGTAGTTCGTTGTTGAGATTTTTTTAGTCCAATGGATGGTATCGTTGTCATTATGGAAGGTAGTTCGTTGTTGAGAATTTGTTACTCCAATGGATGGTAGCCTTGTCATTATGGAAGGTAGTTCGCTATTGGGATTTTTGTTACCCCAATGGATGGTAGCCTTATTATTATGGAAGGTAGTTGATTTTTGATATTTTGTTACTCCAATGGATTATAGCCTTGTCAGTATGCAAGGTAGTTTATTGTTGAGTATTCGTTACTCCAATGGATGGTAGAGTTGTCATTATGGAAGGTAGTTTGTTGTTGAGATTTTTTAACTCCAATGAATGGTATCCTTGTCATTATGGAAGGTAGTTCATTTTTGAGATATTGTTACTCCAATGGATGGTAGTCTTGTCATTATGGAAGGTAGTTCGTTGTTGAGATTTTGTTACTCCCATGGATTGTAGCCTTCTTATTACGGAAGGTAGTTCATTGTTGAGATTTTGTTTCTCCAATGGATGATAGCCTTGTCATTATGGAAGGTAGTTCATTTTTGAGATTTTGTTACTCCAAAGGATGATAGCCTTCTCATTATGGAAGGTAGTTCATTCTTTAGATTTTGTTACTCTAATGCATGGTAGCCTTATCGTTATGGAAGGTAGTTCGTGTTCAAATTTTGTTACTCCAATGGATGGTAGCCTTTTCATTATGGAAGGTAGTTCGTTATTGATATTTTGTTACTCCAATGGATGGTAGCCTTGTCGTTATGGAAGGTAGTTCGTTGTTGATATTTTGTTACTCCAATGGATGGTAGCCTTGTCATTATGGAAGGTTGTTTGCTGTTGAGATTTTGTTACTCCATTGGATGGTAGCCTTGTCATTATGGAACGTAGTTCGCTATTGGGATTTTGTTACCCCAATGGATGGTAGCCTTGTTATTATGGAAGGTAATTGATTTTTGATATTTTGTTACTCCAATGGATGGTAGCCTTGTCATTATGAAAGGTAGTTCGTTGTTGATATTTTTTTACTCCAATGTAAGGTAGCCTTGTCATTATGGAAGGTAGTTCGTGTTGAAATTTTGTTACTCCAATGGATGGTATCCTTTTCATTATAGAAGGTAGTTCGTTGTTGATATTTTGTTACTCCAATGGATGGTAGCCCTTAAATATGGAAGGTAATTTGTTGTTTAGATTTTGTTACTCCAATGCATGGTAGCCTAGTCATTATGGAAGGTAGTTCAAGTTGAAATTTTATTACTCCAATGGATGGTAGCCTTTTCATTATGGAAGGTAGTTCGTTGTTGATATTTTGTTACTCCAATGGATGGTAGCCTTGTCATTATAGAAGGTAGTTCGCTATTGGGATTTTGTTACCCTAATGGATGGTAGCCTTGTTATTATGGAAGGTAGTTGATTTTTGATATTTTGTTACTCCAATGGATGGTAGCCTTGTCATTATGAAAGGTAGTTTGTTGTTGAGATTTTGTTACTCCAATGGATTGTAGCCTTGTCAATATGGAAGGTAGTTTGTTGTTGAGATTTTGTTACTCCAATGGATGGTAGAGTTGTCATTGTGGAAGGTAGTTCGTTGTTGACATTTTTTTACTCCAATGTTTGGTAGCCTTGTCATTATGGAAGGTATTCGTGTTGAAGTTTTGTTACTCCAATGGATGGTAGCCTTTTCATTATAGAAGGTAGTCCGTTGTTGATATTTTGTTACTCCAATGGATGGTAGCCTTGTCATTTTGGAAGGTAGTTCGTTGTTGAGATTTTGTCACTCTAATGGATGGTAGCCTTGTCATTATGGAAGGTAGTTTGTTGTTGAGATTTTGTTACTCCAATGGATGGTAGCCTTGTCATTATGGAAGGTAGTTCGTGTTGAAATTTTGTGACTCCAATGGATGGTAGCCTTTTCATTATGGAAGGTAGTTCGTTGTTGATATTTTATTACTCCAGTGGATGGTAGCCTTGTCATTATGGAAGGTAGTTCGTTGTTGAGATTTTTTTTGTCCAATGGATGGTATCCTTGTCATTATGGAAGGTAGTTCGTTGTTGAGATTTTGTTACTCCAATGGATGGTAGCCTTGTCATTATGGAAGGTAGTTCGTTATTGGGATTTTGTTACCCCAATGGATGGTAGCCTTGTTATTATGGAAGGTAGTTGATTTTTGATATTTTGTTACTCCAATGGATGGTAGCCTTGTCATTATGAAAGGTAGTTTGTTGTTGAGATTTTTTTACTCCAATGGTTTGTAGCCGTGTCAAAATGGAAGGTAGTTTGTTGTTGAGATTTTGTTACTCCAATGGATGGTAGAGTTGTCATTGTGGAAGGTAGTTCGTTGTTGACATTTTTTTACTCCAATGTTTGGTAGCCTTGTCATTATGGAAGGTATTCGTGTTGAAGTTTTGTTACTCCAATGGATGGTAGCCTTTTCATTATAGAAGGTAGTCCGTTGTTGATATTTTGTTACTCCAATGGATGGTAGCCTTGTCATTTTGGAAGGTAGTTCGTTGTTGAGATTTTGTTACTCCAATGGATGGTAGCCTTGTCATTATGGAAGGTAGTTCGTTCTTGAGATTTTGTTACTCCAATGGATGGTAGCCTTGTCATTATGGAAGGTAGTTCGATATTGGGATTTTTTTACCCCAATGGATGGTAGCCTTGTTATTATGGAAGTTAGTTGATTTTTGATATTTTGTTACTCCAATGGATGGTAGCCTTGTCATTATGAAAGTTAGTTTGTTGTTGAGATTTTGTTACTCCAATGGATTGTAGCCTTGTCAATATGGAAGGTAGTTTGATGTTGAGATTTTGTTACTCTAATGGATGGTAGAGTTGTCATTGTGGAAGGTAGTTCGTTGTTGAGATTTTTTAACTCCAATGAATCATATCCTTGTCATTATGGAAGGTAGTTCATTTTTGAGATATTGTTACTCCAAGGGATGGTAGTCTTGTCATTATGGAAGGTAGTTCCTTGTTGAGATTTTGTTACTCCCATGGATTGTAGCCTTGTTATTACGGAAGGTAGTTCATTGTTGAGATTTTGTTTCTCCAATGGATGATAGCCTTGTCATTATGGAAGGTAGTTCATTTTTGAGATTTTGTTACTCCAAAGGATGATAGCCTTCTCATTATGGAAGGTAGTTCATTCTTTAGATTTTGTTACTCTAATGCATGGTAGCCTTGTCGTTATGGAAGGTAGTTCGTGTTCAAATTTTGTTACTCCAATGGATGGTAGCCTTTTCATTATGGAAGGTAGTTCGTTATTGATATTTTGTTACTCCAATGGATGGTAGCCTTGTCATTATGGAAGGTAGTTCGTTGTTGATATTTTGTTACTCCAATGGATGGTAGCCTTGTCATTATGGAAGGTTGTTTGCTGTTGAGATTTTGTTACTCCATTGGATGGTAGCCTTGTCATTATGGAACGTAGTTCGCTATTGGGATTTTGTTACCCCAATGGATGGTAGCCTTGTTATTATGGAAGGTAATTGATTTTTGATATTTTGTTACTCCAATGGATGGTAGCCTTGTCATTATGAAAGGTAGTTCGTTGTTGATATTTTTTTACTCCAATGTAAGGTAGCCTTGTCATTATGGAAGGTAGTTCGTGTTGAAATTTTTTTACTCCAATGGATGGTATCCTTTTCATTATAGAAGGTAGTTCGTTGTTGATATTTTGTTACTCCAATGGATGGTAGCCCTTAAATATGGAAGGTAATTTGTTGTTTAGATTTTGTTACTCCAATGCATGGTAGCCTAGTCATTATGGAAGGTAGTTCAAGTTGAAATTTTATTACTCCAATGGATGGTAGCCTTTTCATTATGGAAGGTAGTTCGTTGTTGATATTTTGTTACTCCAATGGATGGTAGCCTTGTCATTATAGAAGGTAGTTCGCTATTGGGATTTTGTTACCCTAATGGATGGTAGCCTTGTTATTATGGAAGGTAGTTGATTTTTGATATTTTGTTACTCCAATGGATGGTAGCCTTGTCATTATGAAAGGTAGTTTGTTGTTGAGATTTTGTTACTCCAATGGATTGTAGCCTTGTCAATATGGAAGGTAGTTTGTTGTTGAGATTTTGTTACTCCAATGGATGGTAGAGTTGTCATTGTGGAAGGTAGTTCGTTGTTGACATTTTTTTACTCCAATGTTTGGTAGCCTTGTCATTATGGAAGGTATTCGTGTTGAAGTTTTGTTACTCCAATGGATGGTAGCCTTTTCATTATAGAAGGTAGTCCGTTGTTGATATTTTGTTACTCCAATGGATGGTAGCCTTGTCATTTTGGAAGGTAGTTCGTTGTTGAGATTTTGTCACTCTAATGGATGGTAGCCTTGTCATTATGGAAGGTAGTTTGTTGTTGAGATTTTGTTACTCCAATGGATGGTAGCCTTGTCATTATGGAAGGTAGTTCGTGTTGAAATTTTGTGACTCCAATGGATGGTAGCCTTTTCATTATGGAAGGTAGTTCGTTGTTGATATTTTATTACTCCAATGGATGGTAGCCTTGTCATTATGGAAGGTAGTTCGTTGTTGAGATTTTTTTTGTCCAATGGATGGTATCCTTGTCATTATGGAAGGTAGTTCGTTGTTGAGATTTTGTTACTCCAATGGATGGTAGCCTTGTCATTATGGAAGGTAGTTGGTTATTGGGATTTTGTTACCCCAATGGATGGTAGCCTTGTTATTATGGAAGGTAGTTGATTTTTGATATTTTGTTACTCCAATGGATGGTAGCCTTGTCATTATGAAAGGTAGTTTGTTGTTGAGATTTTGTTACTCCAATGGTTTGTAGCCGTGTCAAAATGGAAGGTAGTTTGTTGTTGAGATTTTGTTACTCCAATGGATGGTAGAGTTGTCATTGTGGAAGGTAGTTCGTTGTTGACATTTTTTTACTCCAATGTTTGGTAGCCTTGTCATTATGGAAGGTATTCGTGTTGAAGTTTTGTTACTCCAATGGATGGTAGCCTTTTCATTATAGAAGGTAGTCCGTTGTTGATATTTTGTTACTCCAATGGATGGTAGCCTTGTCATTTTGGAAGGTAGTTCGTTGTTGAGATTTTGTTACTCCAATGGATGGTAGCCTTGTCATTATGGAAGGTAGTTCGTTCTTGAGATTTTGTTACTCCAATGGATGGTAGCCTTGTCATTATGGAAGGTAGTTCGATATTGGGATTTTTTTACCCCAATGGATGGTAGCCTTGTTATTATGGAAGTTAGTTGATTTTTGATATTTTGTTACTCCAATGGATGGTAGCCTTGTCATTATGAAAGTTAGTTTGTTGTTGAGATTTTGTTACTCCAATGGATTGTAGCCTTGTCAATATGGAAGGTAGTTTGATGTTGAGATTTTGTTACTCTAATGGATGGTAGAGTTGTCATTGTGGAAGGTAGTTCGTTGTTGAGATTTTTTAACTCCAATGAATCATATCCTTGTCATTATGGAAGGTAGTTCATTTTTGAGATATTGTTACTCCAAGGGATGGTAGTCTTGTCATTATGGAAGGTAGTTCGTTGTTGAGATTTTGTTACTCCCATGGATTGTAGCCTTGTTATTACGGAAGGTAGTTCATTGTTGAGATTTTGTTTCTCCAATGGATAATAGCCTTCTCATTATGGAAGGTAATTCATTCTTTAGATTTTGTTACTCCAATGCATGGTAGCCTTGTCATTGTGGAAGGTAGTTCATATTTGATATTTTGTTACCCCAATAGATAGTAGCCTTGTTATTATGGAAGGTAGTTCATTTTTGATATTTTGTTACTCCCATGGATGGTAGCCTTGTCATTATGAAAGGTAGTTTGTTGTTGAGATTTTTTTACACTAATGTATGGTAGCTTTGTCATTATGGAAGGTAGTTCATTGTTGAGATTTTGTTAGTCCATTGGATGGTAGCCTTGTCATTATGGAAGGTAGTTTGTTGTTGAGATTTTGTTACTCCAATGGAATATAGCCTTGTCAATATGGAAGGTAGTTTGTTGTTGAGTATTCATTACTCAAATGGATGGTAGAGTTGTAATTATGGAAGGTAGTTCATTGTTGAGATTTTTTAACTCCAATGAATGGTATCCTTGTCATTATGGAAGGTAGTTCATTTTTGAGATATTGTTACTCCAATGGATGGTAGTCTTGTTATTACGGAAGGTAGTTCATTGTTGAGATTTTGTTTCTCCAATGGATAATAGCCTTGTCATTATGGAAGGTAGTTCACTTTTGAGATTTTGTTACTCCAAAGGATGATAGCCTTCTCATTATCGAAGGTAATTCATTCTTTAGATTTTGTTACTCCAATGCATGGTAGACTTGTCATTATGGAAGGTAGTTCGTGTTGAAATTTTGTTACTCCAATGGATGGTAGCCTTGTCATTATGCAAGGAATTATGTTGTTCAGATTATTGTTACTCCAATGGATGGTAGCCTTGTCATTATAGAAGGTAGTTCGCTATTGGGATTTTGTTACCCCAATGGATGGTAGCCTTGTTATTATGGAAGGTAGTTGATTTTTGATATTTTGTTACTCCAATGGATGGTAGCCTTGTCATTATGAAAGGTAGTTAGTTTTTGAGATTTTGTTACTCCACTGGATTGTAGCCTTGTCAATATGGAAGGTAGTTTGTTGTTTATATTTTGTTATTCCAATGGATGGTAGCCTTGTCATTATGGAAGGTAGTTTGTTGTTGAGATTTTGTTACTTCAATGGATGGTAGCCTTGTCATTATGGAAGGTAGTTCGTGTTGAAATTTTGTGACTCCAATGGATGGTATCCTTTTCATTATAGAAGGTAGTTCATTGTTGATATTTTGTTACTCCAAAGGATGGTAGCCTTTTCATTATAGAAGGTAGTTCGTTGTTGATATTTTGTTACTCCAATGGATGGTAGCCTTGTCATTATGGAAAGTAGTTCGTTGTTGAGATTTTTTTAGTCCAATGGATGGTATCTTTGTCATTATGGAAGGTAGTTCATTGTTGAGAATTTGATACTCCAATGGATGGTAGCCTTGTCATTATCGAAGGTAGTTTGCTATTGGGATTTTGTTACCCCAATGGATGGTAGCCTTGTTATTATGGAAGGTAGTTGATTTTTGATATTTTGTTACTTCAATGGATGGTAGCCTTGTCATTATGAAAGGTAGTTTGTTGTTGAGATTTTGTTACTCCAATGGATTGTAGCCTTGTCAATATGGAAGGTAGTTTGTTGTTGAGATTTTGTTACTCCAATGGATGGTAGAGTTGTCATTGCGGAAGGTAGTTCGTTGTTGAGATTTTTTTACTCCAATGTATGGTAGCCTTGTCATTGTGGAAGTTAGTTCGTGTTGAAATTTTTTTACTCCAATGGATGGTAGCCTTTTCATTATAGAAGGTAGTTTGTTGTTGATATTTTGTTACTCCAATGGATGGTAGCCCTAAAATATGGAAGGTAGTTTGTTGTTGAGATTTTGTTACTCCAATGGATGGTAGCCTTTTCATTATGGAAGGTATTTCGTTGTTGAGATTTTTTTACTCCAATGGATGGTATCCTTGTCATTATGGAAGGTAGTTCGTTGTTGAGATTTTGTTACTCCAATGGATGGTAGCCTTGTCATTATGGAAGGTAGATCGCTATTGGGATTTTGTTACCCCAATGGATGGTAGCCTTGTTATTGTGGAAGGTAGTTCATATTTGATATTTTGTTACCCCAATAGATAGTAGCCTTGTTATTATGGAAGGTAGTTCATTTTTGATATTTTGTTACTCCCATGGATGGTAGCCTTGTCATTATGAAAGGTAGTTTGTTGTTGAGATTTTTTTACACTAATGTATGGTAGCTTTGTCATTATGGAAGGTAGTTCATTGTTGAGATTTTGTTAGTCCATTGGATGGTAGCCTTGTCATTATGGAAGGTAGTTTGTTGTTGAGATTTTGTTACTCCAATGGAATATAGCCTTGTCAATATGGAAGGTAGTTTGTTGTTGAGTATTCGTTACTCCAATGGATGGTAGAGTTGTAATTATGGAAGGTAGTTCATTGTTGAGATTTTTTAACTCCAATGAATGGTATCCTTGTCATTATGGAAGGTAGTTCATTTTTGAGATATTGTTACTCCAATGGATGGTAGTCTTGTTATTACGGAAGGTAGTTCATTGTTGAGATTTTGTTTCTCCAATGGATAATAGCCTTGTCATTATGGAAGGTAGTTCACTTTTGAGATTTTGTTACTCCAAAGGATGATAGCCTTCTCATTATCGAAGGTAATTCATTCTTTAGATTTTGTTACTCCAATGCATGGTAGACTTGTCATTATGGAAGGTAGTTCGTGTTGAAATTTTGTTACTCCAATGGATGGTAGCCTTGTCATTATGCAAGGAATTATGTTGTTCAGATTATTGTTACTCCAATGGATGGTAGCCTTGTCATTATAGAAGGTAGTTCGCTATTGGGATTTTGTTACCCCAATGGATGGTAGCCTTGTTATTATGGAAGGTAGTTGATTTTTGATATTTTGTTACTCCAATGGATGGTAGCCTTGTCATTATGAAAGGTAGTTTGTTTTTGAGATTTTGTTACTCCACTGGATTGTAGCCTTGTCAATATGGAAGGTAGTTTGTTGTTTATATTTTGTTATTCCAATGGATGGTAGCCTTGTCATTATGGAAGGTAGTTTGTTGTTGAGATTTTGTTACTTCAATGGATGGTAGCCTTGTCATTATGGAAGGTAGTTCGTGTTGAAATTTTGTGACTCCAATGGATGGTAGCCTTTTCATTATAGAAGGTAGTTCGTTGTTGATATTTTGTTACTCCAAAGGATGGTAGCCTTTTCATTATAGAAGGTATTTCGTTGTTGATATTTTGTTACTCCAATGGATGGTAGCCTTGTCATTATGGAAAGTAGTTCGTTGTTGAGATTTTTTTAGTCCAATGGATGGTATCTTTGTCATTATGGAAGGTAGTTCATTGTTGAGAATTTGATACTCCAATGGATGGTAGCCTTGTCATTATCGAAGGTAGTTTGCTATTGGGATTTTGTTACCCCAATGGATGGTAGCCTTGTTATTATGGAAGGTAGTTGATTTTTGATATTTTGTTACTTCAATGGATGGTAGCCTTGTCATTATGAAAGGTAGTTTGTTGTTGAGATTTTGTTACTCCAATGGATTGTAGCCTTGTCAATATGGAAGGTAGTTTGTTGTTGAGATTTTGTTACTCCAATGGATGGTAGAGTTGTCATTGCGGAACGTAGTTCGTTGTTGAGATTTTTTTACTCCAATGTATGGTAGCCTTGTCATTGTGGAAGTTAGTTCGTGTTGAAATTTTTTTACTCCAATGGATGGTAGCCTTTTCATTATAGAAGGTAGTTTGTTGTTGATATTTTGTTACTCCAATGGATGGTAGCCCTAAAATATGGAAGGTAGTTTGTTGTTGAGATTTTGTTACTCCAATGAATGGTAGCCTTGTCATTATGGAAGGTATTTCGTTGTTGAGATTTTTTTACTCCAATGGATGGTATCCTTGTCATTATGGAAGGTAGTTCGTTGTTGAGATTTTGTTACTCCAATGGATGGTAGCCTTGTCATTATGGAAGGTAGATCGCTATTGGGATTTTGTTACCCCAATGGATGGTAGCCTTGTTATTGTGGAAGGTAGTTCATATTTGATATTTTGTTACCCCAATAGATAGTAGCCTTGTTATTATGGAAGGTAGTTCATTTTTGATATTTTGTTACTCCCATGGATGGTAGCCTTGTCATTATGAAAGGTAGTTTGTTGTTGAGATTTTTTTACACTAATGTATGGTAGCTTTGTCATTATGGAAGGTAGTTCATTGTTGAGATTTTGTTAGTCCATTGGATGGTAGCCTTGTCATTATGGAAGGTAGTTTGTTGTTGAGATTTTGTTACTCCAATGGAATATAGCCTTGTCAATATGGAAGGTAGTTTGTTGTTGAGTATTCGTTACTCCAATGGATGGTAGAGTTGTAATTATGGAAGGTAGTTCATTGTTGAGATTTTTTAACTCCAATGAATGGTATCCTTGTCATTATGGAAGGTAGTTCATTTTTGAGATATTGTTACTCCAATGGATGGTAGTCTTGTTATTACGGAAGGTAGTTCATTGTTGAGATTTTGTTTCTCCAATGGACAATAGCCTTGTCATTATGGAAGGTAGTTCACTTTTGAGATTTTGTTACTCCAAAGGATGATAGCCTTCTCATTATCGAAGGTAATTCATTCTTTAGATTTTGTTACTCCAATGCATGGTAGACTTGTCATTATGGAAGGTAGTTCGTGTTGAAATTTTGTTACTCCAATGGATGGTAGCCTTGTCATTATGCAAGGAATTATGTTGTTCAGATTATTGTTACTCCAATGGATGGTAGCCTTGTCATTATAGAAGGTAGTTCGCTATTGGGATTTTGTTACCCCAATGGATGGTAGCCTTGTTATTATGGAAGGTTGTTGATTTCTTATATTTTGTTACTCCAATGGATGGTAGCCTTGTCATTATGAAAGGTAGTTTGTTTTTGAGATTTTGTTACTCCACTGGATTGTAGCCTTGTCAATATGGAAGGTAGTTTGTTGTTTATATTTTGTTATTCCAATGGATGGTAGCCTTGTCATTATGGAAGGTAGTTTGTTGTTGAGATTTTGTTACTCCAATGGATGGTAGCCTTGTCATTATGGAAGGTAGTTCGTGTTGAAATTTTGTGACTCCAATGGATGGTAGCCTTTTCATTATAGAAGGTAGTTCGTTGTTGATATTTTGTTACTCCAATGGATGGTAGCCTTTTCATTATAGAAGGTATTTCGTTGTTGATATTTTGTTACTCCAATGGATGGTAGCCTTGTCATTATGGAAGTTAGTTCGTTGTTGAGATTTTTTTAGTCCAATGGATGGTATCTTTGTCATTATGGAAGGTAGTTCATTGTTGAGAATTTGATACTCCAATGGATGGTATCCTTGTCATTATGGAAGGTAGTTTGCTATTGGGATTTTGTTACCCCAATGGATGGTAGCCTTGTTATTATGGAAGGTAGTTGATTTTTGATATTTTGTTACTTCAATGGATGGTAGCCTTGTCATTATGAAAGGTAGTTTGTTGTTGAGATTGTGTTACTCCAATGGATTGTAGCCTTGTCAATATGGAAGGTAGTTTGTTGTTGAGATTTTGTTACTCCAATGGATAGTAGAGTTGTCATTGCGGAAGGTAGTTCATTGTTGAGATTTTTTTACTCCAATGTATGGTAGCCTTGTCATTATGGAAGGTAGTTCGTGTTGAAATTTTGTTACTCCAATGGATGGTAGCCTTTTTATTATAGAAGGTAGTTCGTTGTTGATATTTTGTTACTCCAATGGATGGTAGCCCTTAAATATGGAAGGTAGTTTGTTGTTGAGATTTTGTTACTCCAATGGATGGTAGCCTTGTCATTATGGAAGGTAGTTCGTTGTTGAGATTTTTTTTACTCCAATGGATGGTATCCTTGTCATTATGGAAGGTAGTTCGTTGTTGAGATTTTGTTACTCCAATGGATGGTAGCCTTGTCATTATGGAAGGTTGTTCGATATTGGGATTTTTTTACCCCAATGGATGGTAGCCTTGTTATTATGGAAGGTAGTTGATTTTTGATATTTTGTTACTCCAATGGATGGTAGCCTTGTCATTATGAAAGGTAGTTTGTTGTTGAGATTTTGTTACTCAAAGGAATTGTAGCCTTGTCAATATGGAAGGTAGTTTGTTGTTGAGATTTTGTTACTCCAATGGATGGTAGAGTTGTCATTGTGGAAGGTAGTTCGTTGTTGAGATTTTTAACTCCAATGAATCGTATCCTTGTCATTATGGAAGGTAGTTCATTTTTGAGATATTGTTACTCCAAGGGATGGTAGTCTTGTCATTATGGAAGGTACTTTGTTGTTGACATTTTGTTACTCCCATGGATTGTAGCCTTGTTATTACGGAAGGTAGTTCATTATTGAGATTTTGTTTCTCCAATGGATAATAGCCTTCTCATTATGGAAGGTAATTCATTCTTTATATTTTTTTACTCCAATGCATGGTAGCCATGTCATTATGGAAGGTAGTTCGTGTTGAAATTTTGTTACACCAATGGATGGTAGCCTTTTCATTATGGAAGGTAGTTCGTTGTTGATATTTTGTTACTCCAATGGTTGGTAGCCTTGTCATTATGGAAGGTAGTTCGTTGTTGAGATTTTGTTACTCCAATGGATGGTAGCCTTGTCATTATGGAAGGTAGATCGCTATTGGGATTTTGTTACCCCAATGGATGGTAGCCTTGTTATTGTGGAAGGTAGTTCATATTTGATATTTTGTTACCCCAATTGATAGTAGCCTTGTTATTATGGAAGGTAGTTCATTTTTGATATTTTGTTAATCCCATGGATGGTAGCCTTGTCATTATGAAAGGTAGTTTGTTGTTGAGATTTTTTTACACTAATGTATGGTAGCTTTGTCATTATGGAAGGTAGTTCATTGTTGAGATTTTGTTAGTCCATTGGATGGTAGCCTTGTCATTATGGAAGGTAGTTTGTTGTTGAGATTTTGTTACTCCAATGGAATATAGCCTTGTCAATTTGGAAGGTAGTTTGTTGTTGAGTATTCGTTACTCCAATGGATGGTAGAGTTGTAATTATGGAAGGTAGTTCATTGTTGAGATTTTTTAACTCCAATGAATGGTATCCTTGTCATTATGGAAGGTAGTTCATTTTTGAGATATTGTTACTCCAATGGATGGTAGTCTTGTTATTACGGAAGGTAGTTCATTGTTGAGATTTTGTTTCTCCAATGGATAATAGCCTTGTCATTATGGAAGGTAGTTCACTTTTGATATTTTGTTACTCCAAAGGATGATAGCCTTCTCATTATCGAAGGTAATTCATTCTTTAGATTTTGTTACTCCAATGCATGGTAGACTTGTCATTATGGAAGGTAGTTCGTGTTGAAATTTTGTTACTCCAATGGATGGTAGCCTTGTCATTATGCAAGGAATTATGTTGTTCAGATTATTGTTACTCCAATGGATGGTAGCCTTGTCGTTATAGAAGGTAGTTCGCTATTGGGATTTTGTTACCCCAATGGATGGTAGCCTTGTTATTATGGAAGGTTGTTGATTTCTTATATTTTGTTACTCCAATGGATGGTAGCCTTGTCATTATGAAAGGTAGTTTGTTTTTGAGATTTTGTTACTCCACTGGATTGTAGCCTTGTCAATATGGAAGGTAGTTTGTTGTTTATATTTTGTTATTCCAATGGATGGTAGCCTTGTCATTATGGAAGGTAGTTTGTTGTTGAGATTTTGTTACTCCAATGGATGGTAGCCTTGTCATTATGGAAGGTAGTTTGTTGTTGAGATTTTGTTACTCCAATGGAATATAGCCTTGTCAATATGGAAGGTAGTTTGTTGTTGAGTATTCGTTACTCCAATGGATGGTAGAGTTGTAATTATGGAAGGTAGTTCATTGTTGAGATTTTTTAACTCCAATGAATGGTATCCTTGTCATTATGGAAGGTAGTTCATTTTTGAGATATTGTTACTCCAATGGATGGTAGTCTTGTTATTACGGAAGGTAGTTCATTGTTGAGATTTTGTTTCTCCAATGGATAATAGCCTTGTCATTATGGAAGGTAGTTCACTTTTGAGATTTTGTTACTCCAAAGGATGATAGCCTTCTCATTATCGAAGGTAATTCATTCTTTAGATTTTGTTACTCCAATGCATGGTAGACTTGTCATTATGGAAGGTAGTTCGTGTTGAAATTTTGTTACTCCAATGGATGGTAGCCTTGTCATTATGCAAGGAATTATGTTGTTCAGATTATTGTTACTCCAATGGATGGTAGCCTTGTCATTATAGAAGGTAGTTCGCTATTGGGATTTTGTTACCCCAATGGATGGTAGCATTGTTATTATGGAAGGTTGTTGATTTTTGATATTTTGTTACTCCAATGGATGGTAGCCTTGTCATTATGAAAGGTAGTTTGTTTTTGAGATTTTGTTACTCCACTGGATTGTAGCCTTGTCAATATGGAAGGTAGTTTGTTGTTTATATTTTGTTATTCCAATGGATGGTAGCCTTGTCATTATGGAAGGTAGTTTGTTGTTGAGATTTTGTTACTCCAATGGATGGTAGCCTTGTCATTATGGAAGGTAGTTCGTGTTGAAATTTTGTGACTCCAATGGATGGTAGCCTTTTCATTATAGAAGGTAGTTCGTTGTTGATATTTTGTTACTCCAATGGATGGTAGCCTTTTCATTATAGAAGGTAGTTCGTTGTTGATATTTTGTTACTCCAATGGATGGTAGCCTTGTCATTATGGAAGGTAGTTCGTTGTTGAGATTTTTTTAGTCCAATGGATGGTATCTTTGTCATTATGGAAGGTAGTTCATTGTTGAGAATTTGATACTCCAATGGATGGTAGCCTTGTCATTATGGAAGGTAGTTTGCTATTGGGATTTTGTTACCCCAATGGATGGTAGCCTTGTTATTATGGAAGGTAGTTGATTTTTGATATTTTGTTACTTCAATGGATGGTAGCCTTGTCATTATGAAAGGTAGTTTGTTGTTGAGATTTTGTTACTCCAATGGATTCTAGCCTTGTCAATATGGAAGGTAGTTTGTTGTTGAGATTTTGTTACTCCAATGGATGGTAGAGTTGTCATTGTGGAAGGTAGTTCGTTGTTGAGATTTTTTTACTCCAATGTATGGTAGCCTTGTCATTATGGAAGGTAGTTCGTGTTGAAATTTTGTTACTCCAATGGATGGTAGCCTTGTCATTATGCAAGGAATTATGTTGTTCAGATTATTGTTACTCCAATGGATGGTAGCCTTGTCATTATAGAAGGTAGTTCGCTATTGGGATTTTGTTACCCCAATGGATGGTAGCCTTGTTATTATGGAAGGTTGTTGATTTTTGATATTTTGTTACTCCAATGGATGGTAGCCTTGTCATTATGAAAGGTAGTTTGTTTTTGAGATTTTGTTACTCCACTGGATTGTAGCCTTGTCAATATGGAAGGTAGTTTGTTGTTTATATTTTGTTATTCCAATGGATGGTAGCCTTGTCATTATGGAAGGTAGTTTGTTGTTGAGATTTTGTTACTCCAATGGATGGTAGCCTTGTCATTATGGAAGGTAGTTCGTGTTGAAATTTTGTGACTCCAATGGATGGTAGCCTTTTCATTATAGAAGGTAGTTCGTTGTTGATATTTTGTTACTCCAATGGATGGTAGCCTTTTCATTATAGAAGGTAGTTCGTTGTTGATATTTTGTTACTCCAATGGATGGTAGCCTTGTCATTATGGAAGGTAGTTCGTTGTTGAGATTTTTTTAGTCCAATGGATGGTATCTTTGTCATTATGGAAGGTAGTTCATTGTTGAGAATTTGATACTCCAAAGGATGGTAGCCTTGTCATTATGGAAGGTAGTTTGCTATTGGGATTTTGTTACCCCAATGGATGGTAGCCTTGTTATTATGGAAGGTAGTTGATTTTTGATATTTTGTTACTTCAATGGATGGTAGCCTTGTCATTATGAAAGGTAGTTTGTTGTTGAGATTTTGTTACTCCAATGGATTGTAGCCTTGTCAATATGGAAGGTAGTTTGTTGTTGAGATTTTGTTACTCCAATGGATGGTAGAGTTGTCATTGTGGAAGGTAGTTCGTTGTTGAGATTTTTTTATTCCAATGTATGGTAGCCTTGTCATTATGGAAGGTAGTTCGTGTTGAAATTTTGTTACTCCAATGGCTGGTAGCCTTTTCATTATAGAAGGTAGTTCATTGTTGATAATTTGATACTCCAATGGATGGTAGCCCTTAAATATGGAAGGTTGTTTGTTGTTGAGATTTTGTTACTCCAATGGATGGTAGCCTTGTCATTATGGAAGGTAGTTCGTTGTTGAGATTTTTTTACTCAAATGGATGGTATCCTTGTCATTATGGAAGGTAGTTCGTTGTTGAGATTTTGTTACTCCAATGGAAGGTAGCCTTGTCATTATGGAAGGTTGTTCGATATTGGGATTTTTTTACCCCAATGGATGGTAGCCTTGTTATTATGGAAGGTAGTTGATTTTAGATATTTTGTTACTCCAATGGATGGTAGCCTTGTCATTATGAAAGGTAGTTTGTTGTTGAGATTTTGTTACTCCAATGGATGGTAGCCTTGTCATTATGGAAGGTAGTTCGTTGTTGAGATTTTTTTAGTCCAATGGATGGTATCTTTGTCATTATGGAAGGTAGTTCATTGTTGAGAATTTGATACTCCAATGGATTGTAGCCTTGTCATTATGGAAGGTAGTTTGCTATTGGGATTTTGTTACCCCAATGGATGGTAGCCTTGTTATTATGGAAGGTAGTTGATTTTTGATATTTTGTTACTTCAATGGATGGTAGCCTTGTCATTATGAAAGGTAGTTTGTTGTTGAGATTTTGTTACTCCAATGGATTCTAGCCTTGTCAATATGGAAGGTAGTTTGTTGTTGAGATTTTGTTACTCCAATGGATGGTAGAGTTGTCATTGTGGAAGGTAGTTCGTTGTTGAGATTTTTTTACTCCAATGTATGGTAGCCTTGTCATTATGGAAGGTAGTTCGTGTTGAAATTTTGTTACTCCAATGGATGGTAGCCTTGTCATTATGCAAGGAATTATGTTGTTCAGATTATTGTTACTCCAATGGATGGTAGCCTTGTCATTATAGAAGGTAGTTCGCTATTGGGATTTTGTTACCCCAATGGATGGTAGCCTTGTTATTATGGAAGGTTGTTGATTTTTGATATTTTGTTACTCCAATGGATGGTAGCCTTGTCATTATGAAAGGTAGTTTGTTTTTGAGATTTTGTTACTCCACTGGATTGTAGCCTTGTCAATATGGAAGGTAGTTTGTTGTTTATATTTTGTTATTCCAATGGATGGTAGCCTTGTCATTATGGAAGGTAGTTTGTTGTTGAGATTTTTTTACTCCAATGGATGGTAGCCTTGTCATTATGGAAGGTAGTTCGTGTTGAAATTTTGTGACTCCATGGGATGGTAGCCTTTTCATTATAGAAGGTAGTTCGTTGTTGATATTTTGTTACTCCAATGGATGGTAGCCTTTTCATTATAGAAGGTAGTTCGTTGTTGATATTTTGTTACTCCAATGGATGGTAGCCTTGTCATTATGGAAGGTAGTTCGTTGTTGAGATTGTTTTAGTCCAATGGATGGTATCTTTGTCATTATGGAAGGTAGTTCATTGTTGAGAATTTGATACTCCAAAGGATGGTAGCCTTGTCATTATGGAAGGTAGTTTGCTATTGGGATTTTGTTACCCCAATGGATGGTAGCCTTGTTATTATGGAAGGTAGTTGATTTTTGATATTTTGTTACTTCAATGGATGGTAGCCTTGTCATTATGAAAGGTAGTTTGTTGTTGAGATTTTGTTACTCCAATGGATTGTAGCCTTGTCAATATGGAAGGTAGTTTGTTGTTGAGATTTTGTTACTCCAATGGATGGTAGAGTTGTCATTGTGGAAGGTAGTTCGTTGTTGAGATTTTTTTATTCCAATGTATGGTAGCCTTGTCATTATGGAAGGTAGTTCGTGTTGAAATTTTGTTACTCCAATGGCTGGTAGCCTTTTCATTATAGAAGGTAGTTCATTGTTGATAATTTGATACTCCAATGGATGGTAGCCCTTAAATATGGAAGGTTGTTTGTTGTTGAGATTTTGTTACTCCAATGGATGGTAGCCTTGTCATTATGGAAGGTAGTTCGTTGTTGAGATTTTTTTACTCCAATGGATGGTATCCTTGTCATTATGGAAGGTAGTTCGTTGTTGAGATTTTGTTACTCCAATGGAAGGTAGCCTTGTCATTATGGAAGGTTGTTCGATATTGGGATTTTTTTACCCCAATGGATGGTAGCCTTGTTATTATGTAAGGTAGTTGATTTTTGATATTTTGTTACTCCAATGGATGGTAGCCTTGTCATTATGAAAGGTAGTTTGTTGTTGAGATTTTGTTACTCCAATGGATTGTAGCCTTGTCAATATGGAAGGTAGTTTGTTGTTGAGATTTTGTTACTCCAATGGATGGTAGAGTTGTCATTGTGGAAGGTAGTTCGTTGTTGAGATTTTTTAACTCCAATGAACCGTATCCTTGTCATTATGGAAGGTAGTTCATTTTTGAGATATTGTTACTCTAAGGGATGGTAGTCTTGTCATTATGGAAGGTAGTTCTTTGTTGAGATTTTGTTACTCCCATGGATTGTTGTAGCCTTGTTATTACGGAAGGTAGTTCATTATTGAGATTTTGTTTCTCCAATGGATAATAGCCTTCTCATTATGGAAGGTAATTCATTCTTTAGATTTTGTTACTCCAATGCATGGTAGCCTTGTCATTATGGAAGGTAGTTCGTGTTGAAATTTTGTTACACCAATGGATGGTAGCCTTTTCATTATGGAAGGTAGTTCGTTGTTGATATTATGTTACTCCAATGGATGGTAGCCTTGTCATTATGGAAGGTAGTTTGTTGTTGAGATTTTGTTACTCCAATGGATGGTAGCCTTGTCATTATGGAAGGTAGATCGCTATTGGGATTTTGTTACCCCAATGGATGGTTGCCTTGTTATTGTGGAAGGTAGTTCATATTTGATATTTTGTTACCCCAATTGATAGTAGCCTTGTTATTATGGAAGGTAGTTCATTTTTGATATTTTGTTACTCCCATGGATGGTAGCCTTGTCATTATGAAAGGTAGTTTGTTGTTGAGATTTTTTTACACTAATGTATGGTAGCTTTGTAATTATGGAAGGTAGTTCATTGTTGAGATTTTGTTAGTCCATTGGATGGTAGCCTTGTCATTATGGAAGGTAGTTTGTTGTTGAGATTTTGTTACTCGAATGGATTGTAGCCTTGTTATTACGGAAGGTAGTTCATTGTTGAGATTTTGTTTCTCCAATGGATGATAGCCTTGTCATTATGGAAGGTAGTTCATTTTTGAGATTTTGTTACTCCAAAGGATGATAGCCTTCTCATTATGGAAGGTAGTTCATTCTTTAGATTTTGTTACTCCAATGCATGGTAGCCTTGTCATTATGGAAGGTAGTTCGTGTTGAAATTTTGTTACTCCAATCGATGGTAGCCTTTTCATTATGGAAGGTAGTTCGTTGTTGATATTTTGTTACTCCAATGGATGGTAGCCTTGTCATTATAGAAGGTAGTTCGTTGTTGATATTTTGTTACTCCAATGGATTGTAGCCTTGTCATTATGGAAGGTAGTTCGTTGTTGAGATTTTGTTACTCCAATGGATGGTAGCCTTCTTATTATGGAAGGTAGTTCGTTGTTGAGATTTTTTTAGTCCAATGGATGGTATCCTTGTCATTATTGAAGGTAGTTCATTGTTGAGATTTTGTTACTCCAATGGATGGTAGCCTTGTCATTATGGAAGGTAGTTCGCTATTGGGATTTTGTTACCCCATTGGATGGTAGCCTTGTTATTATGGAAGGTAGTTGATTTTTGATATTTTGTTACTCCAATAATTGGTAGCCTTGTCATTATGAAAGGTAGTTTGTTGTTGAGATTTTGTTACTCCAATGGATTGTAGCCTTGTCAATATGGAAGGTAGTTTGTTGTTGAGATTTTGTTACTCCAATGGATGGTAGAGTTGTCATTATGGAAGGTAGTTCGTTGTTGAGATTTTTTAACTCCAATGAACCGTATCCTTGTCATTATGGAAGGTAGTTCATTTTTGAGATATTGTTACTCCAAGGGATGGTAGTCTTGTCATTATGGAAGGTAGTTCTTTGTTGAGATTTTGTTACTCCCATGGATTGTTGTAGCCTTGTTATTACGGAAGGTAGTTCATTATTGAGATTTTGTTTCTCCAATGGATAATAGCCTTCTCATTATGGAAGGTAATTCATTCTTTAGATTTTGTTACTCCAATGCATGGTAGCCTTGTCATTATGGAAGGTAGTTCGTGTTGAAATTTTGTTACACCAATGGATGGTAGCCTTTTCATTATGGAAGGTAGTTCGTTGTTGATATTATGTTACTCCAATGGATGGTAGCCTTGTCATTATGGAAGGTAGTTCGTTGTTGAGATTTTGTTACTCCAATGGATGGTAGCCTTGTCATTATGGAAGGTAGATCGCTATTGGGATTTTGTTACCCCAATGGATGGTTGCCTTGTTATTGTGGAAGGTAGTTCATATTTGATATTTTGTTACCCCAATAGATAGTAGCCTTGTTATTATGGAAGGTAGGTCATTTTTGATATTTTGTTACTCCCATGGATGGTAGCCTTGTCATTATGAAAGGTAGTTTGTTGTTGAGATTTTTTTACACTAATGTATGGTAGCTTTGTCATTATGGAAGGTAGTTCATTGTTGAGATTTTGTTAGTCCATTGGATGGTAGCCTTGTCATTATGGAAGGTAGTTGGTTGTTGAGATTTTGTTACTCCAATGGATTATAGCCTTGTCAATATGGAAGGTAGTTTGTTGTTGAGTATTCGTTACTCCAATGGATGGTAGAGTTGTAATTATGGAAGGTAGTTCATTGTTGAGATTTTTTAACTCCAATGAATGGTATCCTTGTCATTATGGAAGGTAGTTCATTTTTGAGATATTGTTACTCCGATGGATGGTAGTCTTGTCATTATGGAAGGTAGTTCATTGTTGAGATTTTGTTACTCCCATGGATTGTAGCCTTGTTATTACGGAAGGTAGTTCATTGTTGAGATTTTGTTTCTCCAATGGATGATAGCCTTGTCATTATGGAAGGTAGTTCATTTTTGATATTTTTTTACTCCAAAGGATGATAGCCTTCTCATTATGGAAGGTAGTTCATTCTTTAGATTTTGTTACTCCAATGCATGGTAGCCTTGTCATTATGGAAGGTAGTTCGTGTTGAAATTTTGTTACACCAATGGATGGTAGCCTTTTCATTATGGAAGGTAGTTCGTTGTTGATATTTTGTTACTCTAATGGATGGTAGCCTTGTCATTATGGAAGGTAGTTCGTTGTTGAGATTTTGTTACTCCAATGGATGGTAGCCTTGTCATTATGGAAGGTAGATCGCTATTGGGATTTTGTTACCCCAATGGATGGTAGCCTTTTTATTGTGGAAGGTAGTTCATATTTGATATTTTGTTACCCCAATAGATAGTAGCCTTGTTATTATGGAAGGTAGTTCATTTTTGATATTTTGTTACTCCCATGGATGGTAGCCTTGTCATTATGAAAGGTAGTTTGTTGTTGAGATTTTTTTACACTAATGTATGGTAGCTTTGTCATTATGGAAGGTAGTTCATTGTTGAGATTTTGTTAGTCCATTGGATGGTAGCCTTGTCATTATGGAAGGTAGTTTGTTGTTGAGATTTTGTTACTCCAATGGATTATAGCCTTGTCAATATGGAAGGTAGTTTGTTGTTGAGTATTCGTTACTCCAATGGATGGTAGAGTTGTAATTATGGAAGGTAGTTCATTGTTGAGATTTTTTAACTCCAATGAATGGTATCCTTGTCATTATGGAAGGTAGTTCATTTTTGAGATATTGTTACTCCAATGGATGGTAGTCTTGTCATTATGGAAGGTAGTTCATTGTTGAGATTTTATTACTCCCATGGATTGTAGCCTTGTTATTACGGAAGGTAGTTCATTGTTGAGATTTTGTTTCTCCAATGGATGATAGCCTTGTCATTATGGAAGGTAGTTCATTTTTGAGATTTTGTTACTCCAAAGGATGATAGCCTTCTCATTATGGAAGGTAGTTCATTCTTTAGATTTTGTTACTCCAATGCATGGTAGCCTTGTCATTATGGAAGGTAGTTCGTGTTGAAATTTTGTTACACCAATGGATGGTAGCCTTTTCAGTATGGAAGGTAGTTCGTTGTTGATATTTTGTTACTCTAATGGATGGTAGCCTTGTCATTATGGAAGGTAGTTCGTTGTTGAGATTTTGTTACTCCAATGGATGGTAGCCTTGTCATTATGGAAGGTAGATCGCTAGTGGGATTTTGTTACCCCAATGGATGGTAGCCTTGTTATTGTGGAAGGTAGTTCATATTTGATATTTTGTTACCCCAATAGATAGTAGCCTTGTTATTATGGAAGGTAGTTCATTTTTGATATTTTGTTACTCCCATGGATGGTAGCCTTGTCATTATGAAAGGTAGTTTGTTGTTGAGATTTTTTTACACTAATGTAGTGTAGCTTTGTCATTATGGAAGGTAGTTCATTGTTAAGATTTTGTTAGTCCATTGGATGGTTGCCTTGTCATTATGGAAGGTAGTTTGTTGTTGAGATTTTGTTACTCCAATGGATTATAGCCTTGTCAATTTGGAAGGTAGTTTGTTTTTGAGTATTCGTTACTCCAATGGATGGTAGAGTTGTAATTATGGAAGGTAGTTCATTGTTGAGATTTTTTAACTCCAATGAATGGTATCCTTGTCATTATGGAAGGTAGTTCATTTTTGAGATATTGTCACTCCAATGGATGGTAGTCTTGTCATTATGGAAGGTAGTTCATTGTTGAGATTTTGTTACTCCCATGGATTGTAGCCTTGTTATTACGGAAGGTAGTTCATTGTTGAGATTTTGTTTCTCCAATGGATGATAGCCTTGTCATTATGGAAGGTAGTTCATTTTTTAGATTTTGTTACTCCAAAGGATGATAGCCTTCTCATTATGGAAGGTAGTTCATTCTTTAGATTTTGTTACTCCAATGCATGGTAGCCTTGTCATTATGGAAGGTAGTTCATTATTGAGATTTTGTTACTCCCATGGATTGTAGCCTTGTTATTACGGAAGGTAGTTCATTGTTGAGATTTTGTTTCTCCAATGGATGATAGCCTTGTCATTATGGAAGGTAGTTCATTTTTGAGATTTTGTTACTCCAAAGGATGATAGCCTTCTCATTATGGAAGGTAGTTCATTCTTTAGATTTTGTTACTCCAATGCATGGTAGCCTTGTCATTATGGAAGGTAGTTCGTGTTGAAATTTTGTTACACCAATGGATGGTAGCCTTTTCATTATGGAAGGTAGTTCGTTGTTGATATTTTGTTACTCTAATGGATGGTAGCCTTGTCATTATGGAAGGTAGTTCGTTGTTGAGATTTTGTTACTCCAATGGATGGTAGCCTTGTCATTATGGAAGGTAGATCGGTATTGGGATTTTGTTACCCCAATGGATGGTAGCCTTGTTATTGTGGAAGGTAGTTCATATTTGATATTTTGTTACCCCAATAGATAGTAGCCTTGTTATTATGGAAGGTAGTTCATTTTTGATATTTTGTTACTCCCATGGATGGTAGCCTTGTCATTATGAAAGGTAGTTTGTTGTTGAGATTTTTTTACACTAATGTATGGTAGCTTTGTCATTATGGAAGGTAGTTCATTGTTGAGATTTTGTTAGTCCATTGGATGGTAGCCTTGTCATTATGGAAGGTAGTTTGTTGTTGAGATTTTGTTACTCCAATGGATTATAGCCTTGTCAATATGGAAGGTAGTTTGTTGTTGAGTATTCGTTACTCCAATGGATGGTAGAGTTGTAATTATGGAAGGTAGTTCATTGTTGAGATTTTTTAACTCCAATGAATGGTATCCTTGTCATTATGGAAGGTAGTTCATTTTTGAGATATTGTTACTCCAATGGATGGTAGTCTTGTCATTATGGAAGGTAGTTCATTGTTGAGATTTTATTACTCCCATGGATTGTAGCCTTGTTATTACGGAAGGTAGTTCATTGTTGAGATTTTGTTTCTCCAATGGATGATAGCCTTGTCATTATGGAAGGTAGTTCATTTTTGAGATTTTGTTACTCCAAAGGATGATAGCCTTCTCATTATGGAAGGTAGTTCATTCTTTAGATTTTGTTACTCCAATGCATGGTAGCCTTGTCATTATGGAAGGTAGTTCGTGTTGAAATTTTGTTACACCAATGGATGGTAGCCTTTTCAGTATGGAAGGTAGTTCGTTGTTGATATTTTGTTACTCTAATGGATGGTAGCCTTGTCATTATGGAAGGTAGTTCGTTGTTGAGATTTTGTTACTCCAATGGATGGTAGCCTTGTCATTATGGAAGGTAGATCGGTATTGGGATTTTGTTACCCCAATGGATGGTAGCCTTGTTATTGTGGAAGGTAGTTCATATTTGATATTTTGTTACCCCAATAGATAGTAGCCTTGTTATTATGGAAGGTAGTTCATTTTTGATATTTTGTTACTCCCATGGATGGTAGCCTTGTCATTATGAAAGGTAGTTTGTTGTTGAGATTTTTTTACACTAATGTATGGTAGCTTTGTCATTATGGAAGGTAGTTCATTGTTGAGATTTTGTTAGTCCATTGGATGGTAGCCTTGTCATTATGGAAGGTAGTTTGTTGTTGAGATTTTGTTACTCCAATGGATTATAGCCTTGTCAATATGGAAGGTAGTTTGTTGTTGAGTATTCGTTACTCCAATGGATGGTAGAGTTGTAATTATGGAAGGTAGTTCATTGTTGAGATTTTTTAACTCCAATGAATGGTATCCTTGTCATTATGGAAGGTAGTTCATTTTTGAGATATTGTTACTCCAATGGATGGTAGTCTTGTCATTATGGAAGGTAGTTCATTGTTGAGATTTTATTACTCCCATGGATTGTAGCCTTGTTATTACGGAAGGTAGTTCATTGTTGAGATTTTGTTTCTCCAATGGATGATAGCCTTGTCATTATGGAAGGTAGTTCATTTTTGAGATTTTGTTACTCCAAAGGATGATAGCCTTCTCATTATGGAAGGTAGTTCATTCTTTAGATTTTGTTACTCCAATGCATGGTAGCCTTGTCATTATGGAAGGTAGTTCGTGTTGAAATTTTGTTACACCAATGGATGGTAGCCTTTTCAGTATGGAAGGTAGTTCGTTGTTGATATTTTGTTACTCTAATGGATGGTAGCCTTGTCATTATGGAAGGTAGTTCGTTGTTGAGATTTTGTTACTCCAATGGATGGTAGCCTTGTCATTATGGAAGGTAGATCGCTAGTGGGATTTTGTTACCCCAATGGATGGTAGCCTTGTTATTGTGGAAGGTAGTTCATATTTGATATTTTGTTACTCCAATAGATAGTAGCCTTGTTATTATGGAAGGTAGTTCATTTTTGATATTTTGTTACTCCCATGGATGGTAGCCTTGTCATTATGAAAGGTAGTTTGTTGTTGAGATTTTTTTACACTAATGTAGTGTAGCTTTGTCATTATGGAAGGTAGTTCATTGTTAAGATTTTGTTAGTCCATTGGATGGTTGCCTTGTCATTATGGAAGGTAGTTTGTTGTTGAGATTTTGTTACTCCAATGGATTATAGCCTTGTCAATTTGGAAGGTAGTTTGTTTTTGAGTATTCGTTACTCCAATGGATGGTAGAGTTGTAATTATGGAAGGTAGTTCATTGTTGAGATTTTTTAACTCCAATGAATGGTATCCTTGTCATTATGGAAGGTAGTTCATTTTTGAGATATTGTCACTCCAATGGATGGTAGTCTTGTCATTATGGAAGGTAGTTCATTGTTGAGATTTTGTTACTCCCATGGATTGTAGCCTTGTTATTACGGAAGGTAGTTCATTGTTGAGATTTTGTTTCTCCAATGGATGATAGCCTTGTCATTATGGAAGGTAGTTCATTTTTTAGATTTTGTTACTCCAAAGGATGATAGCCTTCTCATTATGGAAGGTAGTTCATTCTTTAGATTTTGTTACTCCAATGCATGGTAGCCTTGTCATTATGGAAGGTAGTTCATTATTGAGATTTTGTTACTCCCATGGATTGTAGCCTTGTTATTACGGAAGGTAGTTCATTGTTGAGATTTTGTTTCTCCAATGGATGATAGCCTTGTCATTATGGAAGGTAGTTCATTTTTGAGATTTTGTTACTCCAAAGGATGATAGCCTTCTCATTATGGAAGGTAGTTCATTCTTTAGATTTTGTTACTCCAATGCATGGTAGCCTTGTCATTATGGAAGGTAGTTCGTGTTGAAATTTTGTTACACCAATGGATGGTAGCCTTTTCATTATGGAAGGTAGTTCGTTGTTGATATTTTGTTACTCTAATGGATGGTAGCCTTGTCATTATGGAAGGTAGTTCGTTGTTGAGATTTTGTTACTCCAATGGATGGTAGCCTTGTCATTATGGAAGGTAGATCGGTATTGGGATTTTGTTACCCCAATGGATGGTAGCCTTGTTATTGTGGAAGGTAGTTCATATTTGATATTTTGTTACCCCAATAGATAGTAGCCTTGTTATTATGGAAGGTAGTTCATTTTTGATATTTTGTTACTCCCATGGATGGTAGCCTTGTCATTATGAAAGGTAGTTTGTTGTTGAGATTTTTTTACACTAATGTATGGTAGCTTTGTCATTATGGAAGGTAGTTCATTGTTGAGATTTTGTTAGTCCATTGGATGGTAGCCTTGTCATTATGGAAGGTAGTTTGTTGTTGAGATTTTGTTACTCCAATGGATTATAGCCTTGTCAATATGGAAGGTAGTTTGTTGTTGAGTATTCATTACTCCAATGGATGGTAGAGTTGTAATTATGGAAGGTAGTTCATTGTTGAGATTTTTTAACTCCAATGAATGGTATCCTTGTCATTATGGAAGGTAGTTCATTTTTGAGATATTGTTACTCCAATGGATGGTAGTCTTGTCATTATGGAAGGTAGTTCATTGTTGAGATTTTGTTACTCCCATGGATTGTAGCCTTGTTATTACGGAAGGTAGTTCATTGTTTAGATTTTGTTTCTCCAATGGATGATAGCCTTGTCATTATGGAAGGTAGTTCATTTTTGAGATTTTGTTACTCCAAAGGATGATAGCCTTCTCATTATGGAAGGTAGTTCATTCTTTAGATTTTGTTACTCCAATGCATGGTAGCCTTGTCATTATGGAAGGTAGTTCGTGTTGAAATTTTGTTACACCAATGGATGGTAGCCTTTTCATTATGGAAGGAAGTTCGTTGTTGATATTTTGTTACTCTAATGGATGGTAGCCTTGTCATTATGGAAGGTAGTTCGTTGTTGAGATTTTGTTACTCCAATGGATGGTAGCCTTGTCATTATGGAAGGTAGATCGCTATTGGGATTTTGTTACCCCAATGGATGGTAGCCTTGTTATTGTGGAAGGTAGTTCATATTTGATATTTTGTTACCCCAATAGATAGTAGCCTTGTTATTATGGAAGGTAGTTCATTTTTGATATTTTGTTACTCCCATGGATGGTAGCCTTGTCATTATGAAAGGTAGTTTGTTGTTGAGATTTTTTTACACTAATGTATGGTAGCTTTGTCATTATGGAAGGTAGTTCATTGTAAAGATTTTGTTAGTCCATTGGATGGTAGCCTTGTCATTATGGAAGGTAGTTTGTTGTTGAGATTTTGTTACTCCAATGGATTATAGCCTTGTCAATATGGAAAGTAGTTTGTTGTTGAGTATTCGTTACTCCAATGGATGGTAGAGTTGTAATTATGGAAGGTAGTTCATTGTTGAGATTTTTTAACTCCAATGAATGGTATCCTTGTCATTATGGAAGGTAGTTCATTTTTGAGATATTGTTACTCCAATGGATGGTAGTCTTGTCATTATGGAAGGTAGTTCATTGTTGAGATTTTGTTACTCCCATGGATTGTAGCCTTGTTATTACGGAAGGTAGTTCATTGTTGAGATTTTGTTTCTCCAATGGATGATAGCCTTGTCATTATGGAAGGTAGTTCATTTTTGAGATTTTGTTACTCCAAAGGATGATAGCCTTCTCATTATGGAAGGTAGTTCATTCTTTAGATTTTGTTACTCCAATGCATGGTAGCCTTGTCATTATGGAAGGTAGTTCGTGTTGAAATTTTGTTACACCAATGGATGGTAGCCTTTTCATTATGGAAGGTAGTTCGTTGTTGATATTTTGTTACTCCAATGGATGGTAGCCTTGTCATTATGGAAGGTAGTTCGTTGTTGAGATTTTGTTACTCCAATGGATGGTATCCTTGTCATTATGGAAGGTAGTTCGTTGTTGAGATTTTGTTACTCCAATGGATGGTAGCCTTGTCATTATGGTAGGTAGTTCGTTGTTGAGATTTTTTTAGTCCAATGGATGGTATCCTTGTCATTATTGAAGGTAGTTCGTTGTTGAGATTTTGTTACTCCAATGGATGGTAGCCTTGTCATTATGGAAGGTAGTTCGCTATTGGGATTTTGTTACCCCATTGGATGGTAGCCTTGTTATTATGGAAGGTAGTTGATTTTTGATATGTTGTTACTCCAATGGATGGTAGCCTTGCCATTATGAAAGGTAGTTTGTTGTTGAGATTTTGTTACTCCAATGGATTGTAGCCTTGTCAATATGGAAGGTAGTTTGTTGTTGAGATTTTGTTACTCCAATGGATGGTAGAGTTGTCATTATGGAAGGTAGTTCGTTGTTGAGATTTTTTAACTCCAATGAATCGTATCCTTTTTATTATGGAAGGTAGTTCATTTTTGAGATATTGTTACTCCAAGGGATGGTAGTCTTGTCATTATGGAAGGTAGTTCATTGTTTAGATTTTGTTACTCCCATGGATTGTAGCCTTGTTATTACAGAAGGTAGTTCATTGTTGAGATTTTGTTTCTCCAATGGATAATATCCTTGTCATTATGGAAGGTAGTTCATTTTTGAGATTTTGTTACTCCAAAGGATGATAGCCTTCTCATTATGGAAGGTAATTCATTCTTTAGATTTTGTTACTCCAATGCACGGTAGCCTTGTCATTATGGAAGGTAGTTCGCTATTGGGATTTGGTTACCCCAATGGATGGTAGCCTTGTTATTATGGAAGGTAGTTGATTTTTGATATTTTGTTACTCCAATGGATGGTAGCCTTGTCATTATGAAAGGTAGTTTGTTGTTGAGATTTTGTTACTCCAATGGATTGTATCCTTGTCAATATGGAAGGTAGTTTGTTGTTGAGATTTTGTTACTCCAATGGATGGTAGAGTTGTCATTATGGATGGTAGTTCGATGTTGAGATTTTTTAACTCCAATGAATGGTATCCTTGTCATTATGGAAGGTAGTTCATTTTTAAGATATTGTTACTCCAAGGGATGGTAGTCTTTTCATTATGGAAGGTAGTTCGTTGTTGAGATTTTGTTACTCCCATGGATTGTAGCCTTGTTATTACGGAAGGTAGTTCATTGTTGAGATTTTGTTTCTCCAATGGATGATAGCCTTGTCATTATGCAAGGTAGTTCATTTTTGATATTTTGTTACTCCAAAGGATGATATCCTTCATATTATGGAAGGTAATTCATTCTTTAGCCTAGTCATTATGGAAGGTAATCTGATTTCATGATTTTTGTACCTCCAATGGATTGTAGCCTTGTCATTATGGAAGGTAGTCTATTGGTGAGATTTTTGTTACTCCAATGGATGGTAGACTTATCATTATATAAGGTAGTGTGTTGTCGTGATTTTATTACTCTAAGGGATGGTATCCTTATCATTACGGAAGGTAGTCTATTGTCGAGATTTTTGTTACTACAATGGATGGTAGCCTTGTCATTATGGAAGGTAGTCTGTTGTCGAGATTTTTGTTACTACAATGATTGTAGCCATGTCGTTATGGAAGGTAGTCTGTTGTCGATATCTTTGTTACTCCAATGGATGGTAGCCTAGTCATTGTGGAAGGTAGTCTGCTGTCGAGATTTTTGTTACTCCATTAGATGGTAGCCTTTTAATTATGGAAGGTAGTGTGTTGTCGTTATTTTTGTTACTCCAATGGATGGTAGCCTTGTCATTATGGAAGGTAGTCTATTGTTGGGATTTTTGTTACTCCAATGGATGGTAGACTTGTCATTATAGAAGGTAGTGTGTTGTCGTGATTTATATTACTCTAAGGGATGGTAGCCTTGTCATTATGGAAGGTAGTATGTTGTCGATATCTTTGTTACTCCAATGGATGGTAGCCTTTTCATTATGGAAGGTAGTCTTTTGTCGTGAATTTTGTTACTCTAAGAGATTGTTTCCTTGTCGTTATTGAAGGTAGTCTGTTGTCGATATCTTTGTTACTCCAATGGATGGTAGCCTAGTATATATGGAAGGTAGTTTGTTGTCTAGATTTTTGTTTCTCTAAGGGATGGTAGCCTTGTCATTATGGAAGGTAGTGTGTTGTCTATATTTTTGTTATTCCAATCGATGGTAGCCTTGTCATTATGGAAGGTAGTCTGTTGTCGATATTTTTGTTACTCCAATGGATGGTAGCCTTGTCATTATGGAAGGTAGTCTATTGTCTAGATTTTTGTTACTACAATGAATGGTAGTCTTGTCATTATGGAAGGTAGTCTGTTGTCGAGATTTTTGTTACTACAATGGATTGTAGCCTTGTCATTATGGAAGGTAATCTGTTGTCGATATCTTTGTTACCCTAATGGATGGTAGCCTTGTCATTATGGAAGGTAGTGTGTTATCGATATTTTTGTTATTCCAATGGATGGTAGCCTTGTCATTATGGAAGGTAGTCTGTTGTCGAGATTTTTGTTACTCCAATGGATGGTAGCCTTGTCATTATGGAAGGTAATCTATTGTCGAGATTTTTTTTACTACAATGGATGGTAGTCTTGTCATTATGGAAGGCAGTCTGTTGTCGAGATTTTTGTTACTACAATGGATTGTAGCCTTGTCATTATGGAAGGGAGTCTATTGTCGATATTTTTGTTACTCCAATGGATGGTAGCCTAGTCATTATGGAAGGTAGTCTGTTGTCGAGATTTTAGTTACTCCAATGGATGGTAGCCTTGTCATTATGGAAGGTAGTGTATTATCGATATTTTGTATACTCAAATGGATTATACCTTTGTCATTTTGGAAGGTAGTCTCTTGTGGCTATTTGGGTTACTCCAATGATGGTACCATTGTTATTATGGAAGATAGTATATTGTTGTGATTTTTGTTACTCCAATGGATGGTAGACTTGTCATTATGCAAGGTAGTGTGTTGTTGTGATTTTTGTTACTCTAAGGGATGGTAGCCTTGTCATTATGGAAGGTAGTGTGTTGTCGATATTTTTGTTATTCCAATTAATGGTAGCCTTGTTATTATAGAAGGTAGTCTATTGTCGAGATTTTTATTACTCCAATGGATGGTAGACTTGTCATTATAGAAGGTAGTGTGTTGTCGTGATTTTTATTACTCTAAGGGATGGTAGCCTTGTCTTTATGGAAGGTAGTCTGATGTCGAGATTTTTGTTACTCTAAGGGATGGTAGCCTAGTCATTATGGATTGTAGTATGTTGTCATGATTTTTGTTACTCCAATGGATTGTAGCCTTTTCATTATGCAAAGGTAGTCTATTGTTGAGATTTTTGTAACTCCAATGGATGGTAGACTTGTCAGGTAGTGTGTTGTCGTGATTTTTATTACTCCAAGGGATGGTATCCTTATCATTATGGAAGGTAGTCTATTGTCGAGATTTTTGTTACTACAATGGATGGTAGCCTTGTTATTATGGAAGGTAGTCTGTTGTCGAGATTTTTGTTACAACAATGGATTGTAGCCATGTCGTTATGGAAGGTAGTTTGTTTTCGATATCTTTGTTACTCCAATGGATGGTAGCCTAGTCATTATGGAAGGTAGTGTGTTGTCGATATTTTTGTTATTCTAATGGATGGTAGCCTAGTCATTATGGAAGGTAGTCTGTTGTCTTGATTTTTGTTACTCCAATGGATGGTAGCCTTGTCATTATGGAAGGTAGTCTATTGTTGGGATTTTTGTTACTCCAATGGATGGTAGACTTGTCATTATAGAAGGTAGTGTGTTGTCGAGATTTTTGTTACTACAATGGAATGTAGCCTTGTCGTTATGAAAGGTAGTCTATTCTCGATATTTTTGTTACTCCAATGGATGGTAGCCTAGTCATTATGGAAGGTAGTCTGTTGTCGAGATTTTAGTTACTCCAATGTATGGTAGCCTTGTCATTATGGAAGGTAGTGTATTGTCGATATTTTGTATACTCCAATGGATTGTAGACTTGTCATTATGGAAGGTAGTCTGTTGCGGCTATTTGGGTTACTCCAATGATGGTACCCTTGTTATTATGGAAGATAGTCTATTGTTGAGATTTTTGTTACTCCAATGGATGGTAGAATTGTCATTATGCAAGGTAGTGTGTTGTTGTGATTTTTGATACTCTAAGGGATGGTAGCCTTGTCATTATGGAAGGTAGTGTGTTGTCCATATATTTGTTATTCCAATTAATGGTAGCCTTGTTATTATGGAAGGTAGTCTGTTGTCGAGATTTTTATTACTCCAATGGATGGTGGACTTGTCATTATAGAAGGTAGTGTGTTGTCGTGATTTTTATTACTCTAAGGGATGGTAGCCTTGTCTTTATGGAAGGTAGTCTGTTGTCAAGATTTTTGTTACTCCAATGGATGGTAGCCTAGTCATTTTGGAAGGTAGTCTGTTGTCATGATTTTTGTTACTCCAATGGATTGTAGCCTTGTCATTATGGAAGGTAGTCTATTGTTGAGATTTTTGTAACTCCAATGGATGGTAGAATTGTCATTATAGAAGGTAATTTGTTGTCGTGATTTTTATTACTTTAAGGGAAGGTATCCTTATCATTATGGAAGGTAGTCTATTGTCGAGATTTTTGTTACTACAATGGATGGTAGTCTTGTCATTATGGATGGTAGTCTGTTGTCGAGATTTTTGTTACTACAAAGGATTGTAGCCTTGTCGTTATGAAAGGTAGTCTATTGTTGATATTTTTGTTACTCCAATGGATGGTAGCCTAGTCATTATGGAAGGTAGTCTGTTGTCGTGATTTTAGTTACTCCAATGGATGGTAGCCTTGACATTATGGAAGGTAGTGTATTGTCGATATTTTGTATACTCCAAAGGATTGTAGCCTTGTCATTATGGAAGGTAGTCTGTTGTGGCTATTTGGGTTACTCCAATGATGGTACCCTTGTTATTATGGAAAATAGTCTATTGTTGAGATTTTTGTTACTCCAATGGATGGTAGACTTGTCATTATGCAAGGTAGTGTGTTGTCGTGATTTTTATTACTCTAAGGGATGGTAGCCTTGTCTTTATGGAAGGTAGTCTGTTGTCGATATCTTTGTTACTCCAATGGATGGTAGCCTAGTCATTATGGAAGGTAATGTGTTGTCGAAATTTTTGTTATTCTAATGGATGGTAGCCTAGTCATTATGGAAGGTAGTCTGTTTTCTTGATTTTTGTTACTCCAATGGATGGTAGCCTTGTCATTATGGAAGGTAGTCTATTGTTGGGATTATTGATACTCCAATTGATGGTAGCCTTGTCATTATAGAAGGTAGTGTGTTGTCGTGATTTTTATTACTCTAAGGGATGGTAGCCTTGTCATTATGGAAGGTAGTATATTTTCGATATCTTTGTTACTCCAATGGATGGTACCCTTTTCATTATGGAAGGTAGTCTTTTGTCGTGATTTTTGTTACTCTAAGGGATTATAGCCTTGTCGTTATTGAAGATAGTATGTTGTCGATATATTTGTTACTCCAATGGATGGTAGCCTAGTATATATGGAAGGTAGTCTGTTGTCTAGATTTTTGTTTCTCTAAGGGATGGTAGCCTTGTCATTATGGAAGGTAGTGTGTTGTCGATATTTTATTTAATCCAATGGATGGTATCCTTGTCATTATGGAAGGTAGTCTGTTGTCGAGATTTTTGTTATTCCAATGGATGGTTGCCTTTTCATTATGAAAGGTAGTCTATTGTCGAGGTTTTTGTTACTATAATAGATTTTAGCCTTATCATTATGGAAGGTAGTCTATTGTCGAGATTTTTGTTACTCCAATGGATGGTAGCCTTGTCATTATAGAAAGTAGTATATTGTCGAGATTTTTGTCACTACATTGGATGGTAGCCTTGTCATTATGGAAGGTAGTCTGTTGTCGAGATTTTTGTTACTACAAAGGATTGTAGCCTTGTTGTTATGGAAGGTAGTCTGTTGTGGATATCATTGTTACTCCAATGGATGGTAGCCTAGTCATTATGGAAGGTAGTCTGTTGTCGAGATTTTTGTTACTCTAAGGGATGATAGCCTTGTAATTTTAGAAGGTAGTATATTGTTGAGATTTTTGTCACTACAATTGATGGTAGCCTTGTCATTATGGAAGGTAGTCTGTTGTCGAGATTTTTGTTACTACAATGGATTATAGCCTTGTCGTTATGGAAGGTAGTCTGTTGTCGATATTTTTGTTACTCCAATGGATGGTAGCCTAGTCATTATGGAAGGTAGTTTGTGTACGAGATTTTAGTTACTCCAATGGATGGAAGCCTTGATATTATGGAACATAGTTTGTTGTCATGATTTTTGTTACTCTAAGGGATGGTATCCTTGTCATTATGGAAGGTAGTATGTTATCGATATCTTTGTTACTCCAATGGATGGTAGCCTTGTCATTCTGGAAGGTAGTCTATTGTTGAGATGTTTGTTACTCTAAGGTATGGTAGCCTTGTCAATATGGAACGTAGTCTGTTGTCGAGATTTTTGTTATTCCAATGGATGGTAGCCTTGTCATTATGGAAGGTAGTTTGTTGTCGAGATTTTTGTTACTCAAATTGATGGTAGCCTTGTCATTATGGATGGTAGTCTATTGTCGAGATTTTTGTTACTACAATGGATTGTAGCCTTGTCATTATGGAAGGTAGTCTGTTGTCGAGATTTTTGTTACTACAATGGATTGTAGCCTTGTCGTTATGGAAGGTAGTCTGTTGCGATATCTTTGTTACTCCAATGGATGGTAGCCTAGTCATTATGGAACGTAGTTTGTTGTCAAGATTTTTGTTATTCCAATAGATGGTAGCCTTGTCATTATGGAAGGTAATGTGTTGTCGATATTTTTGTTATTTCAATTAATGGTAGCTTTGTTATTATGGAAGGTAGTCTGTTGTCGAGATTTTTATTACTCGAATGGATGCTAGACTTCTCATTATAAAAGGTAGTGGGTTGTCGTGATTTTTATTACTCTAAGGGATGGTAGCCTTGTCTTTATGGAAGGTATTCTGTTGTCGATATCTTTGTTACTCCAATGGATGGTAGCCTAGTCATTATGGAAGGTAATGTGTTGTCGATATTTTTGTTATTCTAATGGATGGTAGCCTAGTCATTATGGAAGGTAGTCTGTTTTCTTGATTTTTGTTACTCCAATGGATGGTAGCCTTGTCATTATGGAAGGTAGTCTATATTGTTGGGATTATTGTTACTCCAATGGATGGTAGACTTGTCATTATAGAAGGTAGTGTGTTGTCGTGATTTTTATTACTCTAAGGGATGGTAGCCTTGTCATTATGGAATGTAGTATATTTTCGATATCTTTGTTACTCCAATGGATTGTAGTCTTTTCATTATTGAAGGTTGTCTTTTGTCGTGATTTTTGTTACTCTAAGGGATTATAGCCTTGTCGTTATTGAAGATACTATGTTGTCGATATCTTTGTTACTCCAATGGATGGTAGCCTAGTATATATGGAAGGTAGTCTGTTGTCGAGATTTTTGTTTCTCTAAGGGATGGTAGCCTTGCCATTATGGAAGGTAGTGTGTTATCGATATTTTATTTATTCCAATGGATGGTAGCCTTGTCATTATGGAAGGTAGTCTGTTGTTGAGATTTTTGTTACTCCAATTGATGGTAGCCTTGTCATTATGGAAGGTAGTATGTTGTAGATATCTTTGTTACTCCAATGGATGGGAGCCTTGTCATTATGGAAGGTAGTCTGTTGTCGAGATTTTTGTTATTCCAATGGATGGTAGCCTTTTCATTATGAAAGGTAGTCTATTGTCGAGGTTTTTGTTACTATAATAGATTTTAGCCTTATCATTATGGATGGTAGTCTGTTGTCGAGATTTTTGTTACTACAATGGATTGTAGCCTTGTCGTTATGGAAGGTAGTCTATTGTGGAGATTTTTGTTACTCTAATGGATGGTAGCCTAGTCATTATGGAAGGTAGTTTGTGTACGAGATTTTAGTTACTCCAATGGATGGCAGCCTTGATATTATGGAACATAGTTTGTTGTCGTGATTTTTGTTACTCTAAGGGATGGTATCCTTGTCATTGTGGAAGGTAGTATGTTATCGATATCTTTGTTACTCCAATGGATGGTAGCCTTGTCATTCTGGAAGGTAGTCTATTGTCGAGATTTTTGTTACTCTAAGGTATGGTAGCCTTGTCAATATGGAACGTAGTCTGTTATCGAGATTTTTGTTATTCCAATGGATGGTAGCCTTGTCATTATGGAAGGTAGTCTGTTGTCGAGAATTTTTTTACTCCAATGGATGGTAGCCTTGTCATTATGGATGGTAGTCTATTGTCGAGATTTTTGAAACTCCAATGGATGGTAGCCTTGTCATTATGGAAGGTAGTCTGTTGTCGAGATTTTAGTTACTCCAATGGATGGTAGCCTTGTCATTATGGAAGGTAGTCTGTTGCCGAGATTTTTTATACTCTAATGGATTATATCCTTGTCATTATGGAAGGTAGTCTCTTGTGGATATTTTGGTTACTCCAATGATGGCACCCTTTTCATTATGAAAGGTAGTCTGTTGTCGAAATTTTTGATACTACAATGGATGGTAGACTTGTCATTATCGAAGGTAGTCTGTTGTCGCGGTTTCTATTACTCAAATGGATGGTAGCCTTGTCATTATGGAAGGTAGTTTATTGTCGACATTTTTTTACTACAATGGATGGTATCCTTGTCGTTATGGAAGGTAGTCTATTGTCGAGATTTTATTTACTCCAATTGATGGTAGCCTTGTCATTATGGAAGGTAGTCTGTTGTTGATATCTTTGTTTCTCCAATGGATGGTAGCCTTGTCATTATATAAGGTAGTGTGTTGTCGAGATTTCTGTTACTCCAATGGATGGTAGACTTGTTATTATTGAAGGTAGTATTTTGTATAGGTTTTTTTAACTACAATGGATGGTAGCCTTGTCATTATGGATGGTAGTCTGTTGCCGAGATTTTTTATACTCCAATGGATTATATCCTTGTCATTATGGAAGGTAGTCTCTTGTGGATATTTTGGTTAATCCGATGATGGCACCCTTGTCATTATGGAAGGTAGTCTGTTGTCGAAATTTTTGATACTACAATGGATGGTAGACTTGTCATTATCGAGGTAGTCTGTTGTCGAGATTTTTGTTACTCCAATGGATGGTGGCCTTGTCATTATGGAAGGTAGTTTATTGTCGACATTTTTTTACTACAATGGATGGTATCCTTGTCGTTATGGAAGGTAGTCTATTGTCGAGAGTTTATTTACTCCAATTGATGGTAGCCTTGTCATTATGGAAGGTAGTCTGTTGTTGATATCTTTGTTACTCCAATGGATGGTAGCCTTGTCATTATGTAAGGTAGTCTATTATCGAGATTTCTGTTACTCCAATGGATGGTAGATTTGTCATTATGGAAGTTAGTCTGTTGTCGTGATTTCTGTTACTCCAATGGATGGTAGCCTTGTCATTATGGAAGGTAGTTTATTGTCGAGATTCTTGTTATTCTAATGGATGGTAGCCTTGTCATTATGGAAGGTAGTCTGTTGTCGAGATTTGTGTTACTCCAATTGATGGTAGCCTTGTCATTATGGAAGGTAGTCTATTGTCGAGATTTTTGTTACTACAATGGATGGTAGCCTTGTCGTTATGGAAGGTAGTTTGTTTTCGATATCTTTGTTACTCCAATGGATGGTTGCCTAGTCATTATGGAAGGTAGTCTGTTGTCGAGATTTTTGTTACTCTAAGGGATGGTAGCCTTGTCATTATGGAACATAGTTTGTTGTAAGGATTTTTGTTACTCCAATGGATGGAAGCCTTGTCATTATGAAATGTAGCCTATTGTCGATATTTTTCTTACTATAATAGATTGAAGCCTTGTCATTATGGAAGGTAGTCTATTGTCGAAATTTTTGATACTCCAATGGATGGTAGCCTTGTCATTATGGAAGGTAGTCTTTTGTCGAGATTTTTGTTACTACAATAAATTGTAGCCTTGTCGTTATAGAAAGTAGTATGTTGTCGATATCTTTGTTACTACAATGGATGGTAGCCTAGTCACTATAGAAGGTAGTCTGTTGTCGAGATTTTAGTTACTCCAATGGATGGTAGCCTTGTCATTATGGAAGGTAGTCTGTTGCCGAGATTTTTTATACTCTAATGGAATATATCCTTGTCATTATGGAAGGTAGTCTCTTGTGGATATTTTGGTTACTCCAATGATGGCACCCTTGTCATTATGAAAGGTAGTTTGTTGTCGAAATTTTTGTTACTACAATGGATGGTAGACTTGTCATTATCAAAGGTAGTCTATTGTCGAGATTTCTGTTACTCCAATGGATGGTAGCCTTGTCATTATGGAAGGTAGTTTATTGTTGAAATTTTTTTACTACAGTGCATGTTATCCTTGTCGTTATGGAAGGTAGTCTATTGTCGAGATTTTATTTACTCCAATTGATGGTAGCCTTGTCATTATGGAAGGTAGTCTGTTGTTGATATCTTTGTTACTCCAATGGATGGTAGCCTTGTCATAATGTAAGGTAGTGTGTTGTTGAGATTTCTGTTACTCCATTGGATGGTAGCCTTGTCATTATGGAAGTTAGTCTGTTTCCGTGAATTTTGTTACTCTAATGGATGGTAACCTTGTCATTATGGAAGGTAGTCTTTTGTATAGATTTTTGTTACTACAATGGATGGTAGCCTTGTCATTATGGAAGGTAGTCTGCTGCCGAGATTTTTTATACTCCAATGGATTATATCCTTGTCATTATGGAAGGTAGTCTCTTGTGGATATTTTGGTTACTCCAATGATGACACCCTTGTCATTATGGAAGGTAGTTTGTTGTCGAAATTTTTTATACTACAATGGATGGTAGAGTTGTTATTATCGAGGTAGTCTGTTGTCGAGATTTCTGTTACTCCAATGGATGGTGGCCTTGTCATTATGGAAGGTACTTAATTGTCGACATTTTTTTACTACAATGGATGGTATCCTTGTCATTATGGAAGGTAGTCTGTTGTCGAGATTTTTGTTATTCCAATGGATGGTAGCCTTTTCATTATGAAAGGTAGTCTATTGTCGAGGTTTTTGTTACTATAATAGATTTTAGCCTTATCATTATGGAAGGTAGTCTATTGTCGAGATTTTTGTTTCTCCAATGGATGGTAGCCTTGTCATTATAGAAAGTAGTATATTGTCGAGATTTTTGTCACTACATTGGATGGTAGCCTTGTCATTATGGAAAGTAGTCTGTTGTCGAGATTTTTGTTACTACAAAGGATTGTAGCCTTGTTGTTATGGAAGGTAGTCTGTTGTGGATATCATTGTTACTTCAATGGATGGTAGCCTAGTCATTATGGAAGGTAGTCTGTTGTCGAGATTTTTGTTACTCTAAGGGATGATAGCCTTGTCATTTTAGAAAGTAGTATATTGTTGAGATTTTTGTCACTACAATTGATGGTAGCCTTGTCATTATGGAAGGTAGTCTGTTGTCGAGATTTTTGTTACTACAATGGATTGTAGCCTTGTCGTTATGGAAGGTAGTCTATTGTGGAGATTTTTGTTACTCTAATGGATGGTAGCCTAGTCATTATGGAAGGTAGTTCGTGTACGAGATTTTAGTTACTCCAATGGATGGCAGCCTTGATATTATGGAACATAGTTTGTTGTCGTGATTTTTGTTACTCTAAGGGATGGTATCCTTGTCATTGTGGAAGGTAGTATGTTATCGATATCTTTGTTACTCCAATGGATGGTAGCCTTGTCATTCTGGAAGGTAGTCTATTGTCGAGATTTTTGTTACTCTAAGGTATGGTAGCCTTGTCAATATGGAACGTAGTCTGTTATCGAGATTTTTGTTATTCCAATGGATGGTAGCCTTGTCATTATGGAAGGTATTCTGTTGTCGAGATTTTTTTTACTCCAATGGATGGTAGCCTTGTCATTATAGATGGTAGTCTATTGTCGAGATTTTTGAAACTCCAATGGATGGTAGCCTTGTCATAATGGAAGGTAGTCTGTTGTCGAGACTTTAGTTACTCCAATGGATGGTAGCCTTGTCATTATGGAAGGTAGTCTGTTGCCGAGATTTTTTATACTCTAATGGATTATATCCTTGTCATTATGGAAGGTAGTCTCTTGTGGATATTTTGGTTACTCCAATGATGGCACCCTTGTCATTATGAAAGGTAGTCTGTTGTCGAAATTTTTGATACTACAATGGATGGTAGACTTGTCATTATCGAAGGTAGTCTGTTGTCGCGGTTTCTATTACTCAAATGGATGGTAGCCTTGTCATTATGGAAGGTAGTTTATTGTCGACATTTTTTTACTACAATGGATGGTATCCTTGTCGTTATGGAAGGTAGTCTATTGTCGAGATTTTATTTACTCCAATTGATGGTAGCCTTGTCATTATGGAAGGTAGTATGTTGTTGATATCTTTGTTTCTCCAATGGATGGTAGCCTTGTCATTATGTAAGGTAGTGTGTTGTCGAGATTTCTGTTACTCCAATGGATGGTAGACTTGTTATTATTGAAGGTAGTCTTTTGTATAGGTTTTTTTAACTACAATAGATGGTAGCCTTGTCATTATGGAAGGTAGTCTGTTGCCGATATTTTTTATACTCCAATGGATTATATCCTTGTCATTATGGAAGGTAGTCTCTTGTGGATATTTTGGTTAATCCGATGATGGCACCCTTGTCATTATGGAAGGTAGTCTGTTGTCGAAATTTTTGATACTACAATGGATGGTAGACTTGTCATTATCGAGGTAGTCTGTTGTCGAGATTTCTGTTACTCCAATGGATGGTAGCCTTTTCATTATGAAAGGTAGTCTATTGTCGAGGTTTTTTTACTACAATGGATGGTATCCTTGTCGTTATGGAAGGTAGTCTATTGTCGAGATTTTATTTACTCCAATTGATGGTAGCCTTGTCATTATGGAAGGTAGTCTGTTGTTGATATCTTTATTACTCCAATGGATGGTAGCCTTGTCATTATGTAAGGTAGTCTATTATCGAGATTTCTGTTACTCCAATGGATGGTAGATTTGTCATTATGGAAGTTAGTCTGTTGTCGTGATTTTTGTTACTCCAATGGATGGTAGCCTTGTCATTATGGAAGGTAGTTTATTGTCGAGATTCTTGTTATTCTAATGGATGGTAGCCTTGTCATTATGGAAGGTAGTCTGTTGTCGAGATTTGTGTTACTCCAATTGATGGTAGCCTTGTCATTATGGAAGGTAGTCTATTGTCAAGATTTTTGTTACTACAATGGATGGTAGCCTTGTCGTTATGGAAGGTAGTTTGTTTTCGATATCTTTGTTACTCCAATGGATGGTTGCCTAGTCATTATGGAAGGTAGTCTGTTGTCGAGATTTTTGTTACTCTAAGGGATGGCAGCCTTGTCATTATGGAACATAGTTTGTTGTCAAGATTTTTGTTACTCCAATGGATGGAAGCCTTGTCATTATGAAATGTAGCCTATTGTCGATATTTTTGTTACTATAATAGATTGAAGCCTTGTCATTATGGAAGGTAGTCTATTGTCGAAATTTTTGATACTCCAATGGATGGTAGCCTTGTCATTATGGAAGGTAGTCTTTTGTCGAGATTTTTGTTACTACAATAAATTGTAGCCTTGTCGTTATAGAAAGTAGTATGTTGTCGATATCTTTGTTACTACAATGGATGGTAGCCTAGTCACTATAGAAGGTAGTCTGTTGTCGAGATTTTAGTTACTCCAATGGATCGTAGCCTTGTCATTATGGAAGGTAGTTTGTTGCTGAGATTTTTTATACTCTAATGGAATATATCCTTGTCATTATGGAAGGTAGTCTCTTGTGGATATTTTGGTTACTCCAATGATGGCACCCTTGTCATTATGAAAGGTAGTTTGTTGTCGAAATTTTTGTTACTACAATGGATGGTAGACTTGTCATTATCAAAGGTAGTCTGTTGTCGAGATTTCGTTTACTCCAATGGATGGTAGCCTTGTCATTATGGAAGGTAGTTTATTGTTGAAATTTTTTTACTACAGTGCATGTTATCCTTGTCGTTATGGAAGGTAGTCTATTGTCGAGATTTTATTTACTCCAATTGATGGTAGCCTTGTCATTATGGAAGGTAGTCTGTTGTTGATATCTTTGTTACTCCAATGGATGGTAGCCTTGTCATAATGTAAGGTAGTGTGTTGATGAGATTTCTGTTACTCCATTGGATGGTAGCCTTGTCATTATGGAAGTTAGTCTGTTTCCGTGAATTTTGTTACTCTAATGGATGGTAGCCTTGTCATTATGGAAGGTAGTCTTTTGTATAGATTTTTGTTACTACAATGGATGGTAGCCTTGTCATTATGGAAGGTAGTCTGCTGCCGAGATTTTTTATACTCCAATGGATAATATCCTTGTCATTATGGAAGGTAGTCTCTTGTGGATATTTTGGTTACTCCAATGATGGCACCCTTGTCATTATGGAAGGTAGTTTGTTGTCGAAATTTTTTATACTACAATGGATGGTAGAGTTGTCATTATCGAGGTAGTCTGTTGTCGAGATTTCTGTTACTCCAATGGATGGTGGCCTTGTCATTATGGAAGGTACTTAATTGTCGACATTTTTTTACTACAATGGATGGTATCCTTGTCAATATGGAAGGTAGTCTATTGTTGAGATTTTATTTACTGCAATTGATGGTAGCCTTGTCATTATGGAAGGTAGTCTGTTGTTGATATCTTTGTTACTCCAATGGATGGTAGCCTTGTCATTATGTAAGGTAGTTTGTTGTCGAGATTTCTGTTACTCTAATGGATGGTAGCCTTGTCATTATGGAAGTTAGTCTATTGTCGTGATTTTTGTTACTCTAATGGATGGAAGCCTTGTCATTATGGAAGGTAGTCTTTTTTATATATTTTTGTTACTACAATGGATGGTAGCCTTTTCATTATGGAAGGAAGTTTGTTGCCGAGATTTTTTATACTCCAATGGATTATATCCTTGTCATTATGGAAGGTAGTCTCTTGTGGATATTTTGGTTACTCCAATGATGGCACCCTTGTCATTATGGAAGGTTGTCTGTTGTCGAGATTTTTGTTACTACAATGGATTGTAGCCTTGTCGTTATGGAAGGTAGTCTATTGTGGAGATTTTTGTTACTCTAATGGATGGTAGCCTAGTCATTATGGAAGGTAGTTTGTGTACGAGATTTTAGTTACTCCAATGGATGGCAGCCTTGATATTATGGAACATAGTTTGTTGTCGTGATTTTTGTTACTCTAAGGGATGGTATCCTTGTCATTGTGGAAGGTAGTATGTTATCGATATCTTTGTTACTCCAATGGATGGTAGCCTTGTCATTCTGGAAGGTAGTCTATTGTCGAGATTTTTGTTACTCTAAGGTATGGTAGCCTTGTCAATATGGAACGTAGTCTGTTATCGAGATTTTTGTTATTCCAATGGATGGTAGCCTTGTCATTATGGAAGGTAGTCTGTTGTCGAGATTTTTTTTACTCCAATGGATGGTAGCCTTGTCATTATAGATGGTAGTCTATTGTCGAGATTTTTGAAACTCCAATGGATGGTAGCCTTGTCATAATGGAAGGTAGTCTGTTGTCGAGACTTTAGTTACTCCAATGGATGGCAGCCTTGTCATTATGGAAGGTAGTCTGTTGCCGAGATTTTTTATACTCTAATGGATTATATCCTTGTCATTATGGAAGGTAGTCTCTTGTGGATATTTTGGTTACTCCAATGATGGCACCCTTGTCATTATGAAAGGTAGTCTGTTGTCGAAATTTTTGATACTACAATGGATGGTAGACTTGTCATTATCGAAGGTAGTCTGTTGTCGCAGTTTCTATTACTCAAATGGATGGTAGCCTTGTCATTATGGAAGGTAGTTTATTGTCGACATTTTTTTACTACAATGGATGGTATCCTTGTCGTTATGGAAGGTAGTCTATTGTCGAGATTTTATTTACTCCAATTGATGGTAGCCTTGTCATTATGGAAGGTAGTCTGTTGTTGATATCTTTGTTTCTCCAATGGATGGTAGCCTTGTCATTATGTAAGGTAGTGTGTTGTCGAGATTTCTGTTACTCCAATGGATGGTAGACTTGTTATTATTGAAGGTAGTCTTTTGTATAGGTTTTTTTAACTACAATGGATGGTAGCCTTGTCATTATGGAAGGTAGTCTGTTGCCGAGATTTTTTATACTCCAATGGATTATATCCTTGTCATTATGGAAGGTAGTCTCTTGTGGATATTTTGGTTAATCCGATGATGGCACCCTTGTCATTATGGAAGGTAGTCTGTTGTCGAAATTTTTGATAATACAATGGATGGTAGACTTGTCATTATCGAGGTAGTCTGTTGTCGAGATTTCTGTTACTCCAATGGATGGTGGCCTTGTCATTATGGAAGGTAGTTTCTTGTCGACATTTTTTTACTACAATGGATGGTATCCTTGTCGTTATGGAAGGTAGTCTATTGTCGAGATTTTATTTACTCCAATTGATGGTAGCCTTGTCATTATGGAAGGTAGTCTGTTGTTGATATCTTTGTTACTCCAATGGATGGTAGCCTTGTCATTATGTAAGGTAGTCTATTATCGAGATTTCTGTTACTCCAATTGATGGTAGATTTGTCATTATGGAAGTTAGTCTGTTGTCGTGATTTTTGTTACTCCAATGGATGGTAGCCTTGTCATTATGGAAGGTAGTTTATTGTCGAGATTCTTGTTATTCTAATGGATGGTAGCCTTGTCATTATGGAAGGTAGTCTGTTGTCGAGATTTGTGTTACTCCAATTGATGGTAGCCTTGTCATTATGGAAGGTAGTCTATTGTCAAGATTTTTGTTACTACAATGGATGGTAGCCTTGTCGTTATGGAAGGTAGTTTGTTTTCGATATCTTTGTTACTCCAATGGATGGTTGCCTAGTCATTATGGAAGGTAGTCTGTTGTCGAGATTTTTGTTACTCTAAGGGATGGTAGCCTTGTCATTATGGAACATAGTTTGTTGTCAAGATTTTTGTTACTCCAATGGATGGAAGCCTTGTCATTATGAAATGTAGCCTATTGTCGATATTTTTGTTACTATAATAGTTTGAAGCCTTGTCATTATGGAAGGTAGTCTATTTTCGAAATTTTTGATACTCCAATGGATGGTAGCCTTGTCATTATGGAAGGTAGTCTTTTGTCGAGATTTTTGTTACTACAATAAATTGTAGCCTTGTCGTTATAGAAAGTAGTATGTTGTCGATATCTTTGTTACTACAATGGATGGTAGCCTAGTCACTATAGAAGGTAGTCTGTTGTCGAGATTTTAGTTACTCCAATGGATCGTAGCCTTGTCATTATGGAAGGTAGTCTGTTGCTGAGATTTTTTATACTCTAATGGAATATATCCTTGTCATTATGGAAGGTAGTCTCTTGTGGATATTTTGGTTACTCCAATGATGGCACCCTTGTCATTATGAAAGGTAGTTTGTTGTCAAAATTTTTGATACTACAATGGATGGTAGACTTGTCATTATCGAAGGTAGTCTGTTGTCGCGGTTTCTATTACTCAAATGGATGGTAGCCTTGTCATTATGGAAGGTAGTTTATTGTCGACATTTTTTTACTACAATGGATGGTATCCTTGTCGTTATGGAAGGTAGTCTATTGTCGAGATTTTATTTACTCCAATTGATGGTAGCCTTGTCATTATGGAAGGTAGTCTGTTGTTGATATCTTTGTTTCTCCAATGGATGGTAGCCTTGTCATTATGTAAGGTAGTGTGTTGTCGAGATTTCTGTTACTCCAATGGATGGTAGACTTGTTATTATTGAAGGTAGTCTTTTGTATAGGTTTTTTTAACTACAATGGATGGTAGCCTTGTCATTATGGAAGGTAGTCTGTTGCCGAGATTTTTTATACTCCAATGGATTATATCCTTGTCATTATGGAAGGTAGTCTCTTGTGGATATTTTGGTTAATCCGATGATGGCACCCTTGTCATTATGGAAGGTAGTCTGTTGTCGAAATTTTTGATACTACAATGGATGGTAGACTTGTCATTATCGAGGTAGTCTGTTGTCGAGATTTCTGTTACTCCAATGGATGGTGGCCTTGTCATTATGGAAGGTAGTTTCTTGTCGACATTTTTTTACTACAATGGATGGTATCCTTGTCGTTATGGAAGGTAGTCTATTGTCGAGATTTTATTTACTCCAATTGATGGTAGCCTTGTCATTATGGAAGGTAGTCTGTTGTTGATATCTTTGTTACTCCAATGGATGGTAGCCTTGTCATTATGTAAGGTAGTCTATTATCGAGATTTCTGTTACTCCAATTGATGGTAGATTTGTCATTATGGAAGTTAGTCTGTTGTCGTGATTTTTGTTACTCCAATGGATGGTAGCCTTGTCATTATGAAAGGTAGTTTATTGTCGAGATTCTTGTTATTCTAATGGATGGTAGCCTTGTCATTATGGAAGGTAGTCTGTTGTCGAGATTTGTGTTACTCCAATTGATGGTAGCCTTGTCATTATGGAAGGTAGTCTATTGTCAAGATTTTTGTTACTACAATGGATGGTAGCCTTGTCGTTATGGAAGGTAGTTTGTTTTCGATATCTTTGTTACTCCAATGGATGGTTGCCTAGTCATTATGGAAGGTAGTCTGTTGTCGAGATTTTTGTTACTCTAAGGGATGGTAGCCTTGTCATTATGGAACATAGTTTGTTGTCAAGATTTTTGTTACTCCAATGGATGGAAGCCTTGTCATTATGAAATGTAGCCTATTGTCGATATTTTTGTTACTATAATAGATTGAAGCCTTGTCATTATGGAAGGTAGTCTATTGTCGAAATTTTTGATACTCCAATGGATGGTAGCCTTGTCATTATGGAAGGTAGTCTTTTGTCGAGATTTTTGTTACTACAATAAATTGTAGCCTTGTCGTTATAGAAAGTAGTATGTTGTCGATATCTTTGTTACTACAATGGATGGTAGCCTAGTCACTATAGAAGGTAGTCTGTTGTCGAGATTTTAGTTACTCCAATGGATCGTAGCCTTGTCATTATGGAAGGAAGTCTGTTGATGAGATTTTTTATACTCTAATGGAATATATCCTTGTCATTATGGAAGGTAGTCTCTTGTGGATATTTTGGTTACTCCAATGATGGCACCCTTGTCATTATGAAAGGTAGTTTGTTGTCGAAATTTTTGTTACTACAATGGATGGTAGACTTGTCATTATCAAAGGTAGTCTGTTGTCGAGATTTCTGTTACTCCAATGGATGGTAGCCTTGTCATTATGGAAGGTAGTTTATTGTTGAAATTTTTTTACTACAGTGCATGTTATCCTTGTCGTTATGGAAGGTAGTCTATTGTCGAGATTTTATTTACTCCAATTGATGGTAGCCTTGTCATTATGGAAGGTAGTCTGTTGTTGATATCTTTGTTACTCCAATGGATGGTAGCCTTGTCATAATGTAAGGTAGTGGGTTGTTGAGATTTCTGTTACTCCATTGGATGGTAGCCTTGTCATTATGGAAGGTAGTCTGTTGTTGATATCTTTGTTACTCCAATGGATGGTAGCCTTGTCATAATGTAAGGTAGTGTGTTGTTGAGATTTCTGTTACTCCATTGGATGGTAGCCTTGTCATTATGGAAGTTAGTCTGTTTCCGTGAATTTTGTTACTCTAATGGATGGTAGCCTTGTCATTATGGAAGGTAGTCTTTTGTATAGATTTTTGTTACTACAATGGATGGTAGCCTTGTCATTATGGAAGGTAGTCTGCTGCCGAGATTTTTTATACTCCAATGGATTATATCCTTGTCATTATGGAAGGTAGTCTCTTGTGGATATTTTGGTTACTCCAATGATGGCACCCTTGTCATTATGGAAGGTAGTTTGTTGTCGAAATTTTTTATACTACAAAGGATGGTAGAGTTGTCATTATCTTGGTAGTCTGTTGTCGAGATTTCTGTTACTCCAATGGATGGTGGCCTTGTCATTATGGAAGGGACTTAATTGTCGACATTTTTTTACTACAATGGATGGTATCCTTGTCATTATGGAAGGTAGTCTATTGTTGAGATTTTATTTACTCCAATTGATGGTAGCCTTGTCATTATGGAAGGTAGTCTGTTGTTGATATCTTTGTTACTCCAATGGATGGTAGCCTTGTCATTATGTAAGGTAGTTTGTTGTCGAGATTTCTGTTACTCTAATGGATGGTAGCCTTGTCATTATGGAAGTTAGTCTATTGTCGTGATTTTTGTTACTCTAATGGATGGAAGCCTTGTCATTATGGAAGGTAGTCTTTTTTATATATTTTTGTTACTACAATGGATGGTAGCCTTTTCATTATGGAAGGAAGTTTGTTGCCGAGATTTTTTATACTCCAATGGATTATATCCTTGTCATTATGGAAGGTAGTCTTTTATGGATATTTTGGTTACTCCAATGATGGCACCCTTGTCATTATGGAAGGTAGTCTGTTGTCGAAATTTTTGATTTTACAATGGATGGTAGACTTGTCATTATCGAGGTAGTCTATTGTCGAGATTTTTGTTATTCCAATGGATGGTAGCCTTGTCATTATGGAAGTTAGTTTATTGTCGGCATTTTTTACTACAATGGATGGTATCCTTGTCGTTATGTAAGGTAGTCTATTGTCAAGATTTTATTTACTCCAATTGATGGTAGCCTTGTCATTATGGAAGGTAGTCTGTTGTTATTATCTTTGTTACTCCAACGGATGGTAGCCTTGTCATTATGTAAGGTAATCTGTTGTTGAGATTTCTGTTACTCAAATGGATGGTAGCCTTGTCATTATGGAAGTTAGTCTGTTGTCGTGATTTTTGTTACTCTAATGGATGGTAGCCTTGTCATTATGGAAGGTAGTATATTGTCCAGATTTTTGTTACTACAATGGATGGTAGCCTTATCATTGTGGAAGGTAGTCTATTGTCCAGATTTATGTTACTGCATTTGATGGTGGCCTTGTCATTTTAGAAGGTAGTCTATCTTTGTGATTTCTGTTACTCCAATGGATGGCAGCCTTGTCATTAAGGACGGTAGTCTGTTGTTCAGATTTTTGTTACTCCAATGGATTGTAGCCTTATATTATGGAAGGTAGTCTATTGTCGATATTTTTGTTAATCCATTGGATGGTAGCCTTGTCATTATGGAAGGTAGTGTGTTTCTGATATTTTTGTTATTCCAATGGATGGTAGCGTAGTCATTATGGAAGGTAGTCTGTTGTCTAGATTTTTGTTACTCTAAGGGATGGTAGCATTGTAATTATGAAAGGTAGTCTGTTGTCGAGATTTTTGTTATTCCATTGAATGGTAGCCTTTTCATTATGAAAGGTAGTTTGTTGTCGAGATTTTTGTTACTCCAATGGATGGTAGCCTTGCCATTATAGAAAGTAGTATATTTTCGATATCTTTATTACTCCAATGGATGGTAGCCTAGTCATTATGGAAGGTAGTCTGTTGTCAAAATTTTTGTTACTCTAAGGGATGGTAGCCTTGTCATTATAGAAGGTAGTATATTGTTGAGATTTTTGTCACTACAATGGATGGTATCCTTGTTATTATAGAAGGTAGTATATTGTTGAGATTTTTGTCACTACAATGGATTGTAGCCTTGTCGTTATGCAAGGTAGTCTGTTGTTGATATCCTTGTTACTCCAATGGATGGTAACCTAGTCATTATGGAAGGTAGTTTATGTACGAGATTTTAGTTACTCCAATGGATGGTAGCCTTGTGATTATGGAAGGTAGTCTATTGTCGTGATTTTTATTACTCTAAGGGATCGTAGCCTTGTCAATATGGAAGGTAGTATGTTGTCGAGATCTTTGGTACTCCAATGTATGGTAGCCTTGTCATTATGTAAGGTAGTCTGTTGTCGAGATTTCTGTTACTCCAATTGATGGTAGCCTTGTCATTATGGAATTTAGTCTGTTGTCGTGATTTTTGTTACTCTAATGGATGGTAGCCTTATCATTATGGAAGGTAGTCTGTTGTCCAGATTTTTGTTTATATAATAATATGAAGCCTTGTCATTATGGAAGGTAGCCTATTGTCGAGATTTTTGATACTCGAATGGATGGTACCCTTGTCATTATGGAAGGTAGTCTGTTGTCGAGATTTTTGTTACTACAATGGATTGTAGCCTTGTCGTTATGGAAATTAGTATGTTGTCAATATCTTTGTTACTCCAATGGATGGTAGCCTAGTCATTATAGAAGGTAGTTTGTTGTCGAGATTTTTGTTACTCCAATGGATGGTAGCCTTGCCAGTATAGATAGTAGTATATTATCGATATCTTTGTTACTCCAATGGATGGTAGCCTAGTCATTATGGAAGGTAGTCTGTTGTCGAAATTTTTGTTACACTAAGGGATGGTAGCCTTGTCATTATAGAAGGAAGTATATTGTTGAGATTTTTGTCACTACAATGGATGGTATCCTTGTTATTATAAAAGGTAGTATATTGTTGAGATTTTTGTCACTACAATGGATTGTAGCCTTGTCGTTATGGAAGGTAGTCTGTTGTTGATATCCTTGTTACTCCAATGGATGGTAACCTAGTCATTATGGAAGGTAGTTTATGTACGAGATTTTAGTTACTCCAATGGATGGTAGCCTTGTGATTATGGAAGGTAGTCTATTGTCGTGATTTTTATTACTCTAAGGGATCGTAGCCTTGTCAATATGGAAGGTAGTATGTTGTCGAGATCTTTGGTACTCCAATGTATGGTAGCCTTATCATTATGTAAGGTAGTCTGTTGTCGAGATTTCTGTTACTCCAATTGATGGTAGCCTTGTCATTATGGAATTTAGTCTGTTGTCGTGATTTTTGTTACTCTAATGGATGGTAGCCTTATAATTATGGAAGGTAGTCTGTTGTCCAGATTTTTGTTTATATAATAATATGAAGCCTTGTCATTATGGAAGGTAGTCTATTGTCGAGATTTTTGATACTCGAATGGATGGTACCCTTGTCATTATGGAAGGTAGTCTGTTGTCGAGATTTTTGTTACTACAATGGATTGTAGCCTTGTCATTATGAAAATTAGTATGTTGTCAATATCTTTGTTACTCCAATGGATGGTAGCCTAGTCATTATAGAAGGTAGTTTGTTGTCGAGATTTTTGTTACTCCAATGGATGGTAGCCTTGCCAGTATAGAAAGTAGTATATTATCGATATCTTTATTACTCCAATGGATGGTAGCCTAGTCATTATGGAAGGTAGTCTGTTGTCGAAATTTTTGTTACACTAAGGGATGGTAGCCTTGTCATTATAGAAGGAAGTATATTGTTGAGATTTTTGTCACTACAATGGATGGTATCCTTGTTATTATAAAAGGTAGTATATTGTTGAGATTTTTGTCACTACAATGGATTGTAGCCTTATCGTTATGGAAGGTCGTCTGTTGTTGATATCCTTGTTACTCCAATGGATGGTAACCTAGTCATTATGGAAGGTAGTTTGTGTACGAGATTTTAGTTACTCCAATGGATGGTAGCCTTGTGATTATGGAAGGTAGTCTATTGTCATGATTTTTATTACTCTAAGGGATCGTAGCGTTGTCATTATGGAAGGTAGTATGTTGTCAAGATTTTTGTTACAACAATGGATGGTAGCTTTGTCATTATGGAAGGTAGTTTGTTGTTGATATCTATGTTACTCCAATGTATGGTAGCCTTGTCATTATGTAAGGTAGTTTGTTGTCGAGATTTCTGTTACTCCAATGGATGGTAGCCTTGTCATTATGGAATTTAGTCTGTTGTCGTGAATTTTGTTACTCTAATGGATGGTAGCCTTGTCATTATTGAAGGTAGTATGTTGTCCAGATTTTTGTTACTACAATGGATGGTAGCCTTGTCATTATGGAAGGTAGTCTATTGTCGAGATTTGTGTTACTACAATGGATGGTAGCCTTGTCATTTTGGAAGGTAGTCTGTCTTTATGATTTCAGTTACTCCAATGGATGGTAGCCTTGTCATTAAGGACGATAGTCTGTTGTTCATATTTTTGTTACTCCAATGGATGGTAGACTTGTCATTATGGAAGGTAGTCAGTTGTCAAGATTTTTGTTACTACAATGGATTGTAGCCTTGTCGTTATGGAAGGTAGTCTGTTGTCGATATCTTTGTTACTCCAATGGATGGTAGCCTAGTCATTATGGAAGGTAGTCTATTGTCGATATTTTTGTTAATCCATTGGATGGCAGCCTTGTCATTATGGAAGGTAGTGTGTTTCCTGATATTTTTGTTATTCCAATGGATGGTAGCCTAGTCATTATGGAAGGTAGTCTATTGTCGAGATTTTTTTTACTCCAATGGATAGTGGCCTTGTAATTATGGAAGGTAGTATGTTGTAGATATCTTTGTTACTCCAATGGATGGTAGCCTTGTCATTATGGAAGGTAGTCTGTTGTCTAGATCTTTGTTACTCTAAGGGATGGTAGCATTGTCATTATGGAAGGTAGTTTGTTGTCGAGATTTTTGTTATTCCATTGGATGGTATCCTTTTCATTATGAAAGGTAGTCTGTTATCGATATTTTTGTTACTCCAATGGATGGTAGCCTTGCCATTATAGAAAGTAGTATATTGTCGATATATTTGTCACTACAATGGATGGTAGCCTTGTCAATATGAAAGGTAGTCTATTGTCGAGATTTTTGTTACTACAATAGATTGTAGCCTTGTCGTTATGGAAGTTAGTTTTTTGTCGATATCTTTATTACTCCAATGGATGGTAGTCTAGTCATTATGGAAGGTAGTCTGTTGTTGAGATTTTTGTTACTCAAAGGGATGGTAGCCTTGTCATTATAGAAGGTAGTATATTGTTGATATTTTTGTCACTACAATGGATTGTAACCTTGTCGTTATGGAAGGTAGTCTGTTGTTGATATCCTTGTTAATCCAATGGATGGTAACCTAGTCATTATGGAAGGTAGTTTGTGTACGAGATTTTAGTTACTCCAATGGATGGTAGCCTTGTGATTATGGAATGTAGTCTATTGTCGTGATTTTTTTTACTCTAAGGGATCGTAGCCTTGTCAATATGGAAGGTAGTATGTTATCGATATCTTTGTTACTATAATGGATGGTAGCCTTGTCATTATGGAAGGTAGTCTGTTGTCAAGATTTTTATTACTCTAAGGGATGGTAGCCTTGTCATTATGGAACGTAGTCTATTGCCGAGATTTGTGTTATTCCAATGGATGGTAGCATTGTCATTATAAAAGGTATTATATTATCGAGATTTTTGTCACTCCAATGGATGGTAGCCTTGTGATTATGGAAGGTAGTCTATTGTCGTGATTTTTATTACTCTAAGGGATCGTAGCCTTGTCATTATGGAAGGTAGTATGTTGTCGAGATTTTTGTTACAACAATGGATGGTAGCTTTGTCATTGAGGAAGGTAGTTTGTTGTTGATATCTTTGTTACTCCAATGTATGGTAGCCTTGTCATTATGTAAGGTAGTTTGTTGTCGAGATTTATGTTACTCCAATGGATGGTAGCCTTGTCATTATGGAATTTAGTCTGTTGTCGTGAATTTTGTTACTCTAATGGATGGTAGCCTTGTCATTATTGAAGGTAGTATGTTGTCCAGATTTTTGTTACTACAATGGATGGTAGCCTTGTCATTATGGAAGGTAGTCTATTGTCGAGATTTGTGTTACTACAATGGATGGTAGCCTTGTCATTTTGGAAGGTAGTCTGTCTTTATGATTTCAGTTACTCCAATGGATGGTAGCCTTGTCATTAAGGACGATAGTCTGTTGTTCATATTTTTGTTACTCCAATGGATGGTAGACTTGTCATTATGGAAGGTAGTCTGTTATCGATATTTTTGTTACTCCAATGGATGGTAGCCTTGCCATTATAGAAAGTAGTATATTGTCGATATATTTGTCACTACAATGGATGGTAGCCTTGTCAATATGAAAGGTAGTCTATTGTCGAGATTTTTGTTACTACAATAGATAGTAGCCTTGTCGTTATGGAAGTTAGTTTTTTGTCGATATCTTTATTACTCCAATGGATGGTAGTCTAGTCATTATGGAAGGTAGTCTGTTGTTGAGATTTTTGTTACTCAAAGGGATGGTAGCCTTGTCATTATAGAAGGTAGTATATTGTTGATATTTTTGTCACTACAATGGATTGTAACCTTGTCGTTATGGAAGGTAGTCTGTTGTTGATATCCTTGTTAATCCAATGGATGGTAACCTAGTCATTATGGAAGGTAGTTTGTGTACGAGATTTTAGTTACTCCAATGGATGGTAGCCTTGTGATTATGGAATGTAGTCTATTGTCGTGATTTTTTTTACTCTAAGGGATCGTAGCCTTGTCAATATGGAAGGTAGTATGTTATCGATATCTTTGTTACTATAATGGATGGTAGCCTTGTCATTATGGAAGGTAGTCTGTTGTCAAGATTTTTATTACTCTAAGGGATGGTAGCCTTGTCATTATGGAACGTAGTCTATTGCCGAGATTTGTGTTATTCCAATGGATGGTAGCATTGTCATTATAAAAGGTATTATATTATCGAGATTTTTGTCACTCCAATGGATGGTAGCCTTGTGATTATGGAAGGTAGTCTATTGTCGTGATTTTTATTACTCTAAGGGATCGTAGCCTTGTCATTATGGAAGGTAGTATGTTGTCGAGATTTTTGTTACAACAATGGATGGTAGCTTTGTCATTGAGGAAGGTAGTTTGTTGTTGATATCTTTGTTACTCCAATGTATGGTAGCCTTGTCATTATGTAAGGTAGTTTGTTGTCGAGATTTATGTTACTCCAATGGATGGTAGCCTTGTCATTATGGAATTTAGTCTGTTGTCGTGAATTTTGTTACTCTAATGGATGGTAGCCTTGTCATTATTGAAGGTAGTATGTTGTCCAGATTTTTGTTACTACAATGGATGGTAGCCTTGTCATTATGGAAGGTAGTCTATTGTCGAGATTTGTGTTACTACAATGGATGGTAGCCTTGTCATTTTGGAAGGTAGTCTGTCTTTATGATTTCAGTTACTCCAATGGATGGTAGCCTTGTCATTAAGGACGATAGTCTGTTGTTCATATTTTTGTTACTCCAATGGATGGTAGACTTGTCATTATGGAAGGTAGTCTGTTGTCGATATCTTTGTTACTCCAATGGATGGTAGCCTAGTCATTATGGAAGGTAGTCTATTGTCGATATTTTTGTTAATCCATTGGATGGCAGCCTTGTCATTATGGAAGGTAGTGTGTTTCTGATATTTTTGTTATTCCAATGGATGGTAGCCTAGTCATTATGGAAGGTAGTCTATTGTCGAGATTTTTTTTACTCCAATGGATAGTGGCCTTGTAATTATGGAAGGTAGTATGTTGTAGATATCTTTGTTACTCCAATGGATGGTAGCCTTGTCATTATGGAAGGTAGTCTGTTGTCTAGATCTTTGTTACTCTAAGGGATGGTAGCATTGTCATTATGGAAGGTAGTTTGTTGTCGAGATTTTTGTTATTCCATTGGATGGTATCCTTTTCATTATGAAAGGTAGTCTGTTATCGAGACTTTTGTTACTCCAATGGATGGTAGCCTTGCCATTATAGAAAGTAGTATATTGTCGATATTTTTGTCACTACAATGGATGGTAGCCTTGTCAATATGAAAGGTAGTCTATTGTCGAGATTTTTGTTACTACAATAGATTGTAGCCTTGTCGTTATGGAAGGTAGTTTTTTGTCGATATCTTTATTACTCCAATGGATGGTAGTCTACTCATTATGGAAGGTAGTCTGTTGTTGAGATTTATGTTACTCAAAGGGATGGTAGCCTTGTCATTATAGAAGGTAGTATATTGTTGAGATTTTTGTCACTACGATGGATGGTAGCCTTGTTATTATAGAAGGTAGTATATTGTTGAGATTTTTGTCACTACAATGGATTGTAGCCTTGTCGTTATGGAAGGTAGTCTGTTGTTGATATCCTTGTTAATCCAATGGATGGTAACCTAGTCATTATGGAAGGTAGTTTGTGTACGAGATTTTAGTTACTCCAATGGATGGTAGCCTTGTGATTATGGAATGTAGTCTATTGTCGTGATTTTTGTTACTCTAAGGGATCGTAGCCTTGTCATTATGGAAGGTAGTATGTTATCGATATCTTTGTTACTACAATGGATGCTAGCCTTTTCATTATGGAAGGTAGTCTGTTGTCAAGATTTTTATTACTCTAAAGGATGGTAGCCTTGTCATTATGGAACATAGTCTATTGCCGAGATTTGTGTTATTCCAATGGATGGTAGCATTGTCATTATAAAAGGTATTATATTATCGAGATTTTTGTCACTATAATGGATGGTAGCCTTGTTGTTATGGAAGCTAGTCTGTTGTCGAGATTTTTGTTACTCCAATGGAAGGTAGCCTAGTCATTATGGAAGGTAGTTTGTGTACGAGATTTTACTTACTCCAATGGATGGTAGCCTTGTCATTATGGAAGGTAGTCAATTGTCGAGATTTTTTATACTCCAATGGATTGTAGCCTTGTAATTATGGAAGGTAGTCTATTGTTGAGATTTTTGTTACTACAATGGATTGTATCCTTGTCGTTGTGGAAGGTAGTCTGTTGTCGATATCTTTGTTACTCCAATGGATGGTTGCCTAGTCATTATGGAAGGTAGTCTGTTGTCGAGATATTTGTTACTCTAAGGGATGGTAGCCTTGTCATTATGGAACGTAGTTTGTTGTCAAGATTTTTGTTATTCCAATGGATGGTAGCCTTGTCATTATGAAAGGTAGTCTATTGTTGAGATTTTTGTTAATATAATAAATTGAAGCCTTGTCATTATGGAAGGTAGTCTATTGTCGAGATTTTTGATACTCGAATGGATGGTCCCCTTGTCATTATGGAAGGTAGTCTGTTGTCGAGATTTTTGTTACTACAATGGATTGTAGCCTTGTCGTTATGCAAATTAGTATGTTGTCAATATCTTTGTTACTCCAATGGATGGTAGCCTAGTCATTATAGAAGGTAGTTTGTTGTCGAGATTTTTGTTACTCCAATGGATGGTAGCCTTGCCATTATAGAAAGTAGTATATTGTCGATATCTTTATTACTCCAATGGATGGTAGCCTAGTCATTATGGAAGGTAGTCTGTTGTCGAAATTTTTGTTACTCTAAGGGATGGTAGCCTTGTCATTATAGAAGGTAGTATATTGTTGATATTTTTGTCACTACAATGGATGGTATCCTTGTTATTATAAAAGGTAGTATATTGTTGAGATTTTTGTCACTACAATGGATTGTAGCCTTATCGTTATGGAAGGTAGTCTGTTGTTGATATCCTTGTTACTCCAATGGATGGTAACCTAGTCATTATGGAAGATAGTTTGTTTACGAGATTTTAGTTACTCCAATGGATGGTAGCCTTGTGATTATGGAAGGTAGTCTATTGTCGTGATTTTTATTACTCTAAGGGATCGTAGCCTTGTCATTATGGAAGGTAGTATGTTGTTGAGATTTTTGTTACAACAATGGTTGGTAGCTTTGTCATTATGGAAGGTAGTTTGTTGTTGATATCTTTGTTACTCCAATGTATGGTAGCCTTGTCATTATGTAAGGTAGTTCGTTGTCGAGATTTCAATTACTCCAATGGATGGTAGCCTTGTCATTATGGAATTTAGTCTGTTGTCGTGATTTTTGTTACTCTAATGGATGGTAGCCTTGTCATTATTGAAGGTAGTCTGTTGTCCAGATTTTTGTTACTACAATGGATGGTAGCCTTGTCATTATGGAAGGTAGTCTATTGTCGAGATTTTCGTTACTCCATTGGATTGTACCCTTGTCATTATGTAAGGTAGTGTGTTATCGATATTTTTGTTATTCCAATTGATGGTAGCCTTGTCATTATGGAAGGTAGTCTTTTGTCGTGATTCTTGTTACTCTAAGGGATGGTAGGCTTTAAATTATGGAAGGTAGTATGTTGTCGAGATTTTTGTTACTCCAATGGATGGTAGCCTAGTCATTATGGAAGGTAGTCTGTTGTCGTGATATTTGTTACTCCAATGGATGGCAGCCTTCTCATTATGAAAGGTAGTGTGTTGTCGAAATTTTTGTTATTCCAATGGATGGTAACCTTGTCATTATTGAATGTAGTCTGTTGTCGATATTTTTGTTACTCCAATGGATGGTAGCCTTGTCATTATGGAAGGTAGTCTGTTGTCAAGATTTTTGTTACTACAATGGATTGTATCCTTGTCGTTATGGAAGGTAGTCTGTTGTCGATATCTTTGTTACTCCAATGGATGGTAGCCTAGTCATTATGGAAGGTAGTCTATTGTCGATATTTTTGTTAATCCATTGGATGGTAGCCTTGTCATTATGGAAGGTAGTGTGTTTCTGATATTTTTGTTATCCCAATGGATGGTAGCCTAGTCATTATAGAAGGTAGTCTGTTGTCGTGATTTTTTTTACTCCAATGGATAGTGGCCTTGTAATTATGGAAGGTAGTATGTTGTAGATATCTTTGTTACTCCAATGGATGGTAGCCTTGTCATTATGGAAGGTAGTCTGTTGTCTAGATTTTTGTTACTCTAAGGGATGGTAGCATTGTCATTATGGAAGGTAGTTTGTTGTCGAGATTTTTGTTATTCCATTGGATGGTATCCTTTTCATTATGAAAGGTAGTCTGTTGTCGAGATTTTTATTACTCCAATGGATGGTAGCCTTGCCATTATAGAAAGTAGTATATTGTCGAGATTTTTGTGACTACAATGGATGGTAGCCTTATCAGTATGGAGGGTAGTCTGTTGTCGAGATTTTTGTTACTACAATAGATTGTAGCCTTGTCGTTATGGAATGTAGTTTTTTGTCGATATCTTTATTACTCCAATGGATGGTAGTCTAGTCATTATGGAAGGTAGTCTGTTGTTGAGATTTTTGTTACTCTAAGGGATGGTAGCCTTGTCATTATAGAAGGTAGTATATTGTTGAGATTTTTGTCACTACAATGGATTGTAGCCTTGTCGTTATGGAATGTAGTCTGTTGTTGATATCCTTGTTACTCCAATGGATGGTAACCTAGTCATTATGGAAGGTAGTTTGTGTACGAGATTTTAGTTACTCCAATGGATGGTAGCCTTGTGATTATGGAATGTAGTCTATTGTCGTGATTTTTGTTACTCTAAGGGATCGTAGCCTTGTCATTATTGAAGGTAGTATGTTGTCGATATCTTTATTACTCCAATGGATGGTAGTCTAGTCATTATGGAAGGTAGTCTGTTGTTGAGATTTTTATTACTCTAAGGGATGGTAGCCTTGTCATTATAGAAGGTAGTCTATTGTCGAGATTTTTGTTACTACAATTGATTGTGGCCTTGTCGTTATGGAAGATAGTTTGTTTTCGATATCTTTGTTACTCCAATGGATGGTAGCCTAGTAATTATGGAAGGTAGTTTGTGTACGAGATTTTAGTTACTCCAATGGATGGTAGCCTTGTCATTATGGAAGGTAGTCAATTGTCGAGATTTTTTATACTCCAATGGATTGTAGCCTTGTAATTATGGAAGGTAGTCTATTGTTGATATTTTTGTTACTACAATGGATTGTAGCCTTGTCGTTGTGGAAGGTAGTCTGTTGTCGATATCTTTGTTACTCTAATGGATAGTTGCCTAGTCATTATGGAAGGTAGTCTGTTGTCGAGATTTTTGTTACTCTAAGGGATGGTAGCCTTGTCGTTATGGAACGTAGTTTGTTGTCAAGATTTTTGTTATTACAATGGATGGTAGCCTTGTCATTATGAAAGGTAGTCTATTGTTGAGATTTTTGTTAATATAATATATTTAAGCCTTGCCATTATGGAAAGTAGTATGTTGTCGATATCTTTGTTACTCCAATGGATGGTAGCCTAGTCATTATAGAAGGTAGTCTGTTGTCGAGATTTTTGTTACTCCAATGGATGGTAGCCTTGTCATTATGGAAGGTAGTCTGTTGCCGTAATTTTTTATACTCCAATCGATTATATCCATGTCATTATGGAAGGTAGTCTCTTGTAGATATTTTGGTTACTCCAATTATGGCACCCTTGTCATTATGGAAGGTAGTCTATTGTCGAGATTTTTGATACTACAATGGATGGTAGACTTGTCATTATCGAAGGTAGTGTGTTGTCGAGATTTCTGTTACTCCAATGGATGGTAGCCCTTTCATTATGGAAGGTAGATTATTGTCGACATTTTTTAACTACAATGGATGGTAGCCTTGTCATTATGGAAGGTAGTCTATTGTCGAGATTTTTGTTACTACAATTGATGGTAGCCTTGTCATTATGGAAGGTAGTCTGTTGTAGATATCTTTGTTACAACAATGGATGGTAGCCTTGTCATTATGGAAGGTAGTCTGTTATTGATATCTTTGTTACTCCAATGGATGGTAGCCTAGTCATTATGTAAGGTAATTTGTTGTCGAGATTTTTGTTACTCCAATGGATGGTAGCCTTGTCATTATGGAAGTTAGTCTGTTGTCGAGATTTGTGTTACTGCAATGGATGGTAGCCTTGTCATTTTAGAAGGTAGTCTGTCTTTGTGATTTCTGTTACTCCAATGGATGGTAGCCTTATCATTAAGGACGATAGTCTGTTGTTCAGATTTTTGTTACTCCAATGGATGGTAGACTTGTCATTATGGAAGGTAGTCTATTATCGAGATTTTTGTTACTCAATTTGATGGTAGCCTTGTCATTAAGAAAGGTAGTGTGTTATCGATATTTTTGTTATTCCAATGGATGGTAGCCTTGTCATTATGGAAGGTAGTCTTTTGTCGTGATTCTTGTTACTCTAAGGGATGGTAGCCATGTAATTATGGAAGGTAGTATGTTGTCGATATTTTTGTTACTCCAATGGATGGTAGCCTTGCCAATATGGAAAGTAGTCTATTGTCTATATCTTTGTTACTCCAATGGATTGTAGCCTAGTCATTTTGGAAGGTAGTCTGTTGTTGAGATTTTTGTTACTCCAATGGATGGTAGCATTGTCATTATGGAAGGTAGTCTATTGTCGAGATTTTTTATACTACAATGGATTGTAGCCTTGTCATTATGGAAGGTAGTGTGTTTCTGATATTTTTATTATTCCAATATATGGTAGCCTAGTCATTATGGAAGATAGTCTGTTGTCGTTGTTTTTGTTACTCCATTGGATGGTAGCCTAGTCATTATGGAAGGTAGTCTATTGTCGAGATTTTTGTTACTCTAAGGGATGGTAGCCTTATCATTATAGAAGGTAGTATATTGTTGAGATTTTTGTCACTACAATGGATGGTAGCCTTGTTATTATAGAAGATAGTCTGTTGTCGAGATTTTTGTTACTATAATGGATTGTAGCCTTGTCATTATGGAAGGTAGTCTGTTAACGAGATTTTTGTTACTCTAAGGGATGGTAGCATTGTCATTATAGAAGGTAGTATATTGTTGAGATTTTTGTCACTACAATGGATGGTAGCGTTCTCATTGTAGAAGATAGTCTGTTGTCGAGATCTTTATTACTCCAATGGATGGTAGCCTAGTCATTATGGAAGGTAGTCTGTTGTCGATATTTTATTACTCTACGGGATGGTAGCCTTGTCATTATAGAAGGTAATATATTGTTGAGATTTTTGTCACTACAATGGATGCTAGCCTTGTCATTATAGAAGATAGTATGTTGTCGAGATTTTTATTACTACAATGGATTGTAGCCTTGTCATTATGGAAGGTAGTTTGTTGTTGATATCCTTGTTACTCCAATGGATGGTAACCTAGTCATTATGGAAGGTATTTTGTGTACGAGATTTTAGTTACTCCAATGGATGGTAGCCTTGTGATTATGGAAGGTAGTCTATTGTCGTGATTTTTGTTACTCTAAGGGATGGTAGCCTTGTCATTATGGAAGGTAGTATGTTGTCGAGATTTTTGTTACTCTAATGGATGTTAGCCTTGCTAATATGGAAGGTAGTCTGTTGTCGATATCTTTGTTACTCCAATGGATGGTAGCCTAGTCATTATAGAAGGTAGTCTGTTGTCGAGATTTTAGTTACTCCAATGGATGGTAGCCTTGTCATTATGGAAGGTAGTCTGTTGCCGAGATTTTTTATACTCCAATCGATTATATCCATGTCATTATGGAAGGTAGTCTCTTGTAGATATTTTGGTTACTCCAATGATGGCACCCTTGTCATTATGGAAGGTAGTCTGTTGTCGAGATTTTTGATACTACAATGGATGGTAGACTTGTCATTATCGAAGGTAGTGTGTTGTCGAGATTTCTGTTACTCCAATGGATGGTATCACTTTCATTATGGAAGGTAGTTTATTGTCGACATTTTTTTACTACAATGGATGGTAGCCTTGTCATTATGGAAGGTAGTCTATTGTCGAGATTTTTGTTACTCCAATTGATGGTAGCCTTGTCATTATGGAAGGTAGTCTGTTGTAGATATTTTTGTTACAAGAATAGATGGTAGCCTTGTCATTATGGAAGGTAGTCTGTTGTTGATATCTTTATTACTCCAATGGATGGTAGCCTAGTCATTATGTAAGGTAATTTATTGTCGAGATTTCTGTTACTCCAATGGATGGTAGCCTTGTCATTATGGAAGTTAGTCTGTTGTCGAGATTTGTGTTACTGCAATGGATGGTAGCCTTGTCATTTTAGAAGGTAGTCTGTCCTTGTGATTTCTGTTACTCCAATGGATGGTAGCCTCATCATTAAGGACGGTAGTCTGTTGTTCAGATTTTTGTTACTCCAATGGATGGTAGACTTGTCATTATGGAAGGTAGTCTATTGTCGAGATTTTTGTTACTCAATTGGATGGTAGCCTTGTCATTAAGAAAGGTAGTGTGTTATCGATATTTTTGTTATTCCAATGGATGGTAGCCTTGTCATTATGAAAGGTAGTCTTTTGTCGTGATTCTTGTTACTCTAAGGGATGGTAGCCTCGTAATTATGGAAGGTAGTATGTTTTCGATATTTTTGTTACTCCAATGGATGGTAGCATTGCCAATATGGAAGGTAGTCTATTGTCGATATCTTTGTTACTCCAATGGATTGTAGCCTAGTCATTTTGGAAGGTAGTCTGTTGTCGATATCTTTGTTACTCCAATGGATGTTAGCCTAGTCATTATGGAAGGTAGTCTATTGTCGAGATTTTTGGTACTACAATTGATTGTAGCCTTGTCATTATGGAAGGTAGTGTGTTTCTGATATTTTTATTATTCCAATGGATGGTAGCCTAGTCATTATGGAAGGTAGTCTGTTGTCGTTGTTTTTGTTACTCCATTGGATGGTAGCCTAGTCATTATGGAAGGTAGTCTATTGTCGAGATTTTTGTTACTCTAAGGGATGGTAGCCTTATCATTATAGAAGGTAGTATATTGTTGAGATTTTTGTCACTACAATGGATGGTAGCCTTGTTATTATAGAAGATAGTCTGTTGTCGAAATTTTTGTTACTATAATGGATTATAGCCATATCATTATGGAAGATAGTCTGTTGACGAGATTTTTGTTACTCTAAGGGATGGTAGCATTGTCATTATAGAAGGGAGTATATTGTTGAGATTTTTGTCACTACAATGGATGGTATCCTTGTCATTATAGAAGATAGTCTGTTGTCGAGATCTTTATTACTCCAATGGATGGTAGCCTAGTCATTATGGAAGGTAGTCTGTTGTCGAGATTTTGTAACTCTAAGGGATGGTAGCCTTATCATTATAGAAGGTAGTATATTGTTGAGATTTTTGTCACTACAATGGATGGTAGCCTTGTCATTATAGAAGATAGTCTGTTGTCGAAATTTTTGTTACTAGAATGGATTGTAGCCTTGTCATTATGGAAGGTAGTCTGTTGTTAATATCCTTGTTACTCCAATGGATGGTAACCTAGTCATTATGGAAGGTATTTTGTGTACGAGATTTTAGTTACTCCAATGGATGGTAGCCTTGTGATTATTGAAGGTAGTCTATTGTCGTGATTTTTGTTACTCTAAGGGATGGTAGCCTTGTCATTATGGAAGGTAGTATGTTGTCGAGATTTTTGTAACTACAATGGATGGTAGCCTTTCCAATATGGAAGGTAGTCTGTTGTCGATATCTTTGTTACTCCAATGGATTGTAGCCTAGTCATTTTGGAAGGTAGTCTGTTGTTGAGATTTTTGTTACTCCGATGGATGGTAGCCTTTTCATTATGGAAGGTAGTCTATTGTCGAGATTTTTTATACTACAATGGATTGTAGCCTAGTCATTATGGAAGGTAGTCTGTTGTCTAGATTTTTGTTTTTACAATGGATTGTAGCCTTGTCGTTATGGAAGGTAGTCTGTTGTCGATATCTTTGTTACTCCAATGGATGGTAGCCTAGTCATTATGGAAGGTAGTCTATTGTCAAGATTTTTGGTACTCCATTGGATGGTAGCCTTGTAATTATGGAAGGTAGTGTGTTTCTGATATTTTTGTTATTCCAATGGATGGTAGCCTAGTCATTATGGAAGGTAGTCTGTTGTCGTTGTTTTTGTTACTCCATTGGATGGTAGCCTAGTCATTATGGAAGGTAGTCTGTTGTCGAGATTTTTGTTACTCTAAGGGATGGTAGCCTTGTCATTATGGTAGGTAGTATGTTGTCGAGATTTTTGTTACTCTAATGGATGGCAGCCTTGCCAATATGGAAGGTAGTCTGTTGTCGATATCTTTGTTACTCCAATGGATTGTAGCCTAGTCATTTTGGAAGGTAGTCTGTTGTTGAGATTTTTGTTACTCCAATGGATGGTAGCCTTGTCATTATGGAAGGTAGTCTATTGTCGAGATTTTTTATACTACAATGGATTGTAGCCTTGTCATTATGGAAGGTAGTGTGTTATCTAGATTTTTGTTACTAGAATGGATTGTAGTCTTGTCGTTATGGAAGGTAGTCTGTTGTCGATATCTTTGTTACTCCAATGGATGGAAACCTAGTCATTATGGAAGGTAGTGTGTTTCTGATATTTTTGTTATTCCAATGGATGGTAGCCTAGTCATTATGGAAGGTAGTCTGTTGTCGTTGTTTTTGTTACTCCATTGGATGGTAGCCTAGTCATTATGGAATGTAGTCTGTTGTCGAGATTTTTGTTACTCTTAGGGATGGTAGCCTTGTCATTATAGAAGGTAATATATTGTTGAGATTTTTGTCACTACAATGGATGGTAACCTTGTTATTATAGAAGACAGTCTGTTGTCGAGATTTTTGTTACTATAATGGATTGTAGCCTTGTCATTATGGAAGGTAGTCTGTTGACGAGATTTTTGTTACTCTAAGGGATGGTAGCATTGTCATTATAGAAGGTAGTATATTGTTGAGATTTTTGTCACTACAATGGATGGTAGCGTTGTCAATATAGAAGATAGTCTGTTGTCGAGATATTTATTACTCCAATGGAGGGTAGCCTAGTCATTATGGAAGGTAGTCTGTTGTCGATATTTTGTTACTCTACGGGATGGTAGCCTTGTCATTATAGAAGGTAGTATATTGTTTAGATTTTTGTCACTATAATGGATGCTAGCCTTGTCATTATAGAAGATAGTCTGTTGTCGAGATTTTTGTTACTACAATGGATTGTAGCCTTGTCATTATGGAAGGTAGTCTGTTGTTGATATCCTTGTTACTCCAATGGATGGTAACCTAGTCATTATGGAAGGTATTTTGTGTACGAGATTTTAGTTACTCCAATGGATGGTAGCCTTGTGATTATGGAAGGTAGTCTATTGTCGTGATTTTTGTTACTCTAAGGGATGGTAGCCTTGTCATTATGGAAGGTACTATGTTGTCGAGATTTTTGTTACTCCAATGGATGGTAGCCTTGCCAATATGGAAGGTAGTCTGTTGTCGATATCTTTGTTACTCCAATGGATTGTAGCCTAGTCATTTTGGAAGGTAGTCTGTTGTTAAGATTTTTGTTACTCCAATGGATGGTAGCCTTATCATTATGGAAGGTAGTCTATTGTCGAGATTTTTTATACTATAATGGATTGTAGCCTTGTCATTATGGAAGGTAGTCTGTTGTCTAGATTTTTGTTACTACAATGGATTGTAGCCTTGCCGTTATGGAAGGTTGTCTGTTATCGATATCTTTGTTACTCCAATGGATGGTAGCCTAGTCATTATGGAAGGTAGTCTATTGTTGAGATTTTTGGTACTACATTGGATGGTAGCCTTGTCATTATGGAAGGTAGTGTGTTTCTGATATTTTTGTTATTCCAATGGATGGTAGCCTAGTCATTATGGAAGGTAGTCTGTTGTCGTTGTTTTTGTTACTCCATTGGATGGTAGCCTAGTCATTATGGAAGGTAATCTGTTGTCGAGATTTTTGTTACTCTAAGGGATGGTAGCCTTGTCATTATAGAAGGTAGTATATTGTTGAGATTTTTGTCACTACAATGGATGGTAGCCTTGTTATTATAGAAGATAGTCTGTTGTCGAGATTTTTGTTACTATAATGGATTGTAGCCTTGTCATTATGGAAGGTAGTCTGTTGACGAGATTTTTGTTACCCTAAGGGATGGTAGCATTGTCATTATAGAAGGTAGTATATTGTTGAGATTTTTGTCACTACAATGGATTGTAGCCTTGTCATTATAGAAGATAGTTTGTTGTCGAGATCTTTATTACTCCAATGGATGGTAGCCTAGTCATTATGGAAGGTAGTCTGTTGTCGAGATTTTGTTACTCTATGGGATGGTAGCCTTGTTATTATAGAAGGTAGTATATTGTGGAGATTTTTGTCACTACAATGGATGCTAGCCTTGTCATTATAGAAGATAGTCTGTTGTCGAGATTTTAGTTACTACAATGGATTGTAGCATTGTTATTAGGGAAGGTAGTCTGTTGTTGATATCCTTGTTACTCCAATGGATGGTAACCTAGTCATTATGGAAGGTATTTTGTGTACGAGATTTTAGTTACTCCAATGGATGGTAGCCTTATGATTATAGAAGGTAGTCTATTGTCGTGATTTTTGTTACTCTAAGGGATGGTAGCCTTGTCATTATGGAAGGTAGTATGTTGTCGAGATTTTTGTTACTCCAATGGATGGTAGCCTTGCCAATATGGAAGGTAGTTTGTTGTCGATATCTTTGTTACTCCAATGGATTGTAGCCTAGTCATTTTGGAAGGTAGTCTGTTGTTGAGATTTTTGTTACTCCAATGTATGGTAGCCTTATCATTATGGAAGGTAGTCTATTGTCGAGATTTTTTATACTATAATGGATTGTAGCCTTGTCATTATGGAAGGTAGTCTGTTGTCTAGATTTTTGTTACTACAATGGATTGTAGCCTTGTCGTTATGGAAGGTTGTCTGTTGTCGATATCTTTGTTACTCCAATGGATGGTAGCCTAGTCATTATGGAAGGTAGTCTATTATTGAGATTTTTGGTACTACATTGGATGGTAGCCTTGTCATTATGGAAGGTAGTGTGTTTCTGATATTTTTGTTATTCCAATGGATGGTAGCCTAGTCATTATGGAAGGTAGTCTGTTGCCGTTGTTTTTGTTACTCCATTGGATGGTAGCCTAGTCATTATGGAAGGTAGTCTGTTGTCGAGATTTTTGTTACTCTAAGGGATGGTAGCCTTGTCATTATAGAAGGTAGTATATTGTTGAGATTTTTGTCACTACAATGGATGGTAGCCTTGTTATTATAGAAGATAGTCTGTTGTCGAGATTTTTGTTACTATAATGGATTGTAGCCTTGTCATTATGGAAGGTAGTCTGTTGACGAGATTTTTGTTACTCTAAGGGATGGTAGCATTGTCATTATAGAAGGTAGTATATTTTTGAGATTTTTGTCACTACAATGGATGCTAGCCTTGTCATTATAGAAGATAGTCTGTTGTCGAGATTTTTGTTACTACAATGGATTCTAGCCTTGTCATTAAGGAAGGTAGTCTGTTGTTGATATCCTTGTTACTCCAATGGATGGTAACCTAGTCATTATGGAAGGTATTTTGTGTACGAGATTTTAGTTACTCCAATGGATGGTAGCCTTGTAATTATGGAAGGTAGTCTATTGTCGTGATTTTTGTTACTCTAAGGGATGGTAGTCTGTTGTCGAGATTTTTGTTACTACAATGGATTATAGGCTTGTCGTTGTGAAAGGTAGTTTGTCATGACGGAAGGTAATGTGTTGTCGATATTTTTGTTATTCCAATGGATGGTAGCCTTGTCATTATGGAAGGTAGTTTGTTGTCATGATTTTTGTTACTCCAATGGATGGTAGCCTTGTCATTATGGAAGGTAGTTTGTTATCGATATTTTTGTTACTACAATAGATTGTAGCCTTGTCGTTATGGAAGATAGTCTATTGTCGATATCTTTGTTACTCCAATGGATGGTAGCCTTGTCATTATGGAACGTAGTCTGTTGTCGAGATTTTTGTTATTCCAATGGATGGTAGCGTTGTCATTATAGAAGGTAGTCTGTTGTCGACCTTTTTGTTACTCCAATGGATGGTAGCCTTGTCATTATAGAAGGTAATATATTGTCGAGATTTTTGTCACTATAATGGATGGTAGCCTTGTCATTATGGAAGGTAGTCTGTTGTCAAGATTTTTGTTACTACAATGGATTATAGGCTTGTCGTTGTGGAAGGTAGTTTGTTGTCCATATCATTGTTACTCCAATGGATGGTAGCCTAGTCATTATGAAAGGTAGTTTGTGTACGATATTTTAGTTACTCCAATGGATGGTAGCCTTGTCATTATAGAAGGTAGTTTGTTGTCGAGATCTTTGTTAATCCAATGGATGGTAGCCTTATCATTATGAAAGGTAGTCTATTGTCGAGATTTTTGTTACTATAATAGATTGTAGCCTTGTCATTATGGAAGATAGTTTTTGTCGATATTTTTTTTTACTCCAATGGATGGTAGCCTATTCATTATGGAAGATAGTTTGTGTACGAGATTTTAGTTACTCCAGTGGATGGTAGCCTTGTTATTATGGAAGGTAGTCTGTTATCGAGATTTTTGTTACTCAAATGGATGGTAGCCTTGTCATTATAGAAGGTAATATATTGTCGAGATTTTTGTCACTACAATATAGTGTAGCCTTGTCATTATGGAAGGTAGTCTCTTGTCAAGATTTTTGTTACTACAATGGATTGTAGCCTTGTCGTTGTGGAAGGTAGTTTGTTGTCGAGAACTTTGTTACTCCAATGGATGGTAGCCTAGTCATTATGGAAGGTACTTTGTGTACGAGATTTTAGTTACTCCACTCCATGGTAGCCTTGACATTATGGAAGGTAGTGTGTTGTCGATATTTTTTTTATTCCAATGGATTGTAGCCTTGTCATTATGGAAGGTAGTTTGTTGTCGTGATATTTGTTACACCAATGGATTGCATCCTTGTCATTATGGAAGGTAGTATGTTGTCGATATATTTGTTATTCTAATGGATGGTATCCTTGTCATTATGGAAGGTAGTCTGTTGTCGAGATTTTTGTTACTCTAAGGGATGGTAGCCTTTCATTATGGAACATAGTCTATTGTCGAGATTTTTGATATTCCAATGGATGGTAGCCTTGTCATTATAGAAGGTAGTATATTGTTGAGATTTTTGTCACTACAATGGATGGTAGCCTTCTTATTATGAAAGGTAGTCTATTGTCGAGATTTTCGTTACTATAATAGATTGTAGCCTTGTCATTATGCAAGGTAGTCTATTGTCGATATTTTTGTTACTCCAATGGATGGTAGCCTTGTCATTATAGAAGGTAGTATATTTTTGATATTTTTGTCACTACGACGGATGGTAGCCTTGTCACTATGGAAGGTAGTCTGTTGTCGAGATTTTTGTTACTACAATGGATTTAGCCATGTCATTATGGGAGGTAGTCTATTATCGATATTTTTGTTACTCCAATGGATGGTAGCCTAGTCATTATGGAAGGTAGTTTGTTGTCGAGATTTTTGTTACTCCATAGGATGGTAGCCTTGTCATTATGGAAGGTAGTGTGTTGTCGATATCTTTGTTACTCCAATGGATGGTATCTTTGTCATTATGGAACATAGTTTGTTGTCAATATTTTTGTTATTCTAATTGAAGGTAGCCTTGTCATTATGAAAGGTAGTCTATTGTCGAGATTTTCGTTAGTATAATAGATTGTAGCCTTGTCATTACGGAAGGTAGCCTATTGTCGAGTTTTTTGTTAGTCCAATGGATGTTAGCCTTGTCATTATAGAAGGTAGTATATTTTCGAGATTTTTGTCACTACAATGGATGGTAGCCTTGTCATTGTGGAAGGTAGTCTGTTGTCGATATTTTAGTTACTCCAATGGTTGGTAGCCTTATCGTTATGGAAGGTAGTCTGTTGCCGAGATTTTTCATACTCCAATGGATTATAGCCTTGTCATTATGGAAGGTAGTCTCTTGTGGATATTTTGGTTACTACAATGATGGTACCCTTGTCATTATGGAAGGTAGTCTGTTGTCGGAATTTTTGATACTCCAATGGATGGTAGACTTGTCATTATCAAAGGTAGTCTATTGTCAAGATTTCTGTTACTCCAATGGATGGTAGCCTTGTCATTATGGAAGGTAGTCTGTTGTCGAGATTTTTGTTACTACAATGCATGGTAGCCTTGTCATTTTGGAAGGTAGTTTGTTGTTTATATCTTTGTTACTCCAATGGATGGTAGCCTAGTCATTATGTAATGTAGTTTGTTGTAGAGATTTCTGTTACCCCAATGGATGGTAGCCTTGTTATTTAGGAAGGTAGTCTGTTGTCGGGATTTTTGTTACTCTAATGGATTGTAGCCTTGTCGTTATGGAAGGTAGTCTGTTGTCTAGATTTTTGTTACAACAATGGATGGTAGCCTTGTCATTATGGAAGGTAGTCTATTATCGAGATTTTTGTTACTGCAATGGATGGTAGCCTTGTCATTATGGAAGGTAGTCTATCTTTGGGATTTTTGTCACTACAATTGATGGTAGCCTTGTCATTATGGAAGGTAGTCTGTTGTCGTGATTTTTGTTACTCCAATGGATGGTAGCCTTGTCATTATGGAAAGTAGTAGGTTATCGATATCTTTGTTACTCCAATGGATGGTAGATTTGTCATTATGGAAGGTAGTCTGTTGTCGAGATTTTTGTTACTCTAAGGGATGGTAGCCTTGTCATTATGGAACGTAGTTTGTTGTCGATATCTTTGTTACTCCAATGGATGGTAGCCTTGTCATTATGGAAGGTATTCTATTGTCGAGATATTTGGTACTCTAAGGGATGGTAGCCTTGTCATTATGGAACTTAGTATGTTATCGAGATTTTTGTTATTCCAATGGATGGTAGGGTTGTCATTATAGAAGGTAGTATATTATCTAGATTTTTGTCACTACAATAGATGGTAGCCTTGTCATTATGGAAGGTAGTCTGTTGTCGATATTTTTGTTACTACAATGGATTGTAGCCTTGTCGTTATGGAAGATAGTCTATTGTCGATATCTTTGATACTCCAATGGATGGTAGCCTAGTCATTATGGAAGGTAGTTTGTGTATGAGATTTTAGTTACTCCAATGGATGGTAGCCTTGTCATTATGGAAGGTAGTATGTTGTCGAAATTTTTGTTACTCCAATGGATGGTAGCCTTCTCATTATAGAAGGTAATATATTGTCGAAATTGTTGTCACTATAATGGATTGTAGCCTTGTCATTATGGAAGGTAGTATGTTGTCAAGATTTTTGTTACTACAATGGATTATAGGCTTGTCGTTGTGGAAGGTAGTTTGTTGTCCATATCATTGTTACTCCAATGGATGGTAGCCTAGTCATTATGGAATGTAGTTTGTGTACGATATTTTAGTTACTCCAATGGATGGTAGCCTTGTCATTATAGAAGGTAGTCTGTTGTCGAGATTTTTTATACTCCAATGGATTGTAGACTTGTCATTATGGAAGGTAGTTTGTTGTCAAGATTTTTGATAATCCAATGGATGGTAGCCTTGTCATTATAAAAGTTAGTCTATTGTCGAGATTTTTGTTACTATAATAGCTTGTAGCCTTGTCATTATGGAAGATAGTTTGTTGTCGATATCTTTGTTACTCCAATGGATGGTAGCCTATTCATTATGGAAGATAGTTTGTGTACGGGATTTTAGTTACTCCAATGGCTGGTAGCATTGTCATTATGGAAGGTAGTCTGTTGTCGAGATTTTTGTTACTCCAATTGATGGTAGCCTTGTCATTATAGAAGGTAATATATTGTCGAGATTTTTGTCACTACAATATAGTGTAGCCTTGTCATTATGGAAGGTAGTCTCTTGTCAAGATTTTTGTTACTACAATCTATTGCAGCCTTGTCGTTGTGGAAGGTAGTTTGTTGTCGATATCTTTGTTACTCCAATGGATGGTAGCCTAGTCATTATGGATGGTAGTTTGTGTATGAGATTTTAGTTACTCCACTGCATGGTAGCCTTGACATTATGGAAGGAAGTGTGTTGTCGATATTTTTTTTATTCCAATGGATTATAGCCTAGTCATTATGTAAGGTAGTCAGTTGTCGTGATTTTTGTTACTCCAATGGATTGTAGCCTTGTCATTATGGAAGGTAGTATGTTGTCGATATATTTGTTATTCTAATGGATGGTATCCTTGTCATTATGGAAGGTAGTCTGTTGTCGAGATTTTTGTTACTCTAAGGGATGGTAGCCTTTCATTCTGGAACATAGTCTATTGTCGAGATTTTTGATATTCCAATGGATGGTAGCCTTGTCATTATAGAAGGTAGTATATTGTTGATATTTTTTTCACTACAATGGATGGTAGCCTTGTCATTATGAAAGTTAGTCTATTGTCGAGATTTTCGTTACTATAATAGATTGTAGCCTTGTCATTATGGAAGGTAGTCTGTTGTCGATATTTTTGTTACTCCAATGGATGGTAGCCTTGTCATTATAGAAGGTAGTATATTTTCGATATTTTTGTCACTACGATGGATGGTAGCCTTGTCATTATGGAAGGTAGTCTGTTGTTGAGATTTTTGTTACTATAATGGATTTAGCCTTGTCGTTATGGGAGGTAGTCTATTATCGATATTTTTGTTACTCCAATGGATGGTAGCCTAGTCATTATGGAAGGTAGTCTATTGTCTAGATTTTTGTTACTCCATAGGATGGTAGCCTTGTCATTATGGAAGGTAGTGTGTTGTCGATATCTTTGTTACTCCAATGGGTTGTAGCTTTGTCATTATGGAAGGTAGTCTGTTGTCGAGATTTTTGTTACTCTAAGGGATGGTAGCCTTGTCATTATGGAACGTAGTTTGTTGTCGATATTTTTGTTATTCTAATTGATGGTAGCCTTGTCATTATGAAAGGTAGTCTATTGTCGAGATTTTCATTACTATAATAGATTGTAGCCTTGTCATTACAGAAGTTAGCCTATTGTCGAGTTTTTTGTTACTCCAATGGATGTTAGCCTTGTCATTATAGAAGGTAGTATATTGTCGAGATTTTTGTCACTACAATGGATGGTAGCCATGTCATTATGGAAGGTAGTCTGTTGCCGAGATTTTTCATACTCCAATGGATTATAGCCTTGTCTATATGGAAGGTAGTCTCTTGTGGATATTTTGGTTACTCCAATGATGGTACCCTTGTCGTTATGGAAGGTAGTTTGTTGTCGGAATTTTTGATACTCCAATGGATGGTAGACTTGTCATTATCAAAGGTAGTCTGTTGTCGAGATTTCTGTTACTCCAATGGATGGTAGCCTTGTCATTATGGAAGGTAGTTTGTTGTCGAGATTTTTTTTACTACAATGGATTTTAGTCTTGTCATTATGGAAGGTAGTCTGTTGTCGAGATTTTTGTTACAACAATGGATGGTAGCCTTGTCATTTTGGAAGGTAGTCTGTTGTTTATATCTTTGTTACTCCAATGGATGGTAGCCTAGTCATTATGTAATGTAGTTTGTTGTCGAGATTTATGTTACCCCAATGGATGGTAGACTTGTTATTTAAGAAGGTAGTCTGTTGTCGGGATTTTTGTTACTCTAATGGATTGTAGCCTTGTCATTATGGAAGGTAGTTTGTTGTCCAGATTTTTGTTACAACAATGGATGGTAGCCTTGTCATTATGGAAGGTAGTCTATTATCGAGATTTTTGTTACTGCAATGGATGGTAGCCTTGTCATTATGGAAGGTAGTATATCTTTGTGATTTTTATCACTACAATTGATTGTAGCCTTGTCATTATTGAAGGTAGTGTGTTGTCGATATTTTAGTTATTCCAATGGATGGTAGCCTTGTCATTATTGAAGGTAGTCTGTTGTCGTGATTTTTGTTACTCCAATGGATGGTACCCTTGTCATTATGGAAAGTAGTAGGTTGTCGATATCTTTGTTACTCCAAGGGATGGTAGATTTGTCATTATGGAAGGTAGTCTGTTGTCGAGATTTTTGTTACTCCAATGGATGGTAGCCTTGTCATTATAGAAGGTAGTATGATGTCGAGATTTTTGTCACAACAATGGATGGTAGCCTTGTCATTATGGAAGGTAGTCTGTTGTCGAGATTTTAGTTACTCCAATTGTTGGTAGCCTTGTCGTTATGGAAGGTAGTCTGTTGCCGAGATTTTTCATTCTCCAATGGATTATAGCCTTGTCATTATATAAGGTAATCTCTTGTGGATATTTTGGTTACTCCAATGATGGTACCGTTGTCATTATTGAAGGTAGTCTGTTATCAGAATTTTTGATACTCCAATGGATGGTAGACTTGTCATTATCAAAGGTAGTCTGTTGTCAAGATTTCTGTTACTCCAATGGATGGTAGCCTTGTCATTATGGAAGGTAGTCTGTTGTTGAGATTTTTGTTACTACAATGGATGTTAGTCTTGTCATTATGGAAGGTAGTCTGTTGTCGAGATTTTTGTTACAACAATGGATGGTAGCCTTGTCATTTTAAAAGGTAGTCTGTTGTTTATATCTTTGTAACTCCAATGGATGGTAGCCTAGTCATTATGTAATGTAGTTTGTTGTCGAGATTTCTTTTACCCCAATGGATGGTAGCCTTGTTATTTAGGAAGGTAGTTTGTTGTCGGGATATTTGTTACTCTAATGGATTGTAGCCTTGTCATTATGGAAGGTAGTCTGTTGTCCAGATTTTTGTTACAACAATGGATGGTAGCCTTGTCATTATGGAAGGTAGTCTATTATCGAGATTTTTGTTACTGCAATGGATGGTAGCCTTGTCATTATGGAAGGTAGTCTATCTTTGTGATTTTTATCACTACAATTGATTGTAGCCCTGTCATTAAGGAAGGTAGTGTGTTGTCGATATTTTAGTTATTTCAATGGATGGTAGCCTTGTCATTATGGAAGGTAGTCTGTTGTCTTGATTTTTGTTACTCCAATTGATGGTAGCCTTGTCATTATGGAAAGTAGTAGGTTGTCGATATCTTTGTTACTCCAATGGATGGTAGATTTGTCACTATGGAAGGTAGTCTGTTGTCGAGATTTTTGTTACTCTAAGGGATGGTAGCCTTGTCATTATGGAACATAGTTTGTTGTCGATATTTTTGTTATTCTAATTGATGGTAGCCTTGTCATTATGAAAGGTAGTCTATTGCCGAGATTTTCGTTACTATAATAGATTGTAGCCTTGTCATTATGGAAGGTAGCCTATTGACGAGTTTTTTGTTACTCCAATGGATGTTAGCCTTGTCATTATAGAAGGTAGTATATTTTCGATATTTTTGTCACTACGATGGATGGTAGCCTTGTCATTATGGAAGGTAGTCTGTTGTTGAGATTTTTGTTACTACAATGGATTTAGCCTTGTCGTTATGGGAGGTAGTCTATTATCAATATTTTTGTTACTCCAATGGATGGTAGCCTAGTCATTATGGAAGGTAGTCTGTTCTCGAGATTTTTGTTACTCCATAGGATGGTAGCCTTGTCATTATGGAAGTTAGTGTGTTGTCGATATCTTTGTTACTCTAATGGATTGTAGCTTTGTCATTATGGAAGGTAGTCTGTTGTCGAGATTTTTGTTACTCTAAGGGATGGTAGCCTTGTCATTATGGAACGTAGTTTAGTGTCGATATTTTTGTTATTCTAATTGATGGTAGCCTTGTCATTATGAAAGGTAGTCTATTGTCGAGATTTTCGTTACTATAAATGATTGTAGCCTTGTCATTATGGAAGTTAGCCTATTGTCGAGTTTTTTGTTACTCCAATGGATGTTAGCCTTGTCATTATAGAAGGTAGTATATTGTCGAGATTTTTGTCACTACAATGGATGGTAGCGATGTCATTATGGAAGGTAGTCTGTTGTCGAGATTTTAGTTACTCCAATGGTTGGTAGCCTTGTCGTTATGGAAGGTAGTCTGTTGCCGAGATTTTTCATACTCCAATGGATTATGGCCTTGTCATTATGGAAGGTAGTCTCTTGTGGATATTTTGGTTACTCCAATGATGGTACCGTTGTCATTATGGAAGGTTGTCTATTGTCGGAATTTTTGATACTCCAATGGATGGTAGACTTGTCATTATCAAAGGTAGTCTGCTTTCTTGATTTCTGTTACTCCAATGGATGGTAGCCTTGTCATTATGGAAGGTAGTCTGTTGTCGAGATTTTTTTTACTACAATGGATGTTAGTCTTGTCATTATGGAAGGTAGTCTGTTGTCGAGATTTTTGTTACAACAATGGATGGTAGCCTTTTCATTTTGGAAGGTAGTCTGTTGTTTATATCTTTGTTACTCCAATGGATGGTAGCCTAGTCATTATGAAATGTAGTTTGTTGTCGAGATTTTTGCTACCCCAATGGATGGTAGCCTTGTTATTTAGGAAGGTAGTTTGTTGTCGGGATTTTTGTTACTCTAATGGATTGTAGCCTTGTCATTATGGAAGGTAGTCTGTTGTCCAGATTTTTGTTACAACAATGGATGGTAGCCTTGTCATTATGGAAGGTAGTCTATTATCGAGATTTTTGTTACTACAATGGATGGTAGCCTTGTCATTATGGAAGGTAGTCTATCTTTGTGATTTTTATCACTACAATTGATTGTAGCCTTGTCATTATGGAAGGTAGTGTGTTGTCGATATTTTTGTTATTCCAATGGATGGTAGCCTTGTCATTATGGAAGGTAGTCTGTTGTCGTGATTTTTGTTACTCCAATGGATGGTACCCTTGTCATTATGGAAAATAGTAGGTTGTCGATATCTTTGTTACTCCAAGGGATGGTAGATTTGTCATTATGGAAGGTAGTCTGTTGTCGAGATTTTTGTTACTCCAATGGATGGTAGCCTTGTCATTATAGAAGGTAGTATGATGTCGAGATTTTTGTCACAACAATGGATGGTAGCCTTGTCATTATGGAAGGTAGTCTGTTGTCGAGATTTTAGTTACTCCAATTGTTGGTAGCCTTGTCGTTATGGAAGGTAGTCTGTTGCCGAGATTTTTCATTCTCCAATGGATTATAGCCTTGTCATTATATAAGGTAATCTCTTGTGGATATTTTGGTTACTCCAATGATGGTACCGTTGTCATTATTGAAGGTAGTCTGTTATCAGAATTTTTGATACTCCAATGGATGGTAGACTTGTCATTATCAAAGGTAGTCTGTTGTCAAGATTTCTGTTACTCCAATGGATGGTAGCCTTGTCATTATGGAAGGTAGTCTGTTGTTGAGATTTTTGTTACTACAATGGATGTTAGTCTTGTCATTATGGAAGGTAGTCTGTTGTCGAGATTTTTGTTACAACAATGGATGGTAGACTTGTCATTTTAAAAGGTAGTCTGTTGTTTATATCTTTGTAACTCCAATGGATGGTAGCCTAGTCATTATGTAATGTAGTTTGTTGTCGAGATTTCTGTTACCCCAATGGATGGTGGCCTTGTTATTTAGGAAGGTAGTCTGTTGTCGTGATTTTTGTTAATCTAATTGATTGTAGCCTTGTCATTATGGAAGGTAGTCTGTTGTCCAGATTTTTGTTACAACAATGGATGGTAGCCTTGTCATTATGGAAGGTAGTCTATTATCGAGATTTTTGTTATTGCAATGGATACTAGCCTTGTCATTATGGAAGGTAGTCTGTCTTTTTGATTTTTGTCACTATAATTGATGGTAGCCTAGTCATTATGGAAGGTAGTGTGTTGTCGATATTTTTGTTATTCCAATGGATGGTAGCCTTGTCATTATGGAAGGTAGTCTGTTGTCATGATTTTTGTTACTCCAATGGATGTTAGCCTTGTCATTATGGAAAGTAGTAGGTTGTCGATATCTTTGTTACTCTAATGGATGGTAGATTTGTCATTATGGAAGGTAGTCTTTTGTCGAGATTTTGGTTACTCTAAGGGATGGTAGCCTTGTCATTATGGAACATAGTTTGTTTTTGAGATTTTTGTTATTCCAATGGATGGTAGCCTTGTCATTATGAAAGGTAGTCTATTGTCGAGATTTTCGTTACTATAATAGATTGTAGCCTTGTCATTACTGAAGGTAGTCCATGGTCGAGATTTTTGTTACTCCAATGGATGGTAGCCTTGTCATTATAGAAGGTAGTATATTGTCGAGATTTTTGTCACTATAATGGAGGGTAGCCTTGTCATTATGGAAGGTAGTCTGTTGTCGAGATTTTAGTTACTCTAATGGATGGTTGCCTTGTCGTTATGGAAGGTAGTCTGTTGCCGAGATTTTTCATACTCCAATGGATTATATCCTAGTCATTATGGAAGGTAGTCTGTTGTCGAGATTTTTGTTTTTCCATTGGATGGTACCTTGTCATTATGAAAGGTAGTCTGATGTTGAGATTTTTGTTATTCCAAAGGATGGTAACCTTGTCATTTTGGAAGGTAGTCTTTTGTCGAGATTTTTGTTACTCCAATGGAGGGTAGCCTTCTCATTATGGAAGGAAGTCTGTTGTTGAGATTTTTGTTACTCCAATGGATGGTAGCCTTGTAATTATGGAAGGTAGTCTTTTGTTTAGATTTTTGTTACTCCAATGGATGGTAGCCTTGTCATTACGGAAGCTAGTCTTTTGTTCATATTTTTGTTACTCCAATGGATGGAAGACTTGTCATTACAGAAGGTAGTCTGTTGTCGATATTTTTGTTACTCCATTGGATGGTAGTCTTATCATTTTAGAAGGTAGTATATTGTAGATATCTTTTTTACTCCAATGGGTGGTAGCATTGTCATTATGGAAGGTAGTCTCTTGTCGAGATTTTTGTTACTCCAATGGATGGTAGCCTTATCATTATGAAACGTAGTCTGTTGTCTAGATTAATGTTATTCCATTGGAGGGTACCCTTGTGATTATGGAAGGTAGCCTGCTTTCTTGATTTTTGTTATTCCAATGGATGGAAACCTTGTCATTATGGAAGGTAGTATATTGTCAAGATTTTTGTTACTCTAATAGATGGTTGCCTTTTGATTATGGAAGCCAGTCTGTTGTCGAGAATTTTTTTACTCCAATGGATGGTATCCTTTTTATTATGGAAGGTAGTCTGTTGTCGATATTTTTGTTACTCCAATGGATGGTGGCCTTGTCATTATGGAAGGTAGTCTGATGTCAAGATTTTTGTTATTCCAATGTATGGTAACCTTGTCATTTTGGAAGGTAGTCTGTTGTCGAGATTTTTGTTACTCCAATGGATGGTAGCCTTGTCATTATGGGACGTAGTCTATTGTCGAGAATTTTTTTACTCCAATGGATTGTAGCCTTGTCATTATGGAAGGTACTCTATTGTCGAGATTTTTGTTACTCCAATGGATGGTAGCCTTGTCATTATGGAAGGTACTCTATTGTCGATATTTTTGTTATTCCAATGGATGGTAGCCTTCTCATTATGGAAGGTAGTCAGTTTACGAGATTTTTGTTACTCCAATGGATGGTAGCCTTGTCATTACGGAAGGTAGTCTGTTGTCGAGATTTTTGTTACTCCAATGGATGGTAGCCTTGTCCTTATGGAAGGTAGTCTTTTGATCAAATTTTTGTTACTCCAATGGATGGTAGCCTTATCATTACAAAAGGTATTTTGTTATCAATATTTTTGTTATTCCAATGGATGGTAGCCTTATCATTATGGAAGGTAGTATATTGTAGATATCTTTTTTACTCCAATGGGAGGTAGCCTTGTCATTTGGAAGGTAGTCTGTTGTCGAGATTTTCGTTACTACAATGGATGGTAGCCTTGTCATTTTGGAAGGAAGTCTGTTGTTAATATTTTTGTTACTCCAATGGATGGTATCCTTGATATTATGGTAGCCTTTTCATTATGGAAGGTACTCCATTGTTCAGATTTTTGTTAATCCAATGGATGGTAGCCTTGTCATTATGGAAGGTAGTCTGTTGTCCAGATTTTGTTGTTTGATTAGATGGTACCTTTTCATTATGGAAGGTAGTCTTTTGTCATTATGGAAGGCACTCTCTTGTCGAGATTTTTGTTACTCCAATGGATGGTAGCCTTGTCATTATGGAAGGTACTCTATTGTAAATATTTTTGTTACTCCAATGAATGGTAGCCTTGTCATTATGGAAGGTAGTCTGTTGTTGAGATTTTTGTTACTCCAATGGATGGTAGCCTTGTCATTATGGGACGTAGTCTATTGTCAATATTTTTGTTACTCCAATGGATTGTAGCCTTGTCATTATGGAAGGTACTCTGTTGTCGAGATTTTTGTTACTTCAATGGATGGTAGCCTTGTCATTATGGAAGGTACTCTGTTGTCGATATTTTTGTTATTCCAATGGATGGTAGCCTTGTCATTATGGAAGGTAGTCAGTTGTAGAGATTTTTGTTACTCTAATGAATGGTAGCCTTGTCGTTATGGGACGTAGTCTATTGTCAATATTTTTGTTACTCTAATGGATTGTAGCCTTGTCATTATGGAAGGTAGTATGTTGTCGATATTTTTGTTATTCCAATGGATGGTAGCCTTATCATTATGGAAGGTAGTATATTGTAGATATCTTTTTTACTCCAATGCGTGGTAGCCTTGTCATTATGGAAGGTAGTGTGTTGTCGAGATTTTCGTTACTATAATGGATGGTACCCTTGTCATTCTGGAAGGTAGTCTTTTGTTGATATTTTTGTTACTCCAATGGATGGTAGCCTTGTCATTATGGAAGGTAGTATGATGTCGAGATTTTTGTTACTCCAATGGATGGTAGCCTTTTCATCATGGAAGGTAGTCTTTTGTTCAGATTTTTGTTAATCCAATGGATGGTAGCCTTGTCATTATGGAAGGTAGTCTGTTGTCGAGATTTTTGTTTTTCCATTGGATGGTACCTTGTTATTATGACAGGTAGTCTGATGTTGAGATTTTTGTTATTCCAAAGGATGGTAACCTTGTCATTTTGGAAGGTAGTCTGTTGTCGAGATTTTTGTTACTCCCATGGAGGGTAGCCTTGTCATTATGTAAGGTAATCTATTGTCGATATTTTTGTTACTCCAATGGATGGTAGCCTTGTAATTATGGAAGGTAGTCTTTTGTTTAGATTTTTGTTACTCCAATGGATGGTAGCCTTGTCATTACGGAAGCTAGTCTTTTGTTCATATTTTTGTTACTCCAATGGATGGAAGACTTGTCATTACAGAAGGTAGTCTGTTGTCGATATTTTTGTTACTCCATTGGATGGTAGTCTTATCATTTTAGAAGGTAGTATATTGTAGATATCTTTTTTACTCCAATGGGTGGTAGCATTGTCATTATGGAAGGTAGTCTCTTGTCGAGATTTTTGTTACTCCAATGGATGGTAGCCTTATCATTATGAAACGTAGTCTGTTGTCTAGATTAATGTTATTCCATTGGAGGGTACCCTTGTGATTATGGAAGGTAGCCTGCTTTCTTGATTTTTGTTATTCCAATGGATGGAAACCTTGTCATTATGGAAGGTAGTATATTGTCAAGATTTTTGTTACTCCAATAGATGGTTGCCTTTTGATTATGGAAGCCAGTCTGTTGTCGAGAATTTTTTTACTCCAATGGATGGTATCCTTTTTATTATGGAAGGTAGTCTGTTGTCGATATTTTTGTTACTCCAATGGATGGTGGCCTTGTCATTATGGAAGGTAGTCTGATGTCAAGATTTTTGTTATTCCAATGTATGGTAACCTTGTCATTTTGGAAGGTAGTCTGTTGTCGAGATTTTTGTTACTCCAATGGATGATAGCCTTGTCATTATGGGACGTAGTCTATTGTCAATAATTTTGTTACTCCAATGGATTGTAGCCTTGTCATTATGGAAGGTACTCTATTGTCGAGATTTTTGTTACTCCAATGGATGGTAGCCTTGTCATTATGGAAGGTATTCTGTTGTCGATATTTTTGTTATTCCAATGGATGGTAGCCTTGTCATTATGGAAGGTAGTCAGTTTACGAGATTTTTGTTACTCCAATGGATGGTAGCCTTGTCATTACGGAAGGTAGTCTGTTGTCGAGAATTTTGTTACTCCAATGGATGGTACCTTGTCCTTATGGAAGGTAGTCTTTTGATCAAATTTTTGTTACTCCAATGGATGGTAGCCTTGTCATTATAGAAGGTAGTATGATGTCGAGATTTTTGTCACAACAATGGATGGTAGCCTTGTCATTATGGAAGGTAGTCTGTTGTCGAGATTTTAGTTACTCCAATTGTTGGTAGCCTTGTCGTTATGGAAGGTAGTCTGTTGCCGAGATTTTTCATTCTCCAATGGATTATAGCCTTGTCATTATATAAGGTAATCTCTTGTGGATATTTTGGTTACTCCAATGATGGTACCGTTGTCATTATTGAAGGTAGTCTGTTATCAGAATTTTTGATACTCCAATGGATGGTAGACTTGTCATTATCAAAGGTAGTCTGTTGTCAAGATTTCTGTTACTCCAATGGATGGTAGCCTTGTCATTATGGAAGGTAGTCTGTTGTTGAGATTTTTGTTACTACAATGGATGTTAGTCTTGTCATTATGGAAGGTAGTCTGTTGTCGAGATTTTTGTTACAACAATGGATGGTAGACTTGTCATTTTAAAAGGTAGTCTGTTGTTTATATCTTTGTAACTCCAATGGATGGTAGCCTAGTCATTATGTAATGTAGTTTGTTGTCGAGATTTCTGTTACCCCAATGGATGGTGGCCTTGTTATTTAGGAAGGTAGTCTGTTGTCGTGATTTTTGTTAATCTAATTGATTGTAGCCTTGTCATTATGGAAGGTAGTCTGTTGTCCAGATTTTTGTTACAACAATGGATGGTAGCCTTGTCATTATGGAAGGTAGTCTATTATCGAGTTTTTTGTTATTGCAATGGATACTAGCCTTGTCATTATGGAAGGTAGTCTGTCTTTTTGATTTTTGTCACTATAATTGATGGTAGCCTAGTCATTATGGAAGGTAGTGTGTTGTCGATATTTTTGTTATTCCAATGGATGGTAGCCTTGTCATTATGGAAGGTAGTCTGTTGTCATGATTTTTGTTACTCCAATGGATGTTAGCCTTGTCATTATGGAAAGTAGTAGGTTGTCGATATCTTTGTTACTCTAATGGATGGTAGATTTGTCATTATGGAAGGTAGTCTTTTGTCGAGATTTTTGTTACTCTAAGGGATGGTAGCCTTGTCATTATGGAACATAGTTTGTTTTTGAGATTTTTGTTATTCCAATGGATGGTAGCCTTGTCATTATGAAAGGTAGTCTATTGTCGAGATTTTCGTTACTATAATAGATTGTAGCCTTGTCATTACTGAAGGTAGTCCATGGTCGAGATTTTTGTTACTCCAATGGATGGTAGCCTTGTCATTATAGAAGGTAGTATATTGTCGAGATTTTTGTCACTATAATGGAGGGTAGCCTTGTCATTATGGAAGGTAGTCTGTTGTCGAGATTTTAGTTACTCTAATGGATGGTTGCCTTGTCGTTATGGAAGGTAGTATGTTGCCGAGAATTTTCATACTCCAATGGATTATATCCTAGTCATTATGGAAGGTAGTCTGTTGTCGAGATTTTTGTTTTTCCATTGGATGGTACCTTGTCATTATGAAAGGTAGTCTGATGTTGAGATTTTTGTTATTCCAAAGGATGGTAACCTTGTCATTTTGGAAGGTAGTCTTTTGTCGAGATTTTTGTTACTCCAATGGAGGGTAGCCTTCTCATTATGGAAGGAAGTCTGTTGTTGAGATTTTTGTTACTCCAATGGATGGTAGCCTTGTAATTATGGAAGGTAGTCTTTTGTTTAGATTTTTGTTACTCCAATGGATGGTAGCCTTGTCATTACGGAAGCTAGTCTTTTGTTCATATTTTTGTTACTCCAATGGATGGAAGACTTGTCATTACAGAAGGTAGTCTGTTGTCGATATTTTTGTTACTCCATTGGATGGTAGTCTTATCATTTTAGAAGGTAGTATATTGTAGATATCTTTTTTACTCCAATGGGTGGTAGCATTGTCATTATGGAAGGTAGTCTCTTGTCGAGATTTTTGTTACTCCAATGGATGGTAGCCTTATCATTATGAAACGTAGTCTGTTGTCTAGATTAATGTTATTCCATTGGAGGGTACCCTTGTGATTATGGAAGGTAGCCTGCTTTCTTGATTTTTGTTATTCCAATGGATGGAAACCTTGTCATTATGGAAGGTAGTATATTGTCAAGATTTTTGTTACTCTAATAGATGGTTGCCTTTTGATTATGGAAGCCAGTCTGTTGTCGAGAATTTTTTTACTCCAATGGATGGTATCCTTTTTATTATGGAAGGTAGTCTGTTGTCGATATTTTTGTTACTCCAATGGATGGTGGCCTTGTCATTATGGAAGGTAGTCTGATGTCAAGATTTTTGTTATTCCAATGTATGGTAACCTTGTCATTTTGGAAGGTAGTCTGTTGTCGAGATTTTTGTTACTCCAATGGATGGTAGCCTTGTCATTATGGAAGGTACTCTATTGTCGATATTTTTGTTATTCCAATGGATGGTAGCCTTCTCATTATGGAAGGTAGTCAGTTTACGAGATTTTTGTTACTCCAATGGATGGTAGCCTTGTCATTACGGAAGGTAGTCTGTTGTCGAGATTTTTGTTACTCCAATGGATGGTAGCCTTGTCCTTATGGAAGGTAGTCTTTTGATCAAATTTTTGTTACTCCAATGGATGGTAGCCTTATCATTACAAAAGGTATTTTGTTATCAATATTTTTGTTATTCCAATGGATGGTAGCCTTATCATTATGGAAGGTAGTATATTGTAGATATCTTTTTTACTCCAATGGGAGGTAGCCTTGTCATTTGGAAGGTAGTCTGTTGTCGAGATTTTCGTTACTACAATGGATGGTAGCCTTGTCATTTTGGAAGGAAGTCTGTTGTTAATATTTTTGTTACTCCAATGGATGGTATCCTTGATATTATGGTAGCCTTTTCATTATGGAAGGTACTCCATTGTTCAGATTTTTGTTAATCCAATGGATGGTAGCCTTGTCATTATGGAAGGTAGTCTGTTGTCCAGATTTTGTTGTTTGATTAGATGGTACCTTTTCATTATGGAAGGTAGTCTTTTGTCATTATGGAAGGCACTCTCTTGTCGAGATTTTTGTTACTCCAATGGATGGTAGCCTTGTCATTATGGAAGGTACTCTATTGTAAATATTTTTGTTACTCCAATGAATGGTAGCCTTGTCATTATGGAAGGTAGTCTGTTGTTGAGATTTTTGTTACTCCAATGGATGGTAGCCTTGTCATTATGGGACGTAGTCTATTGTCAATATTTTTGTTACTCCAATGGATTGTAGCCTTGTCATTATGGAAGGTACTCTGTTGTCGAGATTTTTGTTACTTCAATGGATGGTAGCCTTGTCATTATGGAAGGTACTCTGTTGTCGATATTTTTGTTATTCCAATGGATGGTAGCCTTGTCATTATGGAAGGTAGTCAGTTGTAGAGATTTTTGTTACTCTAATGAATGGTAGCCTTGTCGTTATGGGACGTAGTCTATTGTCAATATTTTTGTTACTCTAATGGATTGTAGCCTTGTCATTATGGAAGGTAGTATGTTGTCGATATTTTTGTTATTCCAATGGATGGTAGCCTTATCATTATGGAAGGTAGTATATTGTAGATATCTTTTTTACTCCAATGCGTGGTAGCCTTGTCATTATGGAAGGTAGTGTGTTGTCGAGATTTTCGTTACTATAATGGATGGTACCCTTGTCATTCTGGAAGGTAGTCTTTTGTTGATATTTTTGTTACTCCAATGGATGGTAGCCTTGTCATTATGGAAGGTAGTATGATGTCGAGATTTTTGTTACTCCAATGGATGGTAGCCTTTTCATTATGGAAGGTAGTCTTTTGTTCAGATTTTTGTTAATCCAATGGATGGTAGCCTTGTCATTATGGAAGGTAGTCTGTTGTCGAGATTTTTGTTTTTCCATTGGATGGTACCTTGTTATTATGACAGGTAGTCTGATGTTGAGATTTTTGTTATTCCAAAGGATGGTAACCTTGTCATTTTGGAAGGTAGTCTGTTGTCGAGATTTTTGTTACTCCCATGGAGGGTAGCCTTGTCATTATGTAAGGTAATCTATTGTCGATATTTTTGTTACTCCAATGGATGGTAGCCTTGTAATTATGGAAGGTAGTCTTTTGTTTAGATTTTTGTTACTCCAATGGATGGTAGCCTTGTCATTACGGAAGCTAGTCTTTTGTTCATATTTTTGTTACTCCAATGGATGGAAGACTTGTCATTACAGAAGGTAGTCTGTTGTCGATATTTTTGTTACTCCATTGGATGGTAGTCTTATCATTTTAGAAGGTAGTATATTGTAGATATCTTTTTTACTCCAATGGGTGGTAGCATTGTCATTATGGAAGGTAGTCTCTTGTCGAGATTTTTGTTACTCCAATGGATGGTAGCCTTATCATTATGAAACGTAGTCTGTTGTCTAGATTAATGTTATTCCATTGGAGGGTACCCTTGTGATTATGGAAGGTAGCCTGCTTTCTTGATTTTTGTTATTCCAATGGATGGAAACCTTGTCATTATGGAAGGTAGTATATTGTCAAGATTTTTGTTACTCCAATAGATGGTTGCCTTTTGATTATGGAAGCCAGTCTGTTGTCGAGAATTTTTTTACTCCAATGGATGGTATCCTTTTTATTATGGAAGGTAGTCTGTTGTCGATATTTTTGTTACTCCAATGGATGGTGGCCTTGTCATTATGGAAGGTAGTCTGATGTCAAGATTTTTGTTATTCCAATGTATGGTAACCTTGTCATTTTGGAAGGTAGTCTGTTGTCGAGATTTTTGTTACTCCAATGGATGATAGCCTTGTCATTATGGGACGTAGTCTATTGTCAATAATTTTGTTACTCCAATGGATTGTAGCCTTGTCATTATGGAAGGTACTCTATTGTCGAGATTTTTGTTACTCCAATGGATGGTAGCCTTGTCATTATGGAAGGTATTCTGTTGTCGATATTTTTGTTATTCCAATGGATGGTAGCCTTGTCATTATGGAAGGTAGTCAGTTTACGAGATTTTTGTTACTCCAATGGATGGTAGCCTTGTCATTACGGAAGGTAGTCTGTTGTCGAGATTTTTGTTACTCCAATGGATGGTACCTTGTCCTTATGGAAGGTAGTCTTTTGATCAAATTTTTGTTACTCCAATGGATGGTAGCCTTATCATTACAAAAGGTATTTTGTTATCGATATTTTTGTTATTCCAATGGATGGTAGCCTTATCATTATGGAAGGTAGTATATTATAGATATCTTTTTTACTCCAATGGGAGGTAGCCTTGTCATTTAGAAGGTAGTCTGTTGTCGAGATTTTCGTTACTACAATGGATGGTAGCCTTGTCATTTTGGAAGGAAGTCTGTTGTTAATATTTTTGTTACTCCAATGGATGGTATCCTTGATATTATGGTAGCCTTTTCATTATGGAAGGTACTCCATTGTTCAGATTTTTGTTAATCCAATGGATGGTAGCCTTGTCATTATGGAAGGTAGTCTGTTGTCCAGATTTTGTTGTTTGATTAGATGGTACCTTTTCATTATGGAAGGTAGTCTTTTGTCATTATGGAAGGTACTCTCTTGTCGAGATTTTTGTTACTCCAATGGATGGTAGCCTTGTCATTATGGAAGGTACTCTGTTGTAAATATTTTTGTTACTCCAATGGATGGTAGCCTTGTCATTATGGAAGGTAGTCTGTTGTCGAGATTTTTGTTACTCCAATGGATGGTAGCCTTGTCATTATGGGACGTAGTCTATTGTCAATATTTTTGTTACTCCAATGGATTGTAGCCTTGTCATTATGGAAGGTACTCTGTTGTCGAGATTTTTGTTACTCCAATGGATGGTAGCCTTGTCATTATGGAAGGTACTCTGTTGTCGATATTTTTGTTATTCCAATGGATGGTAGCCTTGTCATTATGGAAGGTAGTCAGTTGTAGAGATTTTTGTTACTCCAATGAATGGTAGCCTTGTCATTATGGGACGTAGTCTATTGTCAATATTTTTGTTACTCTAATGGATTGTAGCCTTGTCATTATGGAAGGTAGTATGTTGTCGATATTTTTGTTATTCCAATGGATGGTAGCCTTATCATTATGGAAGGTAGTATATTGTAGATATCTTTTTTACTCCAATGCGTGGTAGCCTTGTCATTATGGAAGGTAGTGTGTTGTCGAGATTTTCGTTACTATAATGGATGGTACCCTTGTCATTCTGGAAGGTAGTCTTTTGTTGATATTTTTGTTACTCCAATGGATGGTAGCCTTGTCATTATGGAAGGTAGTATGATGTCGAGATTTTTGTTACTCCAATGGATGGTAGCCTTTTCATTATGGAAGGTAGTCTTTTGTTCAGATTTTTGTTAATCCAATGGATGGTAGCCTTGTCATTATGGAAGGTAGTCTGTTGTCGAGATTTTTGTTTTTCCATTGGATGGTACCTTGTTATTATGAAAGGTAGTCTGATGTTGAGATTTTTGTTATTCCAAAGGATGGTAAACTTGTCATTTTGGAAGGTAGTCTGTTGTCGAGATTTTTGTTACTCCCATGGAGGGTAGCCTTGTCATTATGTAAGGTAATCTATTGTCGATATTTTTGTTACTCCAATGGATGGTAGCCTTGTAATTATGGAAGGTAGTCTTTTTTTTAGATTTTTGTTATTCCAATGGATGGTAGCCTTATCATTACGGAAGCTAGTTTTTTGTTCATATTTTTGTTACTCCAATGGATGGTAGATTTGTCATTACAGAAGGTAGTCTGTTGTCGATATTTTTGTTACTCCAATGGATGGTATCCTTTTCATTATGGAAGGTAGTTTATTGTCGATATTTTTGTTAATCCAATGGATGGTGGCCTTGTCACTATGGAAGGTAGTCTGTTGTCGAGATTTTTGTTACTCCAATGGATGGTAGCCTTGTCATTATGGAAGGTAGTCTTTTGTTCAGATTTTTGTTACTCTAATGGATGGTAGCCTTGTCATTACAGAAGGTAGTATGTTGTCGATATTTTTGTTATTCCAATGGATGGTAGCCTTATCATTATGGAAGGTAGTATATTGTAGATATCTTTTTTACTCCAATGGGTGGTAGCCTTGTCATTATGGAAGGTTGTCTGTTGTCGAGATTTTCGTTACTACAATGGATGGTACCCTTGTCATTCTGCAAGGTAGTCAGTTGTTGATATTTTTGTTACTCCAATGGATGGTAGCCTTGTCATTATAGAATGTAGTATGATTTCTAGATTTTTGTTACTCCAATGAATGGTAGCCTTTTCATTATGGAAGGTAGTCTTTTGTTCAAATTTTTGTTAATCCAATGGATGTTAGAGTTCTCATTATGGAAGGTAGTCTGTTGTCGAGATTTTTGTTTTTCCATTGGATGGTACCTTGTCATTATGAAAGGTAGTCTGATGTTGAGATTTTTGTTATTCCAAAGGATGGTAACCATGTCATTTTGGAAGGTAGTCTGTTGTCGAGATTTTTGTTACTCCAATGGATGGTAGCCTTGTAATTATGGAAGATAGTCTTTTGTTTAGATTTTTGTTACTCCAATGGATGGTAGCCTTGTCATTACGGAAGCTAGTCTTTTGTTCATATTTTTGTTACTCCAATGGATGGTAGACTTGTCATTACAGAAGGTAGTCTGTTGTCGGTATTTTTGTTACTCCATTGGATGGTAGTCTTATCATTTTGGAAGGTAGTATGTTGTAGATATCTATTTTACTCCAATGGGTGGTAGCCTTGTAATTATGGAAGGTAGTCTCTTGTCGATATTTTTGTTACTCCAATGGATGGTAGCCTTGTCATTAAGAAATGTAGTCTGTTGTCTAGATTATTGTTATTCCATTGGAGGGTAGCCTTGTGATTATGGAAGGTAGCCTGCTTTCTTGATTTTTGTTAATCCAATGGATGGAACCCTTGTCATTATGGAAGGTAGTATATTGTCAAGATTTTTGTTACTCAAATGGATGGTTGCCTTTTGATTATAGAAGCCAGTCTGTTGCCGAGAATTTTTTTACTCCAATGGATGGTATCCTTATCATTTTGGAAGGTAGTCTATTGTCGATATTTTTGTTACTCCAATGGATGGTAGCCTTGTCATTTTGGAAGGTAATCTGTTGTCAATATTTTTGTTACTCCAATGGATTGTAGCCTTGCCATTATGGAAGGTATTTTGTTGTCAATATTTTTGTTACTCCAATGGATGGTAGCCTTGTCATTATGGAAGGTACTCTGTTGTCGATATTTTTGTTATTCCAATGGATGGTAGCCTTGTCATTATGGAAGGTAGTCAACTTTCAAGATTTTTATTACTCCAATGGACGGTAGCCTTGTCATTATGGAAGGTAGTCTGTTGTCGAGATTTTTGTTACTCCAATGGATGGTAGCCTTGTCCTTATGGAAAGTAGTCTTTTGTTCAGATTTTTGTTACTCCAATGGATGGTAGCCTTGTCACTACAGAAGGTAGTCTGTTATCGATATTTTTGTTATTCCAATGGATGGTAGCCTTATCATTATGGAAGGTAGTATATTGTAGATATCTTTTTTACTCCAATGGGTGGTAGCCATGTCATTTGGAAGGTAGTCTGGTGTCGAGATTTTCGTTACTACAATGGATGGTAGCCTTGTCATTTTGGAAGGTAGTCTGTTGTTAATATTTTTGTTACTCCAATGGATGGTATCCTTGATATTATGGTAGCCTTTTCATTATGGAAGGTACTCGATTGTTCAGATTTTTATTAATCCAATGGATGGTAGCCTTGTCATTATGGAAGGTAGTCTGTTGTCCAGATTTTGTTGTTCCATTAGATGGTACCTTTTCATTATGGAAGGTAGTCTGATGTCGAGACTTTTGTTATTCCAAAGGATGGTAACCTTATCATTTTGGAAGGTAGTCTATTGTCGAGATTTTTGTTACTCCAATGGAGGGTAGCCTTGTCATTATAGAAGGTAGTTTGTTGTCGAGATTTTTGTTACTACAATGTATTGTAGCCTTGTCATTATGGGATGTAGTCTGTTGTCAATATTTCTGTTACTCCAATGGATTGTAGCCTTGTCATTATGGAAGGTACTATGTTGTCGATATTTTTGTTAATCCATTGGATGGTAGTCTTATCATTTTGGAAGGTAGTATATTGTAGATATTTTTTTTACTCCAATGGGTGGTAGCCTTGTCATTATGGAAGGTAGTCTCTTGTCGAGATTTTTGTGACTCCAATGGATGGTAGCCTTGTCATTATGTAACGTAGTTTGTTGTCTAGATTATTGTTATTCCATTGGAGGGTAGCCTTGTGATTATGGAAGGTAGCCTGCTTTCTTGATTTTTGTTATTCCAATGGATGGAAACCTTTTCATTATGGAAGGTAGTATATTGTCAAAAATTTTGTTACTCTAATGGATGGTTGCCTTTTGATTATGGAAGGCAGTCTATTGTCGAGATTTTTGTTACTCCAATGGATGGTATCCTTTTCATTATGGAAGGTAGTTTATTCTCGATATTTTTGTTACTCCAATGGATGGTGGCCTTGTCATTATGGAAGGTAGTCTGATGTCAAGATTTTTGTTATTCCAATGTATGGTAACCTTGTCAATTTGGAAGGTAGTCTGTTGTCGAGATTTTTGTTACACCAATGGATGGTAGCCTTGTCACTATGGAAGGTAGTCTGTTGTCGAGATTTTTGTTACTCCAGTGGATGGTAGCCTTGTCATTATGGAAGGTAGTCTTTTGTTCAGATTTTTGTTACTCTAATGGATGGTAGCCTTGTCATTACAGAAGGTAGTATGTTGTCGATATTTTTGTTATTCCAATGGATGGTAGCCTTATCATTATGGAAGGTAGTATATTGTAGATATCTTTTTTACTCCAATGGGTGGTAGCCTTGTCATTATGGAAGGTAGTTTGTTGTCGAGATTTTTGTTACTAAAATGGATGGTACCCTTGTCATTCTGGAAGGTAGTCAGTTGTTGATGTTTTTGTTACTCCAATGGATGGTAGCCTTGTAATTATGGAAGGTAGTATGATGTCTAGATTTTTGTTACTCCAATGAATGGTAGCGTTTTCATTATGGAAGGTAGTCTTTTGTTCAAATTTTTGTTAATCCAAAGGATGGTAGACTTGTCATTATGGAAGGTAGTCTGTTGTCGAGATTTTTGTTTTTCCATTGGATGGTACCTTGTCATTATGAAAGGTAGTCTGATGTTGAGATTTTTGTTATTCCAAAGGATGGTAACCTTGTCATTTTGGAAGGTAGTCTGTTGTCGAGATTTTTGTTACTCCAATGGAGGGTAGCCTTGTCATTATGGAAGGTAGTCTGTTGTCGAGATTTTTGTTACTCCAATGGATGGTAGCCTTGTAATTATGGAAGATAGTCTTTTGTTTAGATTTTTGTTACTCCAATGGATGGTAGCCTTGTCATTACGGAAGCTAGTCTTTTGTTCATATTTTTGTTACTCCAATGGATGGTAGTCTTGTCATTACAGAAGGTAGTTTGTTGTCGATATTTTTGTTACTCCATTGGATGGTAGTCTTATCATTTTGGAAGGTAGTATATTGTAGATATCTTTTTTACTCCAATGGGTGGTAGCCTTGTAATTATGGAAGGTAGTCTCTTGTCGAGATTTTTGTTACTCCAATGGATGGTAGCCTTGTCATTATGAAACGTAGTCTGTTGTCTAGATTATTGTTATTCCATTGGAGGGTTGCCTTGGGATTATTGAAGGTAGCCTACTTTCTTGATTTTTGTTATTCCAATGGATGGAAACCTTGTCATTATGGAAGGTAGTATATTGTCAAGATTTTTGTTACTCTAATGGATGGTTGCCTTTTGATTATGGAAGCCAGTCTGTTGTCGAGAATTTTTTTACTCCAATGGATGGTATCCTTATCATTTTGGAAGGTAGTCTATTTTCGATATTTTTGTTACTCCAATGGATGGTAGCCTTGTCATTTTGGAAGGTAGTCTGTTGTCAATATTTTTGTTACTCCAATGGATTGTAGCCTTGTCATTATGGAAGGTATTTTGTTGTCAATATTTTTGTTACTCCAATGGATGGTAGCCTTGTCATTATGGAAGGTACTCTGTTGTTGATATTTTTGTTATTCCAATGGATGGTAGCCTTGTCATTATGGAAGGTAGTCAACTTTCGAGATTTTTATTACTCCAATGGACGGTAGCCTTGTCATTATGGAAGGTAGTCTGTTGTCGAGATTTTCGTTACTCCAATGGATGGTAGCCTTGTCCTTATGGAAAGTAGTCTTTTGTTCAGATTTTTGTTACTCCAATGGATGGTAGCCTTGTCATTACAGTAGGTAGTCTGTTATCGATATTTTTGTTATTCCAATGGATGGTAGCCTTATCATTATGGAAGGTAGTATATTGTAGATATCTTTTTTACTCCAATGGGTGGTAGCCATGTCATTTGGAAGGTAGTCTGGTGTCGAGATTTTCGTTACTACAATGGATGGTAGCCTTGTCATTTTGGAAGGTAGTCTGTTGTTAATATTTTTGTTACTCCAATGGATGGTATCCTTGATATTATGGTAGCCTTTTCATTATGGAAGGTACTCGATTGTTCAGATTTTTATTAATCCAATGGATGGTAGGCTTGTCATTATGGAAGGTACTCTGTTGTCGAGATTTTTGTTACTACAATGGATTGTAGCCTTGTCATTATGGGATGTAGTCTGTTGTCAATATTTCTGTTACTCCAATGGATTGTAGCCTTGTCATTATGGAAGGTACTATGTTGTCGAGATTTTTGTTACTCCAATGGATGGTAGCCTTGTCATTATGGAAGGTACTCTATTGTCAATATTTTTGTTACTCCAATGGATGGTAGCCTTGTCATTATGGAAGGTAGTATGTTGTTGAGATTTTTGTTATTCAAATGGATGGTAGCCTTGTAATTAAGTAAGGTAGTCTTTTCTTCAGATTTTTGTTACTCCAATGGATAGTGGCCTTGTCATTATTGAAGGAAGTCTATCGTTATGATTTCTGTTACTCCAATGGATGGTAGCCTTGTCATTATGGAAGGTAGTCTTTTGTTCAAATTTTTGTTACTCCAATAGATGGTAGCCTTGTCATTATGGAAGGTACTTTGTTGTCGATATTTTTGTTATTCCAATTGATGGTAGCCTTGTCATTATAGAAGGTAGTTTGTTTTCGATATTTTTGTTACTCCAATGGATGGTAGCCTTGTCACTATGGAAGGTAGTAAGTTGTCGAGATTTTAATTACTCCAATGGATGGTAGCCTTGTCATTATGGAAGGTAGTCTTTTGTTCAGATTTTTGATACTCCAATGGATGGTAGGCTTGTCATTACAGAAGGTAGTATGTTGTCGATATTTTTGTTACTCCAATGGGTGGTAGCCTTTTAATTCTGGAAGCTAGTCTGTTGTTCTAATTTTTGTTAATCCAATGGATGGTAGCCTTGTCACTATGGAAGGTAATCTTTTGTCGAGATTTTTGTTATTCCATTGGATGGTAACCATGGCATTAGGGAACGTAGTCTATTGTCAATATTTTTGTTACTCCAATGGATTGTAGTCTTGTCATACATAAGGAAGTTTATTGTCGAGATTTTTGTTACTCCAATGTGTGGTAGCCTTTTCATTATGGAAGCTAGTCTGTTGTTCAGATTTTTGTTAATCCAATGGATGGTAGCCTTGTCATTATGGAAGGTAGTTTGTTGTCGAAATTTTTTTTATTCCATTGGATGGTAGCCTTGTCATTATGGAAGGTAGTCTGATGTCAGGATTTTTGTTATTATAATTTATGGTAACCTTATCATTTTGGAAGGTAGTCTATTGTCGAGATTTTTGTTACTCCAATGGATGGTAGCCTTGTCATTATTGGACGTAGTCTATTGTCAATATTTTTGTTACTCTAATGGATTATAGCCTTGTCATTATGGAAGGTACTCTGTTGTCGAGATTTTTGTTACTCCAATGGATGGTAGCCTTGTCATTATGGAAGGTACTGTGTTGTTGATATTTTTTTTACTCCAATGGATGGTAGCCTTGTCATTATGGAAGGTAGTCTGCTGTCAAGATTTTTGTTACTCCAATGGATGGTAGCCTTGTCATTATGGAAGGTAGTCTTTTGTCGAGATTTTTTTTACTCCAATGGATGGTAGCCTTGTCATTATGGAATGTAGTATGTTGTTCAGATTTTTGTTAATCCAATGGATGGTAGCCTTATCATTTTGGAAGGTAGTGTATTGTCGAGATTTTTGTTACTCCAATGGAGGGTAGCCTTGTCATTATGGAAGGTAGTTTGTTGTCGAGATTTTTGTTACTCCAATGGATGTTAGCCTTGTCATTATGGGACGTAGTCTGTTGTCAATATTTTTGTTACTCCAATGGAATGTAGCCTTGTCATTATGGAGGGTATTCTGTTGTCTAAATTTTTGTTACTCCAATGGATGGTAGCCTTGTCATTATGGAAGGTACTCTGTTGTCAATATTTTTGTTACTCCAATGGATGGTAGCCTTGTCATTATGGAAGGTAGTCTGTTGTCGATATTTTTGTTACTCCAATGGATGCTAGCCTTGTAATTATGGAAGGTAGTCTTTTGTTTAGATTTTTGTTACTCCAATGGATAGTAGACTTGTCATTATTAAAGGTAGTCTGTCGTTATGATTTCTGTTACTCCAATGGATGGTAGCCTTGTCATTATGAAAGGTAGTATTTTGTTCATATTTTTGTTACTTCAATGGATGGTAGCCTTGTCATTACAGAAGGAAGTTTGTTGGTGAGATTTTTGTTACTCCAATGTGTGGTAGCCTTTTCATTATGGAAGCTAGTTTGTTGTCGAGATTTTTGTTATTCCAATGGATGGTAGCCTTGTCATTATGGAAGGTAGTCTGATGTCAGGATTTTTGTTATTCCAATGTATGGTAACCTTGTCATTTTGGAAGGTAGTATGTTCTCGAGATTTTTGTTACTCCAATGGATGGTAGCCTTGTCATTATGGAACGTACTCTATTGTCGATATTTTTGTTACTCCAATGGATGGTAGCCTTGTCATTTTGGAAGGTAGTCTGTTGTCGAGATTTTTGTTACTCCAATGGATGGTAGCCTTGTCATTATGGAAGGTAGTCTGTTGTCGAGATTTTTGTTACTCCAATGGATGGTAGCCTTGTCATTATGGAAGGTAGTCTTTTGTTCATATTTTTGTTACTGCAATGGATGGTAGCCTTCTCATTACAGACGGTAGTCTATTCTCGATACTTTTTGTATTCCAATGGATGGTAGCCTTATCATTATGGAAGGTAGTATATTGTAGATATCTTTTTTACTCCAATCAGTGGTAACCTTGTCGTTATGGAAGGTAGTTTATTGTCGAGATTTTAGTTACTACAATGGATGGTAGCCTTGTCATTCATGAAGGTAGTCTGTTGTTGATATTTTTGATACTCCAATGGATGGTAGCCTTGTCATTATGGAAGTTAGTCTGTTGTCGAGATTTTTGTTACTCCAATGGATGGTAGCCTTGTAATTATGGAAGGTAGTCTTTTGTTCATAATTTTGTTACTACAATGGATAGTAGCCTTGTCATTATTGAATGTAGTCTGTCGTTATGATTTCTGTTACTCCAATGGATGGAAGACTTTTCATTATGGAAGGTAGTCTTTTGTTCATATTTTTATTACTCCAATGGATGGTAGCCTTGTCATTACAGAAGGAAGTCTGTTGTCGAGATTTTTGTTACTCCAATGAATGTTAGCCTTGTCATTATGGAAGGTAGTTTATTGTCGAGATTTTCGTTACTACAATGGATGTTAGCCTTGTCATTCTGGAAGGTAGTCTGTTGTTGATATTTTTGATACTCCAATGGATGGTAGCCTTATCATTATGGAAAGTATTGTGATGTCGAGATTTTTGTTACTCCAATGGATGGTAGCCTTTTCATTATGGAAGGTAGTCTATTGTTCAGATTTTTGTTAATCCAATGGATGGTAGCCTTGTCATTATGGAAGGTAGTCTGTTGTCGAGATTTTTGTTGTTCCATTGGATGGTACCTTGTCATTATGGAAAGTAGTCTGATGTCAAGATTTTTGTTATTCCAAAGGATTGTAACCTTGTAATTTTGGAAGGTAGTCTATTGTTGAGATTTTTGTTACTCCAATGGATGGTAGCCTTGTCATTATGGGACGTAGTTTGTTGTTGATATTTTTGTTACTCCAATGGATGGTAGCCTTGTCATTATGGAAGGTAGTCTGTTGTCGAGATTTTTGTTACTCTAATTGATGGTAGCCTTGTCATTATGGGACGTAGTCTGTTGTCAATATTTCTGTTACTCCAATGGATTGTAGCCTTGTCATTATGGAAGGTACTCTGTTGTCGAGATTTTTGTTACTCCAATGGATGGTAGCCTTGTCATTATGCAAGGTACTCTTTTGTCAATATTTTTGTTACTCCAATGGATGGTAGCCTTGTCATTACGGAAGTTAGTCTGTTGTCGATATTTTTGTTACTCCAATGGATGGTAGCCTTGTAATTATGGAAGGTAGTATTTTGTTCATATTTTTGTTACTCCAATGGATAGTAGCCTTGTCATTATTGAATGTAGTCTGTCGTTATGATTTCTGTTACTCCAATGGATGGAAGCCTTGTCATTATAGAAGGTAGTCTTTTGTTCATATTTTTATTACTCCAATGGATGGTAGCCTTGTCATTACAAAAGGAAGTCTGTTGTCTAGATTTTTGTTACTCCAAGGAATGTTAGCCTTGTCATTATGGAAGGTAGTCTGTTGTAGAGATTTTCGTTATTTCAATAGATGGTAGCCTTGTCATTCTGGAAGGTAGTTTGTTGTTGATATTTTTGTTACTCTAATGGATGGTAGCCTTGTCATTATGGAAGGTAGTCTGTTGTCGATATTTTAGTTACTCTAATGGATGGTAGCCTTGTCATTATGGAAGGTAGTCTCTTGTCAATATTTTTGTTACTCCAATAGCTGGTAGCCTTGTCGTTATGAAACGTAGTTTGTTGTCTAGATTTTTTTTATTACATTGGATGCTAGACTTGTGATTATGGAAGGTAGTATGTTTTCTTGATTTTTGTTATTCCAATGAATGGTAGCCTTTTCATTATGGAAGCAAGTCTATTGTCGAGATTTTTGTTACTCGAATGGATGGTATAATTTTCATTATGGAAGGTAGTCTTTTGGCGATATTTTTGTTACTCCAATGGATGGTAGCCTTGTCATTATGGAAGGATGTTTGTCGTTGAGATATCTGTTACTCCAATGTGTGGTAGCCTTGTCATTATGGAAGGTAGTCTATTGTCGAGAACTTTGTTATTCCATTGGATGGTAGCCTTGTCATTATGGAAGGTAGTGTGTTGTCTAGATTTTTGTTATTCCATTGGAGGGTAGCCTTGTGATTATGGAAGGTAGTATGCTTTCTTGATTTTTGTTATTCCAATGGATGGAAACCTTGTCATTATGGAAGGTAGTATATTGTCAAGATTTTTGTTACTCCAATGGATGGTAGCCTTTTCATTATGAATGTCAGTCTGTTGTCGAGATTTTTGTTACTCCAATGGATGGAATCATTTTCATTATGGAAGGTAGTCTTTTGTCGATATTTTTGTTATTCCAATGGATGGTGGCCTTGACATTATGGAAGGTTGTTTTTCGTTGAGATATCTGTTACTCCAATGTGTGGTAGCCTTTTCATTATGGAAGCTAGTCTGTTGTTCAGATTTTTGTTAATCCAATGGATGGTAGCCTTGTCATTATGGAAGGTAGTCTGTTGTCGAGATTTTTGTTACTCCAATGGATGGTATCCTTGTCATTTTGAGACGTAGTCTATTGTCAATATTTTTGTTACTCCAATGGATTGTAGCCTTGTCATTATGAAAGGTACTCTATTGTCGAGATTTTAGTTAATCTAATGGATGGTAGCCTTGTCATAATGGAAGGTAGTCTGTTGTCGAGATTTTTGTTACTCCAATGGATGGTAGCCTTGTCATTATGGAAGGTAGTCTTTTGTTCAGATTTTTGTTACTCCAATGGATGGTAGCCTTGTCATTATAGAAGGAAGTTTGTTGTCGATATTTTTGTTATTACAATGGATGGTAGCCTTATCATTATGAAAGGTAGTATATTGTAGATATATTGTTTACACTAATGGGTGGTAGCCTTGTCATTATGGAAGGTAGTTTGTTGTCGAGATTTTCGTTACTACAATGTATGGTGGCCTTGTAATTCTGGAAGGTAGTCTGTTGTTGATATTTTTGTTACTCCAATGGATGTTAGCCTTGTCATTATGGAAGTTAGTTTGTTATCGAGATTTTTGTTACTCCAATAGATGGTAGCCTTATCATTATGGAATGTAGTCTGTTGTCGAGATTTGTGTTACTCCAATGGATGGTAGCCTTGGTCTTTAGCGGACGTAGTCTGTTTTCAATATTTCTGTTATTCTAATGGATTGTATCCTTGTCATTATGGAAGGTACTCTGTTGTCGAGATTTTTGTTACTCCAATGGATGTTAGCCTTGTCGTTATGGAAGGTACTATCTTGTCAATATTTTTGTTACTCCAATGGATGGTAGCCTTGTAATTATTGAAGGTAGTCTTTTGTTCAGATTTTTGTTACTCCAATGGATAGTAGCCTTATCATTGTTGAAGGTAGTTTGCCGTTATGGTTTTTGTTACTCCAATGGATGGTAGCCTTGTCATTATGGAAGGTAGTCTCTTGTTCATATTTTTGTTACTGCAATGGATGGTAGCCTTGTCATTACAGAAGGAAGTCTGTTGTCGAGATTTTTGTTACTCCAATGAATGGCAGCCTTGTCATTATGGAAGTTAGTTTGTTGTCGAGATTTTTGTTACTACAATGGATGGTAGCCTTGTCATTCTAGAAGGTAGTCTGTTGTTGATATTTTTGTTACTCTAATGGATGGTAGCCTTGTCATTATGGAAGGTAGTCTGTTATCGAGATTTTTATTACTCTAATGGATGGTAGCCTTGTCATTATGGAAGGTAGTCTCTTGTCAATATTTTTGTTACTCTAATGGATGGGAGCCTTGTCATTATGAAACATAGTTTATTTTCTAGATTTTTGTTATTCCATTGGATGGTAGCCTTGGGATTATGGAAGGTAGTCCGTTTTCTTGAATTTTATTATTCCAATAGATGGTAGCCTTTTCATTATGGAAGCCAGTCTGTTGTCGAGATTTTTGTTACTCTAATGGATGGTATCATTTTCATTGTGGAAGGTAGTCTGTTGGCAATATTTTTGTTACTCCATGGATGGCAGCCTTGTCATTATGGAAGGTAGTTTGTCGTTAAGATATCTATTACTCCAATGTGTGGTAGCCTTGTCATTATGGAAGGTAGTCTCTTGTCGAGATTTTTGTTACTCCAATGAATGATAGCCTTGTCATTATGAAACGTAGTCTGTTGTCTAGATTTTTATTATTCCATTGGAGGGTAGCCTTGTGATTATGGAAGGTAGTCTGCTTTCTTGATTTTTGTTAAACCAATGGATGGAAACCTTGCCATTATGGAAGGTAGTATATTGTCAAGACTTTTGTTACTCCAATGGATGGTAGCCTTTTCATTATGGAAGCCAGTCTGTTGTCGAGATTTTTGTTACTCCAATGGATGGGAGCCTTTTCATTATGGAAGGTAGTCTGTTGTCGGTATTTTTGTTATTCTAATGGATGGTAGCCTTGTCATTATGGAAGGTAGTTTGTCGTTGAGATATCTGTTACTCCAATGTGTGGTAGCCTTTTCATTATGGAAGCTAGTCTATTGTTCAGATTTTTATTAATCCAATGGATAGTAGCCTTGTCATTATGGAAGGTAGTCTGTTGTCGAGATTTTTGTTATTCCATTGGATTGTAGCCTTGTCATTATGGAAGGTAGTCTGTTGTCGAGATTTTTGTTATTCCATTGGATGGTAGCCTTGTTATTATGGAAGGTAGTCTCTTGTCGAGATTTTTGTTACTCCAATGGATGGTAGCCTTGTCATTATAAAACGTAATCTGTTGTCTAGATTTTTGTTATTCCATTGGAGGGTAGCCTTGTGATTATGGAAGGTAGTCTGCTTTCTTGATTTTTGTTATTCCAATGGATGGAAACCTTGTCATTGTGGAAGGTAGTATATTGTCAAGACTTTTGTTACTCCAATGGATGGTAGCCTTTTCATTATGGAAGCCAGTCTATTGTCGATATTTTTGTTACTCCGATAGATGGGATCCTTTTCATTACGGAAGGTAGTCTATTGTCGATATTTTTGTTATTCCAATGGATGGTGGCCTTGTCATTACGGAAGGTAGTTTGTCGTTGAGATATCTGTTACTCCAATGTGTGGTAGCCTTTTCATTATGGAAGCTAGTATGTTGTTCAGATTTTTGTTAATCCAATGGATGGTAGCCTTTTCATTATGGAATGTAGTCTGTTGTCGAGATTTTTGTTATTCCATTGGATTATAGGCTTGTCTATGGAAGGTTGTCTGATGTCAGGATTTTTGTTATTCCAATGTATGGTAACCTTGTCATTTTAGAAGGCAGTCTATTGTCGAGATTTTTGATACTCCAATGGATGGTATCCTTGTCATTATGAGACGTAGTCTATTGTCAATATTTTTGTTAATCCAATGGATTATAGCCTTGTCATTATGAAAGGTACTGTGTTGTCGAGATTTTTGTTACTCCAATGGATTATAGCCTTGTCATTATGAAAGATACTCTGTTGTCGAGATTTTTGTTACTCCAATGTGTGGTAGCCTTGTCATTATGGAAGGTAGTCTTTTGTTCATATTTTTGTTACTCCAATTGATGGTAGCCTTGTCATTATAGAACGTAGTCTGTTGTCGATATTTTTGTTATTCCAATGGATGGTAGCCATATCATTATTGAAGGTAGTATATTGTAGATATCTTGTTTACTCTAATGGGTGGTAGCCTTGTCATTATGGAAGGTATTTTGTTGTCGAGATTTTCGTTACTACAATGGATGGTAGCCTTGTAATTCTTGAAGGTAGTGTGTTGTTGATATTTTTGTTACTCCAATGGATGTTAGCCTTGTCATTATGGAAGGTAGTCTGTTGTCGAGATTTTTTTTACTCTAATGGATGGTAGCCTTATCATTATGGAAGGTAGTCTGTTATCGAGATTTGTGTTACTCTAATGGATGGTAGCCTTGTCTTTATCGGACGTATTCTGTTGCCAATATTTCTGTTATTCCAATGGATTGTATCCTTGTCATTATGGAAGGTATTTTGTTGTCGAGATTTTTGTTACTCCAATGGATGTTAGCCTTGTCATTATGGAAGGTATTATGTTGTCAATATTTTTGTTACTCCAATGGATGGTAGCCTTTTAATTATGGAAGGTAGTCTTTTGTTCAGATTTTTGTTACTCCAATGGATAGTAGCCTTGTCATTATTGAAGGTAGTTTGCCGTTATAGTTTTTGTTACTCCAATGGATGGTAGCCTTGTCATTATGGAAGGTAGTCTCTTGTTCATATTTTTGTTACTTCAATGGATGTTAGCCTTGTCATTACAGAAGGATGTCTATTGTCGAGATTTTTGTTACTCCAATGAATGGTAGCCTTGTCATTATGGAAGGTAGTCTCTTGTCAATATTTTTGTTACTCTAATGTATGGGAGCCTTGTCATTATGAAACGTAGATTGTTGTATAGATTTTTGTCATTATGGAAGGTAGTCTGTTGTCGAGATTTTTGTTACTACAATGGATGGTAGCCTTGTCATTCTGGAAGGTAGTCTGTTGTCGAGATTTTTGTTATTCCATTGGATTGTAGCCTTGTCATCATGGAAGGTAGACTGTTGTCGAGATTTTTGTTATTCCATTGGATGGTAGCCTTGTCATTATGGAAGGTAGTCTCTTGTCGAGATTTTTGTTACTCCAATGGATGGTAGCCTTGTCATTATAAAACGTAGTCTGTTGTCTAGATTTTTGTTATTCCATTGGAGGGTAGCCTTGTGGTTATGGAAGGTAGTCTGCTTTCTTGATTTTTGTTATTCCAATGGATGGAAACCTTGTCATTATGGAAGGTAGTATATTGTCAAGACTTTTGTTACTCCAATGGATGTTAGCCTTTTCATTATGGAAGCCAGTCTATTGTCGATATTTTTGTTACTCCAATAGATGGGATCCTTTTCATTATGGAAGGTAGTCTGTTGTCGATATTTTTGTTATTCCAATGGATGGTGGCCTTGTCATTATGGAAGGCAGTTTGTCGTTGAGATATCTGTTACTCCAATGTGTGGTAGCCTTTTCATTATGGAAGCTAGTATCTTGTTCAGATTTTTGTTAATCCAATGGATGGTAGCCTTGTCATTATGGAAGGTAGTCTGTTGTCGAGATTTTTGTTATTCCATTGGATTGTAGCCTTGTCATTATGGAAGGTAGTCTGATGTCAGGATTTTTGTTATTCCAATGTATGGTAACCTTGTCATTTTAGAAGGAAGTCTTTTGTCGAGATTTTTGATACTCCAATGGATGGTATCCTTGTCATTATGAGACGTAGTCTATTGTCAATATTTTTGTTACTCCAATGGATTGTAGCCTTATCATTATGAAAGGTACTCTGTTGTCGAGATTTTTGTTACTCCAATGGATTGTAGCCTTGTCATTATGAAAGGTACTCTATTGTCGAGATTTTTGTTAATCCAATGGATGGTAGCCTTGTCATTATGGAAGGTAGTCTTTTGTTCATATTTTTGTTACTCCAATTTTTTAGAACAAAGTTTGAATCTACTACCCTATGTTTAAGTTTTGATGATAACAAAATGAAAAGATATATTATTTATATGATTCATGTATGAACTATTTGCTACCTAAAAATATTACGTTCTACTTTGCAGAAACTCTGATAGGTATCAGCAAGAGCACACCTAATCATCATCAGAATATTGGTTCTTGACATCAGCATCAGAAGTTGTTATCAGAATACCAGAATCAGAAGATTAACTCACGTGTATGCTGAAGCTTGATGAACAGAACTGCGCTCAACACTCTAATAAAGAAAACAACAGTTCATCAACAGTTAAGCAGAGTCAGAATGAGCCAAGCCAGAACATGCATTAAGTAAGCAACGGTATTGTGCATTGAAAGCAAATTATTACCAACGGCCTCATTCCATACAAGATCTGCTCGATAAGGAAAGTTTGTTATTAGCATTGAATCAAGAATATTGCTCCAACGTTCAACAATCTCAGTGCTATATAAACAAGAATATGAAGATTAAATTGGCTAATGCTCTCCAACATTTTACACGCCTAAAAGCTAATCATAATCTTCCTTCTCTCAGTTTGCTAAACGCTACATATCTCCTTACTCAATCATTGTTTAGCAATCTAGTTTCATAAGCTTAAGTTGTGTATACATCACAGTTGTGATACAGTTTTGTAGAAAACATTCACACCTAGATTTATCTTCTTTGTAAGAAAGTGTTTCCTTGACAAACCGGGTTGTGGTTTGCATCAAGAAGGCTTTAGCAGTTGTTAAAGCAGTTTGTAATATTCAGTTGAATATAGTGGATTAAGACCTCGTTGGAGAGAGGCGAAATCACCTTGACGGGTGGACTGGAGTAGTTTGAGATCAAACGAACCAGGATAAAAATATCTTGTTCATTACATTGATTTTCAGTTTTACAATTCAACCCCCCCCCCCTTCTTGTGTTTTTCACTTCTTCAATTGGCATCAGAGCGCTTGGTTCTGAGCTAAAACACTTAACCGTGTCAGTACAAGATCCAACGTCAAAAAAAACACAATGGCAGGAAACTATTCTCACACCAGCAATGACAACCATGAGGACAAAGACAGATTCAGCGGCAAACCTCCAGTCTTTGATGGAGAAAACTTTGATTACTGGAAACACAGAATTGAAAGCTTCTTTCTGGCACATGATGCTGATCTGTGGGATATGGTGACAGATGGATACACGCACCCTGTGAATGCAAGCGGTCAGAAGATTGATATAAAAACAATGACTGATCAACAAAAGCGTGACTTCAAGAATCACCACAAGGCCAGAACCATCCTTCTCAGCGCCATCTCCTATAATGAATATGAAAAGATCTCCAACAGAGACACAACAAAGAACATTTTTGACTCACTCAGAATGACGCATGAGGGCAACGTTCAGGTCGAAGAAACTAAAGCTCTGGCGCTCATTCAGAAGTATGAGGCGTTCAAAATGGAAGAATCTGAATCCATTGAAACAATGTTCTCAAGATTCCAGATTCTGGTAGCTGATCTCAAGGTTCTGGACAAAGGATACTCTACTGCTGACCATGTCCAGAAAATCATCAGAAGTTTACCCAAGTAGTGGAGAACAATGGTTACAGCTCTGAAGCTAGCAAAAGATCTCAACAAAATTACTCTGGAGGAACTTATCAGCTCCCTCAGAAGTCATGAGATAGAGCTAGAAGCTGACGAGCCTCAAAAGCAAGGTAATCCTTTAGCATTGAAATCTAACAAAAAATTTGAGTCTAAAGTTTTGCAGGCAATTGAAGAAACATCTGATGGATCCTCATCAGAAGAAGACGAACTCTCCCTCCTCTCTAGAAGAGTAAATCAACTGTGGAAGCAGAGGCAAAGGAAGTTCAGAAATCCCAAAAGATCTGATCAGAATGAGTCCTCTTCCAGATACAGAAGGACAGATTCTTCCTTTGTATACAGAAGATCTGAAGGCTCCTCAAGTAGCAAAAAGCCAAACACCAAGGACATCATCTGCTATGAGTGCAATGAGCAAGGACACTACAAGAGTGACTTCCCAAAGCTTCAGAGGGAAAAGCCCAAAAAGAAGTTTGGAAGAGAAAAGAAGAAAAGTCTCATGGCTACATGGGATGACTCTGACTCGTCTGAAGCTGACTCAGAATCAGATGATGAGAGGGAAAACATAGCTCTCATGGCTAACATTTCAGAAGATGGTGAAGCTTCTGAATCAGACTCTGAATCAGACACTAAAGAGGTATTTCCTAACTTTGCTGTTAATTTTACCAAGACTGAACTTGCTGAAAGCCTTAATGAAATCCTGGAAAGGTATCAGCAAATTAGAGTTAAATTCAGAGACCTGAAAAGGAATCTTGAATCTGACTCTAATAAGACTGAGAGTCTCAAATTGGAAAACCCTGAGCTGAGGAATAAGATTTCAAAATTAGAAAACACTTTACAAAACTCTCAGAAGGAACCAATTTCTGAAACTCCCAGCAACGCTGATGAGATCATCAAGGAGTATGATCACAGTTTCCAGAAGTTCCTTGCTAAAAGCATAGATAGAAGCAAAATGGCTTCAATGATCTATGGAGTTAGCAGAAACTGCAGGAAAGGAATAGGATACCAAGGTAAGGTTCCTACACCAAAGAATGTCATGGACTTAACCATTAAACACACTCCTATGAAATCACATTTTGTGTATGGTCACACACATGATATTAAATACACTAGCAGTAAGTACTCTGTGAAACCAAAATTCAACTAGAGTTTTGGTAAAACTAACAAATCAGGACCCAAGAAAATCTGGGTACCTAAGGATAAAATAATACATGTTGCAGATATCTTTAGCAGCAAGTCAGAAACACCAGTCATGGTACCTGGACTCTGGTTGCTCGCGACACATGACGGGAAGAAGGCATATGTTCCAAAGCCTGGAACTTAAGCCTGGAGGCCACGTTGGCTTTGGAGGCAATCAGAGGGGAAAGATAATTGGCTCTGGAACTGTAGGTAATGGAAATCTTCCCTCTATTAATAATGTTCTACTAGTAGATGGATTAATGCATAATCTGTTATCCATAAGTCAATTAAGTGATAACGGTTATGATATAATCTTTAATCAAAAATCATGTAAAGTTGTCAGTCAGAAAGATGGGACTATCCTGTTTAATGGTAAGAGGAAAAACAACATTTACAAAATCAAACTTTCTGAACTAAAAAGTCAGAATGTAAAGTGCCTTCTGTCTATTAACAACGAGCAGTGGATCTGGCACAGAAGATTGGGGCATGTTAGTATGAGAAGAATATCTCAGATTAACAAACTCAATCTGGTCAGAGGACTTCCTAATTTGAAGTTCAATTCAGATGCTCTGTGTGAAGCATGTCAGAAAGGCAAGTTTGCAAAACCTTCTTTTAAATCTAAAAATGTTGTTTCTACCTCTAAGCCATTAGAACTTCTGCACATTGACTTATTTGGACCAGTTAAAACTGCTTCAGTCAGTGGCAAGAAGTATGGGTTAGTAATCGTAGATGACTATAGCAGATGGACATGGGTAAAGTTCTTAAGACACAAGGACGAGTCACACTCTGTGTTTGTTACCTTTTGTAACCAAGTTCAGAATAAAAAGGATCTTAGAATCGTTAAATTCAGAAGTGATCATGGTGGAGAATTTGAAAACAAAGATTTTGAGTCATTCTTTAATGACAGAGGCATTCTGCATGATTTCTCTTGTCCTTGAACTCCCCAACAAAATGGAGTTGTAGCACGAAAGAACAGAACATTGCAAGAAATGGCCAGAACCATGATCAATGAGACAAACGTTGCTAAGATCTTCTAGGTAGAGGCGATAAACACAGCGTGCTACATTCAGAATAGAATCTCAATAAGACCTATTCTGGAAAAGACTCCATATGAATTGTGGAAGAACAGAAAGCCCAACATTTCATATTTTCATCCATTTGGATGTACCTGTTTAATGTTAAATACAAAGAATTATTTGAACAAGTTTGACTCTAAAGCACAGAAGTGTATTATGTTAGGATACTCTGAACGCTCAAGAGGGTACAAAGTATACAATACAGAAACACAGATTGTGGAAGAATCAATCAGTGTTCGTTTTGATGATAAGCTTGACTCTGAAAAGTCAAAGCAGAATGAAGTTTTTGCAGGTATGGAAATTGAATTTACAGGTTCTGAAGACAAGTCATCAGAAGCTCTCAACACAGACACTCCTTCAACGTCTGAAAGGAGCACTGCTAGCAATCCTATAACAGCTGTTGATCAACCTCAGAAGAGATTACCTAGAAGCAGCTTGGATCACCCAGAAGAGACTATCTTAGGAAGAAAGGAAGATCCAATCAGAACAAGAGCAAGCTTCAGAAACTCTGAAGAAACTCTCATGGGACTTGTGTCTGTGATTGAACCTTCTTCTATTGATGAAGCACTTCTGGATAATGACTGGATTCTGGCAATGCAAGAAGAGCTGAATCAATTCACCAGAAATGACGTATGGGATCTTGTTCCCAGACCAAAAGGATTCAACGTCATTGGAACAAGATGGGTGTTCAGAAACAAGCTAAATGAACAAGGTGAAGTCCTCAGAAACAAGGCACGACTGGTTGCACAAGGTTATAGTCAACAAGAGGGCATAGACTATACAGAAACCTTTGCTCCATTCGCCAGGTTAGAATCTATCAGACTTTTAATTTCATTTGGTGTTAATAGAGGCATCACTCTGTATCAGATGGATGTCAAAAGTGCATTCTTAAATGGTTATATAGAAGAAGAGGTTTATGTACACCAACCCCCTGGTTTTGAAAATACACAACATCCAGAACATGTTTTCAAACTAAAGAAGTCACTATATGGTCTGAAACAAGCTCCCAGAGCTTGGTATGAAAGGCTAAGTAACTTTCTGTTAGAAAATGAATTCACCAGAGGGAAGGTGGACACTACCTTATTCTGTAAATCAGTTAAGAATGGCATCTTAGTCTGTCAAATTTACGTTGATGATATTATTTTTGGTTATACTAATCCTTCTCTTGGAAGAAAATTTGCTAAGTGTATGCAGGCAGAATTTGAGATGAGCCTCATGGGGGAACTAAAATTCTTTCTAGGAATTCAGATCAATCAAACTCCAGAGGGAACTTACATCCATCAGAGCAAATACATCAGAGATCTCCTGAATAAATTTGACCTCTCAGAATGTAAGGCATCAAAGATTCCAATGCATCCCACGTGTATTCTGGAAAGAGAAGAGGTAAGCAAAAATGTAGAACAGAAAGTCTACAGAGGTATGATTGGTTCTCTCCTTTATCTGACTGCTTCAAGACTTGATATATTATTCAGCGTTTGTATTTGTGCTAGATTCCAATCAGATCCTAGAGAATCTCACTTAACAGCTGTTAAGCGGATTTTCAAGTATCTGAAAGGTACTACTAATCTGGGTTTGTTTTATAGAAAATCTAGTGATTACAGTTTAGTAGGCTACTGCGATGCTGACTTTGCTGGAGACAGAGTGGAGCGTGAAAGTACTTCTGGAAGCTGCCAGTTTCTGGGAGAAAATCTGATCTCTTGGTCCAGCAAAAGGCAATCAACAATTGCGCTATCAACAGCAGAAGCTGAGTACATAGCAGCAGCAGGATGTAACACACAAATGCTCTGGATGAAAAGTAAGCTTGAAGACTTCCAGATTTTTGAGAGTAACATTCCTATACTCTGTGATAATACTTCTGCTATTTGCTTAAGTAAGAATCCTATTTTACACTCTAGAGCTAAGCATATAGAAATAAAACATCATTTCATTAGGGACTATATTCAGAAAGGAATTTTGAACTTAAAATTTATAGATACAGACCATCAATGGGTTGATATCTTCACTAAACCCCTTTCTGAAGATAGGTTTAATTTCATTCTGAAACATCTCAGCATGAAAAACTGTCCAGAATGAATATGTTTTAATTCCATATATTTATCTTCAGAATGTATTTGTTTTACTGTGAACTTCTGATCAATCTCTTTTCAGAAAGATAGAACATGCAGATTGTATCAGATGCAAGTCTAAAGATCTGAGAGTCTAAGCTCAAAGAAAGACGTGCTAATCACTACATCAAACAAGTGTCATCCAATCATCAGCAAATCTCTGAAGAAGAATGCGTGCACGCTTCTGAGAAGGCAAAATGCTGATTGGGTGCATTGAGACACATGTCTGGTAACTGTTTGTAAGTATCTTTCTCAAATCCCCCAAAATCAGCAAGCATTAAATGAAAGTAATCATGTTTTTAAAACGTAATCATGATTTTATTCCTCTTTATTGAAATCGTTTACAATTTCAAAATATTCTGAACCCTATTTAAACACGTTAAACCTCTCACTTTCATCTTTTACAGTTTCTCATTATTTCTCAAAGTATTCTCTGCATTTTTCTGGGTTCATCTCTTGCAAACTCTTTTTCTCAGTTTTTCTCAAAATCCCTAAGTGTGAACATGGCAACCTCCAGCAGTGCTTCTGCAGGTTCTCAGAAGAAAGCATCATCTGAACAGTATCAAGTGCCATTCAGAACACTCCTCACTCCTGTGAAGAATCTTGAAGTGTTATCTGAATTGATCATTGATTTTGGAAGTCTGAAGGAAAACGGTTTTGATTTAACAGAAGAAGTTAGGGCACAGAAATGGGAAAGGTATTTTGACAGGTTGGTTGGACCAACATTCCCTATGTTAGTCAAGGAGTTCTGGATTCATGCAACGGCTTCAACGCATCAAGTCACCTCCTACATTATGGGGAAGAAGATTGTGATCACTGAGGATCACATAGCAAGGTTAATTGGTTACAGTGGCGGTGGCGTCCTCTGTATTGATATGGCTGAGAGATGTGCTGACGTGGGCGTCATAGCAGAAAGGATTTTCACCCATGGGGTGCCCAGCAGCAAGATCAAAGATCTGAAGGATCATCACAGAGTTTGGGCGAAGATTATTCTGGGGTGTTTTAACCATAGGAAGCCAACTAGTTCCCCTGATTACATAAATGTGGATCAGCAGTTTCTGATCTACTTTATCAATCAGAAGGTAAAAATCAACTTGGCTCATCTTTTGTTTAATCACCTCAGAACAAGCGTGAAGGAAACCAGGGAAGAAGAAAGAACAAAGAGGGATTGGATACCCTTTGGAAGGTTGATATCAGATATTCTGACTGAGAATAGGCTGATAGAGCATCTGATAGAAGCTCAAGAGTTAAGCACCATTGAACCAACGGTTGGGAAGCCTCTGAACGCGAAGAACTTGAAGAAAATGAAGTTGATAGAGAATATCAAAAAGGAACCCAGTGCTACTCCTATTGCTGATATCATCAGCAGAAGAGTTTCACTGAGTGACTTTCCTTTATTTTCTGAGATAGAATCCAAGCCAGTGGTAGTTCTCAGATATCTGGACACGTGCAAAGATGATGGTACAGATCCCAATCTGAAGATCAAAGATCTGCACCAACCTCAACTAGAAGTGACACTGAAGAAGACGAAGAAAAGGAAGGCACCTTCAGAAGGATCATCCCAGCAGACACCCAAGAAAAGAGGTAATTTATCTACTGCTTCTGTTTTAAATTCTTCTACTATTCCAGCATCAATTCCACCTCCAACCTCTCATAGAATCTCAATCCCCATCCCAACTATAGATGAAACTGAACCAGAAGATGACCCTTCTGAGGCATTACAACTCAGAAGACCCCGAACCAAACATCCCAAACCAACAATATCAACAACATCAGCAATTGACAAAGTGCTGTCTGACATTGATCAACACACTTCTGATTACTCCTCCATCAATCCAAACTCTGAAACCACAAATTGTCCCTTCTCAACACCCAGAACAACAGCAAGCTGCTGAAGAACCAGAACAACAACAACCTCTCTCATCCATTCCAGAAGAACCTCTTATCCTTGAACAACCAGAAATTCCAACAACTTCTCCACAACCAGCAATTCCTTCTCCCTCTCCTCAACCAGAAATTCATCCACCATCACCTCAACCTGAGTTTCATCACTCTGAAACTCCAACTCCTCCACCTTCTGAACCTCATTCACCTGAACCATCACCTCTGGCAATCCAGCTGCCATGTGGAACAACAGTCACAATGGCCCAGCTGCCATCCTCGCCAGAATCTACACCACCAAATACTCCCAAAACCCCAAACAGTCCAATCATTATCTCTGATTCTCCCACTCCATCTCCAAAACAAACAGCTCCCAAGCAAACCACCGAAAACCCCAGCAGGACCTTCATAGACTTAACAATCCTTGGCCGTCTTGCTGATCTGAAAAACAAAAATAGCTATTCCAAAACCAAAACAACCAGATGTTGGCTCTGGTATTATGAATTTTGAAACAGGTTTGCAGCAGTGGATTGCTTTTCTGAAGCAAGTTTGTCCTGGAATGATTGACCCAGCTGCCTCTGACCAGCTCTGGTCACAATTCAGAATTTGGGTACGTGCTGAAGCCCTCAAGTTGCAGGATATCAACTATGAGCAGGCACAATAGAACTTCAGCAAGCTGCTGAAGGAAGTTGAAAGTCAGCTTCCACAGGAAGACATGCTCCCTCTGGATAGTGAGCCATGGTCTGAGAAACAGCTAGCTTCAAAGGTGCAACCAGAAGAAGACAAGACCATTCAAGCTGAAGCAAGTCAAGCAGAAGATGTTGCAGAAGCTCTCAGAAGCTCCCTGCTTATGATGTTTCTCAAGCTGCCTTGGACAGGCAGACTCTGGAAGAGCTGAAGCTGAATGACATGCGTCTGCAGCAAAGGATGGATGAAAATGACCAGAAGATGAAAGAAAGGATGGATGTGCAGGATAGAAAGATAGACACAGTTGTCAGCATGGTACACAAGTAGAATGAGACTGCTGATCAGATCAAAGCCATGCTGGAGAACCTGTTCACACGCCTTCCTCCCCAACCTTAGTTTTTCATTCATGTCATTTTCATGTTTTCTTTGATTATCTGTTGTACTGTTTTGTTTGATTCTGAACCTTTTAATATGACAAGTTTTTCTGCCTTAAATGTTTTAGCACATCACTTACACTTTTTGATTGCTGACAAAAAGGGGGAGAACAAGAATGATATTTTAAATAATAACGGATTACTAAGACATAAATTCTCGAACATTCTAACTCTGATATACTTGAATATGTTTTCTGTTTTTTCTTAAGTCTACAGGTACAAGAAAGCTCCCTGATACTCTGAAGACTAAAGCTCTGATACTCTGACCCAAAGTAAAGCTCTGACAAGAAAAGCTCTGATACATTGATCTGAAGCTCTGCTCTGATATGCTGATCTAAAGCTTCTGATAGTCAAAACTCTGAGAATCTGATGTTCAAAGAAAGGCAATAAAAATTTGATCCTGAAGAACTCTTGGAATTAAAAAGGGAAGCAATAAACTCAGGGGGAGTATCTCTCAACTCTTATCCCTTATCCTTGATAACCTCTTACTCTGATACTTTTTCACGTTATGTTCAATTAAAAATATCTAGTTTTTGTCATCATCAAAAAGTGGGAGATTGTTAGAACAAAGTTTGAATCTACTACCCTATGTTTAAGTTTTGATGATAACAAAATGAAAAGATATATTATTTATATGATTCATGTATGAACAATTTGCTACCTAAAAATATTACGTTCTACTTTGCAGAAACTCTGATAGGTATCAGCAAGAGCACACCTAATCAACATCAGAATATTGGTTCTTGACATCAGCATCAGAAGTTGTTATCAGAATACCAGAATCAGAAGATTAACTCACGTGTATGCTGAAGCTTGATGAACAGAACTGCGCTCAACACTCTGATAAAGAAAACAACAGTTCATCAGCAGTTTAGCAGAGTCAGAATGAGCCAAGCCAGAACATGCATTAAGTAAGCAACGGTATTGTGCATTGAAAGCAAATTATTACCAACGGCCTCATTCCAGACAAGATCTGCTCTATAAGGAAAGTTTGTTATTAGCATTGAATCAAGAATATTGCTCCAACGTTCAACAATCTCAGTGTTATATAAACAAGAATATGAAGATTGAATTGGCTAATGCTCTCCAACATTTTACACGCCTAAAAGCTAATCATAATCTTCCTTCTCTCAGTTTGCTAAACGCTACATATCTCCTTACTCAATCATTGTTTAGCAATCTAGTTTCATAAGCTTAAGTTGTGTATACATCAAAGTTCTGATACAGTTTTGTAGAAAACATTCACACCTAGATTTATCTTCCTTGTAAGAAAGTGTTTCCTTGACAAACCGGGTTGTGGTTTGCATCAAGAAGGCTTTAGCAGTTGTTAAAGCAGTTTGTAATATTCAGTTGAATATAGTGGATTAAGACCTCGTTGGAGAGAGGCGAAATCACCTTGACGGGTGGACTGGAGTAGTTTGAGATCAAACGAACCAGGATAAAAATATCTTGTTCATTGCATTGATTTGCAGTTTTACAATTCAACCCCCCCCCCCTTCTTGTGTTTTTCACTTCTTCACAATTGATGGTAGCCTTGTCATTATAGAAGGTAGTCTATTATCGATATTTTTGTTATTCCAATTGATGGTAGCCTTATAATTATGGAAGGTAGTATATTGTAGATATCTTTTTTACTCCAATGGGTGGTAGCCTTATCATTATGGAAGGTAGTTTGTTGTCGAGATTTTCATTACTATAATGGATGGTAGCCTTGTCGTTCTAGAAGGTAGTCTGTTGTTGATATTTTTGTTACTCCAATGGATGGTAGCCTTGTCATTATGGAAGGTAGTCTGTTGTGGAGATTTTTGTTACTCCAATGGATGGTAGCCTTGTCATTATGGAAGGTAGTCTATTGTCGAGATTTATGTTACTCCAATGGATGGTAGCCTTCTCATTATGGGGCGTAGTCTGTTGTCAATATATCTGTTACTCCAATGGATTGTTGACTTGTCATTATGGAAGGTACTCTGTTGTCGAGATTTTTGTTACTCCAATGGATGGTAGCCTTGTCATTATGCAAGGTACTCTGTTGTCAATATTTTTGTTACTCCAATGGATGGTAGCCTTGTTATTATGGAAGGTAGTCTGTTGTCGAGAATTTTGTTACTCCAATGGATGGTAGCCTTGTAATTATGGAAGGTAGTCTTTTGTTCAGATTTTTTTTACTCCAATGGATAGTAGCCTTGTCATTATTGAAGATAGTTTTTCGTTATGGTTTTTGTTACTCCAATGGATGGTAGCCTTGTCATTATGGAAGGTATTCTTTTGTTCATATTTTTGTTACTCTAATGGATGGTAGCCTTGTCATTACAGAAGGAAGTTTGTTGTCGAGATTTTTGTTACTCCAATGAATGGTAGCCTTGTCATTATGGAAGGTAGTCTATTGTCGAGATTTTTGTTACTATAATGGATGGTAGCCTTATCATTCTGGAAGGTAGTCTGTTGTTGATATTTTTGTTACTCCAATGGATGGTAGACTTGTCAATATGGAAGGTAGTCTGTTGTCGAGATTTTTGTTACTCTAATGGATGGTAGCCTTGCCATTATGGAAGGAAGTCTCTTGTCGAGATTTTTGTTACTCCAAAGGATGGTAGCCAAGTCATTATGAAACGTAGTTTGTTGTCTAGATTTTTGTTATTCCATTGGATTGTAGCCTTGTGATTATGGAAGGTAGTCTGTTTTCTTGACTTTTGTTATTCCAATGGATCGTATCCTTTTCATTATGGAAGGTAGTTTGTTGTCGATATTTTTGTTACTCCAATGGATGGTAGCCTTGTCATTATGGAAGGTAGTCTTTTGTTCATATTTTTGTTACTCCAATGGATGGTAGCCTTGTCATTATAAAAGGTAGTCTCTTGTCGATATTTTTGTTATTCCAATGGATGGTAGCCTTATCATTATGAAAGGTAGTATATTGTAGATATCTTTTTACTCCAATGGGTGGTAGCCTTGTCATTATGGAAGGTAGTTTGTTGTCGAGATTTTCGTTACTACAATGGATGGTAGCCTTGTCATTCTGGAAGGTAGTCTGTTTTTGATATTTTTGTTACTAAAATGGATGGTAGCCTTGTCATTATGGAAGGTAGTTTGTTGTCGAGATTTTGTTACTCCAATGGATGGTAGCCTTGTCATTATGGAAGGTAGTCTGTTGTTGATATTTTTGTTATTCTAATGGATGGTAGCCTTGTCATTATGGAAGGTAGTTTGTCCTTGAGATATCTGTTACTCCAATGTGTGGTAGCCTTTTCATTATGGAAGCTAGTCTATTGTTCATATTTTTGTTAATTCAATGGATAGTAGCCTTGTCATTATGGAAGGTAGTCTGTTGTCGAGAATTTTGTTATTCCATTGGATTGTAGCCTTGTCATTATGGAAGGTAGTCTGTTGTCGAGATTTTTGTTATTCCATTGGATGGTAGCCTTGTCATTATGGAAGGTAGTCTCTTGTCGAGATTTTTGTTATTCCATTGGATTGTAGCCTTGTCATTATGGAAGGTAGTCTGTTGTCTAGATTTTTGTTATTCCATTAGAGGGTAGCCTTGTGATTATGGAAGGTAGTCTGCTTTCTTGATTTTTGTTATTCCAATGGATGGAAACTTTGTCATTATGGAAGGTAGTATATTGTCAAGACTTTTGTTACTTCAATGGATGGTAGCCTTTTCATTATGGAAGCCAGTCTATTGTCGAGATTTTTGTTACTCCAATAGATGGGATCCTTTTCATTATGGAAGGTGGTCTGTTGTCGATATTTTTGTTATTCCAATGGATGGTGGCCTTGTCATTATGGAAGGTAGTTTGTCATTGAGATATTTGTTACTCCAATGTGTGGTAGCCTTTTCATTATGGAAACTAGTATGATGTTAAGATTTTTGTTAATCCAATGGATGGTAGCCTTGTCATTATGGAAGGTAGTTTGTTGTCGAGTTTTTTGTTATTCCATTGAAATGTAGCCTTGTCATTATGGAAGGTAGTCTGATGTTAGGATTTTTGTTATTCCAATGTATGGTAACCTTGTCATTTTAGAAGGCAGTCTGTAGTCGAGATTTTTGATACTCCAATGGATGGTATCCTTCTCATTATGAGACGTAGTCTATTGTCAATATTTTCGTTACTCCAATGGATTGTAGCCTTGTCATTATGAAAGGTACTCTATGGTCGAGATATTTGTTACTCTAATGGATTATAGCCTTGTCATTATGAAAGGTACTCTGTTGTCGAGATTTTTGTTACTCCAATGGATGGTAGCCTTGTCATTATGGAAGGTAGTCTTTTGTTCATATTTTTGTTACTCTAATTGATGGTAGCCTTGTCATTATAGAAGGTAGTCTGTTGTCGATATTTTTGTTATTCCAATTGATGGTAGCCTTATCCTTATGGAAGGTAGTATATTGTAGATATCTTTTTTACTCCAATGGGTGGTAGCCTTGTCATTATGGAAGGTAGTTTGTTGTCGAGATTTTCGTGACTACAATGGATGGTAGCCTTGTCATTCTGGAAGGTAGTCTGTTGTTGATATTTTTGTTTCTCCAATGGATGGTAGCCTTGTCATTATGGAAGGTAGTCTGTTGTGGAGATTTTTGTTACTCCAATGGATGGTAGCCTTATCATTATGGAACGTAGTCTGTTGTCGAGATTTGTGTTACTCCAATGGATGGTAGCCTTCTCATTATGGGACGTAGTCTGTTGTCAATATATTTGTTACTCCAATGGATTGTAGACTTGTCATTATGGAAGGTACTCTGTTGTCGAGATTTTTGTTACTACAATGAATGGTAGCCTAGTCATTATGGAAGGTACTATGTTGTCAATATTTTTGTTACTCAAATGGATGGTAGCCTTGTTATTATGGAAGGTAGTCTATTGTCGAGATTTTTGTTACTCCAATGGATGGTAGCCTTGTAATTATGGAAGGTAGTCTTTTGTTCAGATTTTTGTTACTCCTATGGATAGTAGCCTTGTCATTATTGAAGGTAGTTTGTCGTTATGGTTTTTGTTACTCCAATGGATGGTAGCCTTGTCATTATGGAAGGTAGTCTTTTGTTCATATTTTTGTTACTCCAATGGATGGTAGCCTTTTCATTACAGAAGGAAGTCTGTTGTCGAGATTTTTGTTACTCCAATGAATGGTAGCCTTGTCATTATGGAAGGTAGTCTGTTGTCGAGATTTTTGTTACTACAAAGGATGGTAGCCTTATCATTCTGGAAGGTAGTCTGTTGTTGATATTTTTGTTACTCCAATGGATGGTAGACTTGTCAATATTGAAGGTAGTCTGTTGTCGAGATTTTTGTTACTCTAATGGATGGTAGCCTTGCCATTATGGAAGGCAGTCTCTTGTCGATATTTTTGTTACTCCAATGGATGGTAGCCTTGTCATTATGAAACGTAGTTTGTTGTCTAGATTTTTGTTATTCCATTGGATTGTAGCCTTGTGATTATGGAATGTAGTCTCTTTTCTTGATTTTTGTTATTCCAATGGATGGTATCCTTTTCATTATGGAAGGTAGTTTGTTGTCGGTATTTTTGATACTCCAATGGATGGTAGCCTTGTCATTATGGAAGGTAGTCTTTTTTTCATATTTTTGTTACTCCAATGGATGGTAGCCTTGTCATTATAAAAGGTAGTCTGTTGTCGATATTTTTGTTATTCCAATGGATGGTAGCCTTATCATTATGGAAGGTAGTATATTGTAGATATCTTTTTACTCCAATGGGTGGTAGCCTTGTCATTATGGAAGGTAGTTTGTTGTCGAGATTTTCGTTACTACAATGGATGGTAGCCTTGTCATTCTTGAAGGTAGTCTGTTTTTGATATTTTTGTTACTAAAATGGATGGTAGCCTTGTCATTATGGAAGGTAGTTTGTTGTCGATATTTTGTTACTCCAATAGATGGTAGACTTGTCATTATGGAAAGGTAGTCTGTTGTTGATATTTTTGTTATTCTAATGGATGGTAGCCTTGTCATTATGGAAGGTAGTCTGTTGTCGAGATTTTTGTTATTCCATTGGATTGTAGCCTTGTCATTATGGAAGGTAGTCTGTTGTCGAGATTTTTGTTATTCCATTGGATTGTAGCCTTGTCATTATGGAAGGTAGTCTCTTGTCGAGATTTTTGTTATTCCATTGGATTGTAGCCTTGTCATTATGGAAGGTAGTCTGTTGTCTAGATTTTTGTTATTCCATTGGAGGGTAGCCTTGTGATTATGGAAGGTAGTCTGCTTTCTTGATTTTTGTTATACCAATGGATGGAAACCTTGTCATTATGGAAGGTAGTATATTGTCAAGACTTTTGTTACTCCAATGGATGGTAGCCTTTTCATTATGGAAGCCAGTCTATTGTCGAGATTTTTGTTACTCCAATAGATGGGATCCTTTTCATTATGGAAGGCAGTCTGTTGTCGATATTTTTGTTATTCCAATGGATGGTGGCCTTGTCATTATGGAGGGTAGTTTGTCATTGAGATATTTGTTACTCCAATGTGTGGTAGCCTTTTCATTATGGAAGCTAGTATGTTGTTAAGATTTTTGTTAATCCAATGGATGGTAGCCTTGTCATTATGGAAGGTAGTCTGTTGTCGAGTTTTTTGTTATTCCATTGGAATGTAGCCTTGTCATTATGGAAGGTAGTCTGATGTTAGGATTTTTGTTATTCCAATGTATGGTAACCTTGTCATTTTAGAAGGCAGTCTGTAGTCGAGATTTTTGATACTCCAATGGATGGTATCCTTGTCATTATGAAAGGTACTCTGTTGTCGAGATTTTTGTTACTCCAATGGATTGTAACCTTGTCATTATGAAAGGTACTCTGTTGTCGAGATTTTTGTTACTCCAATGGATGGTAGCCTTGTCATTATGGAAGGTAGTCTTTTGTTCATATTTTTGTTACTCCAATTGATTGTAGCCTTGTCATTATAGAAGGTAGTCTATTGTCGATATTTTTGTTATTCCAATTGATGGTAGCCTTATCCTTATGGAAGGTAGTATATTGTAGATAGCTTTTTTAATCCAATTGGTGGTAGCCTTGTCATTATGGAAGGTAGTTTGTTGTCAAGATTTTTGTGACTACAATGGAATTTAGCCTTGTCATTCTGGAAGGTAGTCTGTTGTTGATATTTTTGTTACTCCAATGGATGGTAGCCTTGTCATTATGGAAGGTAGTCTGTTGTGGAGATTTTTGTTACTCCAATGGATGGTAGCCTTGTCATTATGGAACATAGTCTGTTGTCGAGATTTGTGTTACTCCAATGGATGGTAGCCTTCTCATTATGGTACGTAGTCTGTTGTCAATATATTTGTTACTCCAATGGATTGTAGACTTGTCATTATGGAAGGTACTCTGTTGTCGAGATTTTTGTTACTACAATGGATGGTAGCCTAGTCATTATGGAAGGTACTTTGTTGTCAATATTTTTGTTACTCCTATGGATGGTAGCCTTGTTATTATGGAAGGTAGTCCGTTGTCGAGATTTTTGTTACTCCAATGGATGGTAGCCTTGTAATTATGGAAGGTAGTCTTTTGTTCAGATTTTTGTTACTCCAATGGATAGTAGCCTTGTCATTATTGAAGGTAGTTTGTCGTTATGGTTTTTGTTACTCCAATGGATGGTAGCCTTGTCATTATGGAAGGTAGTCTTTTGTTCATATTTTTAATACTCCAATGGATGGTAGCCTTGTCATTACAGAAGGAAGTCTGTTGTCGAGATTTTTGTTACTCCAATGAATGGTAGCCTTGTCATTATGGAAGGTAGTCTGTTGTTGATATTTTTGTTACTACAATGGATGGTAGCCTTGTCATTCTGGAAGGAAGTTTGTTGTTGACAATTTTCTTACTCCAATGGATGGTAGACTTGTCAATATGGAAGGTAGTCTGTTGTCGAGATTTTTGTTACTCTAATGGATGGTAGCCTTGTCATTATGGAAGGTAGTCTTTTGTTTATATTTTTGTTACTCCAATGGATGGTAGCCTTGTCCATATAGAAGGTAGTCTGTTGTCGATATTTTTGTTATTCCAATGGATGGTAGCCTTATCATTATGGAAGTTAGTATATTGTAGATATCTTTTTTACTCCAATGGGTGGTAGACTTGTCATTATGGAAGGTAGTTTGTTGTCGAGATTTTCGTTACTACAATGGATGGTAGCCTTGTCATTCTGGAAGGTAGTCTGTTGTTGATATTTTTGTTACTCCAATGGATGGTAGTTTTGTCATTATGGAAGGTAGTCTGTTGTCGAGATTTTTGTTACTCCAATGGATGGTAGCCTTGTCATTATGGAAGGTAGTCTGTTGTCGAGATATGTGTTACTCCAATGGATGGTAGCCTTGTCATTATGGGATGTAGTCTGTTGTCAATATTTCTGTTACTCCAATGGATTGTAGCCTTGTCATTATGGAAGGTACTCTTTTGTCGAGATTTTTGTTACTCCAATGGATGGTAGCCTTGTCATTATGGAAGGTACTCTGTTGTCAATATTTTTGTTACTCCAATGGATGGTAGCCTTGTTATTATGGAAGGTAGTCTGTTGTCGAGATTTGTGTTACTCCAATGGATGATAGCCTTGTCATTATGGGATGTAGTCTGTTGTCAATATTTATGTTACTCCAATAGATTGTAGCCTTGTCATTATGGAAGGTACTCTTTTGTCAAGATTTTTGTTACTCTAATGGATGGTAGCCTTGTCATTATGGAAGGTACTCTATTGTCAATATTTTTGTTACTCCAATGGATGGTAGCCTTGTTATTATGGAAGGTAGTCTGTTGTCGAGATTTTTGTTACTCCAATGGATGGTAGCCTTGTAATTATGCAAGGTAGTCTTTTGTTCAGATTTTTGTTACTCCAATGGATAGTAGCCTTGTCATTATTGAAGGTAGTTTGTCGTTATGGTTTTTGTTACTCTAATGGATGGTAGCCTTGTCATTATGGAAGGTAGTCTTTTGTTCATATTTTTAATACTCCAATGGATGGTAGCCTTGTCATTACAGAAGGAAGTCTGTTGTCGAGATTTTTGTTACTCCAAGGAATGGTAGCCTTGTCATTATGGAAGGTAGTCTGTTGTCGATATTTTTGTTACTACAATGGATGGTAGCCTTGTCATTCTGGAAGGTAGTCTGTTGTTGATATTTTTGTTAATCCAATGGATGGTAGACTTGTCAATATGGAAGGTAGTCTGTTGTCGATATTTTTGTTACTCTAATGGATGGTAGCCTCGTCATTATGGAAGGTAGTATCTTGTCGAGATTTTTGTTACTCCAATGGATGGTAGGCTTGTCATTATGAAACGTAGTTTGTTGTCTAGATTTTTTATATTCCATTGGATGGTAGCCTTGTGATTATGGAAGGTAGCCTGTTTTCTTGATTTTTGTTATTCCAATGGATGGTATCCTTTTCATTCTGGAAGGTAGTCTGTTTTTGATATTTTTGTTACTCCAATGGATGGTAGCCTTGTCATTACAGAAGGAAGTCTGTTGTCGAGATTTTTGTTACTCCAATGAATGGTAGCCTTGTCATTATGGAAGGTAGTATGTTGTCGATATTTTTGTTACTACAATGGATGGTAGCCTTGTCATTCTAGAAGGTAGTCTGTTGTTGATATTTTTGTTACTTCAATGGATGGTAGACTTGTCTATATGGAAGGTAGTCTGTTGTCGATATTTTTGTTACTCTAATTGATGGTAGCCTTGTCATTATGGAAGGTAGTCTCTTGTCGAGATTTTTGTTACTCCAATGGATGGTAGCCTTGTCATTATGAAACGTAGTTTGTTGTCTAGATTTTTGTTATTCCATTGGATGGTAGCCTTGTGATTATGGAAGGTAGTCTGTTTTCTTGATTTTTGTTATTCCAATGGATGGTATCCTTTTCATTATGAAAGGTAATTTGTTGTCGATATTTTTTTTACTCCAATGGATGGTAGCCTTGTCATTATGGAAGGTAGTCTTTTGTTCATATTTTAGTTACTCCAATGGATGGTAGCCTTGTCATTATAAAAGGTAGTCTGTTGTCGATATTTTTGTTATTCCAATGGATGGTAGCCTTATCATTATGGAAGGTAGTATATTGTAGATATCTTTTTACTACAATGGGTGGTAGCCTTGTCATTATGGAAGGTAGTTTGTTGTCGAGATTTTCGTTACTACAATGGATGGTAGCCTTGTCATTCTGGAAGGTAGTCTGTTTTTGATATTTTTGTTACTCCAATTGATGGTATACTTGTCATTATGGAAGGTAGTCTGTTGTGGAGATTTTTGTTACTCCAATGGATGGTAGCCTTGTCATTACTGAAGGTAGTCTGTTGTCGAGATTTGTGTTACTCCAATGGATGGTAGCCTTGTCATTATGGGACGTAGTCTGTTGTCAATATTTCTGTTACTCCAATGGATTGTAGCCTTGTCATTATGGAAGGTACTCTTTTGTCGAGATTTTTGTTACTCCAATGGATGGTAGCCTTCTCATTATGGAAGGTACTCTATTGTCAATATTTTTGTTACTCCAATGGATGGTAGCCTTGTTATTATGGAAGGTAGTCTGTTGTCGAGATTTGTGTTACTCCAATGGATGATAGCCTTGTCATTATGGGATGTAGTCTGTTGTCAATATCTCTATTACTCCAATGGATTGTAGCCTTGTCATTATGGAAGGTACTCTTTTGTCGAGATTTTTGTTACTCTAATGGATAGTAGCCTTGTCATTACGGATGGTACTTTGTTGTCAATATTTTTGTTACTCCAATGGATAGTAGCCTTGTTATTATGGAAGGTAGTCTGTTGTTGAGATTTTTGTTACTCCAATGGATGGTAGCCTTGTAATTATGCAAGGTAGTCTTTCGTTCAGATTTTTGTTACTCCAATGGATAGTAGCCTTGTCATTATTGAAGGTAGTTTGTCGTTATGGTTTTTGTTACTCCAATGGATGGTAGCCTTGTCATTATGGAAGGTAGTCTTTTGTTCATATTTTTAATACTCCAATGGATGGTAGCCTTGTCATTACAGAAGGAAGTCTGTTGTCAAGATTTTTGTTACTCCAAGGAATGGTAGCCTTGTCATTATGGAAGGTAGTCTGTTGTCGATATTTTTGTTACTATAATGGATGGTAGCCTTGTCATTCTGGAAGGTAGTCTGTTGTTGATATTTTTGTTACTCCAATGGATGGTAGACTTGTCAATATGGAAGGTAGTCTGTTTTCGATATTTTTGTTACTCTAATGGATGGTAGCCTTGTCATTATGGAAGGTAGTATCTTGTCGAGATTTTTGTTACTCCAATGGATGGTAGCCTTGTCATTATGAAACGTAGTTTGTTGTCTAGATTTTTGTTATTCCATTGGATGGTAGCCTTGTGATTATGGAAGGTAGCCTGTTTTCTTGATTTTTGTTATTCTAATGGATGGTATCCTTTTCATTCTGGAAGGTAGTCTGTTTTTGATATTTTTGTTACTCCAATGGATGGTAGCCTTGTCATTATGGAAGGTAGTCTGTTGTGGAGATTTTTGTTACTCCAATGGATGGTAGCCTTGTCATTATGGAAGGTAGTTTGTTGTCGAGGTTTGTGTTACTCCAATGGATGGTAGCCTTGTCATTATGGGACGTAGTCTATTGTCAATATTTCTGTTACTCCAATGGATTTTAGCCTTGTCATTATGTAAGGTACTCTGTTGTCGATATTTTTGTTACTCCAATGGATGGTAGCCTTGTCATTATGGAAGGTACTCTATTGTCAATATTATTGTTACTCCAATGGATGGTAGCCTTGTTATTATGGAAGGTAGTCTGTTGTCGAGATTTTTTGTTACTCCAATGGATGGTAGCCTTGTAATTATGCAAGGTAGTCTTTTGTTCATATTTTTGTTACTCCAATGGATAGTAGCCTTGTCATTGTTGAAGGTAGTTTGTCGTTATGGTTTTTGTTACTCCAATGGATGGTAGCCTTGTCATTATGGAAGGTAGTCTTTTGTTCATATTTTTAATACTCAAATGGATGTTAGCCTTGTCATTACAGAAGGAATTCTGTTGTCGAGATTTTTGTTACTCCAATGAATGGTAGCCTTGTCATTATGGAAGGTAGTCTGTTGTCGATATTTTTGTTACTACAATGGATGGTATCCTTGTCATTCTTGAAGGTAGTCTGTTGTTGATATTTTTGTTACTCCAATGGATGGTAGACTTATCAATATGAAAGGTAGTTTGTTGTCGAGATTTTTGTTACTCTAATGGATGGTAGCCTTCTTATTATGGAAGGTAGTCTCTTGTCGTGGTTTTTGTTACTCCAATGGATGGTAGCCTTGTCATTATGACACGTAGTTTGTTGTCTAGATTTTTGTTATTCCATTGGATGGTAGCCTTGTGATTATGGGAGGTAGTCTATTTTCTTGATTTTTGTTATTCCAATGGATGGTATCCTTTTCATTATGGAAGGTAGTTTGTTGTCGATATTTTTGTTACTCCAATGGATGGTAGCCTTGTAATTATGGAAGGTAGTTTTTTGTTCATATTTTTGTTACTCAATGGATGGTAGCCTTGTCATTATAAAAGGTAGTCTGTTGTCGATATTTTTGTTATTCCAATGGATGGTAGCCTTATCATTATGGAAGGTAGTATATTGTAGATATCTTTTTACTCCAATGGGTGGTAGCCTTGTCATTATGGAAGGTAGTTTGTTGTCGAGATTTTCGTTACTACAATGGATGGTAGCCTTGTCATTCTAGAAGGTAGTCTATTTTTGATATTTTTGTTACTCCAATGGATGGTAGCCTTGTCATTATGGAAGGTAGTCTGTTGTCGAGATTTGTGTTACTTCAATGGATGGTAACCTTGTCATTATGGGACGTAGACTTTTGTCAATATTTCTGTTACTCCAATGGATTGTAGCCTTGTCATTATGGAAGGTACTCTGTTGTCGAGATTTTTTTTACTCCAATGGATGGTAGCCTTGTCATTATGGAAGGTACTATGTTGTCAATATCTTTGTTACTCCAATTGATGGTAGCCTTGTTATTATGGAAGGTAGTGTGTTGTCGAGATTTTTGTTACTCCAATGGATGGTAGCCTTGTAATTATGCAAGGTAATCTTTTATTCATATTTTTGTTACTCCAATGGATAGTAGCCTTGTCATTATTGAAGGTAGTTTGGCGTTATGGTTTTTGTTACTCCAATGGATGGTATCCTTTTCATTATGGAAGGTAGTCTTTTGTTCATATTTTTGTTACTCCAATGGATGGTAGCCTTGTCATTACAGAAGGAAGTCTGTTGTCGAGATTTTTGTTACTCCAATGAATGGTAGCCTTGTCATTATGGAAGGTAGTCTGTTGTTGATATTTTTGTTACTACAATGGATGGTAGCCTTGTCATTCTGGAAGGAAGTTTGTTGTTGATAATTTTGTTACTCCAATGGATGGTAGACTTGTCAATATGGAAGGTAGTTTGTTGTCGAGATTTTTGTTACTCTAATGGATGGTAGCCTTGTCATTATGGAAGGTAGTCTTTTGTTCATATTTTTGTTACTCCAATGGATGGTAGCCTTGTCCATATAGAAGGTAGTCTGTTGTCGATATTTTTGTTATTCCAATGGATGGTAGCCTTATCATTATGGAAGGTAGTATATTGTAGATATCTTTTTTACTCCAATGGGTGGTAGCCTTGTCATTATGGAAGGTAGTTTGTTGTCGAGATTTTCGTTACTACAATGGATGGTAGCCTTGTCATTCTGGAAGGTAGTCTGTTGTTGATATTTTTGTTACTCCAATGGATGGTAGCCTTGTCATTATGGAAGGTAGTCTGTTGTCGAGATTTTTGTTACTCCAATGGATGGTAGCCTTGTCATTATGGAAGGTAGTCTGTTGTCGAGATATGTGTTACTCCAATGGATGGTAGCCTTGTCATTATGGGACGTAGTCTGTTGTCAATATTTCTGTTACTCCAATGGATTGTAGCCTTGTCATTATGGAAGGTACTCTTTTGTCGAGATTTTTGTTACTCCAATGGATGGTAGCCTTGTCATTATGGAAGGTACTCTGTTGTCAATATTTTTGTTACTCCAATGGATGGTAGCCTTGTTATTATGGAAGGTAGTCTGTTGTCGAGATTTGTGTTACTCCAATGGATGATAGCCTTGTCATTATGGGATGTAGTCTGTTGTCAATATTTATGTTACGCCAATGGATTGTAGCCTTGTCATTATGGAAGGTACTCTTTTGTCAAGATTTTTATTACTCTAATGGATGGTAGCCTTGTCATTATGGAAGGTACTCTATTGTCAATATTTTTGTTACTCCAATGGATGGTAGCCTTGTTATTATGGAAGGTAGTCTGTTGTCGAGATTTTTGTTACTCCAATGGATGGTAGCCTTGTAATTATGCAAGGTAGTCTTTTGTTCAGATTTTTGTTACTCCAATGGATAGTAGCCTTGTCATTATTGAAGGTAGTTTGTCGTTATGGTTTTTGTTACTCCAATGAATGGTAGCCTTGTCATTATGGAAGGTAGTCTTTTGTTCATATTTTTAATACTCCAATGGATGGTAGCCTTGTCATTACAGAAGGAAGTCTGTTGTCGAGATTTTTGTTACTCCAATGAATGGTAGCCTTGTCATTATGGAAGGTAGTCTGTTGTCGATATTTTTGATACTACGATGGATGGTAGCCTTGTCATTCTGGAAGGTAGTCTGTTGTTGATATTTTTGTTACTCCAATGGATGGTAGACTTGTCAATATGGAAGGTAGTCTGTTGTCGATATTTTTTTTACTCTAATGGATGGTAGCCTTGTCATTATGGAAGGTAGTCTCTTGTCGAGATTTTTGTTACTCCAATGGATGGTAGCCTTGTCATTATGAAACGTAGTTTGTTGTCTAGATTTTTGTTATTCCATTGGATGGTAGCCTTGTGATTATGGAAGGTAGTATGTTTTCTTGATTTTTGTTATTCCAATGGATGGTATCCTTTTCATCATGAAAGGTAATTTGTTGTCGATATTTTTTTTACTCCAATGGATGGTAGCCTTGTCATTATGGAAGGTAGTCTTTTGTTCATATTTTAGTTACTCCAATGGATGGTAGCCTTGTCATTATAAAAGGTAGTCTGTTGTCGATATTTTTGTTATTCCAATGGATGGTAGCCTTATCATTATGGAAGGTAGTATATTGTAGATATCTTTTTACTCCAATGGGTGGTAGCCTTGTCATTATGGAAGGTAGTTTATTGTCGAGATTTTCGTTTCTACAATGTATGGTAGCCTTGTCATTCTGGAAGGTAGTCTGTTTTTGATATTTTTGTTACTCCAATTGATGGTAGCCTTGTCATTATGGAAGGTAGTCTGTTGTGGAGAATTTTGTTACTCCAATGGATGGTAGCCTTGTCATTATGGAAGGTAGTCTGTTGTCGAGATTTGTGTTACTCCAATGGATGGAAGCCTTGTCATTATGGGACGTATTCTGTTGTCAATATTTCTGTTACTCCAATGGATTGTAGCCTTGTCATTATGGAAGGTACTCTTTTGTCGAGATTTGTGTTACTCCAATGGATGATAGCCTTGTCACTATGGGATGTAGTCTGTTGTCAATATTTCTGTTATTCCAATGGATTGTAGCCTTGTCATTATGGAAGGTACTCTTTTGTCGAGATTTTTGTTACTCTAATGGATGGTAGCCTTGTCATTACGGAAGGTACTCTATTGTCAATATTTTTGTTACTCCAATGGATGGTAGCCTTGTTATTATGGAAGGTAGTCTGTTGTCGAGATTTTTGTTACTCCAATGGATGGTAGCCTTGTAATTATGCAAGGTAGTCTTTTGTTCAGATTTTTGTTACTCCAACGGATAGTAGCCTTGTCATTATTGAAGGTAGTTTGTCGTTATGGTTTTTGTTACTCCAATGGATGGTAGCCTTGTCATTACAGAAGGAAGACTGTTGTCGAGATTTTTATTACTCCAATGAATGGTAGCCTTGTCATTATGGAAGGTAGTCTGTTGTCGATATTTTTGTTACTACAATGGATGGTAGCCTTGTCATTCTGGAAGGTAGTCTGTTGTTGATATTTTTGTTACTCCAATGGATGGTAGACTTGTCAATATGGAAGGTAGTCTGTTGTCGATATTTTTGTTACTCTAATGGATGGTAGCCTTGTCATTATGGAAGGTAGTCTCTTGTCGAGATTTTTGTTACTCCAATGGATGGTAGCCTTGTCATTATGAAACGTAGTTTGTTGTCTAGATTTTTGTTATTCCATTGGATGGTAGCCTTGTGATTATGGAAGGTAGTATGTTTTCTTGATTTTTGTTATTCCAATGGATGGTATCCTTTTCATTATGAAAGTTAATTTGTTGTCGATATTTTTTTTACTCCAATGGATGGTAGCCTTATCATTACGGAAGGTAGTATATTGTAGATATCTTTTTACTCCAATGGGTGGTAGCCTTGTCATTATGGAAGGTAGTTTGTTGTCGAGATTTTCGTTACTACAATGGATGGTAGCCTTGTCATTCTAGAAGGTAGTCTATTTTTGATATTTTTGTTACTCCAATGGATGGTAGCCTTGTCATTATGGAAGGTAGTCTGTTGTCGAGATTTGTGTTACTTCAATGGATGGTAGCCTTGTCATTATGGGACGTAGACTTTTGTCAATATTTCTGTTACTCCAATGGATTGTAGCCTTGTCATTATGGAAGGTACCCTGTTGTCGAGATTTTTGTTACTCCAATGGATGGTAGCCTTGTCATTATGGAAGGTACTATGTTGTCAATATCTTTGTTACTCCAATTGATGGTAGCCTTGTTATTATGGAAGGTAGTGTGTTGTCAAGATTTTTGTTACTCCAATGGATGGTAGCCTTGTAATTATGCAAGGTAGTCTTTTATTCGTATTTTTGTTACTCCAATGGATAGTAGCCTTGTCATTATTGAAGGTAGTTTGGCGTTATGGTTTTTGTTACTCCAATGGATGGTAGCCTTGTTATTATGGAAGGTAGTCTTTTGTTCATATTTTTGTTACTCCAATGGATGGTAGCCTTGTCATTACAGAAGGAAGTCTGTTGTCGAGATTTTTGTTACTCCAATGAATGGTAGCCTTGTCATTATGGAAGGTAGTCTGTTGTTGATATTTTTGTTACTACAATGGATGGTAGCCTTGTCATTCTGGAAGGAAGTTTGTTGTTGATAATTTTGTTACTCCAATGGATGGTAGACTTGTCAATATCGAAGGTAGTCTGTTATCGAGATTTTTGTTACTCTAATGGATGGTAGCCTTGTCATTATGGAATGTAGTCTTTTGTTCATATTTTTGTTACTCCAATTGATGGTAGCCTTGTCCATATAGAAGGTAGTCTGTTGTCGATATTTTTGTTATTCCAATGGATGGTAGCCTTATCATTATGGAAGGTAGTATATTGTAGATATCTTTTTTACTCCAATGGGTGGTAGCCTTGTCATTATGGAAGGTAGTTTGTTGTCGAGATTTTCGTTACTACAATGGATGGTAGCCTTGTCATTCTGGAAGGTAGTCTGTTGTTGATATTTTTGTTACTCCAATGGATGGTAGCCTTGTCATTATGGAAGGTAGTCTGTTGTCGAGATTTTTGTTACTCCAATGGATGGTAGCCTTGTCATTATGGAAGGTAGTCTGTTGTCGAGATATGTGTTACTCCAATGGATGGTAGCCTTGTCATTATGGGACGTAGTTTGTTGTCAATATTTCTGTTACTCCAATGGATTGTAGCCTTGTCATTATGGAAGGTACTCTTTTGTCGAGATTTTTGTTACTCCAATGGATGGTAGCCTTGTCATTATGGAAGGTACTCTGTTGTCAATATTTTTGTTACTCCAATGGATGGTAGCCTTGTTATTATGGAAGGTAGTCTGTTGTCGAGATTTGTGTTACTCCAATGGATGATAGCCTTGTCATTATGGGATGTAGTCTGTTGTCAATATTTATGATACTCCAATGGATTGTAGCCTTGTCATTATGGAAGGTACTCTTTTGTCAAGATTTTTGTTACTCTAATGGATGGTAGCCTTGTCATTATGGAAGGTACTCTATTGTCAATATTTTTGTTACTCCAATGGATGGTAGCCTTGTTATTATGGAAGGTAGTCTGTTGTCGAGATTTTTGTTACTCCAATGGATGGTAGCCTTGTAATTATGCAAGGTAGTCTTTTGTTCATATTTTTGTTACTCCAATGGATAGTAGCCTTGTCATTATTGAAGGTAGTTTGTCGTTATGGTTTTTGTTACTCCAATGAATGGTAGCCTTGTCATTATGGAAGGTAGTCTTTTGTTCATATTTTTAATACTCCAATGGATGTTAGCCTTGTCATTATAGAAGGAAGTCTGTTGTCGAGATTTTTGTTACTCCAATGAATGGTAGCCTTGTCATTATGGAAGGTAGTCTATTGTCGATATTTTTGATACTACAATGGATGGTAGCCTTCTCATTCTTGAAGGTAGTCTGTTGTTGATATTTTTGTTACTCCAATGGATGGTAGACTTGTCAATATGGAAGGTAGTCTGTTGTCGATATTTTTGTTACTCTAATGGATGGTAGCCTTGTCATTATGGAAGGTAGTCTCTTGTCGAGATTTTCGTTACTCCAATGGATGGTAGCCTTGTCATTATGAAACGTAGTTTGTTGTCTAGATTTTTGTTATTCCATTGGATGGTAGCCTTGTGATTATGGAAGGTAGTATGTTTTCTTGATTTTTGTTATTCCAATGGATGGTATCCTTTTCATCATGAAAGGTAATTTGTTGTCGATATTTTTTTTACTCCAATGGATGGTAGCCTTGTCATTAAGGAAGGTAGTCTTTTGTTCATATTTTTGTTACTCCAATGGATGGTAGCCTTGTCATTATACAAGGTAGTCTGTTGTCGATATTTTTGTTATTCCAATCGATGGTAGCCTTATCATTATGGAAGGTAGTATATTGTAGATATCTTTTTACTCCAATGGGTGGTAGCCTTGTCATTATGGAAGGTAGTTTATTGTCGAGATTTTCGTTACTACAATGGATGGTAGCCTTGTCATTCTGGAAGGTAGTCTGTTTTTGATATTTTTGTTACTCCAATTGATGGTAGCCTTGTCATTATGGAAGGTAGTCTATTGTGGAGAATTTTGTTACTCCAATGGATGGTAGCCTTGTCATTATGGAAGGTAGTCTGTTGTCGAGATTTGTGTTACTCCAATGGATGGAAGCCTTGTCATTATGGGACGTATTCGGTTGTCAATATTTCTGTTACTCCAATGGATTATAGCCTTGTCATTATGGAAGGTACTCTTTTGTCGAGATTTTTGTTACTCCAATGGATGGTAGCCTTCTCATTATGGAAGGTACTCTATTGTCAATATTTTTATTACTCCAATGAATGGTAGCCTTGTTATTATGGAAGGTAGTCTGTTGTCGAGATTTGTGTTACTCCAATGGATGATAGCCTTGTCATTATGGGATGTAGTCTGTTGTCAATATTTCTGTTACTCCAATGGATTGTAGCCTTGTCATTATGGAAGGTACTCTTTTGTCGAGATTTTTGTTACTCTAATGGATGGTAGCCTTGTCATTACGGAAGGTACTCTATTGTCAATATTTTTGTTACTTCAATGGATGGTAGCCTTGTTATTATGGAAGGTAGTCTGTTGTCGAGATTTTTGTTACTCCAATGGATGGTAGCCTTGTAATTATGCAAGGTAGTCTTTTGTTCATATTTTTGTTACTCCAATGGATAGTAGCCTTGTCATTATTGAAGGTAGTTTGTCGTTATGGTTTTTGTTACTCCAATGAATGGTAGCCTTGTCATTACAGAAATAAGTCTGTTGTCGAGATTTTTATTACTCCAATGAATGGTAGCCTTGTCATTATGGAAGGTAGTCTGTTGTCGATATTTTTGTTACTACAATGGATGGTAGCCTTGTCGTTCTGGAAGGTAGTCTGTTGTTGATATTTTTGTTACTCCAATGGATGGTAGATTTGTCAATATGGAAGGTAGTCTGTTGTCGATATTTTTGTTACTTTAATGGATGGTAGCCTTGTCATTATGGAAGGTAGTATCTTGTCGAGATTTTTGTTACTCCAATGGATGGTAGCCTTGTCATTATGAAACGTAGTTTGTTGTCTAGATTTTTGTTATTCCATTGGATGGTAGCCTTGTGATTATGGAAGGTAGTTTGTTTTCTTAATTTTTGTTATTCCAATGGATGGTATCCTTTTCATTCTGGAAGGTAGTCTGTTTTTGATATTTTTGTTACTCCAATGGATGTTAGCCTTGTCATTATGGAAGGTAGTCTGTTGTGGAGATTTTTGTTACTCCAATGGATGGTAGCCTTGTCATTATGGAAGGCAGTTTGTTGTCGAGATTTGTGTTACTCCAATGGATGGTAGCCTTGTCATTATGGGACATAGTCTATTCTCAACATTTCTGTTACTCCAATGGATTGTAGCCTTGTCATTATGTAAGGTACTCTGTTGTCGATATTTTTGTTACTCCAATGGATGGTAGCCTTGTCATTATGGAAGGTACCTTATTGTCAATATTATTGTTACTCCAATGGATGGTAGCCTTTTTATTATGGAAGGAAGTCTGTTGTCGAGATTTTTGTTACTCCAATGGATGGTAGCCTTGTAATTATGCAAGGTAGTCTTTTGTTCATATTTTTTTACTCCAATGGATAGTAGCCTTGTCATTATTGAAGGTAGTTTCTCGTTATGGTTTTTGTTACTCCAATGGATGGTAGCCTTGTCATTATGGAAGGTAGTCTTTTTTTCATATTTTTAATACTCCAATGGATGGTAGCCTTGTCATTACAGAAGGAAGTTTATTGTCGACATTTTTGTTACTCCAATGAATGGTAGCCTTGTCATTATGGAAGGTAGTCTGTTGTCGATATTTTTGTTACTACAATGGATGGTAGCCTTGTCATTCTTGAAGGTAGTCTGTTGTTGATATTTTTGTTACTCCAATGGATGGTAGACTTGTCAATATGAAAGGTAGTCAGTTGTCGAGATTTTTGTTACTCTAATGGATGGTAGCCTTGTTATTATGGAAGGTAGTCTCTTGTCGAGATTTTTGTTACTCCAATGGATGGTAGCCTTGTCATTATGACACGTAGTTTGTTGTCTAGATTTTTGTTATTCCATTGGATGGTAGCCTTGTGATTATGGAAGGTAGTCTATTTTCTTGATTTTTGTAATTCCAATGGATGGTATCCTTTTCATTATGGAAGGTAGTTTGTTGTCCATATTTTTGTTACTCCAATGGATGGTAGCCTTGTAATTATGGAAGGTAGTCTATTGTCAATATTTCTGTTACTCCAATGGATTGTAGCCTTGTCATTATGGAAGGTAGTCTGTTGTTGATATTTTTGTTACTCTAATGGATGGTAGCCTTGTCATTATGGAAGGTAGTCTGTTGTCGAGATTTTTGTTACTCCAATGGATGGTAGCCTTGTTATTATGGAAGGTAGTCTGTTGTCGAGATATGTGTTACTCCAATGGATGGTAGCCTTGTCATTATGGGATGTAGTCTGTTGTCAATATTTATGTTACTCCAATGGATTGTAGCCTTGTCATTATGGAAGGTACTCTTTTGTCAAGATTTTTGTTACTCTAATGGATGGTAGCCTTGTCATTATGGAAGGTACTCTATTGTCAATATTTTTGTTACTCCAATGGATGGTAGCCTTGTTATTATGGAAGGTAGTCTGTTGTCGAGATTTTTGTTACTCCAATGGATGGTAGCCTTGTAATTATGCAAGGTAGTCTTTCGTTCAGATTTTTGTTACTCCAATGGATAGTAGCCTTGTCATTATTGAAGGTAGTTTGTCGTTATGGTTTTTGTTACTCCAATGGATGGTAGCCTTGTCATTATGGAAGGTTGTCTTTTGTTCATATTTTTAATACTCCAATGGATGGTAGCCTTGTCATTACAGAAGGAAGTCTGTTGTCGAGATTTTTGTTACTCCAATGAATGGTAGCCTTGTCATTATGGAAGGTAGTATGTTGTAGATATTTTTGTTACTACAATGGATGGTAGCCTTGTCATTCTAGAAGGTAGTCTGTTGTTGATATTTTTGTTACTCCAATGGATGGTAGACTTTTCTATATGGAAGGTAGTCTGTTGTCGATATTTTTGTTACTCTAATGGATGGTAGCCTTGTCATTATGGAAGGTAGTCTCTTGTCGAGATTTTTGTTACTCCAATGGATGGTAGCCTTGTCATTATGAAACGTAGTTTGTTGTCTAGATTTTTGTTATTCCATTGGATGGTAGCCTTGTGATTATGGAAGGTAATCTGTTTTCTTGATTTTTGTTATTCCAATGGATGGTATCCTTTTCATTATGAAAGGTAATTTGTTGTCGATATTTTTTTTACTCCAATGGATGGTAGCCTTGTCATTATGGAAGGTAGTCTTTTGTTCATATTTTAGTTACTCCAATAGATGGTAGCCTTGTCATTATAAAAGGTAGTATGTTGTCGATATTTTTGTTATTCCAATGGATGGTAGCCTTATCATTATGGAAGGTAGTATATTGTAGATATCTTTTTACTACAATGGGTGGTAGCCTTGTCATTATGGAAGGTAGTTTGTTGTCGAGATTTTCGTTACTACAATGGATGGTAGCCTTGTCATTCTGGAAGGTAGTCTGTTTTTGATATTTTTGTTACTCCAATTGATGGTATCCTTGTCATTATTGAAGGTAGTCTGTTGTGGAGATTTTTGTTACTCCAATGGATGGTAGCCTTGTCATTATGGAAGGTAGTTTGTTGTCGAGATTTGTGTTACTCCAATGGATGGTAGCCTTGTCATTATGGGACATAGTCTATTCTCAATATTTCTGTTACTCCAATGGATTGTAGCCTTGTCATTATGTAAGGTACTCTGTTGTCGATATTTTTGTTACTCCAATGGATGGTAGCCTTGTCATTATGGAAGGTACCTTATTGTCAATATTATTGTTACTCCAATGGATGGTAGCCTTTTTATTATGGAAGGAAGTCTGTTGTCGAGATTTTTGTTACTCCAATGGATGGTAGCCTTGTAATTATGCAAGGTAGTCTTTTGTTCATATTTTTTTTACTCCAATGGATAGTAGCCTTGTCATTATTGAAGGTAGTTTCTCGTTATGGTTTTTGTTACTCCAATGGATGGTAGCCTTGTCATTATGGAAGGTAGTCTTTTTTTCATATTTTTAATACTCCAATGGATGGTAGCCTTGTCATTACAGAAGGAAGTTTATTGTCGACATTTTTGTTACTCCAATGAATGGTAGCCTTGTCATTATGGAAGGTAGTCTGTTGTCGATATTTTTGTTACTACAATGGATGGTAGCCTTGTCATTCTTGAAGGTAGTCTGTTGTTGATATTTTTGTTACTCCAATGGATGGTAGACTTGTCAATATGAAAGGTAGTCAGTTGTCGAGATTTTTGTTACTCTAATGGATGGTAGCCTTGTTATTATGGAAGGTAGTCTCTTGTCGAGATTTTTGTTACTCCAATGGATGGTAGCCTTGTCATTATGACACGTAGTTTGTTGTCTAGATTTTTGTTATTCCATTGGATGGTAGCCTTGTGATTATGGAAGGTAGTCTATTTTCTTGATTTTTGTAATTCCAATGGATGGTATCCTTTTCATTATGGAAGGTAGTTTGTTGTCGATATTTTTGTTACTCCAATGGATGGTAGCCTTGTAATTATGGAAGGTAGTCTATTGTCAATATTTCTGTTACTCCAATGGATTGTAGCCTTGTCATTATGGAAGGTAGTCTGTTGTTGATATTTTTGTTACTCTAATGGATGGTAGCCTTGTCATTATGGAAGGTAGTCTGTTGTCGAGATTTTTGTTACTCCAATGGATGGTAGCCTTGTTATTATGGAAGGTAGTCTGTTGTCGAGATATGTGTTACTCCAATGGATGGTAGCCTTGTCATTATGGGATGTAGTCTGTTGTCAATATTTATGTTACTCCAATGGATTGTAGCCTTGTCATTATGGAAGGTACTCTTTTGTCAAGATTTTTGTTACTCTAATGGATGGTAGCCTTGTCATTATGGAAGGTACTCTATTGTCAATATTTTTGTTACTCCAATGGATGGTAGCCTTGTTATTATGGAAGGTAGTCTGTTGTCGAGATTTTTGTTACTCCAATGGATGGTAGCCTTGTAATTATGCAAGGTAGTCTTTCGTTCAGATTTTTGTTACTCCAATGGATAGTAGCCTTGTCATTATTGAAGGTAGTTTGTCGTTATGGTTTTTGTTACTCCAATGGATGGTAGCCTTGTCATTATGGAAGGTTGTCTTTTGTTCATATTTTTAATACTCCAATGGATGGTAGCCTTGTCATTACAGAAGGAAGTCTGTTGTCGAGATTTTTGTTACTCCAATGAATGGTAGCCTTGTCATTATGGAAGGTAGTATGTTGTAGATATTTTTGTTACTACAATGGATGGTAGCCTTGTCATTCTAGAAGGTAGTCTGTTGTTGATATTTTTGTTACTCCAATGGATGGTAGACTTTTCTATATGGAAGGTAGTCTGTTGTCGATATTTTTGTTACTCTAATGGATGGTAGCCTTGTCATTATGGAAGGTAGTCTCTTGTCGAGATTTTTGTTACTCCAATGGATGGTAGCCTTGTCATTATGAAACGTAGTTTGTTGTCTAGATTTTTGTTATTCCATTGGATGGTAGCCTTGTGATTATGGAAGGTAATCTGTTTTCTTGATTTTTGTTATTCCAATGGATGGTATCCTTTTCATTATGAAAGGTAATTTGTTGTCGATATTTTTTTTACTCCAATGGATGGTAGCCTTGTCATTATGGAAGGTAGTCTTTTGTTCATATTTTAGTTACTCCAATAGATGGTAGCCTTGTCATTATAAAAGGTAGTATGTTGTCGATATTTTTGTTATTCCAATGGATGGTAGCCTTATCATTATGGAAGGTAGTATATTGTAGATATCTTTTTACTACAATGGGTGGTAGCCTTGTCATTATGGAAGGTAGTTTGTTGTCGAGATTTTCGTTACTACAATGGATGGTAGCCTTGTCATTCTGGAAGGTAGTCTGTTTTTGATATTTTTGTTACTCCAATTGATGGTATCCTTGTCATTATTGAAGGTAGTCTGTTGTGGAGATTTTTGTTACTCCAATGGATGGTAGCCTTGTCATTATGGAAGGTAGTCTATTGTCGAGATTTGTGTTACTCCAATGGATGGTAGCCTTGTCATTATGGGACGTAGTCAGTTGTCAATATTTCTGTTACTCTAATGGATTGTAGCCTTGTCATTATGGAAGGTACTCTTTTGTCGAGATTTTTGTTACTCCAATGGATGGTAGCCTTCTCATTATGGAAGGTACTCTATTGTCAATATTTTTGTTACTCCAATGGATGGTAGCCTTGTTATTATGGAAGGTAGTCTGTTGTCGAGATTTGTGTTACTCCAATGGATGATAGCCTTGTCATTATGGGATGTAGTCTGTTGTCAATATTTCTATTACTCCAATGGATTGTAGCCTTGTCATTATGGAAGGTACTCTTTTGTCGAGATTTTTGTTAGTCTAATGGATAGTAGCCTTGTCATTACGGATGGTACTCTGTTGTCAATATTTTTGTTACTCCAATGGATAGTAGCCTTGTTATTATGGAAGGTAGTCTGTTGTCGAGATTTTTGTTACTCCAATGGATGGTAGCCTTGTAATTATGCAAGGTAGTCTTTTGTTCAGATTTTTGTTACTCCAATGGATAGTAGCCTTGTCATTATTAAAGGTAGTTTGTCGTTATGGTTTTTGTTACTCCAATGGATGGTAGCCTTGTCATTATGGAAGGTAGTCTTTTGTTCATATTTTTAATACTCCAATGGATGGTAGCCTTGTCATTACAGAAGGAAGTCTGTTGTCGAGATTTTTGTTACTCCAAGGAATGGTAGCCTTGTCATTATGGAAGGTAGTCTGTTGTCGATATTTTTGTTACTACAATGGATGGTAGCCTTGTCATTCTGGAAGGTAGTCTGTTGTTGATATTTTTGTTACTCCAATGGATGGTAGACTTGTCAATATGGAAGGTAGTCTGTTGTCGATATTTTTGTTACTCTAATGGATGGTAGCCTTGTCATTATGGAAGGTAGTATCTTGTCGAGATTTTTGTTACTCCAATGGATGGTAGCCTTGTCATTATGAAATGTAGTTTGTTGTCTAGATTTTTGTTATTCCATTGGATGGTAGCCTTGTGATTATGGAAGGTAGCCTGTTTTCTTGATTTTTGTTATTCCAATGGATGGTATCCTTTTCATTCTGGAAGCTAGTCTGTTTTTGATATTTTTGTTACTCCAATGGATGGTAGCCTTGTCATTATGGAAGGTAGTCTGTTGTGGAGATTTTTGTTACTCCAATGGATGGTAGCCTTGTCATTATGGAAAGTAGTTTGTTGTCGAGATTTGTGTTACTCCAATGGATGGTAGCCTTGTCATTATGGGACGTAGTCTATTTTCAATATTTCTGTTACTCCAATGGATTGTAGCCTTGTCATTATGTAAGGTACTCTGTTGTCGATATTTTTGTTACTCCAATGGATGGTAGCCTTGTCATTATGGAAGGTACTCTATTGTCAATATTATTGTTACTCCAATGGATGGTAGCCTTGTTATTATGGAAGGTAGTCTGTTGTCGAGATTTTTGTTACTCCAATGGATGGTAGCCTTGTAATTATGCAAGGCAGTCTTTTGTTCATATTTTTGTTACTCCAATGGATAGTAGCCTTGTCATTATTGAAGGTAGTTTGTCGTTATGGTTTTTGTTACTCCAATGGATGGTAGCCTTGTCATTATGGAAGTTAGTCTTTTGTTCATATTTTTAATACTCCAATGGATGTTAGCCTTGTCATTACAGAAGGAAGTCTGTTGTCGAGATTTTTGTTACTCCAATGAATGGTAGCCTTGTCATTATGGAAGGTAGTCTATTGTCGATATTTTTGTTACTACAATGGATGGTATCCTTGTCATTCTTGAAGGTAGTCTGTTGTTGATATTTTTGTTACTCCAATGGATGGTAGACTTGTCAATATGAAAGGTAGTCTGTTGTCGAGATTTTTGTTACTCTAATGGATGGTAGCCTTGTTATTATGGAAGGTAGTCTCTTGTCGAGATTTTTGTTACTCCAATGGATGGTAGCCTTGTCATTATGACACGTAGTTTGTTGTCTAGATTTTTGTTATTCCATTGGATGGTAGCCTTGTGATTATGGGAGGTAGTCTATTTTCTTGATTTTTGTTATTCCAATGGATGGTATCCTTTTCATTCTGGAAGGTAGTCTGTTTTTGATATTTTTGTTACTCCAATGGATGGTAGCCTTGTCATTATGGAAGGTAGTCTGTTGTGGAGATTTTTGTTACTCCAATGGATGGTAGCCTTGTCTTTATGGAAGGTAGTCTGTTGTCGAGATTTGTGTTACTCCAATGGATGGTAGCCTTGTCATTATGGGACGTAGTCTATTGTCAATATTTCTGTTACTCCAATGGATTGTAGCCTTGTCATTATGTAAGGTACTCTGTTGTCGATATTTTTGTTACTCCAATGGATGGTAGCCTTGTCATTATGGCAGGTACTCTGTTGTCGATATTTTTGTTACTCCAATGGATGGTAGCCTTGTCATTATGGCAGGTACTCTATTGTCAATATTATTGTTACTCCAATGGATGGTAGCCTTGTTATTATGGAAGGTAGTCTGTTGTCGAGATTTTTGTTACTCCAATGGATGGTAGCCTTGTAATTATGCAAGGTAGTCTTTTGTTCATATTTTTGTTACTCCAATGGATAGTAGCCTTATCATTATTGAAGGTAGTTTGTCGTTATGGTTTTTGTTACTCCAATGGATGGTAGCCTTGTCATTATGGAAGTTAGTCTTTTGTTCATATTTTTAATACTCCAATGGATGTTAGCCTTGTCATTACAGAAGGAAGTCTGTTGTCGAGATTTTTGTTACTCCAATGAATGGTAGCCTTGTCATTATGGAAGGTAGTCTGTTGTCGATATTTTTGTTACTACAATGGATGGTATCCTTGTCATTCTTGAAGGTAGTCTGTTGTTGATATTTTTGCTACTCCAATGGATGGTAGACTTGTCAATATGGAAGGTAGTCTGTTGTCGATATTTTTGTTACTCTAATGGATGGTAGCCTTGTCATTATGGAAGGTAGTCTCTTGTCGTGATTTTTGTTACTCCAATGGATGGTAGCCTTGTCATTATGAAACGTAGTTTGTTGTCTAGATTTTTGTTATTCCATTGGATGGTAGCCTTGTGATTATGGAAGGTAGTATGTTTTCTTGATTTTTGTTATTCCAATGGATGGTATCCTTTTCATCATGAAAGGTAATTTGTTGTTGATATTTTTTTTACTCCAATGGATGGTAGCCTTGTCATTATGGAAGGTAGTCTTTTGTTCATATTTTTGTTACTCCAATGGATGGTAGCCTTGTCATTATAAAAGGTAGTCTGTTGTCGATATTTTTGTTATTCCAATCGATGGTAGCCTTATCATTATGGAAGGTAGTATATTGTAGATATCTTTTTACTCCAATGGGTGGTAGCCTTGTCATTATGGAAGGTAGTTTATTGTCGAGATTTTCGTTACTACAATGGATGGTAGCCTTGTCATTCTGGAAGGTAGTCTGTTTTTGATATTTTTGTTACTCCAATTGATGGTAGCCTTGTCATTATGGAAGGTAGTCTGTTGTGGAGAATTTTGTTACTCCAATGGATGGTAGCCTTGTCATTATGGAAGGTAGTCTGTTGTCGAGATTTGTGTTACTCCAATGGATGGAAGCCTTGTCATTATGGGACGTATTCTGTTGTCAATATTTCTGTTACTCCAATGGATTATATAGCCTTGTCATTATGGAAGGTACTCTTTTGTCAAGATTTTTGTTACTCCAATGGATGGTAGCCTTCTCATTATGGAAGGTACTCTATTGTCAATATTTTTATTACTCCAATGAATGGTAGCCTTGTTATTATGGAAGGTAGTCTGTTGTCGAGATTTGTGTTACTCCAATGGATGATAGCCTTGTCATTATGGGATGTAGTCTGTTGTCAATATTTCTGTTACTCCAATGGATTGTAGCCTTGTCATTATGGAAGGTACTCTTTTGTCGAGATTTTTGTTACTCTAATGGATGGTAGCCTTGTCATTACGGAAGGTACTCTATTGTCAATATTTTTGTTACTTCAATGGATGGTAGCTTTGTTATTATGGAAGGTAGTCTGTTGTCGAGATTTTTGTTACTCCAATGGATGGTAGCCTTGTAATTATGCAAGGTAGTCTTTTGTTCAGATTTTTGTTACTCCAATGGATAGTAGCCTTGTCATTATTGAAGGTAGTTTGTCGTTATGGTTTTTCTTACTCCAATGGATGGTAGCCTTGTCATTACAGAAGGAAGTCAGTTGTCGAGATTTTTATTACTCCAATGAATGGTAGCCTTGTCATTATGGAAGGTAGTCTGTTGTCGATATTTTTGTTACTACAATGGATGGTAGCCTTGTCATTCTGGAAGGTAGTCTGTTGTTGATATTTTTGTTACTCCAATGGATGGTAGACTTGTCAATATGGAAGGTAGTCTGTTGTCGATATTTTTGTTACTCTAATGGATGGTAGCCTTGTCATTATGGAAGGTAGTATCTTGTCGAGATTTTTGTTACTCCAATGGATGGTAGCCTTGTCATTATGAAACGCAGTTTGTTGTCTAGATTTTTGTTATTCCATTGGATGGTAGCCTTATGATTATGGAAGGTAGTCTGTTTTCTTAATTTTTGTTATTCCAATGGATGGTATCCTTTTCATTCTGGAAGGTAGTCTGTTTTTGATATTTTTGTTACTCCAATGGATGTTAGCCTTGTCATTATGGAAGGTAGTCTGTTGTGGAGATTTTTGTTACTCCGATGGATGGTAGCCTTGTCATTATGGAAGGTAGTTTGTTGTCGAGATTTGTGTTACTCCAATGGATGGTAGCCTTGTCATTGTGGGACGTAGTCTATTGTCAATATTTCTGTTACTCCAATGGATTGTAGCCTTGTCATTATGTAAGGTACTCTGTTGTCGATATTTTTGTTACTCCAATGGATGGTAGCCTTGTCATTATGGAAGGTACCTTATTGTCAATATTATTGTTACTCCAATGGATGGTAGCCTTTTTATTATGGAAGGTAGTCTGTTGTCGAGATTTTTGTTACTCCAATGGATGGTAGCCTTGTAATTATGCAAGGTAGTCTTTTGTGTATATTTTTGTTACTCCAATGGATAGTAGCCTTGTCATTATTGAAGGTAGTTTGTCGTTATGGTTTTTGTTACTCCAATGGATGGTAGCCTTGTCATTATGGAAGGTAGTCTTTTGTTCATATTTTTAATACTCCAATGGATGGTAGCCTTGTCATTACAGAAGGAAGTTTATTGTCGACATTTTTGTTACTCCAATGAATGGTAGCCTTGTCATTATGGAAGGTAGTCTGTTGTCGATATTTTTGTTACTACAATGGATGGTAGCCTTGTCATTCTTGAAGGTAGTCTGTTGTTGATATTTTTGTTACTCCAATGGATGGTAGACTTGTCAATATGAAAGGTAGTCAGTTGTCGAGATTTTTGTTACTCTAATGGATGGTAGCCTTGTTATTATGGAAGGTAGTCTCTTGTCGAGATTTTTGTTACTCCAATGGATTGTAGCCTTGTCATTATGACACGTAGTTTGTTGTCTAGATTTTTGTTATTCCATTGGATGGTAGCCTTGTGATTATGGAAGGTAGTCTATTTTCTTGATTTTTGTAATTCCAATGGATGGTATCCTTTTCATTATGAAAGGTAGTTTGTTGTCGATATTTTTGTTACTCCAATGGATGGTAGCCTTGTAATTATGGAAGGTAGTCTGTTGTCAATATTTCTGTTACTCCAATGGATTGTAGCCTTGTCATTATGGAAGGTAGTCTGTTGTTGATATTTTTGTTACTCTAATGGATGGTAGCCTTGTCATTATGGAAGGTAGTATGTTGTCGAGATTTTTGTTACTCCAATGGATGGTAGCCTTGTTATTATGGAAGGTAGTTTGTTGTCGAGATATGTGTTACTCCAATGGATTGTAGCCTTGTCATTATGGGATGTACTTTGTTGTCAATATTTATGTTACTCCAATGGATTGTAGCCTTGTCATTATGGAAGGTACTCTTTTGTCAAGATTTTTGTTACTCTAATGGATGGTAGCCTTGTCATTATGGAAGGTACTCTATTGTCAATATTTTTGTTACTCCAATGGATGGTAGCCTTGTTATTATGGAAGGTAGTCTGTTGTCGAGATTTTTGTTACTCCAATGGATGGTAGCCTTGTAATTATGCAAGGTAGTCTTTCGTTCAGATTTTTGTTACTCCAATGGATAGTAGCCTTGTCATTATTGAAGGTAGTTTGTCGTTATGGTTTTTGTTACTCCAATGGATGGTAGCCTTGTCATTATGGAAGGTAGTCTTTTGTTCATATTTTTAATACTCCAATGGATGGTAGCCTTGTCATTACAGAAGGAAGTTTGTTGTCAAGATTTTTGTTACTCCAATGAATGGTAGCCTTGTCATTATGGAAGGTAGTATGTTGTCGATATTTTTGTTACTACAATTGATGGTAGCCTTGTCATTCTAGAAGGTAGTCTGTTGTTGATATTTTTGTTACTCCAATGGATGGTAGACTTGTCTATATGGAAGGTAGTCTGTTGTCGATATTTTTGTTACTCTAATGGATGGTAGCCTTGTCATTATGGAAGGTAGTCTCTTGTCGAGATTTTTGTTACTCCAATGGATGGTAGCCTTGTCATTATGAAACGTAGTTTGTTGTCTAGATTTTTGTTATTCCATTGGATGGTAGCCTTGTGATTATGGAAGGTAGTCTGTTTTCTTGATTTTTGTTATTCCAATGGATGGTATCCTTTTCATTATGAAAGGTAATTTGTTGTCGATATTTTTTTTACTCCAATGGATGGTAGCCTTGTCATTATTGAAGGTAGTCTTTTGTTCATATTTTAGTTACTCCAATAGATGGTAGCCTTATCATTATAAAAGGTAGTCTGTTATCGATATTTTTGTTATTCCAATGGATGGTAGCCTTATCATTATGGAAGGTAGTATATTGTAGATATCTTTTTACTACAATGGGTGGTAGCCTTGTAATTATGGAAGGTAGTTTGTTGTCGAGATTTTCGTTACTACAATGGATGGTAGCCTTGTCATTCTGGAAGGTAGTCTGTTTTTGATATTTTTGTTACTCCAATTGATGGTATCCTTGTCATTATGGAAGGTAGTCTGTTGTGGAGATTTTTGTTACTCCAATGGATGGTAGCCTTGTCATTATGGAAGGTAGTCTATTGTCGAGATTTGTGTTACTCCAATGGATGGTAGCCTTGTCATTATGGGACGTAGTCAGTTGTCAATATTTCTGTTACTCTAATGGATTGTAGCCTTGTCATTATGGAAGGTACTCTTTTGTCGAGATTTTTGTTACTCCAATGGATGGTAGCCTTCTCATTATGGAAGGTACTCTATTGTCAATATTTTTGTTACTCCAATGGATGGTAGCCTTGTTATTATGGAAGGTAGTCTGTTGTCGAGATTTGTGTTACTCCAATGGATGATAGCCTTGTCATTATGGGATGTAGTCTGTTGTCAATATTTCTATTACTCCAATGGATTGTAGCCTTGTCATTATGGAAGGTACTCTTTTGTCGAGATTTTTGTTACTCTAATTGATAGTAGCCTTGTCATTACGGATGGTACTCTGTTGTCAATATTTTTGTTACTCCAATGGATAGTAGCCTTGTTATTATGGAAGGTAGTCTGTTGTCGAGATTTTTGTTACTCCAATGGATGGTAGCCTTGTAATTATGCAAGGTAGTCTTTTGTTCAGATTTATGTTACTCCAATGGATAGTAGCCTTGTCATTATTAAAGGTAGTTTGTCGTTATGGTTTTTGTTACTCCAATGGATGGTAGCCTTGTCATTATGGAAGGTAGTCTTTTGTTCATATTTTTAATACTCCAATGGATGGTAGCCTTGTCATTACAGAAGGAAGTCTGTTGTCGAGATTTTTGTTACTCCAAGGAATGGTAGCCTTGTCATTATGGAAGGTAGTCTGTTGTCGATATTTTTGTTACTACAATGGATGGTAGCCTTGTCATTCTGGAAGGTAGTCTGTTGTTGATATTTTTGTTACTCCAATGGATGGTAGACTTGTCAATATGGAAGGTAGTCTGTTGTCGATATTTTTGTTACTCTAATGGATGGTAGCCTTGTCATTATGGAAGGTAGTATCTTGTCGAGCTTTTTGTTACTCTAATGGATGGTAGCCTTGTCATTATGAAACGTAGTTTGTTGTCTAGATTTTTGTTATTCCATTGGATGGTAGCCTTGTGATTATGGAAGGTAGCCTGTTTTCTTGATTTTTGTTATTCCAATGGATGGTATCCTTTTCATTCTGGAAGCTAGTCTGTTTTTGATATTTTTGTCACTCCAATGGATGGTAGCCTTGTCATTATGGAAGGTAGTCTGTTGTGGAGATTTTTGTTACTCCAATGGATGGTAGCCTTGTCATTATGGAAGGTAGTTTGTTGTCGAGATTTGTGTTACTCCAATGGATGGTAGCCTTGTCATTATGGGACGTACTCTATTTTCAATATTTCTGTTACTCCAATGGATTGTAGCCTTGTCATTATGTAAGGTACTCTGTTGTCGATATTTTTGTTACTCCAATGGATGGTAGCCTTGTCATTATGGAAGGTACTCTATTGTTAATATTATTGTTACTCCAATGGATGGTAGCCTTGTTATTATGGAAGGTAGTCTGTTGTCGAGATTTTTGTTACTCCAATGGATGGTAGCCTTGTAATTATGCAAAGTAGTCTTTTGTTCATATTTTTGTTACTCCAATGGATAGTAGCCTTGTCATTATTGAAGGTAGTTTGTCGTTATGGTTTTTGTTACTCCAATGGATGGTAGCCTTGTCATTATGGAAGTTAGTCTTTTGTTCATATTTTTAATACTCCAATGGATGTTAGCCTTGTCATTACAGAAGGAAGTCTGTTGTCGAGATTTTTGTTACTCCAATGAATGGTAGCCTTGTCATTATGGAAGGTAGTCTATTGTCGATATTTTTGTTACTACAATGGATGGTATCCTTGTCATTCTTGAAGGTAGTCTGTTGTTGATATTTTTGTTACTCCAATGGATGGTAGACTTGTCAATATGAAAGGTAGTCTGTTGTCGAGATTTTTGTTACTCTAATGGATGGTAGCCTTGTTATTATGGAAGGTAGTCTCTTGTCGAGATTTTTGTTACTCCAATGGATGGTAGCCTTGTCATTATGACACGTAGTTTGTTGTCTAGATTTTTGTTATTCCATTGGATGGTAGCCTTGTGATTATGGGAGGTAGTCTATTTTCTTGATTTTTGTTATTCCAATGGATGGTATCCTTTTCATTCTGGAAGGTAGTCTGTTTTTGATATTTTTGTTACTCCAATGGATGGTAGCCTTGTCATTATGGAAGGTAGTCTGTTGTGGAGATTTTTGTTACTCCAATGGATGGTAGCCTTGTCATTATGGAAGGTAGTTTGTTGTCGAGATTTGTGTTACTCCAATGGATGGTAGCCTTGTCATTATGGGACGTAGTCTATTGTCAATATTTCTGTTACTTCAATGGATTGTAGCCTTGTCATTATGTAAGGTACTCTGTTGTCGATATTTTTGTTACTCCAATGGATGGTAGCCTTGTCATTATGGAAGGTACTCTATTGTCAATATTATTGTTACTCCAATGGATGGTAGCCTTGTTATTATGGAAGGTAGTCTGTTGTCGAGATTTTTGTTACTCCAATGGATGGTAGCCTTGTAATTATGCAAGGTAGTCTTTTGTTCATATTTTTGTTACTCCAATGGATAGTAGCCTTGTCATTATTGAAGGTAGTTTGTCGTTATGGTTTTTGTTACTCCAATGGATGGTAGCCTTGTCATTATGGAAGTTAGTCTTTTGTTCATATTTTTAATACTCCAATGGATGTTAGCCTTGTCATTACAGAAGGAAGTCTGTTGTCGAGATTTTTGTTACTCCAATGAATGGTAGCCTTGTCATTATGGAAGGTAGTCTGTTGTCGATATTTTTGTTACTACAATGGATGGTATCCTTGTCATTCTTGAAGGTAGTCTGTTGTTGATAGTTTTGTTACTCCAATGGATGGTAGACTTGTCAATATGAAAGGTAGTCTGTTGTCGAGATTTTTGTTACTCTAATGGATGGTAGCCTTGTTATTATGGAAGGTAGTCTCTTTTCGAAATTTTTGTTACTCCAATGGATGGTAGCCTTGTCATTATGACACGTAGTTTGTTGTCTAGATTTTTGTTATTCCATTGGATGGTAGCCTTGTGATTATGGGAGGTAGTCTATTTTCTTGATTTTTGTTATTCCAATGGATGGTATCCTTTTCATTATGGAAGGTAGTTTGTTGATGATATTTTTGTTACTCCAATGGATGGTAGCCTTGTAATTATGGAAGGTAGTCTTTTGTTCATATTTTTGTTACTCAATGGATGGTAGCCTTGTCATTATAAAAGGTAGTCTGTTGTCGATATTTTTGTTATTCCAATGGATGGTAGCCTTATCATTATGGAAGGTAGTATATTGTAGATATCTTTTTACTCCAATGGGTGGTAGCCTTGTCATTATGGAAGGTAGTTTGTTGTCGAGATTTTCGTTACTACAATGGATGGTAGCCTTGTCATTCTAGAAGGTAGTCTATTTTTGATATTTTTGTTACTCCAATGGATGGTAGCCTTGTCATTATGGAAGGTAGTCTGTTGTTGATATTTTTGTTACTCCAATGGATGGTAGACTTGTCAATATGGAAGGTAGTCTGTTGTCGATATTTTTGTTACTCTAATGGATGGTAGCCTTGTCATTATGGAAGGTAGTATCATGTCGAGATTTTTGTTACTCCAATGGATGGTAGCCTTGTCATTATGAAACGTAGTTTGTTGTCTAGATTTTTGTTATTCCATTGGATGGTAGCCTTGTGATTATGGAAGGTAGCCTATTTTCTTGATTTTTGTTATTCCAATGGATGGTATCCTTTTCATTCTGGAAGGTAGTCTGTTTTTGATATTTTTGTTACTCCAATGGATGGTAGCCTTGTCATTATGGAAGGTAGTCTGTTGTGGAGATTTTTGTTACTCCAATGGATGGTAGCCTTGTCATTATGGAAGGTAGTTTGTTGTCGAGATTTGTGTTACTCCAATGGATGGTAGCCTTGTCATTATGGGACGTAGTCTATTGTCAATATTTTTGTTACTCCAATGGATTGTAGCCTTGTCATTATGTAAGGTACTCTGTTGTCGATATTTTTGTTACTCCAATGGATGGTAGCCTTGTCATTATGTAAGGTACTCTATTGTCAATATTATTGTTACTCCAATGGATGGTAGCCTTGTTATTATGGAAGGTAGTCTGTTGTCGAGATTTTTGTTACTCCAATGGATGGTAGCCTTGTAATTATGCAAGGTAGTCTTTTGTTCATATTTTTGTTACTCCAATGGATAGTAGCCTTGTCATTATTGAAGGTAGTTTGTCGTTATGGTTTTTGTTACTCCAATGGATGGTAGCCTTGTCATTATGGAAGGTAGTCTTTTGTTCATATTTTTAATACTCCAATGGATGTTAGCCTTGTCATTACAGAAGGAAGTCTGTTGTCGAGATTTTTGTTACCCCAATGAATGGTAGCCTTGTCATTATGGAAGGTAGTCTGTTGTCGATATTTTTGTTACTACAATGGATGGTATCCTTGTCATTCTTGAAGGTAGTCTGTTGTTGATATTTTTGTTACTCCAATGGATGGTAGACTTGTCAATATGAAAGGTAGTCTGTTGTCGAGATTTTTGTTACTCTAATGGATGGTAGCCATGTTATTATGGAAGGTAGTCTGTTGTCGAGATTTTTGTTACTCCAATGGATGGTAGCCTTGTTATTATGACACGTAGTTTGTTGTCTAGATTTTGGTTATTCCATTGGATGGTAGCCTTGTGATTATGGGAGGTAGTCTATTTTCTTGATTTTTGTTATTCCAATGGATGGTATCCTTTTCATTATGGAAGGTAGTTTGTTGTCGATATTTTTGTTACTCCAATGGATGGTAGCCATGTAATTATGGAAGGTAGTCTTTTGTTCATATTTTTGTTACTCAATGGATGGTAGCCTTGTCATTATAAAAGGTAGTCTGTTGTCGATATTTTTGTTATTCCAATGGATGGTAGCCTTATCATTAAGGAAGGTAGTATATTGTAGATATCTTTTTACTCCAATGGGTGGTAGCCTTGTCATTATGGAAGGTAGTTTGTTGTCGAGATTTTCGTTACTACAATGGATGGTAGCCTTGTCATTCTAGAAGGTAGTCTATTTTTGATATTTTTGTTACTCCAATGGATGGTAGCCTTTTCATTATGGAAGGTAGTCTGTTGTCGAGATTTGTGTTACTTCAATGGATGGTAGCCTTGTCATTATGGGACGTAGACTTTTGTCAATATTTCTGTTACTCCAATGGATTGTAGCCTTGTCATTATGGAAGGTACTTTGTTGTCGAGATTTTTGTTACTCCAATGGATGGTAACCTTGTCATTATGGAAGGTACTCTGTTGTGAATATCTTTGTTACTCCAATTGATGGTATCCTTGTTATTATGGAAGGTAGTGTGTTGTCGAGATTTTTGTTACTCCAATGGATGGTAGCCTTGTAATTATGCAAGGTAGTCTTTTATTCATATTTTTGTTACTCCAATGGATAGTAGCCTTGTCATTATTGAAGGTAGTTTGGCGTTATGGTTTTTGTTACTCCAATTGATGGTAGCCTTGTCATTATGGAAGGTAGTCTTTTGTTCATATTTTTGTTACTCCAATGGATGGTAGCCTTGTCATTACAGAAGGAAGTCTGTTGTCGAGATTTTTGTTACTCCAATGAATGGTAGCCTTGTCATTATGGAAGGTAGTCTGTTGTTAATATTTTTGTTACTACAATGGATGGTAGCCTTGTCATTCTGGAAGGAAGTTTGTTGTTGATAATTTTGTTACTCCAATGGATGGTAGACTTGTCAATATGGAAGGTAGTCTGTTGTCGAGATTTTTGTTACTCTAATGGATGGTAGCCTTGTCATTATGGAAGGTAGTCTTTTGTTCATATTTTTGTTACTCCAATGGATGGTAGCCTTGTCCATATAGAAGGTAGTCTGTTGTCGATATTTTTGTTATTCCAATGGATGGTAGCCTTATCATTATGGAAGGTAGTATATTGTAGATATCTTTTTTACTCCAATGGGTGGTAGCCTTGTCATTATGGAAGGTAGTTTGTTGTCGAGATTTTCGTTACTACAATGGATGGTAGCCTTGTCATTCTGGAAGGTAGTCTGTTGTTGATATTTTTGTTACTCCAATGGATGGTAGCCTTGTCATTATGGAAGGTAGTCTGTTGTCGAGATTTTTGTTACTCCAATGGATGGTAGCCTTGTCATTATGGAAGGTAGTCTGTTGTCGAGATATGTGTTACTACAATGGATGGTAGCCTTGTCATTATGGGACGTAGTCTGTTGTCAATATTTCTGTTACTCCAATGGATTGTAGCCTTGTCATTATGGAAGGTACTCTTTTGTCGAGATTTTTATTACTCCAATGGATGGTAGCCTTGTCATTATGGAAGGTACTCTGTTGTCAATATTTTTGTTACTCCAATGGATGGTAGCCTTGTTATTATGGAAGGTAGTCTGTTGTCGAGATTTGTGTTACTCCAATGGATGATAGCCTTATCATTATGGGATGTAGTCTGTTGTCAATATTTATGTTACTCCAATGGATTATAGCCTTGTCATTATGGAAGGTACTCTTTTGTCAAGATTTTTGTTACTCTAATGGATGGTAGCCTTGTCATTATGGAAGGTACTCTATTGTCAATATTTTTGTTACTCCAATGGATGGTAGCCTTGTTATTATGGAAGGTAGTCTGTTGTCGAGATTTTTGTTACTCCAATGGATGGTAGCCTTGTAATTATGCAAGGTAGTCTTTTGTTCAGATTTTTGTTACTCCAATGGATAGTAGCCTTGTCATTATTGAAGGTAGTTTGTCGTTATGGTTTTTGTTACTCCAATGAATGGTAGCCTTCTCATTATGGAAGGTAGTCTTTTGTTCATATTTTTAATACTCAAATGGATGGTAGCCTTGTCATTACAGAAGGAAGTCTGTTGTCGAGATTTTTGTTACTCCAATGAATGGTAGCCTTGTCATTATGGAAGGTAGTCTGTTGTCGATATTTTTGATACTACAATGGATGGTAGCCTTGTCATTCTGGAAGGTAGTCTGTTGTTGATATTTTTGTTACTCCAATGGATGGTAGACTTGTCAATATGGAAGGTAGTCTGTTGTCGATATTTTTGTTACTCTAATGGATGGTAGCCTTGTCATTATGGATGGTAGTCTCTTGTCGAGATTTTTGTTACTCCAATGGATGGTAGCCTTGTCATTATGAAATGTAGTTTGTTGTCTAGATTTTTGTTATTCCATTGGATGGTAGCCTTGTGATTATGGAAGGTAGTATGTTTTCTTGATTTTTGTTTTTCCAATGGATGGTATCCTTTTCATTATGAAAGGTAATTTGTTGTCGATATTTTTTTTACTCCAATGGATGGTAGCCTTGTCAATATGGAAGGTAGTCTTTTGTTCATATTTTAGTTACTCCAACGGATGGTAGCCTTGTCATTATAAAAGGTAGTCTGTTGTCGATATTTTTGTTATTCCAATGGATGGTAGCCTTATCATTATGGAAGGTAGTATATTGTAGATATCTTTTTACTCCAATGGGTGGTAGCCTTGTCATTATGGAAGGTAGTTTATTATCGAGATTTTCGTTACTACAATGGATGGTAGCCTTGTCATTCTGGAAGGTAGTCTGTTTTTGATATTTTTGTTACTCCAATTGATGGTAGCCTTGTCATTATGGAAGGTAGTCTGTTGTGGAGAATTTTGTTACTCCAATGGATGGTAGCCTTGTCATTATGGAAGGTAGTCTGTTGTCGAGATTTGTGTTACTCCAATGGATGGAAGCCTTGTCATTATGGGACGTATTCTGTTGTCAATATTTCTGTTACTCCAATGGATTGTAGCCTTATCATTATGGAAGGTACTCGTTTGTCGAGATTTTTGTTACTCCAATGGATGGTAGCCTTCTCATTATGGAAGGTACTCTATTGTCAATATTTTTGTTACTCCAATGGATGGTAGCCTTGTTATTATGGAAGGTAGTCTGTTGTCGAGATTTGTGTTACTCCAATGGATGATAGCCTTGTCATTATGGGATGAAGTCTGTTGTCAATATTTTTGTTACTCCAATGGATTGTAGCCTTGTCATTATGGAAGGTACTCTTTTGTCGAGATTTTTGTTACTCTAATGGATGGTAGCCTTGTCATTACGGAAGGTACTCTATTGTCAATATTTTTGTTACTCCAATGGATGGTAGCCTTGTTATTATGGAAGGTAGTCTGTTGTCGAGATTTTTGTTACTCCAATGGATGGTAGCCTTGTAATTATGCAAGGTAGTCTTTTGTTCAGATTTTTGTTACTCCAATGGATAGTAGCCTTGTCATTTTTGAAGGTAGTTTGTCGTTATGGTTTTTGTTACTCCAATGAATGGTAGCCTTCTCATTATGGAAGGTATTCTTTTGTTCATATTTTTAATACTCAAATGGATGGTAGCCTTGTCATTACAGAAGGAAGTCTGTTGTCGAGATTTTTGTTACTCCAATGGATGGTAGCCTTGTCCATATAGAAGGTAGTCTGTTGTCGATATTTTTGTTATTCCAATGGATGGTAGCCTTATCATTATGGAAGGTAGTATATTGTAGATATCTTTTTTACTCCAATGGGTGGTACCCTTGTCATTATGGAAGGTAGTTTGTTGTCGAGATTTTCGTTACTACAATGGATGGTAGCCTTGTCATTCTGGAAGGTAGTCTGTTGTTGATATTTTTGTTACTCCAATGGATGGTAGCCTTGTCATTATGGAAGGTAGTCTGTTGTCGAGATTTTTGTTACTCCAATGGATGATAGCCTTGTAATTATGCAAGGTAGTCTTTTGTTCAGATTTTTGTTACTCCAATGGATAGTAGCCTTGTCATTTTTGAAGGTAGTTTGTCGTTATGGTTTTTGTTACTCCAATGAATGGTAGCCTTCTCATTATGGAAGGTAGTCTTTTGTTCATATTTTTAATACTCAAATGGATGGTAGCCTTGTCAATATGGAAGGTAGTCTTTTGTTCATATTTTAGTTACTCCAACGGATGGTAGCCTTGTCATTATAAAAGGTAGTCTGTTGTCGATATTTTTGTTATTCCAATGGATGGTAGCCTTATCATTATGGAAGGTAGTATATTGTAGATATCTTTTTACTCCAATGGGTGGTAGCCTTGTCATTATGGAAGGTAGTTTATTATCGAGATTTTCGTTACTACAATGGATGGTAGCCTTGTCATTCTGGAAGGTAGTCTGTTTTTGATATTTTTGTTACTCCAATTGATGGTAGCCTTGTCATTATGGAAGGTAGTCTGTTGTGGAGAATTTTGTTACTCCAATGGATGGTAGCCTTGTCATTATGGAAGGTAGTCTGTTGTCGAGATTTGTGTTACTCCAATGGATGGAAGCCTTGTCATTATGGGACGTATTCTGTTGTCAATATTTCTGTTACTCCAATGGATTGTAGCCTTATCATTATGGAAGGTACTCGTTTGTCGAGATTTTTGTTACTCCAATGGATGGTAGCCTTCTCATTATGGAAGGTACTCTATTGTCAATATTTTTGTTACTCCAATGGATGGTAGCCTTGTTATTATGGAAGGTAGTCTGTTGTCGAGATTTGTGTTACTCCAATGGATGATAGCCTTGTCATTATGGGATGAAGTCTGTTGTCAATATTTTTGTTACTCCAATGGATTGTAGCCTTGTCATTATGGAAGGTACTCTTTTGTCGAGATTTTTGTTACTCTAATGGATGGTAGCCTTGTCATTACGGAAGGTACTCTATTGTCAATATTTTTGTTACTCCAATGGATGGTAGCCTTGTTATTATGGAAGGTAGTCTGTTGTCGAGATTTTTGTTACTCCAATGGATGGTAGCCTTGTAATTATGCAAGGTAGTCTTTTGTTCAGATTTTTGTTACTCCAATGGATAGTAGCCTTGTCATTTTTGAAGGTAGTTTGTCGTTATGGTTTTTGTTACTCCAATGAATGGTAGCCTTCTCATTATGGAAGGTAGTCTTTTGTTCATATTTTTAATACTCAAATGGATGGTAGCCTTGTCATTACAGAAGGAAGTCTGTTGTCGAGATTTTTGTTACTCCAATGGATGGTAGCCTTGTCCATATAGAAGGTAGTCTATTGTCGATATTTTTGTTATTCCAATGGATGGTAGCCTTATCATTATGGAAGGTAGTATATTGTAGATATCTTTTTTACTCCAATGGGTGGTAGCCTTGTCATTATGGAAGGTAGTTTGTTGTCGAGATTTTCGTTACTACAATGGATGGTAGCCTTGTCATTCTGGAAGGTAGTCTGTTGTTGATATTTTTGTTACTCCAATGGATGGTAGCCTTGTCATTATGGAAGGTAGTCTGTTGTCGAGATTTTTGTTACTCCAATGGATGATAGCCTTATCATTATGGGATGTAGTCTGTTGTCAATATTTATGTTACTCCAATGGATTATAGCCTTGTCATTATGGAAGGTACTCTTTTGTCAAGATTTTTGTTACTCTAATGGATGGTAGCCTTGTCATTATGGAAGGTACTCTATTGTCAATATTTTTGTTACTCCAATGGATGGTAGCCTTGTCATTATGGAAGGTAGTCTGTTGTCGAGATATGTGTTACTACAATGGATGGTAGCCTTGTCATTATGGGACGTAGTCTGTTGTCAATATTTCTATTACTCCAATGGATTGTAGCCTTGTCATTATGGAAGGTACTCTTTTGTCGAGATTTTTATTACTCCAATGGATGGTAGCCTTGTCATTATGGAAGGTACTCTGTTGTCAATATTTTTGTTACTCCAATGGATGGTAGCCTTGTTATTATGGAAGGTAGTCTGTTGTCGAGATTTGTGTTACTCCAATGGATGATAGCCTTATCATTATGGGATGTAGTCTGTTGTCAATATTTATGTTACTCCAATGGATTATAGCCTTGTCATTATGGAAGGTACTCTTTTGTCAAGATTTTTGTTACTCTAATGGATGGTAGCCTTGTCATTATGGAAGGTACTCTATTGTCAATATTTTTGTTACTCCAATGGATGGTAGCCTTGTTATTATGGAAGGTAGTCTGTTGTCGAGATTTTTGTTACTCCAATGGATGGTAGCCTTGTAATTATGCAAGGTAGTCTTTTGTTCAGATTTTTGTTACTCCAATGGATAGTAGCCTTGTCATTATTGAAGGTAGTTTGTCGTTATGGTTTTTGTTACTCCAATGAATGGTTGCCTTCTCATTATGGAAGTTAGTCTTTTGTTCATATTTTTAATACTCAAATGGATGGTAGCCTTGTCATTACAGAAGGAAGTCTGTTGTCGAGATTTTTGTTACTCCAATGAATGGTAGCCTTGTCATTATGGAAGGTAGTCTGTTGTCGATATTTTTGATACTACAATGGATGGTAGCCTTGTCATTCTGGAAGGTAGTCTGTTGTTGATATTTTTGTTACTCCAATGGATGGTAGACTTGTCAATATGGAAGGTAGTCTGTTGTCGATATTTTTGTTACTCTAATGGATGGTAGCCTTGTCATTATGGAAGGTAGTCTCTTGTCGAGATTTTTGTTACTCCAATGGATGGTAGCCTTGTCATTATGAAATGTAGTTTGTTGTCCTGATTTTTGTTATTCCATTGGATGGTAGCCTTGTGATTATGGAAGGTAGTATGTTTTCTTGATTTTTGTTATTCCAATGGATGGTATCCTTTTCATTATGAAAGGTAATTTGTTGTCGATATTTTTTTTACTCCAATGGATGGTAGCCTTGTCAATATGGAAGGTAGTCTTTTGTTCATATTTTAGTTACTCCAATGGATGGTAGCCTTGTCATTATAAAAGGTAGTCTGTTGTCGATATTTTTGTTATTCCAATGGATGGTAGCCTTATCATTATGGAAGGTAGTATATTGTAGATATCTTTTTACTCCAATGGGTGGTAGCCTTGTCATTATGGAAGGTAGTTTATTATCGAGATTTTCGTTACTACAATGGATGGTAGCCTTGTCATTCTGGAAGGTAGTCTGTTTTTGTTATTTTTGTTACTCCAATTGATGGTAGCCTTGTCATTATGGAAGGTAGTCTGTTGTGGAGAATTTTGTTACTCCAATGGATGGTAGCCTTGTCATTATGGAAGGTAGTCTGTTGTCGAGATTTGTGTTACTCCAATGGATGGAAGCCTTGTCATTATGGGACGTATTCTGTTGTCAATATTTCTGTTACTCCAATGGATTGTAGCCTTGTCATTATGGAAGGTACTCGTTTGTCGAGATTTTTGTTACTCCAATGGATGGTAGCCTTCTCATTTTGGAAGGTACTCTATTGTCAATATTTTTGTTACTCCAATGGATGGTAGCCTTGTTATTATGGAAGGTAGTCTGTTGTCGAGATTTGTGTTACTCCAATGGATGATAGCCTTGTCATTATGGGATGAAGTCAGTTGTCAATATTTTTGTTACTCCAATGGATTGTAGCCTTGTCATTATGGAAGGGACTCTTTTGTCGAGATTTTTGTTACTCTAATGGATGGTAGCCTTGTCATTACGGAAGGTACTCTATTGTCAATATTTTTGTTACTCCAATGGATGGTAGCCTTGTTATTATGGAAGGTAGTCTGTTGTTGAGATTTTTGTTACTCCAATGGATGGTAGCCTTGTAATTATGCAAGGTAGTCTTTTGTTCAGATTTTTGTTACTCCAATGGATAGTAGCCTTGTCATTATTGAAGGTAGTTTGTCGTTATGGTTTTTGTTACTCCAATGAATGGTAGCCTTCTCATTATGGAAGGTAGTCTTTTGTTCATATTTTTAATACTCAAATGGATGGTAGCCTTGTCATTACAGAAGGAAGTCTGTTGTCGAGATTTTTGTTACTCCAATGAATGGTAGCCTTGTCATTATGGAAGGTAGTCTGTTGTCGATATTTTTGATACTACAATGGATGGTAGCCTTGTCATTCTAGAAGGTAGTCTGTTGTTGATATTTTTGTTACTCCAATGGATGGTAGACTTGTCAATATGGAAGGAAGTCTGTTGTCGATATTTTTGTTACTCTAATGGATGGTAGCCTTGTCATTATGGAAGGTAGTCTCTTGTCGAGATTTTTGTTACTCCAATGGATGGTAGCCTTGTCATTATGAAATGTAGTTTGTTGTCTAGATTTTTGTTATTCCATTGGATGGTAGCCTTGTGATTATGGAAGGTAGTATGTTTTCTTGATTTTTGTTATTCCAATGGATGGTATCCTTTTCATTATGAAAGGTAATTTGTTGTCGATATTTTTTTTACTCCAATGGATGGTAGACTTGTCAATATGGAAGGTAGACTTTTGTTCATATTTTAGTTACTCCAATGGATGGTAGCCTTGTCATTATAAAAGGTAGTCTGTTGTCGATATTTTTGTTATTCCAATGGATGGTAGCCTTATCATTATGGAAGGTAGTATATTGTAGATATCTTTTTACTCCAATGGGTGGTAGCCTTGTCATTATGGAAGGTAGTTTATTATCGAGATTTTCGTTACTACAATGGATGGTAGCCTTGTCATTCTGGAAGGTAGTCTGTTTTTGATATTTTTGTTACTCCAATTGATGGTAGCCTTGTCATTATGGAAGGTAGTCTGTTGTGGAGAATTTTGTTACTCCAATGGATGGTAGCCTTGTCATAATGGAAGGTAGTCTGTTGTCGAGATTTGTGTTACTCCAATGGATGGAAGCCTTGTCATTATGGGACGTATTCTGTTGTCAATATTTCTGTTACTCCAATGGATTGTAGCCTTGTCATTATGGAAGGTACTCGTTTGTCGAGATTTTTGTTACTCCAATGGATGATAGCCTTGTAATTATGCAAGGTAGTCTTTTGTTTAGATTTTTGTTACTCCAATGGATAGTAGCCTTGTCATTATTGAAGGTAGTTTGTCGTTATGGTTTTTGTTACTCCAATGGATGGTAGCCTTGTCATTACAGAAGGAAGTCTGTTTTCGAGATTTTTATTACTCCAATGAATGGTAGCCTTGTCATTATGGAAGGTAGTCTGTTGTCGATATTTTTGTTACTACAATGGTTGGTAGCCTTGTCATTCTGGAAGGTAGTCTGTTGTTGATATTTTTGTTACTCCAATGGATGGTAGCCTTGTTATTATGGAAGGTAGTCTGTTGTTGAGATTTTTGTTACTCCAATGGATGGTAGCCTTGTAATTATGCAAGGTAGTCTTTTGTTCAGATTTTTGTTACTCCAATGGATAGTAGCCTTGTCATTATTGAAGGTAGTTTGTCGTTATGGTTTTTGTTACTCCAATGAATGGTAGCCTTCTCATTATGGAAGGTAGTCTTTTGTTCATATTTTTAATACTCAAATGGATGGTAGCCTTGTCATTACAGAAGGAAGTCTGTTGTCGAGATTTTTGTTACTCCAATGAATGGTAGCCTTGTCATTATGGAAGGTAGTCTGTTGTCGATATTTTTGATACTACAATGGATGGTAGCCTTGTCATTCTAGAAGGTAGTCTGTTGTTGATATTTTTGTTACTCCAATGGATGGTAGACTTGTCAATATGGAAGGAAGTCTGTTGTCGATATTTTTGTTACTCTAATGGATGGTAGCCTTGTCATTATGGAAGGTAGTCTCTTGTCGAGATTTTTGTTACTCCAATGGATGGTAGCCTTGTCATTATGAAATGTAGTTTGTTGTCTAGATTTTTGTTATTCCATTGGATGGTAGCCTTGTGATTATGGAAGGTAGTATGTTTTCTTGATTTTTGTTATTCCAATGGATGGTATCCTTTTCATTATGAAAGGTAATTTGTTGTCGATATTTTTTTTACTCCAATGGATGGTAGACTTGTCAATATGGAAGGTAGACTTTTGTTCATATTTTAGTTACTCCAATGGATGGTAGCCTTGTCATTATAAAAGGTAGTCTGTTGTCGATATTTTTGTTATTCCAATGGATGGTAGCCTTATCATTATGGAAGGTAGTATATTGTAGATATCTTTTTACTCCAATGGGTGGTAGCCTTGTCATTATGGAAGGTAGTTTATTATCGAGATTTTCGTTACTACAATGGATGGTAGCCTTGTCATTCTGGAAGGTAGTCTGTTTTTGATATTTTTGTTACTCCAATTGATGGTAGCCTTGTCATTATGGAAGGTAGTCTGTTGTGGAGAATTTTGTTACTCCAATGGATGGTAGCCTTGTCATAATGGAAGGTAGTCTGTTGTCGAGATTTCTGTTACTCCAATGGATTGTAGCCTTGTCATTATGGAAGGTACTCGTTTGTCGAGATTTTTGTTACTCCAATGGATGATAGCCTTGTAATTATGCAAGGTAGTCTTTTGTTTAGATTTTTGTTACTCCAATGGATAGTAGCCTTGTCATTATTGAAGGTAGTTTGTCGTTATGGTTTTTGTTACTCCAATGGATGGTAGCCTTGTCATTACAGAAGGAAGTCTGTTTTCGAGATTTTTATTACTCCAATGAATGGTAGCCTTGTCATTATGGAAGGTAGTCTGTTGTCGATATTTTTGTTACTACAATGGTTGGTAGCCTTGTCATTCTGGAAGGTAGTCTGTTGTTGATATTTTTGTTACTCCAATGGATGGTAGACTTGTCAATATGGAAGGTAGTCTGTTGTCGATATTTTTGTTACTCTAATGGATGGTAGCCTTGTCATTATGGAAGGTAGTTTGTTGTCGAGATTTGTGTTACTCCAATGGATGGTAGCCTTGTCATTATGGGACGTAGTCTATTGTCAATATTTCTGTTACTCCAATGGATTGTAGCCTTGTCATTATTTAAGGTACTCTGTTGTCGATATTTTTGTTACTCCAATGGATGGTAGCCTTGTCATTATGGAAGGTACTCTATTGTCAATATTATTGTTACTCCAATGGATGGTAGCCTTGTTATTATGGAAGGTAGTCTGTTGTCGAGATTTTTGTTACTCCAATGGATGGTAGCCTTGTAATTATGCAAGGTAGTCTTTTGTTCATATTTTTGTTACTCCAATGGATAGTAGCCTTGTCATTATTGAAGGTAGTTTGTCGTTATGGTTTTTGTTACTCCAATGGATGGTAGCCTTGTCATTATGGAAGGTAGTCTTTTGTTCATATTTTTAATACTCCAATGGATGGTAGCCTTGTCATTACAGAAGGAAGTTTGTTGTCGAGATTTTTGTTACTCCAATGAATGGTAGCCTTGTCATTATGGAAGGTAGTCTGTTGTCGATATTTTTGTTACTACAATGGATGGTAGCCTTGTCATTCTTGAAGGTTGTCTATTGTTGATATTTTTGTTACTCCAATGGATGGTAGACTTGTCAATATGAAAGGTAGTCGGTTGTCGAGATTTTTGTTACTCTAATGGATGGTAGCCTTGTTATTATGGAAGGTAGTCTCTTGTCGAGATTTTGTTACTCCAATGGATGGTAGCCTTGTCATCATGACACGTAGTTTGTTGTCTAGATTTTTGTTATTCCATTGGATGGTAGCCTTGTGATTATGGAAGGTAGTCTATTTTCTTGATTTTTGTAATTCCAATGGATGGTATCCTTTTCATTATGGAAGGTAGTTTGTTGTCGATATTTTTGTTACTCCAATGGATGGTAGCCTTGTAATTATAGAAGGTAGTCTTTTGTTCATATTTTTGTTACTCAATGGATGGTAGCCTTGTCATTATAAAAGGTAGTCTGTTGTCGATATTTTTGTTATTCCAATGGATGGTAGCCTTATCATTATGGAAGGTAGTGTATTGTAGATATCTTTTTACTCCAATGGGTGGTAGCCTTGTCATTATGGAAGGTAGTTTGTTGTCAAGATTTTCGTTACTACAATGGATGGTAGCCTTGTCATTCTAGAAGGTAGTCTATTTTTGATATTTTTGTTACTCCAATGGATGGTAGCCTTGTCATTATGGAAGGTACTTTGTTGTCGAGATTTTTGTTACTCCAATGGATGGTAGCCTTGTCATTATGGAAGGTACTCTGTTGTCAATATCTTTGTTACTCCAATTGATGGTAGCCTTGTTATTATGGAAGGTAGTGTGTTGTCGAGATTTTTGTTACTCCAATGGTTGGTAGCCTTGTAATTATGCAAGGTAGTCTTTTATTCATATTTTTGTTACTCCAATGGATAGTAGCCTTGTCATTATCGAAGGTAGTTTGGCGTTATGGTTTTTTTTACTCCAATGGATGGTAGCCTTGTCATTATGGAAGGTAGTCTTTTGTTCATATTTTTTTTACTCCAATGGATGGTAGCCTTGTCATTACAGAAGGAAGTCTGTTGTCAAGATTTTTGTTACTCCAATGAATGGTAGCCTTGTCATTATGGAAGGTAGTCTGTTGTTGATATTTTTGTTACTACAATGGATGGTAGCCTTGTCATTCTGGAAGGAAGTTTGTTGTTGATATTTTTGTTACTCCAATGGATGGTAGACTTGTCAATATGGAAGGTAGTCTGTTGTCGAGATTTTTTTTACTCTAATGGATGGTAGCCTTGTCATTATGGAAGGTAGTCTTTTGTTAATATTTTTGTTACTCCAATGGATGGTAGCCTTGTCCATATAGAAGGTAGTCTGTTGTCGATATTTTTGTTATTCCAATGGATGGTAGCCTTATCATTATGGAAGGTAGTATATTGTAGATATCTTTTTTACTCCAATGGGTGGTAGCCTTGTCATTATGGAAGGTATTTTGTTGTCGAGATTTTCGTTACTACAATGGATGGTAGCCTTGTCATTCTTGAAGGTAGTATGTTGTTGATATTTTTGTTACTCCAATGGATGGTAGCCTTGTCATTATGGAAGGTAGTCTGTTGTCGAGATTTTTGTTACTCCAATGGATGGTAGCCTTGTCATTATGGAAGGTAGTCTGTTGTCGAGATATGTGTTACTCCAATGGATGGTAGCCTTGTCATTGTGGCACGTAGTCTGTTGTCAATATTTCTATTACTCCAATGGATTGTAGCCTTTTCATTATGGAAGGTACTCTGTTGTCGAGATTTTTGTTACTCCAATGGATGGTAGCCTTGTCATTATGGAAGGTACTCTGTTGTCAATATTTTTGTTACTCCAATGGATGGTAGCCTTGTTATTATGGAAGGTAGTTTGTTGTCGAGATTTTTGTTACTCCAATGGATGGGTGCCTGGTCATTATGGAAGGTAGTCTGTTGTCGAGATTTTTGTTACTCCAGTGGATGGTAGCCTTGTCATTATGGAAGGTAGTCTGTTGTCGAGATATGTTTTACTCCAATGGATGGTAGCCTTGTCATTATGGGACGTAGTCTGTTGTCAATATTTATGTTACTCCAATGGATTGTAGCCTTGTCATTATGGAAGGTACTCTGTTGTCGAGATTTTTGTTACTCCAATGGATGGTAGCCTTGTCATTATGGAATGTACTCTGTTGTCAATATTTTTGTTATTCCAATGGATGGTAGCCTTGTTATTATGGAAGGTAGTTTGTTGTCAAGATTTTGGTTACTCCAATTGATGGTAGCCTTGTAATTATGGAAGGTAGTCTTTTGTTCAGATTTTTGTTACTCCAATGGATGGTAGCCTTGTCATTATTGAAGGTAGTTTGTCGTTATGGTTTTTGTTACTCCAATGGATGGTAGCCTTGTCATTATGGAAGGTACTCTGTTGTCAATATCTTTGTTACTCCAATTGATGGTAGCCTTGTTATTATGGAAGGTAGTGTGTTGTCGAGATTTTTGTTACTCCAATGGATGATAGCCTTGTAATTATGGAAGGTAGTCTTTTGTTCAGATTTTTATTACTCCAATGGATGGTAGCCTTGTCATTATTGAAGGTAGTTTGTTGTTATGGTTTTTGTTACTCCAATGGATTGTAGCCTTGTCATTATGGAAGGTAGTCTTTTGATCATATTTTTGTTACTGCAATGGATGGTAGCCTTGTCATTACAGAAGGAAGTCTGTTGTTGATATTTTTGTTACTCCAATGAATGGTAGCCTTGTCATTATGGAAGGTAGTCAGTTGTCGATATTTTTGTTTCTCCAATGGATGGTAGCCTTGTCATTCTGGAAGGTAGTCTGTTGTTGATATTTTTGTTACTCCAATGGATGGTAGACTTGTCAATATGGAAGGTAGCCTATTGTTGAGATTTTTGTTACTGTAATGGATGGTAGCCTTGTCATTATGGAAAGTAGTCTCTTGTCTAGATTTTTGTTACTCCAATGGATGGTAGCCTTGTCATTATGAAACGTAGTTTGTTGTCTATATTTTTGTTATTCCATTGGATGGTAGCCTTGTGATTATGGAAGGTAGTCTGTTTTCTTGATTTTTGTTATTCCAATGGATGGTAGCCTTTTCATTATGGAAGCCAGTCTGTTGTCGATATTTTTGTTACTCCAATGGATGGTATCCTTGTCATTATGGAAGGAACTCTATTGTCGATATTTTTGTTACTCCAATGGATGGTAGCCTTGTCATTATGGAAGGTAGTATGTTATCGAGATTTTTGTTACTCCAATGGATGGTAGCCTTGTCATTATGGAAGGTAGTCTGTTGTTGAGATTTTTGTTACTCCAATGGATGGTAGCCTTGTCATTATGGAAGGTAATCTGTCGTTATGATTTCTGTTACTCCAATGGATGGTAGCCTAATCATTATGGAAGGTAGTCTTTTGTTCAGATTTTTGTAACTCCAATGGATGGTAGCCTTGTCATTATAGAAGGTAGTTTGTTGTCGTTATTTTTGTTACTCCAATGGGTGGTAGCTTTGTCATTATGGAAGGTAGTTTGTTGTCGATATTTTTTTTACTCCAATGGATGGTAGCCTTGTCATTATGGAAGGTAGTCTGTTGTGGAGATTTGTGTTACTCCAATGGATGGTAGCCTTGTCATTATGGGACGTAGTCTGTTTTCAATATTTTTGTTACTCCAATGGATTGTAGCCTTGTCATTATGGAAGGTACTCTGTTGTCAATATTTTTGTTACTCCAATGGATGGTAGCCTTGTTATTATGGAAGGTAGTCTTTTGTTCATATTTTTGTTACTCCAATGGATAGTAGCCTTGTAATTATTGAAGGTAGTTTGTCGTTATGGTTTTTGTTACTCCAATGGATGGTAGCCTTATCATTATGGAAGGTAGTATTTTGTTCATATTTTTGTTACTCCAATTGATGGTAGCCTTGTCATTATAGAAGGAAGTCTGTTGTCGAGATTTTTGTCACTCCAATGAATGGTAGCCTGTTCATTATGGAAGGTAGTCTATTGTCGATATTTTTGTTACTATAATGGATGGTAGCATTGTCATTCTGGAAGGTAGTCTGTTGTTGATATTTTTGTTACTCCAATGGATGGTAGACTGGTCAATATGGAAGGTAGTCTATTGTCGAGATTTTTGTTATTCTAATGGATGGTAGCCTTGTCATTATGGAAGGTAGTCTCTTGTCGAGATTTTTGTTACTCCAATGGATGGTAGCCTTGTCATTATGAAACGTAGTTTGTTATCTATATTTTTGTTATTCCATTGGATGGTAGCCTTATGATTATGGAAGGTAGTCTGTTTTCTTGATTTTTGTTATTCCAATGGATGGTAGCCTTTTCATTATGTAACCCAGTCTGTTGTCGAGATTTTCGTTACTCTAATGGATGGTATCCTTTTCATTATGGAAGGTAGTGTGTTGTCGATATTTTTGTTACTCCAATGGATGGTAGCCTTGTCATTATGGAAGGAACTCTGTTGTCGATATTTTTGTTACTCCAATGGATGGTAGCCTTGTCATTATAGAAGGTTGTTTGTTGTCGTTATTTTTGTTACTCCAATGGATGGTAGCCTTATCATTATGGAAGGAAGTATATTATGGATATCTTTTTAACTCCAGTGGGTGGTAGCCTTGTCATTATGGAAGGTAGTTTGTTGTCGATATTTTTTTTACTCCAATGGATGGTAGCCTTGTCATTATGGAAGGTAGTTTGTCATTGAGATATCTCTTACTTTAATGTGTGGTAGCCTTGTCATTATGGAAGGTACTTTGTCAGTATGATTTCTGTTACTCCAATGGATGGTAACCTTGTCATTATTGAAGGTAGTTTGTTGTCAAGATTTTTGTTACTCCAATGGATGGTAGCCTTGTCATTATAGAAGGTAATATATTTCCGATATTTTTGTCACTATAATGGATGGAAGCCTTGTCATTATGGAGGTAGTTTGTTGTCGAGATTTTAGTTACTCCAATGGATGGTAGCCTTGTCATTATGGAAGGTAGTTTGTTGTCTAGATTTTTAATACTCCAATGGATTGTAGCCTTGTCATTATGGAAGGTAGTCTATTGTTGTGATTTTTGTTACTCTAAGGGATGGTAGCCTTTTCAATATGGAACATAGTCTGTTGTCGAGATTTTTTATACTCCAATGGATTGTAGCCTTGTCATTATGGAAGGTAGTCTATTGTTGAGATTTTTGTTACTATAATAGATTGTAGCCTTGTCATTATGGAAGGTAGTCTGTTGTCCAGATTTTTGTTACTCCAATGGATGGTAGCCTTGTCATTATAGAAGGTAGTATATTGTTGATATTTTTGTCACTACAATGGATGGTAGCCTTGTCATTATTAAAGGTAGTCTGTTGTCGAGATTTTTGTTAGTACAATGGATTGTAGCCTTGTCGTTATGGAAGGTAGTCTGTTGTCGATATCTTTGTTACTCCAATGATTGGTAGCCTAGTCATTATGGAAGGTAGTCTGTTGTCGAGTTTTTTGATACTGTAATGGATTGTAGCCTTATCATTATGGAAGGTAGTTTGTTGTCAAGATTTTAGTTACTCTAAGGGATGGTAGCCTTGTCATTATGGAACATAGTCTGTTGTCGATATTTTTGTTATTCTAATGGATGGTAGACTTGTCATTTTGAAAGGTAGTCTATTTTCGAGATTTTTGTCACTATAATAGATTGTAGCCTTGTCATTATGGAAGGTAGTCTATTGTCGAAATTTTTGTCAATATAATAGATTGTAGCCTTGTTATTATGGAAGGTATTCTGTTGTCGAGATTTTTGTTACTCCAATGGATGGTAGCCTTGTCATTATAGAAGGTAGTATATTGGTGAGATTTTTGTCACTACAATGAATGGTAGCCTTGTCATTATGGAAGGTAGTGTGTTGTCGAGATTTTTGTTACTACAATGGATTGTAGCCTTGTCATTATGGAAGGTAGTCTGTTGTCAATATCTTTGTTACTCCAAATGATGGTAGCCTAGTCATTATTGAAGGTAGTTTATGTACGATATTTTTGTTATTCCAATGGATGGTAGCATTGTCATTATAGAAGGTAGTATATTGTCGAGATTTTTGTCACTACAATGGATGGTAGCGTTATCATTATGGAAGGTAGTCTGTTGTCGAGATATTTGTTACTATAATGGATTATAGCCTTGTCGTTATGGAAGGTAGTCTGTTGTCGGTATCTTTGTTACTCCAATAGATGGTAGCCTAGTCATTATGGAAGGTAGTTTGTGTACGATATTTTTGTTATTCCAATGGATGGTAGCCTTGTCAATATGAAAGATAGTCTGTTGTCATAATTTTTATTACTCTAAGGGATTGTAGCCTTGTCATAATGGAAGGTAGTATGTTATCGATATCTTTGTTACTCCAATGGATGGTAGCCTTGTTTTTATGGAAGGTAGTCTGTTATAGGGAATTTTGTTACTCTAAGGGATGGTAGCCTTGTCATTATGGAACGTAGTCTGTTGTCGAGATTTTTGTTATACAAATGGATGGTAGCATTGTCATTATGGAAGGTAGTCTGTTGACGAGATTTTTGTTACTAGAAGGTATTGTAGCCTTGTCGTTATGGAAGGTAGTTTGTTGTCGATATCTTTGTTACTCCAATGGATGGTAGCCTAGTCATTATGGAAGGATGTTTGTGTACGAGATTTTAGTTACTCTAATGGATGGTAGACTTGTCATTATGGAAGGTAGTCTATTGTCGAGATTTTTTATACTCCAATAGATTGTAGCCTTGTAATTATGGAAGGTAGTCTATTGCCTAGATTTTTGTTACTCCATTGCATGGTAGCCTTGTCATTATGGAAGGTAGTCTGTTGTCGATATTTTTGTTACTCCAATGGATGGTAGCCTTGTCATTAATGAAGGTAGTATGTTGTCGATATCTTTGTTACTCCAATGGATGGTAGCCTTGTCATTATGGAAGGTGGTTTGTTGTTGAGATATTTGTTACTCTAAGGGATGGTAGCCTTGTAATTATGGAACGTAGTCTATTGTCGAGATTTTTGTTATTCCAATGGATGGTAGCGTTTTCATTATAGAAGGTAGTATATTATCGAGATTTTTGTCACTATAATGGATAATAGCCTTGTCATTATGGAAGGTAGTCTGTTGTCAAGATTTTTGTTACTACAATGGATTGTAGCCTTGTCGTTATAGAAGATAGTCTGTTGTCGATATCTTTGTTACTCCAATGGATGGTAGCCTAGTCATTATGGAAGGTAGTTTGTGTACAAGATATTAGTTACTACAATGGATGGTAGCCTTGTTATTATGGAAGGTAGTCTGTTGTCGAGATTTTTGTTACTCCAATGGATGGTAGCCTTGTCATTATAGAAGGTAATATATTGTCGAAATTTTTGTCACTATAATGGATGGTAGCCTTGTCATTATGGAAGGTAGTATGTTGTCGAGATTGTTGTTACTACAATGGATTGTAGCCTTGTCGTTGTGGAAGGTAGTCTCTTGTCGATATCTTTGTTACTCCAATGGATGGTAGCCGAGTCATTATGGAACGTAGTTTGTGTACGAGATTTTAGTTACTCCAATGGATGGTAGCCTTGTCATTACGGAAGGTAGTCTGTTGTCGAGATTTTTTATACTCCAATGGATTGTAGCCTTGTCATTATGGAAGGTAGTTTGTTGTCGAGATTTTTGTTACTCTAAGGGATGGTAGCCTTGTCATTATAGAAGGTAGTACATTGTCGAGATTTCAGTCACTAAAATGGATGGTAGCCTTGTCATTATGGTAGGTAGTCTATTGTCGAGATTTTTGTTACTATAATAGATTGTAGCCTTGTCATTATGGAAGGTAGTCTGTTGTCGAGATTTTTGTTACTCCAATGGATGGTAGCCTTGTAATTATAGAAGGTAGTATATTGTTGAGATTTTTTTCACGACAATGAATGGTAGCCTTGTCATTATGGAAGTTAATCTGTTGTCGAGATTTTTGTTACTACAATGGATTGTAGCCTTGTAATTATGGAAGGTAGTATGTTGTCGATATCTTTGTTATTCCAATGGATGGTAGACTAGTCATTATTGAAGGTAGTTTGTGTATTATATTTTTGTTATTCCAATAGATGGTAGCCTTGTCATTATGAAAGGTAGTATGTTGTCGTGATTTTTGTTACTCTAAGGGATGGTAGCCTTGTCATTATGGAAGGTAGTATGTTGTCGATATCTTTGTTACTCCAATGGATGGTAGCGTTGTCGTTATGGAAGGTTATCTGTTGTCGATATCTTTGTTACTCCAATGGATGGTAGCCTAGTCATTATGGAAGGTAGTTTGTGTACGATATTTTTGTTATTCCAATGGATGGTAGCCTTGTCATTATGAAAGGTAGTATGTTGTCATGATTTTTGTTACTCTAAGGGATGGTAGCCTTGTCATTATGGAAGGTAGTATGTTGTCGATATCTTGGTTACTCCAATGGATGGTAGCCTTGTCATTATGGAAGGTAGTTTGTTATCCAGATTTTTGTTACTCTTAGGGATGGTAGCCTTGTCATTATGGAACATAGTCTGTTGTCGAGATTTTTATTATTCCAATGGATGGTAGTGTTGTCATTATAGAAGGTAGAATACTATCGAGATTTTTGTCACTACAATGGATGGTAGCCTTGTCATTATGGAAGGTAGTCTGTTGTTAAGATTTTTGTTACTGTAATGGATTGTAGCCTTGTCATTATGGAAGGTAGTTTGTTGTCGATATCTTTGTTAATCCAATGGATGGTAGCCTAGTCATTATGGAAGGTAGTTTATGTACGAGATTTTAGTTACTTTAATGGATGGTAGCCTTGTCATTATGGAAGGTAGTCTGTTGTTGAGATTTTTTATACGCTAATGGATTTTAGCCTTGTAATTATGGAAGGTAGTCTATTGTTGATATTTTGGTTACTCCAATGATGGTACCCTTATCATTATGGAAGGTAGTCTATTGCTGAGATTTTTGTTACTCCATTGCATGGTAGCCTTGTCATTATGGAAGGTAGTGTGTTGTAGAGATCTTTGTTTTTCCAATGAATGGTAGCCTTGTCATTACGGAAGGTAGTCTGTTGTCGTGATTTTTGTTACTCCAATGAATGGTAGCCTTGTCATTATGGAAGGTACTATGTTGTCGATATCTTTCTTTCTCAAATGGATGGTAGCCTTGTCAATATGGAAGGTAGTCTATTGTCGAGATTTTTGTTACTCTAAGGGATGGTAGCCTTGTCCATATGGAAGGTAGTATGTTGTCGAGATTTTTGTTATTCCAATGGATGGTAGCGTTGTCATTATAGAAGGTAGTATATTGTCGAGATTTTTGTCACTACAATGGATGGTAGCCTTGTCATTATGTAAGGTAGTCTGTTGTCGAGATTTTTGTTACTAGAATGGATTGTAGCCTTGTCGTTATGGAAGGTAGTCTATTGTTGATATCTTTGTTACTCCGATGGATGGTAGCCTAGCCATTATGGAAGGTAGTTTGTGTATGATAATTTTGTTATTCCAATGGATGGTAGCCTTGTCATTATGAAAGGTAGTCTATTGTCGTGATTTTTGTTACTCTAAGGGATGGTAGCCTTGTAATTATGGAAAGTAGTATGTTGTCGATATCTTTGTTACTCCAATGGATGGTAGCCTTGTCATTATGGAAGGTAGTCTGTTGTCGAGATTTTTGTTATTCCAATGGATGGTAGCGTTGTCGTTATAGAAGGTAGTATATTATCAAGATTTTTGTCACTACAATGGATGGTAGCCTTGTCATTATGGAACGTAGTCTGTTGTCGAGATTTTTGTTACTACAATGGATTGTATCCTTGTCGTTATGGAAGGTAGTTTGTTGTCGATATCTTTGTTACTCCAATGGATGGTAGCTTAGTCATTATGGAAGGTAGTTTGTGTACGAGATTTTAGTTACCCCAATGGATGGTAGCCTTGTCATTATGGAAGGTAGTCTGTTGTCAAGATTTTTTATACTCCAATGGATTGTAGCCTTGTCATTATGGAAGGTAGTTTGTTATTATGGAAGGTAGTCTATTGTCGTGATTTTTGTTACTCCAGTGGATGGTAGCCTTGTCATTATGGAAGGTAGTCTGTTGTCGAGATTTTTGTTACTATAATGGATTGGAGCCTTATCGTTATGGAAGATAGTCTGTTGCCGATATCTTTGTTACTCCAATGGATGGTAGCCTAGTCATTATGGAAGGTAGTGTGTGTACGAGATTTTAGTTACTCCAATGGATAGTAGCCTTGTCATTATGGAAGGTATTCTGTTGTCGAGATTTTTGTTACTCCAATGGATGGAAGCCTTGTCATTATAGAAGGTAATATATTGTTGAGATTTTTGTCACTATTTTGGATGGTAGCCTTGTCATTATGGAACGTAGTTTGTTGTCGAGATTTTTGTTATTCCATTGGATGGTAGCGTTGTCATTATTGAAGGTAGTATATTATCGAGATTTTTGTCACTACAATGGATGGTGGCCTTGTCATTATGGAAGGTATTCTGTTGTCAAGATTTTTGTTACTACAATGGATTGTAGCCTTGTCGTTATGGAAGTTAGTATGTTGTCTATATCTTTGTTACTCTAATGGATGGTAGCCTAGTCATTATGGAAGGTAGTTTGTGTACGAGATTTTAGTTACTCCAATGGATGGTAGCCTTGTCATTATGGAAGGTAGTCTATTGTCGAGATTTTTTATACTCCAATGGATTGTAGCCTTGTCATTATGGAAGGTAGTTTGTTGTCGAGATTTTTGTTACTCTAAGGGATGATAGCCTTGTCATTATGGAATGTATTATGTTGTCGAGATTATTGTTATTCCAATGGATGGTATCCTTGCCATTATGAAAGGTAGTCTATTGTCGAGATTTTTGTTACTATAATAGATTGTAGCCTTGTCATTATGGAAGGTAGTGTGTTGTCAATATTTTTGTTATTCCAATGGATGGTAGCCTTGTCATTATGGAGGGTAGTCTGTTGTCGTGATTTGTGTTGCTCCAATGGATGGTATCCTTGTCATTATGGAAGGTAGTATGTTGTCGATATCTTTGTTACTCCAATGGATGGTAGCCTTGTCATTATGGAAGGTAGTCTATTGTCGAGATTTTTGTTACTCTAAGGGATGGTAGCCTTGTCCATATGGAAGGTAGTCTGTTGTCGAGATATTTGATATTCCAATGGATGGTAGCGTTGTCATTATATAAGGTAGTATATTGTCGAGATTTTTGTCAGTACAACGGATGCTAGCCTTTTCATTATTGAATGTAGTCTGTTGTCAAGATTTTTGTTACTCCAATGGATTGTAGCCTTGTAATTATAGAAGGTAGTCTCTTGTCGATATCTTTGTTTCTCCAATGGATGGTAGCCTAGTCATTATGGAAGGTAGTTTGTGTACGATATTTTTGTTCTTCCAATGGATGGTAGCCTTGTAATTATGAAAGGTAGTCTATTGTCGTGATTTTTATTACTCTAAGGGATGGTAGCCTTGTCATTATGGAATGTAGTATGTTGTCGATATCTTTGTTACTCCAATGGATGGTAGCCTTGTCATTGTGAAAGGTAGTCTGTTGTCCAGATTTTTTTTACTCTAAGGGATGGTAGCCTTGTCATTATGGAACATAGTTTGTTGTCGAGATTTTTGTTATTCCAATGGATGGTAGCGTTGTCATTATAAAAGGTAGTATATTATCGAGATTTTTGTCACTACAATGGATGGTAGCCTTGTCATTATGGAAGGTAGTCTGTTGTCAAGATTTTTCTTACTACAACGGATTGTAGCCTTGTCGTTATGGAAGGTAGTTTGTTGTCGATATCTTTGTTAGTCAAATGGATGGTAGCCTAGTCATTATGGAAGGTAGTTTGTATACGAGATTTTAGTTACTTTAATGGATGGTAGCCTTGTCATTATAGAAGGTAGTCTGTTGTCGAGATTTTTATACTCCAATAGATTGTAGCCTTGTAATTATGGAAGGTAGTCAATTGTCGAGATATTTGTTACTCCATTGCATGGTAGCCTTGTCATTACGGAAGGTAGTGTGTTGTCGATATTTTTTATATTCCAATGGATGGTAGCCTTGTCATTATGGAAGGTAGTCTATTGTCGTGATTTTTGTTACTCTAATGGATGGTAGCCTTGTCATTATCGAAGGTAGTATGTTGTCGATATCTTTGTTACTCCAATGGATGGTAGCCTTGTCATTATGGAAGGTAGTCAATTGTCGAGATTTTTTATACTCTAAGGGATGGTAGCCTTGTCCATATGGAAGGTAGTCTGTTGTCGAGATTTTTGTTATTCCAATGGATGGTAGCGTTGTCATTAAAGAAGGTATTATATTGTGGAGATTTTTGACACTACAATGGATGGTAGCCTTGTCATTATGTAAGGTAGTCTGTTGTCGAGATTTTTGTTACTAGAATGGATTGTAGCCTTGTCGTTATGGAAGGTAGTATGTTGTCTATATCTTTGTTACTCCAATGGATGGTAGCCTAGTCATTATGGAAGGTAGTTTGTGTACGGTATTTTTGTTATTCCAATGGATGGTAGCCTTGTCATTATGAAAGGAAGTCTATTGTCATGATTTTTGTTACTCAAAGGGATGGTAGCCTTGTCATCATGGAAGGTAGTATGTTGTCGATATCTTTGTTACTCCAATGGATGGTAGCCTTGTCATTATGGAAGGTAGTCTGTTGTCAATATTTTTGTTACTACAATGGATTGTAGCCTTGTCGTTATGGAAGGTAGTCTGTTATCGATATCTTTGTTACTCTAATGGATAGTAGCCTAGTCATTATGGAATGTAGTTTGTGTACGATATTTTAGTTACTCCAATGGATGGTAGCCTTGTCATTATGGAAGGTTGTCTGTTGTCAAGATTTTTTATACTCCAATGGATTGTAGCCTTGTCATTATGGAAGGTAGTCTGTTGTCGAGATTTTTGTTACTCTAAGGGATGGTAGCCTTGTCATTATGGAATGTAGTCTATTGTCGAGATTTTTGTTACTATAATAGATTGTAGCCTTGTCATTATGGAAGGTAGTGTGTTGTCGATATTTTTGTTATTCCAATGGATGGTAGCCTTGTCATTATGGAGGGTAGTCTGTTGTCGTGATTTTTGTTACTCCAATGGATGGTAGCCTTGTCATTATGGAAGGTAGTATGTTGTCGATATCTTTGTTATTCCAATGGATGGTAGCCTTGTCATTATGGAAGGTAGTCTATTGACGAGATTTTTGTTACTCTAAGGGATGGTAGCCTTGTCCATATGGAAGGTAGTTTGTTGTCGAGATTTTTGTTATTCCAATGCATGGTAGCATTGTCATTATATAAGGTAGTATATTGTCAAGATTTTTGTCACTACAATGGATGGTAGCCTTTTCATTATGGAAAGTAGTCTGTTGTCAAGATTTTTGTTAATCCAATGGATTGTAGCCTTGTAATTATAGAAGGTAGTCTCTTGTCGATATCTTTGTTACTCCAATGGATGGTAGCCTAGTCATTATGGAAGGTAGTTTGTGTATGATATTTTTGTTATTCCAATGGATGGTAGCCTTGTCATTATGAAAGGTAGTCTATTGTCGTGATTTTTCTTACTCTAAGGGATGGTAGCCTTGTCGTTATAGAAGGTAGTTTGTTGTCGATATCTTTATTAGTCCAATGGATGGTAGCCTAGTCATTATGGAAGGTAGTTTGTGTACGAGATTTTAGTTACTTTAATGGATGGTAGCCTTGTCATTATGGAAGGTAGTCTGTTGTCGAGATTTTTTATACTCCAATAGATTATAGCCTTGTAATTCTGGAAGGTAGTCTGTTGTCGAGATTTTTGTTACTATAATAGATTGTAGCCTTGTCATTACGGAAGATAGTTTGTTGTCGATATCTTTGTTACTCCAATGGATGGTAGCCTATTCATTATGGAAGATAGTTTGTGTACGAGATTTTAGTTACTCCAATGGATGGTAGCCTTGTCATTATGGAAGGTAGTTTGTTGTCGAGATGTTTGTTACTCCAATGGATGGTAGCCTTGTCATTATAGAAGGTAATATATTGTCGAGATTTTTGTCACTACAATATAGTGTAGCCTTGTCATTATGGAAGGTAGTCTCTTGTCGAGAGTTTTGTTACTACAATGGATTGTAGCCTTGTCGTTGTGGAAGGTAGTTTGTTGTCGATATCTTTGTTACTCCAATGGATGGTAGCCTAGTCATTATGGAAGGTCCTTTGTGTACGAGATTTTAGTTACTCCACTGCATGGTAGCCTTGACATTATGGATGGTAGTGTGTTGTCGATATTTTTTTTATTCCAATGGATTGTAGCCTTGTCATTATGGAAGGTAGTCTGTTGTCGTAATTTTTGTTACTCCAATGGATTGTAGCCTTGTAAATATGGAAGGTAGTATGTTGTCAATATATTTGTTATTCTAATGGATGGTATCCTTGTCATTATGGAAGGTAGTTTGTTGTCGAGATTTTTGTTACTCTAAGGGATGGTAGCCTTTCATTATGGAACGTAGTCTATTGTCGAGATTTATGATATTCCAATGGATGGTATCCTTGTCATTATAGAAGGTATTATATTGTTGAGATTCTTGTCACTACAATAGATGGTAGCCTTCTCATTATGAAAGGTAGTCTTTTGTCGAGATTTTCGTTAATATAATAGATTGTAGCTTTGTCATTATTGAAGGTAGTCTATTGTCGATATTTTTGTTACTCCAATGGATGGTAGCCTTGTCATTATAGAAGGTAGTATATTGTCGAGATTTTTTATACTCCAATGGATTGTAGCCTTGTAATTATGGAAGGTAGTTTGTTGACGAGATTTTTGTTACTCTAAGGGATGGTAGCTTTGTCATTTTAGAAGGTAGTATATTGTTGAGATTTTTGTCACTACAATTGATGGTAGCCTTGTCATTATATAAAATAGTCTGTTGTCGAGATCTTTATTACTCCAATGGATGGTAGCCTAGTCATTATGGAAGGTAGTCTGTTGTCGAGATTTTGTTACTCTAAGGGATGGTAGCCTTGTCATTATAGAAGGTAATATATTGTTGAGATTTTTGTCACTACAATGGATGGTAGCCTTGTTATTATAGAAGATAGTCTATTGTCGAGATTTTTCTTACTACAATGGATTATAGCCTTGTGATTATGGAAGGTAGTATATTGTCGTGATTTTTGTTACTCAAAGGGATGGTAGCCTTGTCATTATTGAAGGTAGTATGTTGTCGAGATTTTTGTTACTCCAATGGATGGTAGCCTTGCCAATATGGAAGGTAGTCTGTTGTCGATATCTTTGTTACTCCAATGGATTGTAGCCTAGTCATTTTGGAAGGTAGTCTGTTGTTGAGATTTTTGTTACTCCAATGGATGGTAGACTTGTCATTATGGAAGGTACTCTATTGTCGAGATTTTTTAAACTATAATGGATTGTAGCCTTGTCATTATGGAAGGTAGTCTGTTGTCTAGATTTTTGTTACTACAATGGATTGTAGCCTTGTCGTTATGGAAGGTAGTATGTTGTCGATATCTTTGTTACTCCAATGGATGGTAGCCTAGTCATTATGGAAGGTAGTCTATTGTCGAGATTTTTGGTACTCCATTGGATGGTAGCCTTGTCATTATGGAAGGTAGTGTGTTTCTGATATTTTTTTTATTCCAATGGATGGTAACCTAGTCATTATGGAAGGTAGTCTGTTGTCGTTGTTTTTGTTACTCCATTGGATGGTAGCCTAGTCATTATGGAAGGTAGTCTGTTGTCGAGATTTTTGTTACTCTAAGAGATGGTAGCCTTGTCATTATAGAAGGTAGTATATTGTTGAGATTTTTGTCACTACAATGGATGGTAGCCTTGTTATTATAGAAGATAGTTTGTTGTCTAGATTTTTGTTACTATAATGGATTGTAGCCTTGTCATTATGGAAGGTAGTCTGTTGTCGAGATTTAGTTACTCTAAGGGATGGTAGCCTTGTCATTATAGAAGGTAATACATTGTTGAGATTTTTGTCACTACAATGGATGGTAGCCTTGTCATTATAGAAGGTAGTCTGTTGTTGATATCCTTGTTACTCCAATGGATGGTAACCTAGTCATTATGGAAGGTATTTTGTGTACGAGATTTTAGTTACTCCAATGGATGGTAGCCTTGTGATTATGGAAGGTAGTCCATTGTCGTGATGTTTGTTACTCTAAGGGATGGTAGCCTTGTCATTATGGAAGGTAGTATGTTTTCGATATCTTTGTTACTCCAATGGATGGTAGCCTTGTCATTATGGAAGGTAGTCTGTTATCGATATTTTTATTACTCTAAGGGACGGTAGTCTGTTGTTGAGATTTTTGTTATTCCAATGGATTATAGTATTGTCATTATAGAAGGTAGTATATTATCGAGATTTTTGTCACTATAATGGATAATAGCCTTGTCATTATGGAAGGTAGTCTGTTGTCGAGATTTTTGTTACTACAATGGATTGTAGCCTTGTCGTTATGGAAGGTAGTTTGTTTTCGATATCTTTGTTACTCATATGGATGGTAGCCTAGTCATTATGGAAGGTAGTTTGTGTACGAGATTTTAGTTACTCCAATGGATGGTTGCCTTTTCATTATGGAAGGTAGTCTATTGTCGAGGTTTTTTATACTCCAATGGATTGTAGCCTTGTAATTATGGAAGGTAGTCTCTTGTGGATATTTTGGTTACTCCAATGATGGTACCCTTGTCATTATGGAAGGTAGTCTATTGCCGAGATTTTTGTTACTCCATTGCATGGTAGCCTTGTCATTACGGAAGGTAATGTGTTGTCGATATTTTTGTTATTCCAATGGATGGTAGCTTTGTCATTATGGAAGGTAGTCTGTTGTCATGATTTTTATTACTCCAATGGATGGTAGCCTTGTCATTATAGAATGTAGTATGTTGTCGATATCTTTGTTACTCCAATGGATGGTATCCTTGTCATTATGGAAGGTAGTCTGTTGTCGAGATATTTGGTACTCCAATGGACTGTAGCCTTATCATTATGGAACGTAGTCGGTTGTCGAGATTTTTGTTATTCCAATGGATGGTAGCATTGTCATTATAGAAGGTAGTATATTATCTAGATTTTTGTCACTACAATAGATGGTAGCCTTGTCATTATGGAATGTAGTCTGTTGTCAAGATTTTTGTTACTACAATGGATTATAGGCTTGTCGTTGTGGAAGATAGTTTGTTGTCCATATCTTTGTTACTCCAATGGATGGTAGCCTAGTCATTATGGAAGGTAGTTTGTGTATGATATTTTAGTTACTCCAATGGATGGTAGCCTTGTCATTATGGAAGGTAGTCTGTTGTCGAGATTTTTGTTACTCCAATGGATGGTAGCCTTGTCATTATAGCAGGTAATATATTGTCGAGATTTTTGTCACTACATTATAGTGTAGCCTTGTCATTATGGAAGGTAGTCTCTTGTCGAGATTTTTGTTACTACAATGGATTGTAGCCTTGTCGTTGTGGAAGGTAGTTTGTTGTCGATATCTTTGTTACTCCAATGGATGGTAGCCTAGTCATTATGGAAGGTACTTTGTGAACGAGATTTTAGTTACTCCACTGCATGGTAGCCTTGACATTATGGAAGGTAGTGTGTTGTCGATATATTTTTTTATTCCAATGGATTGTAGCCTTGTCATTATGGAAGGTAGTTTGTTGTCGTGATTTTTGTTACTCCAATGGATTGTAGCCTTGTCATTATGGAAGGTAGTATGTTGTCGATATATTTGTTATTCTAATGGATGGTATCCTTGTCATTATGGAAGGTAGTCTATTGTCAAGATTTTTGTTACTCTAAGGGATGGTAGCCTTTCATTATGGAACGTAGTCTATTGTCGAGATTTTTGATATTCCAATGGATGGTAGCCTTGTCATTATAGAAGGTAGTATAATTTTGAGATTTTTGTCAGTACAATAGATGGTAGCCTTCTCATTATGAAAGGTAGTCTATTGTCGAGATTTTCGTTACTATAAAAGATTGTAGCCTTGTCATTATGGAAGGTAGTCTATTTTCGATATTTCTGTTACTCCAATGGATGGTAGCCTTGTCATTATAGAAGGTAGTATATTGTCGAGATTTTTGTAACTACGATGGATGGTAGCCTTGTCATTATGGAAGGTAGTCTGTTGTCGAGATTTTTGTTACTACAATGGATTTAGCCTTGTCGTTATGGGAGGTAGTCTATTGTCGATATTTTTGTTACTCCAATGGATGGTATCCTAGTCATTATGGAAGGTAGTCTGTTTTCGAGATTTTTGTTACTCCATTGGATGGTAGCCTTGTCATTATGGAAGGTAGTGTGTTGTCGATATCTTTGTTACTCTAATGGATGGTAGCTTTGTCATTATGGAAGGTAGTTTGTTGTCGAGATTTTTGTTACTCTAAGGGATGGTAGCCTTGTCATTATGGAACGTAGTTTCTTGTCGATATTTTTGTTATTCTAATTGATGGTAGCCTTGTCATTATGAAAGGTAGTCTATTGTCGAGATTTTCGTTACTATAATACATTGTAGCCTTGTCATTACGGAAGGTAGCCTATTGTCGAGTTTTTTGTTACTCCAATGGATGTTACCCTTGTCATTATAGAAGGTAGTATATTGTCGAGATTTTTGTCACTACAATGGTTGGTAGCCTTGTCATTATGGAAGGTAGTGTGTTGTCGAGATTTTAGTTACTCCAATGGTTGGTAGCCTAGTCGTTATGGAAGGTAGTCTCTTGCCGAGATTTTTCTTACTACAATGGAATATAGCCTTGTCATTATGGAAGGTAGTCTCTTGTGGATATTTTGGTTACTCCAATGATGGTACCCTTTTCATTATGGAAGGTAGTCTGTTGTCGGAATTTTTGATACTCTATTGGTTGGTAGACTTGTCATTATCAAAGGTAGTCTGTTGTTGAGATTTCTGTTACTCCAATGGATGGTAGCCTTGTCATTATGGAAGGTAGTCTGTTGTCGAGATTTTTGTTACTACAATGGATGTTAGTCTTGTCATTATGGAAGGTAGTCTATTGTCGAGATTTTTGTTACAACAATGGATGGTAGCCTTGTCATTTTGGAAGGTAGTCTGTTGTTTATATCTTGGTTACTCCAATGGATGGTAGCCTAGTCATTATGTAAGGTAGTCTGTTGTCGGGATTTTTGTTACTCTAATGGATTGTAGCCTTGTCATTATGGAAGGTAGTCTGTTGTCCAGATTTTTGTTACAACAATGGATGGTAGCCTTGTCATTATGGAAGGTTGTCTATTATCGAGATTTTTTTACTGCAATGGATGGTAGCCTTGTCATTATGGAAGGTAGTATGTCTTTGTGATTTTTGTCACTACAATTGATGGTAGCCTTGTCATTATGGAAGGTAGTGTGTTGTCGATATCTTTGTTACTCCAATGGATGGTAGATTTGTCATTATGGAAGGTAGTCTGTTGTCGAGATTTTTGTTACACTAAGGGATGGTATCCTTGTCATTATGGAACATAGTTTGTTGTCAATATTTTTGTTATTCTAAATGATGGTAGCCTTGTAATTATGAAAGGTAGTCTGTTGTCGAGATTTTCATTACTATAATAGATTGTAGCCTTGTCATTACGGAAGGTAGCCTATTGTCGAGTTTTTTGTTACTCCAATGGATGTTAGCCTTGACATTATAGAAGGTAGTATATTGTCGAGATTTTTGTCACTACATTGGATGGTAGCCTTGTCATTATGGAAGGTAGTCTGTTGTCGAGATTTTAGTTAATCCAATGGTTGGTAGCCTTGTCGTTATGGAAGGTAGTATCTTGTCGAGATTTTTGTTACTATAATGGATTGTAGCCTTGTCGTTGTGGAAGGTAGTTTGTTGTCGATATCTTTGTTACTCCAATGGATGGTAGCCTAGTCATTATGGAAGGTACTTTGTGTACGAGATTTTAGTTACTCCACTGCATGGTAGCCTTGACATTATGGAAGGTAGTGTGTTGTCGATATTTTTTTTTATTCCAAAGGATTGTAGCCTTGTCATTGTGGAAGGTAGTCTGTTGTCGTGATTTTTGTTACTCCAATGGATTGTAGCCTTGTCATTATAGAAGGTAGTATGTTGTCGATATATTTGTTATTCTAATGGATGGTATCCTTGTCATTATGGAAGGTAGTCTGTTGTCGAGATTTTTGGTACTCTAAGGGATGGTAGCCTTTCATTATGGAACATAGTCTATTGTCGAGATTTTTGATATTCCAATGGATGGTAGCCTTGTCATTATAGAAGGTAGTATATTGTTGAGATTTTTGTCACTACAATAGATGGTAGCCTTCTCATTATGAAAGGTAGTCTATTGTCGAGATTTTCGTTACTATAATAGATTGAAGCCTTGTCATTATGGAAGGTAGTCTATTTTCGATATTTTTGTTACTCCAATGGATGGTAGCCTTGTCATTATAGAAGGTAGTATATTGTCGAGATTTTTGTCACTGCGATGGATGGTAGCCTTGTCATTATGGAAGGTAGTCTGTTGTCGAGATTTTTGTTACTACAATGGATTTAGCCTTGTCGTTATGGGAGGTAGTCTATTGTCGATATTTTTGTTACTCCAATGGATGGTATCCTAGTCATTATGGAAGGTAGTCAGTTGTCGGGATTTTTGTTACTCCATTGGATGGTAGCCTTGTCATTACAGAAGGTAGTGTGTTGTTGATATCTTTGTTACTCCAATGGATGGTAGCTTTGTCATTATGGAAGGTAGTCTGTTGTCGAGATTTTTGTTACTCTAAGGGATGGTAGCCTTGTCATTATGGAACTCAGTTTGTTGTCGATATTTTTGTTATTCTAATTGATGGTAGCCTTGTCAATATGAAAGGTAGTCTATTGTCGAGATTTTCGTTACTATAATACGTTGTAGCCTTGTCATTACGGAAGGTAGCCTATTGTCGAGTTTTTTGTTACTCCAATGGATGTTACCCTTGTCATTATAGAAGGTAGTATATTGTCGAGATTTTTGTCACTACAATGGATGGTAGCCTTGTCATTATGGAAGGTAGTCTGTTGTCTAGATTTTAGTTACTCCAATGGTTCGTAGCCTTGTCGTTATGGAAGGTAGTCTGTTGCGAGATTTTTCATACTACAATGGATTATAGCCTTGTCATTATGGAAGGTAGTCTCTTGTGGATATTTTGGTTACTCCAATGATGGTACCCTTGTCATTATGGAAGGTAGCCTGTTGTCGGAATTTTTGATACTCCAATAGATGGTAGATTTGTCATTATCGAAGGTAGTCTGTTGTCGAGATTTCTGTTACTCCAAAGGATGATAGCCTTGTCATTATGGAAGGTAGTCTGTTGTCGAGATTTTTGTTACTACAATGGATGTTAGTCTTGTCATTATGGAAGGTAGTCTATTGTCGAGATTTTTGTTACAACAATGGATTGTAGCCTTGTCATTTTGGAAGGTAGTCTGTTGTTTATATCTTTGTTACTCCAATGGATGGTAGCCTAGTCATTATGTAATGTAGTTTGTTGTCGAGATTTCTGTTACCCCAATGGATGGTAGCCTTGTTATTTAGGAAGGTAGTCTGTTGTCGGGATTTTTGTTACTCTAGTGGATTGTAGCCTTGTCATTATGGAAGGTAGTCTGTTGTCCAGATTTTTGTTACAACAATGGATGGTTGCCTTGTCATTATGGAAGGTAGTCTATTATCGAGATTTTTGTTACTGCAATGGATGGTAGCCTTGTCATTATGGAAGGTACTCTGTCTTTGTTATTTTTGTCACTATAATTGATGGTAGCCTTGTCATTATGGAAGGTAGTGTGTTGTCGATATTTTTGTTATTCCAATGGATGATAGCCTTGTCATTATGGAAGGTAGTCTGTTGTCGAGATTTTTGTTACTACAATGGATGTTAGTCTTGTCATTATGGAAGGTAGTCTATTGTCGAGATTTTTGTTACAACAATGGATGGTAGCCTTGTCATTTTGGAAGGTAGTCTGTTGTTTATATCTTGGTTACTCCAATGGATGGTAGCCTAGTCATTATGTAAGGTAGTCTGTTGTCGGGATTTTTGTTACTCTAATGGATTGTAGCCTTGTCATTATGGAAGGTAGTCTGTTGTCCAGATTTTTGTTACAACAATGGATGGTAGCCTTGTCATTATGGAAGGTAGTCTATTATCGAGATTTTTTTACTGCAATGGATGGTAGCCTTGTCATTATGGAAGGTAGTATGTCTTTGTGATTTTTGTCACTACAATTGATGGTAGCCTTGTCATTATGGAAGGTAGTGTGTTGTCGATATCTTTGTTACTCCAATGGATGGTAGATTTGTCATTATGGAAGGTAGTCTGTTGTCGAGATTTTTGTTACACTAAGGGATGGTATCCTTGTCATTATGGAACATAGTTTGTTGTCGATATTTTTGTTATTCTAAATGATGGTAGCCTTGTAATTATGAAAGGTAGTCTGTTGTCGAGATTTTCATTACTATAATAGATTGTAGCCTTGTCATTACGGAAGGTAGCCTATTGTCGAGTTTTTTGTTACTCCAATGGATGTTAGCCTTGACATTATAGAAGGTAGTATATTGTCGAGATTTTTGTCACTACATTGGATGGTAGCCTTGTCATTATGGAAGGTAGTCTGTTGTCGAGACTTTAGTTACTCCAATGGTTGGTAGCCTTGTCGTTATGGAAGGTAGTATCTTGTCGAGATTTTTGTGACTATAATGGATTGTAGCCTTGTCGTTGTGGAAGGTAGTTTGTTGTCGATATCTTTGTTACTCCAATGGATGGTAGCCTAGTCATTATGGAAGGTACTTTGTGTACGAGATTTTAGTTACTTCACTTCATGGTAGCCTTGACATTATGGAAGGTAGTGTGTTGTCGATATTTTTTTTTATTCCAAAGGATTGTAGCCTTGTCATTGTGGAAGGTAGTCTGTTGTCGTGATTTTTGTTACTCCAATGGATTGTAGCCTTGTCATTATAGAAGGTAGTATGTTGTCGATATATTTGTTATTCTAATGGATGGTATCCTTGTCATTATGGAAGGTAGTCTGTTGTCGAGATTTTTGGTACTCTAAGGGATGGTAGCCTTTCATTATGGAACATAGTCTATTGTCGAGATTTTTGATATTCCAATGGATGGTAGCCTTGTCATTATAGAAGGTAGTATATTGTTGAGATTTTTGTCACTACAATATATGGTAGCCTTCTCATTATGAAAGGTAGTCTATTGTCGAGATTTTCGTTACTATAATAGATTGAAGCCTTGTCATTATGGAAGGTAGTCTATTTTCGATATTTTTGTTACTCCAATGGATGGTAGCCTTGTCATTATATAAGGTAGTATATTGTCGAGATTTTTGTCACTGCGATGGATGGTAGCCTTGTCATTATGGAAGGTAGTCTGTTGTCGAGATTTTTGTTACTACAATGGATTTAGCCTTGTCGTTATGGGAGGTAGTCTATTGTCGATATTTTTGTTACTCCAATGGATGGTATCCTAGTCATTATGGAAGGTAGTCTGTTGTCGGGATTTTTGTTACTCCATTGGATGGTAGCCTTGGCATTACGGAAGGTAGTGTGTTGTCGATATCTTTGTTACTCCAATGGATGGTAGCTTTGTCATTATGGAAGGTAGTCTGTTGTCGAGATTTTTGTTACTCTAAGGGATGGTAGCCTTGTCATTATGGAACTCAGTTTGTTGTCGATATTTTTGTTATTCTAATTGATGGTAGCCTTGTCAATATGAAAGGTAGTCTATTGTCGAGATTTTCGTTACTATAATACGTTGTAGCCTTGTCATTACGGAAGGTAGCCTATTGTCGAGTTTTTTGTTACTCCAATGGATGTTACCCTTGTCATTATATAAGGTAGTATATTGTCGGGATTTTTGTCACTACAATGGATGGTAGCCTTGTCATTATGGAAGGTAGTCTGTTGTCTAGATTTTAGTTACTCCAATGGTTCGTAGCCTTGTCGTTATGGAAGGTAGTCTGTTGCGAGATTTTTCATACTACAATGGATTATAGCCTTGTCATTATGGAAGGTAGTCTCTTGTGGATATTTTGGTTACTCCAATGATGGTACCCTTGTCATTATGGAAGGTAGTCTGTTGTCGGAATTTTTGATACTCCAATAGATGGTAGATTTGTCATTATCAAAGGTAGTCTGTTGTCGAGATTTCTGTTACTCCAAAGGATGATAGCCTTGTCATTATGGAAGGTAGTCTGTTGTCGAGATTTTTGTTACTACAATGGATGTTAGTCTTGTCATTATGGAAGGTAGTCTATTGTCGAGATTTTTGTTACAACAATGGATTGTAGCCTTGTCATTTTGGAAGGTAGTCTGTTTTTTATATCTTTGTTACTCCAATGGATGGTAGCCTAGTCATTATGTAATGTAGTTTGTTGTCGAGATTTCTGTTACCACAATGGATGGTAGCCTTGTTATTTAGGAAGGTAGTCTGTTGTCGGGATTTTTGTTACTCTAGTGGATTGTAGCCTTGTCATTATGGAAGGTAGTCTGTTGTCCAGATTTTTGTTACAACAATGGATGGTTGCCTTGTCATTATGGAAGGTAGTCTATTATCGAGATTTTTGTTACTGCAATGGATGGTAGCCTTGTCATTATGGAAGGTACTCTGTCTTTATGATTTTTGTCACTATAATTGATGGTAGCCTTGTCATTATGGAAGGTAGTGTGTTGTCGATATTTTTGTTATTCCAATGGATGATAGCCTTGTCATTATGGAAGGTAGTCTGTTGTCGTGATTTTTGTTACTCCAATGGATGGTATCCTTGTCATTATGGAAAGTAGTAGGTTGTCGATATCTTTGTTACTCCAATGGATGGTAGATTTGTCATTATATAAGGTAGTCTGTTGTCGAGATTTTTGTTACTCTAAGGGATGGTAGCCTTGTCATTATGGAACATAGTTTGTTGTCGATATTTTTGTTATTCCAATGGATGGTAGCCTTGTCATTATGAAAGGTAGTCTATTGTCGAGATTTTCGTTATTATAATAGATTGTAGCCTTGTCATTACAGAAGGTAGTCCATTGTCGAGATTTTTGTCACTACAAAGGATGGTAGCCTTGTCATTATGGATGGTAGTCTGTTGTCCAGATTTTAGTTACTCTAATGGATGGTAGCCTTGTCATTATGGAAGGTAGTTTATTGCCGAGATTTTTCATACTCCAATGGATTATATCCTAGTCATTATGGAAAGTAGTCTCTCGTGGATATTTTGGTTACTCAATTGATGGTACCCTTTTTATTATGGAAGGTAGTCTGTTGTCAGGATTTTTGATACTCCAATGGATGGTAGACTTGTCATTATCCAAGGTAGTCTGTTGTCGAGATTTCTGTTACTCCAATGGATGGTAGCCTTGTCATTATGGAAGGTAGTCTGTTGTCGAGATTTTTGTTACTACAATGGATGTCAGTCTTGTCATTATGGAAGGTAGTCTGTTGTCGATATCTTTGTTACTCCAATGGATGGTAGCCTAGTCATTATGGAAGGTAGTCTATTGTCGATATCATTGTTACTCCAATGGATGGTAGCCTTGTCATTATTGAAGTTAGTCTGTCTTTGTGATTTCTGTTACTCCAAAGGATGGTAGCCTTGTCATTAAGGACGGTAGTCTGTTGTTCATATTTTTGTTACTCCAATGGATGGTAGATATATCATTATGGAAGGTAGTCTATTGTCGAGATTTTTGTTACTCCATTAGATGGTAGACTTGTCATTATGGAAGGTAGTGTGTTTTCAATATTTTTGTTAATCTAATGGATAGTAGCATTGTCAGTATGGAAGGTAGCCTATTGTCGTGATTCTTGTTACTCTAAGGGATCGTAGCCTTGTCATTATGGAAGGTAGTATGTTGTCGAGATTTTTGTTACTCCAATGGATGGTAGCCTTGTCATTATGGAAGGTAGTTTGTTGTCGATATCTTTGTTACTCCAATGGATGGTAGCCTAGTCATTATGGAAGGTAGTATGTTGTCGAGATTTTTGTTACTCCGATGGATGGTAGCCTTGTCATTATTGAAGGTAGTCTATTGTCAAAATCTTTTATACTCCAAATGATTGTAGCCTTATCATTATGGAAGGTAGTCTGTTGTCGAGATTTTTGTTACTACAATGGATTGTAACCTTGTCGTTATTGAAGGTAGTCTGTTGTCGATATATTTGTTACTCCAGTGGATGGTAGCCTAGTCATTATGGAAGGTAGTCTGTTGTCGAGATTTTTGTTACTCTAAGGGATCGTAGCCTTGTCATTATGGAAGGTAGTGTGTTGTCGATATTTTTGTTATTCCAATGGATGGTAGCCTTCTCATTATGGAAGGTAGTCTGTTGTTGTGATTTTTTTTACTCCAATGGATTGTAGCCTTGTTATCATGGAAGGTAGTCTATTGTTGAGATTTTTGTTACTCCAATGGATGGTAGACTTGTCATTATAGAAGGTAGTGTGTTGTCGTGATTTTTATTACTCTAGAGGATGGTAGCCTTGTCTTTATGGAAGGTGCTCTGTTGTCGAGATTTTTGTTACTCCAATGGATGGTAGCCTTGTCATTATGGAAGGTAGTCTATTTTCGAGATTATTGTTACTACAATGGATGGTAGCCTTGTCATTATTGATGGTAGTATTTTGTCGATATCTTTGTTACTCCAATGGATGGTAGCCTAGACATTATGGAAGGTAGTCTATTGTCGAGATTTTTGTTTCTCCATTAGATGGTAGGCTTGTCATTATGGAAGGTAGTGTGTTGTCGACATTTTTGTTATTCCAATGGATGCTAGCCTAGTCCTTATGTAATGTAGTTTGTTGTCGAGATTTCTGTTACCCCAATGGATGGTAGCCTTGTTATTTAGGAAGGTAGTTTGTTGTCGGGATTTTTGTTACTCTAATGGATTGTAGCCTTGTCAATATGGAAGGTAGTCTGTTGTCCAGATTTTTGTTACAACAATGGATGGTAGCCTTGTCATTATGGAAGGTAGTCTATTATCGAGATTTTTGTTACTACAATGGATGGTAGCCTGGTCATTATGGAAGGTAGTCTGTCTTTGTGATTTTTGTCACTACAATTGATGGTAGCCTTGTCATTATGGAAGGTAGTGTGTTGTTGATATTTTTGTTATTCCAATGGATGGTAGCCTTGTCATTATGGAAGATAGTTTTTTGTCGTGATTTTTGTTACTCCAATGGATGGTAGCCTTGTCATTATGGAAAGTAGTAGGTTGTCGATATCTTTGTTACTCCAATGGATGGTAGATTTGTCATTATGGAAGGTAGTCTGTTGTCGAAATTTTTGTTACTCTAAGGGATGGTAGCCTTGTCATTATGGAACGTAGTTTGTTGTCGAGATTTTTGTTATTCCAATGGATAGTAGCCTTGTCATTATGAAAGGTAGTCTATTTTCGAGATTTTCGTTACTATAATAGATTGTAGCCTTGTCATTACAGAAGGTAGTCCATTGTCGAGATTTTTGTCACTACAATGGATGGTAGCCTTGTCATTATGGATGGTAGTCTGTTGTCGAGATTTTAGTTACTCTAATGGATGGTAGCCTTGTCGTTATGGAAGGTAGTCTATTGCCGAGATTTTTCATACTCCAATGGATTATATCCTAGTCATTATGGAAAGTAGTCTCTTGTGGATATTTTGGTTACTCCAATGATGGTACCCTTTTCATTATGGAATGTAGTCTGTTGTCAGGATTTTTGATACTCAAATGGTTGGTAGACTTGTCATTATCGAAGGAAGTCTGTTGTCAAGATTTTTGTTACTCCAATGGATGGTAGCCTTGTCATTATGGAAGGTAGTCTATTGTCGAAATTTTTGTTACTACAGTGGATGTTAGTCTTGTCATTATGGAAGGTAGTCTGTTGTCGATATTTTTTTTACAACAATGGATGGTAGCCTTATCATTATGGAAGGTAGTTTGTTGTTTATATCTTTGTTACTCCAATGGATGGTAGCCTAGTCATTATATAAGGTAGTATGTTGTCGCGATTTCTGTTACCCCAATGGATGGTAGCCTTGTCATTATGGAAGGTAGTCTGTTGTCGGGATTTTTGTTACTCTAATGGATGGTAGCCTTGTCATTATGGAAGGTAGTCTGTTGTCCATATTTTTGTTACAACAATTGATGGTAGCCTTGTCATTAAGGAAGGTAGTCTATTTTCGAGATTTTTGTTACTGCAATGGATGAAAGCCTTGTCATTATGGAAGGTAGTGTGTTGTTGATATTTTTTTTATTCCAATGGATGGTAGCCTTGTAATTATGGAAGGTAGTCTGTTGTCGTGATTTTTGTTACTCCAATGAATGGTAGCCTTGTCATTATGGAAGGTAGTATGTTGTCGATATCTTTGTTACTCCAATGGATGGTAGCTTTGTCATAATTGAATGTAGTTTGTTGTCGAGATTTTTGTTACTCTAAGAGATGGTAGCCTTGTCATTATGGAACGTAGTTTGTTGTAGAGATTTCTGTTATTCCAATGGATGGTAGCCTTGTCATTATGAAAGGTAGTCTATTGTCAACATTTTCGTTACTATAATAGATTGTGCCCTTGTAATTATGGAAGGTAGTCTATTGTCGAGATTTTTGTTATTCCAATGGATAGTAGCCTTGTCATTATAGAAGGTAGTATATTGTCGAGATTTTTGTCCCTATAATGGATGGTAGCCTTGCCATTATGGAAGGTAGTCTATTGTCGAGATTTTAGTTACTCCAATGGATGGTAGCCTTGTCATTATGGAAGGTAGACTGTTGCCGAAATTTTTCGTCCTCCAATGGATTATAGCATTGTCATTATGGAAGGTAGTCTCTTGTGAATATTTTGGTTACTCCAATGATGGTACCCTTGTCATTATGGAAGGTAGTCTGTTGTCGGTATTTTTGATACTCCAATGGATGGTTGACTTGTCATTATCGAAGGTAGTCTGTTGTCGAGATTTCTGTTACTCCAATGGATGGTAGCCTTGTCATTATGGAAGGTAGTCTGTTGTCGGGATTTTTGTTACTCTAATGGATGGTAGCCTTGTCATTAGTGAAGGTAGTCTGCTGTCCAGATTTTTGTTACAACAATGGATGGTAGCGTTGTCATTATGGAAGGTAGTCTTTTGTCGAGATTTCTGTTACCCCAGTGGATGGTAGCCTTGTCATTATGGAAGGTAGTCTGTTGTCCAGATTTTTGTTACATCAATTTATGGTAGCCTTGTCATTAAAAAAGGTAGTCTATTTTTGAAATTTTGTTACTGCAATGGATGGTAGCCTTGTCATTATGCAAGGTAGAGTGTTGTCGATATTTTTTTTATTCTAATGGATGGTAGCCTTGTAATTATGGAAGGTAGTCTGTTGTCGTGATTTTTTTTAATGCAATGCATTGTAGCATTGTCATTAAGAAATGTAGTTTATTGTCGAGATTTTTGTTTCTCCATTGGATGGTAGCCTTGTCATTATGGAAGGTAGTCTGTTCTTCAGATTTTTGTTACTACAGTGTATGTTAGCCTTGTCATTATGGAAGGTAGTCTGTCGTTGTGATTTTTTTTACTGCAATGGATGGTAGCCTTTTCATTAAGAAAGGTAGTCTGTTGTCGTGATTTTTGTTACTCCAATGGATGGTAGCCTTGTCGTTATGGAATGTAGTATGTTGTCGATATCTTTGTTACTCCAATGGATGGTAGCTTTGTCATTATTGAAGGTAGTCTGTTGTCAAGATTTTTATTACTCTAAGGGATGGTACACTTGTGATTATGGAACGTAGTTTGTTGTAGAGATTTTTGATATTCCAATGGATGGTAGCCTTGTCATTATGAAAGGTAGTCTATTGTCAAGATTTTCGTTACTATAATAGATTGTAGCCTTGTCATAATGGAAGGTAGTCTATTGTCGTGATTTTTGTTACTCCAATGGATGGTAGCCTTGTCATTATAGAAGGTAGTATATTGTCGAGAGTTTTGTCACTATAATGGATGGTAGCCTTGCCATTATGGAAGGTTGTCTGTTGTCGAGGTTTTAGTTACTCCAATGGATGGTAGCCTTGTCGTTATGGAAGATAGTCTGTTGCCGAGATTTTTCGTATTCCAATGGATTATAGCCTTATCATTATGGAAGGTAGTCTCTTGTGGATATTTTGGTTACTCCAATGATGGTACCATTGTCATTATGGAAGGTAGTATGTTGTCGGTATTTTTTATACTCCAATGGATGGTAGACTTGTCATTATAGAAGGTAGTCTGTTGTCGAGATTTCTGTTACTCCAATGGATGGTAGCCTTGTCATTATGGAAGGTAGTCTGTTGTTGGGATTTTTGTTACTCTAATGGATGGTAGCCTTGTCATTATGGAAGGTAATCTGTTGTCCAGATTTTTGTTACAACAATAGATGGTAGCCTTGTCATTATGGAAGGTAGTTTGTTTTCAGGATTTTTGTTACTCTAATGAATGGTAGCCTTATGGAATGTAGTCTTTTGTCCAGATTTTTGTTACAACAATTGATGGTAGCCTTGTCATTAAGGAAGGTAGTCTATTTTCGAGATTTTGGTTACTATAATAGATTGTAGCCTTGTAATTATGGAAGGTAGTGTGTTGTCGATATTTTTTTTATTCCAATGGATGGTAGCCTTGTAATTATGGAAGGTAGTATGTTGTCGATATCTTTGTTACTCCAATGGATGGTAGCTTTGTCATTATTAAAGGTAGTCTGTTATCAAGATTTTTTTTACTCTAAGGGATGGTAGCCTTGTCATTATGGAACGTAGTTTGTTGTAGAGATTTTTATTATTCCAATGGATGGTATCCTTGTCATTATGAAAGGTAGTCTATTGTCAAGATTTTTGTTACTATAATAGATTGTAGCCTTGTCATTATGGAAGGTAGTCTATTGTCGAGATATTTGTTACTCCAATGGATGGTAGCCTTGTCATTATCGAAGGTAGTATATTGTCGAGATTTTTGTCACTATAATGGATGGTAGCCTTGCCATTATGGAAGGTAGTCTGTTGTCGAGATTTTAGTTACTCCAATGGATGGTAGCCTTGTCGTTATGGAAAGTAGTCTGTTGCCGAGATTTTTCATACTCCAATGGATTATAGCCTTGTCATTATGGAAGGTAGTCTCTTGTGGATATTTTGGTTAGTCCAATGATGGTACCCTTGTCATTATGTAAGGTAGTTTGTTGTCGGTATTTTGGATACTCTAATGGATGGTAGACTTGTCATTATCGAAGGTAGTCTGTTGTCGAGATTTCTGTTACTCCAATGGATGGTAGCCTTGTCATTATGGAAGGTAGTCTGTTGTCGGGATTTTTGTTACTTTAATGGACGGTAGCCTTGTCATTATGGAAGGTAGTCTGTTGTCCAGATTTTTGTTACAACAATGGATGGTAGCCTTGTCATTATGGAAGGTAGTCTATTGTCGAGATTTTTGTTACTTCAATGGAAGGTAGCCTTGTCATTATTGAAGTTTGTCTGTCTTTGTGATTTCTGTTACTCCAAAGGATGGTAGCCTTGTCATTAAGGACGGTAGTCTGTTGTTCATATTTTTGTTACTCCAATGGATGGTAGACATGTCATTATGGAAGGTGGTCTATTGTCGAGATTTTAGTTACTCCATTAGATGGTAGACTTGTCATTATGGAAGGTAGTCTGTTGTCGAGATTTTTGTTACTCCAATGGATGGTAGCCTAGTCATTATGGAAGGTAGTCTGTTGTCGAGATTTTTGTTACTCTAAGGGATCGTAGCCTTGTCATTATGGAAGGTAGTGTGTTGTCGATATTTTTGTTATTCCAATGGATGGTAGCCTTGTTATTATGGAAGGTAGTCTGTTGTCGTGATTTTTATTACTCCAATAGATTGTAGCCTTGTCATTATGGAATGTAGTCTATTGTTGAGATTTTTGTTACTCCAATGGATGGTAGGCTTGTCATTATAGAAGGTAGTGTGTTGTCGTGATTTTTATTACTCTAAGGGATGGTAGCCTTGTCTTTATGGAAGGTGCTCTGTTGTCGAGATTTTTGTTACTCCAATGGATGGTAGCCTTGTCATTATGGAAGGTAGTCTATTGTCGAGATTATTGTTACTACAATGGATGGTAGCCTTGTCATTATTGATGGTAGTATTTTGTCGATATCTTTGTTACTCCAATGGATGGTAGCCTAGACATTATGGAAGGTAGTCTATTGTCGAGATTTTTGTTTCTCCATTAGATGGTAGCCTTGTCATTATGGAAGGTAGTGTGTTGTCGACATTTTTGTTATTCCAATGGATGCTAGCCTAGTCCTTATGTAATGTAGTTTGTTGTCGAGATTTCTGTTACCCCAATGGATGGTAGCCTTGTTATTTAGGAAGGTAGTTTGTTGTCGGGATTTTTGTTACTCTAATGGATTGTAGCCTTGTCAATATGGAAGGTAGTCTGTTGTCCAGATTTTTGTTACAACGATGGATGGTAGCCTTGTCATTATGGAAGGTAGTCTATTATCGAGATTTTTGTTACTACAATGGATGGTAGCCTGGTCATTATGGAAGGTAGTCTGTCTTTGTGATTTTTGTCACTACAATTGATGGTAGCCTTGTCATTATGGAAGGTAGTGTGTTGTTGATATTTTTGTTATTCCAATGGATGGTAGCCTTGTCATTATGGAAGATAGTTTTTTGTCGTGATTTTTGTTACTCCAATGGATGGTAGCCTTGTAATTATGGAAAGTAGTAGGTTGTCGATATCTTTGTTACTCCAATGGATGGTAGATTTGTCATTATGGAAGGTAGTCTGTTGTCGAGATTTTTGTTACTCTAAGGGATGGTAGCCTTGTCATTATGGAACGTAGTTTGTTGTCGAGATTTTTGTTATTCCAATGGATAGTAGCCTTGTCATTATGAAAGGTAGTCTATTTTCGAGATTTTCGTTACTATAATAGATTGTAGCCTTGTCATTACAGAAGGTAGTGCATTGTCTAGATTTTTGTCACTACAATGGATGGTAGCCTTGTCATTATGGATGGTAGTCTGTTGTCGAGATTTTAGTTACTCTAATGGATGGTAGCCTTGTCGTTATGGAAGGTAGTCTATTGCCGAGATTTTTCATACTCCAATGGATTATATCCTAGTCATTATGGAAAGTAGTCTCTTGTGGATATTTTGGTTACTCCAATGATGGTACCCTTTTCATTATGGAATGTAGTCTGTTGTCAGGATTTTTGATACTCAAATGGTTGGTAGACTTGTCATTATCGAAGGTAGTCTGTTGTCAAGATTTTTGTTACTCCAATGGATGGTAGCCTTGTCATTATGGAAGGTAGTCTATTGTCGAAATTTTTGTTACTACAGTGGATGTTAGTCTTGTCATTATGGAAGGTAGTCTGTTGTCGATATTTTTTTTACAACAATGGATGGTAGCCTTATCATTATGGAAGGTAGTTTGTTGTTTATATCTTTGTTACTCCAATGGATGGTAGCCTAGTCATTATATAAGGTAGTATGTTGTCGCGATTTCTGTTACCCCAATGGATGGTAGCCTTGTCATTATGGAAGGTAGTCTGTTGTCGGGATTTTTGTTACTCTAATGGATGGTAGCCTTGTCATTATGGAAGGTAGTCTGTTGTCCATATTTTTGTTACAACAATTGATGGTAGCCTTGTCATTAAGGAAGGTAGTCTATTTTCGAGATTTTTGTTACTGCAATGGATGAAAGCCTTGTCATTATGGAAGGTAGTGTGTTGTTGATATTTTTTTTATTCCAATGGATGGTAGCCTTGTAATTATGGAAGGTAGTCTGTTGTCGTGATTTTTGTTACTCCAATGAATGGTAGCCTTGTCATTATGGAAGGTAGTATGTTGTCGATATCTTTGTTACTCCAATGGATGGTAGCTTTGTCATAGTTGAAGGTAGTTTGTTGTCGAGATTTTTGTTACTCTAAGAGATGGTAGCCTTGTCATTATGGAACGTAGTTTGTTGTAGAGATTTCTGTTATTCCAATGGATGGTAGCCTTGTCATTATGAAAGGTAGTCTATTGTCAACATTTCCGTTACTATAATAGATTGTGCCCTTGTAATTATGGAAGGTAGTCTATTGTCGAGATTTTTGTTATTCCAATGGATAGTAGCCTTGTCATTATAGAAGGTAGTATATTGTCGAGATTTTTGTCCCTATAATGGATGGTAGCCTTGCCATTATGGAAAGTAGTCTATTGTCGAGATTTTAGTTACTCCAATGGATGGTAGCCTTGTCATTATGGAAGGTAGACTGTTGCCGAAATTTTTCGTCCTCCAATGGATTATAGCATTGTCATTATGGAAGGTAGTCTCTTGTGAATATTTTGGTTACTCCAATGATGGTACCCTTGTCATTATGGAAGGTAGTCTGTTGTCGGTATTTTTGATACTCCAATGGATGGTTGACTTGTAATTATCGAAGGTAGTCTGTTGTCGAGATTTCTGTTACTCCAATGGATGGTAGCCTTGTCATTATGGAAGGTAGTCTGTTGTCGGGATTTTTGTTTCTCTAATGGATGGTAGCCTTGTCATTAGTGAAGGTAGTCTGCTGTCCAGATTTTTGTTACAACAATGGATGGTAGCGTTGTCATTATGGAAGGTAGTCTTTTGTCGAGATTTCTGTTACCCCAGTGGATGGTAGCCTTGTCATTATGGAAGGTAGTCTGTTGTCCAGATTTTTGTTACATCAATTGATGGTAGCCTTGTCATTAAAAAAGGTAGTCTATTTTTGAAATTTTGTTACTGCAACGGATGGTAGCCTTGTCATTATGCAAGGTAGAGTGTTGTCGATATTTTTTTTATTCTAATGGATAGTAGCCTTGTAATTATGGAAGGTAGTCTGTTGTCGTGATTTTTTTTAATGCAATGCATGGTAGCATTGTCATTAAGAAAGGTAGTTTATTGTCGAGATTTTTGTTTCTCCATTGGATGGTAGCCTTGTCATTATGGAAGGTAGTCTGTTCTTCAGATTTTTGTTACTACAGTGTATGTTAGCCTTGTAATTATGGAAGGTAGTCTGTCGTTGTGATTTTTTTTACTGCAATGGATGGTAGCCTTTTCATTAAGAAAGGTAGTCTGTTGTCGTGATTTTTGTTACTCCAATGGATGGTAGCCTTGTCGTTATGGAAGGTAGTATGTTGTCGATATCTTTGTTACTCCAATGGATGGTAGCTTTGTCATTATTGAAGGTAGTCTGTTGTCAAGATTTTTATTACTCTAAGAGATGGTACACTTGTGATTATGGAACATAGTTTGTTGTAGAGATTTTTGATATTCCAATGGATGGTAGCCTTGTCATTATGAAAGGTAGTCTATTGTCAAGATTTTCGTTACTATAATAGATTGTAGCCTTGTCATAATGGAAGGTAGTCTATTGTCGAGATTTTTGTTACTCCAATGGATGGTAGCCTTGTCATTATAGAAGGTAGTATATTGTCGAGAGTTTTGTCACTATAATGGATGGTAGCCTTGCCATTATGGAAGGTTGTCTGTTGTCGAGGTTTTAGTTACTCCAATGGATGGTAGCCTTGTCGTTATGGAAGATAGTCTGTTGCCGAGATTTTTCGTATTCCAATGGATTATAGCCTTATCATTATGGAAGGTAGTCTCTTGTGGATATTTTGGTTACTCCAATGATGGTACCATTGTCATTATGGAAGGTAGTATGTTGTCGGTATTTTTGATACTCCAATGGATGGTAGACTTGTCATTATAGAAGGTAGTCTGTTGTTGGGATTTTTGTTACTCTAATGGATGGTAGCCTTGTCATTATGGAAGGTAGTCTGTTGTCCAAATTTTTGTTACAACAATGGATGGTAGCCTTGTCATTATGGAAGGTAGTTTGTTTTCAGGATTTTTGTTACTCTAATGAATGGTAGCCTTATGGAAGGTAGTCTTTTGTCCAGATTTTTGTTACAACAATTGATGGTAGCCTTGTCATTAAGGAAGGTAGTCTATTTTCGAGATTTTGGTTACTATAATAGATTGTAGCCTTGTAATTATGGAAGGTAGTGTGTTGTCGATATTTTTTTTATTCCAATGGATGGTAGCCTTGTAATTATGGAAGTTAGTCTGTTGTCGTGATTTTTGTTACTCCAATGGATGGTAGCCTTGTCATTATGGAAGGTAGTATGTTGTCGATATCTTTGTTACTCCAATGGATGGTAGCTTTGTCATTATTAAAGGTAGTCTGTTATCTAGATTTTTTTTACTCTAAGGGATGGTAGCCTTGTCATTATGGAACGTAGTTTGTTGTAGAGATTTTTATTATTCCAATGGATGGTATCCTTGTCATTATGAAAGGTAGTCTATTGTCAAGATTTTTGTTACTATAATAGATTGTAGCCTTGTCATTATGGAAGGTAGTCTATTGTCGAGATTTTTGTTACTCCAATGGATGGTAGCCTTGTCATTATAGAAGGTAGTATATTGTCGAGATTTTTGTCACTATAATGGATGGTAGCCTTGCCATTATGGAAGGTAGTCTGTTGTCGAGATTTTAGTTACTCCAATGGATGGTAGCCTTGTTGTTATGGAAAGTAGTCTGTTGCCGAGATTTTTCATACTCCAATGGATTATAGCCTTGTCATTATGGAAGGTAGTCTCTTGTGGATATTTTGGTTAGTCCAATGATGGTACCCTTGTCATTATGTAAGGTAGTCTGTTGTCGGTATTTTGGATACTCTAATGGATGGTAGACTTGTCATTATCGAAGGTAGTCTGTTGTCGAGATTTCTGTTACTCCAATGGATGGTAGCCTTGTCATTATGGAAGGTAGTCTGTTGTCGGGATTTTTGTTACTTTAATGGACGGTAGCCTTGTCATTATGGAAGGTAGTCTGTTGTCCAGATTTTTGTTACAACAATGGATGGTAGCCTTGTCATTATGGAAGGTAGTCTATTGTCGAGATTTTTGTTACTTCAATGGAAGGTAGCCTTGTCATTATTGAAGTTTGTCTGTCTTTGTGATTTCTGTTACTCAAAAGGATGGTAGCCTTGTCATTAAGGACGGTAGTCTGTTGTTCATATTTTTGTTACTCCAATGGATGGTAGACATGTCATTATGGAAGGTGGTCTATTGTCGAGATTTTAGTTACTCCATTAGATGGTAGACTTGTCATTATGGAAGGTAGTCTGTTGTCGAGATTTTTGTTACTCCAATGGATGGTAGCCTAGTCATTATGGAAGGTAGTCTGTTGTCGAGATTTTTGTTACTCTAAGGGATCGTAGCCTTGTCATTATGGAAGGTAGTGTGTTGTCGATATTTTTGTTATTCCAATGGATGGTAGCCTTGTTATTATGGAAGGTAGTCTGTTGTCGTGATTTTTATTACTCCAATAGATTGTAGCCTTGTCATTATGGAATGTAGTCTATTGTTGAGATTTTTGTTACTCCAATGGATGGTAGACTTGTCATTATAGAAGGTAGTGTGTTGTCGTGATTTTTATTACTCTAAGGGATGGTAGCCTTGTCTTTATGGAAGGTAGTCTGTTGTCGAGATTTTTGTTACTCCAATGAATGGTAGCCTTGTTATTTTGGAAGGTAGTCTATTGTCGAGATTTTTGTTACTACAATGGATGGTAGCCTTGTCATTATGGAAGGTAGTCTGTAGTCGACATCTTTGTTACTCCAATGGATAGTAGCCTAGTCATTATGGAAGGTAGTCTACTGTCAATATCAATGTTACTCCAATGGATGGTTGCCTTGTCATTATTGAAGTTAGTATGTCTTTGTTATTTCTGTTACTCCAAAGGATGGTAGCCTTGTCATTAAGGACGGTAGTCTGTTGTTCATATTTTTGTTACTCCAATGGATGATAGACATGTCATTATGGAAGGTAGTCTATTGTCGAGATTTTTGTTACTCCGTTAGATGGTAGACTTGTCATTATGGAAGGTAGTGTGTTTTCAATATTTATGTTAATCCAATGGATAGTAGTGTTGCCATTATGGAAGGTAGCCTGTTGTCGTGATTCTTGTTACTCTAAGGGATCGTAGCCTTGTCATTATGGAAGGTAGTATGTTGTCGAGATTTTTGTTACTCCAATGGATGGTAGCCTTGTCATTATGGAAGGTAGTTTGTTGTCGATATCTTTGTTACTCCAATGGATGGTAGCCTAGTCATTATGGAAGGTAGTCTGTTGTCGAGATTTTTGTTACTCCGATGGATGGTAGCCTTGTCATTATGGAAGGTAGTCTATTGTCGAAATTTTTTATACTCCAAAGGATTGTAGCCTTATCATTATGGAAGGTAGTTTGTTGTCGAGATTTTTGTTCCTACAATGGATTGTAACCTTGTCGTTATTGAAGGTAGTTTGTTGTCGATATCTTTGTTACTACAATGGATGGTAGCCTAGTCATTATGGAAGGTAGTGTGTTGTCGTGATTTTTATTACTCTAAGGGATGGTAGCCTTGTCTTTATGGAAGGTAGTTTGTTGTCGTTGTTTTTGTTACTCCATTGGATGGTAGCCTAGTCCTTATGGAAGATAGTCTGTTGCCGAGATTTTTGTTACTCTAAAGGATGATAACCTTGTCATTATAGAATGTAGTATATTGTTTAGATTTTTGTCACTACAATGGATGGTAGCCTTGTTATTATAGAAGATAGTCTGTTGTCGAGATTTTTGTTACTATAATGGATTAAAGCCTTGTCATTATGGAAGGTAGTCTGTTGACGAGATTTTTGTTACTCTAAGGGATGGTAGCATTGTCATTATAGAAGGTAGTAAATTGTTGAGATTTTTGTCACTACAATGGATGGTAGCCTTGTCATTATAGAAGATAGTCTGTTGTCGAGATCTTTATTACTCCAATGGATGGTAGCCTAGTCATTATGGAAGGTAGTATGTTGTCGAGATTTTTTTACTCTAAGGGATGGTAGCCTTGTCATTATAAAAGGTAGTATATTGTTGAGATTTTTATCACTCCAATGGATGGTAGCCTTGTCATTATAGAAGATAGTCTGTTGTCGAGATTTTTGTTACTACAATGGATTGTAGCCTTGTCATTATGGAAGGTAGTCTGTTGTTGATATCCTTGTTACTCCAATGGATGGTAACCTAGTCATTATGGAAGGTATTTTGTGTACGAGATTTTAGTTACTCCAATGGATGGTAGCCTTGTGATTATGGAAGGTAGTCTATTGTCGTGATTTTTGTTACTCTAAGGGATGGTAGCCTTGTCATTATGGAAGGTAGTATGTTGTCGAGATTTTTGTTACTCCAATGGATTGTAGCCTTGCCAATATGGAAGGTGGTCTGTTGTCGATATCTTTGTTACTACAATGGATTGTAGCCTAGTCATTTTGGAAGGAAGTTTGTTGTTGAGATTTTTGTTACTCCAATGGATGGTAGCCTTGTCATTATGGAAGGTAGTCTATTTTCGAGATTTTTATACTACAATGGATTATAGGCTTGTCATTATGGAAGGTAGTTTGTTGTCTAGATTTTTGTTACTACAATTGATTGTAACCTTGTCGTTATGGAAGGTAGTTTGTTGTCGATATCTTTGTTACTCCCAGTGGTTGGTAGCCTAGTCATTATGGAAGGTAGTCTATTGTCGAGATTTTTGGTACTCCATTGGATGGTAGCCTTGTCATTATGGAAGGTAGTGTGTTTCTGATATTTTTGTTATTCCAATGGATGGTAGCCTAGTCATTATGGAAGGTAGTCTGTTGTCGTTGTTTTTGTTACTCCATTGGATGGTAGCCTAGTCATTATGGAAGGTAGTTTGTTGTCGAGATTTTTGTTACTCTAAGAGATGGTAGCCTTGTCATTATAGAAGGTAGTATATTGTTGAGATTTTTGTCGCTACAATGGATGGTAGCCTTGTTATTATAGAAGATAGTTTGTTGTCGAGATTTTTGTTACTATAATGGATTGTAGCCTTGTCATTATGGAAGGTAGTATGTTGACGAGATTTTTGTTACTCTAAGGGATGGTAGCATTGTCATTATAGAAGGTAGTATATTGTTGAGATTTTTGTCACTACAATGGATGGTAGCCTTGTCATTATAGAAGATAGTCTATTTTCGAGATCTTTATTACTCCAATGGATGGTAGCCTAGTCATTATGGAAGGTATTCTGTTGTCGAGATTTTGTTACTCTAAGGGATGGTAGCCTTGTCATTATAGAAGGTAGTATATTGTTGAGATTTTTGTCACTACAATGGATGGTAGCCTTGTCATTATAGAAGATAGTGTGTTGTCAAGATTTTTGTTACTACAATTGATTGTAGTCTTGTCATTATGGAAGGTAGTCTGTTGTTGATATCCTTGTTACTCCAATGGATGGTAACCTAGTCATTATGGAAGGTATTTTGTGTACGAGATTTTAGTTACTCCAATGGATGGTAGCCTTGTGATTATGGAAGGTAGTCTATTGTCGTGATTTTTGTTACTCTAGGGGATGGTAGCCTTGTCATTATGGAAGGTAGTATGTTGTCGAGATTTTTGTTACTCCAATGGATGGTAGCCTTGCCATTATAGAAGGTAGTCTGTTGTCGATATCTTTGTTACTCCAATGGATTGTAGCCTTGTAATTATGGAAGGTAGTCTGTTGTCTAGATTTTAGTTACTACAATAGATTGTAGCCATGTCGTTATGGAAGGTAGTTTGTTGTCGATATCTTTGTTACTCCAATGGATAATAGCCTAGTCATTATGGAAGGTAGTCTATTGTCGATATTTTTGGTACTCGTTTGGAAGGTAGCATTTTCATTATTGAAGGTAGTGTGTTTCTGATATTTTTTTTATTCCAATGGATGGTAGCCTAGTCATTATGGAAGGTAGTGTGTTGTCGATATTTTTGTTATTCCAATGGATGGTAGCCTTGTCTTTATGGAAGGTAGTCTGTTGTCGTGATTTTTGTTACTCTAAGAGATGGTAGCCTTGTCATTATAGAAGGTAGTATATTGTTGAGATATTTGTTACTCCAATGGATGGTAGCCTTGTTATTATAGAAGATAGTCTGTTGTCGATATTTTTGTTACTCTAAGGGATGGTAGCCTTGTCTTTATGGAAGGTAGTCTATTGTCGAGATTTTTGTTACTCCAATGGATGGTAGCCTTGTCATTATGGAAGGAAGTCTATTGTCGAGATTTTTGTTACTACAATGGATGGTAGCCTTGTCATTATGGAAGGTAGTATGTTGTAGATATCTTTGTTACTCCAATGGATGGTAGCCTAGTCATTTTGGAAGGTAGTCTATTGTCGAGATTTTTGTTACTCCATTAGATGGTAGCCTTGTCATTATGGAAGGTAGTGTGTTGTCAACATTTTTGTTATTCCAATGGATGGTAGCCTAGTCATATGGAAGGTAGTTTGTTGTCGTGATTTTTGTTACTTCATTGGATGGTAATCTTGTCATTATTGAAGGTAGTCTATTGTTGAGATTTTTGTTACTCCAATTGATGGTAGACTTGTCATTATAGAAGGTAGTGTGTTGTCGTAATTTTTATTACTCTAAGGGATGGTAACCTTGTCATTATGGAAGGTAGTATGTTGTCGATATCTTTGTTACTCCAATGGATGGTAGCCTTTTCATTATGGAAGGTAGTCTTTTGTCGTGATTTTTGTTACTCTAAGGGATCGTAGCCTTGTCATTATGGAAGGTAGTATGTTGTCGATATTTTTGTTACTCCAATGGATGGTATCCTTGTCATTATGAAAGGTAGTTTGTTGTCGATATATTTGTTACTTCAATGGATCGTAGCCTTGTCATTATGGAAGGTAGTCTGTTGTCGAGATTTTTGTTACTCAAAGGGTGGTATCCTTGTCATTATGGAAAGTAGTGTGTTGTCGATATTTTTGTTATTCCAATGGATGGTAGCCTTGTCATTATGGAAGTTAGTCTGTTGTCGAGATTTTTGTCACTCCAATGGATGGTAGCCTTGTCATTATGGAAGGTAGTCTCTTAACGGTATTTTTGATACTCTAATGGATGGTAGACTTGTCATTATGGAAGGTAGTCTGATGTCGAGATTTCTGTTACTCTAATGGATGGTAGCCTTGTCATTATGGAAGGTAGTCTGTTGTCGGGATTTTTGTTACTCTAATGGATGGTAGCCTTATCATTATGGAAGGTAGTCTGTTGTCCAGATTTTTGTTACAACAATGGATGGTAGCCTTGTCATTATGGAAGGTACTCTATTGTCGAGATTTTTGTTACTTCAATGGAAGGTAACCTTGTCATTATTGAAGTTAGTCTGTCTTTGTGATTTCTATTACTCCAAAGGATGGTAGCCTTGTCATTAAGGACGGTAGTCTGTTGTTCATATTTTTGTTACTCCAATGGATGGTAGACATGTCATTATGGAAGGTAGTCTAATGTCGAGATTTTTGTTACTCCATTAGATGGTAGACTTGTCATTATGGAAGATAGTGTGTATTCAATATTTTTGTTATTCCAATGGATAGTAGCTTTGTCATTATGGAAGGTAGCCTGTTGTCGTGATTCTTGTTACTCTAAGGGATCGTAGCCTTGTCATTATGGAAGGTAGTATGTTGTCGAGATTTTTGTTATTCTAATGGATGGTATCCTTGTCATTATGGAAGGTAGTCTGTTGTCGATATCTTTGTTACTCCAATGATTGGTAGCCTAGTCATTATGGAAGGTAGTTTGTTGTCAAGATTTTTGTTACTCCAATGGATGGTAGCCTTGTCATTATGGAAGGTAGTTTATTGTCGAGATTTTTTATACTCCAAAGGATTGTAGCATTATCATTATGGAAGGTAGTCTGTTGTAGAGTTTTTTGTTACTACAATGGATGGTAGCTTAGTCATTATGGAAGGTAGTCTGTTATCGAGATTTTTGTTACTCTAAGGGATCGTATCCTTTTAATTATGGAAGGTAGTGTGTTGTCGATATTTTTGTTATTCCAATGGATGGTAGCCTTGTCATTATGGAAGGTAGTCTGTGGTCGTGATTTTTATTTCTCCAATGGATTGTAGCCTTGTCATTATGGAAGGTAGTCTATTGTTGAGATTTTTGTTACTCCAATGGATGGTAGACTTGTCATTATAGAATGTAGTGTGTTCTCGTGATTTTTATTACTCTAAGGAATGGTAGCCTTATCTTTATGGAAGGTAGTCTGTTGTCGAGATTTTTGTTACTCCAATGGATGGTAGCCTTGTCATTTTGGAAGGTAGTCTATTGTCGAGATTTTTGTTACTACAATGGATGGTAGCCTTGTCATTATGGAAGGTAGTCTGTTGTCGATATCTTTGTTACTCCAATGGATGGTAGCCTAGTCATTATGGAAGGTAGTCTATTGTCGATGTCATTGTTACTCCAATGGATGGTAGCCTTGTCATTATTGAAGTTAGTCTGTCTTTATGATTTCTGTTACTCCAAAGGATGGTAGCCTTGTCATTAAGGACGGTAGTCTGTTGTTCATATTTTTGTTACTCCAATGGATGGTAGACATGTCATTATGGAAGGTAGTATATTGTCGAGATTTTTGTTAATCCATTAGATGGTAGACTTGTCATTATGGAAGGTAGTGTGTTTTCAATATTTTTGTTATTCCAATGGATAGTAGCCTTGTCATTATGGAAGGTAGCCTGTTGTCGTGATTCTTGTTACTCTAAGGGATCGTAGCCTTGTCATTATGGAAGGTAGTATGTTGTCGAGATTTTTGTTACTCCAATGGATGGTAGCCTTGTCATTATGGAAGGTAGTTTGTTGTCGATATCTTTGTTACTCCAATGGATGGTAGCCTAGTCATTATGGAAGGTAGTTTGTTGTCGAGATTTTTGTTACATCGATGGATGGTAGCCTTGTCATTATGGAAGGTAGTCTATTGTCGAAATTTTTTATACTCCAAAGGATTGTAGCCTTATCATTATGGAAGGTAGTCTGTTGTCGAGATTTTTGTTACTACAATGGATTGTAACCTTGTCGTTATTGAAGGTAGTCTGTTGTCGATATCTTTGTTACTCCAATGGATGGTAGCCTAGTCATTATGGAAGGTAGTCTGTTGTCGAGATTTTTGTTACTCTAAGGGATCGTAGCCTTGTCATTATGGAAGGTAGTGTGTTGTCGATATTTTTGTTATTCCAATGGATGGTAGCCTTGTCATTATGGAAGGTAGTCTGTTGTCGTGATTTTTGTTACTCCAATGGATTGTAGCCTTGTCATTATGGAAGGTAGTTTATTGTTGAGATTTTTTTTACTCCAATGGATGGTAGACTTGTCATTATAGAAGGTAGTGTGTTGTCGTGATTTTTATTACTCTAAGGGATGGTAGCCTTGTCTTTATGGAAGGTAGTCTGTTGTCGAGATTTTTGTTACTCCAATGGATGGTAGCCTTGTCATTATGGAAGGTAGTCTATTGTCGAGATTTTGTTACTACAATGGATGGTAGCCTTGTCATTATGGAAGGTAGTCTGTTGTCGATATCTTTGTTACTCCAATGGATGTTAGCCTAGTCATTATGGAAGGTAGTCTATTGTCGAGATTTTTGTTACTCCATTATATGGTAGACTTGTCATTATGGAAGGTAGTGTGTTTTCAATATTTTTGTTATTCCAATGAATAGTAGCCTTGTCATTATGAAAGGTAGCATGTTGTCGTGATTCTTGTTACTCTAAGGGATCGTAGCCTTGTCATTATGGAAGGTAGTATGTTGTCGATATTTTTGTTACTCCAATGCATGGTATCCTTGTCATTATGAAAGGTAGTTTGTTGTCGATATATTTGTTACTTCAATGGATCATAGCCTTGTCATTATGGAAGGTAGTCTGTTGTCGACATTTTTGTTACTCAAAGGGTGGTAGCCTTGTCATTATGGAAAGTAGTGTGTTGTCTATATATTTGTTATTCCAATGGATGGTAGCCTTGTCATTATGGAAGTTAGTCTGTTGTCGAGATTTTTGTCTCTCCAATGGATGGTAGCCTTGTCATTATGGAAGGTAGTCTCTTGTTAAGATTTTTGTTACTACATTGGATTGTAGCCTTGTCGTTATGTAAGGTAGTTTGTAGTCGATATCTTTGTTACTCCAATGGATGGTAGCCTAGTACTTATAGAACGTAGTCTATTATCGAGATTTTTGTTAGTCTAACTGATGGTCGCCTTGTCATTATGGAAGGTAGTGTGTTGTCGATATTTTTGTTATTCCAATGGATGGTAGCCTTGTCATTATGGAAGGTAGTCTGTTGTCGTGATTTTTGTTACTCCAATGGATTGTAGCCTTGTCATTATGGAAGGTAGTTTATTGTTGAGATTTTTTTTACTCCAATGGATGGTAGACTTGTCATTATAGAAGGTAGTGTGTTGTCGTGATTTTTATTACTCTAAGGGATGGTAGCCTTGTCTTTATGGAAGGTAGTCTGTTGTCGAGATTTTTGTTACTCCAATGGATGGTAGCCTTGTCATTATGGAAGGTAGTCTATTGTCGAGATTTTGTTACTACAATGGATGGTAGCCTTGTCATTATGGAAGGTAGTCTGTTGTCGATATCTTTGTTACTCCAATGGATGTTAGCCTAGTCATTATGGAAGGTAGTCTATTGTCGAGATTTTTGTTACTCCATTATATGGTAGACTTGTCATTATGGAAGGTAGTGTGTTTTCAATATTTTTGTTATTCCAATGAATAGTAGCCTTGTCATTATGAAAGGTAGCATGTTGTCGTGATTCTTGTTACTCTAAGGGATCGTAGCCTTGTCATTATGGAAGGTAGTATGTTGTCGATATTTTTGTTACTCTAATGCATGGTATCCTTGTCATTATGAAAGGTAGTTTGTTGTCGATATATTTGTTACTTCAATGGATCATAGCCTTGTCATTATGGAAGGTAGTCTGTTGTCGACATTTTTGTTACTCAAAGGGTGGTAGCCTTGTCATTATGGAAAGTAGTGTGTTGTCTATATATTTGTTATTCCAATGGATGGTAGCCTTGTCATTATGGAAGTTAGTCTGTTGTCGAGATTTTTGTCTCTCCAATGGATGGTAGCCTTGTCATTATGGAAGGTAGTCTCTTGTTAAGATTTTTGTTACTACATTGGATTGTAGCCTTGTCGTTATGTAAGGTAGTTTGTAGTCGATATCTTTGTTACTCCAATGGATGGTAGCCTAGTACTTATAGAACGTAGTCTATTATCGAGATTTTTGTTAGTCTAACTGATGGTCGCCTTGTCATTATGGAAGGTAGTGTGTTGTCGATATTTTTGTTATTCCATTCGATGGTAGCCTAGTCATTATGGAAGGTAGTCTGTTGTTGTGATTTTTGTTACTCCAATGGATTGTAGCCTTGTCATTATGGAAGGTAGTCTATTGTTGAGATTTTTGTTACTCCAATGGATGGTAGACTTGTCATTATAGAAGGTAGTGTGTTGTCGTGATTTTTATTACTCTAAGGGATGGTAGCCTTGTCATTATGGAAGGTAGTCTATTGTCGAGATTTTTGTTATTACAATGGATGGTAGCCTTGTCATTATGGAAGGTAGTATGTTGTCGAGATTTTTGTTACTCCAATGGATGGTAGCCTTGTCATTATGGAAGGCAGTTTGTTGTCGATATATTTGTTATTCTAATGGATGGTAGCCTAGTCATTATGGAAGGTAGTCTGTTGTCGAGATTTTTGTTACTCCATTACATGGTAGCCTTGTCATTATGGAAGGTAGTGTGTTGTCGATATTTTTGTTATTCCAATGGATGGTAGACTTGTCATTATAGAAGGTAGTATATTGTCGAAATTTTTGTCACTATAATGGATGGTAGCCTTGCCATTATGGAAGGTAGTCTGTTGTCGAGATTTTAGTTACTCCAATGGATGGTAGCCTTGTCGTTATGGAAGGTAGTCTGTTGCCGAGATTTTTCGTACTACAATGGATTATAGCCTTGTCATTATGGAAGGTAGTCTGTTGTCGGGATTTTTGTTACTCTAATGGATGGTAGCCTTGTCATTATGGAAGGTAGTCTGTTGTCCAGATTTTTGTTACAACAATGGATGTTAGCCTTGTCATTATGGAAGGTAGTCTATTGTCGAGATTTTTGTTACTTCAATGGAAGGTAGCCTTGTCATTATGGAAGGTAGTCTGTTGTCGGGATTTTTGTTACTCTAATGGATTGTAGCCTTGTCATTATGGAAGGTAGTCTGTTGTCCAGATTTTTGTTACAACAATGGATGGTAGCCTTGTCATTATGGAAGGTAGTCTATTGTCGAGATTTTTGTTACTTCAATGGAAGGTAGCCTTGTCATTATTGAAGTTAGTATGTCTTTGTGATTTCTGTTACTCCAAAGGATGGTAGCCTTGTCATTAAGGACGGTAGTCTGTTGTTCATATTTTTGTTACTCCAATGGATGGTAGACATGTCATTATGGAAGGTAGTCTATTGTCGAGATTTTTGTTACTCCGTTAGATGGTAGACTTGTCATTATGGAAGATAGTGTGTATTCAATATTTTTGTTATTCCAATGGATAGTAGCCTTGTCATTATGGAAGGTAGCCTGTTGTCGTGATTCTTGTTACTCTAAGGGATCGTAGCCTTGTCATTATGGAAGGTAGTATGTTGTCGAGATTTTTTTTATTCCAATGGATGGTATCCTTGTCATTATGGAAGGTAGTCTGTTGTCGATATCTTTGTTACTCCAATGGATGGTAGCCTAGTCAGTATGGAAGGTAGTTTGTTGTCGAGATTTTTGTTACTCCAATGGATGGTAGCCTTGTCATTATAGAATGTAGTGTGTTCTCGTGATTTTTATTACTCTAAGGAATGGTAGCCTTATCTTTATGGAAGGAAGTCTGTTGTCGAGATTTTTGTTACTCCAATGGATGGTAGCCTTGTCATTTTGGAAGGTAGTCTATTGTCGAGATTTTTGTTACTACAATGGATGGTAGCCTTGTCATTATGGAAGGTAGTCTGTTGTCGATATCTTTGTTACTCCAATGGATGGTAGCCTAGTCATTATGGAAGGTAGTCTATTCTCGATATCATTGTTACTCCAATGGATGGTAGCCTTGTCATTATTGAAGTTAGTCTGTCTTTGTGATTTCTGTTACTCCAAAGGATGGTAGCCTTGTCATTAAGGACGGTAGTCTGTTGTTCATATTTTTGTTACTCCAATGGATGGTAGCCTTGTCATTATGGAAGGTAGTCTATTGTCGAAATTTTTTATACTCCAAAGGATTGTAGCCTTATCATTATGGAAGGTAGTCTGTTGTCGAGATTTTTGTTACTACAATGGATTGTAACCTTGTCGTTATTGAAGGTAGTCTGTTGTCGATATCTTTGTTACTCCATTATATGGTAGACTTGTCATTATGGAAGGTAGTGTGTTTTCAATATTTTTGTTATTCCAATGGATAGTAGCCTTGTCATTATGGAAGGTAGCCTGTTGTCGTGATTCTTGTTACTCAAAGGGATCGTAGCCTTGTCATTATGGAAGGTAGTATGTTGTCGATATTTTTGTTACTCCAATGCATGGTATCCTTGTCATTATGAAAGGTAGTTTGTTGTCGATATATTTGTTACTTCAATGGATCGTAGCCTTGTCATTATGGAAGGTAGTCTATTGTCGAGATTTTTGTTACTCAAAGGGTGGTAGCCTTGTCATTATGGAAAGTAGTGTGTTGTCAATATTTTTGTTATTCCAATGGATGGTAGCCTTGTCATTATGGAAGTTAGTCTGTTGTCGAGATTTTTGTCACTCCAATGGATGGTAGCCTTGTCATTATGGAAGGTAGTCTCTTGTCAAGATTTTTGTTACTACATTGGATTGTAGCCTTGTCGTTATGTAAGGTAGTTTGTTGTCGATATCTTTGTTACTCCAATGGATGGTAGCCTAGTACTTATGGAACGTAGTCTATTATCGAGATTTTTGTTAGTCTAACTGATGGTAGCCTTGTCATTATGGAAGGTAGTGTGTTGTCGATATTTTTGTTATTCCAATAGATGGTAGCCTAGTCATTATGGAAGGTAGTCTGTTGTTGTGATTTTTGTTACTCCAATGGATTGTAGCCTTGTCATTATGGAAGGTAGTCTATTGTTGAGATTTTTGTTACTCCAATGGATGGTAGACTTGTCATTATAGAAGGTAGTGTGTTGTCGTGATTTTTATTACTCTAAGGGATGGTAGACTTATCATTATGGAAGGTAGTCTGTTGTCGAGATTTTTGTTACTCCAATGGATGGTAGCCTTGTCATTATGGAAGGTAGTCTATTGTCGAGATTTTTGTTACTACAATGGATGGTAGCCTTGTCATTATGGAAGGTAGTATGTTGTCGAGATTTTTGTTACTCCAATGGATGGTAGCCTTGTCATTATGGAAGGTAGTTTGTTGTCGATATATTTGTTACTCTAATGGATGGTAGCCTAGTCATTATGGAAGGTAGTCTGTTGTCGAGATTTTTGTTACTCCATTACATGGTAGCCTTGTCATTATGGAAGGTAGTGTGTTGTCGATATTTTTGTTATTCCAATGGATGGTATACTTGTCATTATAGAAGGTAGTATATTGTCGAGATTTTTGTCACTATAATGGATGGTAGCCTTGCCATTATGGAAGGTAGTCTGTTGTCGAGATTTTAGTAACTCCAATGGATGGTAGCCTTGTCGTTATGGAAGGTAGTCTGTTGCCGAGATTTTTCGTACTTCAATGGATTATAGCCTTGTCATTATGGAAGGTAGTCTCTTGTGGATATTTTGGTTAGTCCAATGATGGTACCCTTGTCAGTATGTAAGGTAGTATGTTAACGGTATTTTTGATACTCTAATGGATGGTAGACTTGTCATTATGGAAGGTAGTCTGTTGTCGAGATTTCTGTTACTCCAATGGATGGTAGCCTTATCATTATGGAAGGTAGTCTGTTGTCGAGATTTTTGTTACTCTAATGGATGGTAGCCTTGTCATTATGGAAGGTAGTCTGTTGTCCAGATTTTTGTTACAATAATGGATGGTAGCCTTGTCATTATGGAAGGTAGTCTATTGTCGAGATTTTTGTTACTTCAATGGAAGGTAGCCTTTTCATTATTGAAGTTAGTCTGTCTTTGTGATTTCTGTTACTCCAAAGGATGGTAGCCTTGTCATTAAGGACGGTAGTCTGTTGTTCATATTTTTGTTACTCCAATGGATGGTAGACATGTCATTATGGAAGGTAGTCTATTGTCGAGATTTTTGTTACTCCATTAGATGGTAGACTTGTCATTATGGAAGATAGTGTGTGTTCAATATTTTTGTTATTCCAATGGATAGTAGCCTTGTCATTATGGAAGGTAGCCTGTTGTCGTGATTCTTGTTACTCTAAGGGATCGTAGCCTTGTCATTATGGAAGGTAGTATGTTGTCGAGATTTTTGTTATTCCAATGGATGGTATCCTTGTCATTATGGAAGGTAGTCTGTTGTCGATATCTTTGTTACTCCAATGGATGGTAGCCTAGATATTATGGAAGGTAGTTTGTTGTCGAGATTTTTGTTACTCCAATGGATGGTAGCCTTGTCATTATGGAAGGTAGTCTATTGTCGAGAGTTTTTATACTCCAAAGGATTGTAGCGTTATCATTATGGAAGGTAGTCTGTTGTAGAGATTTTTGTTACTACAATGCATGGTAGCTTAGTCATTATGGAAGGTAGTCTGTTATCGAGATTTTTGTTACTCTAAGGGATCATATCCTTTTAATTATGGAAGGTAGTGTGTTGTCGATTTTTTTGTTATTCCAATGGATGGTTGCCTTGTCATTATGGAAGGTAGTCTGTTGTCGTGATTTTTATTACTCTAATGGATTGTAGCCTTGTCATTTTGGAAGGTAGTCTATTGTTGAGATTTTTGTTACTCCAATGGATGGTAGACTTGTCATTATAGAATGTAGTGTGTTCTCGTGATTTTTATTACTCTAAGGAATGATAGCCTTATCTTTATGAAAGGTAGTCTGTTGTCGAGATTTTTGTTACTCCAATGGATGGTAGCCTTGTCATTTTGGAAGGTAGTCTATTGTCGAGATTTTTGTTACTACAATGGATGGTAGCCTTGTCATTATGGAAGGTAGTTTGTTGTCGATATCTTTGTTACTCCAATGGATGGTAGCCTAGTCATTATGAAAGGTAGTCTATTGTCGATATCATTGTTACTCCAAAGGATGGTAGCCTTGTCATTATTGAAGTTAGTCTGTCTTTGTGATTTCTGTTACTCCAAAGGATGGTAGCCTTGTCATTAAGGACGGTAGTCTGTTGTTCATATTTTTGTTACTCCAATGGATGGTAGACATGTCATTATGGAAGGTAGTATATTGTCGAGATTTTTGTTACTCCATTAGATGGTAGACTTGTCATTATGGAAGATAGTGTGTATTCAATATTTTTGTTATTCCAATGGATAGTAGCCTTGTCATTATGGAAGGTAGCCTGTTGTCGTGATTCTTGTTACTCTAAGGCATCGAAGCCTTGTCATTATGGAAGGTAGTATGTTGTCGAGATTTTTGTTATTCCAATGGATGGTATCCTTGTCATTATGGAAGGTAGTCTGTTGTCGATATCTTTGTTACTCCAATGGATGGTAGCCTAGTCATTATGGAAGGTAGTTTGTTGTCGAGATTTTTGTTACTCCAATGGATGGTAGCCTTGTAATTATGGAAGGTAGTCTATTGTCGAGAGTTTTTATACTCCAAAGGATTGTAGCGTTATCATTATGGAAGGTAGTCTGTTGTAGAGATTTTTGTTACTACAATGGATGGTAGCTTAGTCATTATGGAAGGTAGTCTGTTATCGAGATTTTTGTTACTCTAAGGGATCGTATCCTTTTAATTATGGAAGGTAGTGTGTTGTCGATTTTTTTGTTATTCCAATGGATGGTAGCCTTGTCATTATGGAAGGTAGTCTATTGTCGTGATTTTTATTACTCCAATGGATTGTAGCCTTGTCATTATGGAAGGTAGTCTATTGTTGAGATTTTTGTTACTCCAATGGATGGTAGACTTGTCATTATAGAATGTAGTGTGTTCTCGTGATTTTTATTACTCTAAGGAATGGTAGCCTTATCTTTATGGAAGGTAGTCTGTTGTCGAGATTTTTGTTACTCCAATGGATGGTAGCCTTGTCATTTTGGAAGGTAGTCTATTGTCGAGATTTTTGTTAGAACAATGGATGGTAGCCTTGTCATTATGGAAGGTAGTCTGTTGTCGATATCTTTGTTACTCCAATGGATGGTAGCCTAGTCATTATGGAAGGTAGTCTATTTTCGATATCATTGTTACTCCAATGGATGGTAGCCTTGTCATTATTGAAGTTAGTCTGTCTTTGTGATTTCTGTTACTCCAAAGGATGGTAGCCTTGTCATTAAGGACGGTAGTCTGTTGTTCATATTTTTGTTACTCCAGTGGATGGTAGACATGTCATTATGGAAGGTAGTATATTGTCGAGATTTTTGTTACTCCATTAGATGGTAGACTTGTCATTATGGAAGATAGTGTGTATTCAATATTTTTGTTATTCCAATGGATAGTAGCCTTGTCATTATGGAAGGTAGCCTGTTGTCGTGATTCTTGTTACTCTAAGGGATCGTAGCCTTGTCATTATGGAAGGTAGTATGTTGTCGAGATTTTTGTTATTCCAATGGATGGTATCCTTGTCATTATGGAAGGTAGTCTGTTGTCGATATCTTTGTTACTCCAATGGATGGTAGCCTAGTCATTATGGAAGGTAGTTTGTTGTCGAGATTTTTGTTACTCCAATGGATGGTAGCCTTGTAATTATGGAAGGTAGTCTATTGTCGAGAGTTTTTATACTCCAAAGGATTGTAGCATTATCATTATGGAAGGTAGTCTGTTGTAGAGATTTTTGTTACTACAATGGATGGTAGCTTAGTCATTATGGAAGGTAGTCTGTTATCGAGATTTTTGTTACTCTAAGGGATCGTATCCTTTTAATTATGGAAGGTAGTGTGTTGTCGATTTTTTTGTTATTCCAATGGATGGTAGCCTTGTCATTATGGAAGGTAGTCTGTTGTCGTGATTTTTATTACTCCAATGGATTGTAGCCTTGTCATTTTGGAAGGTAGTCTATTGTTGAGATTTTTGTTACTCCAATGGATGGTAGACTTGTCATTATAGAATGTAGTGTGTTCTCGTGATTTTTATTACTCTAAGGAATGGTAGCCTTATCTTTATGGAAGGTAGTCTGTTGTCGAGATTTTTGTTACTCCAATGGATGGTAGCCTTGTCATTTTGGAAGGTAGTCTATTGTCGAGATTTTTGTTACTACAATGGATGGTAGCCTTGTCATTATGGAAGGTAGTCTGTTGTCGATATCTTTGTTACTCCAATGGATGGTAGCCTAGTCATTATGGAAGGTAGTCTATTGTCGATATCATTGTTACTCCAAAGGATGGTAGCCTTGTCATTATTGAAGTTAGTCTGTCTTTGTGATTTCTGTTACTCTATAGGATGGTAGCCTTGTCATTAAGGACGGTAGTCTGTTGTTCATATTTTTGTTACTCCAATGGATGGTAGACATGTCATTATGGAAGGTAGTATATTGTCGAGATTTTTGTTACTCCATTAGATGGTAGACTTGTCATTATGGAAGGTAGTGTGTTTTCAATATTTTTGTTATTCCAATGGATAGTAGCCTTGTCATTATGGAAGGTAGCCTGTTGTCGTGATTCTTGTTACTCTAAGGGATCGTAGTCTTGTCATTATGGAAGGTAGTATGTTGTCGAGATTTTTGTTACTCCAATGGATGGTAGCCTTGTCATTATGGAAGGTAGTTTGTTGTCGATATCTTTGTTACTCCAATGGATGGTAGCCTAGTCATTATGGAAGGTAGTCTGTTGTCGAGATTTTTGTTACATCGATGGATGGTAGCCTTGTCATTATGGAAGGTAGTCTATTGTCGAGATTTTTTATACTCCAAAGGATTGTAGCCTTATCATTATGGAAGGTAGTTTGTTGTCGAGATTTTTGTTACTACAATGGATTGTAACTTTGTCGTTATTGAAGGTAGTCTGTCGTCGATATCTTTGTTACTCCAATGGATGGTAGCCTAGTCATTATGGAAGGTAGTCTGTTGTCGAGATTTTTGTTACTCTAAGGGATTGTAGCCTTGTCATTATGGAAGGTAGTGTGTTGTCGATATTTTTGTTATTCCAATGGATGGTAGCCTTGTCATTATGGAAGGTAGTCTGTTGTCGTGATTTTTGTTACTCCAATGGATTGTAGCCTTGTCATTATGGAAGGTAGTCTATTGTTGAGATTTTTGTTAATCCAATGGATGGTAGACTTGTCATTATAGAAGGTAGTGTGTTGTCGTGATTTTTATTACTCTAAGGGATGGTAGCCTTGTCTTTATGGAAGGTAGTCTGTTGTCGAGATTTTTGTTACTCCAATGGATGGTAGCCTTCTCATTATGGAAGGTAGTCTATTGTCAAGATTTTGTTACTACAATGGATGGTAGCCTTCTCATTATGGAAGGTAGTCTGTTGTCGATATCTTTGTTACTCCAATGGATGGTAGCCTAGTCATTATGGAAGGTAGTCTATTGTCGAGATTTTTGTTACTCCATTAGATGGTAGACTTGTCATTATGGAATGTAGTGTGTTTTCAATATTTTTGTTATTCCAATGGATAGTAGCCTTGTCATTATGGAAGGTAGCCTGTTGTCGTGATTCTTGTTACTCTAAGGGATCGTAGTCTTGTCATTATGGAAGGTAGTATGTTGTCGAGATTTTTGTTACTCCAATGGATGGTATCCTTGTCATTATGGAAGGTAGTTTGTTGTCGATATCTTTGTTACTCCAATGGATGGTAGCCTAGTCATTATGAAAGGTAGTCTGTTGTCGAGATTTTTGTTACTCTGATGGATGGTAGCCTTGTCACTATGGAAGGTAGTCTATTGTCGAGATTTTTTATACTCCAAAGGATTGTAGCCTTATCATTATGGAAGGTAGTTTGTTGTCGAGATTTTTGTTACTACAATGGATTGTAACTTTGTCGTTATTGAAGGTAGTCTGTTGTCGATATCTTTGTTACTCCAATGGATGGTAGCCTAGTCATTATGGAAGGTAGTCTGTTGTCGAGATTTTTGTTACTCTAAGGGATCGTAGCCTTGTCATTATGGAAGGTAGTGTGTTGTCGATATTTTTGTTATTCCAATGGATGGTAGCCTTGTCATTATGGAAGGTAGTCTGTTGTCGTGATTTTTGTTACTCCAATGGATTGTAGCCTTGTCATTACGGAAGGTAGTCTATTGTTGAGATTTTTGTTACTCCAATGGATGGTAGACTTGTCATTATAGAAGGTAGTGTGTTGTCGTGATTTTTATTACTCTAAGGGATGGTAGCCTTGTCTTTATGGAAGGTAGTCTGTTGTTGAGATTTTTGTTACTCCAATGAATGGTAGCCTTGTCATTATTGAAGGTAGTCTATTGTCGAGTTTTTTGTTACTACAATGGATGGTAGCCTTGTCATTATAGAAGGTAGTCTGTTATCGAGATTTTTGTTACTAAAATGGATTGTAGCCTTGTCGTTATGGAAGGTAGTCTGTTGTCGATATCTTTGTTACTCCAATGGATGGTAGCCTAGTCATTATGGAAGGTAGTATGTTGTCGAGATCTTTGTTACTCCGATGGATGGTAGCCTTGTCACTATGGAAGGTAGTCTATTGTCGAGATTTTTTATACTCCAAAGGATTGTAGCCTTATCATTATGGAAGGTAGTTTGTTGTCGAGATTTTTGTTACTACAATGGATTGTAACTTTGTCGTTATTGAAGGTAGTCTGTCGTCGATATCTTTGTTACTCCAATGGATGGTAGCCTAGTCATTATGGAAGGTAGTCTGTTGTCGAGATTTTTGTTACTCTAAGGGATTGTAGCCTTGTCATTATGGAAGGTAGTGTGTTGTCGATATTTTTGTTATTCCAATGGATGGTAGCCTTGTCATTATGGAAGGTAGTCTGTTGTCGTGATTTTTGTTACTCCAATGGATTGTAGCCTTGTCATTATGGAAGGTAGTCTATTGTTGAGATTTTTGTTAATCCAATGGATGGTAGACTTGTCATTATAGAAGGTAGTGTGTTGTCGTGATTTTTATTACTCTAAGGGATGGTAGCCTTGTCTTTATGGAAGGTAGTCTGTTGTCGAGATTTTTGTTACTCCAATGGATGGTAGCCTTCTCATTATGGAAGGTAGTCTATTGTCAAGATTTTGTTACTACAATGGATGGTAGCCTTCTCATTATGGAAGGTAGTCTGTTGTCGATATCTTTGTTACTCCAATGGATGGTAGCCTAGTCATTATGGAAGGTAGTCTATTGTCGAGATTTTTGTTACTCCATTAGATGGTAGACTTGTCATTATGGAATGTAGTGTGTTTTCAATATTTTTGTTATTCCAATGGATAGTAGCCTTGTCATTATGGAAGGTAGCCTGTTGTCGTGATTCTTGTTACTCTAAGGGATCGTAGTCTTGTCATTATGGAAGGTAGTATGTTGTCGAGATTTTTGTTACTCCAATGGATGGTATCCTTGTCATTATGGAAGGTAGTTTGTTGTCGATATCTTTGTTACTCCAATGGATGGTAGCCTAGTCATTATGAAAGGTAGTCTGTTGTCGAGATTTTTGTTACTCTGATGGATGGTAGCCTTGTCACTATGGAAGGTAGTCTATTGTCGAGATTTTTTATACTCCAAAGGATTGTAGCCTTATCATTATGGAAGGTAGTTTGTTGTCGAGATTTTTGTTACTACAATGGATTGTAACTTTGTCGTTATTGAAGGTAGTCTGTTGTCGATATCTTTGTTACTCCAATGGATGGTAGCCTAGTCATTATGGAAGGTAGTCTGTTGTCGAGATTTTTGTTACTCTAAGGGATCGTAGCCTTGTCATTATGGAAGGTAGTGTGTTGTCGATATTTTTGTTATTCCAATGGATGGTAGCCTTGTCATTATGGAAGGTAGTCTGTTGTCGTGATTTTTGTTACTCCTATGGATTGTAGCCTTGTCATTACGGAAGGTAGTCTATTGTTGAGATTTTTGTTACTCCAATGGATGGTAGACTTGTCATTATAGAAGGTAGTGTGTTGTCGTGATTTTTATTACTCTAAGGGATGGTAGCATTGTCTTTATGGAAGGTAGTCTGTTGTTGAGATTTTTGTTACTCCAATGAATGGTAGCCTTGTCATTATTGAAGGTAGTCTATTGTCGAGTTTTTTGTTACTACAATGGATGGTAGCCTTGTCATTATAGAAGGTAGTCTGTTATCGAGATTTTTGTTACTAAAATGGATTGTAGCCTTGTCGTTATGGAAGGTAGTCTGTTGTCGATATCTTTGTTACTCCAATGGATGGTAGCCTAGTCATTATGGAAGGTAGTATGTTGTCGAGATCTTTGTTACTCCATTAGATGGTAGCCTTGTCATTATGGAAGGGAGTGTGTTGTCGACATATTTGTTATTCCAATGGATGGTAGCCTAGTCATTATGGAAGGTAGTCTGTTGTCGTGATTTTTGTTACTCCAATGGATGGTAGCCTTCTCATTATGGAAGGTAGTGTGTTGTCAATATTTTTGTTATTCCAATGGATGGTAGCCTTCTCATTATGGAAGGTAGTCTGTTGTTGTGATTTTTATTACTCCAATGGATTGTAGCCTTGTAATTATGGAAGGTAGTCTGTTGTCGAGATTTTTGTTACTACAATGGATGGTAGCCTTGTCATTATGGAAGGTAGTCTGTTGTTGATATCTTTGTTACTCCAATGGATGGTAGCCTAGTCATTATGGAAGGTAGTCTATTGTCGAGATTTTTGTTACTCCATTAGATTGTAGACTTGTCATTATGGAAGGTAGTGTGTTTCCAATATTTTTGTTATTCCAATGGATAGTAGCCATGTCATTATGGAAGGTAGCCTGTTTTCGTGATTCTTGTTACTCTAAGGGATCGTAGCCTTGTCATTATGGAAGGTAGTATGTTGTCGAGATTTTTGTTACTACAATGGATGGTATCCTTGTCATTATGGAAGGTAGTTTGTTGTCGATATCTTTGTTACTCCAATGGATGGTAGCCTAGTCATTATGGAAGGTAGTCTGTTGTCGAGATTTTTGTTACTCCGATGGATGGTAGCCTTGCCACTATGGTAGGTAGTCTGTTGTCGAGATTTTTTATACTCCAAAGGATTGTAGCCTTATCATTATGGAAGGTAGTCTGTTGTCGAGATTTTTGTTACTACAATGGATTGTAACCTTGTCGTTATTGAAGGTAGTCTGTTGTCGATATCTTTGTTACTCCAATGGATGGTAGCCTAGTCATTATTGAAGGTAGTCTATTGTCGAGATGTTTGTTACTCTAAGGGATTGTAGCCTTGTCATTATGGAAGGTAGTGTGTTGTCGATATTTTTGTTATTCCAATGGATGGTAGCCTTGTCATTATGGAAGGTAGTCTGTTGTCGTGATTTTTGTTACTTCAATGGATTGTAGCCTTGTCATCATGGAAGGTAGTCTATTGTTGAGATTTTTGTTACTCCAATGGATGGTAGACTTGTCATTATAGAAGGTAGTGTGTTGTCGTGATTTTTATTACTCTAAGGGATGGTAGCCTTGTCTTTATGGAAGGTAGTCTGTTGTCGATATTTTTGTTACTCCAATGGTTGGTAGCCTTGTCATTATGGAAGGTAGTCTATTGTCGAGATTTTTGTTACTACAATGGATGGTAGCCTTGTCATTATGGAAGGTAGTCTGTTGTAGATATCTTTGTTGCTCCAATAGATGGTAGCCTAGTCATTATGGAAGGTAGTCTGTTGTAGATATCTTTGTTGCTCCAATAGATGGTAGCCTAGTCTTTATGGAAGGTAGTCTGTTGTCGATATTTTTGTTACTCCAATGGATGGTAGCCTTGTCATTATGGAAAGTAGTCTGTTGTAGATATCTTTGTTGCTCCAATAGATGGTAGCCTAGTCATTATGGAAGGTAGTCTATTGTCGAGATTTTTGTTACTCCATTAGATGGTAGCCTTGTCATTATGGAAGGTAGTCTGTTGTCGACATTTTTGTTATTCTAATGGATGGTAGCCTAGTCATTATGGAAGGTAGTCTGTTGTCGTGATTTTTGTTACTCCAATAGATGGTAGCCTTGTCATTATGGAAGGTAGTCTATTATTGAGATTTTTGTTACTACAATGGATGGTAGCCTTGTCATTATGGAAGGTAGTATGTTGTCGATATCTTTGTTACTCTAATGGATGGTAGCCTTGTCATTATGGAAGGTAGTATGTTGTCGATATCTTTGTTACTCTAATGGATGGTAGCCTTGTCATTATGGAAGGTAGTATGTTGTCGTGATTTTTGTTACTCCAACGGATTGTAGCGTTGTCATTATGGGAGGTAGTCTATTGTTGAGATTTTTGTTACTCCAATGGATGGTAGACTTGTCATTATAGAAGGTAGTGTGTTGTCGTGATTTTTATTACTCTAAGGGATGGTAGCCTTGTCATTATGGAAGGTAGTCTATTGTCGAGATTTTTGTTACTCCAATGGATGGTAGCCTTGTCATTATGGAAGGTAGTCTATTGTCGATATTTTTGTTACTACAATGGATGGTAGCCTTGTCATTATGGAAGGTAGTATGTTGTCGAGATTTTTGTTACTCCAATGGATGGTAGCCTTGTCATTATGGAAGGTAGTTTGTTGTCGATATATTTGTTACTCTAATGGATGGTAGCCTAGTCATTATGGAAGGTAGTCTGTTGTCGAGATTTTTGTTACTCCATTAGATGGTAGCCTTGTCATTATGGAAGGTAGTCTATTGTCGAGATTTTTGTTACTCCAATGAATGGTAGCCTTGTCATTATTGAAGGTAGTCTATTGTCGAGATTTTTGTTACTACAATGGATGGTAGCCTTGTCATTATGGAAGGTAGTCTGTTATCGAGATTTTTGTTACTAAAATGGATTGTAGCCTTGTCGTTATGGAAGGTAGTCTGTTGTCGATATCTTTGTCACTCCATTAGATGGTAGCCTTGTCATTATGGAAGGGAGTGTGTTGTCGACATTTTTGTTATTCCAATGGATGGTAGCCTAGTCATTATGGAAGGTAGTCTGTTGTCGTGACTTTTGTTACTCCAATGGATGGTAGCCTTCTCATTATGGAAGGTAGTGTGTTGTCGATATTTTTGTTATTCTAATGGATGGTAGCCTAGTCATTATGGAAGGTAGTCTGTTGTCGTGATTTTTGTTACTCCAATGGATTGTAGCCTTGTAATTATGGAAGGTAGTCCGTTGTCGAGATTTTTGTTACTACAATGGATTGTAGCCTTGTCGTTATGGAAGGTTGTTTGTTGTGGATATATTTGTTACTCCAATGGATGGTATCCTAGTAATTATGGAAGGTAGTCTATTGTCGAGATTTTTGTTAGTCTAGCTGATGGTAGCCTTGTCATTATGGAAGGTAGTTTGTTGTCGACATTTTTGTTATTCCAATGGATGGTAGCCTAGTCATTATGGAAGGTAGTCTGTTGTCGTGATTTTTGTTACTCCAATGGATGGTAGCCTTGTCATTATGGAAGGTAGTGTGTTGTCGATATTTTTGTTATTCTAATGGATGGTAGCCTAGTCATTATGGAAGGTAGTCTGTTGTCATGATTTTTGTTACTCCAATGGATTGTAGCCTTGTAATTATGGAAGGTAGTCTGTTGTCGAGATTTTTGTTACTACAATGGATTGTAGCCTTGTCGTTATGGAAGGTTGTTTGTTGTGGATATCTTTGTTACTCCAATGGATGGTATCCTAGTAATTATGGAAGGTAGTCTATTGTCGAGATTTTTGTTAGTCTAGCTGATGGTAGCCTTGTCATTATGGAAGGTAGTTTGTTGTTGATATTTTTGTTATTCCAATGGATGGTAGCCTAGTCATTATGGAAGGTAGTCTGTTGTCGTGATTTTTGTTACTCCAATGGATGGTAGCCTTGTCATTATGGAAGGTAGTGTGTTGTCGATATTTTTGTTATTCCAATGGATGGTAGACTTGTCATTATAGAAGGTAGTCTGTTGTCGTGATTTTTGTTACTCCAATGGATGGTAGCCTAGTAATTATGGAAGGTAGTCTATTGTCGAGATTTTTGTTAGTCTAACTGATGGTAGCCTTGTCATTATGTAAGGTAGTGTGTTGTCTATATTTTTGTTATTCCAATGGATGGTAGCCTAGTAATTATGGAAGGTAGTCTGTTGTCGTGATTTTTGTTACTCCAATGGATGGTAGCCGAGTCATTATGGAAGGTAGTCTGTTGTCGTGATTTTTGTTACTCCAATGGATTGTAGCCTTGTCGTTATGGAAGGTAGTTTGTTGTCGATATCTTTGTTACTCCAATGGATGGTAGACTTGTCATTACAGAAGGTAGTGTGTTGTCATGATTTTTATTACTCTAAGGGATGGTAGCCTTGTCTTTATGGAAGGTAGTCTGTTGTCGAGATTTTTGTTACTCCAATGGATGGTAGCCTTGTCATTATGGAAGGTAGTCTGTTGTCGCGATTTTTGTTACTACAATGGATTGCAGCCTTGCCGTTATGGAAGGTAGTTTATTGTCGATATTTTTGTTACTCCAATGGATGGTAGCCTAGTCATTATGGAAGGTAGTCTGTTGTCGTGATTTTTGATACTCAATGGATGGTAGCCTAGTCATTATGGAAGGTAGTCTGTTGTCGTGATTTGTGTTACTCCAATGGATTGTAGCCTTGTCATTATGGAAGGTAGTTTGTTGTCGATATCTTTGTTACTCCAATGGATGGTAGCCTAGTCATTATGGAAGGTAGTATGTTATCGAGATCTTTGTCACTCCATTAGATGGTAGCCTTGTCATTATGGAAGGGAGTGTGTTGTCGACATTTTTGTTATTCTAATGGATGGTAGCCTAGTCATTATGGAAGGTAGTCTGTTGTCGTGACTTTTGTTACTCCAATGGATGGTAGCCTTCTCATTATGGAAGGTAGTCTGTTGTCGTGATTTTTGTTACTCCAATGGATTGTAGCCTTGTAATTATGGAAGGTAGTCTGTTGTCGAGATTTTTGTTACTACAATGGATTGTAGCCTTGTCGTTATGGAAGGTTGTTTGTTGTGGATATCTTTGTTACTCCAATGGATGGTATCCTAGTAATTATGGAAGGTAGTCTATTGTCGAGATTTTTGTTAGTCTAGCTGATGGTAGCCTTGTCATTATGGAAGGTAGTTTGTTGTCGACATTTTTGTTATTCCAATGGATGGTAGCCTAGTCATTATGGAAGGTAGTCTGTTGTCGTGACTTTTGTTACTCCAATGGATGGTAGCCTTCTCATTATGGAAGGTAGTGTGTTGTCGATATTTTTGTTATTCTAATGGATGGTAGCCTAGTCATTATGGAAGGTAGTCTGTTGTCGTGATTTTTGTTACTCCAATGGATTGTAGCCTTGTAATTATGGAAGGTAGTCTGTTGTCGAGATTTTTGTTACTACAATGGATTGTAGCCTTGTCGTTATGGAAGGTTGTTTGTTGTGGATATCTTTGTTACTCCAATGGATGGTATCCTAGTAATTATGGAAGGTAGTCTATTGTCGAGATTTTTGTTAGTCTAGCTGATGGTAGCCTTGTCATTATGGAAGGTAGTTTGTTGTCGACATTTTTGTTATTCCAATGGATGGTAGCCTAGTCATTATGGAAGGTAGTCTGTTGTCGTGATTTTTGTTACTCCAATGGATGGTAGCCTTGTCATTATGGAAGGTAGTGTGTTGTCGATATTTTTGTTATTCTAATGGATGGTAGCCTAGTCATTATAGAAGGTAGTCTGTTGTCGTGATTTTTGTTACTCCAATGGATTGTAGCCTTGTAATTATGGAAGGTAGTCTGTTGTCGAGATTTTTGTTACTACAATGGATTGTAGCCTTGTCGTTATGGAAGGGTGTTTGTTGTGGATATCTTTGTTACTCCAATGGATGGTATCCTAGTAATTATAGAAGGTAGTCTATTGTCGAGATTTTTGTTAGTCTAGCTGATGGTAGCCTTGTCATTATGGAAGGTAGTTTGTTGTTGATATTTTTGTTATTCCAATGGATGGTAGCCTAGTCATTATGGAAGGTAGTCTGTTGTCGTGATTTTTGTTACTCCAATGGAAGGTAGCCTTGTCATTATGGAAGGTAGTGTGTTGTCGATATTTTTGTTATTCCAATGGATGGTAGACTTGTCATTATAGAAGGTAGTCTGTTGTCGTGATTTTTGTTACTCCAATGGATGGTAGCCTAGTAATTATGGAAGGTAGTCTATTGTCGAGATTTTTGTTAGTCTAACTGATGGTAGCCTTGTCATTATGTAAGGTAGTGTGTTGTCTATATTTTTGTTATTCCAATGGATGGTAGCCTAGTAATTATGGAAGGTAGTCTATTGTCGTGATTTTTGTTACTCCAATGGATGGTAGCCGAGTCATTATGGAAGGTAGTCTGTTGTCGTGATTTTTGTTACTCCAATGGATTGTAGCCTTGTCGTTATGGAAGGTAGTTTGTTGTCGATATCTTTGTTACTCCAATGGATGGTAGACTTGTCATTACAGAAGGTAGTGTGTTGTCATGATTTTTATTACTCTAAGGGATGGTAGCCTTGTCTTTATGGAAGGTAGTCTGTTGTCGAGATTTTTGTTACTCCAATGGATGGTAGCCTTGTCATTATGGAAGGTAGTCTGTTGTCGCGATTTTTGTTACTACAATGGATTGCAGCCTTGCCGTTATGGAAGGTAGTTTATTGTCGATATTTTTGTTACTCCAATGGATGGTAGCCTAGTCATTATGGAAGGTAGTCTGTTGTCGTGATTTTTGTTACTCAATGGATGGTAGCCTAGTCATTATGGAAGGTAGTCTGTTGTCGTGATTTGTGTTACTCCAATGGATTGTAGCCTTATCATTATGGAAGGTAGTTTGTTGTCGATATCTTTGTTACTCCAATTGATGGTAGACTTGTCATTATAGAAGGTAGTGTGTTGTCATGATTTTTATTACTCTAAGGGATGGTAGCCTTGTCTTTATGGAAGGTAGTCTGTTGTCGAGATTTTTGTTACTCCAATGGATGATAGCCTTGTCTTTATGGAAGGGAGTCTGTTGTCGCGATTTTTGTTACTACAATGGATTGCAGCCTTGTCGTTATGGAAGGTAGTTTATTGTCGATATTTTTGTTACTCCAATGGATGGTAGCCTAGTAATTATGGAAGGTAGTCTATTGTCAAGATTTTTGTTAGTCTAACTGATGGTAGCCTTGTCATTATGTAAGGTAGTGTGTTGTCGATATTTTTGTTATTCCAATGGATGGTAGCCTAGTCATTATGGAAGGTAGTCTATTGTTGAGATTTTTTTTACTCCAATGGATGGTAGACTTGTCCTTATAGAAGGTAGTGTGTTGTCGTGATTTTTATTACTCTAAGGGATTGTAGCCTTGTCTTTATGGAAGGTAGTCTGTTGTCGATATTTTTGTTACTCTAATGGATGGTAGCCTTGTCATTATGGAAGGTAGTCTATTGTAGAGATTTTTGTTAGTCCAATGGATGGTAGCCTTGTCATTATGGAAAGTAGTTTGTTGTCGATATATTTGTTACTCCAATGGATGGTAGCCTAGTCATTATGGAAGGTAGTCTGTTGTCGATATCTTTGTTACTCCAATGGATGGTAGCCTAGTCATTATGGAAGGTAGTATGTTGTCGAGATTTTTATTACTCCATTAGATGGTAGCCTTGTCATTATGGAAGGTATTGTGTTTTCGATGTTTTTGTTATTCCAATGGATGGTAACCTAGTCATTATGGAAGGTAGTCTGTTGTCGTGATTTTTGTTACTCCAATGGATGGTAGCCTTGTCATTATGGAAGGTAGTCTATTGTCGAGATTTTTGTTACTACAATGGATTATAGCCTTGTCGTTATGGAAGGTAGTTTGTTGTCGATATCTTTGTTACTCCAATGGATGGTAGCCTAGTAATTATGGAAGGTAGTCTATTGTCGAGATTTTTGTTAGTCTAACTGATGGTAGCCTTGTAATTATGGAAGGTAGTGTGTTGTCGATATTTTTGTTATTCTAATGGATGGTAGCCTAGTCATTATGGAAGGTAGTCTGTTGTCGTGATTTTTGTTACTCCAATGGATTGTACCCTTATCATTATGTAAGGTAGTCTATTGTTGAGATTTTTGTTACTCCAATGGATGGTAGACTTGTCATTATAGAAGGTAGTGTGTTGTCGTGATTTTTATTACTCTGAGGGATGATAGCCTTGTCTTTATGGAAGGTAGTCTGTTGTCGAGATTTTTGTTACTCCAATGGATGGTAGCCTTGTCATTATGGAAGGTAGACTATTGTCGATATATTTGTTACTACAATGGATGGTAGCCTTGTCATAATGGAAGGTAGTACGTTGTCGAGATTTTTGTTAGTCCAATGGATGGTAGCCTTGTCATTATGGATGGTATTTTTTTGTCGATATATTTGTTACTCCAATGGATGGTAGCTTAGTCATTATGGAAGGTAGTCTATTGTCGAGATTTTTGTTAGTCTAACTGATGGTAGCCTTGTCATTATGGAAGGTAGTGTGTTGTCGATATTTTTGTTATTCCAATGGATGGTAGACTTGTCATTATAGAAGGTAGTCTATTGTCGTGAGTTTTGTTACTCCAATGGATGGTAGCCTTGTCATTATGGAAGGTAGTTTGTTGTCGAGATTTTTGTTACTACAATGGATTGTAGCCTTGTCGTTATGGAAGGTAGTCTGTTGTCGATATCTTTGTTACTCCAATGGATGGTAGCCTAGTCATTATGGAAGGTAGTATGTTGTCGAGATTTTTTTTACTCCATTAGATGGTAGCCTTGTCATTATGGAAGGTAGTGTGTTGTCGAGATTTGAGTTACTCCAATGGATGGTAGCCTTGTCATTATGGAAGGTAGTCTATTGTCGATATTTTTGTTACTCCATTATATGGTAACCTTGTCATTATGGAAGGTAGTGTGTTATCGATATTTTTGTTATTCCAATGGATGGTAGACTTGTCATTATAGAAGGTAGTCTGTTGTCGTGATTTTTGTTACTCCAATGGATGGTAGCCTAGAAATTATGGAAGGTAGTCTATTGACGAGATTTTTGTTAGTCTAACTGATGGTAGCCTTGTCATTATGTAAGGTAGTGTGTTGTCTATATTTTTGTTATTCCAATGGATGGTAGCCTAGTAATTATGGAAGGTAGTCTGTTGTCGTGATTTTTGTTACTCCAATGGATGGTAGCCTAGTCATTGTGGAAGGTAGTCTGTTGTCGTGATTTTTGTTACTCCAATGGATTGTAGCCTTGTCGTTATGGAAGGTAGTTTGTTGTCGATATCTTTGTTACTCCAATGGATGGTAGACTTGTCATTATAGAAGGTAGTGTGTTGTCATGATTTTTATTACTCTAAGGGATGGTAGCCTTGTCTTTATGGAAGGTAGTCTGTTGTCAAGATTTTTGTTACTCCAATGGATGGTAGCCTTGTCATTATGGAAGGTAGTCTGTTGTCGCAATTTTTGTTACTACAATGGATTGCAGCCTTGTCGTTATGGAAGGTAGTTTATTGTCGATATTTTTGTTACTCCAATGGATGGTAGCCTAGTCATTATGGAAGGTAGTATGTTGTCGTGATTTTTGTTACTCCAATGGATGGTAGCCTAGTCATTATGGAAGGTAGTCTGTTGTCGTGATTTGTGTTACTCCAATGGATTGTAGCCTTATCATTATGTAAGGTAGTCTATTGTTGAGATTTTTGTTACTCCAATGGATGGTAGACTTGTCATTATAGAAGGTAGTGTGTTGTCGTGATTTTTATTACTCTGAGGGATGATAGCCTTGTCTTTATGGAAGGTAGTCTGTTGTCGAGATTTTTGTTACTCCAATGGATGGTAGCCTTGTCATTATGGAAGGTAGACTATTGTCGATATATTTGTTACTACAATGGATGGTAGCCTTGTCATAATGGAAGGTAGTACGTTGTCGAGATTTTTGTTAGTCCAATGGATGGTAGCCTTGTCATTATGGATGGTATTTTTTTGTCGATATATTTGTTACTCCAATGGATGGTAGCTTAGTCATTATGGAAGGTAGTCTATTGTCGAGATTTTTGTTAGTCTAACTGATGGTAGCCTTGTCATTATGGAAGGTAGTGTGTTGTCGATATTTTTGTTATTCCAATGGATGGTAGACTTGTCATTATAGAAGGTAGTCTATTGTCGTGAGTTTTGTTACTCCAATGGATGGTAGCCTTGTCATTATGGAAGGTAGTTTGTTGTCGAGATTTTTGTTACTACAATGGATTGTAGCCTTGTCGTTATGGAAGGTAGTCTGTTGTCGATATCTTTGTTACTCCAATGGATGGTAGCCTAGTCATTATGGAAGGTAGTATGTTGTCGAGATTTTTTTTACTCCATTAGATGGTAGCCTTGTCATTATGGAAGGTAGTGTGTTGTCGAGATTTGAGTTACTCCAATGGATGGTAGCCTTGTCATTATGGAAGGTAGTCTATTGTCGATATTTTTGTTACTCCATTATATGGTAACCTTGTCATTATGGAAGGTAGTGTGTTATCGATATTTTTGTTATTCCAATGGATGGTAGACTTGTCATTATAGAAGGTAGTCTGTTGTCGTGATTTTTGTTACTCCAATGGATGGTAGCCTAGAAATTATGGAAGGTAGTCTATTGACGAGATTTTTGTTAGTCTAACTGATGGTAGCCTTGTCATTATGTAAGGTAGTGTGTTGTCTATATTTTTGTTATTCCAATGGATGGTAGCCTAGTAATTATGGAAGGTAGTCTGTTGTCGTGATTTTTGTTACTCCAATGGATGGTAGCTTAGTCATTGTGGAAGGTAGTCTGTTGTCGTGATTTTTGTTACTCCAATGGATTGTAGCCTTGTCGTTATGGAAGGTAGTTTGTTGTCGATATCTTTGTTACTCCAATGGATGGTAGACTTGTCATTATAGAAGGTAGTGTGTTGTCATGATTTTTATTACTCTAAGGGATGGTAGCCTTGTCTTTATGGAAGGTAGTCTGTTGTCAAGATTTTTGTTACTCCAATGGATGGTAGCCTTGTCATTATGGAAGGTAGTCTGTTGTCGCGATTTTTGTTACTACAATGGATTGCAGCCTTGTCGTTATGGAAGGTAGTTTATTGTCGATATTTTTGTTACTCCAATGGATGGTAGCCTAGTCATTATGGAAGGTAGTATGTTGTCGTGATTTTTGTTACTCCAATGGATGGTAGCCTAGTCATTATGGAAGGTAGTCTGTTGTCGTGATTTGTGTTACTCCAATGGATTGTAGCCTTGTCGTTATGGAAGGTAGTTTTTTGTCGATATCTTTGTTACTCCAATGGATGGTAGACTTGTCATTATAGAAGGTAGTGTGTTGTCATGATTTTTATTACTCTAAGGGATGGTAGCCTTGTCTTTATTGAAGGTAGTCTGTTGTCGAGATTTTTGTTACTCCAATGGATGGTAGCCTTGTCATTATGGAAGGGAGTCTGTTGTCGCGATTTTTGTTACTACAATGGATTGCAGCCTTGTCGTTATGGAAGGTAGTTTATTGTGGATATTTTTGATACTCCAATGGATGGTAGCCTAGTAATTATGGAAGGTAGTCTATTGTCGAGATTTTTGTTAGTCTAACTGATGGTAGCCTTGTCATTATGTAAGGTAGTGTGTTGTCGATATTTTTGTTATTCCAATGGATGGTAGCCTATTCATTATGGAAGGTAGTCTATTGTTGAGATTTTTGTTACTCCAATGGATGGTAGACTTGTCATTATAGAAGGTAGTGTGTTGTCGTGATTTTTATTACTCTAAGGGATTGTAGTCTTGTCTTTATGGAAGGTAGTCTGTTGTCGATATTTTTGTTACTCTAATGGATGGTAGCCTTGTCATTATGGAAGGTAGTCTATTGTAGAGATTTTTGTTAGTCCAATGGATGGTAGCCTTGTCATTATGGAAGGTAGTTTCTTGTCGATATATTTGTTACTCCAATGGATGGTAGCCTAGTCATTATGGAAGGTAGTCTGTGGTCGATATCTTTGTTACTCCAATGGATGGTAGCCTTGTCATTATGGAAGGTAGTGTGTTTTCGATGTTTTTGTTATTCCAATGGATGGTAGCCTAGTCATTATGGAAGGTAGTCTGTTGTCGTGATTTTTGTTACTCCAATGGATGGTAGCCTTGTCATTATGGAAGGTAGTCTATTGTTGAGATTTTTGTTACTCCAATGGATGGTAGACTTGTCATTATAGAAGGTAGTGTGTTGTCGTGATTTTTATTACTCTGAGGGATGGTAGCCTTGTCTTTATGGAAGGTAGTCTGTTGTCGAGATTTTTGTTACTCCAATGGATGGTAGCCTTGTCATTATGGAAGGTAGACTATTGTCGATATTTTTGTTACTACAATGGATGGTAGCCTTGTCATAATGGAAGGTAGTATGTTGTCGAGATTTTTGTTAGTCCAATGGATGGTAGCCTTGTCATTATGGAAGGTAGTTTTTTGTCGATATATTTGTTACTCCAATGGATGGTAGCCTAGTCATTATGGAAGGTAGTCTATTGTCGAGATTTTTGTTAGTCTAACTAATGGTAGCCTTGTCATTATGGAAGGTAGTGTGTTGTCGATATTTTTGTTATTCCAATGGATGGTAGACTTGTCATTATAGAAGGTAGTCTATTGTCGTGAGTTTCGTTACTCCAATGGATGGTAGCCTTGTCGTTATGGAAGGTAGTCTGTTGTCGATATCTTTGTTACTCCAATGGATGGTAGCCTAGTCATTATGGAAGGTAGTATGTTGTCGAGATTTTTGTTACTCCATTAGATTGTAGCCTTGTCATTATGCAAGGTAGTGTGTTTTCGATGTTTTTGTTATTCCAATGGATGGTAGCCTAGTCATTATGGAAGGTAGTTTGTTGTCATCATTTTTGTTACTCCAATGGATGGTAGCCTAGTCATTATGGAAGGTAGTCTGTTGTCGTGATTTGTGTTACTCCAATGGATTGTAGCCTTGTCGTTATGGAAGGTAGTTTTTTGTCGATATCTTTGTTACTCCAATGGATGGTAGACTTGTCATTATAGAAGGTAGTGTGTTGTCATGATTTTTATTACTCTAAGGGATGGTAGCCTTGTCTTTATTGAAGGTAGTCTGTTGTCGAGATTTTTGTTACTCCAATGGATGGTAGCCTTGTCATTATGGAAGGGAGTCTGTTGTCGCGATTTTTGTTACTACAATGGATTGCAGCCTTGTCGTTATGGAAGGTAGTTTATTGTGGATATTTTTGTTACTCCAATGGATGGTAGCCTAGTAATTATGGAAGGTAGTCTATTGTCGAGATTTTTGTTAGTCTAACTGATGGTAGCCTTGTCATTATGTAAGGTAGTGTGTTGTCGATATTTTTGTTATTCCAATGGATGGTAGCCTATTCATTATGGAAGGTAGTCTATTGTTGAGATTTTTGTTACTCCAATGGATGGTAGACTTGTCATTATAGAAGGTAGTGTGTTGTCGTGATTTTTATTACTCTAAGGGATTGTAGTCTTGTCTTTATGGAAGGTAGTCTATTGTCGATATTTTTGTTACTCTAATGGATGGTAGCCTTGTCATTATGGAAGGTAGTCTATTGTAGAGATTTTTGTTAGTCCAATGGATGGTAGCCTTGTCATTATGGAAGGTAGTTTCTTGTCGATATATTTGTTACTCCAATGGATGGTAGCCTAGTCATTATGGAAGGTAGTCTGTGGTCGATATCTTTGTTACTCCAATGGATGGTAGCCTTGTCATTATGGAAGGTAGTGTGTTTTCGATGTTTTTGTTATTCCAATGGATGGTAGCCTAGTCATTATGGAAGGTAGTCTGTTGTCGTGATTTTTGTTACTCCAATGGATGGTAGCCTTGTCATTATGGAAGGTAGTCTATTGTTGAGATTTTTGTTACTCCAATGGATGGTAGACTTGTCATTATAGAAGGTAGTGTGTTGTCGTGATTTTTATTACTCTGAGGGATGGTAGCCTTGTCTTTATGGAAGGTAGTCTGTTGTCGAGATTTTTGTTACTCCAATGGATGGTAGCCTTGTCATTATGGAAGGTAGACTATTGTCGATATTTTTGTTACTACAATGGATGGTAGCCTTGTCATAATGGAAGGTAGTATGTTGTCGAGATTTTTGTTAGTCCAATGGATGGTAGCCTTGTCATTATGGAAGGTAGTTTTTTGTCGATATATTTGTTACTCCAATGGATGGTAGCCTAGTCATTATGGAAGGTAGTCTGTTGTCGTGATTTGTGTTAGTCTAACTAATGGTAGCCTTGTCATTATGGAAGGTAGTGTGTTGTCGATATTTTTGTTATTCCAATGGATGGTAGACTTGTCATTATAGAAGGTAGTCTATTGTCGTGAGTTTCGTTACTCCAATGGATGGTAGCCTTGTCGTTATGGAAGGTAGTCTGTTGTCGATATCTTTGTTACTCCAATGGATGGTAGCCTAGTCATTATGGAAGGTAGTATGTTGTCGAGATTTTTGTTACTCCATTAGATTGTAGCCTTGTCATTATGCAAGGTAGTGTGTTTTCGATGTTTTTGTTATTCCAATGGATGGTAGCCTAGTCATTATGGAAGGTAGTTTGTTGTCATCATTTTTGTTACTCCAATGGATGGTAGCCTAGTCATTATGGAAGGTAGTCTGTTGTCGTGATTTGTGTTACTCCAATGGATTGTAGCCTTGTCGTTATGGAAGGTAGTTTTTTGTCGATATCTTTGTTACTCCAATGGATGGTAGACTTGTCATTATAGAAGGTAGTGTGTTGTCATGATTTTTATTACTCTAAGGGATGGTAGCCTTGTCTTTATTGAAGGTAGTCTGTTGTCGAGATTTTTGTTACTCCAATGGATGGTAGCCTTGTCATTATGGAAGGGAGTCTGTTGTCGCGATTTTTGTTACTACAATGGATTGCAGCCTTGTCGTTATGGAAGGTAGTTTATTGTGGATATTTTTGTTACTCCAATGGATGGTAGCCTAGTAATTATGGAAGGTAGTCTATTGTCGAGATTTTTGTTAGTCTAACTGATGGTAGCCTTGTCATTATGTAAGGTAGTGTGTTGTCGATATTTTTGTTATTCCAATGGATGGTAGCCTATTCATTATGGAAGGTAGTCTATTGTTGAGATTTTTGTTACTCCAATGGATGGTAGACTTGTCATTATAGAAGGTAGTGTGTTGTCGTGATTTTTATTACTCTAAGGGATTGTAGTCTTGTCTTTATGGAAGGTAGTCTATTGTCGATATTTTTGTTACTCTAATGGATGGTAGCCTTGTCATTATGGAAGGTAGTCTATTGTAGAGATTTTTGTTAGTCCAATGGATGGTAGCCTTGTCATTATGGAAGGTAGTTTCTTGTCGATATATTTGTTACTCCAATGGATGGTAGCCTAGTCATTATGGAAGGTAGTCTGTGGTCGATATCTTTGTTACTCCAATGGATGGTAGCCTTGTCATTATGGAAGGTAGTGTGTTTTCGATGTTTTTGTTATTCCAATGGATGGTAGCCTAGTCATTATGGAAGGTAGTCTGTTGTCGTGATTTTTGTTACTCCAATGGATGGTAGCCTTGTCATTATGGAAGGTAGTCTATTGTTGAGATTTTTGTTACTCCAATGGATGGTAGACTTGTCATTATAGAAGGTAGTGTGTTGTCATGATTTTTATTACTCTGAGGGATGGTAGCCTTGTCTTTATGGAAGGTAGTCTGTTGTCGAGATTTTTGTTACTCCAATGGATGGTAGCCTTGTCATTATGGAAGGTAGACTATTGTCGATATTTTTGTTACTACAATGGATGGTAGCCTTGTCATAATGGAAGGTAGTATGTTGTCGAGATTTTTGTTAGTCCAATGGATGGTAGCCTTGTCATTATGGAAGGTAGTTTTTTGTCGATATATTTGTTACTCCAATGGATGGTAGCCTAGTCATTATGGAAGGTAGTCTATTGTCGAGATTTTTGTTAGTCTAACTAATGGTAGCCTTGTCATTATGGAAGGTAGTGTGTTGTCGATATTTTTGTTATTCCAATGGATGGTAGACTTGTCATTATAGAAGGTAGTCTATTGTCGTGAGTTTCGTTACTCCAATGGATGGTAGCCTTGTCGTTATGGAAGGTAGTCTGTTGTCGATATCTTTGTTACTCCAATGGATGGTAGCCTAGTCATTATGGAAGGTAGTATGTTGTCGAGATTTTTGTTACTCCATTAGATTGTAGCCTTGTCATTATGCAAGGTAGTGTGTTTTCGATGTTTTTGTTATTCCAATGGATGGTAGCCTAGTCATTATGGAAGGTAGTTTGTTGTCATCATTTTTGTTACTCCAATGGATGGTAGCCTAGTCATTATGGAAGGTAGTCTGTTGTCGTGATTTGTGTTACTCCAATGGATTGTAGCCTTGTCGTTATGGAAGGTAGTTTGTTGTCGATATCTTTGTTACTCCAATGGATGGTAGACTTGTCATTATAGAAGGTAGTGTGTTGTCATGATTTTTATTACTCTAAGGGATGGTAGCCTTGTCTTTATTGAAGGTAGTCTGTTGTCGAGATTTTTGTTACTCCAATGGATGGTAGCCTTGTCATTATGGAAGGGAGTCTGTTGTCGCGATTTTTGTTACTACAATGGATTGCAGCCTTGTCGTTATGGAAGGTAGTTTATTGTGGATATTTTTGTTACTCCAATGGATGGTAGCCTAGTAATTATGGAAGGTAGTCTATTGTCGAGATTTTTGTTAGTCTAACTGATGGTAGCCTTGTCATTATATAAGGTAGTGTGTTGTCGATATTTTTGTTATTCCAATGGATGGTAGCCTATTCATTATGGAAGGTAGTCTATTGTTGAGATTTTTGTTACTCCAATGGATGGTAGACTTGTCATTATAGAAGGTAGTGTGTTGTCGTGATTTTTATTACTCTAAGGGATTGTAGCCTTGTCTTTATGGAAGGTAGTCTGTTGTCGATATTTTTGTTACTCTAATGGATGGTAGCCTTGTCATTATGGAAGGTTGTCTATTGTAGAGATTTTTGTTAGTCCAATGGATGGTAGCCTTGTCATTATGGAAGGTAGTCTGTTGTCGATGTTTTTGTTATTCCAATGGATGGTAGCCTAGTCATTATGGAAGGTAGTCTGTTGTCGTGATTTTTGTTACTCCAATGGATGGTAGCCTTGTCATTATGGAAGGTAGTCTATTGTTGAGATTTTTGTTACTCCAATGGATGGTAGACTTGTCATTATAGAAGGTAGTGTGTTGTCGTGATTTTTATTACTCAGAGGGATGGTAGCCTTGTCTTTATGGAAGGTAGTCTGTTGTCGAGATTTTTGTTACTCCAATGGATGGTAGCCTTGTCTTTATGGAAGGTAGACTATTGTCGATATTTTTGTTACTACAATGGATGGTAGCCTTGTCATAATGGAAGGTAGTATGTTGTCGAGATTTTTGTTAGTCCAATGGATGGTAGCCTTGTCATTATGGAAGGTAGTTTTTTGTCGATATATTTGTTACTCCAATGGATGGTAGCCTAGTCATTATGGAAGGTAGTCTATTGTCGAGATTTTTGTTAGTCTAACTGATGGTAGCCTTGTCATTATGGAAGGTAGTGTGTTGTCTATATTTTTGTTATTCCAATGGATGGTAGACTTGTCATTATAGAAGGTAGTCTATTGTCGTGAGTTTCGTTACTCCAATGGATGGTAGCCTTGTCATTATGGAAGGTAGTCTGTTGTCGAGATTTTTGTTACTACAATGGATTGTAGCCTTGTCGTTATGGAAGGTAGTCTGTTGTCGATATCTTTGTTACTCCAATGGATGGTAGCCTAGTCATTATGGAAGGTAGTATGTTGTCGAGATTTTTGTTACTCCATTAGATTGTAGCCTTGTCATTATGAAAGGTAGTGTGTTTTCGATGTTTTTGTTATTCCAATGGATGGTAGCCTAGTCATTATGGAAGGTAGTTTGTTGTCATCATTTTTGTTACTCCAATGGATGGTAGCCTAGTCATTATGGAAGGTAGTCTGTTGTCGTGATTTGTGTTACTCCAATGGATTGTAGCCTTGTCGTTATGGAAGGTAGTTTGTTGTCGATATCTTTGTTACTCCAATGGATGGTAGACTTGTCATTATAGAAGGTAGTGTGTTGTCATGATTTTTATTACTCTAAGGGATGGTAGCCTTGTCTTTATTGAAGGTAGTCTGTTGTCGAGATTTTTGTTACTCCAATGGATGGTAGCCTTGTCATTATGGAAGGGAGTCTGTTGTCGCGATTTTTGTTACTACAATGGATTGCAGCCTTTTCGTTATGGAAGGTAGTTTATTGTCGATATTTTTGTTATTCCAATGGATGGTAGCCTAGTCATTATGGAAGGTAGTCTGTTGTCGTGATTTTTGTTACTCCAATGGATGGTAGCCTAGTCATTATGGAAGGTAGTCTGTTGTCGTTATTTGTGTTACTCCAATGGATTGTAGCCTTGTCGTTATGGAATGTAGTTTGTTGTCGATATCTTTGTTACTCCAATGGATGGTAGACTTGTCATTATAGAAGGTAGTGTGTTGTCATGATTTTTATTACTCTAAGGGATGGTAGCCTTGTCTTTATTGAAGGTAGTCTGTTGTCGAGATTTTTGTTACTCCAATGGATGGTAGTCTTGTCTTTATGGAAGGTAGTCTGTTGTCGATATTTTTGTTACTCTAATGGATGGTAGCCTTGTAATTATGGAAGGTAGTCTATTGTAGAGATTTTTGTTAGTCCAATGGATGGTAGCCTTGTCATTATGGAAGGTAGTTTGTTGTCGATATATTTGTTACTCCAATGGATGGTAGCCTAGTCATTATGGAAGGTAGTGTGTTGTCGATATCTTTGTTACTCCAATGGATGGTAGCCTTGTCATTATGGAAGGTAGTGTGTTTTTGATGTTTTTGTTATTCCAATGGATGGTAGCCTAGTCATTATGGAAGGTAGTCTGTTGTCGTGATTTTTGTTACTCCAATGGATGGTAGCCTTGTCATTATGGAAGGTAGTCTATTGTTGAGATTTTTGTTACTCCAATGGATGGTAGACTTGTCATTATAGAAGGTAGTGTGTTGTCGTGATTTTTATTACTCTGAGGGATGGTAGCCTTGTCTTTATGGAAGGTAGTCTGTTGTCGAGATTTTTTTTACTCCAATGGATGGTAGCCTTGTCATTATGGAAAGTAGACTATTGTCGATATTTTGGTTACTACAATGGATGGTAGCCTTGTCATAATGGAAGGTAGTACGTTGTCGAGATTTTTGTTAGTCCAATGGATGGTAGCCTTGTCATTATGGAAGGTACTTTTTTGTCGATATATTTGTTACTCCAATGGCTGGTAGCCTAGTCATTATGGAAGGTAGTCTATTGTCGAGATTTTTGTTAGTCTAACTGATGGTAGCCTTGTCATTCTGGAAGGTAGTGTGTTCTCGATATTTTTGTTATTCCAATGGATGGTAGACTTGTCATTATAGAAGGTAGTCTATTGTCGTGAGTTTTGTTACTCCAATGGATGGTAGCCTTGTCATTATGGAAGGTAGTCTGTTGTCGAGATTTTTGTTACTACAATGGATTGTAGCCTTGTCGTTATGGAAGGTAGTCTGTTGTCGATATCTTTGTTACTCCAATGGATGGTAGCCTAGTCATTATGGAAGGTAGTATGTTGTCGAGATTTTTGTTACTCCATTAGATGCTAGCCTTGTCATTATGCAAGGTAGTGTGTTTTCGATGTTTTTGTTATTCCAATGGATGGTAGCCTAGTCATTATGGAAGGTAGTCTGTTGTCGTCATTTTTGTTACTCCAATGGATGGTAGCCTTATCATTATGGAAGGTAGTCTATTATCGAGATTTTTGTTACTACAATGGATTATAGCCTTGTCGTTATGGAAGGTAGTTTGTTGTCGATATCTTTGTTACTCCAATGGATGGTAGCCTAGTAATTATGGAAGGTAGTCTATTGTCAAGATTTTTGTTAGTCTAACTGATGGTAGCCTTGTCATTATGGAAGGTAGTGTGTTGTCGATATTTTTGTTATTCTAATGGATGGTAGCCTAGTCATTATGGAAGGTAGTCTGTTGTCGTGATTTTTGTTACTCCAATGGATTGTACCGTTATCATTATGGAAGGTAGTCTATTGTTGAGATTTTTGTTACTCCAATGGATGGTAGACTTGTCATTATAGAAGGTAGTGTGTTGTCGTGATTTTTATTACTCTGAGGGATGGTAGCCTTGTCTTTATGGAAGGTAGTCTGTTGTCGAGATTTTTGTTACTCCAATGGATGGTAGCCTTGTCATTATGGAAGGTAGACTATTGTCGTTATTTTTGTTACTACAATGGATGGTAGCCTTGTCATAATGGAAGGTAGTACGTTGTCGAGATTTTTGTTAGTCCAATGGATGGTAGCCTTGTCATTATGGAAGGTAGTTTTTTATGGATATATTTGTTACTCCAATGGATGGTAGCCTAGTCATTATGGAAGGTAGTCTATTGTCGAGATTTTTGTTAGTCTAACTGATGGTAGCCTTGTAATTATGGAAGGTAGTGTGTTGTCGATATTTTGGTTATTCCAATGGATGGTAGACTTGTCATTATAGAAGGTAGTCGGTTGTCGTGAGTTTTGTTACTCCAATGGATGGTAGCCTTATCATTATGGAAGGTAGTCTATTGTCGAGATTTTTGTTACTCCAATGGATGGTAGCCTTGTTATTATGGAAGGTAGTCTATTGTCTAGATTTTTGTTACTACAATGGATGGTAGCCTTGTCATTATGGAAGGTAGTCTGTTGTCGAGATTTTTGTTACTACAATGGATTGTATCCTTGTCATTATGGAAGTTAGTCTGTTGTCGTGATTTTTGTTACTCCAATGGATGGTAGCCATCTCATTATGGAAGGTAGTGTGTTGTCGATATTTTTGTTATTCCAATGGATGGTAGCCTAGTCATTATAGAAGGTAGTCTGTTGTCGTGATTTTTGTTACTCCAATGGATGGTAGCCTTTTAATTATGGAAGGTAGTCTGTTGTCGAGATTTTTGTTACTACAATGGATTGTAGCCTTGTCGTTATGGAAGGTAGTTTGTTGTGGATATCTTTGTTACTCCAATGGATGGTATCCTAGTAATTATGGAAGGTAGTCTATTGTCGAGATTTTTGTTAGTCTAGCTGATGGTAGCCTTGTCATTATGGAAGGTAGTGTGTTATCGATATTTTTGTTATTCCAATGGATGGTAGCCTAGTCATTATGGAAGGTAGTCTGTTGTCGTGATTTTTGTTACTCCAATGGATTGTACCCTTGTCATTATGGAACGTAGTCTATTGTTGAGATTTTTGTTACTCCAATGGATGGTAGACTTGTCATTATAGAATGTAGTGTGTTGTCGTGATTTTTATTACTCTAAGGGATGGTAGCCTTGTCTTTATGGAAGGTAGTCTGTTGTCGAGATTTTTGTTACTCCAATGGATGGTAGCCTTGTCATTATGGAAGGTAGTCTATTGTCGATATTTTTGTTACTACAATGGATGATAGCCTTGTCATTATGGAAGGTAGTATGTTGTCGATATTTTTGTTAGTACAATGGATGTTAGCCTTGTCATTATGGAAGGTAGTTTGTTGTCGATATATTTGTTACTCCAATGGATGGTAGCCTAGTCATTATGGAAGGTAGTCTGTTGTCGAGATTTTTGTTACTCCATTAGATGGTAGCCTTGTCATTATGGAAGGTAGTCTATTGTCGAGATTTTTGTTACTCCAATGAATGGTAGCCTTGTTATTATTGAAGGTAGTCTATTGTCGAGATTTTTGTTACTACAATGGATGGTAGCCTTGTCATTATGGAAGGTAGTCTGTTATCGAGATTGTTGTTACTAAAATGGATTGTAGCCTTGTCGTTATGGAAGGTAGTCTGTTGTCGATATCTTTGTTACTCCAATGGATGGTAGCCTAGTTATTATGGAAGGTAGTATGTTGTCGAGATCTTTGTCACTCCATTAGATGGTAGCCTTGTCATTATGGAAGGGAGTGTGTTGTCGACATTTTTGTTATTCCAATGGATGGTAGCCTAGTCATTATGGAAGGTAGTCTGTTGTCGTGACTTTTGTTACTCCAATGGATGGTAGCCTTCTCATTATGGAAGGTAGTGTGTTGTCGATATTTTTGTTATTCCAATGGATGGTAGCCTAGTCATTATGGAAGGTAGTCTGTTGTCGTGATTTTTGTTACTCCAATGGATGGTAGCCTTTTAATTATGGAAGGTAGTCTGTTGTCGAGATTTTTGTTACTACAATGGATTGTAGCCTTGTCGTTATGGAAGGTAGTTTGTTGTGGATATCTTTGTTACTCCAATGGATGGTATCCTAGTAATTATGGAAGGTAGTCTATTGTCGAGATTTTTGTTAGTCTAGCTGATGGTAGCCTTGTCATTATGGAAGGTAGTGTGTTATCGATATTTTTGTTATTCCAATGGATGGTAGCCTAGTCATTATGGAAGGTAGTCTGTTGTCGTGATTTTTGTTACTCCAATGGATTGTACCCTTGTCATTATGGAACGTAGTCTATTGTTGAGATTTTTGTTACTCCAATGGATGGTAGACTTGTCATTATAGAATGTAGTGTGTTGTCGTGATTTTTATTACTCTAAGGGATGGTAGCCTTGTCTTTATGGAAGGTAGTCTGTTGTCGAGATTTTTGTTACTCCAATGGATGGTAGCCTTGTCATTATGGAAGGTAGTCTATTGTCGATATTTTTGTTACTACAATGGATGATAGCCTTGTCATTATGGAAGGTAGTATGTTGTCGATATTTTTGTTAGTACAATGGATGTTAGCCTTGTCATTATGGAAGGTAGTTTGTTGTCGATATATTTGTTACTCCAATGGATGGTAGCCTAGTCATTATGGAAGGTAGTCTGTTGTCGAGATTTTTGTTACTCCATTAGATGGTAGCCTTGTCATTATGGAAGGTAGTCTATTGTCGAGATTTTTGTTACTCCAATGAATGGTAGCCTTGTTATTATTGAAGGTAGTCTATTGTCGAGATTTTTGTTACTACAATGGATGGTAGCCTTGTCATTATGGAAGGTAGTCTGTTATCGAGATTGTTGTTACTAAAATGGATTGTAGCCTTGTCGTTATGGAAGGTAGTCTGTTGTCGATATCTTTGTTACTCCAATGGATGGTAGCCTAGTCATTATGGAAGGTAGTATGTTGTCGAGATCTTTGTCACTCCATTAGATGGTAGCCTTGTCATTATGGAAGGGAGTGTGTTGTCGACATTTTTGTTATTCCAATGGATGGTAGCCTAGTCATTATGGAAGGTAGTCTGTTGTCGTGACTTTTGTTACTCCAATGGATGGTAGCCTTCTCATTATGGAAGGTAGTGTGTTGTCGATATTTTTGTTATTCCAATGGATGGTAGCCTAGTCATTATGGAAGGTAGTCTGTTGTCGTGATTTTTGTTACTCCAATGGATTGTAGCCTTGTAATTATGGAAGGTAGTCTATTGTCGAGATTTTTGTTACTACAATGGATTGTAGCCCTGTCGTTATGGAAGGTAGTTTGTTGTGGATATCTTTGTTACTCCAATGGATGGTATCCTAGTAATTATGGAAGGTAGTCTATTGTCGAGATTTTTGTTAGTCTAGCTGATGGTAGCCTTGTCATTATGGAAGGTAGTGTGTTATCGATATTTTTGTTATTCCAATGGATGGTAGCCTAGTCATTATGGAAGGTAGTCTGTTGTCGTGATTTTTGTTACTCCAATGGATTGTACCCTTGTCATTATGGAATGTAGTCTATTGTTGAGATTTTTGTTACTCCAATGGATGGTAGACTTGTCATTATAGAATGTAGTGTGTTGTCGTGATTTTTATTACTCTAAGGGATGGTAGCCTTGTCTTTATGGAAGGTAGTCTGTTGTCGAGATTTTTGTTACTCCAATGGATGGTAGCCTTGTCATTATGGAAGGTAGTCTATTGTCGATATTTTTGTTACTACAATGGATGATAGCCTTGTCATTATGGAAGGTAGTATGTTGTCGATATTTTTGTTAGTACAATGGATGTTAGCCTTGTCATTATGGAAGGTAGTTTGTTGTCGATATATTTGTTACTCCAATGGATGGTAGCCTAGTCATTATGGAAGGTAGTCTGTTGTCGAGATTTTTGTTACTCCATTAGATGGTAGCCTTGTCATTATGGAAGGTAGTCTATTGTCGAGATTTTTGTTACTCCAATGAATGGTAGCCTTGTTATTATTGAAGGTAGTCTATTGTCGAGATTTTTGTTACTACAATGGATGGGAGCCTTGTCATTATGGAAGGTAGTCTGTTATCGAGATTGTTGTTACTAAAATGGATTGTAGCCTTGTCGTTATGGAAGGTAGTCTGTTGTCGATATCTTTGTTACTCCAATGGATGGTAGCCTAGTCATTATGGAAGGTAGTATGTTGTCGAGATCTTTGTCACTCCATTAGATGGTAGCCTTGTCATTATGGAAGGGAGTGTGTTGTCGACATTTTTGTTATTCCAATGGATGGTAGCCTAGTCATTATGGAAGGTAGTCTGTTGTCGTGACTTTTGTTACTCCAATGGATGGTAGCCTTCTCATTATGGAAGGTAGTGTGTTGTCGATATTTTTGTTATTCCAATGGATGGTAGCCTAGTCATTATGGAAGGTAGTCTGTTGTCGTGATTTTTGTTACTCCAATGGATTGTAGCCTTGTAATTATGGAAGGTAGTCTATTGTCGAGATTTTTGTTACTACAATGGATTGTAGCCCTGTCGTTATGGAAGGTAGTTTGTTGTGGATATCTTTGTTACTCCAATGGATGGTATCCTAGTAATTATGGAAGGTAGTCTATTGTCGAGATTTTTGTTAGTCTAGCTGATGGTAGCCTTGTCATTATGGAAGGTAGTGTGTTGTCGATATTTTTGTTATTCCAATGGATGGTAGCCTAGTCATTATGGAAGGTAGTCTGTTGTCGTGATTTTTGTTACTCCAATGGATGGTAGCCTTGTCATTATGGAAGGTAGTGTGTTGTCGATATTTTTATTACTCTAAGGGATGGTAGCCTTGTTTTTATGGAAGGTAGTCTGTTGTCGAGATTTTTGTTACTCCAATGGATGGTAGCCTTGTCATTATGGAAGGTAGTCTGTTGTCGCGATTTTTGTTACTACAATGGATTGCAGCCTTGCCGTTATGGAAGGTAGTTTATTGTCGATATTTTTGTTACTCCAATGGATGGTAGCCTAGTCATTATGGAAGGTAGTCTGTTGTCGTGATTTTTGTTACTCAATGGATGGTAGCCTAGTCATTATGGAAGGTAGTCTGTTGTCGTGATTTGTGTTACTCCAATGGATTGTAGCCTTGTCATTATGGAAGGTAGTTTGTTGTCGATATCTTTGTTACTCCAATGGATGGTAGACTTGTCATTATAGAAGGTAGTATGTTGTCATGATTTTTATTACTCTAAGGGATGGTAGCCTTGTCTTTATGGAAGGTAGTCTGTTGTCGAGATTTTTGTTACTCCAATGGATGGTAGCCTTGTCATTATGGAAGGGAGTCTGTTGTCGCGATTTTTGTTACTACAATGGATTGCAGCCTTGTCGTTATGGAAGGTAGTTTATTGTCGATATTTTTGTTACTCCAATGGATGGTAGCCTAGTAATTATGGAAGGTAGTCTATTGTCAAGATTTTTGTTAGTCTAACTGATGGTAGCCTTGTCATTATGTAAGGTAGTGTGTTGTCGATATTTTTGTTATTCCAATGGATGGTAGCCTAGTCATTAAGGAAGGTAGTCTATTGTTGAGATTTTTGTTACTCCAATGGATGGTAGACTTGTCATTATAGAAGGTAGTGTGTTGTCGTGATTTTTATTACTCTAAGGGATTGTAGCCTTGTCTTTATGGAAGGTAGTCTGTTGTCGATATTTTTGTTACTCTAATGGATGGTAGCCTTGTCATTATGGAAGGTAGTCTATTGTAGAGATTTTTGTTAGTCCAATGGATGGTAGCCTTGTCATTATGGAAGGTAGTTTGTTGTCGATATATTTGTTACTCCAATGGATGGTAGCCTAGTCATTATGGAAGGTAGTCTGTTGTCGATATCTTTGTTACTCCAATGGATGGTAGCCTAGTCATTATGGAAGGTAGTATGTTGTCAAGATTTTTATTACTCCATTAGATGGTAGCCTTGTCATTATGGAAGGTAGTGTGTTTTCGATGTTTTTGTTATTCCAATGGATGGTGACCTAGTCATTATGGAAGGTAGTCTGTTGTCGTGATTTTTGTTACTCCAATGGATGGTAGCCTTGTCATTATGGAAGGTAGTCTATTGTCGAGATTTTTGTTACTACAATGGATTATAGCATTGTAATTATGGAAGGTAGTTTGTTGTCGATATCTTTGTTACTCCAATGGATGGTAGCCTAGTAATTATGGAAGGTAGTCTATTGTCGAGATTTTTGTTAGTCTAACTGATGGTACCCTTGTCATTATGGAAGGTAGTGTGTTGTCGATATTTTTGTTATTCTAATGGATGGTAGCCTAGTAATTATGGAAGGTAGTCTGTTGTCGTGATTTTTGTTACTCCAATGGATTGTACCCTTATCATTATGTAAGGTAGTCTATTGTTGAGATTTTTGTTACTCCAATGGATGGTAGACTTGTCATTATAGAAGGTAGTGTGTTGTCGTGATTTTTATTACTCTGAGGGATGATAGCCTTGTCTTTATGGAAGGTAGTCTGTTGTCGAGATTTTTGTTACTCCAATGGATGGTAGCCTTGTCATTATGGAAGGTAGACTATTGTCGATATACTTGTTACTACAATGGATGGTAGCCTTGTCATAATGGAAGGTAGTACGTTGTCGAGATTTTTGTTAGTCCAATGGATGGTAGCCTTGTCATTATGGATGGTAGTTTTTTGTCGATATATTTGTTACTCCAATGGATGGTAGCTTAGTCATTATGGAAGGTAGTCTATTGTCGAGATTTTTGTTAGTCTAACTGATGGTAGCCTTGTCATTATGGAAGGTAGTGTGTTGTCGATATTTTTGTTATTCCAATGGATGGTAGACTTGTCATTATAGAAGGTAGTCTATTGTCGTGAGTTTTGTTACTCCAATGGATGGTAGCCTTGTCATTATGGAAGTTAGTTTGTTGTCGAGATTTTTGTTACTACAATGGATTGTAGCCTTGTCGTTATGGAAGGTAGTCTGTTGTCGATATCTTTGTTACTCCAATGGATGGTAGCCTAGTCATTATGGAAGGTAGTATGTTGTCGAGATTTTTTTTACTCCATTAGATGGTAGCCTTGTCATTATGGAAGGTAGTGTGTTGTCGAGATTTTTGTTACTCCAATGGATGGTAGCCTTGTCATTATGGAAGGTAGTCTATTGTCGATATTTTTGTTACTACAATGGATGATAGCCTTGTCATTATGGAAGGTAGTATGTTGTCGATATTTTTGTTAGTACAATGGATGTTAGCCTTGTTATTATGGAAGGTAGTTTGTTGTCGATATATTTGTTACTCCAATGGATGGTAGCCTAGTCATTATGGAAGGTAATTCGTTGTCGAGATTTTTGTTACTCCATTATATGGTAGCCTTGTCATTATGGAAGGTAGTGTGTTATCGATATTTTTGTTATTCCAATGGATGGTAGACTTGTCATTATAGAAGGTAGTCTGTTGTCGTGATTTTTGTTACTCCAATGGATGGTAGCCTAGTAATTATGGAAGGTAGTCTATTGACGAGATTTTTGTTAGTCTAACTGATGGTAGCCTTGTCATTATGTAAGGTAGTGTGTTGTCTATATTTTTTTATTCCAATGGATGGTAGCCTAGTAATTATGGAAGGTAGTCTGTTGTCGTGATTTTTGTTACTCCAATGGATGGTAGCCTAGTCATTATAGAAGGTAGTCTGTTGTCGTGATTTTTGTAACTCCAATGGATTGTAGCCTTGTCGTTATGGAAGGTAGTTTGTTGTCGATATCTTTGTTACTCCAATGGATGGTAGACTTGTCATTATAGAAGGTAGTGTGTTATCATGATTTTTATTACTCTAAGGGATGGTAGCCTTGTCTTTATGGAAGGTAGTCTGTTGTCGAGATTTTTGTTACTCCAATGGATGGTAGCCTTGTCATTATGGAAGGTAGTCTGTTGTCGCGATTTTTGTTACTACAATGGATTGCAGCCTTGTCGTTATGGAAGGTAGTTTATTGTCGATATTTTTGTTACTCCAATGGATGGTAGCCTAGTCATTATGGAAGGTAGTCTGTTGTCGTGATTTTTGTTACTCCAATGGATGGTAGCCTAGTCATTAAGGAAGGTAGTCTGTTGTCGTGATTTGTGTTACTCCAATGGATTGTAGCCTTGTCGTTATGGAAGGTAGTTTGTTGTCGAGATTTTTGTTACTCCATTATATGGTAGCCTTGTCTTTATGGAAGGTAGTCTGTTGTTGAGATTTTTGTTACTCCAATGGATGGTAGCCTTGTCATTATGGAAGGTAGACTATTGTCGATATTTTTGTTACTACAATGGATGGTAGCCTTGTCATAATGGAAGGTAGTACGTTGTCGAGAATTTTGTTAGTCCAATGGATGGTAGCCTTGTCATTATGGAAGGTAGTTTTTTGTCGATATATTTGTTACTCCAATGGATGGTAGCCTAGTCATTATGGAAGGTAGTCTATTGTCGAGATTTTTGTTAGTCTAACTGATGGTAGCCTTGTCATTATGGAAGGTAGTGTGTTGTCGATATTTTTGTTATTCCAATGGATGGTAGACTTGTCATTATAGAAGGTAGTCTATTGTCGTGAGTTTTGTTACTCCAATGGATGGTAGCCTTGTCATTATGGAAGGTAGTCTGTTGTCGAGATTTTTGTTACTACAATGGATTGTAGCCTTGTCGTTATGGAAGGTAGTCTATTGTCGATATCTTTGTTACTCCAATGGATGGTAGCCTAGTCATTATGGAAGGTAGTATGTTGTCGAGATTTTTGTTACTCCATTAGATGGTAGCCTTGTCATTATGCAAGGTAGTGTGTTTTCGATGTTTTTGTTATTCCAATGGATGGTAGCCTAGTCATTATGGAAGGTAGTCTGTTGTCGTCATTTTTGTTACTCCAATGGATGGTAGCCTAGTCATTATGGAAGGTAGTCTGTTGTCGTGATTTGTGTTACTGCAATGGATTGTAGCCTTGTCGTTATGGAAGGTAGTTTGTTATCGATATCTTTGTTACTCCAATGGATGGTAGACTTGTCATTATAGAAGGTAGTGTGTTGTCATGATTTTTATTACTCTAAGGGATGGTAGCCTTGTCTTTATTGAAGGTAGTCTGTTGTCGAGATTTTTGTTACTCCAATGGATGGTAGCCTTGTCATTATGGAAGGGAGTCTGTTGTCGCGATTTTTGTTACTACAATGGATTGCAGCCTTGTCGTTATGGAAGGTAGTTTATTGTCGATATTTTTCTTACTCCAATGGATGGTAGACTTGTCATTATAGAAGGTAGTGTGTTGTCATGATTTTTATTACTCTAAGGGATGGTAGCCTTGTCTTTATTGAAGGTAGTCTGTTGTCGAGATTTTTGTTACTCCAATGGATGGTAGCCTTGTCATTATGGAAGGGAGTCTGTTGTCGCGATTTTTGTTACTACAATGGATTGCAGCCTTGTCGTTATGGAAGGTAGTTTATTGTCGATATTTTTGTTACTCCAATGGATGGTAGCCTAGTAATTATGGAAGGTAGTCTATTGTCTAGATTTTTGTTAGTCTAACTGATGGTAGCCTTGTCATTATGTAAGGTAGTGTGTTGTCGATATTTTTGTTATTCTAATGGTAGGTAGCCTAGTCATTATGGAAGGTAGTCTATTGTTGAGATTTTTGTTACTCCAATGGATGGTAGACTTGTCATTATAGAAGGTAGTGTGTTGTCGTGATTTTTATTACTCTAAGGGATTGTAGCCTTGTCTTTATGGAAGGTAGTCTGTTGTCGATATTTTTGTTACTCTAATGGATGGTAGCCTTGTCATTATGGAAGGTAGTCTATTGTAGAGATTTTTGTTAGTCCAATGGATGGTAGCCTTGTCATTATGGAAGGTAGTTTGTTGTCGATATATTTGTTACTCCAATGGATGGTAGCCTAGTCATTATGGAAGGTAGTCTGTTATCGATATCTTTGTTACTCCAATGGATGGTAGCCTTGTCATTATGGAAGGTAGTGTGTTTTCGATGTTTTTGTTATTCCAATGGATGGTAGCCTAGTCATTATGGAAGGTAGTCTGTTGTCGTGATTTTTGTTACTCCAATGGATGGTAGCCTTGTCATTATGGAAGGTAGTCTATTGTTGAGATTTTTGTTACTCCAATGGATGGTAGACTTGTCATTATAGAAGGTAGTGTGTTGTCGTGATTTTTATTACTCTGAGGGATGGTAGCCTTGTCTTTATGGAAGGTAGTCTGTTGTCGAGATTTTTGTTACTCCAATGGATGGTAGCCTTGTCATTATGGAAGGTAGACTATTGTCGATATTTTTGTTACTACAATGGATGGTAGCCTTGTCATAATGGAAGGTAGTATGTTGTCGAGATTTTTGTTAGTCCAATGGATGGTAGCCTTGTCATTATGGAAGGTAGTTTTTTGTCGATATATTTGTTACTCCAATGGCTGGTAGCCTAGTCATTATGGAAGGTAGTCTATTGTCGAGATTTTTGTTAGTCTAACTGATGGTAGCCTTGTCATTATGGAAGGTAGTGTGTTGTCGATATTTTTGTTATTCCAATGGATGGTAGACTTGTCATTATAGAAGGTAGGCTATTGTCGTGAGTTTTGTTACTCCAATGGATGGTAGCCTTGTCATTATGGAAGGTACTCTGTTGTCGAGATTTTTGTTACTCCAATGGATGGTAGCCTTGTCATTATGGAAGGGAGTCTGTTGTCGCGATTTTTGTTACTACAATGGATTGCAGCCTTGTCGTTATGGAAGGTAGTTTATTGTCGATATTTTTCTTACTCCAATGGATGGTAGCCTAGTCATTATGGAAGGTAGTCTGTTGTCGTGATTATTGTTACTCCAATGGATGGTAGCCTAGTCATTATGGAAGGTAGTCTGTTGTCGTGATTTGTGTTACTCCAATGGATTGTAGCCTTGTCGTTATGGAAGGTAGCTTGTTGTCGATATCTTTGTTACTCCAATGGATGGTAGACTTGTCATTATAGAAGGTAGTGTGTTGTCATGATTTTTATTACTCTAAGGGATGGTAGCCTTGTCTTTATTGAAGGTAGTCTGTTGTCGAGATTTTTGTTACTCCAATGGATGGTAGCCTTGTCATTATGGAAGGGAGTCTGTTATCGCGATTTTTGTTACTACAATGGATTGCAGCCATGTCGTTATGGAAGGTAGTTTATTGTCGATATTTTTGTTACTCCAATGGATGGTAGCCTAGTAATTATGGAAGGTAGACTATTGTCGAGATTTTTGTTAGTCTAACTGATGGTAGCCTTGTCATTATGTAAGGTAGTGTGTTGACGATATTTTTGTTAATTCAATGGATGGTAGCCTAGTCATTATGGAAGGTAGTCTATTGTTGAGATTTTTGTTACTCCAATGGATGGTAGACTTGTCATTATAGAAGGTAGTGTGTTGTCGTGATTTTTATTACTCTAAGGGATTGTAGCCTTGTCTTTATGGAAGGTAGTCTGTTGTCGATATTTTTGTTACTCTAATGGATGGTAGCCTTGTCATTATGGAAGGTAGTCTATTGTAGAGATTTTTGTTAGTCCAATGGATGGTAGCCTTGTCATTATGGAAGGTAGTTTGTTGTCGATATATTTGTTACTCCAATGGATGGTAGCCTAGTCATTATGGAAGGTAGTCTGTTATCGATATCTTTGTTACTCCAATGGATGGTAGCCTTGTCATTATGGAAGGTAGTGTGTTTTCGATGTTTTTGTTATTCCAATGGATGGTAGCCTAGTCATTATGGAAGGTAGTCTGTTGTCGTGATTTTTGTTACTCCAATGGATGGTAGCCTTGTCATTATGGAAGGTAGTCTATTGTTGAGATTTTTGTTACTCCAATGGATGGTAGACTTGTCATTATCCGTTCAATAATCAGAACCGTTCGCCCAGGAAGCCGCAGTTTGATGCCATTCCTATGATGTATACCGAACTGTTCCCTGCTCTCATCAGAAAGAATCTCATCACAACAAAGCCACCTCCTGTCGCACCGAACAGTGCTTCTCCGTGGTACAAGGCGGATCAATCCTGTGAATATCATCAAGGGTCGCCGGGGCACAGCCTTGAGAATTGCTTTGCTTTGAAGGCGGATGTGCAGAGATTAATTAAGCACGGCATCTTGTCTTTTAAGGATGTGAATCCAAACGTCAGAGATAACCCTTTGCCCCGACATGGGGCAGCTTCTGTGAATATGGTGGAAGGTTGTCCGGGGAAGTTCCGAGTTTTCCAAGTCGAGCACATCAGAGAATCATTGATCAGGTTACATCAGAGTTTGAGAAGACTTGCCTTTGTTAGGCACCAACATGATTATGACGTTTGTGAGTTTTGTTCAAGAGAAGAGGATTGTCCTATTGTGAAGGAGGACATTCAGAAGTTGCTAGATCAGAGAATTATCACTATTACCTATGACCGAAATCCTGAAGATGAAGTGAATGTTATCACCCCACAATTTAACTTGCCAGAATCAGTAGAGATTGCTTACAACAGCCAGACTGCGTCTGCTGATCCTTTGATTATTTACCCACCTGGCCCTGTGCCTTATAGCTCAGACCAAGCCGTGCCGTACAAGTATAACGCCACCATGATCGAGAATGGGGTAGAGATCCCCATACCAACTAGACCATCTTTCGTTAATATTGCCGATGTAAGTAGAGTGACAAGAAGTGGGCGTGTTTTCGCCGCAGTACCGTCGAGAAGACCAGAAGTTCAAGTAAGGAGGCCCATGCCGGCGGAGATTCCTGTAAGAAATGAACCAAGGGTTGAGATAGGTCGATCCAGTGAATCTATCCCTCACCCTGAAGAAGATGAAATCTTAAAGCTTATCAAAAGAAGCGAGTATAAGATTGTGGACCAGCTTCTGCAAACACCTTCCAAGATTTCCTTGCTTGCCTTATTGAGAGATTCTGGGGCACATAGAGAAGCCTTGATGAAAGTGTTGGACCAGGCGTTCGTAGACCATGATGTGACAGTTGATCAGTTTGACGGGATTGTGGGGAATATAACCTCGTGTAACAACTTGGGTTTCAGTGATGAAGAACTCCCGGAGGAGGGGAGAAACCATAATATGGCTCTGCACATTTCAGTAAGTTGTGGAAACGATACCTTATCAAGCGTGTTGGTGGATACGGGCTCGTCGTTGAATGTGATGCCCAAGACCACGTTGTCTCGACTTTCGTATCCAGGTGCTCCTATGAGGCCTAGCGGAGTAATTGTTAAAGCCTTTGATGGTTCCAGGAAGACAGTTATTGGTGAAGTGGATCTTCCCATAGTGATTGGTCCCCATACTTTTCAAATCACTTTCCAAGTGATGGACATCCGTGCTGCTTATAGTTGTTTATTGGGCCGTCCCTGGATCCATGATGCCGGGGCAGTCACCTCCACGCTCCATCAGAGATTAAAGTTTGTGAGACATGGGAAACTAGTGATGATTGGGGGAGAGCAGGCCATGGTGTTAAGTCCTTTATCATCATTTTCTTTTATTGATGCTGACGAGGACGTCGGGACCCAGTTTCAGGGCCTATCTGTTGCTAAGAATACAGTGAAGAAGCAAGGGGCATCCATCTCTTCTTTTGAGGATGCACGGCGAGTAGTGGAGAGTGGTTCGGCCGAAGGATGGGGCCAGGTGTTAACGTTACCCGAGAACAAGTCTGGGGAAGGTTTGGGTTTTCATCCAATAGCTGCAAGGGTCAAGAAAGAAGTGGTTGTTCGTCCAATTCAAGAGGTCTTTCGGAGTGCAGGGTTTGTGCATCCTGAGGTTGATGCTGTCATAGATGATGATTCCGAGGAGGATTTGCCCGCGTTTGTGACGCCTGGATTGGCTTGCCAAAACTGGATAGCTGTTGATATTCCTGTGGTTATGCATATTTCCGAGTAATGTTTTGTTTATTTTCCTTTTGAAAAATCGCTCTGCCCAAGGCGAAACGTATTTTGTGTCGGGCTATGAAAAATAACTCCTTTTGCTCTGCCCAAGGCAAAAGAGAAATGTCTGGGCTTCCTGTTTCAAGTATTTCCCCTTTAATGAATAAAAATGTTATTTTGTCCACTGCTGTTTTATTTTTCATTTTTTCGGGAAATAATAATGAAAATTGATTAAGAACATTTTGTTTTATTTGCACAAATCGATTTCTAAAATAAAGCATAATCATGTGTGCAGATTACTTCATGACTTAACCATCGAAAACAATGATCCTATGCCCTCTCCCAACTTTGAATTCCCTGTGTTCAGAGCCGAAGAAGGGGATGATGAAGAGGTTCCTGTTGAGATTTCCCGTTTGATTGAGCAGGATGAGAAGGTCATTCAACCATTTGAAGAACCTGTGGAGTTGGTCAATTTGGGTGATGAAGAGGTTAGAAAGGAAGTCAAGGTAGGAGCGTTGCTTATCCCGGAAGTTAAGGAGAAGATGTTGGAGCTTCTCAGAGAGTATGTTGACATATTTGCTTGGTCCTACCAAGATATGCCAGGGTTGGACAACGACATCGTGGAGCATCGTTTACCGTTGAGACCTGAGTGTCCACCGATCAAGCAGAAGTTGAGAAGGACTCGTCCTGACATGGCCGACAAGATTAAAGAAGAAGTTCAGAAGCAGATCAACGCAGGTTTTCTTGTGACGTCGGTCTATCCTCAGTGGTTAGCCAACATCGTTCCCGTTGCTAAGAAGGATGGTAAGGTTCGGATGTGTGTAGATCTGAATAGAGCTAGTCCGAAGGATGACTTCCCATTACCTCATATTGACGTATTGGTCGACAGTACCGCCAAGTTCAAAGTCTTTTCTTTCATGGATGGTTTCTCCGGTTACAATCAAATCAAGATGGCGCCGGAAGATATGGAAAAGACCGCTTTCATTACACCGTGGGGAACTTTCTGTTATCGAGTTATGCCGTTTGGTTTGAGGAATGCTGGTGCAACGTACCAAAGAGCCATGACTGCTTTGTTCCATGACATGATGCATAAGGAGATCGAAGTGTATGTGGATGACATGATTGCCAAATCACAAACTGAAGAAGATCACTTGGAGCATTTGTTAAAGTTATTCCAGCGTTTGAGAAAGTACAAACTCCGTCTGAATCCCAACAAGTGCACTTTTGGTGTTCGTTCTGGAAGGCTTCTGGGTTTCATTGTCAGTCAAAAAGGCATTGAAGTAGATCCGGATAAAGTCAAAGCTATTCGGGAAATGCCCGCACCCAAGACGGAAAAACAAGTAAGAGGATTCCTTGGGAGACTGAACTACATTTCTAGGTTCATATCTCACATGACTGCTACTTGTGGGCCGATTTTCAAACTTCTCCGCAAGAACCAAGGATGTGTGTGGACAGAGGATTGTCAGAAAGATTTCGATGGTATCAAAGAATATTTGCTCGAACCTCCCATTTTGATTCCTCCGGTGGAAGGAAGACCATTGATTATGTACTTGACCATATTAGAGGATTCCATGGGATGTGTGCTTGGTCAGCAAGACGAGACTGGAAGGAAGGAACATGCTGTATATTATCTGAGTAAGAAATTCACAGACTGTGAGTCTCGATACTCATTGCTGGAGAAAACTTGTTGTGCTTTAGCTTGGGCTGCTCGCCGTCTGCGCCAGTATATGATTAATCACACTACTTGGTTGATCTCCAAAATGGACCCAATCAAGTATATCTTTGAGAAGCCCGCCTTATCTGGAAGGATAGCCCGTTGGCAGATGTTGTTATCTGAATATGACATTGAATATCACACTCAGAAAGCAATCAAAGGGAGTATTTTGGCCGATCATTTGGCTCACCAACCAATTGAAGACTATCAATCCATCAAGTTTGACTTCCCCGATGAAGATGTTATGTACTTGAAAGCTAAAGACTGTGAAGAGCCGTTACCTGAAGAAGGACCTCATCCTGAATCCCGGTGGGGTTTGATATTTGACGGAGTTGTGAATTCCTATGGAAATGGAATTGGGGCAATCATCGTTACTCCCCGAGGTACTCATATCCCGTTCACGGCAAGACTGAAGTTTGACTGTACGAATAACATGGCGGAATATGAAGCGTGTATTATGGGCCTCGAAGAAGCGGTGGATCTAAGGATTAAGATTCTGGATATTTATGGAGATTCGGCATTGGTGATTAATCAAATCAAAGGAGAATGGGAGACTCGTCATCCTGGTTTGATCCCTTACAGAGACTATGCTAGAAGGTTGTTAACCTTCTTCAACAAAGTGGAATTACATCACATCCCTAGAGATGAGAATCAAATGGCTGATGCTTTGGCTACCTTGTCTTCAATGTTTCAAGTGAATGATTGGAATGATGTGCCTACGATCCGGGTTATACGCCTCGACAGACCTGCTCATGTGTTCTCAGTGGAAGAGGTCACCGACGACAAACCTTGGTTCTATGACATCAAACGTGTTCTTCAAACTCAAGAGTACCCGCCTGGGGCATCCAATAAGGACAAGAAGACGTTGAGAAGATTAGCAAGCAGTTTCTTTCTGAATGAAGAAGTGTTGTATAAGAGGAATTACGACATGGTCTTGCTCAGATGTGTAGACAGACGTGAAGCAGACACGCTGATGCAAGAAGTGCACGAAGGATCCTTTGGCACTCATGCCAATGGACATGCAATGGCTAGAAAGATGTTGAGAGCTGGTTACTACTGGATGACAATGGAATCTGATTGCTGCAAGTATGTGAAGAAGTGTCATAAATGCCAGATTTATGCGGACAAGATGCACGTGCCTCCGACCCTCCTCAATGTTATATCTTCACCTTGGCCTTTCTCTATGTGGGGCATTGATATGATTGGGATGATTGAACCCAAAGCTTCGAATGGTCATCGCTTCATCTTGGTAGCGATCGATTATTTTACTAAATGGGTGGAGGCAGCATCATATGCTAATGTAACCAGACAGGTGGTAGTCAGATTTATCAAGAATCAGATCATTTGTCGGTATGGTATCCCGAGTAAGATCATCACTGATAATGGGTCGAATTTGAATAACAAGATGATGAAGGAGCTTTGTGAGGAGTTCAAGATCGAACATCATAATTCCTCTCCTTACAGGCCGAAGATGAATGGGGCTGTTGAAGCTGCTAACAAGAACATCAAGAAGATTGTCCAGAAGATGGTGGTAACTTATAAGGACTGGCATGAAATGCTTCCGTTTGCTTTACACGGGTATCGTACTTCAGTTCGAACTTCAACAGGCGTGACCCCTTTCTCCCTAGTTTATGGTATGGAAGCAGTACTCCCCGTGGAGGTTGAGATTCCGTCTCTGAGAGTGTTGATGGAAGCCAAGCTTTCTGAGGCCGAATGGTGTCAAAGTAGATACAATCAGTTGAATTTAATCGAAGAAAAGAGATTGACAGCTTTGTGTCACGGTCAGTTGTATCAGCAGAGAATGAAGAGGGCTTTTGATAAGAAGGTTCGACCGCGCGAGTTCAGAGAAGGTGACCTTGTGCTCAAGAAAATATTATCTTTCCAACCTGATTCTAGGGGCAAATGGGCCCCTAACTATGAAGGACCGTATGTTGTTAAGAAAGTTTTCTCTGGAGGTGCCATGATTCTCGCCAATATGGATGGCGAAGACCTCCCGCGTCCCTTGAACGCCGATGCAGTCAAGAAGTATTTCGCTTAAACAAATTTCTGGTCAAATCAGTTTCAGCATCTGAACACATTCTGGAATTCAAAGTTGTTAGGGAGAATAGCGATCACTGTTTTTGTGTGACCTTTTATTTCATGTACCATTTCCCCAAAGCTTTGTAAACCGTTGGAGTCGCATTGTTAGCGAACAACCTCTCATTAATAAAGATTGAGCACTTATCTTTTGTGGGCAAAATTTTAATTTTATGGAAAATACTTGAAACAAATTTACTTAAATGTCCTTATTTTTTTTTAAAAAAAAATGTGTCGTGAATAACGAAAGGAATATTAACAGTTCGTTCCAAGGATGGTAAAGCCATGAAATGCAAAACAGTACGGCAGTTTATCCTTGCATCAGGAGTGTGTGTCGTTTCAAAATCATCATGAGGTGTTAGTTGTGTTAAAATTGTGTTTTTTTTCGGGGTACTAAGTTTAGTGACTCCCCAGCTGTTCCAGTTGAGCTTCGTTTTGGCTATCTCGATCTAGGCGATTTCTGAAATGTGGTGCATTTTGTCTCATACCTTGATCTGTTAATGGTAGAAGTTTGGATTTGGATGTTCTTCTCCTCAGAAGACTTGGACCTTATAGCGTGATACCCTCCGACGTTGCTGTGTGTTTCCAGTTCCGTTTATCGTCCGTCTTTTCAAGATTGGCCGAGTATCTATTTCGCTGTGACATCTCATTATCTCCAAGATATTTCATCTGTCTGTTTTGTCAGCATAACATTCACTTATTCATCTACACTCATATCAGCATGCATATCCACATTTGCCGTTGATTTTTGAGTCTTGCTTTGTTTGTTCGAACAACGTACATATGTTCTTTCCAGGTAGAAAGTTAGCTTAGGCAGAAAACGTGCCTCCTTTCTAATTCCCCAACTGAGCTAATCCTCGTGGATGATTTTTGATTTAGCTTACCTTGTCCATTTCTGGATAGGATAAATTCCCCAATCGAGTTACTTTCTCATTGGGTGGAGTCTTGTTTGACTGTTTTCTCTCTGGTTTATTCCTAGATGAAGTTGTTGCCTCTTACATAGGCTATCTCATTGATTTTCCCTAGTGAAATTGCGACCTAGACGGTTGGTGCTTTTATTTTGCATGTTAAAATATATGATCTCCTCGGGAAGGATTTGATTCAGGGTTCTCTTTGATGAAGATTTTATTCTCTGCTAATATCATCGCAGTTTCCTTCCGAATTATTTTGAAAACGACAAGCGGTAGCTCTTCATGAGCGACTTGTACGTTTACTTGTTGAAAGCGCCGAGCAGCAGTTCTTCATGAGCTACTAGGGCGTCATTTATTCTTTTCGAAAGCGCCGAGCAGCAGTTCTTCATGAGCTACTAGTGCGTCATTTATTCTTTTCGAAAGCGCCGAGCAGCAGTTCTTCATGAGCTACTAGTGCGTCATTTATTCTTTTCGAAAGCGCCGAGCAGCAGTTCTTCATGAGCTACTAGTGCGTCATTTATTTTTCTGAAAGCGCCGAGCAGCAGTTCTTCATGAGCTACTAGTGCGTTATTTATTTTCTGAAGTGCCGAGCAGCAGTTCTTCATGAGCTACTAGTGCGTTATTTATTTTCTGAAGCGCCGAGCAGCAGTTCTTCATGAGCTACTAATGCGTCATTTTACTTCTTTTCGAAAGCACCGAGCAGCAGTTCTTCATGAGCTACTAGTGCGTCATTTTATCTTTTCGAAAGCGCCGAGCAGCAGTTCTTCATGAGCTACTAGTGCGTCATTTTTTATTTTTTCTGAAAGCGACAAGCAGCAAACTCTTCATGAGTTACCAGTACGTTATTACTTTTCTGGACGACAGCAAGCGGCAGCTTCTTTATTTGAGCAGCTTGTATGTTATTGGTATTTTCTTTGGACGACAGCAAGTGGTAGCCTCTTTATTTGAGCAGCTTGTTTGTTATCGGTATTTTCGTCGGACGACAACAAGCGGCAGCTTCTTTATTTGAGCAGCTTGTTTGTTATCGGTATTTTTGTCGGACGACAACAAGCGGCAGCTTCTTTATTTGAGCAGCTTGTATGTTATTGGTATTTTCTGTGGACGACAACAACTGGCAATTTTCTTTATTTGAACAACCTTCGTATCTACAGTCTCATTACCTCAGCATTAATGAGTATACCTCTGGGAAGCTAGCAGAGAAGTCTGTTACGAATCTATACCTCCAGAAGTCGGTAATCAGTTATCCGCAATTTGATACTCTCTGTCTACCATCGACCTTGAGTTGCGAACTCACTGTTTTGGATCAAATCTGTTATGGCCTATGCAAGATGCTCTCTTCGTTAGGGTTAGAGGTCGTATTCCCTCAGGTAGCCTTGTCATTATGGAAGGTAGTATGTTGTCGATATCTTTGTTACTCCAATGGATGGTAGCCTTGTCATTATGGAAGGTAGTCTGTTGCCGAGATTTTTGTTACTCTAAGGGATGGTAGCCTTGTCATTATGAAAGGTAGTTTGTTGTCGTGATTTTTGTTACTCTAAGGGATGGTAGCCTTGTCATTATGGAAGGTAGTATGTTGTCGATTTCTTTGTTACTCCAATGGATGGTAGCCTTGTCACTATGGAAGGTAGTCTGTTGCCGAGATTTTTGTTACTCTAAGGGATGGTAGCCTTGTCATTATGAAAGGTAGTTTGTTGTCGTGATTTTTGTTACTCTAAGGGATGGTAGCCTTGTCATTATGGAAGGTAGTATGTTGTCGATATCTTTGTTACTCCAATGGATTGTAGCCTTGTCATTATGGAAGGTAGTCTGTTGTCGAGATTTTTGTTACTCTAAGGGATGGTAGCCTTGTCATTATGGAATGTAGTCCGTTGTCGAGATTTTTTATAATTCCAATGGATTGTAGCGTGGTTATTATAGAAGGTAGTTTGTGTACGAGATTTTTGTTACTCCAATAGATGGTAGCCTAGTCTTTATGGAAGGTAGTTTGTGTACGTGATTTTTGTTACTCCAATGGATGGTAGCCTTGTCATTATGGAAGGTAGTTTGTGTACGAGATTTTTGTTACTCAAATAGATGGTAGCCTAGTCTTTATGGAAGGTAGTTTGTGTACGCGATTTTGGTTACTCCAATGATGGTACCCTTGTCATTATGGAAGGTAGTCTATTGCCGAGATTTTTTTTGTTACTCCATTGCATGGTAGCCTTGTCATTATGGAAGGTAGTATGTTGTCGACATTTTTTTTATTCCAATGGATGGTAGCCTTGTCATTATGGAAGGTAGTCTGTTGTCGTGATTTTTGTTACTCTATTGGACGGTAGCCTTGTCATTATGGAAGGTAGTATGTTGTCGATATCTTTGTTAATCTAATGGATGGTAGCCTTCTCATTATGGAAGGTAGTCTGTTGTCGAGAAATTTGTTACTCTAAGGGATGGTAGCCTTGTCATTATGGAACATAGTCTGTTGTCGAGATTTTTGTTATTCCAATGGATGGTAGCATTGTCATTATAGAAGGTAGTATATTATCGAGATTTTTGTCACTACAATGGATGGTAGCCTTGTCATTATGGAAGATAGTCTGTTGTCGAGATTTTTGTTACTACAATGGATTGTAGCCTTGTCGTTATGGAAAATAGTCTATTGTCGATATCTTTGTTACTTCAATGATTGGTAGCCTTGTCATTATGGAATGTAGTTTGGGTACGAGATTTTAGTTACTCCAATGGATGGTAGCCTTGTCATTATGGAAGGTAGTCTATTGTCGAGATTTTTTATACTCCAATGGATTGTAGCCTTGTAATTATGGAAGGTAGTCTCTTGTGGATATTTTGGTTACTCCAATGATAGTACCCTTGTCATTATGGAAGGTAGTATATTTCCTAGATTTGTGTTACTCCATTGCATGGTAGCCTTGTCATTATGGAAGGTAGTGTGTTGTCGACATTTTTGTTATTCCAATGGATGGTAGCCTTGTCATTATGGAACGTAGTCTGTTGTCGATATTTTTGTTATTCCAATGGATGGTAGCATTGTCATTATGGAAGGTAGTATATTATCGAGATTTTTGTCACTACAATTGATGGTAGCCTTGTCATTATGGAAGATAGTATGTTCTCGATATTTTTGTTACTACAATGGATTGTAGCCTTGTCGTTATGGAAGATAGTCTGTTGTCGATATCTTTGTTACTCTAATAGATGGTAGCGTAGTCATTATGGAAGGTAGTTTGTGTACGAGATTTTAGTTACTCTAATGGATGGTAGCCTTGTCATTAGGGAAGGTAGTCTGTTATCGAGATTTTTTATACTCCAATGGATTGTAGCCTTGACATTATGGAAGGTATTCTCTTGTGGATATTTTGGTTACTCCAATGATGGTACCCTTGTCATTATGGAAGGTAGTCTGTTGTCGAGATTTTTGTTACTATAATGGATTGTAGCCTTGTCGTTATGGAAGATAGTATGTTGTCCATATCTTTGTTACTCCAATAAATGGTACATTAGTCAATCTGGAAGGTAGTTTGTGTACGAGATTTTAGTTACTCCAATGGATGGTAGCCTTGTCATAATGGAAGGTAGTCTATTGTCGAGATTGTTTATACTCCAATGGATTGTAGCCTTGTCATTATGGAAGGTAGTCTGTTGTCGTGATTTTTGTTACTCCAATGGATGGTAGCCTTGTCATTATGGAAGGTGGTATGTTATCGATATCTTTGTTACTCCAATGGATGGTAGCCTTGTCATTATGGAAGGTGGTATGTTATCGATATCTTTGTTACTCCAATGGATTGTCGCCTTGTCATTATGGAAGGTAGTTTGTTGTCGAGATTTTTATTACTCTAAGGGATGGTATCCTTGTCATTATGGAAGGTAGTCTATTGCCGAGATTTTTGTTACTCCATTGCATGGTAGCCTTGTCATTATGGAAGGTAGTGTGTTGTCGACATTTTTTTTATTCCAATGGATGGTATCCTTGTCATTATGGAAGGTAGTCTGTTGTCGTGATTTTTGTTACTCCAATGGATGGTAGCCTTGTCATTATGGAAGGTAGTATGTTGTCGATATCTTTGTTAATCTAATGGATTGTAGCCTTCTCATTATGGAAGGTAGTCTGTTGTCGAGATATTTATTACTCTAAGGGATGGTAGCCTTGTCATTATGGAACATAGTCTGTTATCGAGATTTTTGTTATTCAAATGGATGGTAGCATTTTCATTATAAAAGATAGTATATTATCGAGATTTTTGTCACTACAATAGATTGTAGCCTTGTCGTTATGGAAGATAGTCTGTTGTCGAGATTTTTGTTACTACAATGGATTGTAGCCTTGTCGTTATGTAAAATAGTCTATTGTCGATATCTTTGTTACTCCAATGGATGGTAGCCTTGTCATTATGGAATGTAGTTTGTGTACAAGATTTTAGTTACTCCAATGGATGGTAGCCTTGTCATTATGGAAGGTAGTCTGTTGTCGAGATTTTTTATACTCCAATGGGTTGTAGCCTTGTCATTATGGATTGTAGGCTATTGTCGAGATTTTTTTTACTCTAAGGGATGGTAGCCTTGTCATTATAGAAGGTAATATATTGTCGAGATTTTTGTCACTACAATGGATGGCAGCCTTGTCATTATGGAAGGTAGTCTGTTGTCAAGATTTTTGTTACTACAGTGGATTGTAGCCTTGTCGTTGTGGAAGGTAGTTTGTTGTTGATATCTTTGTTACTCCAATGGATGGTAGCTGTTGTACCCCAAATTTTGACCTAAGATACCGTCTCCCATCTGCATTATTCGCATTGCAAGAGTTTTGACCTATTTTTATCAAATTTTCAAAGCAGTTAAAAATTCATAACTTTTTCGAGTCGGGAGCTGTTTATTTGTTGAACGCTAAATTCATTAACTGATCAAGACTTAAACAACGTTCATTGATTATTTATTATCTTAAATTCAAATAATTGGAATTTATTTTCGATTATTATGTAATTTAAAGATTTATAAATAATAAAATAAATATTTGAAAAAAGGTTTATTAATTGATCAAATAATGTTTATTAATTATTCATTATCCTAAATTTAAATAATGGGAACCTGTTTGCCGTTATTATATAATTTGAAGGTTTATGAATAATGAAATAAACATTTGAAAATGAGTATATTAATTGATCAAGCAATGTTTATTTGATTATTTATTGTTCTAAATTTAAATAGCTGAAATTCTATTTTTTCAAGTTATTATAATTTAGAACAATTAAAAATAATAATAAAGTAAATGATTGAAGTTATTAATTGATCAATGATATTTATTTATTTGTTTATCACTCTGAATTTAAATGATTAGATTTGATTTTTTAGTCATTATATAATTTAAAGAATTATAAACAATAAATAAATAATTGGAAAGAAAAAGAATTAATTGAGAAATAATAGAATTTTTATTCACTTTATTCTATTTATTAGAATTGTCATTTAAATATTTGTGTTATTACAAAATATTTATAAAGGCAATTACACAAATGCTTAAAGTAAAATAAAAAGCTATTTTTTAAATTCTAATTCTAAATCTTCCATCCAATGCTCTTGTTTGCTCATTTAATTTTACCTGCGAAAACGATTAAAAGAAAAGTCAGAATTGAATAAATAATTAAAATGCAGAAAATAAATTTAATGTTCATCATTAAAAGCAAACGGCCGGAATCAGTTTGCCCTTTTTGCAAATCGCGGGATTTCTCCCGGTTCACAAAAAGGGAGGAATTTTTTATGAATGCATAATTAAAAAATAACACATTCCAAAATCAATTGCATTTTTATCAAAAAAAGCCCACTGCATATTTCAAATATGCATAAATTCAATTTTGGTCAAAGCTGCATAAACCATAAAAAAACAGCATATGCAAGTTCACATAACAACAAGAAACGTTAACTGCATCCTTATAGGAGAATAACATAGGCTCCCATGCAAGACAAAAGAAGAGATATGCAATTTTAAAACAAGGAATGCAAGCAATATATGTTTCCTTTTTTCATCACATTCCAGCCTGTTTGGTTTTTCAGAACAGCAGTACAGGATATCATTTATGTATCATTTCTGTACTTGAGGTAGAGAGAAGAAGAGGCTTAGTTTTGCAGGTTTTGATTTAAGCATGAAATAGGAATAAAGTCAAACATATGAAGCAGCATATATGCAGAACATCAGGAAAATATATTAAATATATTCAGACCTGAGCCATGAGCAAAGATACCAACGGTCATATGAGAAGGGAACTCCTTCAAAAAGGATAAGTCTTAGCCTGCATAAAGGATATATACAAGACTACCAAGAAAGATATACCATAGTCCATTTTTTGCAAAACATAACCTGCTACTGCTATATACCATATCATTGCAAAACTTTTCACAAACCATTCCCAAACAGAATCACTACAAAACTATCAAAAAACATAGTCCACTGCTATCATCAAAACCATAGCATATTTCTACATAACCATCACTACAAAACTATCAAAAAACATAGTCCACTGCTATCATCAAAACCATAGCATATTTCCACATAACCATCACTACAAAACTATCAAAAAAACATAGCATACTGCCATCAAAACCATAGCACATCTCTACACAACCATATCATGGCAAAAACCATTCAAACCATTTCCAAACATAACCTGCATACTGCTGAACCTGTTATCTGCTAAGCAATAGACTAGAAACCAAGTGATATCCACAAAACCACAAAATTGTGCAACACCAGAAATTTTCAAAAAAGGAACACGACATTGACGTCAACATAACGAAGTTGCAGCTGGACAATAAGAAAGCCTACTGTTTTTAGAAGGAACATACCTGGTTTGTAGTTTCTTTTCATGTCAGTTAAAATATACCATTTATCTCTATTTATCATTGTTTTGCATTCGGTAAATATAATCCCTAAAAAAAATCAAATTAGTAGCCGCGTTAATAACAACCATGGAATATCCAGAGTAGGAATTGAAGTGAAAAATAAATTGAAAACGTTTACCTCTTCATTCTTAACCTGCTACCATCCGCCCTTTTCGTCAACCACAAACTTTTTCAAACATCTTGCTACCTCCACGGTGCAATTTCTGAACCACCCTCGCATGCTCTTCCATTTGTCCGCTCAACGACATCCCCTCCTTTTACTTCCAACCACGGCAACATATCGAATCCTTATTCTAACACCAACACAATCATAAACACACTGTTAATATAAAGTCAATTTGAACAATATAGAATTCTCAGTTTTTTTAATTACCCGTTCGGACTTCGCGGTTCATCGCTTTATCTCCATCATTTTTCACCTCCTTCTGCTTTACGACCCCAATCCTTCTACTCCCGGAGCTGAATCGCATCACCCAACTCTGATCCAACGATTTCCTTTCATTTTCGCTTCTAGTTCACTTAATTCACTCTAGAACCTGTAAAATGCCTAAGGAGAGAAAAGACAGGTCCGTGTCACAGGATAGTAGTAGAACATCACCTTATCCAAGCAGCTCAAGTCGTGTCAGAAGATCTACATCTAAAACTCCTTTAGAGTCTGAAGAAAATATAAAAGAATGGGAAGAAGCTAGGTGTCCAGTCTGCATACCTTCACAATGCAGTCCTTCTCATATGTTCATCCCATGAGAAGGGGTGCCGCCCATACATGTGCAACACTAGCTATCGCCATTCAAACTATCTGGATCAGTTCTGCAAGTCATTTGCAGAGCCCTCGCTACCAACCATTCCTCTGGTAGAAAGTGAAATTTCAAACTCTAACTCATCTCATCATCAACCATAAAATGCATCTATCAAAACAATAACCGAAACGCACATGCGAAGAACCAATAGAGACATAATCGCGGCAATATCGAAGAGGAAAAGAAATCGAAAGCTTACCGTTGAAACCTCACCGTAACCCTTTCTGCCTCCACGACAACTCATCAACCGAGCCATTCTCCAATCGCTTTCTCTCTCGAACCGCTCTTCCATTTCCTCAACCGCCATCTCCATTATCATCGTTGCGACCCATTTTTCTTGTTTCCTCGTAAGAATCGCTGAGAGTTGGCATTTGTTATCGGTTTGGACGGTTTAATTTGTGAACCAAAGAGAGAAAGAGACGCGATCTACCAGCGGCGGCCATGGCACCAGCGTTCCAAGGGTTTCTTTTCGTTACAGCATTGGTGTTTCTCTCTTGGGTCTGGGTCTTCCAACGACCCGGCCCATTTCCCTCACCCAGCTCATTGTCTTTTTTAACTTAAGCCCATCTTTTATTTGCCTTTTAGTTAAATTCTAGTCATGTTCTTAACTTAATTAATCTAAACTAATTAGTTTCTTAGAAATAACATATAGTCTTAATTAAACATTTTTTTTAATATTTTACCCAAATCTTATTAGTTTAAGTTTTAATTTAGTAAATCAAAATAAGAGATGTAACTTAAAACATTTTTTAATCATTGACTAATTTTATTAATTTAAACTCTTAGGATTTAATTTAGTAATCTTAGTATTTTTTTTAAATTAGACTTAAGTTAGTAGCATTAAGTTTTAATTTAATTTAAAGAATTCTTAAAAGTAATACTTTTTATTTATATTAAAAAAAAGGACATAAAAAATAGATACATATAAAACCTAAAAAACATTTCTATTAATTCTCGTTACTTTTTATCTATGTTAAAATGCGTAACCAATTAAAACATTTTTCTCTTCATATATTAAACAAAAATCTAAAAAATGCATGTTCACACACTCAGTCTTTTATTTAATTTGTTGTATATCATTTATCTCATAATTTTCTGTTTAAATATCTCGCATTTACTTGATTATTCTGTTTGCGTCAACCCAAAGGGAATTGTCTAATTTTTGTTGACTTCATGTCCTCAAAAACGATCGAGCGAATACTCTCATTCATTAAAAACTTAGGTTAATTTTCCTCAAATATTCACCTTTCTTCAAAATTTCAACCTTTTCAAGACTTATACCTTTTAAGCCAAAACTTCGACATTAGGTCGTCGTATTTTCAAAAACCCGTCCGTATCCCTCTTTCGGCCAAAACGATTTATTTTCAATAAAGCGATCAATTTTAAATAAAACAGATATTTCAAAAGGTTCCTATAGAGTACTATAGATGCATTGGGTGCTAATACCTTCCCATTGTATAACCAACCCCCGAACTCTCGATCTCTTTTCAAAAACGCTTTGTATTTGTATTTTTATTTACATTGCATATTTAGGGTTTTATTTCGCTCTTTTCCCTTTTCCTTTGGAAACAATAAAGCGCGGTGGCGACTCTTGCTTTTGTGAGACGAATTAATCAATAATTCGATCTCCGATTTACCCCGCTACATTTTTTATCGCTATAGTAGCCTAGTCATTATGGAAGGTAGTATGTGTACGAGATTTTAGTTACTCCACTGCATGGTAGCCTTGTCATTATGGAAGGTAGTCTGTTGTCGAGATTTTTTATACTCCAAAGGATTGTAGCCTTGTCATTATAGAAGCTAGTATATTGTTGAGATTTTTGTCACTATAATGGATGGTATCCTTGTCATTATGGAAGGTAGTCTGTTGTCGAGATTTTTGTTACTACAATGGATTGTAGCCTTGTCGTTATGGAAGTTAGTTTGTTGTCGATATCTTTGTTACTCCAATAGATGGTAGCCTAGTCATTATGGAAGTTAAATTGTGTACGACATTTTAGTTACTCCAATGGATGGTAGGCTTTTCATTATGGAAGGTAGTCTATTGTCGAGATTTTTGTTACTCCATTTCATGGTAGCCTTGTCATTATGGAAGGTAGTCTGTTGTCGTGATTTTTGTTACTCCAATGGATGGTAGCCTTGTCAATATGGAAGGTAGTTTGTTGTCGAGATTTTTTATACTCCAATGGATTGTAGCCTTGTAATTATGGAAGGTAGTCTCCTGTGGATATTTTGGTTACTCCAATGATGGTACCGTTGTCATTATGGAAGGTAGTCAATTGCAGAGATTTTTGTTACTCCATTTCATGGTAGCCTTGTCATTATGGAAGGTAGTGTGTTATCGACATTTTTGTTATTCCAATGGATGTTATCCTTGTCATTATGGAAGGTAGTCTATTGTCTAGATTTTTTTACTCTAAGCGATGGTAGCCTTGTCATTATAGAAGGTAATATATTGTCGAGATTTTTGTCACTACAATGGATGGTAGCCTTGTCATTATGGAAGGTAGTCTATTGTCAAGATTTTTGTTACTACAATGGATTGTAGCCTTGTCGTTGTGGAAGGTAGTTTGTTGTTGTTATCTTTGTTACCCCAACGGATGGTAGCCTAGTCATTATGGAAGGTAGTTTGTGTACGAGATTTTAGTTACTCCATTGCATGGTAGCCTTGTCATTATGGAAGGTAGTCTGTTGTCGAGATTTTTTATACTCCAATGGATTGTAGCCTTGTCATTATAGAAGCTAGTATATTGTTGAGATTTTTGTCACTATAATGGATGGTAGCCTTGTCATTATGGAAGATAGTGTGTTGTCGACATTTTTGTTATTCCAATGGATGGTAGCCTTGTCATTATGGAAGGTAGTCTGTTGTCGAGATTTTTTTTACTCTAAGGGATGGTATCCTTGTCATTATAGAAGGTAATATATTGTCGATATTTTTGTCAATATAATGGATGGTATCCTTGTCATTATGAAAGGTAGTCTGTTGTCGTGATTTTTGTTACTCCAATTGATGGTAGCCTTATCATTATGGAAGGTAATATGTTGTTGATATCTTTGTTACTCTAATGGATAGTAGCCTTCTCATTATGGAAGGTAGTCTGTTGTCGAGATTTTTGTTACACTGAGGGATGGTAGCCTTTCATTATGGATTATAGTCTGTTGTCGAGATTTTTGTTACTCCAACGGATGGTAACCTTGTCATTATAGAGGGTAATATATTGTCGAGATTTTTGTACTGCAATGGATGGTAGCCTTGTCATTATAAAAGGTAGTCTGTTGTCGAGATTTTTGTAACTACAATGGAGTATAGCCTTGTTGTTGTGGAAGGTAGTTTATTGTCGATATCTTTGTTACTCCAATGGATGGTAGCCTAGTCATTATGGAAGGTAGTTTGTGTACGAGATTTTAGTTACTCCACTACATGGTAGCCTTGACATTATGGAAGGTAGTGTGTTTTCGATATTTTTTTTATTCCAATGGATGGTAGCCTTGTCATTATGGAAGGTAGTATGTTGTCGATATCTTTGTTACTCTAATGGATGGTAGCCTTGTCATTATGGAAGCTAGTCTTTTGTCGAGATTTTTCTTACTTCAATGGATTGTAGCCTTGTCATTATGGAAGGTAATCTATTGTCGAGATTTTTGTTACTCTATAGGATGGTAGCCTTGTCATTATGGAATGTAGTCTGTTGTCGAGATTTTTTTAATTCCAATGTATGGTAGCGTTGTCATTATAGAAGATAGTATATTATCGAGATTTTTGTCACTACAATGGATCATAGCCCTATCATTATGGAAGGTAGTCTGTTGTCGAGATTTTCGTTACTACAATGGATTGTAGCCTTGTCGTTATGGAAGGTAGTTTGTTGTCGATATCTTTGTTACTCCAATAGATGGTAGCCTAATCATTATGGAAGTTAATTTGTGTACGAGATTTTAGTTACTCCAATGGATGGTAGCCTTGTCATTATGGAAGGTTGTCTGTTGTCGAGATTCTTTATACTCCAATGGATCGTAGCCTTGTAATTATTGAAGGTAGTCTCTTATGGATATTTTGGTAACTCCAATGATGGTACCGTTGTCATTATGGAAGGTAGTCTATTGCCGAGATTTTTGGTACTCCATTTCATGGTAGCCTTGTCATTATGGAAGGTACTGTGTTGTCGACATTTTTGTTATTCCAATGGATGGTAGCCTTGTCATTATGGAAGGTAGTGTGTTATCGAGATTTTTTTACTCTAAGGGATGGTAGCCTTGTCATTATAGAAGGTAATATATTGTCATGATTTTTATCACTACAATGGATGGTAGCCTTGTTATTATGGAAGGTAGTATGTTGTCAAGATTTTTATTACTACAATGGATTGTAGCCTTGTCGTTGTGGAAGGTAGTTTGTTGTCAATATCTTTGTTACTCCAATGGATGGTAGACTAGTCATTATGGAAGGTAGTTTGTCTACGAGATTTTAGTTAAACCACTGCATGGTAGCCTTGACATTATGGAATGTAGTGTGTTGTCGATATTTTTTTTATTCCAATGGATGGTAGCCTTGTCATTATCGAAGGTAGTCTGTTGTCGTGATTTTTGTTACTCCAATGGATGGTAATCTTATCATTATGGAAGGTAGTATGTTGTCGATATATTTGTTACTCTAATGGATGATAGCCTTGTCATTATGGAAGGTAGTCTGTTGTCGAGATTTTTGTTACTCTAAGGGATGGTAGCCTTTCATTATGGAACGTAGTCTATTGTCGAGATTTTTGATATTCCAATGGATGGTAGCCTTTTCATTATAGAAGGTAGTATATTGTTGAAATTTTTGTAACTATAATGGATGGTAGGCTTGTCATTATGGAAGGTAGTCTGTTGTCGGGATTTTTGTTACTATAATGGATTGTAGGCTTCTCATTTTGGAAGGTATTATGTTGTCGATATCTTTTTTACTCCTAAAGATGGTAGCCTAGTCATTATGGAAGGTAGTTTGTGTATGATATTTTTTTATTCCAATGGATGGTAGCCTTGTCATTATGAAAGGTAGTCTATTGTCGAGATTTTTGTTACTCTAAGGGATGGTAGCCTTGTCATTATGGAACGTAGTCTGTTGTTGAGATTTTTGTAATTCCAATGGATGGTAGCATTTTCATTATAGATGGTAGTATATTATCGAGATTTTTGTCACTACAATGGATCGTAGCCTTATCATTATGGAAGGTAGTCTGTTGTCGAGATTTTTGTTACTACAATGGATTATTGCCTTATCGTTATGGAAGGTAGTTTGTTGTCGATATCTTTGTTACTCCAATGGATGGTAGCCTAGTCATTATGGAAGGTAGTCTGTTGTCAAGATTTTTATTACTACAATGGATTGTAGCCTTGTCGTTGTGGAAGGTAGTTTGTTGTCAATATCTTTGTTACTCCAATGGATGGTAGCCTAGTCATTATGGAAGGTAGTTTGTCTACGAGATTTTAGTTAAACCACTGCATGGTAGCCTTGACATTATGGAATGTAGTGTGTTGTCGATATTTTTTTTTATTCCAATGGATGGTAGCCTTGTCATTATCGAAGGTAGTCTATTGTCGTGATTTTTGTTACTCCAATGGATGTTAATCTTATCATTATGGAAGGTAGTATGTTGTCGATATATTCGTTACTCTAATGGATGATAGCCTTGTCATTATGGAAGGTAGTCTGTTGTCGAGATTTTTGTTACTCTAAGGGATGGTAGCCTTTCATTATGGAACGTAGTCTATTGTCGAGATTTTTGATATTCCAATGGATGGTAGCCTTTTCATTATAGAAGGTAGTATATTGTTGAAATTTTTGTCACTATAATGGATGGTAGGCTTGTCATTATGGAAGGTAGTCTGTTGTCGAGATTTTTGTTACTACAATGGATTGTAGGCTTCTCATTTTGGAAGGTATTATGTTGTCGATATCTTTTTTACTCCTAAGGATGGTAGCCTAGTCATTATGGAAGGTAGTTTGTGTATGATATTTTTTTTATTCCAATGGATGGTAGCCTTGTCATTATGAAAGGTAGTCTATTGTCGAGATTTTTGTTACTCTAATGGATGGTAGCCTTGTCATTATGGAACGTAGTCTGTTGTCGAGATTTTTGTAATTCCAATGGATGGTAGCATTTTCATTATAGATGGTAGTATATTATCGAGATTTTTGTCACTACAATGGATCTTAGCCATATCATTATGGAAGGTAGTTTTTTGTCGATATCTTTGTTACTCCAATGGATGGTAGCCTAGTCATTATGGAAGGTAGTTTGTGTACGAGATTTTAGTTACTCCAATGGATGGTAGCCTTGTCATTATGGAAGGTAGTCTATTGTCGAGATTATTTATACTCCAATGGATTGTAGCCTTGTCATTATGGAAGGTAGTCTCTTGTGGATATTTTGGTTACTCCAATGATGGTACCCTTGTCATTATAGAAGGTAGTCTATTGCCGAGATTTTTGTTACTCCATTGCATGGTAGCCTTGTCATTATGGAAGGTAGTGTGTTGTCGACATTTTTTTTATTCCAATGGATGGTATCCTTGTCATTATGGAAGGTAGTCTGTTGTCGTGATTTTTGTTACTCCAATGGATGGTAGCCTTGTCATTATGGAAGGTAGTATGTTGTCGATATCTTTGTTAATCTAATGGATTGTAGCCTTCTCATTATGGAAGGTAGTCTGTTGTCGAGATATTTATTACTCTAAGGGATGGTAGCCTTGTCATTATGGAACATATTCTGTTATCGAGATTTTTGTTATTCAAATGGATGGTAGCATTTTCATTATAAAAGATAATATATTATCGAGATTTTTGTCACTACAATAGATTGTAGCCTTGTCGTTATGGAAGATAGTCTGTTGTCGAGTTTTTGTTACTACAATGGATTGTAGCCTTGTCGTTATGTAAAATAGTCTATTGTCGATATCTTTGTTACTCCAATGGATGGTAGCCTTGTCATTATGGAATGTAGTTTGTGTACAAGATTTTAGTTATTCCAATGGATGGTAGCCTTGTCATTATGGAAGGTAGTCTGTTGTCGAGATTTTTTATACTCCAATGGGTTGTAGCCTTGTCATTATGGAAGGTAGTCTCTTATGGATATTTTGGTTACTACAATGATGGTACCCTTGTAATTATGGAAGGTAGTCTATTGCCGAGATTTTTGTTACTCCATTGCATGGTAGCCTTGTCATTATATAAGGTAGTCTGTTGTCGTGATTTTTGTTACTCAGATGGATGGTAGCCTTGTCATTATGGAAGGTAGTATGTTATCGATATCTTTGTTACTCCAATGGATGGTAGCCTTGTCGTTATGGAAGATAGTCTGTTGTCAATATCTTTGTTACTCCAATGGATGGTAGCCTAGTCATTATGGAAGGTAGTTTGTGTACGAGATTTTAGTTACTCCAATGGATGGTAGCCTTGTCATTAGGGAAGTTAGTCTATTGTCGAGATTTTTTATAATCCAATGGATTGTGGCCTTGTAATTATGGAAGGTAGTCTCTTGTGGATATTTTTGTTACTCCAATGATGGTATCCTTGTCATTATGGAAGGTAGTCTGTTGTCGAGATTTTTTATACTCCAATGGATTGTAGTCTTGTAATTATGGAAGGTTGTCTCTTGTGGATATTTTTGTTACTGCAATGATGGCACCGTTGTCATTATGGAAGGTAGTCTATTGCCGTGATTTTTGTTACTCCATTTCATGGTAGCCTTGTCATTATGGAAGGTAGTATGTTGTCTACATTTTTTTTATTCCAATGGATGGTAGCCTTGTCATTATGGAAGGTAGTGTGTTGTCTACATTTTTGTTATTCCAATGGATGGTAGCCTTGTCATTATGGAAGATAGTCTGTTGTCGAGATTTTTGTTACTACAATGGATTATAGCCTTGTCGTTATGGAAGATAGGTTGTTGTCGATATCTTGGTTACTCCAATGGATGGTAGCCTAGTCATTATGGAAGGTAGTTTGTGTACGAGATTTTAGTTACTCCAATGGATGGTAGCCTTGTCATTAGGGAAGGTAGTCTGTTGTAGAGATTTTTTATACTCCATTGGATTATAGCCTTGTCATTATGGAAAGTATTCTCTTGTGTATATTTTGGTTACTCCAATGATAGTACCCTTGTCATTATGGAAGGTAGTCCGTTATCGAGATTTTTGTTACTATAATGGATTGTAGACTTGTCGTTATGGAAGGTAGTTTGTTGTCCATATCTTTGTTACTCCAATGGATGGTACATTAATCAATATGGAAGGTAGTTTTTGTATGAGATTTTAGTTACTCCAATGGATGGTAGCCTTTTCATTATGGAAGGAAGTTTATTGTCGAGATTTTTTATACTCCAATGGATTGTAGCCTTGTCATTATGGAAGGTAGTTTGTTGTCGTGATTTTTGTTACTCCAATGGATGGTAGCCTTGTCATTATGGAAGGTGGTATGTTATCAATATCTTTGTTACTCCAATGGATGGTAGCCTTGTCATTATGGAAGGTAGTTTGTTGTCGAGATTTTTGTTACTCTAAGGGATGGTAGCCTTCTCATTATGGAAGGTAGTCTATTGTCGACATCTTTGTTAGTATAATGGATTGTAGCCTTGTCTTTATGGAAGATAGTCTCTGTTCGGTATCTTTGTTACTCTAATGGATGGTAGCCTAGTCATTATGGAAGTTAATTTGTGTACGAGATTTTAGTTACTCTAATTGATGGTATCCTTGTCATTATGGAAGGTAGTTTGTTGACGAGATTTTTTATACTCCAATGGATTGTAGTCTTGTAGTTATGGAAGGTAGTCTCTTGTGGATATTTTGGTTACTCCAATGATGGTATCGTTGTCATTATAGAAGGTAGTCTATTGCCGAGATTTTTGTTACTCCATTTCATGGTAGCCTTGTCATTATGGAAGGTAATGTGTTGTCGACATTTTTGTTATTCCAATGGATGGTAGCCTTGTCATTATGAACGGTGGGATGTCGTCGAGATTTTAGTTACTCCAATGGATGGTAGCCTTGTCATTAGGGAAGGTAGTCTATTGTCGAGATTTTTTATAATCCAATGGATTGTGGCCTTGTAATTATGGAAGGTAGTCTCTTGTGGATATTTTTGTTACTCCAATGATGGTATCCTTGTCATTATGGAAGGTAGTCTGTTGTCGAGATTTTTTATACTCCAATGGATTGTAGTCTTGTAATTATGGAAGGTAGTCTCTTGTGGATATTTTTGTTACTGCAATGATGGCACCGTTGTCATTATGGAAGGTAGTCTATTGCCGTGATTTTTGTTACTCCATTTCATGGTAGCCTTGTCTTTATGGAAGGTAGTGTGTTGTCTACATTTTTTTTATTCCAATGGATGGTAGCCTTGTCATTATGGAAGGTAGTGTGTTGTCTACATTTTTGTTATTCCAATGGATGGTAGCCTTGTCATTATGGAAGATAGTCTGTTGTCGAGATTTTTGTTACTACAATGGATTATAGCCTTGTCGTTATGGAAGATAGGTTGTTGTCGATATCTTGGTTACTCCAATGGATGGTAGCCTAGTCATTATGGAAGGTAGTTTGTGTACGAGATTTTAGTTACTCCAATGGATGGGAGCCTTGTCATTAGGGAAGGTAGTCTGTTGTAGAGATTTTTTATACTCCATTGGATTATAGCCTTGTCATTATGGAAAGTATTCTCTTGTGTATATTTTGGTTACTCCAATGATAGTACCCTTGTCATTATGGAAGGTAGTCTGTTATCGAGATTTTTGTTACTATAATGGATTGTAAACATGTCGTTATGGAAGGTAGTTTGTTGTCCATATCTTTGTTACTCCAATGGATGGTACATTAATCAATATGGAAAGTAGTTTTTGTACGAGATTTTAGTTACTCCAATGGATGGTAGCCTTTTCATTATGGAAGGAAGTTTATTGTCGAGATTTTTTATACTCCAATGGATTGTAGCCTTGTCATTATGGAAGGTAGTTTGTTGTCGTGATTTTTTTTACTCCAATGGATGGTAGCCTTGTCATTATGGAAGGTGGTATGTTATCAATATCTTTGTTACTCCAATGGATGGTAGCCTTGTCATTATGGAAGGCAGTTTGTTGTCGAGATTTTTGTTACTCTAAGGGATGGTAGCCTTCTCATTATGGAAGGTAGTCTATTGTCGACATCTTTGTTACTATAATGGATTGTAGCCTTGTCTTTATGGAAGATAGTCTCTGTTCGGTATCTTTGTTACTCTAACGGATGGTAGCCTAGTCATTATGGAAGTTAATTTGTGTACGAGATTTTAGTTACTCTAATTGATGGTATCCTTGTCATTATGGAAGGTAGTTTGTTGACGAGATTTTTTATACTCCAATGGATTGTAGTCTTGTAGTTATGGAAGGTAGTCTCTTGTGGATATTTTGGTTACTCCAATGATGGTATCGTTGTCATTATAGAAGGTAGTCTATTGCCGAGATTTTTGTTACTCCATTTCATGGTAGCCTTGTCATTATGGAAGGTAATGTGTTGTCGACATTTTTGTTATTCCAATGGATGGTAGCCTTGTCATTATGAACGGTGGGATGTCGTCGAGATTTTTGTTATTCCAATGGATGGTAGCCTTGTCATTATGGAAGGTAGTCTGTTGTCGTGATTTTTGTTACTCCAATGGATGGTAGCCTTGTCATTATTGAAGGTAGTCTGTTGTCGAGATTTTTTATACTCCAATGGATTGTAGCCTTGTAATTATGGAAGGTAGTCTCTTGTGGATATTTTGGTTACTCCAATTATGGTACCGTTGTCATTATGGAAGGTAGTTTATTGCCGATATTTTTGTTACTCCATTTCATGGTAGCCTTTTCATTATGGAAGGTAGTCTGTTGCCGAGATTTTTGTTACTCTAAAGGATGGTAGCCTTGTCATTATGGAACGTAGTCTGTTGTCGAGATTTTTGTTATTCCAATGGATGGTAGCTTTGTCATTATAGAAGGTAGTATATTATCGAGATTTTTGTCACTACAATGGATGGTAGCCTTGTCATTATGGAAGATAGTCTGTTGTCGAGATTTTTGTTACTACAATGGATTGTAGCCTTGTCGTTATGGAAGATAGGTTGTTGTCGATATCTTGGTTACTCCAATGGATTGTTGCCTAGTCATTATGGAAGGTAGTTTGTGTAGGAGATTTTAGTTACTCCAATGGATGGTAGCCTTGTCATTAGGGAAGGTAGTCTGTTGTAGAGATTTTTTATACTCCATTGGATTGTAGCCTTGTCATTATGGAAAGTAGTCTCTTGTGGATATTTTTGTTACTCCAATGATGGTACCCTTGTCATTATGGAAGGTAGTCTGTTGTCGAGATTTTTGTTACTATAATGGATTGTAGACTTGTCGTTATGGAAGGTAGTTTGTTGTCCATATCTTTGTTACTCCAATGGATGGTACATTAGTCAATATGGAAGGTAGTTTTTGTACGAGATTTTAGTTACTCCAATGGATGGTAGCCTTTTCATTATGGAAGGATGTTTATTGTCGAGATTTTTTATACTCCAATGGATTGTAGCCTTGTCATTATGGAAGGTAGTTTGTTGTCGTGATTTTTGTTACTCCAATGGATGGTAGCCTTGTCATTATGGAAGGTGGTATGTTATCAATATCTTTGTTACTCCAATGGATGGTAGCCTTGTCATTATGGAAGGTAGTTTGTTGTCGAGATTTTTGTTACTCTAAGGGATGGTAGCCTTTTTATTATGGAAGGTAGTCTGTGGTCGACATTTTTGTTACTATAATGGATTGTAGCCTTGTCTTTATGGAAGATATTCTGTTTTCGGTATCTTTGTTACTCTAATGGATGGTAGCCTAGTCATTATGGAAGTTAATTTGTGTACGAGATTTTAGTTACTCTAATTGATGGTATCCTTGTCATTATGGAAGGTAGTCTGTTGACGAGATTTTTATTACTCCAATGGTATGTAGTCTTGTAGTTATGAAAGGTAGTCTCTTGTGGATATTTTGGTTACTCCAATGATGGTATCGTTGTCATTATAAAAGGTAGTCTATTGCCGAGATTTTTGTTACTCCATTTCATGGTAGCCTTGTCATTATGGAAGGTAGTGTGTTGTCGACATTTTTGTTATTCCAATGGATGGTAGCCTTGTCATTATGGATGGTAGTCTGTTGTCGTGATTTTTGTTACTCCAATGAATGGTAGCCTTGTCATAATGGAATGTAGTATGTTGTCGATATCTTTTTTAATCCAATGGATAGTAGCCTTCTCATTATGGAAGGTAGTCTGTTGCCGAGATTTTTGTTACTCTAAGGGATGGTAGCCTTGTCATCATGGAATGTAGTCTATTGTCGAGATTTTTGTTATTCCAATGGATGGTAGCATTGTCATTATAGAAGGTAGTATATTATCGAGATTTTTGTCACTACAATGGATGGTAGCCTTGTCATTACGGAAGATAGTCTGTTGTCGAGATTTTTGTTAATACAATGGATTGTATCCTTGTCATTATGGAAGATAGTTTGTTGTCTATATCTATGTTACTCCAATGGATGGTAGACTAGTCATTTTGGAAGGTAGTTTGTGCACGATATTTTAGTTACTCCAATGGATGGTAGCCTTGACATTAGGGAAGGTAGTCTGTTGTCGAGATTTTTTATACTCCAATGGATTGTAGCCTTGCCATTATTGAAGGTAGTTTGTTGTCGTGATTTTTGTTACTCCAATGGAAGGAAGCCTTGTCATTATGGAAGGTGGTATGTTATCAATATCTTTGTTACTCGAATGGATGGTAGCCTTTTCATTATGGAAGGAAGTCTATTGTCAAGATTTTTTATACTCCAATGGATTGTAGCCTTGTCATTATGGAAGGTAGTTTGTTGTCGAGATTTTTGTTACTCTAAGGGATGGTAGCCTTGTCATTATGGAAGGTAGTTTGTTGTCAATATTTTTGTTACTATAATGGATTGTAGCCTTCTCTTTATGGAAGATAGTATGTTGTCGATATCTTTGTTACTCTAATGGATGGTAGCCTAGTCATTATGGAAGTTAATTTGTGTACGAGATTTTAGTTACTCCAATGGATGGTATCCTTGTCATTATGGAAGGTAGTTTGTTGTCGAGATTTTTTATACTCCAATGGATTGTAGTCTTGTAATTATGGAAGGTAGTCATTTATGGATATTTTGGTTACTCCAATGATGGTACCGTTGTCATTATGGAAGGTAGTCTATTGCCGAGATTTTTGTTACTCCATTTCATGGTAGCCTTGTCATTATTGAAGGTAGTGTGTTGTCGACATTTTTGTTATTCCAATGGATGGTAGCCTTGTCATTATGGAAGGTAGGTTATTATCGAGATTTTTTTTACTCTAAGGGATGGTAGTCTTGTCATTATGGAAGGTAGTCTGTTGTCGACATTTTTGTTACTACAATGGATTGTAGCCTTGTCTTTATGGAAGATAGTTTGTTGTCGATATCTTTGTTACTCCAATGGATGGTAGCCTAGTCATTATGGAAGGTATTTTGTGTACGATATTTTTGTTATTTCAATGGATGGTAGCCTTGTCATTATGAAAGGTAGTTTGTTGTCGTGATTTTTGTTACTCTAAGGGATGGTAGCCTTGTCATTATGGAAGGTAGTCTGTTGTCGAGATTTTTGTTAATATAATGGATTGTAGCCTTATCGTTATGGAAGGTAGTTTGTTGTCGATATCTTTGTTACTCCAATAGATGGTAGCCTAGTCATTTTAGAAGGTAGTTTGTGTACGAGATTTTAGTTACTCCAATGGATGGTAGCCTTGTCATTATGGAAGGTAGTCTGTTGTCGAGATTTTTTATACTCCAATGGATTGTAGTTTTGAAATTATGGAAGGTAATCTCTTATGGATATTTTGGTTACTCCAATGATGGTACCCTTGTCATTATGGAAGGTAGTCTATTGCCGAGATTTTTGTTCCTTCATTGCATGGTAGCCTTGTCATTATGGAAGGTAGTCTGTTGTCGTGATTTTTGTTAATCTAATGGATGATAGCCTTGTCATTATGGAAGGTAGTATGTTGTCGATATCTTTGTTAATCTAATGGATGCTAGCCTTGTCATTATGGAAGGTAGTATGTTATCGATATCTTTGTTAATCCAATGGATGTTAGCCTTCTCATTATGGAAGGTAGTCTGTTGCTGAGATTTTTGTTACTCTAAGGGATGGTAGCCTTGTCATTATGGAACGTAGTCTGTTGTCGAGATTTTTGTTATTCCAATGGATGGTAGCATTGTCATTATAGAAGGTAGTATATTATCGAGATTTTTGTCATTACAATGGATGGTAGCCTTGTCATTATGGAAGATAGTCTGTTGTCGAAATTTTTGTTACTACAATGGATTGTAGCCATGTTGTTATAGAAGATAGTTTGTTATCGATATCTTTGTTACTCCAATGGATGGTAGCCTAGTCATTATTGAAGGTAGTTTTTGTACGAGATTTTAGTTACTCCAATGGATGGTAGCCTTGTCATTAGGGAAGGTAGTATGTTGTCGAGATTTTTTATACTCCAATGGATTGTAGCCTTGTCATTATGGAAGTTAGTCTCTTGTGGATATTTTGGTTACTCCAATGACGGTACCCTTGTCATTATGGAAGGTAGTCTGTTGTCGAGATTTTTGTTACCATAATGGATTGTAGCCTTGTCGTTATGGAAGATAGTATGTTGTCCATATCTTTGTGACTCCAATGGATGGTACATTATTCAATATGGAAGGTAGTTTGTGTACGAGATTTTAGTTACTCCAATGGATGGTAGCCTTGTCATTATGGAAGGTAGTCTGTTGTCGTGATTTTTGTTACTCCAATGGATGGTAGCCTTGTCATTATGGAAGGTGGTATGTTATCGATATCTTTGTTACTCCAATGGATGGTAGCCTTGTCATTAGGGAAGGTAGTTTGTTGTCGAGATTTTTGTTACTCTAAGGGATGGTAGCCTTGTCATTATGGAAGGTAGTCTGTTGTCGACATTTTTGTTACTACAATGGATTGTAGCCTTGTCTTTATGGAAGATAGTCTGTTGTCAATATCTTTGTTACTCTAATGAATGGTAGCCTAGTCATTATGGAAGTTAATTTGTGTACGAGATTTTAGTTACTCCAATGGATGGTAGCCTTGTCATTAGGGAAGGTAGTCTGTTGTCGAGATTTTTTATACTCCAACGGACTGTAGCCTTATAATTATGGAAGGTAGTATCTTGTGGATATTTTGGTTACTCCAATGATTGTACCATTGTCATTATGGAAGGTAGTCTATTGCCGAGATTTTTGTTACTCCATTTCATGGTAGCCTTGTCATTATGGAAGGTAGTGTGTTGTCGACATTTTTGTTATTCCAATGGATGGTAGACTTGTCATTATGGAAGGTAGTCTGTTGTCGAGATTTTTTTTACTCTAAGGGATGGTAGCCTTGTCATTATGGAAGGTAGTCTATTCTCGACATTTTTGTTACTACAATGGATTGTAGCCTTGCCTTTATGGAAGATAGTTTGTTGTCGATATCTTTGTTACTCCAATGGATGGTAGCCTAGTTATTATGGAAGGTATTTTGTGTACGATATTTTTGTTATTCCATTGGATGGTAGCCTTGTCATTATGAAAGTTAGTTTGTTGTCGTGATTTTTGTTACTCTAAGGGATGGTAGCCTTGTCATTATGGATGGTATTCTGTTGTCGAGAATTTTAATACTCCAATGGATTGTAGCCTTGTCATTATGGAAGGTAGTCTCTTGTGGATATTTTGGTAACTCCAATGATGGTAGCCTTGTCATTATGGAAGGTTGTCTATTGTAGAGGTTTTTGTTACTATAATGGATTGTAGCCTTGTCGTTATGGAAGATAGTATGTTGTCCATCTCTTTGTTACTCCAATGGATGGTACATTAGTCAATATGGAAGGTAGTTTGTGTACGAGATTTTAGTTACTCCAATGGATGGTAGCCTTGTCATTTTGGAAGGTAGTCTATTGTCGAGATTTTTTATACTTCAATGGATTGTAGCCTTGTCATTATGGAAGGTAGTATGTTGTTGTGATTTTTGTTAATCCAATGGATGGTATCCTTGTCATTATGGAAGGTGGTATGTTATCGATATCTTTGTTACTCCAATGGATGGTAGCCTTGTCATTATGGAAGGTAGTTTGTTGTCGAGATTTTTGTTACTCTAAGGGATGGTAGCCTTGTCATTATGTAAGGTAGTCTGTTGTCGACATTTTTGTTACTACAATGGATTGTAGCCTTGTCTTTATGGAAGATAGTTTGTTGTCGATATCTTTGTTACTCTAATGGATGATAGCCTAGTCATTATGGAAGTTAATTTGTGTACGAGATTTTAGTTACTCCAATGGATGGTTGCCTTGTCATTATGGAAGGTAGTCTGTTGTCGAGATTTTTTATACTCCAATGGATTGTAGCCTTGTAATTATGGAAGGTAGTCTCTTGTGGATATTTTGGTTACTCCAATGATGGTACCATTGTCATTATGGAAGGTAGTCTATTGCCGAGATTTTTGTTACTCCATTTCATGGTAGCCTTGTCATTATGGAAGGTAGTGTGTTGTCGACATTTTTGTTATTCCAATGGATGGTAGCCTTGTCATTATGGAAGGTAGTCTGTTGTCGAGATTTTTTTTACTCTAAGGGATGGTAGCCTTGTCATTATGGAAGGTAGTTTGTTGTCGACATTTTTGTTACTACAATGGATTGTAGTCTTGTCTTTATGGAAGATAGTCTGTTGTCGATATCTTTGTTACTCCAATGGGTGGTAGCCTAGTCATTATGGAAGGTATTTTGTGTATGATATTTATGTTATTCCAATGGATGGTAGCCTTTTCATTATGAAAGGTAGTTTGTTGTCGTGATTTTTGTTACTCTAAGGGATGGTAGCCTTGTCATTATGGAAGGTTGTATGTTGTCGAGATTTTTGTCACTACAATGGATTGTAGCCTTATCATTATGGAAGGTAGTTTGTTGTCGTGATTTTTGTTAATACAAAGGATTGTAGCCTTGTCGTTATGGAAGGTAGTTTGTGTACGAAATTTTAGTTACTCCAATGGATTGTAGCCTTGTCATTATGGAAGGTAGTTTGTGTACGAGATTTTAGTTACTCCAATGGATTGTAGCCTTGTAATTATGGAAGGTAGTATCTTGTGGATATTTTGGTTAGTCCAATGATTGTACCATTGTAATTATGGAAGGTAGTCTATTGCCGAGATTTTTGTTACTCCAATGATGGTAGCCTTGTCATTATGGAAGGTAGTGTGTTGTCGACATTTTTGTTATTCCAATGGATGGTAGACTTGCAATTGTGGAAGGTAGTCTGTTGTCGAGATTTTTTTTACTCTAAGGGATGGTAGCCTTGTCATTATGGAAGGTAGTCTGTTGTCATGATTTTTGTTACTCCAATGGATGGTAGCCTTGTCATTATGGAAGGTAGTATGTTGTCGATAGCTTTGTTACTCCAATGGATGGTAGCCTTTTCATTATGGAAGGTAGTTTTTTGTCGAGATTTTTGTTACTCTAAGGGATGGTAGCCTTGTCATTATGGAATGTAGTCTGTTGTTGAGATTTTTGTTATTCCAATGGATGGTAGCATTGTCATTATAGAAGGTAGTATATTATCAAGATTTTGGTCACTACAATGGATGGTAGCCTTATCATTATGGAAGATAGTCTGTTGTCAAGATTTTTGTTACTACAATGGATTGTAGCCTTGTCGTTATGGAAGATAGTCTGTTGTCGATATCATTGTTACTCCAATGGATGGTAGCCTAGTCTCTATGGAAGGTAGTTTGTGTACGATATTTTAGTTACTCCAATGGACGGTAGCCTTGTCATTATGGAAGGTAGTCTGTTGTCGATATTTTTGTTACTCCAATGGATGGTTGCCTTGTCATTATGGAAGGTGGTATGTTATCGATGTCTTTGTTACTCCAATGGATGGTAGCTTTTTCATTATGGAAGGTAGTTTGTTGTCGAGATTTTTGTTACTCTAAGGGATGGTAGCCTTGTCATTATGGAAGGTAGTCTGTTGTCGACATTTTTGTTACTACAATGGATTGTAGCCTTGTCTTTATGGAAGATAGTCTGTTGTTGATATCTTTGTTACTCTAATGGATGGTAGACTAGTCATTATGGAAGTTAATTTGTGTACGAGATTTTAGTTACTCCAATGGATGGTAGCCTTGTCATTATGGAAGGTAGTATGTTGTCGAGATTTTTTATACTCCAATGGATTGTAGCCTTGTAATTATGGAAGGTAGTCTCTTGTGGATAGTTTGGTTACTCCAATGATGGTACCCTTTTCATTATGGAAGGTAGTCTATTGCCGAGATTTTTGTTACTCCATTGCATGGTAGCCTTGTCATTATGGAAGGTAGTGTGTTGTCGACATTTTTGTTATTCCAATGGATGGTAGCCTTGTCATTATGGAAGGTAGTCTGTTGTCGAGATTTTTTATACTACAATGGATTGTAGCCTTGTCATTATGGAAGGTAGTCTGTTGTCGTGATTTTTGTTACTCCAATGGATGGTAGCCTTGTCATTATAGAAGGTGGTATGTTATCGATATCTTTGTTACTCCAATGGATGGTAGCCTTGTCATTATGGAAGGTAGTTTGTTGTCGAGATTTTTGTTACTCTAAGGGATGGTAGCCTTGTCATTATGGAAGGTAGTCTGTTGTCGACATTTTTGTTACTACAATGGATTGTAGCCTTGTCTTTATGGAAGATAGTTTGTTGTCGATATCTTTGTTACTCCAATAGATGGTACCTAGTCATTATGGAAGTTAATTTGTGTTCGAGATTTTAGTTACTCCAATGGATGGTAGCCTTGTCATTATGGAAGGTAGTATGTTGTCGAGATTTTTTATACTCCAATGGATTGTAGCCTTGTAATTATGGAAGGTAGTCTCTTGTGGATAGTTTGGTTACTCCAATGATGGTACCCTTTTCATTATGGAAGGTAGTCTATTGCCGAGATTTTTGTTACTCCATTGCATGGTAGCCTTGTCATTATGGAAGGTAGTGTGTTGTCGACATTTTTGTTATTCCAATGGATGGTAGCCTTGTCATTATGGAAGGTAGTCTGTTGTCATGATTTTTGTTACTCCAATTGATGGTAGCCTTGTCATTATGGAAGGTAGTATGTTCTCGATATCTTTGTTAATCCAATGGATGGTAGCCTTCTCATTATGGAAGGTAGTCTGTTGTCGAGATTTTTGTTACTCTAAGGGATGGTAGCCTTGTCATTATGGAACGTAGTCTGTTGTCGAGATTTTTGTTATTCCAATGGATGGTAGCATTGTCATTATAGAAGGTAGTATATTATCGAGATTTTTGTCACTACAATGGATGGTAGCCTTGTCATTATGGAAGATAGTCTTTTGTCGAGATTTTTGTTACTACAATGGATTGTAGCGTTGTCGTTATGGAAGATAGTCTGTTGTCGATATCATTGTTACTCCAATGGATGGTAGCCTAGTCATTATGGAAGGTAGTTTGTGTACGATATTTTAGTTACTCCAATGGATGGTAGCCTTGTCATTATGGAAGGTAGTCTGTTGTCGAGATTTTTTATACTCCAATGGATTGTAGCTTTGTCATTATGGAAGGTATTCTCTTATGGATATTTTAGTTACTCCAATGATGGTACCCTTGTAATTATGGAAGGTAGTCTATTGCCGAGATTTTTGTTACTCCATTGCATGGTAGCCTTGTCATTATGGAAGGTAGTCGGTTGTCGTGATTTTTGTTACTCCAATGGATGGTAGCCTTGTCATTATGGAAGGTAGTATATTATTGATAACTTTATTACTTCAATGGATGGTAGCCTTGTCATTATCGAAGGTAGTCTGTTGTCGAGATTTTTGTTACTCTAAGGGATGGTATCCTTGTCATTATGGAAGGTAGTCTGTTATCGAGATTTTTGTTACTATAATGGATTGTAGCCATGTCGTCATGGAAGATAGTCTGTTGTCGATATCGATGTTACTCCAATGGATGGTATTCTATTCATTATGGAAGGTAGTTTGTGTACGAGATTTTAGTTACTCCAATAGATGGTAGCCTTGTCATTAGGGAAGGTAGTCTGTTGTCGATATTTTTGTTACTCCAATGGATGTTAGCCTTGTCATTATGGAAGGTGTTATGTTATCGATGTCTTTGTTACTCTAATGGATGGTAGCCTTTTCATTATGGAAGGTAGTTTGTTGTCGAGATTTTTGTTACTCTAAGGGATGGTAGCCTTGTCATTATGGAAGGTAGTCTGTTGTCAACATTTTTGTTACTACAATGGATTGTAGCCTTGTGTTTATGGAAGATAGTCTGTTGTCGATATCTTTGTTACTTTAATGAATGGTAGCCTAGTCATTATGGAAGTTAATTTGTGTACGAGATTTTAGTTACTCCAATGGATGGTAGCCTTGTCATTATGGAAGGTAGTCTGTTGTCGAGATTTTTTATACTCCAATGGATTGTAGCCTTGTCATTATGGAAGGTAGTCTGTTGGCGACATTTTTGTTACTACAATGGATTGTAGCCTTATCTTTATGGAAGATAGTTTGTTGTCGATATCTTTGTTACTCCAATAGATGGTAGCCTAGTCATTATGGAAGTTAATTTGTGTACGAGATTTTAGTTACTCCAATGGATGTAAGCCATGTCATTATGGAAGGTAGTCCGTTGTCGTGATTTTTGTTAATACAATGGATTGTAGCCTTGTCGTTATGGAAGGTAGTTTGTGTACAAAATTTTAGTTACTCCAATGGATTGTAGCCTTGTCATTATGGAAGGTAGTTTTTGTATGAGATTTTAGTTACTCCAATGGATGGTAGCCTTGTAATTATGGAAGGTAGTATCTTGTGGATATTTTGGTTACTCCAATGATTGTACCGTTGTCATTATGGAAGGTAGTCTATTGCCGAGATTTTTGTTACTCCAATGATGGTAGCCTTGTCATTATGGAAGGTAGTATGTTGTCGATATCTTTGTTAATCCAATGGATGGTAGCCTTCTCATTATGGAAGGTAGTCTGTTGCCGAGATTTTTGTTACTCTAAGGGATGGTAGCCTTGTCTTTATGGAATGTAGTCTGTTGTTGAGATTTTTGTTATTCCAATGGATGGTAGCATTGTCATTATAGAAGGTAGTATCTTATCAACATTTTTGTCACTACAATGGATGGTAGCCTTATCATTATGGAAGATAGTCTGTTGTCGAGATTTTTGTTACTACAATGGATTGTAGCCTTGTCGTTATGGAAGATAGTCTGTTGTCGATATCATTGTTACTCTAATGGATGGTAGCCTAGTCATTATGGAAGGTAGTTTGTGTATGATATTTTAGTTACTCCAATGGATGGTAGCCTTGTCATTATGGAAGGTAGTCTGTTGTTGAGATTTTTTATACTCCAATGGATTGTAGCCTTGTCATTATGGAAGGTATTCTGTTATGGATATTTTGGTTACTCCAATGATGGTACCCTTGTAATTATGAAAGGTAGTCTATTGCCGAGATTTTTGTTACTCCATTGGATGGTAGCCTTGTCATTATGGAAGGTAGTCGGTTGTCGTGATTTTTGTTACTCCAATGGATGGTAGCCTTGTCATTATGGAATGTAGTATGTTATTGATAACTTTATTACTCCAATGGATGGTAGCCTTGTCATTATCGAAGGTAGTCTGTTGTCGAGATTTTTGTTACTCTAAGGGATGGTATCCTTGTCATTATGGAAGGTAGTCTGTTATCGAGATTTTTGTTACTATAATGGATTGTAGCCATGTCGTCATGGAAGATAGTCTGTTGTCGATATCGTTGTTACTCCAATGGATGGTAGTCTAGTCATTATGGAAGGTAGTTTGTGTACGAGATTTTAGTTACTCCAATAGATGGTAGCCTTGTAATTAGGGAAGGTAGTCTGTTGTCGATATTTTTGTTACTCCAATGGATGGTAGCCTTGTGATTATGGAAGGTGGTATGTTATCGATGTCTTTGTTACTCCAATGGATGGTAGCCTTTTCATTATGGAAGGTAGTTTGTTGTCGAGATTTTTGTTATTCTAAGGGATGGTAGCCTTGTCATTATGGAAGGTAGTCTGTTGTCAACATTTTTGTTACTACAATGGATTGTAGCCTTGTCTTTATGGAAGATAGTCTGTTGTCGATATCTTTGTAACTCTAATGAATGGTAGCCTAGTCATTATGGAAGTTAATTTGTGTACGAGATTTTAGTTACTCCAATGGATGGTAGCCTTGTCATTATGGAAAGTAGTCTGTTGTCGAGATTTTTTATACTCCAATGGATTGTAGCCTTGTCATTATGGAAGGTAGTCTGTTGGCGACATTTTTGTTACTACAATGGATTGTAGCCTTATCTTTATGGAAGATAGTTTGTTGTCGATATCTTTGTTACTCCAATAGATGGTAGCCTAGTCACTATGGAAGTTAATTTGTGTACGAGATTTTAGTTACTCCAATGGATGGTAGCCATGTCATTATGGAAGGTAGTCTGTTGTCGTGATTTTTGTTAATACAATGGATTGTAGCTTTGTCGTTATGGAAGGTAGTTTGTGTACGAAATTTTAGTTACTCCAATGGATTGTAGCCTTGTCATTATGGAAGGTAGTTTGTGTACGAGATTTTAGTTACTCCAATGGATGTTAGCCTTGTAATTATGGAAGGTAGTATCTTGTGGATATTTTGGTTACTCCAATGATTGTACCGTTGTCATTATGGAAGGTAGTCTATTGCCGAGATTTTTGTTACTCCAATGATGGTAGCCTTGTCATTATGGAAGGTAGTATGTTGTCGATATCTTTGTTAATCCAATGGATGGTAGCCTTCTCATTATGGAAGGTAGTCTGTTGCCGAGATTTTTGTTACTCTAAGGGATGGTAGCCTTGTCATTATGGAATGTAGTCTGTTGTTGAGATTTTTGTTATTCCAATGGATGGTAGCATTGTCATTATAGAAGGTAGTATATTATCAACATTTTTGTCACTACAATCGATGGTAGCCTTATCATTATGGAAGATAGTTTGTTGTCGATATTTTTGTTACTACAATGGATTGTAGCCTTGTCGTTATGGAAGATAGTCTGTTGTCGATATCATTGTTACTCTAATGGATGGTATCCTAGTCATTATGGAAGGTAGTTTGTGTACGATATTTTAGTTACTCCAATGGATGGTAGCCTTGTCATTATGGAAGGTAGTCTGTTATTGAGATTTTTTATACTCCAATGGATTGTAGCCTTGTCATTATGGAAGGTATTCTGTTATGGATATTTTGGTTACTCCAATGATGGTACCCTTGTAATTATGAAAGGTAGTCTATTGCCGAGATTTTTGTTACTCCATTGGATGGTAGCCTTGTCATTATGGAAGGTAGTCGGTTGTCGTGATTTTTGTTACTCCAATGGATGTTAGCCTTGTCATTATGGAAGGTAGTATGTTATTGATAACTTTATTACTCCAATGGATGGTAGCCTTGTCATTATCGAAGGTAGTCTGTTTTCGAGATTTTTGTTACTCTAAGGGATGGTATCCTTGTCATTATGGAAGGTAGTCTGTTATCGAGATTTTTGTTACTATAATGGATTGTAGCCATGTCGTCATGCAAGATAGTCTGTTGTCGATATCGTTGTTACTCCAATGGATGGTAGTCTATTCATTATGGAAGGTAGTTTGTGTACGAGATTTTAGTTACTCCAATAGATGGTAGCCTTGTCATTAGGGAAGGTAGTCTGTTGTCGATATTTTTGTTACTCCAATGGATGGTAGCCTTGTCATTATGGAAGGTGGTATGTTATCGATGTCTTTGTTACTCCAATGGATGGTAGCCTTTTCATTATGGAAGTTAGTTTGTTGTCGAGATTTTTGTTACTACAATGGATTGTAGCCTTGTCTTTATGGAAGATAGTCTGTTGTCGATATCTTTGTTACTCTAATGGATGGTAGCCTAGTCATTATGGAAGTTAATTTGTGTACGAGATTTTAGTTACTCCAATGGATGGAGGCCTTGTCATTATGGAAGGTAGTCTGTTGTCGAGATTTTTTATACTCCAATGGATTGTAGCCTTGTCATTATGGAAGGTAGTATGTTGTCGTGATTTTTGTTACTCCAATGGATGGTAGCCTTGTCATTATGGAACATGGTATGTTATCGATATCTTTGTTACTCCAATGGATGGTAGCCTTGTCATTATGGAAGTTAATTTGTGTACGAGATTTTAGTTACTCCAATGGATGGTAGCCATGTCATTATGGAAGGTAGTACGTTGTCGCGATTTTTGTTAATACAATGGATTGTAGCCTTGTCGTTATGGAAGGTAGTTTGTGTACGAAATTTTAGTTACTCCAATGGATTGTAGCCTTGTCATTATGGAAGGTAGTTTGTGTACGAGATTTTAGTTACTCCAATGGATGGTAGCCTTGTAATTATGGAAGGTAGTATCTTGTGGATATTTTGGTTACTCCAATGATTGTACCGTTGTCATTATGGAAGGTAGTCTGTTGTCATGATTTTTGTTACTCCAATGGATGGTAGCCTTGTCATTATGGAAGGTAGTTTGTGTACGATATCTTTGTTAATCCAATGGATGGTAGCCTTGTCATTATGGAAGGTAGTCTATTGCCGAGATTTTTGTTACTCTAAGGGATGGTAGCCTTGTCATTATGGAACGTAGTCTGTTGTCGAGATTTTTGTTATTCCAATGGATGGTAGCATTGTCATTATAGAAGGTAGTATATTATCGAGATTTTTGTCACTACAATGGATGGTAGCCTTGTCATTATGGAAGATAGTCTTTTGTCGAGATTTTTGTTACTACAATGGATTGTAGCGTTGTCGTTATGGAAGATAGTCTGTTGACGATATCATTGTTACTCCAATGGATGGTAGCCTAGTCGTTATGGAAGGTAGTTTGTGTACGATATTTTAGTTACTCCAATGGATGGTAGCCTTGTCATTATGGAAGGTAGTCTGTTGTTGAGATTTTTTATACTCCAATGGATTGTAGCCTTGTCATTATGGAAGGTATTCTGTTAGGGATATTTTGGTTACTCCAATGATGGTACCCTTGTAATTATGAAAGGTAGTCTATTGCCGAGATTTTTGTTACTCCATTGGATGGTAGCCTTGTCATTATGGAAGGTAGTCGGTTGTTGTGATTTTTGTTACTCCAATGGATGGTAGCCTTGTCATTATGGAAGGTAGTATCTTATTGATAACTTTGTTACTCCAATGGATGGTAGCCTTGTCATTATCGAAGGTAGTCTGTTGTCGAGATTTTTGTTACTCTAAGGGATGGTATCCTTGTCATTATGGAAGGTAGTCTGTTATCGAGATTTTTGTTACTATAATGGATTGTAGCCATGTCGTCATGGAAGATAGTCTGCTGTCGATATCGTTGTTACTCCAATGGATGGTAGTCTAGTCATTATGGAAGGTAGTTTGTGTACGAGATTTTAGTTACTCCAATAGATGGTAGCCTTGTCATTATGGAAGGTAGTCTGTTGTCGATATTTTTGTTACTCTAATGGATGGTAGCCTTGTCATTATGGAAGGTGGTATGTTATCGATGTCTTTGTTACTCCAATGGATGGTAGCCTTTTCATTATGGAAGGTAGTTTGTTGTCGAGATTTTTGTTACTCTAAGGGATGGTAGCCTTGTCATTATGGAAGGTAGTCTGTTATCGACATTTTTGTTACTACAATGGATTGTAGCCTTGTCTTTATGGAAGATAGTTTGTTGTCGATATCTTTGTTACTCTAATGGATGGTAGCCTAGTCATTATGGAAGTTAATTTGTGTACGAGATTTTAGTCACTCCAATGGATGGTAGCCTTGTCATTATGGAAGGTAGTCTGTTGTCGAGATTTTTTATATGCCAATGGATTGTAGCCTTGTAATTTTGGAAGGTAGTCTCTTGTGGATATTTTGGTTATTCCAATGATGGTACCCTTTTCATTATGGAAGGTAGTCTATTGCCGAGATTTTTGTTACTCCATTGCATGGTAGCCTTGTCATTATGGAAGGAAGTGTGTTGTCGACATTTTTGTTATTCCAATGGATGGTAGCCTTGTCATTATGGAAGGTAGTCTGTTGTCATGATTTTTGTTACTCCAATGGATGGTAGCCTTGTCATTATCGAAGGTAGTATGTTGTCGATATCTTTGTTAATCCAATGGAGGTTAGCCTTCTCATTATGGAAGGTAGTCTGTTGCCGAGATTTTTTTTACTCTAAGGGATGGTAGCCTTGTCATTATGGAACGTAGTCTGTTGTCGAGATTTTTGTTATTCCAATGGATGGTAGCATTAACATTATAGAAGGTAGTATATTATCGAGATTTTTGTCACTACAATGGATGGTAGCCTTGTCGTTATGGAAGATAGTCTGTTGTCGATATCATTGTTACTCCAATGGATGTTAGCCTAGTCATTATGGAAGGTAGTTTGTGTATGATATTTTAGTTACTCCAATGGATGGTAGCCTTGTCATTATGGAAGGTAGTCTGTTGTCGAGATTTTTTATACTCCAATGGATTGTAGCTTTGTCATTATGGAAGGTATTCTCTTATGGATATTTTGGTTACTCAAATGATGGTACCCTTGTAATTATGAAAGGTAGTCTATTGCTGAGATTTTTGTTACTCCATTGCATGGTAGCCTTGTCATTATGGAAGGTAGTCGATTGTCATGATTTTTGTTACTCCAATGGATGGTAGCCTTGTCATTATGGAAGGTAGTATGTTATCAATAACTTTATTACTCCAATGGATGGTAGCCTTGTCATTATCGAAGGTAGTCTGTTGTCGAGATTTTTGTTACTCTAAGGGATGGTATCCTTGTCATTATGGAAGGTAGTCTGTTGTCGACATTTTTGGTACTACAATGGATTGTAGCCTTGTCATTATGGAAGGTAGTCTGTTGTCGAGATTTTTTTTACTCTAAGGGATGGTAGCCTTGTCATTATGGAAGGTAGTTTGTTGTCGACATTTTTGTTACTACAATGGATTGTAGCCTTGTCTTTATGGAAGATAGTCTGTTGTCGATATCTTTGTTACTCCAATGGATGGTAGCCTACTCATTATGGAAGGTATTTTGTGTACGATATTTTTGTTATTCCAATGGATGGTAGCCTTGTCATTATGAAAGGTAGTTTGTTGTCGTGATTTTTGTTACTCTAAGGGATGGTAGCCTTGTCATTATGGAAGGTAGTATGTTGTCGAGATTTTTGTCACTACAATGGATTGTAGCCTTATCATTATGGAAGGTAGTCTGTTGTCGAGATTTTTGTTAATCTAATGGATTGTAGCCTTGTCGTTATGGAAGGTAGTTTGTTGTCGATATCTTTGTTACTCCAATAGATGGTAGCCTAGTCATTATGGAAGGTAGTTTGTGTACGAGATTTATAGTTACTCCAATGGATGGTAGCCTTGTAATTATGGAAGGTAGTATCTTGTGGATATTTTGGATACTCCAATGATTGTACCGTTGTCATTATGGAAGGTAGTCTATTGCCGAGATTTTTGTTACTCCAATGATGGTAGCCTTGTCATTATGGAAGGTAGTGTGTTGTCGACATTTTTGTTATTCCAATGGAAGGTAAACTTGTCATTTTGGAAGGTAGTCTATTGTCGAGATTTTTTTTACTCTAAGGGATGGTAGCCTTGTCATTATGGAAGGTAGTATGTTGTCGATATCTTTGTTAATCCAATGGATGGTAGCCTTCTCATTATGGAAGGTAGTCTGTTGCCGAGATTTTTGTTACTCTAAGGGATGGTAGCCTTGTCATTATGGAACGTAGTCTGTTGTCGAGATTTTTGTTATTCCAATGGATGGTAGCCTTGTCATTATAGAAGGTAGTATATTATCGAGATTTTTGTCACTACAATGGATGGTAGCCTTTTTATTATGGAAGATAGTCTATTGTCGAGATTTTTGTTACTACAATGGATTGTAGCCTTGTCGTTATGGAAGATAGTCTGTTGTCAATATCATTGTTACTCCAATGGATGGTAGCCTAGTCATTATGGAAGGTAGTTTGTGTACGATATTTTAGTTACTCCAATGGATGGTAGCCTTGTCATTATGGAAGGTAATATGTTGTTGAGATTTTTTATACTCCAATGGATTGTAGCCTTGTCATTATGGAAGGTATTCTCTTATGGATATTTTGGTTACTCCAATGATGGTACCCTTGTAATTATAGAAGGTAGTCTATTGCCGAGATTTTTGTTACTCCATTGCATGGTAGCCTTGTCATTAGGGAAGGTAGTCGGTTGTCGTGATTTTTGTTACTACAATGGATGGTAGCCTTGTCATTATGGAAGGTAGTATGTTATCGATAACTTTATTACTCCAATGGATGGTAGCCTTGTTATTATCGAAGGTAGTCTGTTGTCGAGATTTTTGTTACTCTAACGGATGGTAACCTTGTCATTATGGAACGTAGTCTGTTATCGAGATTTTTGTTACTATAATGGATTATAGCCATGTCGTCATGGAAGATAGTCTGTTGTCGATATCATTGTTACTCCAATGGATTGTAGTCTAGTCATTATGGAAGGTAGTTTGTGTACGAGATTTTAGTTACTCCAATGGATGGTAGCCTTGTCATTAGGGAAGGTAGTCTGTTGTCGATATTTTTGTTACTCCAATTGATGGTAGCCTTGTCATTATGGAAGGTGGTATGTTATCGATGTCTTTGTTACTCCAATGGATGGTAGCCTTTTCATTATGGAAGGTAGTTTGTTGTCGAGATATTTGTTACTCTAAGGGATGGTAGCCTTGTCATTATGGAAGGTAGTCTGTTGTCGACATTTTTGTTATTATAATGGATTGTAGCTTTGTCTTTATGGAAGATAGTCTTTTATCGATATCTTTGTTACTCTAATGGATGGTAGCCTAGTCATTATGGAAGTTAATTTGTGTACGAGATTTTAGTTACTCCAATGGATGGTAGCCTTGTCATTATGGAAGGTAGTCTGTTGTCGATATTTTTTATACTCCAATGGATTGTAGCCTTGTCATAATGGAAGGTAGTCTGTTGTCTGGATTTTTGTTACTCCAATGCATGGTAGCCTTGTCATTATGGAAGGTGGTATGTTATTGATATCTTTGTTACTCCAATAGATGGTATCCTAGTCATTATGGAAGTTAATTTGTGTACGAGATTTTAGTTACTCCAATGGATGGTAGCCTTGTCATTATGGAAGGTAGTCTGTTGTCGAGATTTTTTATACTCCAATGGATTGTAGCCTTGTAATTATGGAAGGTAGTCTCTTGTGGATATTTTGGTTACTCCAATGATGGTACCCTTGTCATTATGGAAGGTAGTCTATTGCCGAGATTTTTGTTACTCCATTGCATGGTAGCCTTGTCACTATGGAATGTAGTGTGTTGTCGACATTTTTGTTATTCCAATGGATGGTAGCCTTGTCATTATGGAAGGTAGTATGTTGTCATGATTTTTGTTACTCCAATGGATGGTAGCCTTGTCATTATGGAAGATAGTATGTTGTCGATATCTTTGTTAATCCAATGGATGGTAGCCTTCTCATTATGGAAGGTAGTCTGTTGCCGACATTTTTGTTACTCTAAGGGATGGTAGCCTTGTCATTATGGCACGTAGTCTGTTGTCGAGATTTTTGTTCTTCCAATGCATGGTAGCATTGTCATTATAGAAGGTAGTATATTATCGAGATTTTTGTCACTACAATGGATGGTAGCCTTGTCATTATGGAAGATAGTCTATTGTCGAGATTTTGGCTACTACAATGGATTGTAGCCTAGTCATTATGGAAGGTAGTTTGTGTACGATATTTTAGTTACTCCAATGGATGGTAGCCTTGTCATTATTGAAGGTAGTTTGTTGTCGAGATTTTTTATACTCCAATGAATTTTAGCTTTGTCATTATGGAAGGTATTCTCTTATGGATATTTTGGTTACTCCAATGATGGTACCCTTGTATTTATGGAAGGTAGTCTATTGCCGAGATTTTTGTTACTCCATTGCATGGTAGCCTTGTCATTATGGAAGGTAGTCGGTTGTCGTGATTTTTGTTACTCCAATGGATGGTAGCCTTGTCATTATGGAAGGTAGTATGTTATCGATAACTTTATTACTCCAATGGATGGTAGCCTTGTCATTATCGAAGGTAGTGTGTTGTCGAGATTTTTGTTACTCTAAGGGATGGTATCCTTGTCATTATGGAAGGTAGTCTGTTGTCGACATTTTTGTTACTACAATGGATTGTAGCCTTATCTTTATGGAAGATAGTTTGTTGTCGATATCTTTGTTACTCCAATAGATGGTAGCCTAGTCATTATGGAAGTTAATTTGTGTACGAGATTTTAGTTACTCCAATGGATGGTAGCCTTGTCATTATGGAAGGTAGTATGTTGTCGAGATTTTATATACTCCAATGGATTGTAGCCTTGGAATTATGGAAGGTATTCTCTTGTGGATATTTTGGTTACTCCAATGATGGTACCCTTGTCATTATGGAAGGTAGTCTATTGCCGCTATTTTTGTTACTCCATTGCATGGTAGCCTTGTCATTATGGAAGGTAGTTTGTTGTCGACATTTTTGTTATTCCAATGGATGGTATCCTTGTCATTATGGAAGGTAGTCTGTTGTCATGATTTTTGTTACTCCAATGGATGGTAGCCTTGTCATTATGGAAGGTAGTATGTTGTCGATATCTTTGTTAATCCAATGGATGTTAGCCTTCTCATTATGGAAGGTAGTCTGTTGCCGAGATTTTTGTTACTCTAAGGGATGGTAGCCTTGTCATTATGGAACGTAGTCTGTTGTCGAGATTTTTGTTATTCCAATGGATGGTAGCATTGACATTATAGAAGGTAGTATATTATCGAGATTTTTGTCACTACAATGGATGGTAGCCTTGTCATTATGGAAGACAGTCTGCTGTCGAGATTTTTGTTACTACAATGGATTGTAGCATTGTCGTTATGGAAGATAGTCTGTTGTCGATATCATTGTTACTCCAATGGATGGTAGCCTAGTCATTATGGAAGGTAGTTTGTGTACGATATTTTAGTTACTCCAATGGATGGTAGCCTTGTCATTACCGAAAGTGGTCTGTTGTCGATACTTTTTATACTCCAATGGATTGTAGCTTTGTCATTATGGAAGGTATTCTCTTATGGATATTTTGGTTACTCCAATGATGGTACCCTTGTAATTATGGAAGGTAGTCTATTGCCAAGATTTTTGTTACTCCATTGCATGGTAGGCTTGTCATTATGAAAGGTAGTCGGTTGTCGTGATTTTTGTTACTCCATTGGATGGTAGCCTTGTCAATATGGAAGGTAGTATGTTATCGATAACTTTATTACTCCAATGGATGGTAGCCTTGTCATTATCGAAGGTAGTCTGTTGTCGAGATTTTTGTTACTCTAAGGGATTGTATCCTTGTCATTATGGAAGGTAGTCTGTTGTCGACATTTTTGTTACTACAATGGATTGTAGCCCTGTCTTTATGGAAGATAGTTTGTTGTCGATATCTTTGTTACTCCAATAGATGGTAGCCTAGTCATTATGGAAGTTAATTTGTGTACGCGATTTTAGTTACTCCAATGGATGGTAGCCTTGTCATTATGGAAGGTAGTCTGTTGTCGAGATTTTTTATACTCCAATGGATTGTAGCCTTGTAATTATGGAAGGTAGTCTCTTGTGGATATTTTGGTTACTCCAATGATGGTACCCTTGTCATTATGGAAGGTAGTCTATTGCCGAGATTTTTGTTACTCCATTGCATGGTAGCCTTGTCATTATGGAAGGTAGTGTGTTGTCGACATTTTTGTTATTCCAATGGATGGTAGCCTTGTAATTATGGAAGGTAGTGTGTTATCATGATTTTTGTTACTCCAATGGATGGTAGCGTTGTCATTATGGAAGGTAGTATGTTGTCGATATCTTTGTTAATCCAATGAATGGTAGCTTTCTCATTATGGAAGGTAGTCTGTTGCCGAGATTTTTGTTACTCTAAGGGATGGTAGCCTTGTCATTATGGAACGTAGTCTGTTGTTGAGATTTTTTTTATTCCAATGGATGGTAGCATTGTCATTATAGAAGGTACTATATTATTGAGATTTTTGTCACTAGAATGGATGGTAGCCTTGTCATTATGGAAGAGAGTCTGTTGTCGAGATTTTTGTTACTACAATGGATTGTAGCATTGTCGTTATGGAAGATAGTCTGTTGTCGATATCATTGTTACTCCAATGGATGGTAGCCTAGTCATTATGGAAGGTAGTTTGTGTACGATATTTTAGTTACTCCAATGGATGGTAGCCTTGTCATTATGGAAGGTAGTATGTTGTCGAGATTTTTTATACTCCAATGGATTGTAGCTTTGTCATTATGGAAGGTATTCTCTTATGGATATTTTGGTTACTCCAATGATGGTACCCTTGTATTTATGGAAGGTAGTCTATTGCTTAGATTTTTGTTACTCCATTGCATAGTAGCCGTGTCAGTATGGAAGGTAGTCTGTTGTCGTGATTTTTTTTACTCCAATGGATGGTAGCCTTGTCATTATGGAAGGTAGTATGTTATCGATAACTTTATTACTCCAATGGATGGTAGCCTTGTCATTATCGAAGGTAGTCTGTTGTCGAGATTTTTGTTACTCTAAGGGATTGTATCCTTGTCATTATGGAAGGTAGTTTGTTGTCGACATTTTTGTTACTACAATGGATTGTAGCCCTGTCTTTATGGAAGATAGTTTGTTGTCGATATCTTTGTTACTCCAATAGATGGTAGCCTAGTCATTATGGAAGTTAATTTGTGTACGAGATTTTAGTTACTCCAATGGATGGTAGCCTTGTCATTATGGAAGGTAGTCTGTTGTCGAGATTTTTTATACTCCAATGGATTGTAGCCTTGTAATTATGGAAGGTAGTCTCTTGTGGATATTTTGGTTACTCCAATGATGGTACCCTGGTCATTATGGAAGGTAGTCTATTGCCGAGATTTTTGTTACTCCATTGCATGGTAGCCTTGTCATTATGGAAGGTAGTGTGTTGTCGACATTTTTGTTATTCCAATGGATGGTAGCCTTGTCATTATGGAAGGTAGTGTGTTATCATGATTTTTGTTACTCCAATGGATGGTAGCGTTGTCATTATGGAAGGTAGTATGTTGTCGATATCTTTGTTAATCCAATGAATGGTAGCTTTCTCATTATGGAAGGTAGTCTGTTGCCGAGATTTTTGTTACTCTAAGGGATGGTAGCCTTGTCATTATGGAACGTAGTCTGTTGTTGAGATTTTTTTTATTCCAATGGATGGTAGCATTGTCATTATAGAAGGTAGTATATTATTGAGATTTTTGTCACTAGAATGGATGGTAGCCTTGTCATTATGGAAGATAGTCTGTTGTCGAGATTTTTGTTACTACAATGGATTGTAGCGTTGTCGTTATGGAAGATAGTCTGTTGTCGATATCATTGTTACTCCAATGGATGGTAGCCTAGTCATTATGGAAGGTAGTTTGTGTACGATATTTTAGTTACTCCAATGGATGGTAGCCTTGTCATTATGGAAGGTAGTATGTTGTCGAGATTTTTTATACTCCAATGGATTGTAGCTTTGTCATTATGGAAGGTATTCTCTTATGGATATTTTGGTTACTCCAATGATGGTACCCTTGTATTTATGGAAGGTAGTCTATTGGCTAGATTTTTGTTACTCCATTGCATAGTAGCCGTGTCATTATGGAAGGTAGTCTGTTGTCGTGATTTTTTTTACTCCAATGGATGGTAGCCTTGTCATTATGGAAGGTAGTATGTTATCGATAACTTTATTACTCCAATGGATGGTAGCCTTGTTATTATCGAAGGTAGTCTGTTGTCGAGATTTTTGTTACTCTAAGGGATGGTATCCTTGTCATTTTGGAAGGTAGTCTGTTATCGAGATTTTTGTTACTATAATGGATTCTAGCCATGTCGTCATGGAAGATAGTCTGTTGTCGATATCGTTGTTACTCCAATGGATGGTAGTCTAGTCATTATGGAAGGTAGTTTGTGCACGAGATTTTAGTTACTCCAATGGATGGTAGCCTTGTCATTAGGGAAGGTAGTCTATTGTCGATATTTTAGTTACTCCAATGGATGGTAGCCTTGTCATTATTGAAGGTAGTTTGTTGTCGAGATTTTTTATACTCCAATGAATTGTAGCTTTGTCATTATGGAAGGTATTCTCTTATGGATATTTTGGTTACTCCAATGATGGTACCCTTGTAATTATGAAAGGTAGTCTATTGCCGAGATTTTTGTTACTCCATTGCATGGTAGCCTTGTCATTATGGAAGGTAGTCGGTTGTCGTGATTTTTGTTACTCCAATGGATGGTAGCCTTGTCATTATGGAAGGTAGTATGTTATCGATAACTTTATTACTCCAATGGATGGTAGCCTTGTCATTATCGAAGGTAGTCTGTTGTCGAGATTTTTGTTACTCTAAGGGATGGTATCCTTGTCATTATGGAAGGTAGTCTGTTGTCGACATTTTTGTTACTACAATGGATTGTAGCCTTCTCTTTATGGAAGATAGTTTGTTGTCGATATCTTTGTTACTCCAATAGATGGTAGCCTAGTCATTATGGAAGTTAATTTGTGTACGAGATTTTAGTTACTCCAATGGATGGTAGCCTTGTCATTATGGAAGGTAGTATGTTGTCGAGATTTTATATACTCCAATGGATTGTAGCCTTGTAATTATGGAAGGTATTCTCTTGTGGATATTTTGGTTACTCCAATGATGGTACCCTTGTCATTATGGAAGGTAGTCTATTGCCAATATTTTTGTTACTCCATTGCATGGTAGCCTTGTCATTATGGAAGGTAGTGTGTTGTCGACATTTTTGTTATTCCAATGGATGGTATCCTTGTCATTATGGAAGGTAGTCTGTTGTCATGATTTTTGTTACTCCAATGGATGGTAGCCTTGTCATTATGGAAGGTAGTATGTTGTCGATATCTTTGTTAATCCAATGGATGTTAGCCTTCTCATTATGGAAGGTAGTCTGTTGCCGAGATTTTTGTTACTCTAAGGGATGGTAGCCTTGTCATTATGGAACGTAGTCTGTTGTCGAGATTTTTGTTATTCCAATGGATGGTAGCATTGACATTATAGAAGGTAGTATATTATCGAGATTTTTGTCACTACAATGGATGGTAGCCTTGTCATTATGAAAGACAGTCTGCTGTCGAGATTTTTGTTACTACAATGGATTGTAGCATTGTCGTTATGGAAGATAGTCTGTTGTCGATATCATTGTAACTCCAATGGATGGTAGCCTAGTCATTATGGAAGGCAGTTTGTGTACGATATTTTAGTTACTCCAATGGATGGTAGCCTTGTCATTATGGAAAGTGGTCTGTTGTCGATACTTTTTATACTCCAATGGATTGTAGCTTTGTCATTATGGAAGGTATTCTCTTATGGATATTTTGGTTACTCCAATGATGGTACCCTTGTAATTATGGAAGGTAGTCTATTGCCAAGATTTTTGTTACTCCATTGCATGGTAGGCTTGTCATTATGAAAGGTAGTCGGTTGTCGTGATTTTTGTTACTCCATTGGATGGTAGCCTTGTCAGTATGGAAGGTAGTATGTTATCGATAACTTTATTACTCCAATGGATGGTAGCCTTGTCATTATCGAAGGTAGTCTGTTGTCGAGATTTTTGTTACTCTAAGGGATTGTATCCTTGTCATTATGGAAGGTAGTCTGTTGTCGACATTTTTGTTACTACAATGGATTGTAGCCCTGTCTTTATGGAAGATAGTTTGTTGTCGATATCTTTGTTACTCCAATAGATGGTAGCCTAGTCATTATGGAAGTTAATTTGTGTACGAGATTTTAGTTACTCCAATGGATGGTAGCCTTGTCATTATGGAAGGTAGTCTGTTGTCGAGATTTTTTATACTCCAATGGATTGTAGCCTTGTAATTATGGAAGGTAGTCTCTTGTGGATATTTTGGTTACTCCAATGATGGTACCCTTGTCATTATGGAAGGTAGTCTATTGCCGAGATTTTTGTTACTCCATTGCATGGTAGCCTTGTCATTATGGAAGGTAGTGTGTTGTCGACATTTTTGTTATTCCAATGGATGGTAGCCTTGTCATTATGGAAGGTAGTGTGTTATCATGATTTTTGTTACTCCAATGGATGGTAGCGTTGTCATTATGGAAGGTAGTATGTTGTCGATATCTTTGTTAATCCAATGAATGGTAGCTTTCTCATTATGGAAGGTAGTCTGTTGCCGAGATTTTTGTTACTCTAAGGGATGGTAGCCTTGTCATTATAGAACGTAGTCTGTTGTTGAGATTTTTTTTATTCCAATGGATGGTAGCATTGTCATTATAGAAGGTAGTATATTATTGAGATTTTTGTCACTAGAATGGATGGTAGCCTTGTCATTATGGAAGATAGTCTGTTGTCGAGATTTTTGTTACTACAATGGATTGTAGCGTTGTCGTTATGGAAGATAGTCTGTTGTCGATATCATTGTTACTCCACTGGATGGTAGCCTAGTCATTATGGAAGGTAGTTTGTGTACGATATTTTAGTTACTCCAATGGATGGTAGCCTTGTCATTATGGAAGGTAGTATGTTGTCGAGATTTTTTATACTCCAATGGATTGTAGCTTTGTCATTATGGAAGGTATTCTCTTATGGATATTTTGGTTACTCCAATGATGGTACCCTTGTATTTATGGAAGGTAGTCTATTGCCTAGATTTTTGTTACTCCATTGCATAGTAGCCGTGTCATTATGGAAGGTAGTCGATTGTCGTGATTTTTTTTACTCCAATGTATGGTTGCCTTGTCATTATGGAAGGTAGTATGTTATCGATAACTTTATTACTCCAATGGATGGTAGCCTTGTTATTATCGAAGGTAGTCTGTTGTCGAGATTTTTGTTACTCTAAGGGATGGTATCCTTGTCATTTTGGAAGGTAGTCTGTTATCGAGATTTTTGTTACTATAATGGATTCTAGCCATGTCGTCATGGAAGATAGTCTGTTGTCGATATCGTTGTTACTCCAATGGATGGTAGTCTAGTCATTATGGAAGGTAGTTTGTGTACGAGATTTTAGTTACTCCAATGGATGGTAGCCTTGTCATTAGGGAAGGTAGTCTATTGTCGATATTTTTGTTACTCCAATGGATGGTAGCCATGTCATTATAGAAGGTGGTATGTTATCGATATCTTTGTTACTCCAATGGATTGTAGCCTTTTCATTATGGAAGGTAGTTCGTTGTCGAGATTTTTTTTACTCTAAAGGATGGTAGCCTTGTCATTATGGAAGGTAGTTTGTTGTAGACTTTTTTGTTACTACAATGGATTGTAGCCTTGTCTTTATGGAAGATAGTCTGTTGTCGATATCTTTGTTACTCTAATGGATGGTAGCCTAGTCATTATGGAAGTTAATTTCTGTACGAGATTTTAGTTACTCCAATGGATGGTAGCCTTGTCATTATGGAAGGTAGTTTGTTGTCGAGATTTTTTATACTCCAATGGATTGTAGCCTTGTAATTATGGAAGGTTGTCTCTTGTGGATATTTTGGTTACTCCAATGATGGTACCATTGTCATTATGGAAGATAGTCTATTGCCGAGAGTTTTGTTACTCCATTTCATGGTAGCCTTGTCATTATGGAAGGTAGTGTCTTGTCGACATTTTTGTTATTCCAATGGATGGTAGCCTTCTCATTATGGAAGGTAGTCTGTTGTTAAGATATTTGTTATTCCAATGGATGGTAGACTTGTCATCATGAAAGGTAGTCTATTGTCGAGATCTTTGTTACTCCAATGGATGGTAGCCTAGTCATTATGGAAGGTATTTTGTGTACGATATTTTTGTTATTCCAATGGATGGTAGCCTTATCATTATGGAAGGTAGTCTGTTGCCGAGATTTTTGTTACTCTAAGGGATGGTAGCCTTGTCATTATGGAACGTAGTCTGTTGTCGAGATTTTTGTTATTCCAATGGATGGTAGCATTGACATTATAGAAGGTAGTATATTATCGAGATTTTTTTCACTACAATGGATGGTAGCCTTGTCATTATGGAAGATAGTCTGTTGTCGAGATTTTTGTTACTACAATGGATTATAGCGTTGTCGTTATGGAAGATAGTCTATTGTCGATATCATTGTTACTTCAATGGATGGTAGCCTTGTCATTATGGAAGGTAGTTTGTGTACGATATTTTAGTTACTCCAATGGATGGTAGCCTTGTCATTATGGAAGGTAGTCTGTTATCGAGATTTTTTATTCTCCAATGGATTGTAGCTTTGTCATTATGGAAGGTATTCTCTTATGGATATTTTGGTTACTCCAATGATGGTACCCTTGTAATTATGGAAGGTAGTCTATTGTCGAGATTTTTGTTACTCAATTGCATGGTAGCCTTGTCATTATGGAAGGTAGTCGGTTGTCGTGATTTTTGTTACTCCAATGGATGGTAGCCTTGTCATTATGGAAGGTAGTATGTTATCGATAACTTTATTACTCCAATGGATGGTAGCCTTGTCATTATCGAAGGTAGTCTGTTGTCGAGATTATTGTTACACTAAGGGATGGTATCCTTGTCATTATGGAAGGTAGTCTGTTGTCGACATTATTGTTACTACAATGGATTGTAGCCTTGTCTTTATGGAAGATAGTTTGTTGTTGATATCTTTGTTACTTCAAAAGATGGTAGCCTAGTCATTATGGAATAGAATTTGTGTACGAGATTTTAGTTACTCCAATGGATGGTAGCCTTGTCATTATGGAAGGTAGTCTGTTGTCGATATCATGGTTACTCCAATGGATGGTAGCCTAGTCATTATGGAAGGTAGTTTGTGTACGATATTTTAGTTACTCCAATGGATGGTAGCCTTGTCATTATGGAAGGTAGTATGTTGTCGAGATTTTTTATACTCCAATAGATTGTAGCTTTGTCATTATGGAAGGTATTCTCTTATGGATATTTTGGTTACTCCAATGATGGTACCCTTGTATTTATGGAAGGTAGTCTATTGCCTAGATTTTTGTTACTCCATTGCATAGTAGCCGTCTCATTATGGAAGGTAGTCGATTGTCGTGATTTTTGTTACTCCAATGGATGGTAGCCTTGTCATTATGGAAGGTAGTATGTTATCGATAACTTTATTACTCCAATGGATGGTAGCCTTGTTATTATCGAAGGTAGTCTATTGTCGAGATTTTTGTTACTCTAAGGGATGGTATCCTTGTCATTATGGAAGGTAGTCTGTTATCGAGATTTTTGTTACTATAATGGATTGTAGCCATGTCGTCATGGAAGATAGTCTGTTGTCGATATCGTTGTTACTCCAATGGATGGTAGTCTAGTCATTATGGAAGGTAGTTTGTGTACGAGATTTTAGTTACTCCAATGGATGGTAGCCTTGTCATTAGGGAAGGTAGTCTATTGTTAAGATATTTGTTATTCCAATGGATGGTAGACTTGTCATCATGAAAGGTAGTCTATTGTCGAGATCTTTGTTACTCCAATGGATGGTAGCCTAGTCATTATGGAAGGTGTTTTGTGTACGATATTTTTGTTATTCCAATGGATGGTAGCCTTATCATTATGGAAGGTAGTCTGTTGCCGAGATTTTTGTTACTCTAAGGGATGGTAGCCTTGTCATTATGGAACGTAGTCTGTTGTCGAGATTTTTGTTATTCCAATGGATGGTAGCATTGACATTATAGAAGGTAGTATATTATCGAGATTTTTTTCACTACAATGGATGGTAGCCTTGTCATTATGGAAGATAGTCTGTTGTCGAGATTTTTGTTACTACAATGGATTATAGCGTTGTCGTTATGGAAGATAGTCTATTGTCGATATCATTGTTACTTCAATGGATGGTAGCCTTGTCATTATGGAAGGTAGTTTGTGTACGATATTTTAGTTACTCCAATGGATGGTAGCCTTGTCATTATGGAAGGTAGTCTGTTATCGAGATTTTTTATTCTCCAATGGATTGTAGCTTTGTCATTATGGAAGGTATTCTCTTATGGATATTTTGGTTACTCCAATGATGGTACCCTTGTAATTATGGAAGGTAGTCTATTGCCGAGATTTTTGTTACTCAATTGCATGGTAGCCTTGTCATTATGGAAGGTAGTCGGTTGTCGTGATTTTTGTTACTCCAATGGATGGTAGCCTTGTCATTATGGAAGGTAGTATGTTATCGATAACTTTATTACTCCAATGGATGGTAGCCTTGTCATTATCGAAGGTAGTCTGTTGTCGAGATTATTATTACTCTAAGGGATGGTATCCTTGTCATTATGGAAGGTAGTCTGTTGTCGACATTTTTGTTACTACAATGGATTGTAGCCTTGTCTTTATGGAAGATAGTTTGTTGTCGATATCTTTGTTACTCCAATAGATGGTAGCCTAGTCATTATGGAATATAATTTGTGTACGAGATTTTAGTTACTCCAATGGATGGTAGCCTTGTCATTATGGAAGGTAGTCTGTTGTCGATATCATTGTTACTCCAATGGATGGTAGCCTAGTCATTATGGAAGGTAGTTTGTGTACGATATTTTAGTTACTCCAATGGATGGTAGCCTTGTCATTATGGAAGGTAGTATGTTGTCGAGATTTTTTATACTCCAATGGATTGTAGCTTTGTCATTATGGAAGGTATTCTCTTATGGATATTTTGGTTACTCCAATGATGGTACCCTTGTATTTATGGAAGGTAGTCTATTGCCTAGATTTTTGTTACTCCATTGCATAGTAGCCGTGTCATTATGGAAGGTAGTCGATTGTCGTGATTTTTGTTACTCCAATGGATGGTAGCCTTGTCATTATGGAAGGTAGTATGTTATCGATAACTTTATTACTCCAATGGATGGTAGCCTTGTTATTATCGAAGGTAGTCTATTGTCGAGATTTTTGTTACTCTAAGGGATGGTATCCTTGTCATTATGGAAGGTAGTCTGTTATCGAGATTTTTGTTACTATAATGGATTGTAGCCATGTCGTCATGGAAGATAGTCTGTTGTCGATATCGTTGTTACTCCAATGGATGGTAGTCTAGTCATTATGGAAGGTAGTTTGTGTACGAGATTTTAGTTACTCCAATGGATGGTAGCCTTGTCATTAGGGAAGGTAGTCTATTGTCGATATTTTTGTTACTCCAATGGATGGTAGCCATGTCATTATAGAAGGTGGTATGTTATCGATATCTTTGTTACTCCAATGGATGGTAGCCTTTTCATTATGGAAGGTAGTTTGTTGTCGATATTTTTTTTACTCTAAGGGATGGTAGCCTTGTCATTATGGAAGGTAGTTTGTTGTAGACTTTTTTGTTACTACAATAGATTGTAGCCTTGTCTTTATGGAAGATAGTCTGTTGTCGATATCTTTGTTACTCTAATGGATGGTAGCCTAGTCATTATGGAAGTTAATTTCTGTACGAGATTTTAGTTACTCCAATGGATGGTAGCCTTGTCATTATGGAAGGTAGTTTGTTGTCGAGATTTTTTATACTCCAATGGATTGTAGCCTTGTAATTATGGAAGGTTGTCTCTTGTGGATATTTTGGTTACTCCAATGATGGTACCATTGTCATTATGGAAGATAGTCTATTGCCGAGATTTTTGTTACTCCATTTCATGGTAGCCATGTCATTATGGAAGGTAGTGTCTTGTCGACATTTTTGTTATTCCAATGGATGGTAACCTTCTCATTATGGAAGGTAGTCTGTTATCGAGATTTTTTTTACTCTAACGGATGGTAGCCTTCTCATTATGGAAGGTAGTCTGTTGTTAAGATATTTGTTATTCCAATGGATGGTAGACTTGTCATCATGAAAGGTAGTCTATTGTCGAGATCTTTGTTACTCCAATGGATGGTAGCCTAGTCATTATGGAAGGTATTTTGTGTACGATATTTTTGTTATTCCAATGGATGGTAGCCTTATCATTATGGAAGGTAGTCTGTTGCCGAGATTTTTGTTACTCTAAGGGATGGTAGCCTTGTCATTATGGAACGTAGTCTGTTGTCGAGATTTTTGTTATTCCAATGGATGGTAGCATTGACATTATAGAAGGTAGTATATTATCGAGATTTTTTTCACTACAATGGATGGTAGCCTTGTCATTATGGAAGATAGTCTGTTGTCGAGATTTTTGTTACTACAATGGATTATAGCATTGTCGTTATGGAAGATAGTCTATTGTCGATATCATTGTTACTTCAATGGATGGTAGCCTTGTCATTATGGAAGGTAGTTTGTGTACGATATTTTAGTTACTCCAATGGATGGTAGCCTTGTCATTATGGAAGGTAGTCTGTTATCGAGATTTTTTATTCTCCAATGGATTGTAGCTTTGTCATTATGGAAGGTATTCTCTTATGGATATTTTGGTTACTCCAATGATGGTACCCTTGTAATTATGGAAGGTAGTCTATTGCCGAGATTTTTGTTACTCAATTGCATGGTATCCTTGTCATTATGGAAGGTAGTCGGTTGTCGTGATTTTTGTTACTCCAAAGGATGGTAGCCTTGTCATTATGGAAGGTAGTATGTTATCGATAACTTTATTACTCCAATGGATGGTAGCCTTGTCATTATCGAATGTAGTCTGTTGTCGAGATTATTGTTACTCTAAGGGATGGTATCCTTGTCATTATGGAAGGTAGTCTGTTGTCGACATTTTTGTTATTACAATGGATTGTAGCCTTGTCTTTATGGAAGATAGTTTGTTGTTGATATCTTTGTTACTCCAATAGATGGTAGCCTAGTCATTATGGAAGATAATTTGTGTACGAGATTTTAGTTACTCCAATGGATGGTAGCCTTGTCATTATGGAAGGTAGTCTGTTGTCGAGATTTTTTATACTCCAATGGATTGTAGCCTTGTAATTATGGAAGGTAGTCTCTTGTGGATATTTTGGTTACTCCAATGATGGTACCCTTGTCATTATGGAAGGTAGTGTGTTGTCGACATTTTTGTTATTCCAATGGATGGTAGCCTTGTAATTATGGAAGGTAGTCTGTTGTCATGATTTTTTTTACTCCAATGGATGGTAGCCTTGTCATTATGGAAGGTAGTATGTTTTCGATATCTTTGTTACTCCAATGGATGGTAGCCTTGTCATTATGGAAGGTAGTTTGTTGTCGAGATTTTTGTTACTCTAAGGGATGGTAGCCTTGTCATTATGGAAGGTAGTCTGTTGTCGACATTTTTGTTACTACAATGGATTGTAGCCTTGTCTTTATGGAAGATAGTTTGTTGTCGATATATTTGTTACTCCAATAGATGGTAACCTAGTCATTATGGAAGTTAATTTGTGTACGAGATTTTAGTTACTCCAATGGATGGTAGCCTTGTCATTATGGAAGGTAGTCTGTTGTCGAGATTTTTTATACTCCAATGGATTGTAGCCTTGTAATTATGAAAGGTAGTCTCTTGTGGATATTTTGGTAACTCCAATGATGGTACCCTTGTCATTATGGAAGGTAGTCTATTGCCGAGATTTTTGTTACTCCATTGCATGGTAGCCTTGTCATTATGGAAGGTAGTGTGTTGTCGACATTTTTGTTATTCCAATGGATGGTAGCCTTGTCATTATGGAAGGTAGTCTGTTGTCATGAATTTTGTTACTCCAATGGATGGTAGCCTTGTCATTATGGAAGGTAGTATGTTGTCGATATCTTTGTTAATCCAATGGATGGTAGCCTTCTCATTATGGAAGGTAGTCTGTTGCCGAGATTTTTGTTACTCTAAGGGATGGTAGCCTTGTCATTATGGAACGTAGTCTATTGTCGATATTTTTGTTATTCCAATGGATGGTAGCATTGTCATTATAGAAGATAGTATATTATCGAGATTTTTGTCACTACAATGGATGGTAGCCTTTTCATTATGGAAGATAGTCTGTTGTCGAGATTTTTGTTACTACAATGGATTGTAGCATTGTCGTTATGGAAGATAGTCTATTGTCGATATCATTGTTACTCAAATGGATTGTAGCCTAGTCATTATGGAAGGTAGTTTGTGTATGATATTTTAGTTACTCCAATGGATGGTAGCCTTATCATTATGGAAGGTAGTCTGTTGTCGAGATTTTTTATACTCCAATGGATTGTAGCTTTGTCATTATGGAAGGTATTCTCTTATGGATATTTTGGTTACTCCAATGATGGTACCCTTGTAATTATGGAAGGTAGTCTATTGCCGAGATTTTTGTTACTCCATTGCATGGTAGCCTTGTCATTATGGAAGGTAGTCGTTTGTCGGGATTTTTGTTACTCCAATGGATGGTAGACTTGTCATTATGGAAGGTAGTATGTTATCGATAACTTTATTACTCCAATGGATGGTAGCCTTGTCATTATCGAAGGTAGTTTGTTGTCGAGATTTTTGTTACTCTAAGGGATGGTATCCTTGTCATTATGGAAGGTAGTCTGTTATCGAGATTTTGTTACTATAATGAATTGTAGCCATGTCGTCATGGAAGCTAGTCTGTTGTCGATATCGTTGTTACTCCAATGTATGGTAGTCTAGTCATTACGGAAGGTAGTTTGTGTACGAGATTTTAGTTACTCCAATGGATGGTAGCCTTGTCATTAGGGAAGGTAGTCTGTTGTCGATATTTTTGTTACTCCAATGGATGGTAGCCTTGTCATTATAGAAGGTGGTATGTTATCGATATCTTTGTTACTCCAATGGATGGTAGCCTTTTCATTATGGAAGGTAGTTTGTTGTCGAGATTTTTGTTACTCTAAGGGATGGTAGCCTTGTCATTATGGAAGGTAGTCTGTTGTCGATATCTTTGTTACTCTAATGGATGGTAGCCTAGTCATTATGGAAGTTAATTTGTGTACGAGATTTTAGTTACTCCAATGGATGGTAGCCTTGTCATTATGGAAGGTAGTCTGTTGTTGAGATTTTTTATACTCCAATGGATTGTAGCCTTGTAATTATGGAAGGTTGTCTCTTGTGGATATTTTGGTTACTCCAATGATGGTACCGTTGTCATTATGGAAGGTAGTGTGTTGACGACATTTTTGTTATTCCAGTGGATGGTAGCCTTCTCATTATGGAAGGTAGTCTGTTGTTGAGATTTTTTTTACTCTAACGGATGGTAGCCTTGTCATTATGGAAGGTAGTCTGTTATTCAGATATTTGTTACTCCAATGGATGGTAGACTTGTCATCATGAAAGGTAGTCTATTGTCGAGATCTTTGTTACTCCAATGGATGGTAGCCTAGTCATCATGGAAGGTATTTTGTGTACGATATTTTTGTTATTCCAATGGATGGTAGCCTTGTCATTATGAAAGGTAGTTTGTTGTCGTGATTTTTGTTACTCTAAGGGATGGTAGCCTTGTCATTATGGAAGGTAGTATGTTGTCGAGATTTTTGTCACTACAATGGATCGTAGCCTTATCATTATGGAAGGTAGTCTGTTGTCGAGATTTTTGATAATACAATGGATTGTAGCCTTGTCGTTATGGAAGGTAGTTTGTTGTCGATATCTTTGTTACTCCAATAGATGGTAGCCTAGTCATTATGGAAGGTAGTTTGTGTACGAGATTTTAATTACTCCAATGGATGGTAGCCATGTCATTATGGAAGGTAGTCTATTGTCGAGATTTTTTATACTCCAATGGATTGTAGCCTTGTAATTATAGAAGGTAGTCTCTTGTGGATATTTTGGTTACTCCAATGATGGTACCCTTGTCATTATGGAAGGTAGTTTATTGCCGAGATTTTTGTTACTCCATTGCATGGTAGCCTTGTCATTATGGAAGGTAGTGTGTTGTCGACATTTTTGTTATTCCAATGGATGGTAGCCTTGTCATTATGGAAGGTAGTATGTTGTCGAGATTTTTGTCACTACAATGGATCGTAGCCTTATCATTATGGAAGGTAGTCTGTTGTGGAGATTTTTGTTAATACAATGGATTGTAGCCTTGTCATTATGGAAGGTAGTTTGTTGTCGATATCTTTGTTACTCCAATAGATGGTAGCCTAGTCATTATGGAAGGTAGTTTGTGTACGAGATTTTAATTACTCCAATGGATGGTGGCCTTGTCATTATGGAAGGTAGTCTATTGTCGAGATTTTTTATACTCCAATGGATTGTAGCCTTGTAATTATAGAAGGTAGTCTCTTGTGGATATTTTGGTTACTCCAATGATGGTACCCTTGTCATTATGGAAGGTAGTTTATTGCCGAGATTTTTGTTACTCCATTGCATGGTAGCCTTGTCATTATGGAAGGTAGTGTGTTGTCGACATTTTTGTTATTCCAATGGATGGTAGCCTTGTCATTATGGAAGGTAGTCTGTTTTCATGATCTTTATTACTCCAATGGATGGTAGCCTTGTCATTATGGAAGGTAGTATGTTGTCGATATCTTTGTTAATCAAATGGATGGTAGCCTTCTCATTACGGAAGGTAGTCCGTTGCCGAGATTTTTGTTACTCTAAGGGATGGTAGCCTTGTCATTATGGAAGGTAGTCTGTTGTCGACATTTTTGTTACTACAATGGATTGTAGCCTTGTCTTTATGGAAGATAGTTTGTTGTCGATATATTTGTTACTCCAATAGATGGTAACCTAGTCATTATGGAAGTTAATTTGTGTACGAGATTTTAGTTACTCCAATGGATGGTAGCCTTGTCATTATGGAAGGTAGTCTGTTGTCGAGATTTTTTATACTCCAATGGATTGTAGCCTTGTAATTATGAAAGGTAGTCTCTTGTGGATATTTTGGTAACTCCAATGATGGTACCCTTGTCATTATGGAAGGTAGTCTATTGCCGAGATTTTTGTTACTCCATTGCATGGTAGCCTTGTCATTATGGAAGGTAGTGTGTTGTCGACATTTTTGTTATTCCAATGGATGGTAGCCTTGTCATTATGGAAGGTAGTCTGTTGTCATGAATTTTGTTACTCCAATGGATGGTAGCCTTGTCATTATGGAAGGTAGTATGTTGTCGATATCTTTGTTAATCCAATGGATGGTAGCCTTCTCATTATGGAAGGTAGTCTGTTGCCGAGATTTTTGTTACTCTAAGGGATGGTAGCCTTGTCATTATGGAACGTAGTCTATTGTCGATATTTTTGTTATTCCAATGGATGGTAGCATTGTCATTATAGAAGATAGTATATTATCGAGATTTTTGTCACTACAATGGATGGTAGCCTTTTCATTATGGAAGATAGTCTGTTGTCGAGATTTTTGTTACTACAATGGATTGTAGCATTGTCGTTATGGAAGATAGTCTATTGTCGATATCATTGTTACTCAAATGGATTGTAGCCTAGTCATTATGGAAGGTAGTTTGTGTATGATATTTTAGTTACTCCAATGGATGGTAGCCTTATCATTATGGAAGGTAGTCTGTTGTCGAGATTTTTTATACTCCAATGGATTGTAGCTTTGTCATTATGGAAGGTATTCTCTTATGGATATTTTGGTTACTCCAATGATGGTACCCTTGTAATTATGGAAGGTAGTCTATTGCCGAGATTTTTGTTACTCCATTGCATGGTAGCCTTGTCATTATGGAAGGTAGTCGTTTGTCGGGATTTTTGTTACTCCAATGGATGGTAGACTTGTCATTATGGAAGGTAGTATGTTATCGATAACTTTATTACTCCAATGGATGGTAGCCTTGTCATTATCGAAGGTAGTTTGTTGTCGAGATTTTTGTTACTCTAAGGGATGGTATCCTTGTCATTATGGAAGGTAGTCTGTTATCGAGATTTTGTTACTATAATGAATTGTAGCCATGTCGTCATGGAAGCTAGTCTGTTGTCGATATCGTTGTTACTCCAATGTATGGTAGTCTAGTCATTACGGAAGGTAGTTTGTGTACGAGATTTTAGTTACTCCAATGGATGGTAGCCTTGTCATTAGGGAAGGTAGTCTGTTGTCGATATTTTTGTTACTCCAATGGATGGTAGCCTTGTCATTATAGAAGGTGGTATGTTATCGATATCTTTGTTACTCCAATGGATGGTAGCCTTTTCATTATGGAAGGTAGTTTGTTGTCGAGATTTTTGTTACTCTAAGGGATGGTAGCCTTGTCATTATGGAAGGTAGTCTGTTGTCGATATCTTTGTTACTCTAATGGATGGTAGCCTAGTCATTATGGAAGTTAATTTGTGTACGAGATTTTAGTTACTCCAATGGATGGTAGCCTTGTCATTATGGAAGGTAGTCTGTTGTTGAGATTTTTTATACTCCAATGGATTGTAGCCTTGTAATTATGGAAGGTTGTCTCTTGTGGATATTTTGGTTACTCCAATGATGGTACCGTTGTCATTATGGAAGGTAGTGTGTTGACGACATTTTTGTTATTCCAGTGGATGGTAGCCTTCTCATTATGGAAGGTAGTCTGTTGTTGAGATTTTTTTTACTCTAACGGATGGTAGCCTTGTCATTATGGAAGGTAGTCTGTTATTCAGATATTTGTTACTCCAATGGATGGTAGACTTGTCATCATGAAAGGTAGTCTATTGTCGAGATCTTTGTTACTCCAATGGATGGTAGCCTAGTCATCATGGAAGGTATTTTGTGTACGATATTTTTGTTATTCCAATGGATGGTAGCCTTGTCATTATGAAAGGTAGTTTGTTGTCGTGATTTTTGTTACTCTAAGGGATGGTAGCCTTGTCATTATGGAAGGTAGTATGTTGTCGAGATTTTTGTCACTACAATGGATCGTAGCCTTATCATTATGGAAGGTAGTCTGTTGTCGAGATTTTTGATAATACAATGGATTGTAGCCTTGTCGTTATGGAAGGTAGTTTGTTGTCGATATCTTTGTTACTCCAATAGATGGTAGCCTAGTCATTATGGAAGGTAGTTTGTGTACGAGATTTTAATTACTCCAATGGATGGTAGCCATGTCATTATGGAAGGTAGTCTATTGTCGAGATTTTTTATACTCCAATGGATTGTAGCCTTGTAATTATAGAAGGTAGTCTCTTGTGGATATTTTGGTTACTCCAATGATGGTACCCTTGTCATTATGGAAGGTAGTTTATTGCCGAGATTTTTGTTACTCCATTGCATGGTAGCCTTGTCATTATGGAAGGTAGTGTGTTGTCGACATTTTTGTTATTCCAATGGATGGTAGCCTTGTCATTATGGAAGGTAGTATGTTGTCGAGATTTTTGTCACTACAATGGATCGTAGCCTTATCATTATGGAAGGTAGTCTGTTGTGGAGATTTTTGTTAATACAATGGATTGTAGCCTTGTCATTATGGAAGGTAGTTTGTTGTCGATATCTTTGTTACTCCAATAGATGGTAGCCTAGTCATTATGGAAGGTAGTTTGTGTACGAGATTTTAATTACTCCAATGGATGGTGGCCTTGTCATTATGGAAGGTAGTCTATTGTCGAGATTTTTTATACTCCAATGGATTGTAGCCTTGTAATTATAGAAGGTAGTCTCTTGTGGATATTTTGGTTACTCCAATGATGGTACCCTTGTCATTATGGAAGGTAGTTTATTGCCGAGATTTTTGTTACTCCATTGCATGGTAGCCTTGTCATTATGGAAGGTAGTGTGTTGTCGACATTTTTGTTATTCCAATGGATGGTAGCCTTGTCATTATGGAAGGTAGTCTGTTTTCATGATCTTTATTACTCCAATGGATGGTAGCCTTGTCATTATGGAAGGTAGTATGTTGTCGATATCTTTGTTAATCAAATGGATGGTAGCCTTCTCATTACGGAAGGTAGTCCGTTGCCGAGATTTTTGTTACTCTAAGGGATGGTAGCCTTGTCATTATGGAAGGTAGTCTGTTGTCGACATTTTTGTTACTACAATGGATTGTAGCCTTGTCTTTATGGAAGATAGTTTGTTGTCGATATATTTGTTACTCCAATAGATGGTAACCTAGTCATTATGGAAGTTAATTTGTGTACGAGATTTTAGTTACTCCAATGGATGGTAGCCTTGTCATTATGGAAGGTAGTCTGTTGTCGAGATTTTTTATACTCCAATGGATTGTAGCCTTGTAATTATGAAAGGTAGTCTCTTGTGGATATTTTGGTAACTCCAATGATGGTACCCTTGTCATTATGGAAGGTAGTCTATTGCCGAGATTTTTGTTACTCCATTGCATGGTAGCCTTGTCATTATGGAAGGTAGTGTGTTGTCGACATTTTTGTTATTCCAATGGATGGTAGCCTTGTCATTATGGAAGGTAGTCTGTTGTCATGAATTTTGTTACTCCAATGGATGGTAGCCTTGTCATTATGGAAGGTAGTATGTTGTCGATATCTTTGTTAATCCAATGGATGGTAGCCTTCTCATTATGGAAGGTAGTCTGTTGCCGAGATTTTTGTTACTCTAAGGGATGGTAGCCTTGTCATTATGGAACGTAGTCTATTGTCGATATTTTTGTTATTCCAATGGATGGTAGCATTGTCATTATAGAAGATAGTATATTATCGAGATTTTTGTCACTACAATGGATGGTAGCCTTTTCATTATGGAAGATAGTCTGTTGTCGAGATTTTTGTTACTACAATGGATTGTAGCATTGTCGTTATGGAAGATAGTCTATTGTCGATATCATTGTTACTCAAATGGATTGTAGCCTAGTCATTATGGAAGGTAGTTTGTGTATGATATTTTAGTTACTCCAATGGATGGTAGCCTTATCATTATGGAAGGTAGTCTGTTGTCGAGATTTTTTATACTCCAATGGATTGTAGCTTTGTCATTATGGAAGGTATTCTCTTATGGATATTTTGGTTACTCCAATGATGGTACCCTTGTAATTATGGAAGGTAGTCTATTGCCGAGATTTTTGTTACTCCATTGCATGGTAGCCTTGTCATTATGGAAGGTAGTCGTTTGTCGGGATTTTTGTTACTCCAATGGATGGTAGACTTGTCATTATGGATGGTAGTATGTTATCGATAACTTTATTACTCCAATGGATGGTAGCCTTGTCATTATCGAAGGTAGTTTGTTGTCGAGATTTTTGTTACTCTAAGGGATGGTATCCTTGTCATTATGGAAGGTAGTCTGTTATCGAGATTTTGTTACTATAATGGATTGTAGCCATGTCGTCATGGAAGCTAGTCTGTTGTCGATATCGTTGTTACTCCAATGGATGGTAGTCTAGTCATTACGGAAGGTAGTTTGTGTACGAGATTTTAGTTACTCCAATGGATGGTAGCCTTGTCATTAGGGAAGGTAGTCTGTTGTCGATATTTTTGTTACTCCAATGGATGGTAGCCTTGTCATTATAGAAGGTGGTATGTTATCGATATCTTTGTTACTCCAATGGATGGTAGCCTTTTCATTATGGAAGGTAGTTTGTTGTCGAGATTTTTGTTACTCTAAGGGATGGTAGCCTTGTCATTATGGAAGGTAGTCTGTTGTCGATATCTTTGTTACTCTAATGGATGGTAGCCTAGTCATTATGGAAGTTAATTTGTGTACGAGATTTTAGTTACTCCAATGGATGGTAGCCTTGTCATTATGGAAGGTAGTCTGTTGTTGAGATTTTTTATACTCCAATGGATTGTAGCCTTGTAATTATGGAAGGTTGTCTCTTGTGGATATTTTGGTTACTCCAATGATGGTACCGTTGTCATTATGGAAGGTAGTGTGTTGACGACATTTTTGTTATTCCAGTGGATGGTAGCCTTCTCATTATGGAAGGTAGTCTGTTGTTGAGATTTTTTTTACTCTAACGGATGGTAGCCTTGTCATTATGGAAGGTAGTCTGTTATTCAGATATTTGTTACTCCAATGGATGGTAGACTTGTCATCATGAAAGGTAGTCTATTGTCGAGATCTTTGTTACTCCAATGGATGGTAGCCTAGTCATTATGGAAGGTATTTTGTGTACGATATTTTTGTTATTCCAATGGATGGTAGCCTTGTCATTATGAAAGGTAGTTTGTTGTCGTGATTTTTGTTACTCTAAGGGATGGTAGCCTTGTCATTATGGAAGGTAGTATGTTGTCGAGATTTTTGTCACTACAATGGATCGTAGCCTTATCATTATGGAAGGTAGTCTGTTGTCGAGATTTTTGATAATACAATGGATTGTAGCCTTGTCGTTATGGAAGGTAGTTTGTTGTCGATATCTTTGTTACTCCAATAGATGGTAGCCTAGTCATTATGGAAGGTAGTTTGTGTACGAGATTTTAATTACTCCAATGGATGGTAGCCATGTCATTATGGAAGGTAGTCTATTGTCGAGATTTTTTATACTCCAATGGATTGTAGCCTTGTAATTATAGAAGGTAGTCTCTTGTGGATATTTTGGTTACTCCAATGATGGTACCCTTGTCATTATGGAAGGTAGTTTATTGCCGAGATTTTTGTTACTCCATTGCATGGTAGCCTTGTCATTATGGAAGGTAGTGTGTTGTCGACATTTTTGTTATTCCAATGGATGGTAGCCTTGTCATTATGGAAGGTAGTATGTTGTCGAGATTTTTGTCACTACAATGGATCGTAGCCTTATCATTATGGAAGGTAGTCTGTTGTCGAGATTTTTGTTAATACAATGGATTGTAGCCTTGTCATTATGGAAGGTAGTTTGTTGTCGATATCTTTGTTACTCCAATAGATGGTATCCTAGTCATTATGGAAGGTAGTTTGTGTACGAGATTTTAATTACTCCAATGGATGGTGGCCTTGTCATTATGGAAGGTAGTCTATTGTCGAGATTTTTTATACTCCAATGGATTGTAGCCTTGTAATTATAGAAGGTAGTCTCTTGTGGATATTTTGGTTACTCCAATGATGGTACCCTTGTCATTATGGAAGGTAGTTTATTGCCGAGATTTTTGTTACTCCATTGCATGGTAGCCTTGTCATTATGGAAGGTAGTGTGTTGTCGACATTTTTGTTATTCCAATGGATGGTAGCCTTGTCATTATGGAAGGTAGTCAGTTTTCATGATCTTTATTACTCCAATGGATGGTAGCCTTGTCATTATGGAAGGTAGTATGTTGTCGATATCTTTGTTAATCCAATGGATGGTAGCCTTCTCATTACGGAAGGTAGTCCGTTGCCGAGATTTTTGTTACTCTAAGGGATGGTAGCCTTGTCATTATGGAACATAGTCTGTTGTCGAGATTTTTGTAATTCCAATGGATGGTAGCATTGCCATTATAGAAGGTAGTATATTATCGAGATTTTTGTCACTACAACGGATGGTAGCCTTGTCATTATGGAAGATAGTCTGTTGTCGAGATTTTTGTTACTACAATGGATTGTAGCCTTGTCGTTATGGAAGATAGTCTGTTGTCGATATCATTGTTACTCCAATGGATGGTAGCCTAGTCATTATGGAAGGTTGTTTGTGTACGATATTTTAGTTACTCCAATGGATGGGAGCCTTGTCATTATGGAAGGTAGTCTGTTGTCGAGATTTTTTATACTCTAATGGATTGTAGCCTTGTCATTATGGAAGGTATTCTCTTATGGATATTTTGGTTACTACAATGATGGTACCCTTGTAATTATGGAAGGTAGTCTATTGCCGAGATTTTTGTTAATCCATTGCATGGTAGCCTTGTCAATATGGAAGGTAGTCTGTTGTCGATAATTTTGTTACTACAATGGATTGTAGCCTTGTCTTTATGGAAGATAGTCTTTTGTCGATATCTTTGTTACTCCAATGGATGGTAGCCTAGTTATTATGGAAGGTATTTTGTGTACGATATTTTTGTTATTCCAATGGATGGTAGCCTTGTCATTATGAAAGGTAGTTTGTTGTCGTGATTTTTGTTACTCAAGGGATGGTAGCCTTGTCATTATGGAAGGTAGTATGTTGTCGAGATTTTTGTCACTACAATGGATCGTAGCCTTATCATTATGGAAGGTAGTCTGTTGTCCAGATTTTTGTTAATACAATGGATTGTAGCCTTGTCGTTATGGAAGGTAGTTTGTTGTCGATATCTTTGTTACTCCAATAGATGGTAGCCTAGTCATTATGGAAGGTAGTTTGTGTACTAGGTTTTAGTTACTCCAATGGATGGTAGCCTTGTCATTATGGAAGGTAGTCTGTTGTCGTGATTTTTTATACTCCAATGGATTGTAGCCTTGTAATTATAGAAGGTATTCTCTTGTGGATATTTTGGTTATACCAATTATGGTACCCTTGTCATTATGGAAGGTAGTTTATTGCCGAGAGTTTTGTTACTCCATTGCATGGTAGCCTTGTCATTATGGAAGGTAGTGTGTTGTCGACATTTTTGTTATTCCAATGGATGGTAGCCTTGTCATTATGGAATGTAGTCTGTTGTCATGATTTTTGTTACTCCAATGGATGGTAGCCTTGTCATTATGGAAGGTAGTATGTTGTCGATATCTTTGTTAATCCAATGGATGGTAGCCTTCGCATTATGGAAGGTAGTCTGTTGCCGAGATATTTGTTACTCTAAGGGATGGTAGCCTTGTCATTATGGAACGTAGTCTGTTGTCGAGATTTTTGTTATTCCAATGGATGGTAGCATTGTCATTATAGAAGATAGTATATTATCGAGATTTTTGTCACTACAATGGATGGTAGCCTTTTCATTATGGAAGATAGTCTGTTGTCGAGATTTTTGTTACTACAATGGATTGTAGCATTGTCGTTATGGAAGATAGTCTGTTGTCGATATCATTGTTACTCAAATGGATTATAGCCTAGTCATTATGGAAGGTATTTTGTGTATGATATTTTAGTTACTCCAATGGATGGTAGCCTTATCATTATGGAAGGTAGTCTGTTGTCGAGATTTTTTATACTCAAATGGATTGTAGCTTTGTCATTATGGAAGGTATTCTCTTATGGATATTTTGGTTACTCCAATGATGGTACCCTTGTAATTATGGAAGGTAGTCTATTGCCGAGATTTTTGTTACTCCATTGCATGGTAGCCTTGTCATTATGGAAGGTAGTCGATTGTCGGGATTTTTGTTACTCCAATGGATGGTAGACTTGTCATTATGGAAGGTAGTATGTTATCGATAACTTTATTACTCCAATGGATGGTAGCCTTGTCATTATCGAAGGTAGTCTGTTGTCGAGATTTTTGTTACTCTAAGGGATGGTATCCTTGTCATTATGGAAGGTAGTCTGTTATCGAGATTTTGTTACTATAATGGATTGTAGCCATGTCGTTATGGAAGCTAGTCTGTTGTCGATATCGTTGTTACTCCAATGGATGGTAGTCTAGTCATTATGGAAGGTAGTTTGTGTACGAGATTTTAATTACTCCAATGGATGGTAGCCTTGTCATTATGGAAGGTAGTCTATTGTCGAGATTTTTTATACTCCAATGGATTGTAGCCTTGTAATTATAGAAGGTAGTCTCTTGTGGATATTTTGGTTACTCCATTGATGGTACCCTTGTCATTATGGAAGGTAGTTTATTGCCGAGATTTTTGTTACTCCATTGCATGGTAGCCTTGTCATTATGGAAGGTAGTGTGTTGTCGACATTTTTGTTATTCCAATGGATGGTAGCCTTGTCATTATGGAAGGTAGTCTGTTTTCATGATCTTTATTACTCCAATGGATGGTAGCCTTGTCATTATGGAAGGTAGTATGTTGTCGATATCTTTGTTAATCCAATGGATGGTAGCCTTCTCATTACGGAAGGTAGTCTGTTGCCGAGATTTTTGTTACTCTAAGGGATGGTAGCCTTGTCATTATGGAACATAGTCTGTTGTCGAGATTTTTGTAATTCCAATGGATGGTAGCATTGTCATTATAGAAGGTAGTATATTATCGAGATTTTTGTCACTACAACGGATGGTAGCCTTGTCATTATGGAAGATAGTCTGTTGTCGATATTTTTGTTACTACAATGGATTGTAGCCTTGTCGTTATGGAAGATAGTCTGTTGTCGATATCATTGTTTCTCCAATGGATGGTAGCCCAGTCATTATGGAAGGTAGTTTGTGTACGATATTTTAGTTACTCCAATGGATGGGAGCCTTGTCATTATGGAAGGTAGTCAGTTGTCGAGATTTTTTATACTCTAATGGATTGTAGCCTTGTCATTATGGAAGGTATTCTCTTATGGATATTTTGGTTACTACAATGATGGTACCCTTGTAATTATGGAAGGTAGTCTATTGACGAGATTTTTGTTACTCAATTGCATGGTAGCCTTGTCAATATGGAAGGTAGTCTGTTGTCGATAATTTTGTTACTACAATGGATTGTAGCCTTGTCTTTATGGAAGATAGGCTTTTGTCGATATCTTTGTTACTCCAATGGATGGTAGCCTAGTCATTATGGAAGGTATTTTGTGTACGATATTTTTGTTATTCCAATGGATGGTAGCCTTGTCATTATGAAAGGTAGTTTGTTGTCGTGATTTTTGTTACTCTAAGGGATGGTAGCCTTGTCATTATGGAAGGTAGTATGTTGTCGAGATTTTTGTCACTACAATGGATCGTAGCCTTATCATTATGGAAGGTAGTCTGTTGTCGAGATTTTTGTTAATACAATGGATTGTAGCCTTGTCGTTATGGAAGGTAGTTTGTTGTCGATATCTTTGTTACTCCAATAGATGGTAGCCTAGTCATTATGGAAGGTAGTTTGTGTACTAGATTTTAGTTACTCCAATGGATGGTAGCCTTGTCATTATGGAAGGTAGTCTGTTGTCGTGATTTTTTATACTCCAATGGATTGTAGCCTTGTAATTATAGAAGGTATTCTCTTGTGGATATTTTGGTTACTCCAATGATGGTACCCTTGTCATTATGGAAGGTAGTTTATTGCCGAGAGTTTTGTTACTCCATTGCATGGTAGCCTTGTCATTATGGAAGGTAGTGTGTTGTCGACATTTTTGTTATTCCAATGGATGGTAGCCTTGTCATTATGGAAGGTAGTCTGTTGTCATGATTTTTGTTACTCCAATGGATGGTAGCCTTGTCATTATGGAAGGTAGTATGTTGTCGATATCTTTGTTAATCCAATGGATGGTAGCCTTCTCATTATGGAAGGTAGTCTGTTATCGAGATTTTTGTTACTCCATCGGATGGTAGCCTTGTCATTATGGAAGGTAGTGTGTTGTCGATATTTTTGTTATTCCAATGGATTGTAGCCTTGTCATTATGGAAGGTAGTCTGTTGTCGTTATTTTTGTTACTCCAATGGATGGTATGCTTGTCATTATGGAAGGTAGTATGTTGTCGATATCTTTGTTACTCCAATGGATGGTAGCCTTGTAATTATGGAAGGTAGTCTGTTGTCGAGATTTTTGTTACTCTCAGGGATGGTAGCCTTGTCATTATGGAAGTTAGTTGTTTGTCAATATTTTTGTTATTCCAATGGATGGTAGCCTTGTCATTATGGAAGGTAGTCTGTTGTAGAGATTTTTGTTACTACAATGGATAGTAGCCTTGTCATTATGGAAGGTAGTCTGTTGTCGATATTTTTGTTACTCAAATGGATGATAGCCTTGTCATTATGGAAGGTAGTGTATTGTCGAGATTTTTGTTACAACAATGGATGGTAGATTTGTCATTATGGAAGGTAGTCTGTTGTTGAGATTTTTGTTACTACAATGGATTGTATCCTTTTCGTTATAGAAGGTAGTATGTTGTCGATATCTTTCTTACTCCAATGGATGGTAGCCAAGTCATTATGGAAGGTAGCCTGTTGTCGAGATTTTTGTTACTACAATAGATTATAGCCGTTTCGTTATGGAAGATAGTCTATTGTCGAGATTTTTGTTACTATAATAGATTGAAGCCTTGTCATTATGGAAGGTAGTATGTTGTCGATATTTTTGTTATTCCAATGGATGGTAGCCTTGTCATTATGGAAGGTAGTCTGTTGTCGAGATTTTTGTTACTACATTGGATGGTAGCCTTGTCATTATGGAATGTAGTCTATTGCCGAGATTTTTGTTACTACAATGGATTGTAGCCTTATCGTTATGGAAGGTAGTTTGTTGTCGATATCTTTGTTACTCCAAAGGATGGTAGCCTAGTCATTATGGAAGGTAGTTTATTGTCGAGATATTTGTTACTCTAAGGGATGGAAACCTAGTCATTATGGAAGTTAGTTTATTGTCGATATCTTTGTTACTCCAATGGATGGTAGCCTAGTCATTATGGAAGGTAGTTTATTGTCATGATATTTGTTACTACAATGGATGGTATCCTTGTCGTTATGGAAGGTAGTATGTTATCGATATCTTTCTTACTCCAATGGATGGTATCCTAGTCATTATGGAAGGTAGTCTGTTATCGAGATTTTTGTTACTCCATTGGATGGTAGCCTTGTCATTATGGAAGGTAGTGTGTTGTCGAGATTTTTGTTATTCCAATGGATTGTAGCCTTGTCATTATGGAAGGTAGTTTGTTGTCGTGATTTTTGTTACTCCAATGGATGGTATCCTTGTCATTATGGAAGGTAGTATGTTGTCGATATCTTTGTTACTCCAATGGATGGTAGCCTTGTAATTATGGAAGGTAGTCTGTTGTCGAGATTTTTGTTACTCTCAGGGATGGTAGCCTTGTCATTATGGAATGTAGTATGTTGTCGATATCTTTGTTACTCCAATGGATGGTAGCCTTGTCATTATGGAAGGTAGTCTATTGTAGAGATTTTTGTTACTACAATGGATGGTAGCCTTGTCACTATGGAAGGTAGTCTGTTGTCGAGATTTTTGTTACTCCAATGGATGATAGCCTTGTCATTATGGAAGGTAGTGTATTGCCGAGATTTTTGTTACAACAATGGATGGTAGATTTGTCATTATGGAAGGTAGTCTGTTGTTGAGATTTTTGTTACTACAATGGATTGTATCCTTTTTGTTATAGAAGGTAGTATGTTGTCGATATCTTTCTTACTCCAATGGATGGTAGCCTAGTCATTATGGAAGGTAGCCTGTTGTCGAGATTTTTGTTACTACAATAGATTGTAGCCGTTTCGTTATGGAAGATAGTCTGTTGTCGAGATTTTTGTTACTATAATAGATTGAAGCCTTGTCGTTATGGAAGGTAGTATGTTGTCGATATTTTTGTTATTCCAATGGATGGTAGCCTTGTCATTATGGAAGGTAGTCTGTTGTTGAGATTTTTGTCACTACAATGGATGGTAGCTTTGTCATTATGGAAGGTAGTCTATTGTCGAGAATTTTTTTACTACAATCGATTGTAGCCTTGTCGTTATTGAAGGTAGTCTGTTATCGATATTTTTGTTAATCCAAAGGATGGTAGCCTAGTCATTATGGAAGGTAGTCTGTTGTCGAGATTTTTGTTACTCCAATGGATGGTATCCTTGTCATTATGGAAGGTAGTATGTTGTCGATAGCTTTCTTACACCAATGGATGGTAGCCTAGTCATTATGGAAGGTAGTCTGTTGTCGAGATTTTTGTTACTCCATTGGATGGTAGCCTAGTCATTATGGAAGGTAGTGTGTTGTCGATATTTTTGTTATTCCATTGGATGGTAGCCTTATCATTATGGAAGGTAGTCTATTGTAGTGATTTTTGTAACTCGAATGGATGGAATCCTTGTCAATATGGAAGGTAGTCTGTTGTCGTGATTTTTGTTACTCGAATGGATGAAAACCTTGTCATTATGGAAGGTAGTATGTTGTCGATATCTTTGTTACTCCAATGGATTGTAGCCTTGTCATTATGGTAGGTAATCTGTTGTCGAGATTTATGTTAATCCAATGGATGGTAGCCTTGTCATTTTGGAAGGTAGTATGTTGTCGATATTTTTGTTACTCCAGTGGATGGTAGCCTTGTTATTATGGAAGGTAGTTTGTTGTCGAGATTTTTGTTACTCCAATGGATGGTAGCCTTGTCATTATGGAAGGTAGTTTGTTGTCGAGATTTTTGTTACTACATTGGATGGTAGCCTTGTCATTATAGAAGGTAGTCTGTTGTCAAGATTTTTGTTACTACAATGGATTGTACCCTTGTCGTTATGGAAGGTAGTTTGTTGTCTATATCTTTGTTACTCCAATGGATGGTAGCGTAGTCATTATGGAAGGTAGTATGTTGTCGAGATTTTTGTTACTCCATTGGATGGTAGCCTTGTCATTATGGAAGTTAGTTTATTGTCGAGATTTTTGTTATTCCAATGGATGGTATCCTTGTCATTATGGAAGGTAGTCTGTTGTCAAGATTTTTGTTACTACAATGGATTGTATCCTTGTCGTTATGGAAGGTAGTATGTTGTCGATATCTTTCTTACTCCAATGGATGGTATCCTAGTCATTATGGAAGGTAGTCTGTTGTCTAGATTTTTGTTACTCCATTGGATGGTAGCCTTGTCATTATGGAAGGTAGTGTGTTGTCGATATTTTTGTTATTCCAATGGATTGTAGCCTTGTCATTATGGAAGGTAGTCTGTTGAAGTGATTTTTGTTACTCCAATGGATTCTATCCTTGTCATTATGGAAGGTAGTATGTTGTCGATATCTTTGTTACTCCAATGGATGGTAGCCTTGTCATTATGGAAGGTAGTCTGTTGTCTAGATTTTTGTTACTCTAAGGGATGATAGCCTTGTCATTATGGAAAGTAGTTTGTTGTCGAGATTTTTGTTATTCCAATGGATGGTAGCATTGTCATTATGAAAGGTAGTTTATTGTAGAGATTTTTGTTACTACAATGGATGGTAGCCTTGTCATTATGGAAGGTAGTCTGTTGTCGAGATTTTTGTTACTCCAGTGGATGATAGCCTTGTCATTATGGAAGGTAGTGTATTGTCGATATTTTTGTTACTACAATGGATTGTAGCCTTGTCATTATGGAAGGTAGTCTGTTGTCGAGATTTTTGTTACTACAATGGATTATATCCTTTTCGTTATATAAGGTAGTATGTTGTCGATATCTTTCTTACTCCAATGGATGGTAGCCTAGTCATTATGGAAGGTAGTTTGTTGTCGAGATTTTTGTTACTACAATAGATTATAGCCATTTCGTTATGGAAGATAGTCTGTTGTCGAGATTTTTGTTACTATAATAGATTGAAGGCTTGTCATTATGGAAGGTAGTATGTTGTCGATATTTTTGTTATTCCAATGGATGGTAGCCTTGTCTTTATGGAAGGTAGTTTGTTGTCAAGATTTTTTTCACTACAATGGATGGTAGCCTTGTCATTATGGAAGGTAGTCTATTGTCGAGATTTTTTTTACTACAATGGATTGTAGCCTTGTCGTTATTGAAGGTAGTTTGTTATCGATATTTTTGTTACTCCAAAGGATGGTAGCCTAGTCATTATGGAAGGTAGTCTATTGTCGAGATTTTGGTTACTCCAATGGATGGTATCCTTGTCATTATGGAAGGTAGTATGTTGTCGATATCTTTCTTACACCAATGGATGGTAGCCTAGTCATTATGGAAGGTAGTCTATTGTCGAGATTTTTGTTACTCCATTTGATGGTAGCCTAGTCACTATGGAAGGTAGTGTGTTGTCGATATTTTTGTTATTACATTGGATGGTAGCCTTGTCATTATGGAAGGTAATCTGTTGTCGTGATTTTTGTTACTCCATTGGATGGTATCCTTGTCAATATGGAAGGTAGTGTGTTGTCGTGATTTTTGTTACTCGAATGGATGGAAACCTTGTCATTATGGAAGGTAGTATGTTGTCGATATCTTTGTTACTCCAATGGATTGTAGCCTTGTCATTATGGAAGGTAATCTGTTGTCGAGATTTTTGTTAATCCAATGGATGGTAGACTTGTCATTTTGGAAGGTAGTGTGTTGTCGATATTTTTGTTATTCCAATGGATGGTAGCCTTGTCATTATGGAAGGTAGTTTGTTGTCGAGATTTTTGTTACTCCAATGGATGGTAGCCTTGTCATTATGGAAAGTAGTCTGTTGTCCAGATTTTTGTTACTACATTGGATGGTAGCCTTGTCATTATGGAAGGTAGTCTGTTGTCGAGATTTTAGTTACTACAATGGATTGTAGCCTTGTCGTTATGGAAGGTAGTTTGTTGTCGATATCTTTGTTACTCCAATGGATGGTAGCCTAGTCATTATGGAAGGTAGTCTATTGTCGAGATTTTTGTTACTCTAAGGGATGGTAGCCTTGTCATTATGGAAGTTAGTTTATTGTCGAGATTTTTGTAATTCCAATGGATGGTAGCCTTGTCATTATGTAAGGTAGTCTGTTGTCATGATTTTTGTTACTACAATGGACTGTATCCTTGTCGTTATGGAAGGTAGTATGTTGTCGATATCTTTCTTACTCCAATGGATGGTATCCTAGTCATTATGGAAGGTAGTGTGTTGTCGATATTTTTGTTATTCCAATGGATTGTAGCCTTGTCATTATGGAAGGTAGTCTGTTGTCGTGATGTTTGTTACTCCAATGGATGGTATCCTTGTCATTTCGGAAGGTAGTATGTTGTCGTGATTTTTGTTACTCCAATGGATGGTATCCTTGTCATTATGGAAGGTAGTATGTTGTCGATATCTTTGTTACTCCAATGGATGGTAGCCTTGTCATTATGGAAGGTAGTGTGTTGTCGATATTTTTGTTACTACAATGAATTATATCCTTTTCGTTATAGAAGGTAGTATGTTGTCGATATCTTTCTTACTGCAATGGATGGTAGCCTAGTCATTATGGAAGGTAGTCTGTTGTCGAGATTTTTGTTACTACAATAGATTGTAGTCGTTTCGTTATGGAAGATAGTCTGTTGTCGAGATTTTTGTTAGTATAATAGATTGAAGCCTTGTCATTATGGAAGGTAGTGTGTTGTCGATATTTTTGTTATTCCAATGGATTGTAGCCTTGTCATTATGCAAGGTAGTCTATTGTCGTGATTTTTGTTACTCCAATTGATGGTATCCTTGTCATTATGGAAGGTAGTATGTTGTCGATATCTTTGTTATCCAATGGATGGTAGCCTTGTCATTATGGAAGGTAGTCTGTTGTCAAGATTTTTGTTACTACAATGGATGGTATCCTAGTCATTATGGAAGGTAGTCTGTTGTCGAGATTTTTGTTACTCCATTGGATGGTAGCCTTGACATTATGGAAGGTAGTGTGTTGTCGATATTTTTGTTATTCCAATGGATTGTAGCCTTGTCATTATGGAAGGTAGTCTGTTGTCGTGATGTTTGTTACTCCAATGGATGGTATCCTTGTCATTATGGAAGGTAGTTTGTTGTCAAGATTTTTGTTACTCTAAGGGATGGTAGCCATGTCATTATGCAAGTTAGTTTATTGTAGAGATTTTTGTTATTCCATTGGATGGTAGCCTTGTCATTATGGAAGGTTGTTTGTCATTGTAATTTCTGTTACTCCTAAGGATGGTAGCCTTGTCATTATGGAAGGCAGTTTGTTGTTCAGATTTTTGTTACTACAATGGATTGTATCCTTGTCGTTACGGAAGGTAGTATGTTGTCGATATCTTTCTTACACCAATGGATGGTAGCCTAGTCATTATGGAAGGTAGTCTATTGTCGATATCTTTGTTACTCCAATGGATGGTAGCCTTGTCATTATGGAAGGTAGTCTGTTGTCGACATTTTTGTTATTCCAATGGATGGTAGCCTTGTCATTATGGAAGGTAGTCTGTTGTTGTGATTTTTGTTACTCCAATGGATGGTAGCCTTGTCATTATGGAAGGTAGTCTATTGTCGTGATTTTTGTTACTCCAATGGATGGTATCCTTGTCATTATGGAAGGTAGTATGTTGTCGATATTTTTGTTATTCCAATGGATGGTAGCCTTGTCATTATGGAAGGTAGTCTGTTGTCGAGATTTTTGTTACTCCAATGGATGGTAACCTTGTCATTATGGAAGGTAGTCTGTTGTCGAGATTTTTGTTACTACATTTGATGGTAGCCTTGTCATTATGGAATGTAGTCTGTTGTCGAGATTTTTTTTACTACAATGGGTTGTAGCCTTGTCGTTAAGGAAGGTAGTCTGTTGTCGATATCTTTGTTACTCCAATGTATTGTAGCCTAGTCATTATGGAAGGTAGTCTGTTGTCAAGATTTTTGTTACTCTAAGGGATGGTAGCCTTGTCATTATGCAAGTTAGTTTATTGTCGAGATTTTTGTTATTCCAATGGATGGTAGCCTTGTCATTATGGAAGGTAGTTTGTTGTCAAGATTTTTGTTACTACAATGGATTGAATCCTTGTCGTTATGGAAGGTAGTATGTTGTCGATATCTTTCTTACTCCAATGGATGGTATCCTAGTCATTATGGAAGGTAGTTTGTTGTCGAGATTTTTGTTAATCCATTGGATGGTAGCCTTGTCATTATGGAAGGTAGTGTGTTGTCGATATTTTTGTTATTCCAATGGATTGTAGCCTTGTCATTTCGGAAGGTAGTATGTTGTCGTGATTTTTGTTACTCCAATGGATGGTATCCTTGTCATTATGGAAGGTAGTATGTTGTCGATATCTTTGTTACTCCAATGGATGGTAGCCTTGTCATTATGGAAGGTAGTCTGTTGTCGAGATTTTTGTTAATCCAATGGATGGTAGCCTTGTCATTATGGAAGGTAGTGTGTTGTCGATATTTTTGTTATTCCAATGGATGGTAGCTTTGTAATTATGGAAGGTAGTCTATTGTCGAGATTTTTGTTACTCCAATGGATGGTAACCTTGTCATTATAGAAGGTAGTCTGTTGTCAAGATTTTTGTTACTACATTGGATGGTAGCCTTGTCATTATGGAATGTAGTCTGTTGTCGAGATTTTTTTTACTACAATTGATTGTAGCCTTGTCGTTATGGAAGGTAGTCTGTTGTCGATATCTTTGTTACTCCAATGTATTGTAGCCTAGTCATTATGGAAGGTAGTTGTTGTCGAGAATTTTGTTACTCTAAGGGATGGTAGCCTTGTCATTATGCAAGTTAGTTTATTGTACAAATTTTTGTTATTCCATTGGATGGTAGCCTTGTCATTATGGAAGGTAGTCTGTTGTCGAAATTTTTGTTCCTACAATGGATGGTATCCTTGTCGTTATGGAAGGTAGTATGTTGTTGATATCTTTCTTACAACAATGGATGGTAGACTAGTCTCTATGGAAGGTAGTCTATTGTCGAGATTTTTGTTCCTCCATTGGATGGTAGCCTTGTCATTGTGGAAGGTAGTGTGTTGTTGATATTTTGGTTATTCCAATGGATGGTAGCCTTGTCATTATGGAAGGTAGTCTGTTGTCGTGATTTTTGTTACTCCAATGGATGGTATCCTTGTCATTATGGAAGGTAGTATGTTGTCGATATCTTTGTTACTCCAATGGATGGTAGCCTTGTCATTATGGAAGGTAGTCTGTTGTCGAGATTTTTGTTACTCCAATGGATGGTAGCCTTGTCATTATGGAAGGTAATCTGTTGTCGAGATTTTTTTTACTACATTAGATGATAGCCTTATCATTATGGAAGGTAGCCTGTTGTCGAGATTTTTGTTACTACAATGGATTGTAGCCTTGTATTTATGGTAGGTAGTCTGTTGTCGATATCTTTGTTAATCCAATAGATGGTAGCCTAGTCATTATAGAAGGTAGTCTGTTGTCGAGATTTTTGTTACTCTAAGGGAAGGTAGCCTTGTCATTATGGAAGTTAGTTTATTGTCGAGATTTTTGTTATTCCAATGGATGGTAGCCTTGTCATTATGGAAGGTAGTCTGTTGTCAAGATTTTTGTTACTACAATGGATTGTATCCTTGTCATTATGGAAGGTAGTATGTTGTCGATATCTTTCTTACTCCAATGGATGGTATCCTAGTCATTATGGAAGGTAATCTGTTGTTGAGATTTTTGTTACTCCATAGGATCGTAGCCTTGTCAATATGGAAGATAGTGTGTTGTCGATATTTTTGTTATTCCAATGGATTGTAGCTTTGTCATTATGGAAGGTAGTCTGTTGTCGTGATTTTTGTTACTCCAATGGATGGTATCATTGTCATTATGGAAGGTAGTATGTTGTCGATATCTTTGTTACTCCAATGGATGGTAGCCTTGTCATTATGGAATGTAGTATGTTGTCGATATCTTTGTTACTCCAATGGATGGTAGCCTTGTCATTATGGAAGGTAGTCTGTTGTCGAGATTTTTGTTACTCCAATGGATGGTAGCCTTGTCCTTATGGAAGGTAGTCTGTTGTCGAGATTTTTGTTACTACATTGAATGGGAGCCTTGTCATTATGGAAGGTAGCCTGTTGTCGAGATTTTTGTTACTACAATGGATTGTAGCCTTGTCTTTATGGTAGGTAGTCTGTTGTCGATATCTTTGTTACTCCAATGGATGGTAGCCTAGTCATTATAGAAGGTAGTCTGTTGTCGAGATTTTTGTTACTCTAAGGGATGGTAGCCTTGTCATTATGGAAGTTAGTTTATTATTGAGATTTTTGTTACTACAATGGATGGTATCCTTGTCATTATGGAACGTAGTATGTTGTCGATATCTTTGTTACTCCAATGGATGGTAGCCTTGTCATTATGGAAGGTAGTATGTTATCGATATCTTTGTTACTCTAATGGATGGTAGCCTTGTCATTATGGAATGTAGTATGTTGTCGATATCTTTGTTACTCCAATGGATGGTAGCCTTGTCATTATGGAAGGTAGTCTGTTGTAGAGATTTTTGTTACTCCAATGGATGGTAGCCTTGTCATTATGGAAGGTAGTCTGTTGTCGAGATTTTTGTTACTACATTGGATGGGAGCCTTGTCCTTATGGAAGGTAGCCTGTTGTCGAGATTTTTGTTACTACAATGGATTGTAGCCTTGTCTTTATGCTAGGTAGTCTGTTGTCGATATATTTGTTACTCCAATGGATGGTAGCCTAGTCATTATAGAAGGTAGTCTGTTGTCGAGATTTTTGTTACTCTAAGGGATGGTAGCCTTGTCATTATGGAAGTTAGTTTATTATCGAGATTTTTGTTACTACAATGGATGGTATCCTTGTCATTATGGAAGGTAGTATGTTGTCGATATCTTTGTTACTCCAATGGATGGTAGCCTTGTAATTATGGAAGGTAGTCTGTTGTCGATATCTTTGTTACTCCAATGGATGGTAGCCCTGTCATTATGGAATGTAGTATGTTGTCGATATCTTTGTTACTCCAATGGATGGTAGCCTTGTCATTATGGAAGGTAGGCTGTTGTCGAGATTTTTGTTACTCCAATGGATGGTAGCCTTGTCATTATGGAAGGTAGTCTGTTGTCGAGATTTTTGTTACTACATTGGATGGTAGCCTTCTCATTATGGATTGTAGTCTGTTGTCGAGATTTTTGTTATTCCAATGGATTGTAGCCTTGTCATTATGGAAGGTAGTCTGTTATCGAGATTTTTGTTACTACAATGGATTGTATCCTTGTCGTTATGTAAGGTAGTATGTTGTCGATATCTTTCTTACTCCAATGGATGGTAGGTTAGTCATTATGGAAGGTAGTCTATAGTCGAGATTTTCTTTACACCATTGGATGGTAGCCTTGTCATTATGGAAGGTTGTGTGTTGTCGATATTTTTGTTATTCCAATAGATGGTAGCCTTGTCATTATGGAAGGTAGTGTGTTGTCGAGATTTTTGTTACTCCAATGGATGATAGCCTTGTCATTATGGAAGGTAGTCTGTTGTCGAGATTTTTGTTACTACATTGGATGGTAGCCTTGTCATTATAGAAGGTAGTCTGTTGTCGAGATTTTTGTTAATACAATGGATTGTGGCCTTCTCGTTATGGAAGGTAGTCTGTTGTCAATATCTTTGTTACGCCAACTGATGGTATCCTAGTCATTATGGAAGGTAGTCTGTTGTCGAGATTTTTTTTACTTTAAGGTATGGTAGCCTTGTCATTATGGAAGTTAGTTTATTGTCGATATTTTGGTTATTCCATTGGATGGTAGCCTTGTCTTTATGGAAGGTAGTTTGTTGTCGAGATTTTTGTTACTACAATGGATTGTATCCTTGTCGTTATGGAAGGTAGTATGTTGTCTAGATTTTTCTTACTCCAATGGATGGTAGCCTAGTCATTATGGAAGGTAGTCTATTGTTGAGATTTTCTTTACTCCATTGGATGGTAGCCTTGTCATTAAGGAAGGTAGTGTGTTGTCGATATTTTTGTTATTCCAATGGATGGTAGCCTTGTCATTGCAGAAGGTAGTCTGTTGTCATGAATTTTGTTACTCCATTGGATGGTATCCTTGTCATTATGGAAGGTAGTATGTTGTCGATATCTTTGTTACTCCAATGGATGGTAGCCTTGTCATTTTGGAAGGTAGTCTGTTGTCTAGATTTTTGTTACTCTAAGGGATGGTAGCCTTGTCATTATGGAAGGTAGTCTGTTATCGAGATTTTTGTTACTACAATGGATTGTATCCTTGTCGTTATGGAAGGTAGTCTGTTGTCGAGATTTTTGTTACTATAATAGATTGTAGCCTTGTCATTATGGAATGTAGTATGTTGTCAAGATTCTTGTCACTACAATGGATGATAGCCTAGTCATTATGGAAGGTAGTCTATTGTCGAGATTTTCTTTACTCCATTGGATGGTAGCATTGTCATTATGGAACGTAGTTTGTTGTTGAGATTTTTGTTACTCCAATGGATGGTATCCTTGTGATTATGGAAGGTAGTATGTTGTCGATATCTTTGTTACTCCAATGGATGGTAGCCTTGTCATTATGGAAGGTAGTCTGTTGTCGAGATTTTTGTTACTCCAATGGATGGTAGCCTTGTCATTATGGAAGGTAGTATGTTGTCGATATTTTTGTTATTCCAATGGATGGAAGACTTGTCATTATGGAAGGTAGTCTGTTGTCGTGATTTTTGTTACTCCAATGGATGGTATCCTTGTCATTATGGAAGGTAGTATGTTGTCGATATCTTTCTTACTCCAATGGATGGAAGCCTTGTCATTATGGAAGGTAGTCTGTTGTCGAGATTTTTATTAATCCAATGGATGGTAGCCTTGTCGTTATGGAAGATAGTCTGTTGTCGATATTTTTGTTACTATAATAGATTGTAGCCTTGTCATTATGGAATGTAGTATGTTGTCAAGATTCTTGTCACTACAATGGATGGTAGCCTTGTCATTATGGAAGGTAGTCAATTGTCCAGATTTTTTTAATTACAATGGCTTGTAGCCTTGTCGTTATGGAAGGTAGTCTGTTATTGATATCTTTGTTACTCCAAAGGATGGTAGCCTACTCATTATGGAAGGTAGTCTATTGTCGATATTTTTGTTACTACAATGGATTGTAGCCTTGTCCTTATGGAAGGTTGTATTTTGTCGATATCTTTGTTACTCCAATGGATGGTAGCCTTGTCATTATGGAAGGTAGTCTTTGGCGATATTTTTGTTATTCCAATGGATGGTAGCCTTGTCATTATGGAAGGTAGTGTGTTGTCGATATTTTTTTTATACCAATGGATGGTAGCCTTGTCATTATGGAAGGTAGTTTGTTGTCGATATTTTTGTTACTCCAATGGATTGTAGCCTTGTCATTATGGAAGGTAGTCTGTTGTCGAGATTTTTGTTACTCCAATGGATGGTAGCCTTGTCATTATGGAAGGTAGTATGTTGTCGATGTTTTTGTTATTCAAATGGATGGTAGCCTTGTCATTATGGAAGGTAGTATGTTGTCTAGATTTTTGTTACTCTAAGGGATGGTAGCCTTATCATTATGGAAAGTAGTTTGTTATCGAGATTTTTGTTATTCCAATGCATGGTAGCCTTGTCATTATGAAAGGTAGTCTATTGTCGAGATTTTTGTTACTATAATAGATTGTAGCCTTGTCATTATGGAAGGTAGTCTGTTGTCGAGATTTTTGTTACTCCAATGGATGGTAGCCTTGTCATTATAGAAGGTAGTATATTGTCGAGTCTTTTGTCACTACAATGGATGATAGCCATGTCATTATGGAAGGTAGTCTGTTGTCGAGATTTTTGTTACAACCATAAATTGTAGCCTTTTTGTTATGGAAGATAGTTTGTTGTCGAGATTGTTGTTACTATAATAGATTGTAGCCTTGTCATTATTGAAGGTAGTATGTTGTCGAGATTCTTGTTACTACAATGGATGGTAGCCTTGTCATTATGGAAGGTAGTCTATTGTCTAGATTTTTGTCACTACGATGGATGGTAGCCTTGTCCTTATGGAAGGTAGTCTGTTGTCGAGATTTTTGTTACTACAATGTATTGTATCCTTGTCGTTATGGAAGGTAGTATGTTGTCGAGATTTTCTTTACTCCATTGGATGGTAGCATTGTCATTATGGAAGGTAGTGTGTTATCGATATTTTTGTTATTCCAATGGATGGTAGCCTTTTCATTACGGAAGGTAGTCTGTTGTCGTGATTTTTGTTACTCCAATGGATGGTATCCTTGTCATTATGGAAGGTAGTCTATTGTCGAATTTTTGTTACTACAATGGATTGTAGCCTTGTTGTTATGGAAGGTAGTCTGTTATTGATATCTTTTTTACTCCAAAGGATGGTAGCCTAGTCATTGTGGAACGTAGTCTGTTGTCGAGATTTTTGTTACTCCAATGGATGGTATCCTTGTGATTATGGAAGGTAGTATGTTGTCGATATCTTTGTTACTCCAATGGATGATAGCCTTGTCATTATGGAAGGTAGTCTGTTGTCGAGATTTTTGTTACTCCAATGGATGGTAGCCTTGTCATTATGGAAGGTAGTGTGTTGTCGATATTTTTGCTATTCCAATAGATGGAAGACTTGTCATTATGGAAGGTAGTCTGTTGTCGTGATTTTTGTTACTCCAATGGATGGTAGCCTTGTCATTATGGATGGTAGCCTTGTCATTATGGAAGGTAGTTTGTTGTCGATATTTTTGTTACTCCAATGGATTGTAGCCTTGTCATTATGGAAGGTAGTCTGTTGTCGAGATTTTTGTTACTCCAATGGATGGTAGCCTTGTCATTATGGAAGGTAGTATGTTGTCGATGTTTTTGTTATTCAAATGGATGGTAGCCTTGTCATTATGGAAGGTAGTATGTTGTCTAGATTTTTGTTACTCTAAGGGATGGTAGCCTTATCATTATGGAAAGTAGTTTGTTATCGAGATTTTTGTTATTCCAATGCATGGTAGCCTTGTCATTATGAAAGGTAGTCTATTGTCGAGATTTTTGTTACTATAATAGATTGTAGCCTTGTCATTATGGAAGGTAGTCTGTTGTCGAGATTTTTGTTACTCCAATGGATGGTAGCCTTGTCATTATAGAAGGTAGTATATTGTCGAGTCTTTTGTCACTACAATGGATGATAGCCATGTCATTATGGAAGGTAGTCTGTTGTCGAGATTTTTGTTACAACCATAAATTGTAGCCTTTTGTTATGCAAGATAGTTTGTTGTCGAGATTGTTGTTACTATAATAGATTGTAGCCTTGTCATTATTGAAGGTAGTATGTTGTCGAGATTCTTGTTACTACAATGGATGGTAGCCTTGTCATTATGGAAGGTAGTCTATTGTCTAGATTTTTGTCACTACGATGGATGGTAGCCTTGTCCTTATGGAAGGTAGTCTGTTGTCGAGATTTTTGTTACTACAATGTATTGTATCCTTGTCGTTATGGAAGGTAGTATGTTGTCGAGATTTTCTTTACTCCATTGGATGGTAGCATTGTCATTATGGAAGGTAGTGTGTTATCGATATTTTTGTTATTCCAATGGATGGTAGCCTTTTCATTACGGAAGGTAGTCTGTTGTCGTGATTTTTGTTACTCCAATGGATGGTATCCTTGTCATTATGGAAGGTAGTATGTTGTCCATATCTTTGTTACTCCAATAGATGGTAGCCTTGTCATTTTGGAAGGTAGTCTGTTGTCTAGATTTTTGTTACTCTAAGGGATGGTTGCTTGTCATTATGGAAGGTACTATGTTGTCGAGATTTTTGTTACGACAATAGATTGTAGCCTTGTCGTTATGGAAGATAGTCTGTTGTCGAGATTTTTGTTACTATAATAGATTGTAGCCTTGTCACTATGGAATGTAGTATGTTGTCAAGATTCTTGTCACTACAATGGATGGTATCCTTGTCATTGTGGAAGGTAGTCTATTGTCGAATTTTTGTTACTACAATGGATTGTAGCCTTGTCGTTATGGAAGGTAGTCTGTTATTGATATCTTTTTTACTCCAAAGGATGGTAGCCTAGTCATTGTGGAACGTAGTCTGTTGTCGAGATTTTTGTTACTCCAATGGATGGTATCCTTGTGATTATGGAAGGTAGTATGTTGTCGATATCTTTGTTACTCCAATGGATGATAGCCTTGTCATTATGGAAGGTAGTCTGTTGTCGAGATTTTTGTTACTCCAATGGATGGTAGCCTTGTCATTATGGAAGGTAGTGTGTTGTCGATATTTTTGTTATTCCAATAGATGGAAGACTTGTCATTATGGAAGGTAGTCTGTTGTCGTGATTTTTGTTACTCCAATGGATGCTATCCTTGTCATCATGGAAGGTAGTATGTTGTCGATATCTTTCTTACTCCAATGGATGGTAGCCTTGTCATTATGGAAGGTAGTCTGTTGTCGAGATTTTTATTAATCCAATGGAAGGTAGCCTTGTTCTTATGGAAGGTAGTGTGTTGTTGATATTTTTGTTATTCCAATGGATGGTAGCCTTGTCATTATGGAAGGTAGTCTGTTGTCTAGATTTTTGTTACTCTAAGGGATGATAACCTTGTCATTATGGAAAGTAGTTTGTTGTCGAGATTTTTGTTATTCCAATGGATGGTAGCCTTGTCATTATGAAAGGTAGTCTATTGTCGAGATTTTTGTTACTATAATAGATTGTAGCCTTGTCATTATGGAAGGTAGTCTATTGACGAGATTTTCGTTACTCCAATGGATGGTAGCCTTACCATTATAGAAGGTAGTATATTGTCGAGATTTTTGTCACTACAATGGCTGATAGCCATGTCATTATGGAAGGTAGTCTGTTGTCGAGATTTTTGTTACAACAATAGATTGTAGCCTTTTCGTTATAAAAGATAGTCTGTTGTCGAGATTGTTGTTACTATAATAGATTGTAGCCTTGTCCTTATGGAAGGTAGTATGTTGTCGAGATTCTTGTTACTACAATGGATGGTAGCCTTGTCATTATGGAAGGTAGTCTATTGTCTAGATTTTTGTCACTACAATGGATGGTAGCCTTGTCATAATGGAAGGTAGTCTATTGTCGAGATTTTTGTTACTACAATGGATTGTATCCTTGTCGTTATAGAAGGTAGTATGTTGTCGATATTTTTCTTTCTCCAATGGATGATAGCCTAGTCATTATGAAAGGTAGTCTGTTGTCGTGATTTTCTTTACTCCATTGGATGGTAGCCTTGTCATTATGGAAGGTAGTGTGTTGTCGATATTTTTGTTATTCCAATGGATGGTAGCCTTGTCATTATGGAAGGTAGTCTGTTGTAGTGATTTTTGTTACTCCAATGGATGGTATCCTTGTCATTATGGAAGGTATTATGTTGTTGATATCTTTGTTACTCCAATGGATGGTAGCCTTGTCATTTTGGAAGGTAGTTTGTTGTCTAGATTTTTGTTACTCTAAGGGATGGTAGCGTTGTCATTATAGAAGGTACTATGTTGTCGAGATTTTTGTGACCACAATAGATTGTAGCCTTGTCGTTATGGAAGATAGTCTGTTGTCGAGATTTTTGTTACTATAATAGATTGTAGCCTTGTCATTATGGAACGTAGTATGTTGTCAAGATTCTTGTCACTACAATGGATGGTAGCGTTGTCATTATGGAAGGTAGTGTATTGTCGAGATTTTTGTTACTACAATGGATTGTAGCCTTGTCGTTATGGAAGGTAGTCTGTTATTGATATCTTTGTTACTCTAGAGGGTGCTAGCCTAGTCATTATGGAACATAGTCTGTTGTCGATATTTTTGTTACTCCAATGGATGGTAGCTTTGTCATTATGGAAGGTAGTCTGTTGTCGAGATTTTTGTTACTCCAATGGATGGTAGCCTTGTCGTTATGGAAGGTAGTGTGTCGTTTATATTTATATTATTTCAATAGATTGTAGCCTTGTCATTATGAAAGGTAGTCTGTTGTCGAGATTTTTGTTACTACATTGGATGGTAGCCTTGTCATTATGGAAGGTAGTTTGTTGTCTAGATTTATGTTACTACAATGGATTGTAGCCTTATCGTTATGGAAGGTAGTCTGTTGTCGAGATTTTTGTTACTATAATAGATTGTAGCATTGTCATTATGGAAGGTAGTCTGTTGTCGGGATTTTTGTTACTCCATTGGATGGTAGCCTTGTCATTATGGAAGGTAGTGTGTTGTCGATATTTTTGTTATTCCAATGGATGAAAGCCTTGTCATTATGGAAGGTAGTCTGTTGTCGTGATTTTTGTTACTCCAATGGATGATATCCTTGTCATTATGGAAGGTAGTATGTTGTCGATATCTTTTTTACTATAATGGATGGTAGCCTTGTCATTATGGAAGGTAGTCTGTTGTCGAGATTTTTGTTAATCTAATGGATGGTAGCCTTGTCATTATGGAAGGTAGTGTGTTGTCGATATTTTTGTTATTCCAATGGATGGTAGCCTTTTCATTATGGAAGGTAGTCTGTCGTCTAGATTTTTGTTACTCTAAGGGATGATAACCTTGTCATTATGGAAAGTAGTTTGTTGTCGAGATTTTTGTTATTCCAATGGATGGTAGCCTTGTCATTATGGAAGGTAGTGTGTTGTCGATATTTTTGTTATTCCAATGGATGGAAGCCTTGTCATTATGGAAGGTAGTCTGTTGTCGTGATTTTTGTTACTCCAATGGATGGTATCCTTGTCATTATTGAAGGTAGTATGTTGTCGATATCTTTCTTACTTCAATGGATGGTAGCCTTGTCATTATGGAAGGTAGTCTGTTGTCGAGATTTTTATTAATCCAATGGATGGTAGCCTTGTCCTTATGGAAGGTAGTGTGTTGTTGATATTTTTGTTATTCCAATGGATGGTAGCCTTGTCATTATGGAAGGTAGTCTGTTGTCTAGATTTTTGTTACTCTAAGGGATGATAACCTTGTCATTATGGAAAGTAGTTTGTTGTCGAGATTTTTGTTATTCCAATGGATGGTAGCCTTGTCATTATGAAAGGTAGTCTATTGTCGAGATTTTTGTTACTATAATAGATTGTAGCCTTGTCATTATGGAAGGTAGTCCGTTGACGAGATTTTTGTTACTCCAATGGATGGTAGCCTTACCAATATAGAAGGTAGTATATTGTCGAGATTTTTGTCACTACAATGGCTGATAGCCATGTCATTATGGAAGGTAGTCTGTTGACGAGATTTTTGTTACAACAATAGATTGTAGCCTTTTCGTTATAAAAGATAGTCTGTTGTCGAGATTGTTGTTACTATAATAGATTGTAGCATTGTCCTTATGGAAGGTAGTATGTTGTCGAGATTCTTGTTACTACAATGGATGGTAGCCTTGTCATTATGGAAGGTAGTCTATTGTCTAGATTTTTGTCACTACAATGGATGGTAGTCTTGTCATAATGGAAGGTAGTCTGTTGTCGAGATTTTTGTTACTACAATTGATTGTATCCTTGTCGTTATAGAAGGTAGTATGTTGTCGATATTTTTCTTTCTCCAATGGATGATAGCCTAGTCATTATGAAAGGTAGTCTGTTGTCGTGATTTTCTTTACTCCATTGGATGGTAGCCTTGTCATTATGGAAGGTAGTGTGTTGTCGATATTTTTGTTATTCCAATGGATGGTAGCCTTGTCATTATGGAAGGTAGTCTGTTGTAGTGATTTTTGTTACTCCAATGGATGGTATCCTTGTCATTATGGAAGGTATTATGTTGTTGATATCTTTGTTACTCCAATGGATGGTAGCCTTGTCATTTTGGAAGGTAGTTTGTTGTCTAGATTTTTGTTACTCTAAGGGATGGTAGCGTTGTCATTATAGAAGGTACTATGTTGTCGAGATTTTTGTGACCACAATAGATTGTAGCCTTGTCGTTATGGAAGATAGTCTGTTGTCGAGATTTTTGTTACTATAATAGATTGTAGCCTTGTCATTATGGAACGTAGTATGTTGTCAAGATTCTTGTCACTACAATGGATGGTAGCGTTGTCATTATGGAAGGTAGTGTATTGTCGAGATTTTTGTTACTACAATGGATTGTAGCCTTGTCGTTATGGAAGGTAGTCTGTTATTGATATCTTTGTTACTCTAGAGGGTGCTAGCCTAGTCATTATGGAACATAGTCTGTTGTCGATATTTTTGTTACTCCAATGGATGGTAGCTTTGTCATTATGGAAGGTAGTCTGTTGTCGAGATTTTTGTTACTCCAATGGATGGTAGCCTTGTCGTTATGGAAGGTAGTGTGTCGTTGATATTTATATTATTTCAATAGATTGTAGCCTTGTCATTATGAAAGGTAGTCTGTTGTCGAGATTTTTGTTACTACATTGGATGGTAGCCTTGTCATTATGGAAGGTAGTTTGTTGTCTAGATTTATGTTACTACAATGGATTGTAGCCTTATCGTTATGGAAGGTAGTCTGTTGTCGAGATTTTTGTTACTATAATAGATTGTAGCATTGTCATTATGGAAGGTAGTCTGTTGTCGGGATTTTTGTTACTCCATTGGATGGTAGCCTTGTCATTATGGAAGGTAGTGTGTTGTCGATATTTTTGTTATTCCAATGGATGAAAGCCTTGTCATTATGGAAGGTAGTCTGTTGTCGTGATTTTTGTTACTCCAATGGATGATATCCTTGTCATTATGGAAGGTAGTATGTTGTCGATATCTTTTTTACTATAATGGATGGTAGCCTTGTCATTATGGAAGGTAGTCTGTTGTCGAGATTTTTGTTAATCTAATGGATGGTAGCCTTGTCATTATGGAAGGTAGTGTGTTGTCGATATTTTTGTTATTCCAATGGATGGTAGCCTTTTCATTATGGAAGGTAGTCTGTCGTCTAGATTTTTGTTACTCTAAGGGATGATAACCTTGTCATTATGGAAAGTAGTTTGTTGTCGAGATTTTTGTTATTCCAATGGATGGTAGCCTTGTCATTATGGAAGGTAGTGTGTTGTCGATATTTTTGTTATTCCAATGGATGGAAGCCTTGTCATTATGGAAGGTAGTTTGTTGTCGTGATTTTTGTTACTCCAATGGATGGTATCCTTGTCATTATTGAAGGTAGTATGTTGTCGATATCTTTCTTACTTCAATGGATGGTAGCCTTGTCATTATGGAAGGTAGTCTGTTGTCGAGATTTTTATTAATCCAATGGATGGTAGCCTTGTCCTTATGGAAGGTAGTGTGTTGTTGATATTTTTGTTATTCCAATGGATGGTAGCCTTGTCATTATGGAAGGTAGTCTGTTGTCTAGATTTTTGTTACTCTAAGGGATGATAACCTTGTCATTATGGAAAGTAGTTTGTTGTCGAGATTTTTGTTATTCCAATGGATGGTAGCCTTGTCATTATGAAAGGTAGTCTATTGTTGAGATTTTTGTTACTATAATAGATTGTAGCCTTGTCATTATGGAAGGTAGTCTGTTGACGAGATTTTTGTTACTCCAATGGATGGTAGCCTTACCATTATAGAAGGTAGTATATTGTCGAGATTTTTGTCACTACAATGGCTGATAGCCATGTCATTATGGAAGGTAGTCTGTTGTCGAGATTTTTGTTACAACAATAGATTGTAGCCTTTTCGTTATGGAAGATAGTCTGTTGTCGAGATTGTTGTTACTATAATAGATTGTAGCCTTGTCATTATGGAAGGTAGTATGTTTTCGAGATTCTTGTTACTACAATGGATGGTAGCCTTGTCATTATGGAAGGTAGTCTATTGTCTAGATTTTTGTCACTACAATGGATGGTAGCCTTGTCATTATGGAAGGTAGTCTGTTGTCGAGATTTTTGTTAGTACAATGGATTATAGCCTTGTCATTATGGAAGGTAGTCTATTGACGAGATTTTTGTTACTCCAATGGATGGTAGCCTTACCATTATAGAAGGTAGTATATTGTCGAAATTTTTTTCACTACAATGGCTGATAGCCATGTCATTATGGAAGGTAGTCTGTTGTCGAGATTTTTGTTACAACAATAGATTGTAGCCTTTTCGTTATGGAAGATAGTCTGTTGTCGAGATTGTTGTTACTATAATATATTGTAGCCTTGTCATTATGTAAGGTAGTATGTTGTCGAGATTCTTGTTACTACAATGGATGGTAGCCTTGTCATTATGGAAGGTAGTCTATTGTCTATATTTTTGTCACTACAATGGATGGTAGCCTTGTCATTATGGAAGGTAGTCTGTTGTCGAGATTTTTGTTACTACAATCGATTGTATCCTTGTAGTTATGGAAGGTAGTATGTTGTCGATATTTTTCTTACTCCAATGGATGATAGCCTAGTCATTATGGAAGGTAGTCTGTTGTTGAGATTTTCTTTACTCTATTAGATGGTAGCCTTGTCATTATGGAAGGTAGTGTGTTATCGATATTTTTGTTATTCCAATGGATGGTAGCCTTATCATTATGGAAGGTAGTCTGTTGTAGTGATTTTTGTTACTCCAATGGATGGTATCCTTGCCATTATGGAAGGTATTATGTTGTCGATATCTTTGTTACTCCAATGGATGGTAGCCTTGTCATTTTGGAAGGTAGTTTGTTGTCTAGATTTTTGTTACTCTAAGGGATGGTAGCGTTGTCATTATGGAAGGTACTCTGTTCTCGAGATTTTTGTTACCACAATAGATTGTAGCCTTGTCGTTATGGAAGATAGTCTGTTGTCGAGATTTTTGTTACTATAATAGATTATAGCCTTGTCATTATGGAATGTAGTATGTTGTCAAGATTCTTGTCACTATAATGGATGGTAGCATTGTCATTATGGAAGGTAGTCTATTGTTGCAATTTTTGATACTACAATGGATTGTAGCCTTGTCGTTATGGAAGGTAGTCTGTTATTGATATCTTTGTTACTCTAAAGGATGCTAGCCTAGTCATTATGTAACATAGTCTGTTGTCGAGATTTTTGTTACTCCAATGGATGGTATCCTTGTGATTATGGAAGGTAGTATGTTGTCGATATCTTTGTTACTCCAATGGATGGTAGCTTTGTCCTTATGGAAGGTAGTCTGTTGTCGAGATTTTTGTTATCCAATGGATGGTAGCCTTGTCATTATGGAATGTAGTGTGTCATCGATATTTATATTATTTCAATAGATGGTAGCCTTGTCATTATGAAAGGTAGTCTGTTGTCGAGATTTTTGTTACTACATTGGATGGTAGCCTTGTCATTATGGAAGGTAGTTTGTTGTCGAGATTTATGTTACTACAATGGATTGTAGCCTTGTCGTTATGGAAGGTAGTTTGTTGTCGAGATTTTTGTTACTATAATAGATTGTTGCGTTGTCATTATGGAAGGTAGTCTATTGTCGGGATTTTTGTTACTCCATTGGATGGTAGCCTTGTCATTATGGAAGGTAGTGTGTTGTCGATATTTTTGTTATTCCAATGGATGAAAGCCTTGTCATTATGGAAGGTAGTCTGTTGTCGTGATTTTTGTTACTCCAATGGGTGATATCCTTGTCATTATGGAAGGTAGTATGTTGTCGATATCTTTTTTACTCCAATGGATGGTAGCCTTGTCATTATGGAAGGTAGTCTGTTGTCGAGATTTTTGTTAATCCAATGGATGGTAGCCTTGTCATTATGGAAGGTAGTGTGTTGTCGATATTTTTGTTATTCCAATGGATGGTAGCCTTTTCATTATGGAAGGTAGTCTGTTATCGAGATTTTTGTTACAACAATAGATTGTAGCCTTTTCGTTATGGAAGATAGTCTGTTGTCGAGATTGTTGTTACTATAATAGATTGTAGCCTTGTCATTATGGAAGGTAGTATGTTGTCGAGATTCTTGTTACTACAATGGATGGAAGCATTGTCATTACGGAAGGTAGTCTATTGTCTAGATTTTTGTCACAACAATGGATGATAGCCTAGTCATTATGGAAGGTAGTCTCATTTCGAGATTTTCTTTACTCCATTGGATGGTAGCCTTGTCTTTATGGAAGGTAGTGTGTTGTCGATATTTTTGTTATTCCATTGGATGGTAGCCTTGTCATTATGGAAGGTATTCTGTTGTAGTGATTTTTGTTACTCCAATGGATGGTATCCTTGTCATTATGGAAGGTATTATGTTGTCGATATCTTTGTTACTCAAATGGATGGTAGCCTTGTCATTTTGGAAGGTACTCTGTTGTCGAGATTTTTGTTACCACAATAGATTATAGCCTTGTCGTTATGGAAGATAGTCTGTTGTCGAGATTTTTGTTAATATAATAGATTATAGCCTTGTCATTATGGAATGTAGTATGTTGTCAAGATTCCTGTCACTACAATGGATGGTAGCATTGTCATTATGGAAGGTAGTCTATTCTCGAGATTTTTGTTACTATAATGGATTGTAGCCTTGTCGTTATGGAAGGTAGTCTGTTATTGATATCTTTGTTACTCTAAAGGATGCTAGCCTAGTCATTATGGAACATAGTCTGTTGTCGAGATTTTTGTTACTCCAATGGATGGTAGCCTTGTCATTATGGAAGGTAGTGTGTCATCGATATTTTTGTTATTCCAATAGATGGTTACCTTGTCATTATGAAAGGTAGTCTGTTATCGAGATTTTTGTTACTACATTGGATGGTAGCCTTGTCATTATGGAAGGTAGTCTGTTGTCGAGATTTATGTTACTACAATGGATTGTAGCCTTGTCGTTATGGAAGGTAGTCTGTTGTCGAGATTTTTGTTACTATAATAGATTATAGCGTTGTCATTATGGAAGGTAGTCTGTTGTCGGGATTTTTGTTACTTCATTGGATGGTAGCCTTGTCATTATGGAAGGTAGTGTTTGTCGATATTTTTGTTATTCCAATGGATGAAATCCTTGTCATTATGGAAGGTAGTCTGTTGTCGTGATTTTTGTTACTCCAATGGATGGTATCCTTGTCATTATGGAAGGTAGTATGTTGTCGATATCTTTTTTACTCCAATGGATGGTAGCCTTGTCATTATGGAAGGTAGTCTGTTGTCGAGATTTTTGTTATTCCAATGGATGGTAGCCTTTTCATTATGGAAAGTAGTCTGTTGTCTAGATATTTTTTACTCTAAGGGATGGTAGCCTTGTCGTTATGGAAAGTAGTTTGTTGTCGAGATTTTTGTTATTCCAATGGATGGTAGCCTTGTCATTATGAAAGGTAGTCTATTCTCAAGATTTTTGTTACTATAATAGATTGTAGCGTTGTCATTATGGAAGGTAGTCTGTTGTCGAGATTTTTGTTACTACAATGGATTGTAGCCTTTTCGTTATGGAAGATAGTCTATTGTCGAGATTGTTGTTACTATAATAGATTGTAGCCTTGTCATTATGGAAGGTAGTATGTTGTCGAGATTCTTGTTACTACAATGGATGGTAGCCTTGTCATTATGGAAGGTAGTCTCTTGTCGAGATTTTGGTCCCTACAATGGATGGTAGCCTTGTCATTATGGAAGGTAGTCTATTGTCGAGATTTTTGTTACTACAATGGATTGTATCCTTGTCGTTATGGCAGGTAGTCTGCTATCGATATCTTTGTTACTCCAAAGGATGGTAGCCAAGTCATTATTGAAGATAGTCTTTTGTCGAGATTTTTCTTACTCCAATGGATGGTATCCTTGTGATTATGGAAGGTAGTATGTTGTCGATATCTTTGTTACTCCAATGGATGGTAGCTTTGTCATTGTGGAAGGTAGTCTGTTGTCGAGATTTTTGTTACTCCAATGGATGGTAGCCTTGTCATTATGGAAGGTAGTGTGTCATCGATATTTTTGTTATTCCAATAGATGGTTACCTTGTCATTATGAAAGGTAGTCTGTTATCGAGATTTTTGTTACTACATTGGATGGTAGCCTTGTCATTATAGAAGGTAGTCTGTTGTCGAGATTTATGTTACTACAATGGATTGTAGCCTTGTCGTTATGGAAGGTAGTCTGTTGTCGAGATTTTTGTTACTATAATAGATTGTAGCGTTGTCAATATGGAAGGTAGTCTGTTGTCGGGATTTTTGTTACTTCATTGGATGGTAGCCTTGTCATTATGGAAGGTAGTGTTTGTCGATATTTTTGTTATTCCAATGGATGAAATCCTTGTCATTATGGAAGGTAGTCTGTTGTCGTGATTTTTGTTACTCCAATGGATGGTATCCTTGTCATTATGGAAGGTAGTATGTTGTCGATATCTTTTTTACTCCAATGGATTGTAGCCTTGTCATTATGGAAGGTAGTCTGTTGTCGAGATTTTTGTTAATCCAATGGATGGTAGCCTTGTCATTATGGAAGGTAGTGTGTTGTCGATATTTTTGTTATTCCAATGGATGGTAGCCTTTTCATTATGGAAGGTAGTCTGTTGTCTAGATTTTTGTTACTCTAAGGGATGGTAGCCTTGTCGTTATGTAAAGTAGTTTGTTGTCGAGATTTTTGTTATTCCAATGGATGGTAGCCTTGTCATTATGAAAGGTAGTCTATTCTCGAGATTTTTGTTACTATAATAGATTGTAGCGTTGTCATTATAGAAGGTAGTCTGTTGTCGAGATTTTTGTTACTACAATGGATTGTAGCCTTTTCGTTATGGAAGATAGTCTATTGTCGAGATTGTTGTTACTATAATAGATTGTAGCCTTGTCATTATGGAAGGTAGTATGTTGTCGAGATTCTTGTTACTACAATGGATGGTAGCCTTGTCATTATGGAAGGTAGTCTCTTGTCGAGATTTTGGTCACTACAATGGATGGTAGCCTTGTCATTATGGAAGGTAGTCTATTGTCGAGATTTTTGTTACTACAATGGATTGTATCCTTGTCGTTATGGCAGGTAGTCTGCTATCGATATCTTTGTTACTCCAAAGGATGGTAGCCTAGTCATTATTGAAGATAGTCTGTTGTCGAGATTTTTGTTACTCCAATGGATGGTATCCTTGTGATTATGGAAGGTAGTATGTTGTCGATATCTTTGTTACTCCATTGGATGGTAGCCTTGTCATTTTGGAAGGTAGTTTTTTGTCGAGATTTTTGTTACTCCAATGGATGGTAGCCTTGTATTTATGGAAGGTAGTGTGTTGTTGATATCTTTCTTACTCCAATGGATGGTAGCCTTGTCATTATGGGAGGTAGTGTGTTGTCGATATCTTTCTTACTATAATGGATGGTAGCCTTGTCGTTATGGAAGGTAGTCTGTTGTTGAGATTTTTGTTACTATAATAGATTGTAGCGTTGTCATTATGGAAGGTAGTCTGTTTTCGGGATTTTTGTTACTCCATTGGATGGTAGCCTTGTCATTGTGGAAGGTAGTGTGTTGTCGATATTTTTGTTATTCTAATGGATGAAATCCTTGTCATTAAGGAAGGTAGTCTGTTGTCGTGATTTTTGTTACTCCAATGGATGGTATCCTTGTCATTATGGAAGGTAGTTTGTTGTCGATATCTTTTTTACTCCAATGGATGGTAGCCTTGTCATTATGGAAGGTAGTCTGTTGTCGAGATTTTTGTCACTACAATGGATGGTAGCCTTGTCATTATGGAAGGTAGTCTATTTTCGAGATTTTTGTTACTACAATGGATTGTATTCTTGTCGTTATGGCAGGTAGTCTGCTATCGATATCTTTGTTACTCCAAAGGATGGTAGCCTAGTCATTATTGAAGGTAGTTTGTTGTCGATATTTTTGTTACTCCAATGGATGGTATCCTTCTGATTATGGAAGGTAGTATGTTGTCGATATCTTTGTTACTCCAATGGATGGTAGCCTTGTCATTTTGGAAGGTAGTCTGTTATCGAGATTTTTGTTACTCCAATGGATGGTAGCCTTGTCATTATGGAAGGTAGTGTGTTGTCGAGATTTTTGTTGATCCAATGGATGGTAGCCTTGTCATTATGGAAGGTAGTGTGTTGTCGATATTTTTGTTATTCCAATGGATGGTAGCCTTGTCATTATGGAAGGTAGTATGTTGTCTAGATTTTTGTTACAGTAATGGATAATAACCTTGTCATTATGGAAAGTAGTTTGTTGTCGAGATTTTTGTTATTCCAATGGATGGTAGCCTTATCATTATGAAAGGTAGTCTATTGTCGAGATTTTTGTTACTATAATAGATTGTAGCCTTGTCATTATGGAAGGTAGTATGTTGTCGAGATTTTTGTTACTCCAATGGATGGTAGCCTAGTCATTATAGAAGGTAGTATATTGTCGACATTTTTGTCACTACAATGGATGATAGCCATGTCATTATGGAAGGTAGTCTGTTGTCGAGATTTTTGTTACTACAATAGATTGTAGCCTTTTCGTTATGGAAGATAGTCTGTTGTCGAGATTGTTGTTACTATAATAGATTGTAGACTTATCATTATGGAAGGTAGTGTGTTGTCGATATTTTTGTTATTCCAATGGATGAAATCCTTGTCATTAAGGAAGGTAGTATGTTGTCGATATTTTTGTTATTCCAATGGATGGTAGCCTTGTCATTATGGAAGGTAGTCTGTTGTCGAGATTTTTGTTACTCCAATGGATGGTAGCCTTGTCATTATGGAAGGTAGTCTGTTGTCGAGATTTTTGTTACTACATTGGATGGTAGCCTTGTCATTATGGAAGGTAGTCTGTTGTCGAGATTTTTTTTACTACAATGGATTGTATCCTTGTCGTTATGAAAGGTAGTATGTTGTCGATATCTTTGTTACTCCAATGGATGGTAGCCTTGTCATTATGGAAGGTAGTCTGTTGTCTAGATTTTTGTTACTATAAGGGATGGTAGCCTTGTCATTATGGAAAGTAGTTTGTTGTCGAGATTTTTGTTACTCCAATGGATGGTAACCTTGTCATTATAGAAGGTAGTATTTTGTCGATATTTTTGTCACTACAATGGATGGTAGCCATGTCATTATGGAAGGTAGTCTGTTGTCGAGATTTTTGTTAATACAATAGATTGTAGCCTTTTCGTTATGGAAGATAGTCTGTTGTCGAGATTTATGTTACTATAATAGATTGTAGCCTTATCATTGTGGAAGGTAGTATGTTGTCGAGATTCTTGTTATTACAATGGATGGTAGCCTTGTCTTTGTGGAAGGTAGTCTATTGTCGAGATTTTTGTTACTATAATGGATTGTAGCCTTGTCGTTATGGTAGGTTGTCTACTATCGATATCTTTGTTATTCCAAAGGATGGTAGCCAAGTCATTATGGAAGGTAGTCTGTTGTCGAGATCTTTGTTACTCCAATGGATGGTATCCTTGTGATTATGGAAGGTAGTATGTTGTCGATATCTTTGTTACTCCAATGGATGGTAGCCTTGTCATTATGGAAGGTAGTCTGTTGTAGAGATTTTTGTTACTCCAATGGATGGTAGCCTTGTCATTATGCAAGGTAGTGTGTTGTCGATATTTTTGTTATAACAATAGATGGTAGCCTTGTCATTATGGAAGGTAGTCTATTGTCGAGATTTTTGTTACTCTAATGGATGGTAGCCTTGTCATTATGGAAGGTAGTCTGATGTTGAGATTTTTGTTACTACATTGGATGGTAGCCTTGTCATTATGGAAGGTAGCCTGTTGTCGAGATTTTTGTTACGACAATGGATTGTAGCCTTGTCTTTTTGGTAGGTAGTATGTTGTCGATGTCTTTGTTACTCCAATGGATGGTATCCTAGTCATTATGGAGGGTAGTCTGTTGTCGAGATTTTTGTTACTCTAAGGGATGGTAGCCTTGTCATTATGGAAGTTAGTTTATTGTCGAGATTTATGTTATTCCAATGGATGGTAGCCTTGTCATTATGGAAGGTAGTCTGTTCTCGAGATCTTTGTTACTACAATGGATTGTATCCTTGTCGGTATGGAAGGTAGTATGTTGCCGATATCTTTCTGACTCCAATGGATGGTAGCCTAGTCATTATGGAAGGTATTTTGTTGTCGAGATTTTTGTTACTCCATTGGATGGTAGCCTTGTCATTATGGAAGGTAGTGTGTTGTCGATATTTTTGTTATTCCAATGGATGGTAGCTTTGTCATTATGGAAGGTAGTTTGTTGTCGTGATTTTTGTTACTCGAATGGATGGTATCCTTGTCATTATGGAAGATAGTATGTTGTCGATATCTTTCTTACTCCAATGGATGGTAGCCTTGTCATTATGGAAGGTAGTCTGTTGTCGAGATTTTTGTTACTCCAATGGATGGTAGCCTTGTCATTATGGAAGGTAGTCTGTTGTCGAGATTTTTGTTACTACATTGGATGGTAGCCTTGTCATTATGGAAGGTAGCCTGTTGTCGAGATTTTTGTTACTACAATAGATTGTATCCTTGTCGTTATGAAAGGTAGTATGTTGTCGATATCTTTGTTACTCCAATGGATGGTACCCTTGTCATTATGGAAGGTAGTCTGTTGTCTAGATTTTTGTTACTATAAGGGATGGTAGCCTTGTCATTATGGAAAGTAGTTTGTTGTCGAGATTTTTGTTATTCCAATGGATGGTAGCCTTGTCATTATGAAAGGTAGTATATTATCCAGATTTTTGTTACTATAATAGATTGTAGCCTTGTCATTACGGAAGGTAGTTTGTTTTCGAGATTTTTGTTACTCCAATGGATGGTAGCCTTGTCATTATAGAAGGTAGTATTTTGTCGATATTTTTGTCACTACAATGGATGGTAGCCATGTCATTATGGAAGGTAGTCTGTTGTCGAGATTTTTGTTACTACAATAGATTGTAGCCTTTTCGTTATGGAAGATAGTCTGTTGTCGAGATTTTTGTTACTATAATAGATTGTAGCCTTGTCATTATGGAAGGTAGTATGTTGTCGAGATTCTTGTTATTACAATGGATGGTAGCCTTGTCATTATGGAAGGTAGTCTATTGTCAAGGCTTTTGTCAATACAATGGATGGTAGCCTTGTCATTATGGAAGGTAGTCTATTGTCGAGATTTTTGTTACTATAATGGATTGTAGCCTTGTCGTTATGGTAGGTAGTCTGTTGTAGATATTTTTGTTACTCCAATGGATGGTAGCCTTGTCATTATGCAAGGTAGTGTGTTGTCGATATTTTTGTTATTCCAATAGATGGTAGCCTTGTCATTATGGAAGGTAGTCTGTTGTCGAGATTTTTGTTACTCCAATGGATGGTAGCCTTGTCATTATGGAAGGTTGTCTGTTTGTCGAGATTTTTTATACTCCAATTGATTGTAGCCTTGTTATTATGGAAGGTAGTCTCTTGTCGATATCTTTGTTACTCCAATGGATGGTAGCCTTGTCATTATGGAAGGTAGTATGATGTCGAGATTTCTATTACTACATTGGATGATAGCCTTGTCATTATGGAAGGTAGCCTGTTGTCGAAATTTTTGTTACTACAATGGATTGTAGCCTTGTCTTTATGGTAGGTAGTCTATTATCGATATCTTTGTTACTCCAATGGATGGTAGCCTAGTCATTATGGAAGGTAGTCTGTTGTCGAGATTTTTGGTACTCTCAGGGATGGTAGCCTTGTCATTATGGAAGTTAGTTTATTGTCGAGATTTTTGTTATTCCAATTGATGGTGGCCTTGTCATTATGGAAGGTAGTCTGTTGTCGAGATTTTTGTAACAACAATGGATTATATCCTTGTCGTTATGGAAGGTAGTATGTTGCCGATATCTTTTTGACTCCAATGGATGGTAGCCTAGTCATTATGGAAGGTAGTCTGTTGTCAAAATTTTTGTTACTCCATTTGATGGTAGCCTTGTAATATGGAAGGTAGTGTGTTGTCGATATTTTTGTTATTCTAATGGATGGTAGCTTTGTCATTATGGAAGGTAGTTTGTTGTCGTGATTTTTGTTACTCGAATGGATGGTATCCTTGTCATTATGGAAGATAGTATGTTGTCGATATCTTTGTTATTCCAATGGATGGTAGCCTTGTCATTATGGAAGTTAGTCTGTTGTCGAATGTTTTGTTACTCCAATGGATGGTAGCCTTGTCATTATGGAAGGTTGTCTATTGTCGAGATTTTTGTTACTACAATGGATGGTAGCCTTGTCATTATGGAAGGTTGTCTGTTGTCGAGATTTTTGTTACTACAATGGATTGTAGCCTTGTCGTTATTGAAGGTAGTCTATTGTCGAGATTTTTGTTACTACAATGGATTGTATCCTTGTCGTTATGAAAGGTAGTATGTTGTTGATATCTTTGTTACTCCAATGGATGGTAGCCTAGTCATTATGGAAGGTAGTCTGTTGTCGAGATTTTTGTTACTCCATTGGATGGTAGCCTTGTCATTATGGAAGGTAGTGTGTTGTCGATATTTTTGTTATTCCAATGGATGGTAGCCTTGTCATTATGGAAGGTAGTCTATTGTCGTGATTTTTGTTACTCCAATGGATGGTATCCTTGTCATTATGGAAGGTAGTATGTTGTCGATATCTTTGTTACTCCAATGGATGGTAGCCTTGTCATTATGGAAGTTAGTTTATTGTCGATATTTTTGTTATTCCAATGGATGGTGGCCTTGTCATTATGGAAGGTAGTCTGTTGTCGAGATTTTTGTAACAACAATGGATTGTATCCTTGTCATTATGGAAGGTAGTATGTTGCCGATATCTTTTTGACTCCAATGGATTGTAGCGTAGTCATTATGGAAGGTAGTATGTTGTCGAGATTTTTGTTACTCCATTGGATGGTAGCCTTGTCATTATGGAAGGTAGTGTGTTGTCGATATTTTTGTTATTCTAATGGATGGTAGATTTGTGATTATGGAAGGTAGTTTGTTGTCGTGATTTTTGTTACTCGAATGGATGGTATCCTTGTCATTATGGAAGATACTATGTTGTCGATATCTTTGTTATTCTAATGGATGGTAGCCTTGTCATTATGGAAGTTAGTCTATTTTCGAAAGTTTTGTTACTCCAATGGATGGTAGCCTTGTCATTATGGAAGGTTGTCTATTGTCAAGATTTTTGTTATTACAATGGATGGTAGCCTTGTCATTATGGAAGGTTGTCTGTTGTCGAGATTTTTGTTACGACAATGGATTGTATCCTTGTCGTTAAGAAAGGTAGTATGTTGTCGATATCTTTCTTACTCCAATGGATGGTAGCCTAGTCATTATGGAAGGTAGTCTATTGTCGAGATTTTTGTTACTCCATTGGATGGTAGCCTTGTCATTATGGAAGGTAGTGTGTTGTCGATATTTTTGTTATTCCAATGGATGGTAGCCTTGTCATTATGGAATGTAGTCTATTGTCGTGATTTTTGTTACTCCAATGGATGGTAGCCTTGTCATTATGGAAGGTAGTATGTTGTCGATATCTTTGTTACTCCAATGGATGGTAGCCTTGCCATTATGGAAGGTAGTCTGTTGTCTAGATTTTTGTTACTATAAGGGATGGTAGCCTTGTCATTATGGAAAGTAGTTTATTGTCGAGATTTTTGTTATTCCAATGGATGGTAGCCATGTCATTATGGAAGGTAGTCTGTTGTCGAGATTTTTGTTACTACAATAGATTGTAGCCTTTTCGTTATGGAAGATAGTCTGTTGTCAAGATTTTTGTTACTATAATAGATTGTAGCCTTGTCATTATGGAAGGTAGTATGTTGTTGAGATTCTTGTTATTACAATGGATGGTAGCCTTGTCATTATGAAAGGTAGTCTATTGTCGAGATTTTTGTCACTACAATGGATGGTAGCCTTGTCATTATGGAAGGTAGTCTGTTGTCGAGATTTTTGTTACTATAATAGATTGTAGCCTTTTCGTTATGGAAGATAGTCTGTTGTCGAGATTTTTGTTACTATAATAGATTGTAGCCTTGTCATTATGGAAGGTAGTATGTTGTCGAGTTTCTTGTTATTACAATGCATGGTAGCCTTGTCATTATGGAAGGTAGTCTATTGTCGAGATTTTTGTCACTACAATGGATGGTAGCCTTGTCATTATGGAAGGTAGTCTATTGTCGAGATTTTTGTTACTCCAATGGATTGTAGCCTTGTCGTTATGGTAGGTAGTCTGCTATCGATATCTTTGTTACTCCAAAAGATGGTAGCCTAGTCATTATGGAAGGTAGTCTGTTGTCAAGATTTTTGTTACTCTATTGGATGGTAGCCTTGTCATTATGGAAGGTAGTCTGTTTTCGAGATTTTTGTTACTACAATGGATTGTAGCCTTGTCGTTATGGAAGGTAGTATGTTGTCGAGATTTTTGTTACTACAATGGATTGTATCCTTGTCGCTATGAAAGGTAGTATGTTATCGATATCTTTCTTACTCCAATGGATGGTAGCCTAGTCATTATGGAAGGTAGTCTGTTGTCGAGATTTTTGTTACCCCATTGGATGGTAGCCTTGTCATTATGGAAGGTAGTGTGTTGTCGATATTTTTGTTATTCCAATGAATGGTAGCCTTATCATTATGGAAGGTAGTCTATTGTCATGATTTTTGTTACTCCAATGGATGGTATCTTTGTCATTATATAAGGTAGTATGTTGTCGATATCTTTGTTACTCCAATGGATGGTAGCCTTGTCATTATGGAAGGTAGTATGTTGTCTAGATTTTTGTTACTATAAGGGATGGTAGCCTTGTCATTATGGAAAGTAGTTTATTGTCGAGATTTTTGTTATTCCAATGGATGGTAGCCTTGTCATTATGAAAGGTAGTCTATTGTCGAGATTTTTGTTACTATAATAGATTGTAGCCCTGTCATTATGGAAGGTAGTCTGTTGTCGAGATTTTTGTTACTCCAATGGATGGTAGCCTTGTTATTATAGAAGGAAGTATTTTGTCGAGATTTTTATCACTACAATGGATGGTAGCCATATCATTATGGAAGCTAGTCAGTTGTCGAGATTTTTGTTACTACAATAGATTGTAGACTTTTCGTTATGGAAAATAGTCTGTTGTCGAGATTTTTTTTACTATAATAGATTGTAGACTTGTCATTATGGAAGGTAGTATGTTGTTGAGATTCTTGTTATTACAATGGATGGTAGGCTTGTCATTATGGAAGGAAGTATATCGTCGAGATTTTTGTCACTACAATGGATGGTAGCCTTGTCATTATGGAAGGTAGTCTGTTGTCGAGATTTTTGCTACTACAATAGATTGTAGCCTTTTCGTTAAGGAAGATAGTCTGTTGTCGAGATTTTTGTTACTATAATAGATTGTAGCCTTGTCATTATGGAATGTAGTATGTTGTCGAGATTCTTGTTATTACAATGGATGGTAGCCTTGTCATTATGGAAGGTAGTCTATTGTCGAGATTTTTGTCACTACAATGGATGGTAGCCTTGTCATTATGGAAGGTAGTCTATTGTCGAGATTTTTGTTACTCCAAAGGATTGTAGCCTTGTCGTTATGGTAGGTAGTCTGCTATTGATATCTTTGTTACTCCAAAGGATGGTAGCCTAGTCATTATGGAAGGTAGTCTGTTGTCGAGATATTTATTAATCCAATGGATGGTATCCTTGTGATTATGGAAGGTAGTATGTTGTCGATATCTTTGTTACTCCAATGGATGGTAGCCTTGTCATTATGGAAGGTAGTCTGTTGTCGAGATTTTTGTTACTCCATTGGATGGTATCCTTGTCATTATGGAAGGTAGTGTGTTGTCGATATTTTTGTTATTCCAATGGATGGTAGCCTTATCATTATGGAAGGTAGTCTATTGTTGTGATTTTTGTTACTCCAATGGATGGTATCCTTGTCATTATGGAAGGAAGTATGTTGTCGATACATTTTTTACTCCAATGGATGGTAGCCTTGTCATTATGGAAGGTAGTATGTTGTCTAGATTTTTGTTACTATAAGGGATGGTAGCCTTGTCATTATGGAAAGTAGTTTATTGTCGAGATTTTTGTTATTCCAATGGATGGTAGCTTTGTCATTATGAAAGGTAGTCTATTGTCGATATTTTTGTTACTATAATAGATTGTAGCCATGTCATTATGGAAGGTAGTCTGTTGTCGAGATTTTTGTTACTCCAATGGATGCTAGCCTTGTTATTATAGAAGGTAGTATTTTGTCGAGATTTTTATCACTACAATGGATGGTAGCCATGTCATTATTGAAGGTAGGCTGTTGTCGAGATTTTTGTTACTACAATAGATTGTAGCCTTTTCGTTATGGAAGATAGTCTGTTGTCGAGATTTTTTTTACTATAATAGATTGTAGCCTTGCCATTATGGAAGGTAGTATGTTGTTGAGATTCTTGTTATTACAATGGATGGTAGCCTTGTCATTATGGAAGGTAGTCTATCGTCGAGATTTTTGTCACTCCAATGGATGGTAGCCTTGTCATTATGGAAGGTAGTCTGTTGTCGAGATTTTTTTTACTACAATAGATTGTAGCCTTTTTGTTATGGAAGATAGTCTGTTGTCGAGATTTTTGTTACTATAAAACATTGTAGCCTTGTCATTATGGAATGTAGTATGTTGTCAAGATTCTTGTTATTACAATGGATGGTAGCCTTGTCATTATGGAAGGTAGTCTATTGTCGAGATTTTTGTCACTACAATGGATGGTAGCCTTGTCATTATGGAAGGTAGTCTATTGTCGAGATTTTTGTTACTCCAAAGGATTGTAGCCTTGTTGTTATGGTAGGTAGTCTGCTATCGATATCTTTGTTTCTCCAAAGGATGGTAGCCTAGTCATTATGGAAGGTAGTCTGTTGTCGAGATATTTATTACTCCAATGGATGGTATCCTTGTGATTATGGAAGGTAGTATGTTGTCGATATCTTTGTTACTTCAATGGATGGTAGCCTTGTCATTATGCAAGGTAGTCTGTTGTAGAGATTTTTGTTACTCCAATGGATGGTAGCCTTGTCATTATGCAAGGTAGTGTGTTGTCGATATTTTTGTTATTCCAAAAGATGGTAGCCTTGTCATTATGGAAGGTAGTCTGTTGTCGAGATTTTTGTTACTATAATGGATTGTATCCTTGTCGCTATGAAAGGTAGTATGTTGTTGATATCTTTCTTACTCCAATGGATGGTAGCCTAGTCATTATGGAAGGTAGTCTGTTGTCGAGATTTTTGTTACTCCATTGGATGGTAGCCTTGTCATTATAGAAGGTAGTGTGTTGTCGATATTTTTGTTATTCCAATGGATGGTAGCCTTATCATTATGGAAGGTAGTCTGTTGTCGAAATTTTTGTTACTTGAATGGATGGTAGCCTTGTTATTATAGAAGGTAGTATTTTGTCGAGATTTTTATCACTACAATGGATGGTAGCCATGTCATTGTGGAAGGTAGTTTGTTGTCGAGTTTTTTGTTACTACAATAGATTGTAGCCTTTTCGTTATGGAAGATAGTTTGTTGTCGAGATTTTTGTTACTATAATAGATTGTAGCCTTGTCATTATGGAATGTAGTATGTTGTCGAGATTCTTGTTATTACAATGGATGGTAGCCTTGTCATTATGGAGGGTAGTCTATTGTCGAGATTTTTGTCCCTACAATGGATGGTAGCCTTGTCATTATGGAAGGTAGTCTATTGTCGAGATTTTTGTTACTTCAAAGGATTGTAGCCTTGTCCTTATGGTAGGTAGTCTGCTATCGATATCTTTGTTACTCCAACGGATGGTAGCGTAGTCATTATGGAAGGTAGTCTGTTGTCGAGATATTTATTAATCCAATGGATGGTATCCTTGTGATTATGGAAGGTAGTATGTTGTCGATATCTTTGTTACTCCAATGGATGGTAGCCTTGTCATTATGGAAGGTAGTCTGTTGTCGAGATTTTTGTTACTCCATTGGATGGTATCCTTGTCATTATGGAAGGTAGTGTGTTGTCGATATTTTTGTTATTCCAATGGATGGTAGCCTTATCATTATGGAAGGTAGTCTATTGTTGTGATTTTTGTTACTCCAATGGATGGTATCCTTGTCATTATGGAAGGAAGTATGTTGTCGATACATTTGTTACTCCAATGGATGGTAGCCTTGTCATTATGGAAGGTAGTATGTTGTCTAGATTTTTGTTACTATAAGGGATGGTAGCCTTGTCATTATGGAAAGTAGTTTATTGTCGAGATTTTTGTTATTCCAATGGATGGTAGCTTTGTCATTATGAAAGGTAGTCTATTGTCGATATTTTTGTTACTATAATAGATTGTAGCCATGTCATTATGGAAGGTAGTCTGTTGTCGAGATTTTTGTTACTCCAATGGATGCTAGCCTTGTTAATATAGAAGGTAGTATTTTGTCGAGATTTTTATCACTACAATGGATGGTAGCCATGTCATTATTGAAGGTAGGTTGTTGTCGAGATTTTTGTTACTACAATAGATTGTAGCCTTTTCGTTATGGAAGATAGTCTGTTGTCGAGATTTTTTTTACTATAATAGATTGTAGCCTTGTCATTATGGAAGGTAGTATGTTGTTGAGATTCTTGTTATTACAATGGATGGTAGCCTTGTTATTATAGAAGGTAGTATTTTGTCGAGATTTTTATCACTACAAAGGATGGTAGCCTTGTCATTATGGAAGGTAGTCTGTTGTCGAGTTTTTTGTTACTACAATAGATTGTAGCCTTTTCGTTATGGAAGATAGTTTGTTGTCGAGATTTTTGTTACTATAATAGATTGTAGCCTTGTCATTATGGAATGTAGTATGTTGTCGAGATTCTTGTTATTACAATGGATGGTAGCCTTGTCATTATGGAAGGTAGTCTATTGTCGAGATTTTTATCACTACAATGGATTGTAGCCTTGTCATTATGGAAGGTAGTCTATTGTCGAGATTTTTGTTACTCCAAATGATTGTAGCCTTGTCGTTATGGTAGGTAGTCTGCTATCGATATCTTTGTTACTCCAAAGGATGGTAGCCTAGTCATTATGGAAGGTAGTCTGTTGTCGAGATATTTATTACTCCAATGGATGGTATCCTTGTGATTAGGGAAGGTAGTATATTGTCGATATCTTTGTTACTCCAATGGATGGTAGCCTTGTCATTATGGAAGGTAGTCTGTTGTTGAGATTTTTGTTACTCCATTGGATGGTAGCCTTGTCATTATGCAAGGTAGTGTGTTGTCGATATTTTTGTTATTCCAATGGATGGTAGCCTTATCATTATGGAAGGTAGTCTATTGTCGTGATTTTTGTTACTCCAATGGATGGTATCCTTGTCATTATGGAAGGAAGTATGTTGTCGATACATTTGTTACTCCAATGGATGGTAGCCTTGTCATTATGGAAGGTAGTATGTTGTCTGGATTTTTGTTACTATAAGGGATGGTAGCCTTGTCATTATGGAAAGTAGTTTATTGTCGAGATTTTTGTTATTCCAATTGATGGTAGCTTTGTCATTATGAAAGGTAGTCTATTGTCGATATTTTTGTTACTATAATAGATTGTAGCCATGTCATTATGGAAGGTAGTCTGTTGTCGAGATTTTTGTTACTCCAATGGATGCTAGCCTTGTTATTATAGAAGGTAGTATTTTGTCGAGATTTTTATCACTACAATGGATGGTAGCCATGTCATTATTGAAGGTAGGCTGTTGTCGAGATTTTTGTTACTACAATAGATTGTAGCCTTTTCGTTATGGAAGATAGTCTGTTGTCGAGATTTTTTTTACTATAATAGATTGTAGCCTTGTCATTATGGAAGGTAGTATGTTGTTGAGATTCTTGTTATTACAATGGATGGTAGCCTTGTCATTATGGAAGGTAGTATATTGTCGAGATTTTTGTCACTACAAAGGATGGTAGCCTTGTCATTATGGAAGGTAGTCTGTTGTCGAGTTTTTTGTTACTACAATAGATTGTAGCCTTTTCGTTATGGAAGATAGTTTGTTGTGGAGATTTTCTATTACTATAATAGATTGTAGCCTTGTCATTATGGAATGTAGTATGTTGTCGAGATTCTTGTTATTACAATGGATGGTAGCCTTGTCATTATGGAAGGTAGTCTATTGTCGAGATTTTTATCACTACAATGGATTGTAGCCTTGTCATTATGGAAGGTAGTCTATTGTCGAGATTTTTGTTACTCCAAATGATTGTAGCCTTGTCGTTATGGTAGGTAGTCTGCTATCGATATCTTTGTTACTCCAAAGGATGGTAGCCTAGTCATTATGGAAGGTAGTCTGTTGTCGAGATATTTATTACTCCAATGGATGGTATCCTTGTGATTAGGGAAGGTAGTATATTGTCGATATCTTTGTTACTCCAATGGATGGTAGCCTTGTCATTATGGAAGGTAGTCTGTTGTTGAGATTTTTGTTACTCCATTGGATGGTAGCCTTGTCATTATGCAAGGTAGTGTGTTGTCGATATTTTTGTTATTCCAATGGATGGTAGCCTTATCATTATGGAAGGTAGTCTATTGTCGTGATTTTTGTTACTCCAATGGATGGTATCCTTGTCATTATGGAAGGAAGTATGTTGTCGATACATTTGTTACTCCAATGGATGGTAGCCTTGTCATTATGGAAGGTAGTATGTTGTCTGGATTTTTGTTACTATAAGGGATGGTAGCCTTGTCATTATGGAAAGTAGTCTATTGTCGAGATTTTTGTTATTCCAATGGATGGTAGCCTTGTCATTATGAAAGGTAGTCTATTGTCGAGATTTTTATTACTATAATAGATTGTAGCCTTGTCATTATGGAAGGTAGTCTGTTGTCGAGATTTTTGTTACTCCAATGGATGCTAGGCTTGTTATTATAGAAGGTAGTATTTTGTCGAGATTTTTATCACTACAATGGATGGTAGCCATGTCATTATTGAAGGTAGGCTGTTGTCGAGATTTTTGTTACTACAATAGATTGTAGCCTTTTCGTTATGGAAGATAGTCTGTTGTCGAGATTTTTTTTACTATAATAGATTGTAGCCTTGTCATTATGGAAGGTAGTATGTTGTTGAGATTCTTGTTATTACAATGGATGGTAGCCTTGTCATTATGGAAGGTAGTATATCGTCGAGATTTTTGTCACTCCAATGGATGGTAGCCTTGTCATTAAGGAAGGTAGTCTGTTGTCGAGTTTTTTGTTACTACAATAGATTGTAGCCTTTTCGTTATGGAAGATAGTCTGTTGTGGAGATTTTCTGTTACTATAATAGATTGTATCCTTGTCATTATGGAATGTAGTATGTTGTCGAGATTCTTGTTATTACAATGGATGGTAGCCTTGTCATTATGGAAGGTAGTCTATTGTCGAGATTTTTGTCACTACAATGGATGGTAGCCTTGTCATTATGGAAGGTAGTCTATTGTCGAGATTTTTGTTACTCCAAAGGATTGTAGCCTTGTCGTTATGGTAGGTAGTCTGCTATCGATATCTTTGTTACTCCAAAGGATGGTAGCCTAGTCATTATGGAAGGTAGTCTGTTGTCGAGATATTTATTACTCCAATGGATGGTATCCTTGTGATTAGGGAAGGTAGTATATTGTCGATACCTTTGTTACTCCAATGGATGGTAGCCTTGTCATTATGGAAGGTAGTCTGTTGTCGAGATTTTTGTTACTCCATTGGTTGGTAGCCTTGTCATTATGCAAGGTAGTGTGTTGTCGATATTTTTGTTATTCCAATGGATGGTAGCCTTATCATTATGGAAGGTAGTCTATTGTCGTGATTTTTGTTACTCCAATGGATGGTATCCTTGTCATTATGGAAGGTAGTATGTTGTCGATATCTTTGTTACTCCAATGGATGGTAGCCTTGTCATTATGGAAGGTAGTATGTTGTCTAGATTTTTGTTACTATAAGGGATGGTAGCCATGTCATTATGGAAGGTAGTCTGTTGTCGAGATTTTTGTTACTACAATAGATTGTAACCTTTTCGTTATGGAAGATAGTCTGTTGTCGAGATTTTTGTTACTATAATAGATTGTAGCCTTGTCATTATGGAATGTAGTATGTTATCGAGATTCTTGTTATTACAATGGATGGTAGCCTTGTCATTATGGAAGGTAGCCTATTTTCGAGATTTTTGTCACTACAATGGATGGTAGCCTTGTCATTATGGAAGGTAGTCTATTGTCGTTATGGTAGGTAGTCTGCTATCGATATCTTTGTTACTCCAAAGGATGGTAGCCTAGTCATTATGGAAGGTAGTCTATTGTCGAGATATTTATTACTCCAATGGATGGTATCCTTGTGATTATGGAAGGTAGTATGTTGTCGATATCTTTGTTACTCCAATGGATGGTAGCCTTGTCATTATGGAAGGTAGTCTGTTGTAGAGATTTTTGTTACTCCAATGGATGGTAGCCTTGTCATTATGCAAGGTAGTGTGTTTTCGATATTTTTGTTATTCCAATAGATGGTAGCCTTGTCATTATGGAAGGTAGTCTATTGTCTAGATTTTTGTTACTACAATGGATTGTATCCTTGTCGCTATGAAAGGTAGTATGTTGTCGATATCTTTCTTACTCCAATGGATGGTAGCCTAGTCATTCTGGAAGGTAGTCTGTTGTCGAGATTTTTGTTACTCCATTGCATGGTAGCCTTGTCATTATGGAAGGTAGTGTGTTGTCGATATTTTTGTTATTCCAATGGATGGTAGCCTTGTCATTATGAAAGGTAGTCTATTGTCGAGATTTTTGTTACTATAATAGATTGTAGCCTTGTCATTATGGAAGGTAGTCTGTTGTCGAGATTTTTGTTACTCTAATTGATGGTAGCCTTGTTATTATAGAAGGTAGTATTTTGTCGAGATTTTTGTCACTACAATGGATGGTAGCCTTGTCATTATGGAAGGTAGTCTATTGTCGTTATGGTAGGTAGTCTGCTATCGATATCTTTGTTACTCCAAAGAATGGTAGCCTAGTCATTATGGAAGGTAGTCTGTTGTCGAGATATTTATTACTCCAATGGATGGTATCCTTGTGATTATGGAAGGTAGTATGTTGTCGATATCTTTGTTACTCCAATGGATGGTAGCCTTGTCATTATGGAAGGTAGTCTGTTGTAGAGATTTTTGTTACTCCAATGGATGGTAGCCTTGTCATTATGCAAGGTAGTGTGTTGTCGATATTTTTGTTATTCCAATAGATGGTAGCCTTGTCATTATGGAAGGTAGTCTATTGTCTAGATTTTTGTTACTACAATGGATTGTATCCTTGTCGCTATGAAAGGTAGTATGTTGTCGATATCTTTCTTACTCCAATGGATGGTAGCCTAGTCATTCTGGAAGGTAGTCTGTTGTCGAGATTTTTGTTACTCCATTGCATGGTAGCCTTGTCATTATGGAAGGTAGTGTGTTGTCGATATTTTTGTTATTCCAATGGATGGTAGCCTTGTCATTATGAAAGGTAGTCTATTGTCGAGATTTTTGTTACTATAATAGATTGTAGCCTTGTCATTATGGAAGGTAGTCTGTTGTCGAGATTTTTGTTACTCTAATGGATGGTAGCCTTGTCATTATAGAAGGTAGTATTTTGTCGAGATTTTTGTCACTACAATGGATGGTAGCCATGTCATTATGGAAGGTAGTCTGTTGTCGAGATTTTTGTTACTACAATAGATTGTAGCCTTTTCGTTATGGAAGATAGTCTGTTGTCGAGATTTTTTTTACTATAATAGATTGTATCCTTGTCATTATGGAATGTAGTATGTTGTCGAGATTCTTGTTATTACAATGGATGGTAGCCTTGTCGTTATGGAAGGTAGTCTATTGTCGAGATTTTTGTCACTACAATGGATGGTAGCCTTGTCATTATGGAAGGTAGTATATTGTCGAGATTTTTGTTACTCCAAAGGATTGTAGCCTTGTCGTTATGGTAGGTAGTCTGCTATCGATATCTTTGTTACTCCAAAGGATGGTAGCCTAGTCATTATGGAAGGTAGTCTGTTGTCGAGATATTTATTACTCCAATGGATGGTATCCTTATGATTATGGAAGGTAGTATGTTGTCGATATCTTTGTTACTCCAATGGATGGTAGCCTTGTCATTCTGGAAGGTAGTCTGTTGTCGAGATTTTTGTTACTCCATTACATGGTAGCCTTGTCATTATGGAAGGTAGTGTGTTGTCGATATTTTTGTTATTCCAATGGATGGTAGCCTTGTCATTATGAAAGGTAGTCTATTGTCGAGATTTTTGTTACTATAATAGATTGTAGCCTTGTCATTATGGAAGGTAGTCTGTTGTCGAGATTTTTGTTACTCCAATGGATGGTAGCCTTGTTATTATATAAGGTAGTATTTTATCGATATTTTTGTCACTACAATGGATGGTAGCCATGTCATTATGGAAGGTAGCCTATTTTCGAGATTTTTGTCACTACAATGGATGGTAGCCTTGTCATTATGGAAGGTAGCCTATTTTCGAGATTTTTGTCACTACAATGGATGGTAGCCTTGTCATTATGGAAGGTAGCCTATTTTCGAGATTTTTGTCACTACAATGGATGGTAGCCTTGTCATTATGGAAGGTAGTCTATTGTCGTTATGGTAGGTAGTCTGCTATCGATATCTTTGTTACTCCAAAGGATGGTAGCCTAGTCATTATGGAAGGTAGTCTGTTGTCGAGATATTTATTACTCCAATGGATGGTATCCTTGTGATTATGGAAGGTAGTATGTTGTCGATATCTTTGTTACTCCAATGGATGGTAGCCTTGTCATTATGGAAGGTAGTCTGTTGTAGAGATTTTTGTTAGTCCATTGGATGGTAGCCTTGTCATTATGCAAGGTAGTGTGTTGTCGATATTTTTGTTATTCCAATAGATGGTAGCCTTGTCATTATGGAAGGTAGTTTGTTGTGGAGATTTTTGTTACTCCAATGGATGGTAGCCTTGTCATTATGGAAGGTAGTCTATTGTCGAGATTTTTGTTACTACATTGAATGGTAGCCTTGTCATTATGGAAGGTAGCCTGTTGACGAGATTTTTGTTACTACAATGGATTTTAGCCTTGTCTTTATGGTAGGTAGTCTATTGTCGATATCTTTGTTACTCCAATGGATGGTAGCCTAGTCATTATGGAAGGTAGTTTGTTGTCGAGATTTTTGTTACTCTAAGGGATGGTAGCCTTTTCATTATGGAAGTTAGTTTATTGTTGAGATTTTTGTTATTCCAATGGATGGTAGCCTTTTCATTATGAAAGGTAGTCTGTTGTCGAGATTTTTGTTACTATAATGGATTGTATCCTTGTCGTTATGGAAGGTAGTATGTTGTTGATATCTTTCTGACTCCAATGGATGGTATCCTTGTCATTATGGAAGATAGTATGTTGTCGATATCTTTGTTATTCCAATGGATGGTATCCTTGTCATTATGGAAGTTAGTCTGGTGTCGAAATTTTTGTTACTCCAATGGATGGTAGCCTTGTCATTATGGAAGGTTGTCTATTGTCGAGATTTTTGTTACTACAATGGATGGTAGCCTTGTCATTATGGAAGGTTGTCTGTTGTCGAGATTTTTGTTACTACAATGGATTGTAGCCTTGTCTTTATGGAAGGTAGTATGTTGTCGATATCTTTGTTACTCCAATGGATGATAGCTTTGTCATTATTGGAGGTAGTTTGTTGTCGATATTTTTGTTACTCCAATGGATGGTAGCCTTTTCATTATGGAAGGCAGTGTGTTGTCGATATTTTTGTTATTCCAATGGATGGTAGCCTTGTCATTATGGAAGTTAGTCTGTTGTCGAGATTTTTGTTACTCCAATGGATGGTAGCCTTGTCATTATGGAAGGTAGTCTGTTGTCGAGATTTTTGTTACTACATTGGATGGTAGCCTAGTCATTATGGAAGGTAGTCTGTTGTCGAGATTTTTGTTACTACAATGGATTGTAGCCTTGTCGTTATGGAAGGTAGTCTGTTGTCATGATTTTTTTTACTCCAATGGATGGTATCCTTGTTATTATGGAAGGTAGTATGTTGTCGATATCTTTGTTACTCCAATGGATTGTAGCCTTGTAATTATGGAAGGTAGTGTGTTGTCGATATCGTTCTTACTCCAATGGATTGTAGCCTTGTCATTATGGAAGGTAGTTTGTTATCGATATTTTTGTTAATCCAATGGATTGTAGCCTTGTCATTACGGAAGGTAGTGTGTTGTCGACTTTTTGTTATTCTAATGGATGGTAGCCTTGTAATTATGGAAGGTAGTCTGTTGTTTAGATTTTTGTTACTATAAGGGATGGTAGCCTTGTCATTATGGAAGGTAGTATGTTGTCGAGATTTTTGTTACTATAATAGATTTTAGCCTTGTCATTATGGAAGGTAGTCTGTTGTTGACATTTTTGTTACTCGAATGGATGGTAGCCTTGTCATTATAGAAGGTAGTATATTGTCGATATTTTTGCCACTACAATGGATGATAGCCATGTCATTATGGAAGGTAGTCTGTTGTCGAGATTTTTGTTACTACAATAGATTGTAGCCTTTTCGTTATGGAAGATAGTCTGTTGTTGAGATTGTTGTTACTATAATAGATTGTAGCCTTGTCATTATGGAAGGTAGTATGTTGTCGATATTTTTGTTATTCCAATGGATGGTAGCCTTGTCATTATGGAAGGTAGTCTGTTGTCGAGATTTTTCTTACTCCAATGGATGGTAGCCTTGTCACTATGGAAGGTAGTCTGTTGTCGAGATTTTTGTTACTACATTGGATGGTAGCCTTGTCATTATGGAAGGTAGTATTTTTTCTAGATTTTGTTACTATAATGGATTGTAGCCATGTCGTTATGGAAGGTAGTATGTTATCGATATCTTTGTTACTCCAATGGATGGTATACTTGTCATTATTGAAGGTAGTCTGTTGTCTAGATTTTTGTTACTATAAGGATTGGTAGCCTTGTCATTATGGAAAGTAGTTTGTTTTCGAGATTTTTGTTATTTCAATGGATGGTAGCCTTGTTATTATGAAAGGTAGTCTATTGTCGAGATTTTGGTTACTATAATATATTGTAGCCTTGTCATTATGGAAGGTAGTCTGTTGTCGAGATTTTTGTTACTCCAATGGATGGTAGCCTTGTCATTATAGAAGGTAGTATTTTGTCGAGATTTTTGTCACTATAATGGATGGTAGCCATGTCATTATGGAAGGTAGTATGTTGTCGAGATTTTTGTTACTACAATAGATTGTAGCCTTTTCGTTATGGAAGATATTCTGTTGTCAAGATTTTCGTTACTATAATAGATTGTAGCCTTGTCATTATGGAAGGTAGTATGTTGTCGAGATTCTTGTTATTACAATGGATGGTAGCCTTGTCATTATGGAAGGTAGTCTATTGTCGAGATTTTTGTCACTACAATGGATGGTAGCCTTGTCATTATGGAAGGTAGTCTATTGTAGAGATTATTGTTACTACAATGGATTGTAGCCTTGTCGTTATGGTAGGTAGTCTGCTATCGATATCTTTGTTACTCCAATGGATGGTAGCCTAATCATTATGGAAGGTAGTCTGTTGTTGATATTTTTGTTACTCTAAGGGATGTAAGCCTTGTCATTATGGAAGTTAGTTTATTGTCGAGATTTTTGTTATTCCAATGGATGGTAGCCTTGTCATTATGGAAGGTAGTCTGTTGTCGAGATTTTTGTTACTATAATGGATTGTATCCTTGTCATTATGGAAGGTAGTATGTTCTCGATATCTTTCTGACTCCAATGGATGGTACCCTATTCATTATGGAAGGTAGTCTATTGTCGAGATTTTTGTTACTCCATTTGATGGTAGCCTTGTCATTATGAAAGGTAGTGTGTTGTCGATATTTTTGTTACTCGAATGGATGGTATCCTTGTCATTATGGGAGATAGTATGTTGTCGATATCATTGTTATTCCAATGGATGGTAGCCTTGTCATTATGGAAGTTATTCTGTTGTCGAAATTTTTGTTACTCCAATGGATGGTAGCCTTGCCATTATGGAAGGTTGTCTATTGTCGAGATATTTGTTACTAAAGTGGATTGTAGCCTTATCTTTATGAAAGGTAGTATGTTGTCGATATCTTTGTTACTCCAATGGATGATAGCCTTGTCATTATGGGAGGTAGTTTGTTGTCAATATTTTTGTTACTCCAATGGATGGTAGCCTTTTCATTATGGAAGGTAGTGTGTTATCGATAGTTTTGTTATTCCAATGGATGGTAGCCTTGTCATTATGGAAGTTAGTCTGTTGTCGAGATTTTTGTTACTCCAATGGATGGTAGCCTTGTCATTATGGAAGGTAGTCTTTTGTCGAGATTTTTGTTACTACATTGGATGGTAGCCTTGTCATTATGAAAGGTAGTCTGTTGTCGAGATTTTTGTTACTACAATGGATTTTAGCCTTGTCTTTATGGTAGGTAGTCTGTTGTCGATATCTTTGTTACTCCAATGGATGGTAGCCTAGTCATTATGGAAGGTAGTTTGTTGTCGAGATTTTTGTTACTCTAAGGGATGGTAGCCTTTTCATTATGGAAGTTAGTTTATTGTTGAGATTTTTGTTATTCCAATGGATGGTAGCCTTGTCATTATGAAAGGTAGTCTGTTGTCGAGATTTTTGTTACTATAATGGATTGTATCCTTGTCGTTATGGAAGGTAGTATGTTGTTGATATCTTTCTGACTCCAATGGATGGTATCCTTGTCATTATGGAAGATAGTATGTTGTCGATATCTTTGTTATTCCAATGGATGGTATCCTTGTCATTATGGAAGTTAGTCTGGTGTCGAAATTTTTGTTACTCCAATGGATGGTAGCCTTGTCATTATGGAAGGTTGTCTATTGTCGAGATTTTTGTTACTACAATGGAATGTAGCCTTGTCATTATGGAAGGTTGTCTGTTGTCGAGATTTTTGTTACTACAATGGATTGTAGCCTTGTCTTTATGGAAGGTAGTATGTTGTCGATATCTTTGTTACTCCAATGGATGATAGCTTTGTCATTATTGGAGGTAGTTTGTTGTCGATATTTTTGTTACTCCAATGGATGGTAGCCTTTTCATTATGGAAGGCAGTATGTTGTCGATATTTTTGTTATTCCAATGGATGGTAGCCTTGTCATTATGGAAGTTAGTCTGTTGTCGAGATTTTTGTTACTCCAATGGATGGTAGCCTTGTCATTATGGAAGGTAGTCTGTTGTCGAGATTTTTGTTACTACATTGGATGGTAGCCTAGTCATTATGGAAGGTAGTCTGTTGTCGAGATTTTTGTTACTACAATGGATTGTAGCCTTGTCGTTATGGAAGGTAGTCTGTTGTCATGATTTTTTTTACTCCAATGGATGGTATCCTTGTTATTATGGAAGGTAGTATGTTGTCGATATCTTTGTTACTCCAATGGATTGTAGCCTTGTCATTATGGAAGGTAGTGTGTTGTCGATATCGTTCTTACTCCAATATATTGTAGCCTTGTCATTATGGAAGGTAGTTTGTTATCGATATTTTTGTTAATCCAATGGATTGTAGCCTTGTCATTACGGAAGGTAGTGTGTTGTCGACTTTTTGTTATTCTAATGGATGGTAGCCTTGTAATTATGGAAGGTAGTCTGTTGTTTAGATTTTTGTTACTCTAAGGGATGGTAGCCTTGTCATTATGGAAGGTAGTATGTTGTCGAGATTTTTGTTGCTATAATAGATTTTAGCCTTGTCATTATGGAAGATAGTCTGTTGTTGATATTTTTGTTATTCCAATGGATGGTAGCATTGTCATTATGGAAGGTAGTCTGTTTTCGAGATTTTTCTTACTCCAATGGATGGTAGCCTTGTCACTATGGAAGGTAGTCTGTTGTCGAGATTTTTGTTACTACATTGGATGGTAGCCTTGTCATTATGGAAGCTAGTATTTTTTCTAGATTTTGTTACTACAATGGATTGTAGCCATGTCGTTATGGAAGGTAGTATGTTGTCGATATCTTTGTTACTCCAATGGATGGTATACTTGTCATTATTGAAGGTAGTCTGTTGTCTAGATTTTTGTTACTATAAGGATTGGTAGCCTTGTCATTATGGAAAGTAGTTTGTTTTCGATATTTTTGTTATTCCAATGGATGGTAGCCTTGTTATTATGAAAGGTAGTCTATTGTCGAGATTTTGGTTACTATAATATATTGTAGCCTTGTCATTATGGAAGGTAGTCTGTTGTCGAGATTTTTGTTACTCCAATGGATGGTAGCCTTGTCATTATAGAAGGTAGTATTTTGTCGAAATTTTTGTCACTATAATGGATGGTAGCCATGTCATTATGGAAGGTAGTATGTTGTCGAGATTTTTGTTACTACAATAGATAGTAGCCTTTTCGTTATGGAAGATATTCTATTGTCAAGATTTTTGTTACTATAATAGATTGTAGCCTTGTCATTATGGAAGGTAGTATGTTGTCGAGATTCTTGTTATTACAATGGATGGTAGCCTTGTCATTATGGAAGGTAGTCTATTGTGGAGATTTTTGTCACTACAATGGATGGTAGCCTTGTCATTATGGAAGGTAGTCTATTGTCGAGATTATTGTTACTACAATGGATTGTAGCCTTGTCGTTATGGTAGGTAGTCTGCTATCGATATCTTTGTTACTCCAATGGATGGTAGCCTAATCATTATGGAAGGTAGTCTGTTGTTGATATTTTTGTTACTCTAAGGGATGTAAGCCTTGTCATTATGGAAGTTAGTTTATTGTCGAGATTTTGGTTATTCCAATGGATGGTAGCCTTGTCATTATGGAAGGTAGTCTGTTGTCGAGATTTTTGTTACTATAATGGATTGTATCCTTGTCATTATGGAAGGTAGTATGTTGTCGATATCTTTCTGACTCCAATGGATGGTACCCTATTCATTATGGAAGGTAGTCTGTTGTCGAGATTTTTGTTACTCCATTTGATGGTAGCCTTGTCATTATGAAAGGTAGTGTGTTGTCGATATTTTTGTTACTCGAATGGATGGTATCCTTGTCATTATGGGAGATAGTATGTTGTCGATATCATTGTTATTCCAATGGATGGTAGCCTTGTCATTATGGAAGTTATTCTGTTGTCGAAATTTTTGTTACTCCAATGGATGGTAGCCTTGCCATTATGGAAGGTTGTCTATTGTCGAGATATTTGTTACTACAGTGGATTGTAGCCTTATCTTTATGAAAGGTAGTATGTTGTCGATATCTTTGTTACTCCAATGGATGATAGCCTTGTTATAATGGGAGGTAGTTTGTTGTCAATATTTTTGTTAATCCAATGGAGGGTAGCCTTTTCATTATGGAAGGTAGTGTGTTATCGATATTTTTGTTATTCCAATGGATGGTAGCCTTGTCATTATGGAAGTTAGTTTGTTGTCGAGATTTTTGTTACTCCAATGGATGGTAGCCTTGTCATTATGGAAGGTAGTCTTTTGTCGAGATTTTTGTTACTACATTGGATGGTAGCCTTGTCATTATGAAAGGTAGTCTGTTGTCGAGATTTTTGTTACTACAATGGATTGTAGCCTTGTCGTTATGGAACATAGTCTATTGTCGAAATCTTTGTTACTCCAATGGATGGTAGCCTAGTCATTATGGAAGGTAGTCTATTGTCGAGATTTTTGTTTTTCTAAGGGATGGTAGCCTTGTCATTATGGATGTTAGTTTATTGTCGATATTTTTGTTATTCCAATGGATGGAAGCCTTGTCATTATGGAAGGTAGTCTGTTGTCGAGATTTTTGTTACTACAATGGATTGTAGCCTTGTCGTTATGGTAGGTAGTCTGCTATCGATATCTTTGTTACTCCAATGGATGGTAGCCTAATCATTATGGAAGGTAGTCTGTTGTTGATATTTTTGTTACTCTAAGGGATGTAAGCCTTGTCATTATGGAAGTTAGTTTATTGTCGAGATTTTGGTTATTCCAATGGATGGAAGCCTTGTCATTATGGAAGGTAGTCTGTTGTCGAGATTTTTGTTACTATAATGGATTGTATCCTTGTCATTATGGAAGGTAGTATGTTGTCGATATCTTTCTAACACCAATGGATGGTACCCTATTCATTATGGAAGGTAGTCTGTTGTCGAGATTTTTGTTACTCCATTTGATGGTAGCCTTGTCATTATGGAAGGTAGTGTGTTGTCGATATTTTTGTTATTCCAATGGATGGTAGCTTTGTCATTATGGAAGGTAGTTTGTTGTCGTGATTTTTGTTACTCGAATGGATGGTATCCTTGTCATTACGGGAGATAGTATGTTGTCGATATCATTGTTATTCCAATGGATGGTAGCCTTGTCATTATGGAAGTTATTCTATTGTCGAAATTTTTGTTACTCCAATGGATGGTAGCCTTGCCATTATGGAAGGTTGTCTATTGTCGAGATATTTGTTACTACAGTGGATTGTAGCCTTGTCTTTATGAAAGGTAGTATGTTGTCGATATCTTTGTTACTCCAATGGATGATAGCCTTGTCATTATGGGAGGTAGTTTGTTGTCAATATTTTTGTTACTCCAATGGATGGTAGCCTTTTCATTATGGAAGGTAGTGTGTTGTCGTTATTTTTGTTATTCCAATGGATGGTAGCCTTGTCATTATGGATGTTAGTTTATTGTCGATATTTTTGTTATTCCATTGGATGGAAGCCTTGTCATTATGGAAGGTAGTCTGTTGTCGAGATTTTTGTTACTACAATGGATTGTATCCTTGTCTTTATGGAAGGTAGTATGTTGTCGTAATTTTTGTTACTCCAATGGATGGTATCCTTGTCATTATGGAAGGTAGTATGTGGTCGATATCTTTGTTACTCCTTTGGATGGTAGCCTTGTCATTATGGAAGGTAGTCTGTTGTCTAGATTTTTGTTATTCCATTGGATGGTAGCCTTTTCATTATGGAAGGTAGTCTGTTGTCATCATTTTTGTTACTCCAATGGATGGTATCCTTGTCATTATGGAAGGTAGTATGTTGTCGATATCTTTGTTACTCCAATGGATGATATCCTTGTCATTATGGAAAGTAGTTTGTTTTCTAGATTTTTGTTATTCCAATGGATGGTAGCCTTGTCATTATGGAAGGTAGTCTGTTGTTGTCATTTTTGTTACTCCAATGGATGGTATCCTTGTCATTATGGAAGGTAGTATGTTGTCGATATCTTTGTTACTCCAATGTATTGTAGCCTTGTCATTATGGAAGGTAGTCTATTATCGAGATTTTTGTTACTCTAAGGGATGGTAGCCTTGTCATTATGGAAGGTAGTGTGTTGTCAATATTTTTGTTATTCCAATGGATGGTAGCCTTATCATTATGAAAGTTAGTCTGTTGTCGAAATTTTTGTTACTCCAATGGATGGTATCCTTGTCATTATGGAAGGTTGTCTGTTGTCGAGATTTTTGTTACTATTATGGATTGTAGCCTTGTCTTTATGGAAGGTAGTATGTTGTCGATATCTTTGTTACTCCAATGGATGGTAGCCTTCTCATTATGGGAGGTAGTTTGTTGTCTATATTTTTGTTACTCCAATGGATGGTAGCCTTGTCATTATGGAAGGTAGTGAGTTGTCGAGATTTTTGTTACTCCAATGGATGGTAGCCTTGTCATTATGAAACGTAGTCTGTTGTCGAGATTTTTGTTACTACATTGGATGGTAGCGTTGTCATTATGGAAGGTAGTATGTTGTCGATATCTTTGTTACTACAATGGATTGTAGCCTTGTCGTTGTGGAAGGTAGTCTGTTGTCGATATCTTTCTTACTCCAATGGATGGTAGCCTTTTCATTATGGATGGTAGACTGTTGTCGTGATTTTTGTTACTCCAATGGATGATGTCCTTGTTATTATGGAAGGCAGTATGTTGTCGATATCTTTGTTACTCCAATGGGTGGTAGTCTTGTCGTTATGGAAGGTTTTCTGTTGTCGAGATTTTTGTTAATCCAATGGATGGTAGCCTTGTCATTATGGAAGGTAGTGTGTTGTCTTTATTTTTGTTATTCCAATGGATGGTAGCCTTTTCATTATGCAAGGTAGTCTGTTGTCGAGATTTTTGTTACTCCAATGGATGGTAGCCTTGTCATTATGGAAGGTAGTCTGTTGTCGAGATTTTTGTTACTACATTGGATGGTAGCCTTGTCATTATGGAAGGTAGTCTGATGTCGAGATTTTTGTTACTACAATGGATTGTAGCCTTGTCGTTATGGAAGGTAGTCTGTTGTCGATATCTTTGTTACTCTAATGGATGGTAGCCTAGTCATTATGGAAGGTAGTCTGTTGTCGATATTTTTGTTATTCTAAGGGATGGTAGCTTTGTCAATACGGAAGTTAGTTTATTTTAGAGATTTTTGTTATTCGATTAGATCGTAGCCTTGTCATTATAGAAGGTAGTCTGTCGATGAGATTTTTGTTACTACAATGGATTGAATCCTTGTAGTTATGGAAGGTAGTATGTTGTCGATATCTTTCTTACTCCAATGGATGGTAGCCTAGTCATTATGGAAGGTAGTCTGTTGTCGAGATTTTTGTTACTCCATAGGATGGTAGCCTTGTCATTATGGAAGGTAGTGTGTTGTGGTTATTTTTGTTACTCCAGTGGATGGTATCCTTGTCATTATGGAAGGTAGTATGTTGTCGATATCTTTGTTACTCCAATGGATGGTAGCCTTGTCATTATGGAAGGTAGTCTGTTGTCTAGATTTTTGTTACTATAAGGGATGGTAGCCTTGTTATTATGGAAAGTAGTTTGTTGTCAAGATTTTTGTTATTCCAATGGATGGTAGCCTTGTCATTATGAAGGTTAGTTTGTTGTCGAGATTTTTGTTACTCCAATGGATGGTATCCTTGTCATTATAGAAGGCAGTACTTTGTCGAGATTTTTGTCACTACAATGGATGGTAGCCATGTCATTAAGGAAGGTAGTCTGTTGTCGATATTTTTGTTACTATAATAGATTGTAGCCTTGTCATTATGGAAGTTATTATGTTGTCGAGGTTCTTGTTATTACAATGGATGGTAGCCTTGTCATTATGTAAGGTAGTCTATTGTCGAGATTTTTGTCACTACAATGGTTGGTAGGCTTCTCATTATGGAAGGTAGTCTATTGTCGAGATTTTTGTTACTACAATGGATTATAGCCTTGTCTTTATGGAAGGTAGTATGTTGTCGATATCTTTGTTACTCCAATGAATGGTAGCCTTGTCTTTATGGGAGGTAGTTTGTTGTCGAGATATTTGTTACTACATTGGATGGTAGCCTTGTCATTATGGAAGGTAGTCCGTTGTCGAGATTTTTGTTACTACAATGGATTGTAGCCTTGTCGTTATGGAAGGTAGTCTATTGTCGAAATCTTTGTTACTCCAATGGATGGTAGCCTAGTCATTATGGAAGGTAGTATATTGTCGAGATTTTTGTTTTTCTAAGGGATGGTAGCCTTGTCATTATGGATGTTAGTTTATTGTCGATATTTTTGTTATTCCAATGGATGGAAGCCTTGTCATTATGGAAGGTAGTCTGTTGTCGAGATTTTTGTTACTACAATGGATTGTAGCCTTGTCGTTATGGTAGGTAGTCTGCTATCGATATCTTTGTTACTCCAATGGATGGTAGCCTAATCATTATGGAAGGTAGTTTGTTGTTGATATTTTTGTTACTCCATTTGATGGTAGCCTTGTCATTATGGAAGGTAGTGTGTTTTCGATATTTTTGTTATTCCAATGGATGGTAGCTTTGTCATTATGGAAGGTAGTTTGTTGTCGTGATTTTTGTTACTCGAATGGATGGTATCCTTGTCATTACGGGAGATAGTATGTTGTCGATATCATTGTTATTCCAATGGATGGTAGCCTTGTCATTATGGAAGTTATTCTGTTGTCGAAATTTTTGTTACTCCAATGGATGGTAGCCTTGCCATTATGGAAGGTTGTCTATTGTCGAGATATTTGTTACTACAGTGGATTGTAGCCTTGTCTTTATGAAAGGTAGTATGTTGTCGATATCTTTGTTAATCCAATGGATGATAGCCTTGTCATTATGGGAGGTAGTTTGTTGTCAATATTTTTGTTACTCCAATGGATGGTAGCCTTTTCATTATGGAAGGTAGTGTGTTGTCGATATTTTTGTTATTCCAATGGATGGTAGCCTTGTCATAATGGAAGTTAGTCTGTTGTCGAGATTTTTGTTACTCTAATGGATGGTAGCCTTGTCATTATGGAAGGTAGTCTGTTGTCGAGATTTTTGTTACTACATTGGATGGTAGCCTTGTCATTATGGAAGGTAGTCTATTGTCGAGATTTTTGTTACTACAATGGATTGTAGCCTTGTCGTTATGGAAGGTAGTCTATTGTCGAAATCTTTGTTACTCCAATGGATGGTAGCCTAGTCATTATGGAAGGTAGTCTATTGTCGAGATTTTTGTTTTTCTAAGGGATGGTAGCCTTGTCATTATGGATGTTAGTTTATTATAGATATTTTTGTTATTCCAATGGATGGAAGCCTTGTCATTATGGAAGGTAGTCTGTTGTCGAGATTTTTGTTACTACAATGGATTGTAGCCTTGTCGTTATGGAAGGTAGTTTGCTATCGATATCTTTGTTACTCCAATGGATGGTAGCCTAATCATTATGGAAGGTAGTCTGTTGTTGATATTTTTGTTACTTTAAGGGATGTAAGCCTTGTCATTATGGAAGTTAGTTTATTGTCGAGATTTTTGTTATTCCAATGGATGGTAGCCTTGTCATTATGGAAGGTAGTCTGTTGTCGATATTTTTTTTACTATAATGGATTGTATCCTTGTCATTATGGAAGGTAGTATGGTGTCGATATCTTTCTGACTCCAATGGATGGTACCCTATTCATTATGGAAGGTAGTCTGTTGTTGAGATTTTTGTTACTCCATTTGATGTTAGCCTTGTCATTATGGAAGGTAGTGTGTTGTCGATATTTTGGTTATTCCAATGGATGGTAGGTTTGTCATTATGGAAGGTAGTTTGTTGTCGTGATTTTTGTTACTCGAATGGATGGTATCCTTGTCATTATGGGAGATAGTATGTTGTCGATATCATTGTTATTCCAATGGATGGTAGCCTTGTCATTATGGAAGTTATTCTGTTGTCGAAATTTTTGTTACTCCAATGGATGGTAGCCTTGCCATTATGGAAGGTTGTCTATTGTCGAGATATTTGTTACTACAGTGGATTGTAGCCTTGTCTTTATGAAAGGTAGTATGTTGTCGATATCTTTGTTACTCCAATGGATGATAGCCTTGTCATTATGGGAGGTAGTTTGTTGTCAATATTTTTGTTACTCCAATGGATGGTTGCCTTTTCATTATGGAAGGTAGTGTGTTGTCGATATTTTTGTTATTCCAATGGATGGTAGCCTTGTCATTATGGATGTTAGTTTATTGTCGATATTTTTGTTATTCCAATGGATGGAAGCCTTGTCATTATGGAAGGTAGTCTGTTGTCGAGATTTTTGTTACTACAATGGATTGTATCCTTGTCTTTATGGAAGGTAGTATGTTGTCGTAATTTTTGTTACTCCAATGGACGGTATCCTTGTCATTATGGAAGGTAGTATGTGGTCGATATCTTTGTTACTCCATTGGATGGTAGCCTTGTCATTATGGAAGGTAGTCTGTTGTCGAGATTTTTGTTTTTCTAAGGGATGGTAGCCTAGTCATTATGGATGTTAGTTTATTATCGATATTTTTGTTATTCCAATGGATGGAAGCCTTGTCATTATGGAAGGTAGTTTGTTGTCGAGATTTTTGTTCCTACAATGGATTGTATCCTTGTCTTTATGGAAGGTAGTATGTTGTCGTAATTTTTGTTACTCCAATGAATGGTATCCTTGTCATTATGGAAGGTAGTATGTGGTCGATATCTTTGTTACTCCATTGGATGGTAGCCTTGTCATTATGGAAGGTAGTCTGTTGTCTAGATTTTTGTTATTCCAATGGATGGTAGCCTTGTCATTATGGTAGGTAGTCTGTTGTCGTCATTTTTGTTACTCCAATGGATGGTATCCTTGTCATTATGGAAGGTAGTATGTTGTCGATATCTTTGTTACTCCAATGGATGATATCATTGTCATTATGGAAGGTAGTTTGTTTTCTAGATTTTTGTTATTCCAATGGATGGTAGCCTTGTCATTATGGAAGGTAGTCTGTTGTTGTCATTTTTGTTACTCCAATGGATGGTATCCTTGTCATTATGGAAGGTAGTATGTTGTCGATATCTTTGTTACTCCAATGTATTGTAGCCTTGTCATTATGGAAGGTAGTCTATTGTCGAGAATTTTGTTACTCTAAGGGATGGTAGCCTTGTCATTATGGAAGGTAGTGTGTTGTCAATATTTTTGTTATTCCAATGGATGGTAGCCTTATCATTATGAAAGTTAGTTTGTTGTCGAAATTTTTGTTACTCCAATGGATGGTAGCCTTGTCATTATGGAAGGTTGTCTGTTGTCGATATTTTTGTTACTAAAATGGATTGTAGCCTTGTCTTTATCGAAGGTAGTATGTTGTCGATATCTTTGTTACTCCAATGGATGGTAGCCTTCTCATTATGGGAGGTAGTTTGTTGTCTATATTTTTGTTACTCCAATGGATGGTAGCCTTGTCATTATGGAAGGTAGTGAGTTGTCGAGATTTTTGTTACTCCAATGGATGGTAGCCTTGTCATTATGAAACATAGTCTGTTGTCGAGATTTTTGTTACTACATTGGATGGTAGCGTTGTCATTATGGAAGGTAGTGTGTTGTCGTGATTTTTATTATTCTAATGGATGGAAGCTTTTTCATTATGGAAGGTAGTCTGTTGTCGTGATTTTTGTTACTCCAATGGATGATGTCCTTGTCATTATGGAAGGCAGTATGTTGTCGATATCTTTGTTACTCCAATGGGTGGTAGCCTTGTCATTATGGAAGGTTGTCTGTTGTCGATATTTTTGTTAATCCAATGGATGGTAGCCTTGTCATTATGGAAGGTAGTGTGTTGTCTTTATTTTTGTTATTCCAATAGATGGTAGCCTTTTCATTATGCAAGGTAGTCTGTTGTCGAGATTTTTGTTACTCCAATGGATTGTAGCCTTGTCATTATGGAAGGTAGTCTGTTGTCGAGATTTTTGTTACTACATTGGATGGTAGCCTTGTCATTATGGAAGGTAGTCTGTTGTCGAGATTTTTGTTACTACAATGGATTGTAGCCTTGTCGTTATGGAAGTTAGTCTGTTGTCGATATCTTTGTTACTCCAATGGATGGTAGCCTAGTCATTATGGAAGGTAGTCTGTTGTCGATATTTTTGTTACTCTAAGGGATGGTAGCTTTGTCAATATGGAAGTTAGTTTATTTTCGAGATTTTTGTTATTCCATTGGATCGTAGCCTTGTCATTATAGAAGGTAGTCTGTTGTTGAGATTTTTGTTACTACAATGGATTGAATCCTTGTAGTTATGGAAGGTAGTATGTTGTCGATATCTTTCTTACTCCAATGGATGGTAGCCTTGTCATTATGGAAGGTAGTCTGTTGTCGAGATTTATGTTACTCCATAGAATGGTAGCCTTCTCATTATGGAAGGTAGTGTGTTGTCGATATTTTTGTTATTCCAATGGATGGTTTCCTTGTCATTATGGAAGGTAGTCTATTGTGGTTATTTTTGTTACTCCAGTGGATGGTATCCTTGTCATTATGGAAGGTAGTATGTTGTCGATATCTTTGTTACTCCAATGGATGGTAGCCTTGTCATTATGGAAGGTAGTCTGTTGTCTAGATTTTTGTTACTATAAGGGATGGTAGCCTTGTTATTATGGAAAGTAGTTTGTTGTCAAGATTTTTTTTATTCCAATGGTTGGTAGCCTTGTCATTATGAAATGTAGTCTATTGTCAATATTTTTGTTACTATAATACATTGTAGCCTTGTCATTAAGGAAGGTTAGTCTGTTGTCGAGATTATTGTTACTCTAATGGATGGTAGCCTTGTCATTATAGAAGGTAGTACTTTGTCGAGATTTTTGTCAATACAATGGATGGTAGCCATGTCATTAAGGAAGGTAGTCTGTTGTCGATATTTTTGTCACTACAATGGATGGTAGGCTTCTCATTATGGAAGGTAGTCTATTGTCGAGATTTTTGTTACTACAATGGATTGTAGCCTTGTCTTTATGGAAGGTAGTATGTTGTTGATATCTTTGTTACTCCAATGAATGGTAGCCTTGTCATTATGGGAGGTAGTTTGTTGTCGATATTTTTGTTATTCCAATGGATGGTAGCCTTGTTATTATGGAAGTTAGTCTGTTGTCGAGATTTTTGTTACTCCAATGGATGGTAGCCTTGTCATTATGGAAGGTAGTCTGTTGTCGAGATATTTGTTACTACATTGGATGGTAGCCTTCTCATAATGGAAGGTAGTCTGTTGTCGATATCTTTGTTATTCCAATGGATGGTAGCCTAGTCATTATGGAAAGTAGTCTGTTGTCGAGATTTTTGTTTCTCTAAGGGATGGTAACCTTGTCATTATGGAAGTTAGTTTATTGTCGAGATTTTTGTTATTCAAATGGATGGAAGCCTTGTCATTATGGAAGTTAGTCTGTTGTCTAAATTTTTGTTACTCCAATGGATAGTAGCCTTGTCATTATGGAAGGTTGTCTATTGTCGAGATTTTTGTTACTACAATGGATGGTAGCCTTGTCATTATGGAAGGTTGTCTGTTGTCGAGATTTTTGTTACTACAATGGATTGTAGCCTTGTCTTTATGAAAGGTAGTATGTTGTCGATATCATTGTTACTCCAATGGATTATAGCCTTGTCATTATGGGCGGTAGTTTGTTGTCGATATTTTTGTTACTCCAATGGATGGTAGCCTTTTCATTATGGAACGTAGTGTGTTGTCGATATTTTTGTTATTCCAATGGATGGTAGCCTTGTCATTATGGAAGGTAGTCTGTTGTCGAGATTTTTGTTACTACATTGGATGGTAGCCTTGTCATTATGGAAGGTAGTCTGTTGTCGAGATTTTTGTTACTACAATGGATTGTATCCTTGTCGTTATGGAAGGTAGTTTGTTGTCGAAATCTTTTTTACTCCAATGGATGGTAGCCTTGTTATTATGGAAGTTAGTTTATTGTCGAGATTTTTGTTATTCCAATGGATGGAAGCCTTGTCATTATGGAAGGTAGTCTATTGTCGTGATTTTTGTTACTACAATGGATTGTATCCTTGTCGTTATGGAAGGTAGTATGTTGTCGTAATTTTTGTTACTCCAATGGATGGTATCCTTGTCATTATGGAAGGTAGTATGTTGTCGATATCTTTGTTACTCCATTGGATGGTAGCCTTGTCATTATGGAAGGTAGTCTGTTGTCTAGATTTTTGTTATTCCAATGGACGGTAGCCTTTTCATTATGGAAGGTAGTCTGTTGTCGTCATTTTTGTTACTCCAATGGATGGTATCCTTGTCATTATGGAAGGTAGTATGTTATCGATATCTTTGTTACTCCAATGGATTGTAGCCTTGTCATTATGGAAGGTAGTCTATTGTCGAGATTTTTGTTACTCTAAGGGATGCTAGCCTTGTCCTTATGGAAGGTAGTGTATTTTCGAGATTTTTGTTATTCCAATGGATGGTAGCTTTGTCATTATGGAAGTTAGTCTATTGTCGAAATTTTTGTTACTCCAATGGATGGTAGCCTTGTTATTATGGAAGTTTGTCTATTGTCGAGATTTTTTTTACTACAATGGATGGTAGCCTTGACATTATGGAAGGTAGTCTGTTGTCGAGATTTTTGTTACTACAATGGATTGTAGCCTTGTCTTTATGGAAGGTAGTATGTTGTCGTAATTTTTGTTACTCCAATGGATGGTATCCTTGTCATTATGGAAGGTAGTATGTTGTCGATATCTTTGTTACTCCATTGGATGGTAGCCTTTTCATTATGGAAGGTAGTCTGTTGTCTAGATTTTTGTTATTCCAATGGACGGTAGCCTTTTCATTATGGAAGGTAGTCTGTTGTCGTCATTTTTGTTACTCCAATGGATGGTATCCTTGTCATTATGGAAGGTAGTATGTTATCGATATCTTTGTTACTCCAATGGATTGTAGCCTTGTCATTATGGAAGGTAGTCTGTTGTCGAGATTTTTGTTACTCTAAGGGATGCTAGCCTTGTCATTATGGAAGGTAGTGTATTTTCGAAATTTTTGTTATTCCAATGGATGGTAGCCTTGTCATTATGGAAGTTAGTCTATTGTCGAAATTTTTGTTACTCCAATGGATGGTAGCCTTGTCATTATGGAAGGTTGTCTATTGTCGAGATTTTTGTTACTTCAATGGATGGTAGCCTTGTCATTATGGAAGGTAGTCTGTTGTCGAGATTTTTGTTACTACAATGGATTGTAGCCTTGTCTTTATGGAAGGTAGTATGTTGTCGATATCTTTGTTACTCCAATGGATGGTAGCCTTCTCATTATGGGAGGTAGTTTGTTTTCGATATTTTTGTTACTCCAATGGATGGTAGCCTTGTCATTATGGAAGGTAGTGTGTTGTCGAGATTTTTGTTACTCTAATGGATGGTAGCCTTGTCATTATGGAAGGTAGTCTGTTGTCGAGATTTTTGTTACTACATTGGATGGTAGCCTTGTCATTATGGAAGGTTGTCTGTTGTCGAGATTTTTGTTACTACAATGGATTTTAGCCTTGTCTTTATGAAAGGTAGTATGTTGTCGATATCTTTGTTACTCCAATGGATGGTAGCCTTGTCATTATGGGAGGTAGTTTGTTGTCAATATTTTTGTTACTCCAATAGATGGTAGCCTTTTCATTATGGAAGGTAGTGTGTTGTCGATATTTTTGTTATTCCAATGGATGGTAGCCTTGTCATTATGGAAGTTAGGATGTTGTTGAGATTTTTGTTACTCCAATGGATGGTAGCCTTGTCATTATGGAAGGTAGTCTGTTGTCGAGATTTTTGTTACTACATTGGATGGTAGCCTTGTCATTATGGAAGGTAGTCTGTTGTCGAGATTTTTGTTACTACAATGGATTGTATCCTTGTCGTTATGGAAGGTAGTTTGTTGTTGAAATCTTTGTTACTTCAATGGATGGTAGCCAAGTCATTATTGAAGGTAGTCTGTTGTCGAGATTTTTATTTTTCTAAGGGATGGTAGTCTTGTCATTATGGAAGTTAGTTTATTGTCGAGATTTTTGTTATTCCAATGGATGGAAGCCTTGTCATTATGGAAGGTAGTCTGTTGTCGATATCTTTGTTACTCCAATGGATGATAGCCTTGTCATTATGGGAGGTAGTTTGTTGTCGAAATTTTTGTTACTCCAATGGATGGTAGCCTTTTCATTATGGAAGGTAGTGTGTTGTCGATATTTTTGTTATTCCAATTGATGGTAGCCTTGTCATTATGGAAGTTTGTCTGTTGTCGAGATTTTTGTTACTCTAATGGATGGTAGCCTTGTCATTATGGAAGGTAGTCTGTTGTCGAGATTTTTGTTACTACATTGGATGGTAGCCTTGTCATTATGGAAGGTAGTCTGTTGTCGAGATTTTTGTTACTACAATGGATTGTATCGTTGTCGTTATGGAAGGTAGTCTGTTGTCAAAATCTTTGTTACTCCAATGGATGGTAGCCTAGTCATTATGGAAGGTAGTCTGTTGTCGAGATTTTTGTTTTTCTAAGGGATGGTAGCCTTGTCATTATGGAAGTTAGTTTATTGTCGAGATTTTTCTTATTCCAATGGATGGAAGCCTTGTCATTATGGAAGGTAGTCTGTTGTCGAGATTTTTGTTACTACAATGGATTGTATCCTTGTCGTTATGGAAGGTAGTATGTTGTCGTAATTTTTGTTACTCCAATGGATGGTATCCTTGTCATTATGGAAGGTAGTATGTTGTCGATATCTTTGTTACTCCATTGGATGGTAGCCTTGTCATTATGGAAGGTAGTTTGTTGTCTAGATTTTTGTTATTCCAATGGATGGTAGCCTTGTCATTATGGAAGGTAGTCTGTTGTCGTCATTTTTGTTACTCTAATGGATGGTATCCTTGTCATTATGGAAGGTAGTATGTTGTCGATATCTTTGTTACTCCAATGGATTGTAGCCTTGTCATTATGGAAGGTAGTCTGTTGTCGAGATTTTTGTTACTCTAAGGGATGGTAGCCTTGTCATTATGGAAGGTAGTGTATTTTCGAGATTTTTGTTATTCCAATGGATGGTAGCCTTGTCATTATGGAAGTTAGTCTGTTGTCGAAATTTTTATTACTCCAATGGATGGTAGCCTTGTCATTATGGAAGGTTGTCTATTGTCGAGATTTTTGTTACTACATCGGATGGTAGCCTTGTCATTATGGAAGGTAGTCTGTTGTCGAGATTTTTGTTACTACAATGGATTGTAGCCTTGTCTTTATGGAAGGTAGTATGTTGTCGATATCTTTGTTACTCCAATGGATGGTAGCCTTCTCATTATGGGAGGTAGTCTGTTGTCGAGATTTTTGTTACTACATTGGATGGTAGCCTTGTCATTATGGAAGGTAGTCTGTTGTCGAGATTTTTGTTACTACAATGGATTGTATCCTTGTCGTTATGTAAGGTAGTTTGTTGTCGAAATCTTTGTTACTTCAATGGATGGTAGCCTAGTCATTATGGAAGGTAGTCTGTTGTCGAGATTTTTATTTTTCTAAGGGATGGTAGTCTTGTCATTATGGAAGTTAGTTTATTGTCGAGATTTTTGTTATTCCAAAGGATGGAAGCCTTGTCATTATGGAAGGTAGTCTGTTGTCGATATCTTTGTTACTCCAATGGATGATAGCCTTGTCATTATGGGAGGTAGTTTGTTGTCGATATTTTTGTTACTCCAATGGATGGTAGCCTTTTCATTATGGAAGGTAGTGTGTTGTCGATATTTTTGTTATTCCAATTGATGGTAGCCTTGTCATTATGGAAGTTTGTCTGTTGTCGAGATTTTTGTTACTCCAATGGATGGTAGCCTTGTCATTATGGAAGGTAGTCTGTTGTCGAGATTTTTGTTACTACATTGGATGGTAGCCTTGTCATTATGGCAGGTAGTCTGTTGTCGAGATTTTTGTTACTACAATGGATTGTATCGTTGTCGTTATGGAAGGTAGTCTGTTGTCAAAATCTTTGTTACTCCAATGGATGGTAGCCTAGTCATTATGGAAGGTAGTCTGTTGTCGAGATTTTTGTTTTTCTAAGGGATGGTAGCCTTGTCATTATGGAAGTTAGTTTATTGTCGAGATTTTTCTTATTCCAATGGATGGAAGCCTTGTCATTATGGAAGGTAGTCTATTGTCGAGATTTTTGTTACTACAATGGATTGTATCCTTGTCGTTATGGAAGGTAGTATGTTGTGGTAATTTTTGTTACTCCAATGGATGGTATCCTTGTCATTATGGAAGGTAGTATGTTGTCGATATCTTTGTTACTCCATTGGATGGTAGCCTTGTCATTATGGAAGGTAGTTTGTTGTCTAGATTTTTGTTATTCCAATGGATGGTAGCCTTGTCATTATGGAAGGTAGTCTGTTGTCGTCATTTTTGTTACTCTAATGGATGGTATCCTTGTCATTATGGAAGGTAGTATGTTGTCGATATCTTTGTTACTCCAATGGATTGTAGCCTTGTCATTATGGAAGGTAGTCTGTTGTCGAGATTTTTGTTACTCTAAGGGATGGTAGCCTTGTCATTATGGAAGGTAGTGTATTTTCGAGATTTTTGTTATTCCAATGGATGGTAGCCTTGTCATTATGGAAGTTAGTCTGTCGTCAAAATTTTTATTACTCCAATGGATGGTAGCCTTGTCATTATGGAAGGTTGTCTATTGTCGAGATTTTTGTTACTACATCGGATGGTAGCCTTGTCATTATGGAAGGTAGTCTGTTGTCGAGATTTTTGTTACTACAATGGATTGTAGCCTTGTCTTTATGGAAGGTAGTATGTTGTCGATATCTTTGTTACTCCAATGGATGGTAGCCTTCTCATTATGGGAGGTAGTTTGTTGTCGATATTTTTGTTACTCCAATGGATGGTAGCCTTGTCATTATGGAAGGTAGTGTGTTGTCGAGGTTTTTGTTACTCCAATGGATGGTAGCCTTGTCATTATGAAAGGTAGTCTATTGTCGAGATTTTTGTTACTACATTGGATGGTAGCCTTGTCATTATGGAAGGTAGTCTGTTATCGAGATTTTTGTTACTACAATGGATATTAGCCTTGTCGTTGTGGAAGGTAGTCTGTTGTCGATATCTTTCTTACTCCAATGGATGGTAGCCTAGTCATTATGGAAGGTAGTCTGTTGTCGATATGTTTGTTACTCTAAGGGATGGTAGCCTTGTCAATATGGAAGTTAGTTTATTTTCAAGATTTTTGTTATTCCATTGGATTGTAGCCTTGTCATTATAGAAGGTAGTCTCTTGTTGAGATTTTTGTTACTATAATGGATTGTATCCTTGTCGTTATGGAAGGTAGTATGTTGTCGATATCTTTCTTACTCCAATGGATGGTATCCTAGTCAATATGGAAGGTAGTCTGTTGTCGAGATTTTTGTTACTCCATTGGATGGTAGCCTTGTCATTAAGGAAGGTAGTGTGTTATCGATATTTTTGTTATTCCAATGGATGGTTTCCTTGTCATTATGGAAGGTAGTCTATTGTGGTTATTTTTGTTACTCCAATGGATGGTATCCTTGTCATTATGGAAGGTAGTATGTTGTCGATATCTTTGTTACCCCAATGGATGGTAGCCTTGTCATTATGGAAGGTAGTCTGTTGTCTAGATTTTTGTTACTATAAGGGATGGTAGCCTTGTCATTATGGAAAGTAGTTTGTTGTCAAGATTTTTGTTACTCCAATGGATGGTAGCCTTGTCATTATGGAAGGGAGTCTGTTGTCGAGATTTTTGTTACTACATTGGATGGTAGCCTTGTCATTATGGAAGGTAGTTTGTTGTTGAGATTTTTGTTACTACAATGGATTGTATCGTTGTCGTTATGGAAGGTAGTATGTTGTCAAAAACTTTGTTACTCCAATGGATGGTAGCCTAGTCATTATGGAAGGTAGTCTGTTGTCGAGATTTTTGTTTTTCTAAGGGATGGTAGCCTTGTCATTATGGAAGTTAGTTTATTGTCGAGATTTTTATTATTCCAATGGATGGAAGCCTTGTCATTATGGAAGGTAGTCTATTGTCGAGATTTTTGTTACTACAATGGATTGTATCCTTGTCGTTATGGAAGGTAGTATGTTGTCGTAATTTTTGTTACTCCAATGGATGGTATCCTTGTCATTATGGAAGGTAGTATGTTGTCAATATCTTTGTTACTCCATTGGATGGTAGCCTTGTCATTATGGAAGGTAGTTTGTTGTCTAGATTTTTGTTATTCCAATTGATGGTAGCCTTGTCATTATGGAAGGTAGTCTGTTGTCGTCATTTTTGTTACTCCAATGGATGGTATCCTTGTCATTATGGAAGGTAGTATGTTGTCGATATCTTTGTAACTCCAATGGATTGTAGCCTTGTCATTATGGAAGGTAGTCTGTTGTCGAGATTTTTGTTACTCTAAGGGATGGTAGCCTTGTCATTATGGAAGGTAGTGTATTTTCGAGATTTTTGTTATTCCAATGGATGGTAGCCTTGTCATTATGGAAGTTAGTCTGTTGTCGAAATTGTTATTACTCCAATGGATGGTAGCCTTGTCATTATGGAAGGATGTCTATTGTCGAGATTTTTGTTACTACAATGGATGGTAGCCTTGTCATTATGGAAGGTAGTCTGTTGTCGAGATTTTTGTTACTACAATGGATTGTAGCCTTGTCTTTATGGAAGGTAGTATGTTGTCGATATCTTTGTTACTCCAATGGATGATAGCCTTCTCATTATGGGAGGTAGTCTTTTGTCGAGATTTTTGTTACTCCAATGGATGGTAGCCTTGTCATTGTGGAAGGTAGTGTGTTGTCGATATTTTTGTTATTCTAATGGATGGAAGCTTTTTCATTATGGAAGGTAGTCTGTTGTCGTGATTTTTGTTACTCCAATGGATGGTAGCCTTGTCATTATGGAAGGTAGTCTGTTGTCTAGATTTTTGTTACTACATTGGATAGTAGCCTTGTCATTATGGAAGGTAGTCTGTTGTCGAGATTTTTGTTACTATAATGAATTGTAGCCTTGTCGTTATGGAAGGTAGTCTGTTGTCGATATCTTTGTTACTCCAATGGATGGTAGCCTAGTCATTATGGAAGGTAGTCTGTTGTCGATATTTTTGTTACTCTAAGGGATGGTAGCCTTGTCAATATGGAAGTTAGTTTATTTTCAAGATTTTTGTTATTACATTGGATCGTAGCCTTGTCATTATAGAAGGTAGTCTCTTGTTGAGATTTTTGTTACTATAATGGATTGTATCCTTGTCGTTATGGAAGGTAGTATGTTGTCGATATCTTTCTTACTCTAATGGATGGTATCCTAGTCAATTTGGAAGGTGGTCTGTTGTCGATATTTTTGTTACTCCATTGGATGGTAGCCTTGTCATTATGGAAGGTAGTGTGTTATCGATATTTTTGTTATTCCAATGGATGGTTTCCTTGTCATTATGGAAGGTAGTCTATTGTGGTTATTTTTGTTACTCCAATGGATGGTATCCTTGTCATTATGGAAGGTAGTATGTTGTCGATATCTTTGGTACCCCAATGGATGGTAGCCTTGTCATTATGGAAGGTAGTCTGTTGTCTAGATTTTTGTTACTATAAGGGATGGTAGCCTTGTCATTATGGAAAGTAGTTTGTTGTAAAGATTTTTGTTATTCCAATGGATGGTAGCCTTGTCATTATGAAAGGTAGTCTATTGTCAAGATTTTTGTTACTATAATACATTGTAGCCTTGTCATTAAGGAAGGTAGTCTGTTGTCAAGATTTTTGTTACTCCAATGGATGGTAGCCTTGTCATTATAGAAGGTAGTATTTTGTCGAGATTTTTGTCACTACAGTGGATGCTAGCCATGTCATTAAGGAAGGTTGTCTATTGTCGAGATTTTTGTTACTATAATAGATTGTAGCCTTGTCATTATGGAAGGTAGTATGTTGTCGATATCTTTGTTACTCCAATGGATTGTAGCCTTGTCATTATGGAAGGTAGTCTGTTGTCGAGATTTTTGTTACTCTAAGGGATGGTAGCCTTGTCATTATGGAAGGTAGTGTGTTGTCAATATTTTTGTTATTCCAATGGATGGTAGCCTTATCATTATGGAAGTTAGTCTGTTGTCGAAATTTTTGTTACTCCAATGGATGGTAGCCTTGTCATTATAGAAGGTTGTCTATTGTTGAGATTTTTGTTACTACAATGGATGGTAGCCTTGTCATTATGGAAGGTAGTCTGTTGTCGAGATTTTTGTTACTACAATGGATTGTAGCCTTGTCTTTATGGAAGGTAGTATGTTGTCGATATCTTTGTTACTCCAATGGATGGTAGCCTTCTCATTATGGGAGGTAGTCTGTTGTCGAGATTTTTGTTACTCCAATGGATGGTAGCCTTGTCATTGTGGAAGGTAGTGTGTTGTCGATATTTTTGTTATTCTAATGAAAGGAAGCTTTTTCATTATGGAAGGTAGTCTGTTGTCGTGATTTTTGTTACTCCAATGGATGGTAGCCTTGTCATTATGGAAGGTAGTCTGTTGTCGATATTTTTGTTACTACATTGGATAGTAGCCTTGTCATTATGGAAGATAGTCTGTTGTCGAGATTTTTGTTACTACAATGGATTGTAGCCTTGTCGTTATGGAAGGTAGTCTGTTGTCGATATCTTTGTTACTCCAATGGATGGTAGCCTAGTCATTATGGAAGGTAGTCTGTTGTCGATGTTTTTGTTACTCTAAGGGATGGTAGCCTTGTCAATATGGAAGTTAGTTTATTTTCAAGATTTTTGTTATTCCATTGGATCGTAGCCTTGTCATTATAGAAGGTAGTCTCTTGTTTAGATTTTTGTTACTATAATGGATTGTATCCTTGTCGTTATGGAAGGTAGTATGTTGTCGATATCTTTCTTACTCCAATGGATGGTATCCTAGTCAATATGGAAGGTAGTCTGTTGTTGAGATTTTTGTTACTCCATTGGATGGTAGCCTTGTCATTATGGAAGGTAGTGTGTTATCGATATTTTTGTTATTCCAATGGATGGTTTCCTTGTCATTATGGAAGGTAGTCTATTGTGGTTATTTTTGTTACTCCAATGGATGGTATCCTTGTCATTATGGAAGGTAGTATGTTGTCGATATCTTTGTTACCCCAATGGATGGTAGCCTTGTCATTATGGAAGGTAGTCTGTTGTCTAGATTTTTGTTACTATAAGGGATGGTAGCCTTGTCATTATGGAAAGTAGTTTGTTGTCAAGATTTTTGTTATTCCAATGGCTGGTAGCCTTGTCATTATGAAAGGTAGTCTATTGTCAAGATTTTTGTTACTATAATACATTGTAGCCTTGTCATTAAGGAAGGTAGTCTGTTGTCAAGATTTTTGTTACTCCAATGGATGGTAGCCTTGTCATTATAGAAGGTAGTATTTTGTCGAGATTTTTGTCACTACAATGGATGGTAGCCATGTCATTAAGGAAGGTTGTCTGTTGTCGAGATTTTTGTTACTATAATAGATTTTAGCCTTGTCATTATGGAAGGTAGTATGTTGTCGATATCTTTGTTACTCCAATGGATTGTAGCCTTGTCATTATGGAAGGTAGTCTGTTGTCGAGATTTTTGTTACTCTAAGGGATGGTAGCCTTGTCATTATGGAAGGTAGTGTGTTGTCAATATTTTTGTTATTCCAATGGATGGTAGCCTTGTCATTATGGAAGTTAGTCTGTTGTCGAAATTTTTGTTACTCCAATGGATGGTAGCCTTATCATTATAGAAGGTTGTCTATTGTTGAGATTTTTGTTACTACAATGGATGGTAGCCTTATCATTATGGAAGGTTGTCTGTTGTCGAGATTTTTGTTACTACAATGGATTGTAGCCTTGTCTTTATAGAAGGTAGTATGTTGTCGATATCTTTCTTACTCCAATGGATGGTATCCTAGTCAATACGGAAGGTAGTCTGTTGTCGAGATTTTTGTTACTCCATTGGATGGTAGCCTTGTCATTATGGAAGGTAGTGTGTTGTCGATATTTTTGTTATTCTAATGGATGGAAGCTTTTTCATTATGGAAGGTAGTGTGTTGTCGTGATTTTTGTTACTCCAATGGATGATGTCCTTGTCATTATGGAAGGTAGTATGTTGTCGATATCTTTGTTACTCCAATGGATGGTAGCCTTGTCATTATGGAAGGTTGTCTGTTGTCGAGATTTTTGTTAATCCAATGGATGGTAGCCTTGTCATTATGGAAGGTAGTGTGTTGTCTATATTTTTGTTATTCCAATGGATGGTAGCCTTTTCATTATGGAAGGTAGTCAGTTGTCGAGATTTTTGTTACTCCAATGGATGGTAGCCTTGTCATTATGGAAGGTAGTATGTTGTCGAGATTTTTGTTACTACATTGGATGGTAGCCTTGTCATTATGGAAGGTAGTCTGTTGTCGATATCTTTGTTACTCCAATGGATGGTAGCCTAGTCATTATGGAAGGTAGTCTGTTGTCGATATTTTTGTTACTCTATTGGATGGTAGCCTTGTCAATATGGAAGTTATTTTATTTTCTAGATTTTTGTTATTCCATTGGATCGTAGCCTTGTCATTATAGAAGGTAGTCTGTTCTTGAGATTTTTGTTACTACAATGGATTGTATCCTTGTCGTTATGGAAGGTAGTATGTTGTCGATATCTTTCTTACTCCAATGGATGGTAGCCTAGTCATTATGGAAGGTAGTCTGTTGTCGAGATTTTTGTTACTCCAATGGATTGTATCCTTGTCGTTATGGAAGGTAGTGTGTTGTCGATGTCTTTCTTACTCCAATGGATGGTAGCCTAGTCATTATGGAAGGTAGTCTGTTGTCGAGATTTTTGTTACTCCAATGGATGGAAGCCTTTTCATTATGGAAGGTAGTGTGTTGTCGATATTTTTATTCCAATGGATGGTAGCCTTGTCATTATGGAAGTTAGTCTGTTGTCGAGATTTTTGTTACTCCAATGGATGGTAGCCTTGTCATTATAGGAGGTAGTCTGTTGTCGAGCTATTTGTTACTACATTGGATGGTAGCCTTGTCATAATGGAAGGTAGTTTGTTGTCGAGATTTTTGTTACTACAATGGATTGTTGCCTTGTCGTCATGGAAGGTAGTTTGTTGTCGATATCTTTGTTATTCCAATGGATGGTAGCCTAGTCATTATGGAAGGTAGTCTGTTGTCGAGATTTTTGTTTCACTAAGGGATGGTAACCTTGTCATTATGGAAGTTAGTTTATTGTCGGGATTTTTGTTATTCCAATGGATGGAAGCCGTGTCATTATGGAAGTTAGTCTGTTGTCTAAATTTTTGTTACTCCAATGGATGGTAGCCTTTTCTTTATGGAAGGTTGTCTATTGTCCAGATTTTTCTTACTACAATGGATGGTAGCCTTGTCATTATGGAAGGTTGTCTGTTGTCGAGATTTTTGTTACTACAATGGACTGTGGTCTTGTCTTTATGTTGTCGATATCTTTGTTACTCCAATGGATGATAGCCTTGTCATTATGGGAGGTAGTTTGTTGTCTATTTTTTTGTTACTCCAATGGATGGTAGCCTTTTCATTATGGAAGGTAGTGTGTTACTGATATTTTTGTTATTCCAACGGATGGAAGCCTTGTCATTATGGATGTTAGTCTGTTGTCGAGATTTTTGTTACTCCAATTGATGGTAGCCTTGTCATTATGGAAGGTAGTCTGTTGTCGAGATTTTTGTTACTACAATGGATTGTATCCTTGTCGTTATGGAAGGTAGTCTGTTGTCGAAATCTTTGTTACTCCAATGGATTGTAGCCTAGTCATTATGGAAGGTAGTCTGTTGTCGAGATTTTTGTTTTTCTAAGGGATGGTAGCCTTGTCATTATGGAAGTTAGTTTATTGTCGAGAATTTTGTTATTCCAATGGATGGAAGCCTTATCATTATGGAAGGTAGTGTGTTGTCGAGATTTTTGTTACTACAATGGATTGTATCCTTGTCGTTATGGAAGGTAGTATGTTGTCATAATTTTTGTTACTCCAATGGATGGTATCCTTGTCATTATGGAAGGTAGTATGTTGTCGATATCTTTGTTACTCCATTGGATGGTAGCCTTGTCATTATGGAAGGTAGTCTGTTGTCTAGATTTTTGTTATTCTAATGGATAGTAGCCTTGTCATTATGGAAGGTAGTCTGTTGTCGTCATTTTTGTTACTCCAATGGATGGTATCCTTGTCATTATGGAAGGTAGTATGTTGTCGATATCTTTGTTACTCCAATGGATTGTAGCCTTGTCATTATGGAAGGTTGTCTGTTGTCGAGATTTTTGTTACTCTAAGGGATGGTAGCCTTGTCATTATGGAAGGTAGTGTATTTTCGAGATTTTTGTTATTCCAATGGATGGTAGCCTTGTCATTATGGAAGTTAGTCTGTTGTCGAAATTTTTGTTACTCCAATGGATGGGATCCTTGTCATTATGGAAGGTAGTATGTTGTCGATATCTTTGTTACTCCATTGGATGGTAGCCTTGTCATCATGGAAGGTAGTATGTTGTCGAGATTTTTGTTACTACAATGGATGGTAGCCTTGTCATTATGGAAGGTGGTCTGTTGTCGAGATTTTTGTTACTACAATGGATTGTAGCCTTGTCTTTATGGAAGGTAGTATGTTGTCGATATCTTTGTTACTCCAATGGATGGTAGCCTTCTCATTATGGGAGGTAGTTTGTTGTCGATATTTTTGTTACTCCAATGGATGGTAGCCTTGTCATTATGGAAGGTAGTGTGTTGTCGAGATTTTTGGTACTCCAATGGATGGTAGCCTTGTCATTATGAAAGGTAGTCTGTTGTCGAGATTTTTGTTACTACATTGGATGGTAGCCTTGTCATTATGGAAGGTAGCCTGTTATCTAGATTTTTGTTACTACAATGGATTGTAGCCTTGTCGTTGTGGAAGGTAGTCTGTTGTCGATATCTTTCTTACTCCAATGGATGGTAGCCTAGTCATTACGGAAGGTAGTCTGTTGTCGAGATTTTTGTTACTCCACTGGATGGTAGCCTTGTCATTATGGAAGGTAGTGTGTTGTCGATATTTTTGTTATTCTAATGGATGGAAGCTTTTTCATTACGGAAGGTAGTCTGTTGTCGTGATTTTTGTTACTCCAATGGATGATGTCCTTGTCATTATGGAAGGTAGTATGTTGTCGATATCTTTGTTACTCCAATGGATGGTAGCCTTGTCATTATGGAAGGTTGTCAGTTGTCGATATCTTTGTTACTCCAATGGATTGTAGCCTTGTCATTATGGAAGGTAGTCTGTTGTCGAGATTTTTGTTACTCTAAGGGATGGTAGCCTTGTCATTATGGAAGGTAGTGTGTTGTCAATATTTTTGTTATTCCAATGGATGGTAGCCTTGTCATTATGGAAGTTAGTCTGTTGTCGAAATTTTTGTTACTCCAATGGATGGTAGCCTTGTCATTATAGAAGGTTGTCTATTGTTGAGATTTTTGTTACTACAATGGATGGTAGCCTTATCATTATGGAAGGTTGTCTGTTGTCGAGATTTTTGTTACTACAATGGATTGTAGCCTTGTCTTTATAGAAGGTAGTATGTTGTCGATATCTTTCTTACTCCAATGGATGGTATCCTAGTCAATACGGAAGGTAGTCCGTTGTCGAGATTTTTGTTACTCCATTGGATGGTAGCCTTGTCATTATGGAAGGTAGTATGTTGTCGATATCTTTGTTACCCCAATGGATGGTAGCCTTGTCATTATGGAAGGTAGTCTGTTGTCTAGATTTTTGTTACTATAAGGGATGGTAGCCTTGTCATTATGGAAAGTAGTTTGTTGTCAAGATTTTTGTTATTCCAATGGATGGTAGCCTTGTCATTATGAAAGGTAGTCTATTGTCAAGATTTTTGTTACTATAATACATTGTAGCCTTGTCATTAAGGAAGGTAGTCTGTTGTCAAGATTTTTGTTACTCCAATGGATGGTAGCCTTGTCATTATAGAAGGCAATATTTTGTCGAGATTTTTGTCACTACAATGGATGGTAGCCATGTCATTAAGGAAGGTTGTCTGTTGTCGAGATTTTTGTTACTATAATAGATTGTAGCCTTGTCATTATGGAAGGTAGTATGTTGTCGATATCTTTGTTACTCCAATGGATTGTAGCCTTGTCATTATGGAAGGTAGTCTGTTGTCGAGATTTTTGTTACTCTAAGGGATGGTAGCCTTGTCATTATGGAAGGTAGTGTGTTGTCAATATTTTTGTTATTCCAATGGATGGTAGCCTTGTCATTATGGAAGTTAGTCTGTTGTTGAAATTTTTGTTACTCCAATGGATGGTAGCCTTGTCATTATAGAAGGTTGTCTATTGTTGAGATTTTTGTTACTACAATGGATGGTAGCCTTATCATTATGGAAGGTTGTCTGTTGCCGAGATTTTTGTTACTACAATGGATTGTAGCCTTGTCAATATAGAAGGTAGTATGTTGTCGATATCTTTCTTACTCCAATGGATGGTATCCTAGTCAATACGGAAGGCAGTCTGTTGTCGAGATTTTTGTTACTCCATTGGATGGTAGCCTTGTCATTATGGAAGGTAGTGTGTTGTCGATATTTTTGTTATTCTAATGGATGGAAGCTTTTTCATTATGGAAGGTAGTGTGTTGTCGTGATTTTTGTTACTCCAATGGATGATGTCCTTGTCATTATGGAAGGTAGTATGTTGTCGATATCTTTGTTACTCCAATGGATGGTAGCCTTGTCATTATGGAAGGTTGTCTATTGTCGATATTTTTGTTAATCCAATGGATGGTAGCCTTGTCATTATGGAAGGTAGTGTGTTGTCTATATTTTTGTTATTCCAATGGATGGTAGCCTTTTCATTATGGAAGGTAGTCAGTTGTCGAGATTTTTGTTACTCCAATGGATGGTAGCCTTGTCATTATGGAAGGTAGTATGTTGTCGAGATTTTTGTTACTACATTGGATGGTAGCCTTGTCATTATGGAAGGTAGTCTGTTGTCGATATCTTTGTTACTCCAATGGATGGTAGCCTAGTCATTATGGAAGGTAGTCTGTTGTCGATATTTTTGTTACTCTATTGGATGGTAGCCTTGTCAATATGGAAGTTATTTTATTTTCTAGATTTTTGTTATTCCATTGGATCGTAGCCTTGTCATTATAGAAGGTAGTCTGTTCTTGAGATTTTTGTTACTACAATGGATTGTATCCTTGTCGTTATGGAAGGTAGTATGTTGTCGATATCTTTCTTACTCCAATGGATGGTAGCCTAGTCATTATGGAAGGTAGTCTGTTCTTGAGATTTTTGTTACTCCAATGGATTGTATCCTTGTCGTTATGGAAGGTAGTGTGTTGTCGATGTCTTTCTTACTCCAATGGATGGTAGCCTAGTCATTATGGAAGGTAGTCTGTTGTCGAGATTTTTGTTACTCCAATGGATGGTAGCCTTTTCATTATGGAAGGTAGTGTGTTGTCGATATTTTTGTTATTCCAATGGATGGTAGCCTTGTCATTATGGAAGTTAGTCTGTTGTCGAGATTTTTGTTACTCCAATGGATGGTAGCCTTGTCATAATGGAAGGTAGTTTGTTGTCGAGATTTTTGTTACTACAATGGATTGTTGCCTTGTCGTCATGGAAGGTAGTTTGTTGTCGATATCTTTGTTATTCCAATGGATGGTAGACTAGTCATTATGGAAGGTAGTCTGTTGTCGAGATTTTTGTTTCTCTAAGGGATGGTAACCTTGTCATTATGGAAGTTAGTTTATTTTCTAGATTTTTGTTATTCCATTGGATCGTAGCCTTATCATTATAGAAGGTAGTCTGTTCTTGAGATTTTTGTTACTACAATGGATTGTATCCTTGTCGTTATGGAAGGTAGTATGTTGTCGATATCTTTCTTACTCCAATGGATGGTAGCCTAGTCATTATTCAAGGTAGTCTGTTGTCGAGATTTTTGTTACTCCATAGGATGGTAGCCTTGTCATTATGGAAGGTAGTGTGTTGTCGAAATTTTTGTTATTCCAATGGATGGTTTCCTTGTCATTATGGAAGGTAGTCTATTATGGTTATTTTTGTTACTCCAATGGATGGTATCCTTGTCATTATGGAAGGTAGTATGTTGTCGATATCTTTGTTACTCTAATGGATGGTAGCCTTGTCATTATGGAAGGTAGTCTGTTGTCTCGATTTTTGTTACTATAAGGGATGGTAGCCTTGTCATTATGGAAGGTAGTATATTGTCACGATTTTTGTTACTATAATACACTGTAGCCTTGTCATTAAGGAAGGTAGTCTGTTGTTGAGATTTCCAATGGATGGTTGCCTTGTCATTATAGAAGGTAGTATTTTGTCGAGATTTTTTTCACTACAATGGACGGTAGTCATGTCATTAAGGAAGGTAGTCTGTTGTCCTGATTTTTGTTACTATAATAGATTGTAGCCTTGTCATTATGGAAGGTAGTCTGTTGTCGAGATTTTTGTTACTACAATGGATTGTATCCTTGACGTTATGGAAGGTAGTATGTTGTCGTAATTTTTATTACTCCAATGGATGGTATCCTTGTCATTATGGAAGGTAGTATGTTGTTAATATCTTTGTTACTCCATTGGATGGTAGCCTTGTCATTATGGAAGGTAGTCTGTTGTCTAGATTTTTGTTATTCCAATGGATGGTAGCCTTGTCATTATGGAAGGTAGTCTGTTTTCATCATTTTTGTTACTCCAATGGATGGTATCCTTGTCATTATGGAATGTAGTATGTTGTCGATATCTTTCTTACTCCAATGGATGGTAGCCTAGTCATTACGGAAGGTAGTCTGTTGTCGAGATTTTTGTTACTACATTGGATGGTAGACTTGTCATTATAGAAGTTAGTGTGTTGTCGATATTTTTGTTATTCTAATGGATGGAAGCTTTTTCATTATGGAAGGTAGTTTGTTGTCGTGATTTTTGTTACTCTAATGGATGATGTCCTTGTCATTATGGAAGGTAGTATGTTGTCGATATCTTTGTTACTCCAATGGATGGTAGCCTTGTCATTATGGAAGGTTGTCTGTTGTCGAGATTTTTGTTAATCCATTGGATGGTAGCCTTGTCATTATGAAAGGTAGTGTGTTGTCGATATTTTTGTTATTCCAATGGATGGTTTCCTTGTCATTATGGAAGGTAGTCTATTGTGGTTATTTTTGTTACTCCAATGGATGGTATCCTTGTCATTATGGAAGGTAGTATGTTGTCGATATCTTTGTTACTCCAATGGATGGTAGCCTTGTCATTATGGAAGGTAGTCTGTTGTCTAGATTTTTGTTATTATAAGGGATGGTAGCCTTGTCATTATGGAAAGTAGTCTGTTGTCGAGATTTTTGTTACTCCAATGGATGGTAGCCTTGTCATTATAGAAGGTAGTATTTTGTCGAGATTTTTGTCACTACAATGGATGGTAGCCATGTCATTAAGAAAGGTAGTATGTTGTTGAGATTTTTGTTACTATAATAGATTGTAGCCTTGTCATTATGGAAGGTAGTATGTTGTCGAGGTTCTTGTTATTACAATGGATGGTAGCCTTGTCATTATGGAAGGTAGTCTATTGTCGAGATTTTTGTCACTACAATGGATGGTAGGCTTGTCATTATGGAAGGTAGTCTATTGTCGAGATTTTTGTTACTACAATGAATTGTAGCCTTGTCTCTATGGAAGGTAGTATGTTGTCGATATCTTTGTTACTCCAATTGATGGTAGCCTTGTCATTATGGGAGGTAGTTTGTTGTCGATATTTTTGTCACTACAATGGATGGTAGCCTTTTCATTATGGAAGGTAGTGTGTTGTCGATATTTTTGTTATTCCAATGGATGGTAGCCTTGTCATTATAGAAGTTAGTCTGTTGTCGGAATTTTCTTTACTCCAATGGATGGTAGCCTTGTCATTATGGAAGGTAGTCTGTTGTCGAGATATTTGTTACTACATTGGATGGTAGTCTTATCATTATGGAAGGTAGTCTGTTGTCGAGATTTTTGTTACTACAATGGATTGTAGCCTTGTCATTATGGAAGGTAGTCTGTTGTCTAAATTTGTGTTACTACAATGGATGGTAGCCTTGTTATTATTGAAGGTAGTATGTTGTCGAGGTTCTTGTTACTACAATGGATTATAGCCTTGTCATTATGGAGGGTAGTCTATTGTCGAGATTTTTGTTACTCCAATGGATGGAAGCCTACTCATTATGGAAGGTAGTATGTTGTCGAGATTTTTGTTTCTCTAAGGGATGGTAAACTTGTCATTATGGAAGTTAGTTTACTGTCGAGATTTTTGTTATTCCAATGGATGGAAGCCTTGTCATTATGGAAGTTAGTCTGTTGTCTAAATTTTTGTTACTACAATGGATGGTAGCCTTGTCATTATGGAAGGTTGTCTGTTGTCGAGATTTTTGTTACTACAATGGATTGTAGCCTTGTCTTTATGGAAGGTAGTATGTTGTCGATATCTTTGTTACTCCAATGGATGGTAGCCTTGTCATTATGGGAGGTAGTTTGTTGTCGATATTTTTGTTACTCTAATGGATGGTAGCCTTTTCATTATGGAAGGTAGTGTGTTGTCGATATTTTTGTTATTCCAATGGATGGTAGCCTTGTCATTATGGAAGTTATTTTGTTGTCGATATTTTTGTTACTCCAATGGATGGTAGCCTTGTCATTATGGAAGGTAATCTGTTGTCGTGATTTTTGTTACTACAATGGATTGTAGCCTTGTCGTTATGGAAGGTAGTATGTTGTCGATATCTTTGTTACTCCAATGGATGGTAGCCTAGTCATTATGGAAGGTAGTCTGTTGTCGAGATTTTTGTTTCTACAATGGATTGTATCCTTGTCGTTATGGAAGGTAATATGTTGTCGTCATTTATGTTACTCCAATGGATGGTCTCCTTGTCATTATGGAAGGTAGTATGTTATCGATATCTTTGTTACTCCATTGGATGGTAGCGTTGTCATTATGGAAGGTAGTCTGTTGTGTAGATTTTTGTTATTCCAATGGATGGTAGCCTTGTCATTATGGAAGGTAATCTGTTGTCGTGATTTTTGTTACTCCAATGGATGGTATCCTTGTCATTATGGAAGGTAGTATGTTGTCGATATCTTTGTTACTCCAATGGATTGTAGCCTTGTCATTATGGAAGGTAGTATGTTGTCGAGATTTTTGTTATTCAAATGGATGGTTGCCTTGTCATTATGGAAGTTAGTCTATTGTCGAAATTTTTGTTACTCCAATGGATGGTAGCCTTGTCATTATGGAAGGTTGTCTATTGTCGAGATTTTTATTACTACAATGGATGGAAGCCTTGTCATTATGGAAGGTTGTCTATTGTCGAGATTTTTGTTACTACAATGGATGGTAGCCTTGTCATTATGAAAGGTAGTCTGTTGTCGAGATTTTTGTTACTACATTGGATGGTAGCCTTTTCATTATGGAAGGTAGTCTATTGTCGAGATTTTTGTTACTACAATGGATTGTAGCCTTGTTGTTGTGGAAGGTAGTCTGTTGTCGATATCTTTCTTACTCCAATGGATGGTAGCCTAGTCATTACGGAAGGTAGTATGTTGTCGAGATTTTTGTTACTCCATTGGATGGTGGCCTTGTCTTTATGGAAGGTAGTATGTTGTCGATATCTTTGTTACTCCAATGGATGGTAGCCTTGTCATTATGGGAGGTAGTTTGTTGTCGATATTTTTGTTACTACAATGGATGGTAGCCTTTTCATTATGGAAGGTAGTGTGTTGTCGATATTTTTATTATTCCAATGGATGGTAGCCTTGTCATTATAGAAGTTAGTCTGTTGTCGAGATTTTCTTTACTCCAATGGATGGTAGCCTTGTCATTATGGAAGGTAGTCTGTTGTCGAGATATTTGTTACTACATTGGATGGTAGCCTTATCATTATGGAAGGTAGTCTGTTGTCGAGATTTTTGTTACTACAATGGATTGTAGCCTTGTCATTATGGAAGGTAGTCTGTTGTCTAAATTTTTGTTACTACAATGGATGGTAGCCTTGTTATTATTGAAGGTAGTATGTTGTCGATGTTCTTGTTATTACAATGGATTGTAGCCTTGTCATTATGGAAGGTAGTCTATTGTCGAGATTTTTGTCACTACAATGGATGGTAGGCTTGTCATTATGGAAGGTAGTCTATTGTCGAGATTTTTGTTACTCCAATGGATGGTAGCCTAGTCATTATGGAAGGTAGTATGTTGTCGAGATTTTTGTTTCTCTAAGGGATGGTAACCTTGTCATTATGGAAGTTAGTTTATTGTCGAGATTTTTTTTATTCCAATGGATGGAAGCCTTGTCATTATGGAAGTTAGTCTGTTGTCTTAATTTTTGTTACTACAATGGATGGTAGCCTTGTTATTATGGAAGGTTGTCTATTGTCGAGATTTTTGTTACTACAATGGATGGTAGCCTTGTCATTATGGATGGTTGTCTGTTGTCTAGATTTTTGTTACTATAATGGATTGTAGCCTTGTCTTTATGGAAGGTAGTATGTTGTCGATATCTTTGTTACTCCAATGGATGGTAGCCTTGTCATTATGGGAGGTAGTTTGTTGTCGATATTTTTGTTACCTCAATGGATGGTAGCCTTTTCATTATGGAAGGTAGTGTGTTGTAGATATTTTTGTTATTCCAATGGATGGTAGCCTTGTCATTATGAAAGTTAGTATGTTGTCGATATTTTTGTTACTCCAATGGATGGTAGCCTCGTCATTATGGAAGGTAGTATGTCGTCAGGATTTTTTTTACTACATTGGATGGTAGCCTTGTCATTATGGAAGGTAATCTGTTGTCGAGATTTTTGTTTCTACAATGGATTGTAGCCTTGTCGTTATGGAAGGTAGTCTGTTGTCGATATCTTTGTTACTCCAATGGATGGTAGCCTAGTCATTATGGAAGGTAGTCAGTTGTCGAGATTTTTGTTTCTACAATGGATTGTATCCTTGCCGTTATGGAAGGTAGTATGTTGTCGTCATTTTTGTTACTCCAATGGATGGTATCCTTGTCATTATGGAAGGTAGGATGTTGTCGATATCTTTGTTACTCCATTGGATGGTAGCCTTGTCATTATGGAAGGTAGTCTGTTGTGTAGATTTTTGTTATTCCAATGGATGGTAGCCTTGTCATTATGGAAGGTAGTCTGTTGTCGTCATTTTTGTTACTCCAATGGATGGTATCCTTCTCATTTGGAAGGTAGTATGTTGTCGATATCTTTGTTACTCCAATGGATTGTAGCCTTGTCATTATGGAAGGTAGTATGTTGTCGAGATTTTTGTTATTCCAATGGATGGTTGCCTTGTCATTATGGAAGTTAGTCTATTGTCGAAATTTTTGTTACTCCAAAGGATGGTAGCCTTGTCATTATGGAATGTTGTCTATTGTCGATATTTTTATTACTACAATGGATGGTTGCCTTGTCATTATGGAAGGTTGTCTGTTGTTGAGATTTTTGTTACTACAATGGATGGTAGCCTTGTCATTATGAAAGGTAGTCTGTTGTCGAGATTTTTGTTACTACATTGGATGGTAGCCTTGTCATTATGGAAGGTAGTCTATTGTCGAGATTTTTGTTACTACAATTGATTGTAGCCTTGTTGTTGTGGAAGGTAGTCTGTTGTCGATATCTTTCTTACTCCAATGGATGGTAGCCTAGTCATTACGGAAGGTAGTATGTTGTCGAGATTTTTGTTACTCCATTGGATGGTAGCCTTGTCATTATGGAAGGTAATCTGTTGTCGATATTTTTGTTATTCCAATGGATGGAAGCTTTTTCATTATGGAAGGTAGTCTGTTGTCGTGATTTTTGTTACTCCAATGGATGGTATCCTTGTCATTATGGAAGGTAGTATGTTGTCGATATCTTTGTTACTCCAATGGATGGTAGCCTTGTCATTATGGAAGGTTGTCTGTTGTCGAGATTTTTGTTAATGTAATGGATGGTAGCCTTGTCATTATGGAAGGTAGTGTGTTGTCGATATTTTCGTTATTCTAATGGATGGTAGCCTTTTCATTATGGAAGGTAGTCTATTGACGAGATTTTTCTTACTCCAAAGGATGGTAGCCTAATCATTATGGAAGGTAGTCTGTTGTCGAGATTTTTGTTACTCCAATGGATGCTATCCTTGTGATTATGGAAGGTAGTATGTTGTCGATATCTTTGTTACTCCAATGGATGGTAGCCTTGTCATTACGGAAGGTAGTTCATTATAGAGATTTTTGTTACTCTAATGGATGGTAGCCTTATCATTATGCAAGGTAGTCTGTTGTCGATATTTTTTTTATTCCAATAGATGGTAGCCTTGTCATTATGGAATGTAGTCTGTTGTCAAGATTTTTGTTACTAAATTGGATGGTAGCTTTGACATTATGGAAGGTAGTCTGTTGTCGAGATTTTTGTTACTACAATGGATTGTAGCCTTGTCTTTATGGAAGGTAGTCTGTTGTCCATAACTTTGTTACTCCAATGGATGGTAGCCTAGTCATTATAGAAGGTAGTCTATTGTTGAGATTTTTGTTACTCTAAGGGATGGTAGCTTTGTCATTATGGAAGTTAGTTTATTGTCAATATTTTTTTTATTCCAATGGATGATAGCCTTGTCATTATGGATGGTAGTCTGTTGTCGATATTTTTGTTACTACAATGGATTGTATCCTTGTTGTTATGGAAGGTAGTATGTTGTCGATATCTTTCTGACTCCAATGGATGGTAGCATATACTCTATAGAAGGTAGTATGTTGTCGATGTCTTTGTTACTCCAATGGATGGTAGCCTTGTCATTATGGAAGGTAGTTTGTTGTCTAGATTTTTGTTATTCCAATGGATGGTAGCCTTGTCATTATGTAAGGTAGTCTGTTGTCGTCATTTTTGTTACTCCAATGGATGGAATCCTTCTCATTATGGAAGGTAGTATGTTGTCGATATCTTTGTTACTCCAATGGATTGTAGCCTTTTCATTATGGAAGGTAGTATGTTGTCGAGATCTTTGTTATTCCAATGGATGGTTGCCTTGTCATTATGGAAGTTAGTCTGTTGTCGAAATTTTTGTTACTCCAATGGATGGTAGACTTGTCATTATGGAAGGTTGTCTATTGTCGATATTTTTATTACTACACTGGATGGTAGCCTTGTCATTATGGAAGGTTGTCTGTTGTCGAGATTTTAGTTACTACAATGGATGGTAGCCTTGTCATTATGAAAGGTAGTCTGTTGTCGAGATTTTTGTTACTACATTGGATGGTAGCCTTGTCATTAAGGAAGGTAGTCTATTGTCGAGATTTTTGTTACTACAATGGATTGTAGCCTTGTTGTTGTGGAAGGTAGTCTGTTGTCGATATCTTTCTTACTCCAATGGATGGTAGCCTAGTCATTACGGAAGGTAGTATGTTGTCGAGATTTTTGTTACTCCATTGGATGGTAGCCTTGTCATTATGAAAGGTAGTGTGTTGTCGATATTTTTGTTATTCCAATGGATGGAAGCTTTTTCATTATGGAAGGTAGTCTGTTGTCGTGATTTTTGTTACTTCAATGGATGGTATCCTTGTCATTATGGAAGGTAGTATGTTGTCGATATCTTTGTTACTCCAATGGATGGTAGCCTTGTCATTATGGAAGTTGTCGAGATTTTTGTTAATCTAATGGATGGTACCCTTGTCATTATGGAAGGTAGTGTGTTGTCGATATTTTGGTTATTCTAATGGATGGTAGCCTTTTCATTATGGAAGGTAGTCTGTTGTCGAGATTTTTGTTACTCCAATGGATGGTAGCCTTGTCATTATGGAAGGTAGTCTATTGTTGTGATTTTTGTTACTACATTATATGGTAGCCTTGTCATTATGGAAGGTAGTCTGTTGTCGAGATTTTTGTTCCTAAAATGGATTGTAGCCTTGTCGTTATGGAAGGTAGTCTGTTGTCAAAATTCTATGTTACTCCAATGGATGGTAACCTAGTCATTATGGAAGGTAGTATGTTGTCGATATTTTTTTTACTCTAAGGGATGGTAGCCTTGTCATTATGGAAGTTAGTTTATTTTGGAGATTTTTGTTATTCCATTGGATTGTAGCCTTGTCATTATAGAAGGTAGTCTGTTGTTGAGATTTTTGTTACTACAATGGATTGTATCCTTGTCATTATGGAAGGTAGTATGTTGTTGATATCTTTCTTACTCCAATGGATGGTAGCCTAGTCATTAGGGAAGGTAGTTTGTTGTCGAGATTTTTGTTACTCCATTGGATGGTAGCCTTGTCATTATGGAAGGTAGTGTGTTGTCGATATTTTTGTTATTCCAATGGATGGTAGCCTTGTCATTATGGAAGGTAGTCTATTATCGTTATTTTTGTTACTCCAATGGATGGTATCCTTGTCATTATGGAAGGTAGTATGTTGTCGATATCTTTGTTACTCCAATGGATGGTAGCCTTGTCATTATGGAAGGTAGTCTATTGTCGAGATTTTTGTTACTCCAATGGATGGTATCCTTGTGATTATGGAAGGTAGTATGTTGTCGATATCTTTGTTACTCCAATGGATGGTAGCCTTGTCATTATGGAAGGTAGTTTGTTGTATAGATTTTTGTTACTCTAACGGATGGTGGCCTTATCATTATGCAAGGTAGTGTCTTGTCGATATTTTTGTTATTCCAATAGATGGTAGCCTTGTCATTATGGAAGGTAGTCTGTTGTCGAGATTTTTGTTACTCCAATGGATGGTAGCCTTGTCATTATGGAAGGTAGTCTGTTGTCAAGATTTTTGTTACTACATTGGATGGTAGCTTTGACATTATGGAAGGTAGTCTGTTGTCGAGATTTTTGTTACTACAATAGATTGTAGCCTTGTCTTTATGGAAGGTAGTCTGTTGTTGATAACTTTGTTACTCCAATGGATGGTAGCCTAGTCATTATGGAAGGTAGTCTATTGTCGATATTTTTGTTACTCTAAGGGATGGTAGCCTTGTCATTATGGAAGTTAGTTTATTGTCGATATTTTTGTTATTCCAATGGATGATAGGCTTGTCATTATGGAAGGTAGTCTGTTGTCGATATTTTTGTTACTACAATGGATTGTATCCTTGTTTTTATGGAAGGTAGTATGTTATCGATATCTTTCTGACTCCAATGGATGGTAGCCTATACATTATGGAAGGTAGTATGTTGTCGATATCTTTGTTACTCCAATGGATGGTAGCCTTGTCATTATGGAAGGTAGTTTGTTGTCTAGATTTTTGTATTCCAATGGATGGTAGCCTTGTCATTATGTAAGGTAGTCTGTTGTCGTCATTTTTGTTACTCCAATGGATGGTATCCTTCTCTTTATGGAAGGTAGTATGTTGTCGATATCTTTGTTACTCCAGTGGATTGTAGCCTTGTCATTATGGAAGGTAGTATGTTGTCGAGATTTTTGTTATTCTAATGGATGATTGGCTTGTCATTATGGAAGTTAGTATGTTGTCGAAATTTTTGTTACTCTAATGGATGGTAGACTTGTCATTATGGAAGGTTGTCTATTGTCGAGATTTTTATTTCTACAATGGATGGTAGCCTTGTAATTATGGAAGGTTGTCTGTTGTCGAGATTTTAGTTACTACAATGGATGGTAACCTTGTCATTATGAAAGGTAGTCTGTTGTCGAGATTTTTGTTACTACATTGGATGGTAGCCTTGTCATTATGGAAGGTAGTCTATTGTCGAGATTTTTGTTACTACAATGGATTGTAGCCTTGTTGTTGTGGAAGGTAGTCTGTTGTCGATATCTTTCTTACTCCAATGGATGGTAGCCTAGTCATTACGGAAGGTAGTATGTTGTCGAGATTTTTGTTACTCCATTTGATGGTAGCCTTGTCATTATGGAAGGTAGTGTGTTGTCGATATTTTTGTAATTCCAATGGATGGAAGCTTTTTCATTATGGAAGGTAGTATGTTGTCGTGATTTTTGTTACTCCAATGGATTGTAGCCTTGTCGTTATGGAAGGTAGTCTGTTGTCAAAATTCTATGTTACTCCAATGGATGGTAACCTAGTCATTATGGAAGGCAGTATGTTGTCGATATTTTTTTTACTCTAAGGGATGGTAGCCTTGTCATTATAGAAGTTAGTTTATTTTGGAGATTTTTGTTATTCCATTGGATCGTAGCATTGTCATTATAGAAGGTAGTCTGTTGTTGAGATTTTTGTTACTACAATGGATTGTATCCTTGTCATTATGGAAGGTAGTATGTTGTTGATATCTTTCATACTCCAATGGATGGTAGCCTAGTCATTATGGAAGGTAGTTTGTTGTCGAGATTTTTGTTACTCCATTGGATGGTAGCCTTGTCATTATGGAAGGTAGTGTGTTGTCGATATTTTTGTTATTCCAATGGATGGTAGCCTTGTCATTATGGAAGGTAGTCTATTGTCGTTATTTTTGTTACTCCAATGGATGGTATCCTTGTCATTATGGAAGGTAGTATGTTGTCGATATCTTTGTTACTCCAATGGATGGTAGCCTTGTCATTATGGAAGGTAGTCTATTGTCGAGATTTTTGTCACTACAATGGATGGTAGCCTTGTCATTATGGAAGGTAGTCTATTATCGAGATTTTTGTTACTACAATGGATTATAGCCTTGTCGTTATGGTAGGTAGTTTGCCATCGATATCTTTGTTACTCCAAAGGATGGTAGCCTAGTCATTATGGAAGGTAGTCTGTTGTCGAGATTTTTGTTACTCCAATGGATGGTATCCTTGTGATTATGGAAGGTAGTTTGTTGTCGATATCTTTGTTACTCCAATGGATGGTAGCCTTGTCATTATGGAAGGTAGTTTGTTGCCTAGATTTTTGTTATTCCAATGGATGGTAGCCTTGTCATTATGTAAGGTAGTCTGTTGTCGTCATTTTTGTTACTCCAATGGATGGTATCCTTCTCTTTATGGAAGGTAGTATGTTGTCGATATCTTTGTTACTCCAATGGATTGTAGCCTTGTCATTATGGAAGGTAGTATGTTGTCGAGATTTTTATTATTCCAATGGATGGTTGCCTTGTCATTATGGAAGTTAGTCTGTTGTCGAAATTTTTGTTACTCCAATGGATGGTAGACTTGTCATTATGGAAGGTTGTCTATTGTCGAGATTTTTATTTCTACAATGGATGGTAGCCTTGTAATTATGGAAGGTTGTCTGTTGTCGAGATTTTAGTTACTATAATGGATGGTAACCTTGTCATTATGAAAGGTAGTCTGTTTTCGAGATTTTTGTTACTACATTGGATGGTAGCCTTGTCATTATTGAAGGTAGTCTATTGTCGAGATTTTTGTTACTACAATGGATTGTAGCCTTGTTGTTGTGGAAGGTAGTCTGTTGTCGATATCTTTCTTACTCCAATGGATGGTAGCCTAGTCATTAAGGAAGGTAGTATGTTGTCGAGATTTTTGTTACTCCATTGGATGGTAGCCTTGTCATTATGGAAGGTAGTGTGTTGTCGATATTTTTGTAATTCCAATGGATGGAAGCTTTTTCATTATGGAAGGTAGTATGTTGTCGTGATTTTTGTTACTCCAATGGATGGTATCCTTGTCATTATGGAAGGTAGTATGTTGTCGATATCTTTGTTACTCCAATGGATGGTAGCCTTGTCATTATGGAAGGTTGTCTGTTGTCGAGATTTTTGTTAATCTAATGGATGGTAGCCTTGTCATTATGGAAGGTAGTGTGTTGTTGATATTTTGGTTATTCTAATGGATGGTAGTCTTTTCATTATGGAAGGTAGTCTGTTGTCGAGATTTTTGTTACTCCAATGGATGGTAGCCTTGTCATTATGGAAGGTAGTCTGTTGTCGAGATTTTTGTTACTACATTATATGGTAGCCTTGTCATTATGGAAGGTAGTCTGTTGTCGAGATTTTTGTTACTACAATGGATTGTAGCCTTGTCGTTATGGAAGGTAGTCTGTTGTCAAAATTCTATGTTACTCCAATGGATGGTAACCTAGTCATTATGGAAGGTAGTATGTTGTCGATATTTTTTTTACTCTAAGGGATGGTAGCCTTGTCATTATGGAAGTTAGTTTATTTTGGAGATTTTTGTTATTCCATTGGATCGTAGCCTTTTCATTATAGAAGGTAGTCTGTTGTTGAGATTTTTGTTACTACAATGGATTGTATCCTTGTCATTATGGAAGGTAGTATGTTGTTGATATCCTTCTTACTCCAATGGATGGTAGCCTAGTCATTATGGAAGGTAGTTTGTTGTCGAGATTTTTGTTACTCCATTGGATGGTAGCCTTGTCATTATGGAAGGTAGTGTGTTGTCGATATTTTTGTTATTCCAATGGATGGTAGCCTTGTCATTATGGAAGGTAGTATGTTGTCGATATCTTTGTTACTCCAATGGATGGTAGCCTTGTCATTATGGAAGGTAGTCTATTATCGAGATTTTTGTCACTACAATGGATGGTAGCCTTGTCATTATGGAAGGTAGTCTATTATCGAGATTTTTGTTACTACAATGGATTATAGCCTTGTCGTTATGGTAGGTAGTTTGCCATCGATATCTTTGTTACTCCAAAGGATGGTAGCCTAGTCATTATGGAAGGTAGTCTGTTGTCGAGATTTTTGTTACTCCAATGGATGGTATACTTGTGATTATGGAAGGTAGTATGTTGTCGATATCTTTGTTACTCCAATGGATGGTAGCCTTGTCATTATGGAAGGTAGTTTGTTGTATAGATTTTTGTTACTCTAATGGATGGTAGCCTTATCATTATGCAAGGTAGTGTGTTGTCGATATTTTTGTTATTCCAATAGATGGTAGCCTTGTCATTATGGAAGGTAGTCTGTTGTCGAGATTTTTGTTACTCTAATGGATGGTAGCCTTATCATTACGGGAGGTAGTATGTTGTCGAGATTTTTGTTACTCCATTGGATGGTAGCCTTGTCATTATGGAAGGTAGTGTGTTGTCGATATTTTTGTAATTCCAATGGATAGAAGCTTTTTCATTATGGAAGGTAGTCTGTTGTCGTGATTTTTGTTACTACAATGGATGGTATCCTTGTCATTATGGAAGGTAGTATGTTGTCGATATCTTTCTGACTCCAATGGATGGTAGCCTGTACATTATGGAAGGTAGTATGTTGTCGATATCTTTGTTACTCCAATGGATGGTAGCCTTGTCATTATGGAAGGTAGTTTGTTGTCTAGATTTTTGTTATTCCAATGGATGGTAGCCTTGTCATTATGTAAGGTAGTCTGTTGTCGTCATTTTTGTTACTCCAATGGATGGTATCCTTCTCATTATGGAAGGTAGTATGTTGTCGATATCTTTGTTACTTAAATGGATTGTAGCCTTGTCATTATGGAAGGTAGTATGTGGTTGAGATTTTTGTTATTCCAATGGATGGTTGCCTTGTCATTATGGAAGTTAGTCTGTTGTCGAAATTTTTGTTACTCCAATGGATGGTAGACTTGTCATTATGGAAGGTTGTCTATTGTCGAGATTTTTATTACTACAATGGATGGTAGCCTTGTCATTATGGAAGGTTGTCTGTTGTCGAGATTTTAGTTACTACAATGGATGGTAGCCTAGTCATTACGGAAGGTAGTATGTTGTCGAGATTTTTGTTACTCCATTGGATGGTAGCCTTGTCATTATGGAAGGTAGTGTGTTGTCGATATTTTTGTTATTCCAATGGATGGAAGCTTTTTCATTACGGAAGGTAGTCTGTTGTCGTGATTTTTGTTACTCCAATGGATGGTATCCTTGTAATTATGGAAGGTAGTATGTTGTCGATATCTTTGTTACTCCAATGGATGGTAGTCTTGTCATTATAGAAGGTTGTCTGTTGTCGAGATTTTTGTTAATCTAATGGATGGTAGCCTTGTCATTATGGAAGGTAGTGTGTTGTCGAGATTTTTGTTACTACATTATATGGTAGCCTTGTGATTATGGAAGGTAGTCTGTTGTCGAGATTTTTTTTACTACAATGGATTGTAGCCTTGTAGTTATGGAAGGTAGTCTGTTGTCGAGATTTTTGTTACTCCAATGGATGGTATCCTTGTGATTATGGAAGGTAGTATGTTGTCGATATCTTTGTTACTCCAATGGATGGTAGCCTTGTCATTATGGAAGGTAGTTTGTTGTATAGATTTTTGTTACTCTAATGGATGGTAGCCCTATCGTTATTCAAGGTAGTGTGTTGTCGATATTTTGGTTATTCCAATAGATTGTAGCCTTGTCATTATGGAAGGTAGTCTGTTGTCGAGATTTTTGTTACTCCAATGGATGGTAGCCTTGTCATTATGGAAGGTAGTCTGTTGTCGAGATTTTTGTTACTACATTGGATGGTAGCTTTGACATTATGGAAGGTAGTCTGTTGTCGAGATTTTTGTTACTACAATGGATTGTAGCCTTGTCTTTATGGAAGGTAGTCTGTTGTCGATAACTTTGTTACTCCAATGGATGGTAGCCTAGTCATTATGGAAGGTAGTCTATTGTCGAGATTTTTGTTACTCTAAGGGATGGTAGCCTTGTCATTATGGAAGGTAGTTTGTTGTATAGATTTTTGTTACTCTAATGGATGGTAGCCCTATCATTATGCAAGGTAGTGTGTTGTCGATATTTTTGTTATTCCAATAGATTGTAGCCTTGTCATTATGGAAGGTAGTCTGTTGTCGAGATTTTTGTTACTCCAATGGATGGTAGCCTTGTCATTATGGAAGGTAGTCTGTTGTCGAGATTTTTGTTACTACATTGGATGGTAGCCTTGACATTATGGAAGGTAGTCTGTTGTCGAGATTTTTGTTACTACAATGGATTGTAGCCTTGTCTTTATGGAAGGTAGTCTGTTGTCGATAACTTTGTTACTCCAATGGATAGTAGCCTAGTCATTATGGAAGGTAGTCTATTGTCGAGATTTTTGTTACTCTAAGGGATGGTAGCTTTGTCATTATGGAAGTTAGTTTATTTTTGATATTTTTGTTATTCCAATGGATGGTAGCTTTGTCATTATGGAAGGTAGATTGTTGTTTTGATTTTTGTTACTCGAATGGATGGTATCCTTGTCATTATGGAAGATAGTATGTTGTCGATATCTTTGTTACTCGAATGGATGGTAGCCTTGTCATTATGGAAGATAGTCTGTTGTCGAGATTTTTGTTACTCGAAGGGATGGTAGCTTTGTCATTATGGAAGGTAGTGTGTTGTCAATATTTTTGTTATTCCAATGGATGGTAGCCTTGTCATTATGGAAGTTAGTCTGTTGTCGAAATTTTTGTTACTCCAATGGATGATAGCCTTGTCATTGTGGAAGGTTGTCTATTTTCGAGATTTTTGTTACTACAATGGATGGTAGCCTTGTCTTTATGGAAAGTAGTCTGTTGTCGTGATTTTTGTTACTACAATGGATTGTAGCCTTGTCTTTATGGAAGGTAGTCTGTTGTCGATATCTTTGTTACTCCAATGCATGGTAGCCTTGTCATTATGGGAGGTAGTTTGTTGTCGATATTTTTGTTACTCCAATGGATGGTAGCCTTTTCATTATGGAAGGTACCGTGTTATCGATATTTTTGTTATTCCAATGGTTGGTAGCCTTGTCATTATGGAAGTTAGTCTGTTGTCGAGATTTTTGTTACTCCAATGGATGGTTGCCTTGTCATTATGCAAGGTAGTCTGTTGTCGAGATTTTTGTTACTACATTGGATGGTAGCCTTGTCATTATGGAAAGTAGTCTGTTGTCGAGATTTTTGTTACTACAATGGATTGTAGCCTTGTCGTTATGGAAGGTAGTCTGTTGTCGATATCTTTGTTACACCAATTGATGGTAGCCTAGTTATTATGGAAGGTAGTTTGTTGTCGAGATTTTTGATTCTCTAAGGGATGGTAGCCTTGTCATTATGGAAGTTAGTTTATTGTCGAGATTTTTGTTATTCCAATGGATGGAAGCCTTGTCATTATGGATGGTAGTCTGTTGTTGAGATTTTTGTTACTACAATGGATTGTATCCTTGTCGTTATGGAAGGTAGTATGTTGTCGTCATTTTTGTTACTCCAATGGATGGTATCCTTGTCATCATGGAAGGTAGTATGTTGTCGATATCTTTGTTACTCCATTGGATGGTAGCCATGTCATTATGGAAGGTAGTTTGTTGTCTAGATTTTTGTTATTCCAATGAAAGGTAGCCTTGTCATTATGGAAGGTAGTCTGTTGTCGTTATTTTTGTTACTCCAATGGATGGTATCCTTGTCATTATGGAAGGTAGTTTGTTGTATAGATTTTTGTTACTCTAATGGATGGTAGCCCTATCGTTATTCAAGGTAGTGTGTTGTCGATATTTTGGTTATTCCAATAGATTGTAGCCTTGTCATTATGGAAGGTAGTATGTTGTTGAGATTTTTGTTACTCCAATGGATGGTAGCCTTGTCATTACGGAAGGTAGTCTGTTGTCGAGATTTTTGTTACTACATTGGATGGTAGCTTTGACATTATGGAAGGTAGTCTGTTGTCGAGATTTTTGTTACTACAATGGATTGTAGCCTTGTCTTTATGGAAGGTAGTCTGTTGTCGATAACTTTGTTACTCCAATGGATGGTAGCCTAGTCATTATGGAAGGTAGTCTATTGTCGAGATTTTTGTTACTCTAAGGGATGGTAGCCTTGTCATTATGGAAGGTAGTTTGTTGTATAGATTTTTGTTACTCTAATGGATGGTAGCCCTATCATTATGCAAGGTAGTGTGTTGTCGATATTTTTGTTATTCCAATAGATTGTAGCCTTGTCATTATGGAAGGTAGTCTGTTGTCGAGATTTTTGTTACTCCAATGGATGGTAGCCTTGTCATTATGGAAGGTAGTCTGTTGTCGAGATTTTTGTTACTACATTGGATGGTAGCTTTGACATTATGGAAGGTAGTCTGTTGTCGAGATTTTTGTTACTACAATGGATTGTAGCCTTGTCTTTATGGAAGGTAGTCTGTTGTCGATAACTTTGTTACTCCAATGGATAGTAGCCTAGTCATTATGGAAGGTAGTCTATTGTCGAGATTTTTGTTACTCTAAGGGATGGTAGCTTTGTCATTATGGAAGTTAGTTTATATTTGATATTTTTGTTATTCCAATGGATGGTAGCTTTGTCATTATGGAAGGTAGATTGTTGTTTTGATTTTTGTTACTCGAATGGATGGTATCCTTGTCATTATGGAAGATAGTATGTTGTCGATATCTTTGTTACTCGAATGGATGGTAGCCTTGTCATTATGGAAGATAGTCTGTTGTCGAGATTTTTGTTACTCGAAGGGATGGTAGCTTTGTCATTATGGAAGGTAGTGTGTTGTCAATATTTTTGTTATTCCAATGGATGGTAGCCTTGTCATTATGGAAGTTAGTCTGTTGTCGAAATTTTTGTTACTCCAATGGATGATAGCCTTGTCATTGTGGAAGGTTGTCTATTGTCGAGATTTTTGTTACTACAATTGATGGTAGCCTTGTCTTTATGGAAAGTAGTCTGTTGTCGTGATTTTTGTTACTACAATGGATTGTAGCCTTGTCTTTATGGAAGGTAGTCTGTTGTCGATATCTTTGTTACTCCAATGCATGGTAGCCTTGTCATTATGGGAGGTAGTTTGTTGTCGATATCTTTGTTACTCCAATGGATGGTAGCCTTTTCATTATGGAAGGTAGCGTGTTATCGATATTTTTGTTATTCCAATGGTTGGTAGCCTTGTCATTATGGAAGTTAGTCTGTTGTCGAGATTTTTGTTACTCCAATGGATGGTTGCCTTGTCATTATGCAAGGTAGTCTGTTGTCGAGATTTTTGTTACTACATTGGATGGTAGCCTTGTCATTATGGAAAGTAGTCTGTTGTCGAGATTTTTGTTACTACAATGGATTGTAGCCTTGTCGTTATGGAAGGTAGTCTGTTGTCGATATCTTTGTTACACCAATTGATGGTAGCCTAGTTATTATGGAAGGTAGTCTGTTGTCGAGATTTTTGATTCTCTAAGGGATGGTAGCCTTGTCATTATGGAAGTTAGTTTATTGTCGAGATTTTTGTTATTCCAATGGATGGAAGCCTTGTCATTATGGATGGTAGTCTGTTGTTGAGATTTTTGTTACTACAATGGATTGTATCCTTGTCGTTATGGAAGGTAGTATGTTGTCGTCATTTTTGTTACTCCAATGGATGGTATCCTTGTCATTATGGAAGGTAGTATGTTGTCGATATCTTTGTTACTCCATTGGATGGTAGCCATGTCATTATGGAAGGTAGTTTGTTGTCTAGATTTTTGTTATTCCAATGGATGGTAGCCTTGTCATTATGGAAGGTAGTCTGTTGTCGTTATTTTTGTTACTCCAATGGATGGTATCCTTGTCATTATGGAAGGTAGTATTGTGTCGATATCTTTGTTACTCCAATGGATGGTAGCCTTGTCATTATGGAAGGTAGTCTGTTGTCTAGATTTTTGTTATTCCAATGGATGGTAGCCTTGTCATTATGGAAGGTAGTATGTTGTCGTCATTTTTGTTACTCCAATGGATGGTATCCTTGTAATTATGGAAGGTAGTATGTTGTCGATATCTTTGTTACTCCAATGGATGGTAGCCTTGTCATTATGGAAGGTAGTCTGTTGTCGAGATTTTTGTTATTCAAAGGGATGGTAGCCTTGCCATTATGGAAGGTAGTGTGTTGTCAATATTTTTGTTATTCCAATTGATGGTAGCCTTGTCATTATGGAAGTTAGTCTGTTGTCGAAATTATTGTTACTCCAATGGATGGTAGCCTGGTCATTATGGAAGGTTGTCTATTCTCGAGGTTTTTGTTACTATAATGGATGGTAGCCTTGTCATTATGGAAGGTAGTTTATTGTCGAGATTTTTGTCACTACAATGGATGGTAGCCTTGTCATTATGGAAGGTAGTCTATTGTCGAGATTTTTGTTACTACAGTGGATTGTAGCCTTGTCGTTATGGTAGGTAGTCTGCTATCGATATCTTTGTTACTCCAAATGATGGTAGCCTAGTCATTATGGAAGGTAGTCTGTTGTCAAGATTTTTGTTACTCCAATGGATGGTATCCTTGTGATTATGGAAGGTAGTATGTTATCGATATCTTTGTTACTCCAATGGATGGTAGCCTTGTCATTATGGAAGGTAGTCTGTTGTAGAGATTTTTGTTACTCCAATGGATGGTAGCCTTGTCATTATGCAAGGTAGTGTGTTGTCGATATTTTTGTTATTCTAATAGATGGTAGCCTTGTCATTATGGAAGGTAGTATGTTGTCGTGATTTTTGTTACTCCAATGGATGGTAGCCTTGTCATTATGGAAGGTAGTCTGTTGTCGAGATTTTTGTTACTACATTGGATGGTAGCCCTGTCATTATGGAAGGTAGTCTGTTATCGATATTTTTGTTGCTACAATGGATTGTAGACTTGTCTTTATGGAAGGTAGTAATTATGGAAGGTAGTCTATTGTCGAGATTTTTGTTAGTCTAAGACATGGTATCTTTGTCATTATGGAAGTTTGTTTATTGTCGATATTTTTGTTATTCCAATGGATGGTAGCCTTGTCATTATGGAAGGTAGTCTGTTGTCGATATTTTTGTTACTACAATGGATTGTATCCTTGTCGTTATGGAAGGTAGTATATTGTCGATATCTCTCTGACTCCAATGGATGGTAGCCTAGTCATTATGGAAGGTAGTGTGTTGTCAATATTTTTCTTATTCCAATGGATGGTAGCTTTGTCATTATGGAAGGTAGTTTGTTGTCATGATTTTTGTTACTCGAATGGATGGTATCCTTGTCATTTTGGAAGATAGTATGTTGTCGATATCTTTGTTACTCCAATGGATGGTACCCTTGTCATTATGGAAGGTAGTCTGTTGTCGAGATTTTTGTTACTCTATGGGATGGTAGCCTTGTCATTATGGAAGGTAGTGTGTTGTCAATATTTTTGTTATTCCAATGGATGGTATCCTTGTCATTATAGAAGTTAGTCTGTTGGCGAAATTTTTGTTACTCCAATGGATGATAGCCTTGTCATTATGGAAGGTTGTCTATTGTCGTGATTTTTGTTACTACAATGGATGGTAGCCTTGTCATTATGGAAGGTTGTCTGTTGTCGAGATTTTTGTTACTACAATGGGTTGTAGCCTTGTCTTTATAGAAGGTAGTATGTTGTCGATATCTTTGTTACTCCAATGGATGGTAGCCTTGTCATTATGGGAGGTAGTTTGTTGTCGATATTTTTGTTACTCCAATGGATGGTAGCCTTGTCATTATGGAAGGTAGTCTATTGTCGAGATATTTTATACTTCAAAGGATTGTAGCCTTGACATTATGGAAGGTAGTCTATTGTCGAGTTTTTGTTACTAAAATGGATTGTAGCCTTGTCATTATGGAAGGTTGTCTGTTGTCGAGATTTTTGATACTACAATGGGTTGTAGCCTTGTCTTTATGGAAGGTAGTATCTTGTCAATATCTTTGTTACTCCAATGGATGGTAGCCTTGTCATTATGGAAGTTAGTCTGTTGTCGAGATTTTTGTTACTCCAATGGATGGTAGCCTTGTCATTATGGAAGGTATTCTGTTGTCGAGATTTTTGTTACTACATTGGATGGTAGCCTTGTCATTATGGAAAGTAGTCTTTTGTCGAGATTTTTGGTACTACAATGGATTGTAGCCTTGTCGTTATAAAAGGTAGTCTGTTGTCGATATCTTTGTTACTCAAATGGATGGTAGCCTAGTCATTATGGAAGGTAGTCTATTGTCGAGATTTTTTTTCTCTAAGGGATGGTAGCCTTGTCATTATGGAAGTTAGTTTATTATCGAGATTTTTGTTATTCCAATGGATGGAAGCCTTGTCATTATGGAAGGTAGTCTGTTGTCGAGATTTTTGTTACTATAATGGATTGTATCCTTGTCGTTATGGAAGGTAGTATGTAGTTGTCATTTTTGTTACTTCAATGGATGGTATCCTTGTCATTATGGAAGGTAGTATGTTGTCGATATCTTTGTTACTCCATTGGATGGTAGCCATGTCATTATGGAAGGTAGTATGTTGTCTAGATTTTTGTTATTCCAATTGATGGTAGCCTTGTCATTATGGAAGGTAGTTTGTTGTCGTCATTTTTGTTACTCCAATGGAGGGTATCCTTGTCATTATGGAAGGTAGTATGTTATTTATATCTTTGTTACTTCAACGGATGGTAGCCTTGTCATTATGGAAGGTATTTTGTTGTCTAGATTTTTTTTATTCCAATGGATGGTAGCCTTGTCATTATGGAAGGTAGTCTGTTGTCGTCATTTTTGTTATTCCAATGGATGGTAGCTTTGTCATTATGGGAGGTAGTTTGTTGTCGTGATTTTTGTTACTCGAATGGATGGTATCCTTGTCATTATGGAAGATAGTATGTTGTCGATATCTTTGTTACTCCAATGGATGGTACCCTTGTCATTATGGAAGGTAGTCTGTTGTCGAGATTTTTGTTACTCTAAGGGATGGTAGCCTTGTCATTATGAAAGGTAGTGTGTTGTCAATATTTTTGTTATTCCAATGGATGGTAGCCTTGTCATTATGGAAGTTAGTCTGTTGTCGAGATTTTTGTCACTACAATGGATGGTAGCCTTGTCATTATGGAAGGTAGTCTATTATCGAGATTTTTGTTACTACAATGGATTGTAGCCTTGTCGTTATGGTAGGTATTTTGCTATCAATATCTTTGTTACACCAAAGGATGGTAGCCTAGTCATTATGGAAGGTAGTCTGTTGTCGAGATTTTTGTTAATCCAATGGATGGTATCCTTGTGATTATGGAAGGTAGTATGTTGTCGATATCTTTGTTACTCCAATGGATGGTAGCCTTGTCATTATGGAAGGTAGTATGCTGTAGAGATTTTTGTTACTCCAATGGATGGTAGCCTTGTCATTATGCAAGGTAGTGTGTTATCGATATTTTTTTTATTCTAATAGATGGTAGGCTTTTCATTATGGAAGGTAGTCTGTTGTCGAGATTTTTGTTACTGTAATGGATGGTAGCCTTGTCATTATGGAAGGTATTCTGTTGTCGAGATTTTTGTTACTACATTGGATGGTAGCCTTGTCATTATGGAAAGTAGTTTGTTGTCGATATTTTTGTTACTACAATGGATTGTAGCCTTGTCGTTATAGAAGGTAGTCTGTTGTCGATATCTTTGTTACTCCAATGGATGGTAGCCTAGTCATTATGGAAGGTAGTCTGTTGTTGAGATTTTTGTTTCTCTAAGGGATGGTAGCCTTGTCATTATGGAAGTTTGTTTATTATCGAGATTTTTGTTATTCCAATGGAAGGAAGCATTGTCATTATGGAAGGTAGTCTGTTGTCGAGATTTTTGATACTATAATGGATTGTATCCTTGTCGTTATGGAAGGTAGTATGTAGTCGTCATTTTTGTTACTCCAATGGATGGTATCCTTGTCATTATGGAAGGTAGAATGTTGTCGATATCTTTGTTACTCCATTGGATGGTAGCCATGTCATTATGGAAGGTAGTTTGTTGTCTAGATTTTTGTTATTCCAATGGATGGTAGCCTTGTCATTATGGAAGGTAGTTTGTTGTTGTCATTTTTGTTACTCCAATGGATGGTATCCTTGTCATTATGGAAGGTAGTATGTTGTCGATATCTTTGTTACTCCAATGGATGGTAGCCTTGTCATTATGGAAGGTAGTCTGTTGTCTAGATTTTTGTTATTCCAATGGATGGTAGCCTTGTCATTATGGAAGGTAGTCTGTTGTCGTCATTTTTGTTATTCCAATGGATGGTAGCTTTGTCATTATGGGAGGTAGTTTGTTGTCGTGATTTTTGTTACTCGAATGGATGGTATCCTTGTCATTATGGAAGATAGTATGTTGTCGATATCTTTGTTACTCCAATGGATGGTACCCTTGTCATTATGGAAGGTAGTCTGTTGTCGAGATTTTTGTTACTCTAAGGGATTGTAGCCTTGTCATTATGGAAGGTAGTGTGTTGTCAATATTTTTGTTATTCCAATGGATGGTAGCCTTGTCATTATGGAAGTTAGTCTGTTGTCGAGATTTTTGTCACTACAATGGATGGTAGCCTTGTCATTATGGAAGGTAGTCTATTATCGAGATTTTTGTTACTACAATGGATTGTAGCCTTGTCGTTATGGTAGGTATTTTGCTATCAATATCTTTGTTACACCAAAGGATGGTAGCCTAGTCATTATGGAAGGTAGTCTGTTGTCGAGATTTTTGTTAATCCAATGGATGGTATCCTTGTGATTATGGAAGGTAGTATGTTGTCGATATCTTTGTTACTCCAATGGATGGTAGCCTTGTCATTATGGAAGGTAGTATGTTGTAGAGATTTTTGTTACTCTAATGGATGGTAGCCTTGTCATTATGCAAGGTAGTGTGTTATCGATATTTTTTTTATTCTAATAGATGGTAGCCTTTTCATTATGGAAGGTAGTCTGTTGTCGAGATTTTTGTTACTGCAATGGATGGTAGCCTTGTCATTATGGAAGGTATTCTGTTGTCGAGATTTTTGTTACTACATTGGATGGTAGCCTTGTCATTATGGAAAGTAGTTTGTTGTCGATATTTTTGTTACTACAATGGATTGTAGCCTTGTCGTTATAGAAGGTAGTCTGTTGTCGATATCTTTGTTACTCCAATGGATGGTAGCCTAGACATTATGGAAGGTAGTCTGTTGTTGAGATTTTTGTTTCTCTAAGGGATGGTAGCCTTGTCATTATGGTAGTTTGTTTATTATCGAGATTTTTGTTATTCCAATGGAAGGAAGCATTGTCATTATGGAAGGTTGTCTGTTGTCGAGATTTTTGATACTATAATGGATTGTATCCTTGTCGTTATGGAAGGTAGTATGTAGTCGTCATTTTTGTTACTCCAATGGATGGTATCCTTGTCATTATGGAAGGTAGAATGTTGTCGATATCTTTGTTACTCCATTGGATGGTAGCCATGTCATTATGGAAGGTAGTCTGTTGTCTAGATTTTTGTTATTCCAATGGATGGTAGCCTTGTCATTATGGAAGGTAGTTTGTTGTTGTCATTTTTGTTACTCTAATGGATGGTATCCTTGTCATTATGGAAGGTAGTATGTTGTCGATATCTTTGTTACTCCAATGGATGGTAGCCTTGTCATTATGGAAGGTAGTCTGTTGTCTAGATTTTTGTTATTCCAATGGATGGTAGCCTTGTCATTATGGAAGGTAGTCTGTTGTCGTCATTTTTGTTATTCCAATGGATGGTAGCTTTGTCATTATGGGAGGTAGTTTGTTGTCGTGATTTTTGTTACTCGAATGGATGGTATCCTTGTCATTATGGAAGATAGTATGTTGTCGATATCTTTGTTACTCCAATGGATGGTACCCTTGTCATTATGGAAGGTAGTCTGTTGTCGAGATTTTTGTTACTCTAAGGGATTGTAGCCTTGTCATTATGGAAGGTAGTGTGTTGTCAATATTTTTGTTATTCCAATGGATGGTAGCCTTGTCATTATGGAAGTTAGTCTGTTGTCGAGATTTTTGTCACTACAATGGATGGTAGCCTTGTCATTATGGAAGGTAGTCTATTGTCGAGATTTTTGTTACTACAATGGATTGTAGACTTGTCGTTATGGTAGGTAGTCTGCTATTAATATCTTTGTTACTCCAAAGGATGGTAGCCTAGTCATTATGGAAGGTAGTCTGTTGTCGAGTTTTTGTTACTCCAAGGGATGGTAGTATGTTGTCGATATCTTTGATACTCCAATGGATGGTAGCATTGTCATTATGGAAGGTAGTATGTTGTAGAGATTTTTGTTACTCCAATGGATGGTAGCCTTGTCATTATGCAAGGTAGTGTGTTGTCGATATTTTTGTTATTCTAATAGATGGTAGCCTTATCATTATTGAAGGTAGTCTGTTGTCGAGATTTTTGTTACTCCAATGGATGGTAGCCTTGTCATTATGGAAGGTATTCTGTTGTCGAGATTTTTGTTACTACATTGGATGGTAGCGTTGTCATTATGGAAAGTAGTATGTTGTCGAGATTTTTGTTACTACAATGGATTGTAGCCTTGTCGTTATAGAAGGTAGTCTGTTGTCGATATCTTTGTTACTCCAATGGATGGTAGCCTAGTCATTATGGAAGGTAGTCTGTTGTCAAGATTTTTGTTTCTCTAAGGGATGGTAGCCTTGTCATTATGGAAGGTAGTTTTTGTCGTGATTTTTGTTACTCGAATGGATGGTATCCTTGTCATTATGGAAGGTAGTTTGTTATCGATATTTTTGTTACTCCAATGGATGGTAGCCTTGTCATTATGGAAGGTAGTGTGTTGTCAATATTTTTGTTATTCCAATGGATGGTAGCCTTGTCATTATGGAAGTTAGTCTGTTGTAGACATTTTTGTTACTCTAATGGATGGTTGCCTTGTCATTATGGAAGGTAGTATGTTGTCGAGATTTTTGTTACTACATTGAATGGTAGCCTTGTCATTATGGAAAGTAGTCTGTTGTTAAGATTTTTGTTACTACAATGGATTGTAGCCTTGTCGTTATGGAAGGTAGTCTGTTGTCGATATCTTTGTTACTCTAATGGATGGTAGCCTAGTCATTATGGAAGGTAGTCTGTTGTCGTGATTTTTGTTTCTCTAAGGGATGGTAGCCTTGTCATTATGGAAGTTAGTTTATTGTCGAGATTTTTGTCATTCTAATGGATGGAAGCCTTGTCATTATGGAAGGTAGTTTGTTGTCGAGATTTTTGTTACTATAATGGATTGTATCCTTGTTGTTATGGAAGGTAGTATGTAGTCGTCATTGTTGTTACTCCAATGGATGGTATCCTTGTCATTATGGAAGGTAGTATGCTGTCGATATCTTTTTTACTCCATTGGATGGTAGCCATGTCATTATGGAAGGTAGTCTGTTGTCTAGATTTTTGTTATTCCAATGGATGGTAGCCTTGTCATTATGGAATGTAGTTTGTTGTCGTCATTTTTGTTACTCCAATGAATGGTATCCTTGTAATTATGGAAGGTAGTATGTTGTCGATATCTTTGTTACTCCAATGGATGGTAGCATTGTGATTATGGAAGGTAGTCTCTTGTCTAGATTTTTGTTATTCCAATGGATGGTAGCCTTGTCATTATGGAAGGTAGTCTGTTGTCGTCATTTTTGTTACTCCAATGGATGGTATCCTTGTCATTATGGAAGGTAGTATGTTGTCGATATCTTTGTTACTCCAATGGATTGTAGCCTTGTCATTATGGAAGGTAGTCTGTTGTCGAGATTTTTGTTACTCTAAGGTATGGTAGCATTGCCATTATGGAAGGTAGTGTGTTGTCAATATTTTTGTTATTCCAATGGATGGTAGCCTTGTCATTATAGAAGGTTGTCTATTGTCGAGATTTTTGTTACTACAACGGATGGTAGACTTGTCATTATGGAAGGTAGTCTATTGTCGAAATTTTTGTCACTACAATGGATGGTAGCCTTGTCATTATGGAAGGTAGTCTATGTTCGAGATTTTTGTTACTACAATGGATTTTAGCCTTGTCGTTATGGTAGGTAGTCTGCTATCGATATCTTTGTTACTCCAAAGGATTGTATCCTAGTCATTATGGAAGGTAGTCCGTTGTCGAGATTTTTGTTACTCCAATGGATGGTATCCTTGTGATTATGGAAGGTAGTATGTTGTCGATATCTTTGTTACTCCAATGGATGGTAGCCTTGTCATTATGGAAGGTAGTATGTTGTAGACATTTTTGTTACTCCAATGGATGGTAGCCTTGTCATTATGCAAGGTAGTGTGTTGTCGATATTTGTGTTATTCTAATAGATGGTTGCCTTGTCATTATGGAAGGTAGTCTGTTGTCGAGATTTTTGTTACTCTAAGGGATGGTAGCTTTGTCATTATGGAAGTTAGTTTATTGTCGATATTTTTGTTATTCCAATGGATGGTAGCCTTGTCGTTTTGGAAGGTAGTCTGTTGTCGATATTTTTGTTACTACAATGGATTGTATCCTTGTCGTTATGGAAGGTAGTATGTTGTCGATATCTTTCTGACTCCACTGGATGGTAGCCTAGTCATTATGGAAGGTAGTGTGTTGTCGATATTTTTGTTATTCCAATGGATGGTAGCTTTGTCATTATGGAAGGTAGTTTATTGTCGTGATTTTTGTTACTCGAATGGATGGTATCCTTGTCATTATGGAAGATAGTGTGTTGTCGATATCTTTGTTTCTCCAATGGATGGTTCCCTTGTCATTATGGAAGGTAGTCTGTTGTCGAGATTTTTGTTACTCTAAGGGATGGTAGCCTTGTCATTATGGAAGCTAGTGTGTTGTCAATATTTTTGTTATTCCAATGGATGGTAGCCTTGCCATTATGGATGTTAGTCTGTTGTCAAAATTTTTGTTACTCCAATGGATGGTAGCCTTGTCATTATGGAAGGTTGTCTATTGTCGAGATTTTTGTTACTACAATGGATGGTAGCCTTGTCATTATGGAAGGTTGTCTGTTGTCGAGATTTTTGTTACTACAACGGATGGTAGCCTTGTCATTATGGAAGGTAGTCTGTTGTCGAGATTTTTGTCACTACAATGGATGGAAGCCTTGTCATTATGGAAGGTAGTCTATGGTCGAGATTTTTGTTACTATAATGGATTTTAGCCTCGTCGTTATGGTAGGTAGTCTGCTATCGATATCTTTGTTACTCCAAAGGATTGTAGCCTAGTCATTATGGAAGGTAGTCTGTTGTCGAGATTTTTGTTACTCCAATGGATGGTATCCTTGTGATTATGGAAGGTAGTATGTTGTCGATATCTTTGATACTCCAATGGACGGTAGCCTTGTCATTATGGAAGGTAGTATGTTGTAGAGATTTTTGTTACTCCAATGGATGGTAGCCTTGTCATTATGCAAGGTAGTGTGTTTTCAATATTTGTGTTATTCTAATAGATGGTTGCCTTGTCATTATGGAAGGTAGTCTGTTGTCGAGATTTTTGTTACTCTAAGGGTTGGTAGCCTTGTCATTATGGAAGGTAGTCTGTTGTCGAGATTTTTGTTACTACAATGGATTGTAGCCTTGACTTTATGGAAGGTAGTCTGTTGTCGATATCTTTGTTACTCCAATGTATGCTAGCCAAGTCATTATGGAAGGTAGTTTGTTGTCGAGATTTTTGTTACTCTAAGGGATGGTAGCTTTGTCATTATGGAAGTTAGTTTATTTATCCATATTTCTGTTATTCCAATGGATGGTAGCCTTGTCATTATGGAAGGTAGTCTGTTGTCGATATTTTTGTTACTACAATGGATTGTATACTTGTCGTTATGGAAGGTAGTATGTTGTCGATATCTTTCTGACTCCAATGGATGGTAGCCTAGTTATTATGAAAGGTAGTGTGTTGTCGATATTTTTGTTATTCCAATGGATGTTAGCTTTGTCATTATGGAAGGTAGTTTGTTGTCGTGATTTTTGTTACTCGAATGGATGGTATCCTTGTCATTATGGAAGATAGTGTGTTGTCGATATCTTTGTTACTCCAATTGATGGTACCCTTTTCATTATGGAAGGTAGTCTGTTGTCCAGATTTTTGTTACTCTAAGGAATGGTAGCCTTGTCATTATGGAAGCTAGTGTGTTGTCAATATTTTTGTTATTACAATGGATGGTAGCCTTGTCATTATGGATGTTAGTCTGTTGTCGAAATTTTTGTTACTCCAATGGATGGTAGCCTTGTCATTATGGAAGGTTGTCTATTGTCGAGATTTTTGTTACTACAATGGATGGTAGCCTTGTCATTATGGAAGGTTGTCTGTTGTCGAGATTTTTGTTACTACAATGGATTGTAGCCTTGTCTTTATGGAAGGTAGTATGTTGTCGATATCTTTGTTACTCCAAAGGATTGTAGCCTAGTCATTATAGAAGGTAGTCTGTTGTCGAGATTTATGTTATTCCAATGGATGGTAGCCTTGTGATTATGGAAGGTAGTCTGTTGTCTAGATTTTTGTTATTCCAATGGATGGTAGCCTTGTCATTATGGAAGGTAGTCAGTTGTTGTCATTTTTGTTACTCCAATGGATGGTATCCTTGTCATTATGGAAGGTAGTATGTTGTCGATATCTTTGTTACTCCAATGGATGGTAGCCTTATCATTATGGAAGGTAGTCTGTTGTCGAGATTTTTGTTACTCTAAGTTATGGTAGCCTTGCCATTATGGAAGGTAGTGTGTTGTCAATATTTTTGTTATTCCAATGGATGGTAGCGTTGTCATTATAGAAGGTTGTCTATTGTCGAGATTTTTGTTACTACAACGGATAGTAGCCTTGTCATTATGGAAGGTAGTCTATTGTCGAGATTTTTGTCACTACAATGGATGGTAGCCTTGTCATTATGGAAGGTAGTCTATTGTCGAGATTTTTGTTACTACAATGGATTTTAGCCTTGTCGTTATGGTAGGTAGTCTGCTATCGATATCTTTGTTACTCCAAAGGATTGTAGCCTAGTCATTATGGAAGGTAGTCTGTTGTCAAGATTTTTGTTACTCCAATGGATGGTATCCTTGTGATTATGGAAGGTAGTATGTTGTCGATATCTTTGTTACTCCAATGGATGGTAGCCTTGTCATTATGGAAGGTAGTATGTTGTAGACATTTTTGTTACTCCAATGGATGGTAGCCTTGTCATTATGCAAGGTAGTGTGTTGTCGATATTTGTGTTATTCTAATAGATGGTTGCCTTGTCATTATGGAAGGTAGTCTGTTGTCGAGATTTTTGTTACTCTAAGGGATGGTAGCTTTGTCATTATGGAAGTTAGTTTATTGTCGATATTTTTGTTATTCCAATGGATGGTAGCCTTGTCGTTTTGGAAGGTAGTCTGTTGTCGATATTTTTGTTACTACAATGGATTGTATCCTTGTCGTTATGGAAGGTAGTATGTTGTCGATATCTTTCTGACTCCACTGGATGGTAGCCTAGTCATTATGGAAGGTAGTGTGTTGTCGATATTTTTGTTATTCCAATGGATGGTAGCTTTGTCATTATGGAAGGTAGTTTATTGTCGTGATTTTTGTTACTCGAATGGATGGTATCCTTGTCATTATGGAAGATAGTGTGTTGTCGATATCTTTGTTTCTCCAATGGATGGTTCCCTTGTCATTATGGAAGGTAGTCTGTTGTCGAGATTTTTGTTACTCTAAGGGATGGTAGCCTTGTCATTATGGAAGCTAGTGTGTTGTCAATATTTTTGTTATTCCAATGGATGGTAGCCTTGCCATTATGGATGTTAGTCTGTTGTCAAAATTTTTGTTACTCCAATGGATGGTAGCCTTGTCATTATGGAAGGTTGTCTATTGTCGAGATTTTTGTTACTACAATGGATGGTAGCCTTGTCATTATGGAAGGTTGTCTGTTGTCGAGATTTTTGTTACTACAACGGATGGTAGCCTTGTCATTATGGAAGGTAGTCTGTTGTCGAGATTTTTGTCACTACAATGGATGGAAGCCTTGTCATTATGGAAGGTAGTCTATGGTCGAGATTTTTGTTACTATAATGGATTTTAGCCTCGTCGTTATGGTAGGTAGTCTGCTATCGATATCTTTGTTACTCCAAAGGATTGTAGCCTAGTCATTATGGAAGGTAGTCTGTTGTCGAGATTTTTGTTACTCCAATGGATGGTATCCTTGTGATTATGGAAGGTAGTATGTTGTCGATATCTTTGATACTCCAATGGACGGTAGCCTTGTCATTATGGAAGGTAGTATGTTGTAGAGATTTTTGTTACTCCAATGGATGGTAGCCTTGTCATTATGCAAGGTAGTGTGTTTTCAATATTTGTGTTATTCTAATAGATGGTTGCCTTGTCATTATGGAAGGTAGTCTGTTGTCGAGATTTTTGTTACTCTAAGGGTTGGTAGCCTTGTCATTATGGAAGGTAGTCTGTTGTCGAGATTTTTGTTACTACAATGGATTGTAGCCTTGACTTTATGGAAGGTAGTCTGTTGTCGATATCTTTGTTACTCCAATGTATGCTAGCCAAGTCATTATGGAAGGTAGTTTGTTGTCGAGATTTTTGTTACTCTAAGGGATGGTAGCTTTGTCATTATGGAAGTTAGTTTATTTATCCATATTTCTGTTATTCCAATGGATGGTAGCCTTGTCATTATGGAAGGTAGTCTGTTGTCGATATTTTTGTTACTACAATGGATTGTATACTTGTCGTTATGGAAGGTAGTATGTTGTCGATATCTTTCTGACTCCAATGGATGGTAGCCTAGTTATTATGAAAGGTAGTGTGTTGTCGATATTTTTGTTATTCCAATGGATGTTAGCTTTGTCATTATGGAAGGTAGTTTGTTGTCGTGATTTTTGTTACTCGAATGGATGGTATCCTTGTCATTATGGAAGATAGTGTGTTGTCGATATCTTTGTTACTCCAATTGATGGTACCCTTTTCATTATGGAAGGTAGTCTGTTGTCCAGATTTTTGTTACTCTAAGGAATGGTAGCCTTGTCATTATGGAAGCTAGTGTGTTGTCAATATTTTTGTTATTACAATGGATGGTAGCCTTGTCATTATGGATGTTAGTCTGTTGTCGAAATTTTTGTTACTCCAATGGATGGTAGCCTTGTCATTATGGAAGGTTGTCTATTGTCGAGATTTTTGTTACTACAATGGATGGTAGCCTTGTCATTATGGAAGGTTGTCTGTTGTCGAGATTTTTGTTACTACAATGGATTGTAGCCTTGTCTTTATGGAAGGTAGTATGTTGTCGATATCTTTGTTACTCCAAAGGATTGTAGCCTAGTCATTATAGAAGGTAGTCTGTTGTCGAGATTTATGTTATTCCAATGGATGGTAGCCTTGTGATTATGGAAGGTAGTCTGTTGTCTAGATTTTTGTTATTCCAATGGATGGTAGCCTTGTCATTATGGAAGGTAGTCAGTTGTTGTCATTTTTGTTACTCCAATGGATGGTATCCTTGTCATTATGGAAGGTAGTATGTTGTCGATATCTTTGTTACTCCAATGGATGGTAGCCTTATCATTATGGAAGGTAGTCTGTTGTCGAGATTTTTGTTACTCTAAGTTATGGTAGCCTTGCCATTATGGAAGGTAGTGTGTTGTCAATATTTTTGTTATTCCAATGGATGGTAGCGTTGTCATTATAGAAGGTTGTCTATTGTCGAGATTTTTGTTACTACAACGGATAGTAGCCTTGTCATTATGGAAGGTAGTCTATTGTCGAGATTTTTGTCACTACAATGGATGGTAGCCTTGTCATTATGGAAGGTAGTCTATTGTCGAGATTTTTGTTACTACAATGGATTTTAGCCTTGTCGTTATGGTAGGTAGTCTGCTATCGATATCTTTGTTACTCCAAAGGATTGTAGCCTAGTCATTATGGAAGGTAGTCTGTTGTCAAGATTTTTGTTACTCCAATGGATGGTATCCTTGTGATTATGGAAGGTAGTATGTTGTCGATATCTTTGTTACTCCAATGGATGGTAGCCTTGTCATTATGGAAGGTAGTATGTTGTAGACATTTTTGTTACTCCAATGGATGGTAGCCTTGTCATTATGCAAGGTAGTGTGTTGTCGATATTTGTGTTATTCTAATAGATGGTTGCCTTGTCATTATGGAAGGTAGTCTGTTGTCGAGATTTTTGTTACTCTAAGGGATGGTAGCTTTGTCATTATGGAAGTTAGTTTATTGTCGATATTTTTGTTATTCCAATGGATGGTAGCCTTGTCGTTTTGGAAGGTAGTCTGTTGTCGATATTTTTGTTACTACAAAGGATTGTATCCTTGTCGTTATGGAAGGTAGTATGTTGTCGATATCTTTCTGACTCCACTGGATGGTAGCCTAGTCATTATGGAAGGTAGTGTGTTGTCGATATTTTTGTTATTCCAATGGATGGTAGCTTTGTCATTATGGAAGGTAGTTTATTGTCGTGATTTTTGTTACTCGAATGGATGGTATCCTTGTCATTATGGAAGATAGTGTGTTGTCGATATCTTTGTTTCTCCAATGGATGGTTCCCTTGTCATTATGGAAGGTAGTCTGTTGTCGAGATTTTTGTTACTCTAAGGGATGGTAGCCTTGTCATTATGGAAGCTAGTGTGTTGTCAATATTTTTGTTATTCCAATGGATGGTAGCCTTGCCATTATGGATGTTAGTCTGTTGTCAAAATTTTTGTTACTCCAATGGATGGTAGCCTTGTCATTATGGAAGGTTGTCTATTGTCGAGATTTTTGTTACTACAATGGATGGTAGCCTTGTCATTATGGAAGGTTGTCTGTTGTCGAGATTTTTGTTACTACAACGGATGGTAGCCTTGTCATTATGGAAGGTAGTCTGTTGTCGAGATTTTTGTCACTACAATGGATGGAAGCCTTGTCATTATGGAAGGTAGTCTATGGTCGAGATTTTTGTTACTATAATGGATTTTAGCCTCGTCGTTATGGTAGGTAGTCTGCTATCGATATCTTTGTTACTCCAAAGGATTGTAGCCTAGTCATTATGGAAGGTAGTCTGTTGTCGAGATTTTTGTTACTCCAATGGATGGTATCCTTGTGATTATGGAAGGTAGTATGTTGTCGATATCTTTGATACTCCAATGGACGGTAGCCTTGTCATTATGGAAGGTAGTATGTTGTAGAGATTTTTGTTACTCCAATGGATGGTAGCCTTGTAATTATGCAAGGTAGTGTGTTTTCAATATTTGTGTTATTCTAATAGATGGTTGCCTTGTCATTATGGAAGGTAGTCTGTTGTCGAGATTTTTGTTACTCTAAGGGTTGGTAGCCTTGTCATTATGGAAGGTAGTCTGTTGTCGAGATTTTTGTTACTACAATGGATTGTAGCCTTGACTTTATGGAAGGTAGTCTGTTGTCGATATCTTTGTTACTCCAATGTATGCTAGCCAAGTCATTATGGAAGGTAGTTTGTTGTCGAGATTTTTGTTACTCTAAGGGATGGTAGCTTTGTCATTATGGAAGTTAGTTTATTTATCCATATTTCTGTTATTCCAATGGATGGTAGCCTTGTCATTATGGAAGGTAGTCTGTTGTCGATATTTTTGTTACTACAATGGATTGTATACTTGTCGTTATGGAAGGTAGTATGTTGTCGATATCTTTCTGACTCCAATGGATGGTAGCCTAGTTATTATGAAAGGTAGTGTGTTGTCGATATTTTTGTTATTCCAATGGATGTTAGCTTTGTCATTATGGAAGGTTGTTTGTTGTCGTGATTTTTGTTACTCGAATGGATGGTATCCTTGTCATTATGGAAGATAGTGTGTTGTCGATATCTTTGTTACTCCAATTGATGGTACCCTTTTCATTATGGAAGGTAGTCTGTTGTCCAGATTTTTGTTACTCTAAGGGATGGTAGCCTTGTCATTATGGAAGCTAGTGTGTTGTCAATATTTTTGTTATTACAATGGATGGTAGCCTTGTCATTATGGATGTTAGTCTGTTGTTGAAATTTTTGTTACTCCAATGGATGGTAGCCTTGTCATTATGGAAGGTTGTCTATTGTCGAGATTTTTGTTACTACAATGGATGGTAGCCTTGTCATTATGGAAGGTTGTCTGTTGTCGATATTTTTGTTACTACAATGGATTGTAGCCTTGTCTTTATGGAAGGTAGTATGTTGTCGATATCTTTGTTACTCCAAAGGATTGTAGCCTAGTCATTATAGAAGGTAGTCTGTTGTCGAGATTTATGTTATTCCAATGGATGGTAGCCTTGTGATTATGGAAGGTAGTCTGTTGTCTAGATTTTTGTTATTCCAATGGATGGTAGCCTTGTCATTATGGAAGGTAGTCAGTTGTTGTCATTTTTGTTACTCCAATGGATGGTATCCTTGTCATTATGGAAGGTAGTATGTTGTCGATATCTTTGTTACTCCAATGGATGGTAGCCTTATCATTATGGAAGGTAGTCTGTTGTCGAGATTTTTGTTACTCTAAGTTATGGTAGCCTTGCCATTATGGAAGGTAGTGTGTTGTCAATATTTTTGTTATTCCAATGGATGGTAGCGTTGTCATTATAGAAGGTTGTCTATTGTCGAGATTTTTGTTACTACAACGGATAGTAGCCTTGTCATTATGGAAGGTAGTCTATTGTCGAGATTTTTGTCACTACAATGGATGGTAGCCTTGTCATTATGGAAGGTAGTCTATTGTCGAGATTTTTGTTACTACAATGGATTTTAGCCTTGTCGTTATGGTAGGTAGTCTGCTATCGATATCTTTGTTACTCCAAAGGATTGTAGCCTAGTCATTATGGAAGGTAGTCTGTTGTCAAGATTTTTGTTACTCCAATGGATGGTATCCTTGTGATTATGGAAGGTAGTATGTTGTCGATATCTTTGTTACTCCAATGGATGGTAGCCTTGTCATTATGGAAGGTAGTATGTTGTAGACATTTTTGTTACTCCAATGGATGGTAGCCTTGTCATTATGCAAGGTAGTGTGTTGTCGATATTTGTGTTATTCTAATAGATGGTTGCCTTGTCATTATGGAAGGTAGTCTGTTGTCGAGATTTTTGTTACTCTAAGGGATGGTAGCTTTGTCATTATGGAAGTTAGTTTATTGTCGATATTTTTGTTATTCCAATGGATGGTAGCCTTGTCGTTTTGGAAGGTAGTCTGTTGTCGATATTTTTGTTACTACAAAGGATTGTATCCTTGTCGTTATGGAAGGTAGTATGTTGTCGATATCTTTCTGACTCCACTGGATGGTAGCCTAGTCATTATGGAAGGTAGTGTGTTGTCGATATTTTTGTTATTCCAATGGATGGTAGCTTTGTCATTATGGAAGGTAGTTTATTGTCGTGATTTTTGTTACTCGAATGGATGGTATCCTTGTCATTATGGAAGATAGTGTGTTGTCGATATCTTTGTTTCTCCAATGGATGGTTCCCTTGTCATTATGGAAGGTAGTCTGTTGTCGAGATTTTTGTTACTCTAAGGGATGGTAGCCTTGTCATTATGGAAGCTAGTGTGTTGTCAATATTTTTGTTATTCCAATGGATGGTAGCCTTGCCATTATGGATGTTAGTCTGTTGTCAAAATTTTTGTTACTCCAATGGATGGTAGCCTTGTCATTATGGAAGGTTGTCTATTGTCGAGATTTTTGTTACTACAATGGATGGTAGCCTTGTCATTATGGAAGGTTGTCTGTTGTCGAGATTTTTGTTACTACAACGGATGGTAGCCTTGTCATTATGGAAGGTAGTCTGTTGTCGAGATTTTTGTCACTACAATGGATGGAAGCCTTGTCATTATGGAAGGTAGTCTATGGTCGAGATTTTTGTTACTATAATGGATTTTAGCCTCGTCGTTATGGTAGGTAGTCTGCTATCGATATCTTTGTTACTCCAAAGGATTGTAGCCTAGTCATTATGGAAGGTAGTCTGTTGTCGAGATTTTTGTTACTCCAATGGATGGTATCCTTGTGATTATGGAAGGTAGTATGTTGTCGATATCTTTGATACTCCAATGGACGGTAGCCTTGTCATTATGGAAGGTAGTATGTTGTAGAGATTTTTGTTACTCCAATGGATGGTAGCCTTGTAATTATGCAAGGTAGTGTGTTTTCAATATTTGTGTTATTCTAATAGATGGTTGCCTTGTCATTATGGAAGGTAGTCTGTTGTCGAGATTTTTGTTACTCTAAGGGTTGGTAGCCTTGTCATTATGGAAGGTAGTCTGTTGTCGAGATTTTTGTTACTACAATGGATTGTAGCCTTGACTTTATGGAAGGTAGTCTGTTGTCGATATCTTTGTTACTCCAATGTATGCTAGCCAAGTCATTATGGAAGGTAGTTTGTTGTCGAGATTTTTGTTACTCTAAGGGATGGTAGCTTTGTCATTATGGAAGTTAGTTTATTTATCCATATTTCTGTTATTCCAATGGATGGTAGCCTTGTCATTATGGAAGGTAGTCTGTTGTCGATATTTTTGTTACTACAATGGATTGTATACTTGTCGTTATGGAAGGTAGTATGTTGTCGATATCTTTCTGACTCCAATGGATGGTAGCCTAGTTATTATGAAAGGTAGTGTGTTGTCGATATTTTTGTTATTCCAATGGATGTTAGCTTTGTCATTATGGAAGGTTGTTTGTTGTCGTGATTTTTGTTACTCGAATGGATGGTATCCTTGTCATTATGGAAGATAGTGTGTTGTCGATATCTTTGTTACTCCAATTGATGGTACCCTTTTCATTATGGAAGGTAGTCTGTTGTCCAGATTTTTGTTACTCTAAGGGATGGTAGCCTTGTCATTATGGAAGCTAGTGTGTTGTCAATATTTTTGTTATTACAATGGATGGTAGCCTTGTCATTATGGATGTTAGTCTGTTGTTGAAATTTTTGTTACTCCAATGGATGGTAGCCTTGTCATTATGGAAGGTTGTCTATTGTCGAGATTTTTGTTACTACAATGGATGGTAGCCTTGTCATTATGGAAGGTTGTCTGTTGTCGATATTTTTGTTACTACAATGGATTGTAGCCTTGTCTTTATGGAAGGTAGTATGTTGTCGATATCTTTGTTACTCCAAAGGATTGTAGCCTAGTCATTATAGAAGGTAGTCTGTTGTCGAGATTTATGTTATTCCAATGGATGGTAGCCTTGTGATTATGGAAGGTAGTCTGTTGTCTAGATTTTTGTTATTCCAATGGATGGTAGCCTTGTCATTATGGAAGGTAGTCAGTTGTCGTCATTTTTGTTACTCCAATGGATGGTATCCTTGTCATTATGGAAGGTAGTATGTTGTCGATATCTTTGTTACTCCAATGGATGTTAGCCTTATCATTATGGAAGGTAGTCTGTTGTCCAGATTTTTGTTACTCTAAGTTATGGTAGCCTTGCCATTATGGAAGGTAGTGTGTTGTCAATATTTTTGTTATTCCAATGGATGGTAGCGTTGTCATTATAGAAGGTTGTCTATTGTCGAGATTTTTGTTACTACAACGGATAGTAGCCTTGTCATTATGGAAGGTAGTCTATTGTCGAGATTTTTGTCACTACAATGGATGGTAGCCTTGTCATTATGGAAGGTAGTCTATGGTCGAGATTTTTGTTACTACAATGGATTTTAGCCTTGTCGTTATGGTAGGTAGTCTGCTATCGATATCTTTGTTACTCCAAAGGATTGTAGCCTAGTCATTATGGAAGGTAGTCTGTTGTCAAGATTTTTGTTACTCCAATGGATGGTATCCTTGTGATTATGGAAGGTAGTATGTTGTCGATATCTTTGTTACTCCAATGGATGGTAGCCTTGTCATTATGGAAGGTAGTATGTTGTAGACATTTTTGTTACTCCAATGGATGGTAGCCTTGTCATTATGCAAGGTAGTGTGTTGTCGATATTTGTGTTATTCTAATAGATGGTTGCCTTGTCATTATGGAAGGTAGTCTGTTGTCGAGATTTTTGTTACTCCAATGGATGGTAGCCTTGTCATTAGGAAGCTAGTCTGTTGTCCAGATTTTTGTTACTACATTGGATTGTAGCCTTGTCATTATGGAAGGTAGTCTGTTGTCGAGATTTTTGTTACTACCACTGATTGTAGCCGTGACTTTATGGAAGGTAGTCTGTTGTCGATATCTTTGTTACTCCAATGGATGGTAGCCTAGTCATTATGGAAGGTAGTTTGTTGTCGAGATTTTTGTTACTCTAAGGGATGGTAGCTTTTTCATTATGGAAGTTAGTTTATTTATCGATATTTTTGTTATTCCAATGGATGGTAGCCTTGTCATTATGGAAGGTAGTCTGTTGTCGATATTTTTGTTACTACAATGGATTGTATCCTTGTCGTTATGGAAGGTAGTATGTTATCGATATCTTTCTGACTCCAATGGATGGTAGCCTAGTCATTATGGAAGGTAGTGTGTTGTCGATATTTTTGTTATTCCAATGGATGTTAGCTTTGTCATTATGGAAGGTAGTTTGTTGTCGTGATTTTTGTTACTCGAATGGATGGTATCCTTGTCATTATGGAAGATAGTGTGTTGTCGATATCTTTGTTACTCCAATGGATGGTACCCTTGTCATTATGGAAGGTAGTCTGTTGTTGAGATTTTTGTTACTCCAATGGATGGTAGCCTTGTCATTATGGAAGGTAGTCTGTTGTCGAGATTTTTGTTACTACAATGGATTGTAGCCTTGACTTTATGGAAGGTAGTCTATTGTCGATATCTTTGTTACTCCAATGGATGGTAGCCTAGTCATTATGGAAGGTAGTCTGTTGTCGAGATTTTTGTTACTCTAAGGGATGGTAGCTTTATCATTATGGAAGTTAGTTTATTTATCGATATTTTTGTTATTCCAATGGATGGTAGCCTTGTCATTATGGAAGGTAGTCTGTTGTCGATATTTTTGTTACTACAATGGATTGTATCCTTGTCTTTATTGAAGGTAGTATGTTGTCGATATCTTTCTGACTCTAATGGATGGTAGCCTAGTCATTGTGGAAGGTAGTGTGTTGTCGATATCTTTGTTACTCCAATGGATGGTACCCTTGTCATTATGGAAGGTAGTATGTTGTAGAGATTTTTGTTACTCTAAGGGATGGTAGCCTTGTCATTATGGAAGGTAGTGTGTTGTCAATATTTTTGTTATTCCAATGGATGGTAGCCTTGTCATTATGGATGTTAGTCTGTTGTCGAAATTTTTGTTACTCCAATGGATGGTATCCTTGTCATTATGGAAGGTTGTCTATTGTCGAGATTATTGTTACTACAATGGATGGTAGCCTTGTCATTATGGAAGGTTGTCTGTTGTCGAGATTTTTGTTACTACAATGGATTGTAGCCTTGTCTTTATGGAAGGTAGTATGATGTCGATATCTTTGTTACTCCAATGGATGGTAGCCTTGTCATTATGGGAGGTATTTTGTTGTCGATATTTTTGTTACTCCAATGGATGGTAGCCTTGTCATTATGGAAGGTAGTGTGATGTCGATATTTTTGTTATTCCAATGGATGGTAGCCTTGTCATTATGGAAGTTAGTCTGTTGTCGAGATTTTTGTTACTCCAATGGATGGTAGCCTTGTCATTATGGAAGGTATTTTGTTGTCGTGATTTTTGTTACTACATTGGATGGTAGCCTTGTCATTATGGAAAGTAGTCTGTTGTCGAGATTTTTATTACTACAATGGATTGTAGCCTTGTCGTTATGGAAGGTAGTCTGTTATCGATATCTTTGTTATTCCAATGGATGGTAGCCTAGTCGTTATGGAAGGTAGTCTGTTGTCGAGATTTTTGTTTCTCTAAGGGATGGTAGCCTTGTCATTATGGAAGTTAGTTTATTGTCGAGATTTTTGTTATTCCAATGGACGGAAGCCTTGTCATTATGGAAGGTAGTCTGTTGTCGAGATTTTTGTTACTACAATGGATTTTATCCTTGTCGTTATGGAAGATAGTATGTTGTTGATATCTTTCTGACTTCAATGGATGGTATCCTAGTCATTATGGAAGGTAGTGTGTTGTCGATATTTTTGTTATTCCAATGGATGGTAGCTTTGTCATTATGGAAGATAGTTTCTTGTCGTGATTTGTGTTACTCGAATGGATGGTATCCTTGTCATTATGGAAGACAGTATGTTGTCGATATCTTTGTTACTCCAATGGATGGTACCCTTGTCATTATGGGAGGTAGTCTGTTGTCGTGATTTTTGTTACTCTAAGGGATGGTAGCCTTGTCATTATGGAAGGTAGTGTGTTGTTAATATTTTTGTTATTCCAATGGATGGTAGCCTTGTCATTATGGAAGTTAGTCTGTTGTCAAAATTTTTGTTACTCCAATGGATGGTAGCCTTGTCATTATGGAAGGTTGTCTTTTATCGAGATTTTTGTTACTACAATGGATGGTAGCCCTGTCATTAAGGAAGGTTGTCTGTTGTCGAGATTTTTTTTACTACAATGGATTGTAGCCATGTCTTTATGGAAGGTAGTATGTTGTCGATATCTTTGTTACTCCAATGGATGGTAGCCTTGTCATTATGGAAGTTTGTCTGTTGTCGAGATTTTTGTTACTCCAATGGATGGTAGCCTTGTAATTATGGAAGGTATTCTGTTGTCGAGATTTTTGTTACTACATTGGATGGTAGCTTTGTCATTATGGAAAGTAGTCTGTTGTCGAGATTTTTGTTACTACAATGGATTGTAGCCTTGTCTCTTATGGAAGGTAGTTTGTTGTCGATATCTTTGTTACTCCAATGGATGGTAGCCTAGTCATTATGGAAGGTAGTCTGTTGTCGAGATTTTTGTTTCTCTAAGGGATGGTAGCCTTATCATTATGGAAGTCAGTTTATTGTCGAGATTTTTTTTATTCCAATGGATGGAAGCCTTGTCATTATGGAAGGTATTCTGTTGTTGAGATTTTTGTTACTACAATGGATTGTATCCTTGTCGGTATGGAAGGTAGTATGTTGTCGTCATTTTTGTTACTCCAATGGATGGTATCCTTGTCATTATGGAAGGTAGTATGTTGTCAATATCTTTGTTACTCCATTGGATGGTAGCCTTGCCATTATGGAAGGTAGTTTGTTTTCTAGATTTTTGTTATTCCAATGGATGGAAGCCTTGTCATTATGGAAGGTAGTCTGTTGTCGTCATTTTTGTTACTCCAATGGATGGTAGCCTTGTCATTATGGAAGGTAGTATGTTGTCGATATCTTTGTTACTCCAATGGATGGTAGCCTTGTCATTATGGAAGGTAGTCTGTTGTCTAGATTTTTATTATTCTAATGGATGGTAGCCTTGTCATTATGGAAGGTAGTCTGTTGTCGTCATTTTTGTTACTCCAATGGATGGTAGCCTTGTCATTATGGAAGGTAGTATGTTGTCGATATCTTTGTTACTCCAATAGATGGTAGCCTTGTCATTATGGAAGTTAGTCTGTTGTCTAAATTTTTGTAACTCCAATGGATGGTAGCCTTGTCATTATGGAAGGTTGTCTATTGTCGAGATTTTTGATACTACAATGGATGGTATCCTTGTCATTATGGAAGGTTGTCTGTTGTCGAGATTTTTGTTACTACAATGGATTGTAGCCTTGTCTTTATGGAAGGTAGTATGTTATCGATATCTTTTTTACTCCAATGGGTGATAGCCTTGTCATTATGGGAGGTAGTTTGTTGTCGATATTTTTGTTACTCCAATGGATGGTAGCCTTGTCATTATGGAAGGTAGTGTGTTGTCGATATTTTTGTTATTCCAATGGATGGTAACCTTGTCATTATGGAAGCTATTCTGTTGTCGTGATTTTTGTTACTACATTGGATGGTAGCCTTGTCATTATGGAAAGTAGTCTGTTGTCGAGATTTTTGTCACTCCAATGGATTGTAGCCTTGTCGTTATGGAAGGTAGTCTGTTGTCGATATCTTTGTTACTCCAATGGATGGTAGCCTAGTCATTATGGAAGGTAGTCTGTTGTCGAGATTTTTGTTTCTCTAAGGGATGGTAGCCTTGTCATTATGGAAGTTAGTTTATTGTCAAAATTTTTGTTATTCCAAAGGATGGAAGCTTTGTCATTATGGAAGGTAGTCTGTTGTCGAGATTTTTGTTACTACAATGGATTGTATCCTTGTCGTTATGGAAAGTAGTATGTTGTCGATATCATTCTGACTCCAATGGATGGTACCCTAGTCATTATGGAAGGTAGTGTGTTGTCGATATTTTTGTTATTCCAATGGATGTTAGCTTTGTCATTATGGAAGGTAGTTTGTTGTCGTGATTTTTGTTACTCGAATGGATGGTATCCTTGTCATTATGGAAGATAGTGTGTTGTCGATATCTTTGTTACTCCAATGGATGGTACCCTTGTCATTATGGAAGGTAGTCTATTGTCGAGATTTTTGTTACTCTAAGGGATGGTAGCCTTGTCATTATGGAAGGTAGTGTGTTGTCAATATTTTTGTTATTCCAATGGATGGTAGCCTTGTCATTATGGATGTTAGTCTGTTGTTGAAATTTTTTGTACTCCAATGGATGGTATCCTTGTCATTATGGAAGGTTGTCTATTGTCGAGATTTTTATTACTCCAATGGATGGTAGCCTTGTCATTATGGAAGGTAGTCTGTTGTCGAGATTTTTGTTACTACAATGGATTGTAGCTTTGACTTTATAGAAGGTAGTATGCTGTCGATATCTTTGTTACTCCAATGGATGGTAGCCTTGTCATTATGGGAGGTAGTTTGTTGTCGATATTTTTGTTACTCCAATGGATGGTAGCCTTGTCATTATGGAAGGTAGTGTGATGTCGATATTTTTGTTATTCCAATGGATGGTAGCCTTGTCATTATGGAAGTTAGTCTGTTGTCGAGATTTTTGTTTCTCTAAGGGATGGTAGCCTTGTCATTATGGAAGTTAGTTTATTGTCGAGATTTTTGTTATTCCAATGGACGGAAGCCTTGTCATTATGGAAGGTAGTCTGTTGTCGAGATTTTTGTTACTACAATGGATTGTATCCTTGTCGTTATGGAAGGTAGTATGTTGTCGATATCTTTCTGACTCCAATGGATGGTATCCTAGTCATTATGGAAGGTAGTGTGTTGTCGATATTTTTGTTATTCCAATGGATGGTAGCTTTGTCATTATGGAAGGTAGTTTCTTGTCGTGAGTTATGTTACTCGAATGGATGGTATCCTTGTCATTATGGAAGATAGTATGTTGTCGATATCTTTGTTACTCCAATGGATGGTACCCATGTCATTATGGAAGGTAGTCTGTTGTCGAGATTTTTGTTACTCTAAGGGATGGTAGCCTTGTCATTATGGAAGGTAGTGTGTTGTCAATATTTTTGTTATTCCAATGGATGGTAGCTTTGTCATTATGGAAGTTAGTCTGTTGTCAAAATTTTTGTTACTCCAATGGATGGTAGCCTTGTCATTATGGAAGGTTGTCTGTTATCGAGATTTTTTTTACTACAATGGATTGTATCCTACTCATTATGGAAGGTAGTGTGTTGTCGATATTTTTGTTATTCCAATGGATGGTAGCCTTGTCATTAAGGAAGGTTGTCTGTTGTCGAGATTTTTTTTACTACAATGGATTTTAGCCATGTCTTCATGGAAGGTAGTATGTTGTCGATATCTTTGTTACTCCAATGGATGGTAGCCTTGTCATTATGGAACTTTGTCTGTTGTCGAGATTTTTGTTACTCCAATGGATGGTAGCCTTGTAATTATGGAAGGTATTCTGTTGTCGTGATTTTTGTTACTACAATGGATGGTAGCCTTGTCATTATGGAAGGTTGTATGTTGTCGAGATTTTTTTTACTACAATGGACTGTAGCCATGTCTTTATGGAAGGTAGTATGTTGTCGATATCTTTGTTACTCCAATGGATGGTAGCCTTGTCATTATGGGAGGTAGTTTGTTGTCGATATTTTTGTTACTCCAATGGATGGTAGCCTTGTCATTAAGGAAGGTAGTGTGTTGTCGATATTATTGTTATTCCAATGGATGGTAGCCTTGTCATTATGGAAGTTAGTCTGTTGTCGAGATTTTTGTTACTCCAATGGATGGTAGCCTTATCATTATGGAAGGTATTCTGTTGTCGAGATTTTTGTTACTACATTGGATTGTAGCCTTGTCATTATGGAAAGTAGTCTGTTGTCGAGATTTTTGTTACTACAATGGATTGTAGCCTTGTCTCTTATGGAAGGTAGTCTGTTGTCGATATCTTTGTTACTCCAATGGATGGTAGCCTAGTCATTATGGAAGGTAGTCTGTTGTCGAGATTTTTGTTTCTCTAAGGGATGGTAGCCTTGTCATTATGGAAGTTAGTTTATTGTCGAGATTTTTGTAATTCCAATGGATGGAAGCCTTGTCATTATGGAAGGTAGTCTGTTGTCGAGATTTTTGTTACTACAATGGATTGTATCCTTGTCGTTATGGAAGGTAGTATGTTGTCGATATCTTTCTGACTCCAATGGATGGTATCCTAGTCATTTTGGAAGGTAGTATGTTGTCGATATTTTTGTTATTCCAATGGATGGTAGCTTTGTCATTATGGAAGGTAGTTTGTTGTCGTGATTTTTGTTACTCGAATGGATGGTATCCTTGTCATTATTGCAGATAGTATGTTGTCGATATCTTTGTTACTCCAATGGATGGTAGCCTTGTCATTATGGAAGGTAGTATGTTGTCGAGATTTTTGTTACTCTAAGGGATGGTAGCCTTGTCATTATGGAAGGTAGTGTGTTGTAAATATTTTGGTTATTCCAATGGATGGTAGCCTTGTCATTATGGAAGTTAGTATGTTGTCTAAATTTTTGTTACTCCAATGGATGGTAGCCTTGTCATTATGGAAGGTTGTCTATTGTCGAGATTTTTGTTACTACAATGGATGGTAGCCTTGTCATTATGGAAGGTTGTCTGTTGTCGAGATTTTTTTTACTACAATGGATTGTAGCCTTGTCTTTATGGAAGGTAGTATGTTGTCGATATCTTTGTTATTCCAATGGGTGGTAGCCTTGTCATTATGGGAGGTAGTTTGTTGTCGATATTTTTGTTACTCCAATGGATGGTAGCCTTGTCATTATGGAAGGTAGTGTGTTGTCGATATTTTTTTTTATTCCAATGCATGGTAGCCTTGTCATTATGGAAGTTAGTCTGTTGTCGAGATTTTTGTTAGTCCAATGGATGGTAGCCTTGTCATTATGGAAGGTATTCTGTTGTCGTGATTTTTGTTACTACATTGGATGGTAGCCTTGTCATTATGGAAAGTAGTCTGTTGACGAGATTTCTGTTACTACAATGGATTGTAGCCTTGTCGTTATGGAAGGTAGTCTGTTGTTGATATCTTTGTTACTCCAATGGATGGTAGCCTAGTCATTATGGAAGGTAGTCTGTTGTCGAGATTTTTGTTTCTCTAAGGGATGGTAGCCTTTTCATTATGGAAGTTAGTTTATTGTCGAGATTTTTGTTATTCCAATGGATGGAAGCCTTGTCATTATGGAAGGTAGTCTGTTGTCGAGATTTTTGTTACTACAATGGATTGTATCCTTGTCGTTATGGAAGGTAGTATGTTGTCGATATCTTTCTGACTCCAATGGATGGTATCCTAGTCATTATGGAAGGTAGTGTGTTGTCGATATTTTTGTTATTCCAATGGATGGTAGCTTTGTCATTATGGAAGGTAGTTTGTTGTCGTGATTTTTGTTACTCGAATGGATGGTATCCTTGTCATTATGGAAGATAGTATGTTGTCGATATCTTTGTTACTCGAATGGATGGTACCCTTGTCATTATGTAAGGTAGTCTGTTGTCGAGATTTTTGTTACTCTAAGGGATGGTAGCCTTGTCATTATGAAAAGTAGTGTGTTGTCAATATTTTTGTTATTCCAATGGATGGTAGCCTTGTCATTATGGAAGTTAGTCTGTTGTCGAAATTTATGTTACTCCAATGGATGGTAGCCTTGTCATTATGGAAGGTTGTCTATTATCGAGATTTTTGTTACTACAATGGATGGTAGCCTTGTCATTATGGAATGTTGTATGTTGTCGAGATTTTTTTTACTACAATGGATTGTAGCCATGTCTTTATGGAAGGTAGTATGTTGTCGATATCTTTGTTACTCCAATGGATGGTAGCCTTGTCATTATGGGAGGTAGTTTGTTGTCGATATTTTTGTTACTCCAATGGATGGTAGCCTTGTCATTAAGGAAGGTAGTGTGTTGTCGATATTATTGTTATTCCAATGGATGGTAGCCTTGTCATTATGGAAGTTAGTCTGTTGTCTAGATTTTTGTTACTCCAATGGATGGTAGCCTTGTCATTATGGAAGGTATTCTGTTGTCGAGATTTTTGTTACTACATTGGATGGTAGCCTTGTCATTATGGAAAGTAGTCTGTTGTCAAGATTTTTGTTACTACAATGGATTGTAGCCTTGTCTCTTATGGAAGGTAGTCTGTTGTCGATATCTTTTTTACTCCAATGGATGGTAGCCTTGTCATTATGGAAGTCAGTTTATTGTCGAGATTGTTTTTATTCCAATGGATGAAAGCCTTGTCATTATGGAAGGTATTCTGTTGTCGAGATTTTTGTTACTACAATGGATTGTATCCTTGTCGTTATGGAAGTTAGTATTTTGTCGTCATTTTTGTTACTCCAATGGATGGTATCCTTGTCATTATGGAAGGTAGTATGTTGTCAATATCTTTGTTACTCCATTGGATGGTAGCCTTGTCATTATGGAAGGTAGTCTGTTGTCTAGATTTTTGTTATTCCAATGGATGGTAGCCTTGTCATTATGGAAGGTAGTCTGTTGTCGTCATTTTTGTTACTCCAATGGATGGTAGCCTTGTCATTATGGAAGGGAGTATGTTGTCGATATCTTTGTTACTCCAATGGATGGTAGCCTTGTCATCATGGAAGGTAGTCTGTTGTCTAGATTTTTGTTATTCAAATGGATGGTAGCATTGTCATTATGGAAGGTAGTCTATTGTCGTCATTTTTGTTACTCCAATGGATGGTATCCTTGTCATTATGGAAGGTAGTATGTTGTCGATATCTTTGTTACTCCAATAGATGGTAGCCTTGTCATTATGGAAGGTAGTCTGTTGTCAAGATTTTTGTTACTCTAAGGGATGGTAGCCTTGTCATTATGGAAGGTAGTGTGTTGTCAATATTTTTGTTATTCCAATGGATGGTAGCCTTGTCATTATGGAAGTTAGTCTGTTGTCGAGATTTTTGTTAATCCAATGGATGGTAGCCTTGTCATTGTGGAAGGTTGTCTATTGTCGAGATTTTTGTTACTACAATGGATGGTATCCTTGTCATTATGGAAGGTTGTCTGTTGTCGAGATTTTTGTTATTACAATGGATTGTAGCCTTGTCTTTATGGAAGGTAGTATGTTGTCGATATCTTTGTTACTCCAATGGGTGGTAGCCTTGTCATTATGGGAGGTAGTTTGTTGTCGATATTTTTGTTACTCCAATGGATGGTAGCCTTGTCATCATGGAAGGTAGTGTGTTGTCGATATTTTTGTTATTCCAATGATTGGTAGCCTTGTCATTATGGAAGTTAGTCTGTTGTCGAGATTTTTGTTACTCCAATGGATGGTAGCGTTGTCATTATGGAAGGTATTCTGTTGTCGTGATTTTTGTTACTACATTAGATGGTAGCGTTGTTATTATGGAAAGTAGTCTGTTGTAGATATTTTTGTTACTACAATGGATTGTAGCCTTGTCGTTATGGAAGGTAGTCTGTTGTCGATATCTTTGTTACTCCAATGGATGGTAGCCTAGTCATTATGGAAGGTAGTCTGTTGTCGACATTTTTGTTATTCCAATGGATGGTAGCCTTGTCATTATGGAAGGTAGTCTGTTGTCGTCATTTTTGTTACTCCAATGGATGGTAGCCTTGTCATTATGGAAGGGAGTATGTTGTCGATATCTTTGTTACTCCAATGGATGGTAGCCTTGTCATCATGGAAGGTAGTTTGTTGTCTAGATTTTTGTTATTCTAATGGATGGTAGCATTGTCATTATGGAAGGTAGTCTATTGTCGTCATTTTTGTTACTCCAATGGATGGTATCCTTGTCATTATGGAAGGTAGTATGTTGTCGATATCTTTGTTACTCCAATGGATGGTAGCCTTGTCATTATGGGAGGTAGTTTGTTGTCGATATTTTTGTTACTCCAATGGATGGTAGCCTTGTCATCATGGAAGGTAGTGTGTTGTCGATATTTTTGTTATTCCAATGATTGGTAGCCTTGTCATTATGGAAGTTAGTCTGTTGTCGAGATTTTTGTTACTCCAATGGATGGTAGCATTGTCATTATGGAAGGTATTCTGTTGTCGTGATTTTTGTTACTACATTAGATGGTAGCCTTGTTATTATGGAAAGTAGTATGTTGTCGATATTTTTGTTACTACAATGGATTGTAGCCTTGTCGTTATGGAAGGTAGTCTGTTGTCGATATCTTTGTTACTCCAATGGATGGTAGCCTAGTCATTATGGAAGGTAGTCTGTTGTCGAGATTTTTGTTTCTCTAAGGGATGGTAGCCTTGTCATTATAGAAGTTAGTTTATTGTCGAGATTTTTGTTATTCCAATGGATGGAAGCCTTGTCATTATGGAAGGTAGTCTGTTGTCGAGATTTTTGTTACTACAATGGATTGTATCCTTGTCGTTATGGAAGGTAGTATACTGTCGATATCTTTCTGACTCCAATGGATGGTATCCTAGTCATTATGGAAGGTAGTGTGTTGTCGATATTTTTGTTATTCCAATGGATGGTAGCTTTGTCATTATGGAAGGTAGTTTGTTGTCGTGATTTTTGTTACTCGAATGGATGGTATCCTTCTCATTATAGAAGATAGTATGTTGTCGATATCTTTGTTACTCCAATGGAAGGTACCCTTGTAATTATGGAAGGTAGTCTGTTGTCGAGATTTTTGTTACTCTAAGGGATGGTAGCCTTGTCATTATGGAAGGTAGTGTGTTGTCAATATTTTTGTTATTCCAATGGATGGTAGCCTTGTCATTATGGAAGTTAATCTGTTGTCGAGATTTTTGTTACTCCAATGGATGGTAGCCTTGTCATTGTGGAAGGTTGTCTATTGTCGAGATTTTTGTTACTACAATGGATGGTATCCTTGTCATTATGGAAGGTTGTCTGTTGTCGAGATTTTTGTTATTACAATGGATTGTAGCCTTGTCTTTATGGAAGGTAGTATGTTGTCGATATCTTTGTTACTCCAATGGGTGGTAGCCTTGTCATTATGGGAGGTAGTTTGTTGTCGATATTTTTGTTACTCCAATGGATGGTAGCCTTGTCATCATGGAAGGTAGTGTGTTGTCGATATTTTTGTTACTCCAATGGATGGTAGCGTTGTCATTATGGAAGGTATTCTGTTGTCGTGATTTTTGTTACTACATTAGATGGTAGCGTTGTTATTATGGAAAGTAGTCTGTTGCCGATATTTTTGTTACTACAATGGATTGTAGCCTTGTCGTTATGGAAGGTAGTCTGTTGTCGATATCTTTGTTACTCCAATGGATGGTAGCCTAGTCATTATGGAAGGTAGTCTGTTGTCGAGATTTTTGTTATTCCAATGGATGGTAGCCTTGTCATTATGGAAGGTAGTCTGTTGTCGTCATTTTTGTTACTCCAATGGATGGTAGCCTTGTCATTATGGAAGGGAGTATGTTGTCGATATCTTTGTTACTCCAATGGATGGTAGCCTTGTCATCATGGAAGGTAGTCTGTTGTCTAGATTTTTGTTATTCTAATGGATGGTAGCATTGTCATTATGGAAGGTAGTCTATTGTCTTCATTTTTGTTACTCCAATGGATGGTATCCTTGTCATTATGGAAGGTAGTATGTTGTCGATATCTTTGTTACTCCAATAGATGGTAGCCTTGTCATTACGGAAGGTAGTCTGTTGTCAAGATTTTTGTTACTCTAAGGGATGGTAGCCTTGTCATTATGGAAGGTAGTGTGTTGTCAATATTTTTGTTATTCCAATGGATGGTAGCCTTGTCATTATGGAAGTTAGTCTGTTGTCGAGATTTTTGTTACTCCAATGGATGGTAGCCTTGTCATTGTGGAAGGTTGTCTATTGTCGAGATTTTTGTTACTACAATGGATGGTATCCTTGTCATTATGGAAGGTTGTCTGTTGTCGAGATTTTGGTTATTACAATGGATTGTAGCCTTGTCTTTATGGAAGGTAGTATGTTGTCGATATCTTTGTTACTCCAATGGGTGGTAGCCTTGTCATTATGGGAGGTAGTTTGTTGTCGATATTTTCGTTACTCCAATGGATGGTAGCCTTGTCATCATGGAAGGTAGTGTGTTGTCGATATTTTTTATATTCCAATGATTGGTAGCCTTGTCATTATGGAAGTTAGTCTGTTGTCGAGATTTTTGTTACTCCAATGGATGGTAGCATTGTCATTATGGAAGGTATTCTGTTGTCGTGATTTTTGTTACTACATTAGATGGTAGCCTTGTTATTATGGAAAGTAGTTTGTTGTCGATATTTTTGTTACTACAATGGATTGTAGCCTTGTCATTATGGAAGGTAGTCTGTTGTCGATATCTTTGTTACTCCAATGGATGGTAGCCTAGTCATTATGGAAGGTAGTGTGTTGTCGAGATTTTTGTTTCTCTAAGGGATGGTAGCGTTGTCATTATAGAAGTTAGTTTATTGTCGAGATTTTTGTTATTCCAATGGATGGAAGCCTTGTCATTATGGAAGGTAGTCTGTTGTCGAGATTTTTGTTACAACAATGGATTGTATCCTTGTCGTTATGGAAGGTAGTATACTGTCGATATCTTTCTGACTCCAATGGATGGTATCCTAGTCATTATGGAAGGTAGTGTGTTGTCGATATTTTTGTTATTCCAATGGATGGTAGCTTTCTCATTATGGAAGGTAGTTTGTTGTCGTGATTTTTGTTACTCGAATGGATGGTATCCTTGTCATTATAGAAGATAGTATGTTGTCGATATCTTTGTTACTCCAATGGATGGTACCCTTGTAATTTTGGAAGGTAGTCTGTTGTCGAGATTTTTGTTACTCTAAGGGATGGTAGCCTTGTCATTATGGAAGGTAGTGTGTTGTCAATATTTTTGTTATTCCAATGGATGGTAGCCTTGTCATTATGGAAGTTAGTCTGTTGTCGAGATTTTTGTTACTCCAATGGATGGTAGCCTTGTCATTGTGGAAGGTTGTCTATTGTCGAGATTTTTGTTACTACAATGGATGGTATCCTTGTCATTATGGAAGGTTGTCTGTTGTCGAGATTTTTGTTATTACAATGGATTGTAGCCTTGTCTTTATGGAAGGTAGTATGTTGTCGATATCTTTGTTACTCCAATGGGTGGTAGCCTTGTCATTATGGGAGGTAGTTTGTTGTCGATATTTTTGTTACTCCAATGGATGGTAGCCTTGTCATCATGGAAGGTAGTGTGTTGTCGATATTTTTGTTATTCCAATGATTGGTAGCCTTGTCATTATGGAAGTTAGTCTGTTGTCGAGATTTTTGTTACTCCAATGGATGGTAGCGTTGTCATTATGGAAGGTATTCTGTTGTCGTGATTTTTGTTACTACGTTAGATGGTAGCCTTGTTATTATGGAAAGTAGTCTGTTGTCGATATTTTTGTTACTACAATGGATTGTAGCCTTGTCGTTATGGAAGGTAGTCTGTTGTCGATATCTTTGTTACTCCAATGGATGGTAGCCTAGTCATTATGGAAGGTAGTCTGTTGTCAAGATTTTTGTTTCTCTAAGGGATGGTAGCCTTGTCATTATAGAAGTTAGTTTATTGTCGAGATTTTTGTTATTCCAATGGCTGGAAGCCTTGTCATTATGGAAGGTAGTCTGTTGTCGAGATTTTTGTTACCACAATGGATTGTATCCTTGTCGTTATGGAAGGTAGTATACTGTCGATATATTTCTGACTCCAATGGATGGTATCCTAGTCATTATGGAAGGTAGTGTGTTGTTGATATTTTTGTTATTCCAATGGATGGTAGCTTTGTCATTATGGAAGGTAGTTTGTTGTCGTGATTTTTGTTACTCGAATGGATGGTATCCTTGTCATTATAGAAGATAGTATGTTGCCGATATCTTTGTTACTCCAATGGATGGTACCCTTGTAATTATGGAAGGTAGTCTGTTGTCGAGATTTTTGTTACTCTAAGGGATGGTAGCCTTGTCATTATGGAAGGTAGTGTGTTGTCAATATTTTTGTTATTCCAATGGATGGTAGCCTTGTCATTATGGAAGTTAGTATGTTGTCTAAATTTTTGTTACTCCAATGGATGGTAGCCTTGTCATTATGGAAGGTTGTCTATTGTCTAGATTTTTGTTACTACAATGGATGGTAGCCTTGTCATTATGGAAGGTTGTCTGTTGTCGAGATTTTTGTTACTACAATGGATTGTAGCCTTGTCTTTATGGAAGGTAGTATGTTGTCGATATCTTTGTTACTCCAATGGGTGGTAGCCTTGTCATTATGGGAGGTAGTTTGTTGTCGATATTTTTGTTACTCCAATGGATGGTAGCCTTGTCATTATGGAAGGTAGTGTGTTGTCGAAATTTTTGTTATTCCAATGCATGGTAGCCTTGTCATTATGGAAGTTAGTCTGTTGTCGAGATTTCTGTTACTCCAATGGATGGTAGCTTTGTCATTATGGAAGGTATTCTGTTGTCGTGATTTTTGTTACTACATTGGATGGTAGCCTTGCCATTATGGAAAGTAGTCTGTTGTCGAGATTTTTGTTACTACAATGGATTGTAGCCTTGTCGTTATGGAAGGTAGTCTGTTGTTGATATCTTTGTTACTCCAACGGATGGAAGCCTAGTCATTATGGAAGGTAGTCTATTGTCGAGATTTTTGTTTCTCTAAGGGATGGTAGCCTTGTCATTATGGAAGTTAGTTTATTGTCGAGATTTTTGTTATTCCGATGGATGGAAGCCTTGTCATTATGGAAGGTAGTCTGTTGTCGAGATTTTTGTTACTACAATGGATTGTATCCTTGACGTTATGGAAGGTAGTATGTTGTCGATATCTTTCTGACTCCAATGGATGGTATCCTAGTCATTATGGAAGGTAGTGTGTTGTCGATATTTTTGTTATTCCAATGGATGGTAGCTTTGTCATTATGGAAGGTAGTTTGTTGTCGTGATTTTTGTTACTCGAATGGATGGTATCCTTGTCATTATGGAAGATAGTATGTTGTCGATATCTTTGTTACTCCAATGGATGGTACCCTTGTCATTATGGAAGGTAGTCTGTTGTCGAGATTTTTGTTACTCTAAGGGATGGTAACCTTGTCATTATGGAAGGTAGTGTGTTGTCAATATTTTTGTTATTCCAATGGATGGTAGCCTTGTCATTATGGAAGTTAGTCTGTTGTCTAAATTTTTGTTACTCCAATGGATGGTAGCCTTGTTATTATGGAAGGTTGTCTATTGTCGAGATTTTTGTTACTACAATGGATGGTAGCCTTGTCATTATGGAAGGTTGTCTGTTGTCGAGATTTTTGTTACTACAATGGATTGTAGCCTTGTCTTTATGGAAGGTAGTATGTTGTCGATATCTTTGTTACTCCAATGGGTGGTAGCCTTGTCATTATGGGAGGTAGTTTGTTGTCGATATTTTTGTTACTCCAATGGATGGTAGCCTGGTCATTATGGAAGGTAGTGTGTTGTCGATATTTTTGTTATTCCAATGCATGGTAGCCTTGTCATTATGGAAGTTAGTCTGTTGTCGAGATTTTTGTTACTCCAATGGATGGTAGCCTTGTCATTATGGAAGGTATTCTGTTGTCGTGATTTTTGTTACTACATTGGATGGTAGCCTTGTCATTATGGAAAGTAGTCTGTTGTCGAGATTTTTGTTACTACAATGGATTGTAGCCTTGTCGTTATGGAAGGTAGTTTGTTGTTGATATCTTTGTTACTCCAATGGATGGTAGCCTAGTCATTATGGAAGGTAGTCTGTTGTCGAGATTTTTGTTTCTCTAAGGGATGGTAGCCTTGTCATTATGGAAGTTATTTTATTGTCGAGATTTTTGTTATTCTAATGGATGGAAGCCTTGTCATTATGGAAGGTAGTCTGTTGTCGAGATTTTTGTTACTACAATGGATTGTATCCTTGTCGTTATGGAAGGTAGTATGTTGTCGATATCTTTCTGACTCCAATGGATGGTATCCTAGTCATTATGGAAGGTAGTGTGTTGCCGATATTTTTGTTATTCCAATGGATGGTAGCTTTGTCATTATGGAAGGTAGTTTGTTGTCGTGATTTTTGTTACTCGAATGGATGGTATCCTTGTCATTATGAAAGATAGTAGGTTTTCGATATCTTTGTTACTCCAATGGATGGTACCCTTGTCATTATGGAAGGTAGTCTGTTGTCGAGATTTTTGTTACTCTAAGGGATGGTAGCCTTGTCATTATGGAAGTTAGTTTATTGTCGAGATTTTTGTTATTCCAATGGATGGAAGCCTTGTCATTATGGAAGGTAGTCTGTTGTCGAGATTTTTGTTACTACAATGGATTGTATCCTTGTCGTTATGGAAGGTATTATGTTGTCGATATCTTTCTGACTCCAATGGATGGTATCCTAGTCATTATGGAAGGTAGTGTGTTGTCGATATTTTTGTTATTCCAATGGATGGTAGCTTTGTCATTATGGAAGGTAGTTTGTTGTCGTGATTTTTGTTACTCGAATGGATGGTATCCTTGTCATTATGGAAGATAGTATGTTGTCGATATCTTTGTTACTCCAATGGATGGTACCCTTGTCATTATGGAAGGTAGTCTGTTGTCGAGTTTTTTGTTATTCTAAGGGATGGTAGCCTTGTCATTATGGAAGGTAGTGTGTTGTCAATATTTTTGTTATTCCAATGGATGGTAGCCTTGTCATTATGGAAGTTAGTCTGTTGTCTAAATTTTTGTTACTCCAATGGATGGTAGCCTTGTCATTATGGAAGGTTGTCTATTGTCGAGATTTTTGTTACTACAATGGATGGTAGCCTTGTCATTATGGAAGGTTGTCTGTTGTCGAGATTTTTGTTACTACAATGGATTGTAGCCTTGTCTTTATGGAAGGTAGTATGTTGTCGATATCTTTGTTACTCTAATGGGTGGTAGCCTTGTCATTATGGGAGGTAGTTTGTTGTCGATATTTTTGTTACTCCAATGGATGGTAGCCTGGTCATTATGGAAGGTAGTGTGTTGTCGATATTTTTGTTATTCCAATGCATGGTAGCCTTGTCATTATGGAAGTTAGTCTGTTGTCGAGATTTTTGTTACTCCAATGGATGGTAGCCTTGTCATTATGGAAGGTATTCTGTTGTCGTGATTTTTGTTACTACATTGGATGGTAGCCTTGTCATTATGGAAAGTAGTCTGTTGTCGAGATTTTTGTTACTACAATGGATTGTAGCCTTGTCGTTATGGAAGGTAGTTTGTTGTTGATATCTTTGTTACTCCAATGGATGGTAGCCTAGTCATTATGGAAGGTAGTCTGTTGTCGAGATTTTTGTTTCTCTAAGGGATGGTAGCCTTGTCATTATGGAATTTATTTTATTGTCGAGATTTTTGTTATTCTAATGGATGGAAGCCTTGTCATTATGGAAGGTAGTCTGTTGTCGAGATTTTTGTTACTACAATGGATTGTATCCTTGTCGTTATGGAAGGTAGTATGTTGTCGATATCTTTCTGACTCCAATGGATGGTATCCTAGTCATTATGGAAGGTAGTGTGTTGCCGATATTTTTGTTATTCCAATGGATGGTAGCTTTGTCATTATGGAAGGTAGTTTGTTGTCGTGATTTTTGTTACTCGAATGGATGGAATCCTTGTCATTATGAAAGATAGTAGGATTTCGATATCTTTGTTACTCCAATGGATGGTACCCTTGTCATTATGGAAGGTAGTCTGTTGTCGAGATTTTTGTTACTCTAAGGGATGGTAGCCTTGTCACTATGGAAGTTAGTTTATTGTCGAGATTTTTGTTATTCCAATGGATGGAAGCCTTGTCATTATGGAAGGTAGTCTGTTGTCGAGATTTTTGTTACTACAATGGATTGTATCCTTGTCGTTATGGAAGGTAGTATGTTGTTGATATCTTTCTGACTCCAATGGATGGTATCCTATTCATTATGGAAAGTAGTGTGTTGTCGATATTTTTGTTATTCCAATGGATGGTAGCTTTGTCATTATGGAAGGTAGTTTATTGTCGTGATTTTTGTTACTCGAATGGATTGTATCCTTGTCATTATGGAAGATAGTATGTTGTCAATATCTTTGTTACTCCAATGGATGGTACCCTTGTCATTATGGAAGGTAGTCTGTTGTCGAGATTTTTGTTACTCTAAGGGATGGTAGCCTTGTCATTATGGAAGGTAGTGTGTTGTCAATATTTTTGTTATTCCAATGGATGGTAGCCTTGTCATTATGGAAGTTAGTCTGTTGTCGAAATTTTTGTTACTCCAATGGATGGTAGCCTTGTAATTATGGAAGGTTATCTATTATCGAGATTTTTTTTACTACAATGGATGGTAGCCTTGTCATTATGGAAGGTTGTCTGTTGTCGAGATTTTTGTTACTACAATGGATTGTAGCCATGTCTTTATGGAAGGTAGTATGTTGTCGATATCTTTGTTACTCCAATGGATGGTAGCCTTGTCATTATGGGAGGTAGTTTGTTGTCGATATTTTTGTTACTCCAATGGATGGTAGCCTTGTCATTATGGAAGGTAGTGTGTTGTCGATATTTTTGTTATTCCAATGGATGGTAGCCTTGTCATTATGGAAGTTAGTCTGTTGTCGAGATTTTTGTTACTCCAATGGATGGTAGCCTTGTCATTGTGGAAGGTATTCTGTTGTCGAGATTTTTGTTACTACATTGGATGGTAGCCTCGTCGTTATGGAAGGTAGTCTGTTGTCGATATCTTTGTTACTCCAATAGATGGTAGCCTAGTCATTATGGAAGGTAGTCTATTGTCGAGATTTTTGTTTCTCTAAGGGATGGTAGCCTTGTTATTATGGAAGGTAGTGTGTTGTCAATATTTTTGTTATTCCAATGGATGGTAGCCTTGTCAATATGGAAGTTAGTCTATTGTCGAAATTTTTGTTACTCCAATAGATGGTAGCCTTGTCATTATGGAAGGTTATCTATTATCGAGATTTTTGTTACTACAATCGATGGTAGCCTTGTCATTATGGAAGGTTGTCTGTTGTCGAGATTTTTGTTACTACAATGGATTGTAGCCATGTCTTTATGGAAGGTAGTATGTTGTCGATATCTTTGTTACTCCAATGGATGGTAGCCTTGTCATTATGGGAGGTAGTTTGTTGTCGATATTTTTGTTACTCCAATGGATGGTGGCCTTGTCATTATGGAAGGTAGTGTGTTGTCGATATTTTTGTTATTCCAATGGATGGTAGCCTTGTCATTATGGAAGTTAGTCTGTTGTCGATATTTTTGTTACTCCAATTGATGTTAGCCTTGTCATTATGGAAGGTATTCTGTTGTCGAGATTTTTGTTACTACATTGGATGATAGCCTTGTCATTATGGAAAGTAGTCTGTTGTCGAGATTTTTGTTACTACAATGGATTGTAGCCTTGTCGTTATGGAAGGTAGTCTGTTGTCGTTATCTTTGTTACTCCAATGGATGGTAGCCTAGTCATTATGGAAGGTAGTCTGTTGTCGAGATTTTTGTTTCTCTAAGGGATGGTAGCCTTGTCATTATGGAAGTTAGTTTAATGTCGAGATTTTTTTTATTCCAATGGATGGAAGCCTTGTCATTATTGAAGGTATTCTGTTGTCGAGATTTTTGTTACTACAATGGATTGTATCCTTGTCGTTATGGAAGGTAGTATGTTGTCGTCATTTTTGTTACTCCAATGGATGGTATCCTTGTCATTATGGAAGGTAGTATGTTGTCAATATCTTTATTACTCCATTGGATGGTAGCCTTGTCATTATGGAAGGTAGTCTGTTATCTAGATTTTTGTTATTCCAATGGATGGTAGCCTTGTCATTATGGAAGGTAGTCTGTTGTCGTCATTTTTGTTACTCCAATGGATGGTAGCCTTGTCATTATGGAAGGTAGTATCTTGTCGATATCTTTGTTACTCCAATGGATGGTAGACTTGTCATTATGGAAGGTAGTCTGTTGTCGAGATTTTTGTTACTCCAATAGATGGTAGCCTGGTCATTATGGAAGGTTGTCTGTTGTCGAGATTTTTGTTACCACAATGGATGGTAGCCTTGTCATTATGGAAGGTTGTCTGTTGTCGAGATTTTTGTTACTACAATGGATTGTAGCCTTGTATTTATAGAAGGTAGTATGTTGTCGATATCTTTGTTACTCCAATGGATGGTGGCCTTGTCATTATGGTAGGTAGTTTGTTGTTGATATTTTTGTTACTCCAATGGATGGTAGCCTTGTCATTATGGAAGGTAGTGTGTTGTCGATATTTTTGTCATTCCAATGGATGGTAGCCTTGTCGTTATGGAAGGTAGTATGTTGTCGAGATTTTTGTTTCTCTAAGGGATGGTAGCCTTGTCATTATGGAAGTTAGTTTATTGTCGAGATTTTTGTTATTCCAATGGATGGAAGCCTTGTCATTATGGAAGGTAGTCTGTTGTCGAGATTTTTGTTACTACAATGGTATGTATCGTTGTCGTTATGGAAGGTAGTATGTTGTTGATATCTTTCTTACTCCAATGGATGGTAGCCTAGTCATTATGCAAGGTAGTCTATTGTCGATACTTTTGTTACTCCATTGGATGGTAGCCTTGTCATTATGGAAGTTAGTGTGTTGTTGATATTTTTATTATTCCAATGGATGGTAGCTTTGTCATTATGGAAGGTAGTTTGTTGTCGTTATTTTTGTTACTCAAATGGATGGTATCCTTTACATTAAGGAAGATAGTATGTTATCGATATCTTTGTTACTCCAATGGATGGTAGCCTTGTCATTATGGAAGGTAGTCTGTTGTCGATATTTTTCTTACTCTAAGGGATGGTAGCCTTGTCATTATGGAAAGTAATTTTGTTTTCGAGATTTTTGTTATGCGAATGGATTGTAGCCTTGTCATTATGAAAGGTAGTCTATTGTCGAGATTTTTGTTACTATAATAGATTGTAGCCTTGTCATTATGGAAGGTAGTCTATTGTCGAGATTTTTGTTACTCAAATGGATCATAGCCTTGTCATTATAGAAGGTAGTACATTGTCGAGATTTTTGTAAATACAATGGATGGTAGCCTTGTAATTATGGAAGGTAGTTTGTTGTCTAGATTTTTGTTACTACATTGGATTGTAGCCTTGTCGTTATGGAAGTTAGTATGTTGTCGAGATTTTTGTTACTATAATAGATTGTAGCCTTGTCATTATGGAAAGTAGTATGTTGACGAGATTCTTGTTACTCCAATGGATGGTAGCCTTGTCATTATGGAAGGTAGTCTATTGTCGATATTTTTGTCACTACATTGGATGGTAGCCTTGTCATTATGGAAGGTAGTCTATTGTTGAGATATTTGTTACTACAATGGATGGTATCCTTGTCATTATTTAAGGTAGTATGTTGTCGATATCTTTATAACTTCAATGGATGGTAGCCTTGTCATTATGGAAGGTAGTCTGTTGTCGATATTTTTGTTACTCTAAGGGATGGTAGCCTTGTCATTATTGAAGGTAGTCTGTTGTCGAGATTTTTGTTACTATAATGGATTGTATCCTTGTCGTTATGGAAGTTAGTATGTTGTCGATATTTTTCTTACTCCAATGAATGGTAGCCTAGTCATTCTGGAAGGTAGTATGTTGTCGAGATTTTCTTTACTCCATTGGATGGTAGCCTTGTCATTATGGAAGGTAGTGTGTTATCGAAGTTTTTGTTATTCCAATGGATGGTAGCCTTGTCATTATGGAAGGTAGTCTGTTGTCGTGATTTTTGTTACTCCAATGGATGGTATCATTGTAATTATGGAAGGTAGTATGTTGTCGATATCTTTGTTACTCCAATGGATGGTAGCCTTTACATTTTGGAAGGTAGTATGTTGTCGATATTTTTGTTACTACAATGGATTTTTGCCTTGTCGTTATGGAAGATAGTCTGTTGTCGAGATTTTTGTTATTATAATAGATTGTAGCCTTGTGATTATGGAAGGTAGTCTATTGTCGAGATTTTTGTTACTCCAATGGATTGTAGCCTTGTCGTTATGGAAGGTAGTCTGTTATCGATATCTTTGTTACTCCAAAGGATGGTAGCCTAGTCATTATGGAAGGTAGTCTGTTGTCGAGATTTTTGTTACTCCAATGGATGCTATACTTGTGATTATGGATAGGAGTATGTTGTCGATATCTTTGTTACTCCAATGAATGGTGGCCTTGTCATTATGGAAGGTAGTCTGTTGTCAAGATTTTTGTTACTCCATTGGATGGTAGCCTTGTCATTATGGAAGGTAGTGTGTTGTCGATATTTTTTTTATTCCAATAGATGGTAGCCTTGTCATTATGGAAGGTAGTCTATTATCGATATTTTTGTTACTCCAATGGATTGTAGCCTTGTCATTATGAAAGGCAGTCTCTTGTCGAATTTTTGTTACTACATTGGATGGTAGCCTTGTCATTATGGAAGGTAGTCTGTTGTCGACATTTTTGTTACTACAATGGATTGTAGCCTTGTTGTTATGGAAGGTAGTTTGTTGTCGATATCTTTGTTACTCCAATCGATGGTAGCCTAGTCATTATGGAAGGTAGTCTGTTGTCGAGATTTTTCTTACTCTAAGGGATGGTAGCCTTTTCATTATGGAAAGTAATTTTGTTTTCGAGATTTTTGTTATTCCAATGGATTGTAGCCTTGTCATTATGAAAGGTAGTCTATTGTCGAGATTTTTGTTACTATAATAGATTGTAGCCTTGTCATTATGGAAGGTAGTCTGTTGTCGAGATTTTTGTTACTCCAATGGATCGTAGCCTTGTCATTATAAAAGGTAGTACATTGTCGAGATTTTTGTAAATACAATGGATGGTAGCCTTGTCATTATGGAAGGTAGTCTGTTGTCTAGATTTTTGTTACTACAATGGATTGTAGCCTTGTCGTTATGGAAGTTAGTATGTTGTCGAGATTTTTGTTACTATAATAGATTGTAGCCATGTCATTATGGAAGGTAGTATGTTGACGAGATTCTTGTTACTCCAATGGATGGTAGCCTTGTCATTATGGAAGGTAGTCTATTGTCGATATTTTTGTCACTAAAATGAATGGTAGCCTTATCATTATGGAAGGTAGTCTATTGTTGAGATTTTTGTTACTACAATGGATTGTAGCCTTGTCGTTATGGAAGGTAGTTTGTTATCAATATCTTTGTTACTTCAAAGGATGGTAGCCTTGCAATTATGGAAGGTAGTCTGTTGTCGAGATTTTTGTTACTACAATGGATTGTAGCCTTGTCGTTATGGAAGGTAGTTTGTAGTCGATATATTTGTTACTCCAATGGATGGTAGCCTAGTCATTATGGAAGGTAGTTTGTTGTCGACATTTGTGTTACTCTAAGGGATGGTAGCCTTGTCATTATTGAAGTTAGTTTATTGTCGAGATTTTTGTTATTCCAATGGATGGTAGCCTTGTCATTATGGAAGGTAGTTTGTTGTCGAGATTTTTGTTACTACAATGGATTGTATCCTTGTCGTTACGGAAGGTAGTATGTTGTCGATATATTTCTGAGTCCAATGGATTGTAGCCTAGTCACTATGGAAGGTAGTATGTGGTAGATAATTTTGTTACTCCATTGGATGGTAGCCTTGTCATTATGGAAGGTAGTGTGTTGTTGATATTTTTGTTATTCCAATGGATGGTAGCTTTGTCATTATGGAAGGTAGTTTTTTGTCGTTATTTTTGTTACTCAAATGGATGGTATCCTTTACATTAAGGAAGATAGTATGTTATCGATATCTTTCTAATTCAAATGGATGGTAGCCTTGTCATTATGAAAGGTAGTCTGTTGTCGAGATTTTTCTTACTCTAAGGGATGGTAGCCTTGTTATTATGGAAAGTAATTTTGTTTTCGAGATTTTTTTATTCCAATGGATTGTAGCCTTGTCATTATGAAAGGTAGTCTATTGTCGAGATTTTTGTTACTATAATAGATTGTAGCCTTGTCATTATGGAAGGTAGTCTATTGTCGAGATTTTTGTTACTCCAATGGATCGTAGCCTTGTCATTATAGAAGGTAGTACATTGTCGAAATTTTGTAAATACAATGGATGGTAGCCTTGTAATTATGGAAGGTAGTCTATTGTCGAGATTTTTGCTACTACAATGGATTGTAGCCTTGTCGTTATGGAAGTTAGTATGTTGTCGAGATTTTTGTTAATATAATAGATTGTAGCCTTGTCATTATGGAAGGTAGTATGTTGACGAGATTCTTGTTACTCCAATGGATGGTAGTCTGGTCATTATGGAAGGTAGTCTATTGTCGATATTTTTGTCACTACATTGGATGGTAGCCTTGTCATTATGGAAGGTAGTCTATTGTTGAGATATTTGTTACTACAATGTATTGTAGCCTTGTCGTTATGGAAGGTAGTTTGTTATCGATATCTTTGTTACTCCAAAGGATGGTAGCCTTGTCATTATCGAAGGTAGTCTGTTGTCGAGATTTTTGTTACTACAATGGATTGTAGCCTTGTCGTTATGGAAGGTAGTTTGTAGTCGATATATTTGTTACTCCAATGGATGGTAGCCTAGTCATTATGGAATGTAGTTTGTTGTCGATATTTTTGTTACTCTAATGGATGGTAGCCTTGTCATTATTGAAGTTAGTTTATTGTCGAGATTTTTGTTATTCCAATGTATGGTAGCCTTGTCATTATGGAAGGTAGTTTGTTGTCGAGATTTTGTTACTACAATGGATTGTATCCTTGTCGTTACGGAAGGTAGTATGTTGTCGATATATTTCTGACTCCAATGGATTGTAGCCTAGTCATTATGGAAGGTAGTATGTGGTCGATAATTTTGTTACTCCATTGGATGGTAGCCTTGTCATTATGGAAGGTAGTGTGTTGTTGATATTTTTGTTATTCCAATGGATGGTAGCTTTGTCATTATGGAAGGTAGTTTGTTGTCGTTATTTTTGTTACTCAAATGGATGGTATCCTTTACATTAACGAAGATAGTATGTTATCGATATCTTTGTTACTCAAATGGATGGTAGCCTTGTCATTATGAAAGGAAGTCTGTTGTCGAGATTTTTCTTACTCTAAGGGATGGTATCCTTGTCATTATGGAAAGTAATTTGGTTTTCGAGATTTTTGTTATTCCAATGGATTGTAGCCTTGTCATTATGAAAGGTAGTCTATTGTCGAAATTTTTGTTACTATAATAGATTGTAGCCTTGTCATTATGGAAGGTAGTCTATTGTCGAGATTTTTGTTACTCCAATGGATCGTAGCCTTGTCATTATAGAAGGTAGTACAATGGATGGTAGCCTTGTAATTATGGAAGGTAGTCTATTGTCTAGATTTTTGTTACTACAATGGATTTTAGCCTTGTCGTTATGGAAGTTAGTATGTTGTCGAGATTTTTGTTACTATAATAGATTATAGCCATGTCATTATGGAAGGTAGTATGTTGACGAGATTCTTGTTACTCCAATGGATGGTAGCCTTGTAATTATGGAAGGTAGTCTATTGTCGATATTTTTGTCACCTCAATGAATGGTAGCCTTATCATTATGGAAGGTAGTCTATTGTTGAGATTTTTGTTACTACAATGGATTGTAGCCTTGTCGTTATGGAAGGTAATTTGTTATCAATATCTTTGTTACTTCAAAGGATGGTAGCCTTGTCATTATGGAAGGTAGTCTGTTGTCAAGATTTTTGTTACTACAATGGATTGTAGCCTTGTCGTTATGGAAGGTAGTTTGTAGTCGATATATTTGTTACTCCAATGGATGGTAGCCTAGTCATTATGGAAGGTAGTTTGTTGTCGACATTTTTGTTACTCTAAGGGATGGTAGCCTTGTCATTATTGAAGTTAGTTTATTGTCGAGATTTTTGTTATTCCAATGGATGGTAGCCTTGTCATTATGGAAGGTAGTTTGTTGTCGAGATTTTTGTTACTACAATGGATTGTATCCTTGTCGTTACGGAAGGTAGTATGTTGTCGATATATTTCTGAGTCCAATGGATTGTAGCCTAGTCATTATGGAAGGTAGTATGTGGTCGATAATTTTGTTACTCCATTGGATGGTAGCCTTGTCATTATGGAAGGTAGTGTGTTGTTGATATTTTTGTTATTCCAATGGATGGTAGCTTTGTCATTATGGAAGGTAGTTTTTTGTCGTTATTTTTGTTACTCAAATGGATGGTATCCTTTACATTAAGGAAGATAGTATGTTATCGATATCTTTGTTATTCAAATGGATGGTAGCCTTGTCATTATGGAAGGTAGTCTGTTGTCGAGATTTTTCTTACTCTAAGGGATGGTAGCCTTGTCATTATGGAAAGTAATTTTGTTTTCGAGATTTTTTTATTCCAATGGATTGTAGCCTTGTCATTATGAAAGGTAGTCTATTGTCGAGATTTTAGTTACTATAATAGATTGTAGCCTTGTCATTATGGAAGGTAGTCTATTGTCAAGATTTTTGTTACTCCAATGGATCGTAGCCTTGTCATTATAGAAGGTAGTACATTGTTGAAATTTTATAAATACAATGGATGGTAGCCTTGTAATTATGGAAGGTAGTCTATTGTCGAGATTTTTGCTACTACAATGGATTGTAGCCTTGTCGTTATGGAAGTTAGTATGTTGTCGAGATTTTTGTTACTATAATAGATTGTAGCCTTGTCATTATGGAAGGTAGTATGTTGACGAGATTCTTGTTACTCCAATGGATGGTAGCCTTGTCATTATGGAAGGTAGTCTATTGTCGATATTTTTGTCACTACATTGGATGGTAGCCTTGTCATTATGGAAGGTAGTCTATTGTTGAGATATTTGTTATTACAATGTATTGTAGCCTTGTCGTTATGGAAGGTAGTTTGTTATCGATATCTTTGTTACTCCAAAGGATGGTATCCTTGTCATTATGGAAGGTAGTCTGTTGTCGAGATTTTTGTTACTACAATGGATTGAAGCCTTGTCGTTATGGAAGGTAGTTTGTAGTCGATATATTTGTTACTCCAATGGATGGTAGCCTAGTCATTATGGAAGGTAGTTTGTTGTCGATATTTTTGTTACTCTAAGGGATGGTAGCCTTGTCATTATTGAAGTTAGTTTATTGTTGAGATTTTTGTTATTCCCATGTATGGTAGCCTTGTCATTATGGAAGGTAGTTTGTTGTCGAGATTTTATTACTACAATGGATTGTATCCTTGTCGTTACGGAAGGTAGTATGTTGTCGATATATTTCTGAGTCCAATGGATTGTAGCCTAGTCATTATGGAAGGTAGTATGTGGTCGATAATTTTGTTACTCCATTGGATGGTAGCCTTGTCATTATGGAAGGTAGTGTGTTGTTGATATTTTTGTTATTCAAATGGATGGTAGCTTTGTCATTATGGAAGGTAGTTTTTTGTCGTTATTTTTGTTACTCAAATGGATGGTATCCTTTACATTAATGAAGATAGTATGTTATCGATATCTTTGTTACTCAAATGGATGGTAGCCTTGTCATTATGGAAGGTAGTATGTTGTCGTGATTTTTCTTACTCAAAGGGATGGTAGCCTTGTCATTATGGAAAGTAATTTTGTTTTCGAGATTTTTTTTATTCCATTGGATTGTAGCCTTGTCATTATGAAAGATAGTCTATTGTCGAGATTTTTGTTAGTATAATAGATTGTAGCCTTGTCATTATGGAAGGTAGTCTATTGTCGAGATTTTTGTTACTCCAATGGATCGTAGCCTTGTCATTATAGAAGGTAGTACATTGTTGAGATTTTGTAAATACAATGGATGGTAGCCTTGTAATTATGGAAGGTAGTCTATTGTCTAGATTTTTGCTACTACAATGGATTGTAGCCTTGTCGTTATGGAAGTTAGTATGGTGTCGAGATTTTTGTTACTATAATAGATTGAAGCCTTGTCATTATGGAAGGTAGTATGTTGACGAGATTCTTGTTACTCCAATGGATGATAGCCTTGTCATTATGGAAGGTAGTCTATTGTCGATATTTTTGTCACTACATTGGATGGTAGCCTTGTCATTATGGAAGGTAGTCTATTATTGAGATATTTGTTACTACAATGGATTGTAGCCTTGTCGTTATGGAAGGTAGTTTGTTATCGATATCTTTGTTACTCCAAAGGATGGTAGCCTTGTCATTATAGAAGGTAGTCTGTTGTCGAGATTTTTGTTACTACAATGGATTGTAGCCGTGTCGTTATGGAAGGTAGTTTATAGTCGATATATTTGTTACTCCAATGGATGGTAGCCTAGTCATTATGGAAGGTAGTTTGTTGTCGATATTTTTGTTACTCTAAGGGATGGTAGCCTTGTCATTATTGAAGTTAGTTTATTGTCGAGATTTTTGTTATTCCAATGGATGGTAGCCTTGTCATTATTGAAGGTAGTTTGTTGTCGAGATTTTTGTTACTACAATGGATTGTATCCTTGTCGTTACGGAAGGTAGTATGTTGTCGATATATTTCTGATTCCAATGGATTGTAGCCTAGTCATTATGGAAGGTAGTATGTGGTCGATAATTTTGTTACTCCATTGGATGGTAGCCTTGTCATTATGGAAGGTAGTGTGTTATTGATATTTTTGTTATTCCAATGGATGGTAGCTTTGTCATTATGGAAGGTAGTTTGTTGTCGTTATTTTTGTTACTCAAATGGATGGTATCCTTTACATTAACGAAGATAGTATGTTATCGATATCTTTGTTACTCAAATGGATGGTAGCCTTGTCATTATGAAAGGAAGTCTGTTGTCGAGATTTTTCTTACTCTAAGGGATGGTAGCCTTGTCATTATGGAAAGTAATTTGGTTTTCGAGATTTTTGTTATTCCAATGGATTGTAGCCTTGTCATTATGAAAGGTAGTCTATTGTCGAAATTTTTGTTACTATAATAGATTGTAGCCTTGTCATTATGGAAGGTAGTCTATTGTCGAGATTTTTGTTACTCCAATGGATCGTAGCCTTGTCATTATAGAAGGTAGTACAATGGATGGTAGCCTTGTAATTATGGAAGGTAGTCTATTGTCTAGATTTTTGTTACTACAATGGATTGTTGCCTTGTCGTTATGGAAGTTAGTATGTTGTCGAGATTTTTGTTACTATAATAGATTGTAGCCTTGTCGTTATGGAAGGTAGTATGTTGACGAGATTCTTGTTACTCCAATGGATGGTAGCCTTGTCATTATGGAAGGTAGTCTATTGTCGATATTTTTGTCACTACATTGGATGGTAGCCTTGTCATTATGGAAGGTAGTCTATTGTTGAGATATTTGTTACTACAATGGATTGTAGCCTTGTCGTTATGGAAGGTAGTTTGTTATCGATATCTTTGTTACTCCAAAGGATGGTAGCCTAGTCATTATGGAAGGTAGTATGTCGTCGATATTTTTGTTACTCAAATGGATGGTATCCTTGTCATTATTTAAGGTAGTATGTTGTCGATATCTTTATTACTTCAATGGATGGTAGCCTTGTCATTATGGAAGGTAGTCTGTTGTCGAGATTCTTGTTACTCTAAGGGATGATAGCCTTGTCATTATTGAAGGTAGTCTGTTGTCGAGATTTTTGTTACTATAATGGATTGTATCCTTGTCGTTATGGAAGGTAGTATGTTGTCGATATTTTTCTTACTCCAATGAATGGTAGCCTAGTCATTATGGAAGGTAGTATGTTGTCAAGATTTTCTTTACTCCATTGGATGGTAGCCTTATCATTATGGAAGGTAGTGTGTTGTCGAAGTTTTTGTTATTCCAATGGATGGTAGCCTTGTCATTATGGAAGGTAGTCTGTTGTCGTGATTTTTGTTACTCCAATGGATGGTATCCTTGTCATTATGGAAGGTAGTATGTTGTCGATATCTTTGTTACTCCAATGGATGGTAGCCTTTACATTTTGGAAGGTAGTATGTTGTCTAGATTTTTGTTACTCTAAGGGATGGTAGCTTTGTCATTATGGAAGGTAGTCTGTTGTCGAGATTTTTGTTACTACAATGGATTTTTGCCTTGTCGTTATGGAAGATAGTCTGTTGTCGATATTTTTGTTACTATAATAGATTGTAGCCTTGTGATTATGGAAGGTAGTCTATTGTCGAGATTTTTGTTACTACAATGGATGGTATACTTGTGATTATGGAAGGTAGTATGTTATCGATATCTTTGTTACTCCAATGAATGGTAGCCTTGTCATTATGGAAGGTAGTCTGTTGTCGAGATTTTTGTTACTCCAATGGATGGTAGCCTTGTCATTATGGAAGGTAGTGTGTTGTCGATATTTTTGTTATTCCAATAGATGGTAGCCTTGTCATTATGGAAGGTAGTCTGTTGTCGAGATTTTTGTTACTCCAATGGATTGTAGCCTTGTCATTATGAAAGGTAGTTTGTTGTCCAATTTTTGTTACTACATTGGATGGTAGCCTTGTCATTGGAAGGTAGTCTATTGTCGACATTTTTGTTACTACAATGGATTGTAGCCTTGTTGTTATGGAAGGTAGTCTGTTGTCGATAACTTTGTTACTCCAATCGATGGTAGCCTAGTCATTTTGGAAGGTAGTCTGTTGTCGAGATTTTTCTTACTCTAAGGGATGGTAGCCTTTTCATTATGGAATGTAATTTTGTTTTCGAGATTTTTGTTATTCCAATGGATTGTAGCCTTGTCATTATGAAAGGTAGTCTATTGTCGAGATTTTTGTTACTATAATAGATTGTAGCCTTGTCATTATGGAAGGTAGTCTGTTGTAAAGATTTTTGTTACTCTAATGGATCGTAACCTTGTCATTATAAAAGGTAATACATTGTCGAGATTTTTGTAAATACAATGGATGGTAGCCTTGTAATTATGGAAGGTAGTCTGTTGTCTAGATTTTTGTTACTACAATGGATTGTAGCCTTGTCGTTATGGAAGTTAGTATGTTGTCGAGATTTTTGTTACTATAATAGATTGTAGCCTTGTCATTATGGAAGGTAGTATGTTGACGAGATTCTTGATACTCCAATGGATGGTAGCCTTGTCATTATGGAAGGTAGTCTATTGTCGATATTTTTGTCACTACATTGGATGGTAGCCTTTTCATTATGGAAGGTAGTCTATTGTTGAGATTTTTGTTACTACAATGGATTGTAGCCTTGTCGTTATGGAAGGTAGTTTGTTCTCGATATCTTTGTTACTCCAAAGGATGGTAGCCTAGTCATTATGGAAGGTAGTCTGTCGTCGATATTTTTGTTACTCAAATGGATGGTATCCTTGTCATTATTTAAGGTAGTATGTTGTCGATATCTTTATTACTTCAATGGATGGTAGCCTTGTCATTATGGAAGGTAGTCTATTATCGAGATTTTTGTTACTCTAAGGGATGGTAGCCTTGTCATTATTGAAGGTAGTCTGTTGTCGAGATTTTTGTTACTATAATGGATTGTATCCTTGTCGTTATGGAAGGTAGTATGTTGTCGATATTTTTCTTACTCCAATGGATGGTAGCCTAGTCATTATGGAAGGTAGTCTGTTGTCGAGATTTTCTTTACTACATTGGATGGTAGCCTTGTCATTATGGAAGGTAGTGTGTTGTCGAAGTTTTTGTTATTCCAATGGATGGTAGCCTTGTCATTATGGAAGGTAGTCTCTTGTCGTGATTTTTGTTACTCCAATGGATGGTATCCTTGTCATTATGGAAGGTAGTATGTTGTCGATATCTTTGTTACTCCAATGGATGATAGCCTTTACATTTTGGAAGGTAGTATGTTGTCTAGATTTTTGTTACTCTAAGGGATGGTAGCCTTGTCATTATGGAAGGTAGTCTGTTGTCGAGATTTTTGTTACTATAATGAATTTTTGCCTTATCGTTATGGAAGATAGTCTCTTGTCGAGATTTTTTTTACTATAATAGATTGTAGCCTTGTCATTATGGAAGGTAGTCTATTGTCGAGATTTTTGTTACTACAATGGATTGTAGCCTTGTCGTTATGGAAGGTAGTCTGTTATCGATATCTTTGTTACTCCAAAGGATGGTAGCCTAGTCATTATGGAAGGTAGTCTATTGTCGAGATTTTTGTTACTCCAATGGATGGTATACTTGTGATTATGGAAGGTAGTATGTTGTCGATATCTTTGTTACTCCAATGAATGGTAGCCTTGTCATTATGGAAGGTAGTCTGTTGTCGAGATTTTTGTTACTCCAATGGATGGTAGCCTTGTCATTATGGAAGGTAGTGTGTTGTCGATATTTTTGTTATTCCAATAGATGGTAGCCTTGTCATTATGGAAGGTAGTCTGTTGTCGAGATTTTTGTTACTCCAATGGATTGTAGCCTTGTCAGTATGAAAGGTAGTCTGTTGTCGAATTTTTGTTACTACATTGGATGGTAGCCTTTTCATTATGGAAGGTAGTCTGTTGTCGACATTTTTGTTACTATAATGGATTGTAGCCTTTTTGTTATGGAAGGTAGTCTGTTGTCGATATCTTTGTTACTTCAATCGATGGTAGCCTAGTTATTATGGAAGGTAGTCTGTTGTCGAGATTTTTCTTACTCTAAGGGATGGTAGCCTTTTCATTATGGAATATAATTTTGTTTTCAAGATTTTTGTTATTCCAATGGATTGTAGCCTTGTCATTATGAAAGGTAGTCTATTGTCGAGATTTTTGTTACTATAATAGATTGTAGCCTTGTCATTATGGAAGGTAGTCTGTTGTCGAGATTTTTGTTACTCTAATGGATCGTAGCCTTGTCATTATAAAAGGTAGTACATTGTCGAGATTTTTGTAAATACAATGGATGGTAGCCTTGTCATTATGGAAGGTAGTCTATTGTCTAGATTTTTTTTACTGCAATGGATTTTAGCCTTGTCGTTATGGAAGTTAGTATGTTGTCGAGATTTTTGTTACTATAATAGATTGTAGCCTTGTCATTTTGGAAGGTAGTAAGTTGACGAGATTCTTGTTACTCCAATGGATGGTAGCCTTGAAATTATGGAAGGTAGTCTATTGCCGATATTTTTGTCACTACAATGAATGGTAGCCTTGTCATTATGGAAGGTAGTCTATTGTTGAGATTTTTGTTACTACAATGGATTGTAGCCTTGTCGTTATGGAAGGTAGTTTGTTATCGATATCTTTGTTACTCCAAAGGATGGTAGCCTAGTCATTATGGAAGGAAGTATGTCGTCGATATTTTTGTTACTCCAATGGATGGTATCCTTGTCATTATTTAAGGTAGTATGTTGCCGATATCTTTATTACTTCAATGGATGGTAGCCTTGTCATTATGGAAGGTAATCTGTTGTCGAGATTTTTGTTACTCTAAGACATGGTATCCTTGTCATTATTGAAGGTAGTCTGTTGTCGAGATTTTTGTTACTATAATGGATTGTATCCTTGTCGTTATGGAAGGTAGTATGTTGTCGATATTTTTCTTACTCCAATGGATGGTAGCCTAGTCATTATGGAAGGTTGTCTATTGTCGAGATTTTCTATACTCCATTGGATGATAGCCTTGTCATTATGGAAGGTAGTGTGTTGTCGAAGTTTTTGTTATTCCAATGGATGGTAGCCTTGTCATTATGGAAGGTAGTCTGTTGTCGTGATTTTTGTTACTCTAATGGATGGTATCCTTGTCATTATGGAAGGTAGTATGTTGTCGATATCTTTGTTACTCCAATGGATGGTAGCCTTGACATTTTTGAAGGTAGTATGTTGTCTAGATTTTTGTTACTCTAAGGGATGGTAGCCTTGTCATTATGGAAGGTAGTCTGTTGTCGAGATTTTTGTTAATACAATGGAATTTTGCCTTGTCATTATGGAAGATAGTCTGTTGTCGAGATTTTTGTTACTATAATAGATTGTAGCCTTGTCATTATAGAAGGTAGTCTATTGTCGAGATTTTTGTTACTACAATGGATTGTAGCCTTGTCGTTATGGAAGGTAGTCTGTTATCGATATCTTTGTTACACCAAAGGATGGTAGCCTAGTCATTATGGAAGGTAGTCTGTTGTCGATATTTTTGTTACTTCAATGGATGGTATACTTGTGATTATGGAAGGTAGTATGTTGTCGATATCTTTGTTACTCCAATGAATGGTAGCCTTGTCATTATGGAAGGTAGTCTGTTGTCGAGATTTTTGTTACTACAATGGATTTTTTCCTTATCGTTATGGAAGATAGTCTGTTGTCGAGATTTTTGTTACTATAATAGATTGTAGCCTTGTCATTATGGAAGGTAGTCTATTGTCGAGATTTTTGTTACTACAATGGATTGTAGCCTTGTCGTTATGGAAGGTAGTCTGTTATCGATATCTTTGTTACTCCAAAGGATGGTAGCCTAGTCATTATGGAAGGTAGTCTATTGTCGAGATTTTTGTTACTCCAATGGATGGTATACTTGTGATTATGGAAGGTAGTATGTTGTCGATATCTTTGTTACTCCAATGAATGGTAGCCTTGTCATTATGGAAGGTAGTCTGTTGTCGAGATTTTTGTTACTCCAATGGATGGTAGCCTTGTCATTATGGAAGGTAGTGTGTTGTCGATATTTTTGTTATTCCAATAGATGGTGGCCTTGTCATTATGGAAGGTAGTCTGTTGTCGAGATTTTTGTTACTCCAATGGATTGTAGCCTTGTCATTATGAAAGGTAGTCTGTTGTCGAATTTTTGTTACTACATTGGATGGTAGCCTTGTCATTATGGAAGGTAGTCTGTTGTTGACATTTTTGTTACTATAATGGATTGTAGCCTTGTTGTTATGGAAGGTAGTATGTTGTCGATATCTTTGTTACTTCAATCGATGGTAGCCTAGTCATTATGGAAGGTAGTCTGTTGTCGAGATTTTTCTTACTCTAAGGGATGGTAGCCTTTTCATTATGGAATGTAATTTTGTTTTTGAGATTTTTGTTATTCCAATGGATTGTAGCCTTGTCATTATGAAAGGTAGTCTATTGTCGAGATTTTTGTTACTATAATAGATTGTAGCCTTGTCATTATGGAAGGTAGTCTGTTGTCGAGATTTTTGTTACTCTAATGGATCGTAGCCTTGTCATTATAAAAGGTAGTACATTGTCGAGATTTTTGTAAATACAATGGATGGTAGCCTTGTCATTATGGAAGGTAGTCTATTGTCTAGATTTTTTTTACTGCAATGGATTTTAGCCTTGTCGTTATGGAAGTTAGTATGTTGTCGAGATTTTTGTTACTATAATAGATTGTAGCCTTGTCATTTTGGAAGGTAGTAAGTTGACGAGATTCTTGTTACTCCAATGGATGGTAGCCTTGTAATTATGGAAGGTAGTCTATTGTCGATATTTTTGTCACTACAATGAATGGTAGCCTTGTCATTATGGAAGGTAGTCTATTGTTGAGATTTTTGTTACTACAATGGATTGTAGCCTTGTCTTTATGGAAGGTAGTTTGTTATCGATATCTTTGTTACTCCAAAGGATGGTAGCCTAGTCATTATGGAAGGAAGTATGTCGTCGATATTTTTGTTACTCCAATGGATGGTATCCTTGTCATTATTTAAGGTAGTATGTTGCTGATATCTTTATTACTTCAATGGATGGTAGCCTTGTCATTATGGAAGGTAATCTGTTGTCGAGATTTTTGTTACTCTAAGACATGGTAGCCTTGTCATTATTGAAGGTAGTCTGTTGTCGAGATTTTTGTTACTATAATGGATTGTATCCTTGTCGTTATGGAAGGTAGTATGTTGTCGATATTTTTCTTACTCCAATGGATGGTAGCCTAGTCATTATGGAAGGTAGTCTATTGTCGAGATTTTCTTTACTCCATTGGATGATAGCCTTGTCATATGGAAGGTAGTGTGTTGTCGAAGTTTTTGTTATTCCAATGGATGGTAGCCTTGTCATTATGGTAGGTAGTCTGTTGTCGTGATTTTTGTTACTCTAATGGATGGTATCCTTGTCATTATGGAAGGTAGTATGTTGTCGATATCTTTGTTACTCCAATGGATGGTAGCCTTGACATTTTTGAAGGTAGTATGTTGTCTAGATTTTTGTTACTCTAAGGGATGGTAGCCTTGTCATTATGGAAGGTAGTCTGTTGTCGAGATTTTTGTTAATACAATGGATTTTTGCCTTGTCATTATGGAAGATAGTCTGTTGTCGAGATTTTTGTTACTATAATAGATTGTAGCCTTGTCATTATGGAAGGTAGTCTATTGTCGAGATTTTTGTTACTACAATGGATTGTAGCCTTGTCGTTATGGAAGGTAGTCTGTTATCGATATCTTTGTTACTCCAAAGGATGGTAGCCTAGTCATTATGGAAGGTAGTCTGTTGTCGATATTTTTGTTACTTCAATGGATGGTATACTTGTGATTATGGAAGGTAGTATGTTGTCGATATCTTTGTTACTCCAATGAATGGTAGCCTTGTCATTATGGAAGGTAGTCTGTTGTCGAGATTTTTTTTACTCCAATGGATGGTAGCCTTGTCATTATGGAAGGTAGTGTGTTGTCGATATTTTTGTTATTCCAATAGATGGTAGCCTTGTCATTATGGAAGGTAGTCTGTTGTCGAGATTTTTGTTACTCCAATGGATTTTAGCCTTGTCATTATGAAAGGTAGTCTATTGTCGAGATTTTTGTTACTACATTGGATGGTAGCCATGTCATTATGGAAGGTAGTTTGTTGTCGACATTTTTGTTACTACAATGGATTGTAGCCTTGTCGTTATGGAAGGTAGTCTGTTGTCGATATCTTTGTTACTCCAATCGATGGTAGCCTAGTCATTATGGAAGGTAGTCTGTTGTCGAGATTTTTGTTACTCTAAGGGTTGGTAGCCTTGTCATTATGGAAAGTAATTTTGTTTTCAAGAATTTTGTTATTCCAATGGATTGTAGCCTTGTCATTATGAAAGGTAGTCTATTGTCGAGATTTTTGTTACTATAATAGATTGTAGCCTTGTCATTATGGAAGGTAGTCTGTTGTCGAGATTTTTGTTACTCCAATTGATCATAGCCTTGTCATTATAGAAGGTAGTACATTGTCGAGATTTTTGTAAATATAATGGATGGTAGCTTTGTCATTTTGGAAGGTAGTCTGTTGTCTAGATTTTTGTTACTACAATGGATTGTAGCCTTGTCATTATGGAAGTTAGTATGTTGTCGAGATTTTTGTTACTATAATAGATTGTAGCCTTGTCATTATGGAAGGTAGTATGTTGACGAGATTCTTGTTACTCCAATGGATGGTAGCCTTGTCATTATTGAAGGTAGTCTATTGTCAATATTTTTGTCACTACAATGGATGGTAGCCTTGTCATTATGGAAGGTAGTCTATTGTTGAGATTTTTGTTACTACAATGGATTGTAGCCTTGTCGTTATGGAAGGTAGTTTGTTATCGATATCTTTGTTACTCCAAAGGATGGTAGCCTAGTCATTATGGAAGGTAGTCTGTCGTCGATATTTTTGTTACTCCAATGGACGGTATCCTTGTCATTATTTAAGGTAGTATGATGCTGATATCTTTATTACTATAATGGATTGTATCCTTGTCATTATGGAAGGTAGTATGTTGTCGATATTTTTCTTACTCCAATGGATGGTAGCTTAGTCATTATGGAAGGTAGTCTGTTGTCGAGATTTTCTTTACTCCATTGGTTGGTATTCTTGTCATTATGGAAGGTAGTGTGTTGTTGAAGTTTTTGTTATTCCAATGGATGGTAGCCTTGTCATTAAGGAAGGTAGTCTGTTGTCGTGATTTTTGTTACTCCAATGGATGGTATCCTTGTCATTATGGAAGGTAGTATGTTGTCGATATCTTTGTTACTCCAATGGATGGTAGCCTTGACATTTTGGAAGGTAGTATGTTGTCTAGATTTTCGTTACTCTAAGGGATGGTATCCTTGCCATTATGGAAGGTAGTCTGTTGTCGAGATTTTTGTTACTACAATGGATTTATGCCTTGTCGTTATGGAAGATAGTCTGTTGTCGAGATTTTTGTTACTATAATAGATTGTAGCCTTGTCATTATGGAATGTAGTTTATTGTCGAGATTTTTGTTACTACAATGGATTGTAGCCTTGTCGTTATGGAAGGTAGTATGTTATCGATATCTTTATTACTCCAAAGGATGGTAGCCTAGTCATTATGGAAGGTAGTCTGTTGTCGATATTCTTGTTACTCCAATGGATGGTAGCCTTCTCATTATGGAAGGTAGTCTGTTGTCGAGATTTTTGTTACTCCAATGGATTGTAGCCTTGTCATTATGAAAGGTAGTCTGTTGTCGAGATTTTTGTTACTACATTGGATGGTAGCCTTGTCATTATGGAAGGTAGTCTGTTGTCGACATTTTTGTTACTACAATGGATTGTAGCCTTGTCGTTATGGAAGGTAGTCTGTTGTCGATATCTTTGTTACTTCAATCGATGGTAGCCTAGTCATTATGGAAGGTAGTCTGTTGTCGAGATTTTTGTTACTCTAAGGGATGGTAGCCTTGTCATAATGGAAAATAATTTTGTTTTCGAGATTTTTGTTATTCCAATGGATTGTAGCATTGTCATTATGAAAGGTAGTCTATTGTCGAGATTTTTGTTACTATAATAGATTGTAGCCTTGTCATTATGGAAGGTAGTCTGTTGTCGAGATTTTTGTTACTCCAATGGATCGTAGCCTTGTCATTATAGAAGGTAGTCTGTTGTCGAGATTTTTGTTACTATAATGGATTGTATCCTTGTCGTTATGGAAGGTAGTATGTTGTCGATATTTTTTTACTCCAATGGATGGTAGCCTAGTCATTATGGAAGGTAGTCTGTTGTCGAGATTTTCTTTACTCCATTGGATGGTATCCTTGTCATTATGGAAGGTAGTGTGTTGTCGAAGTTTTTGTTATTCCAATGGATGGTAGCCTTGTCATTATGGAAGGTAGTCTGTTGTCGTGATTTTTGTTACTCCAATGGATGGTATCCTTGTCATTATGGAAGGTAGTATGTTATCGATATCTTTGTTACTCCAATGGATGGTAGCCTTGACATTTTGGAAGGTAGTATGTTGTCTAGATTTTCGTTACTCTAAGGGATGGTAGCCTTGCCATTATGGAAGGTAGTCTGTTGTCGAGATTTTTGTTACTACAATGGATTTATGCCTTGTCGTTCTGGAAGATAGTCTGTTGTCGAGATTTTTGTTACTATAATAGATTGTAGCCATGTCATTATGGAATGTAGTCTATTGTCGAGATTTTTGTTACTACAATGGATTGTAGCCTTGTCGTTATGGAAGGTAGTCTGTTATCGATATCTTTGTTACTCCAAAGGATGGTAGCCTAGTCATTATGGAAGGTAGTCTGTTGTCGATATTTTTGTTACTCCAATGGATGGTAGCCTTCTCATTATGGAAGGTAGTGTGTTGTCGATATTTTTGTTATTCCAATAGATGGTAGCCTTGTCATTATGGAAGGTAGTCTGTTGTCGAGATTTTTGTTACTCCAATGGATTGTAGCCTTGTCACTATGAAAGGTAGTCTGTTGTCGAGAATTTTGTTACAACATTGGATGGTAGCCTTGTCATTATGGAAGGTAGTCTGTTGTCGACATTTTTGTTACTACAATGGATTGTAGCCTTGTCGTTATGGAAGGTAGTCTGTTGTCGATATCTTTGTTACTCCAATCGATGGTAGCCTAGTCATTATGGAAGGTAGTCTGTTGTCGAGATTTTTGTTACTCTAAGGGATGGTAGCCTTGTCATAACTGAAAATAATTTTGTTTTCGAGATTTTTGTTATTCCAATGGATTGTAGCCTTGTCATTATGAAAGGTAGTCTATTGTCGAGATTTTTGTTACTATAATAGATTGTAGCCTTGTCATTATGGAAGGTAGTCTATTGTCGAGATTTTTGTTACTCCAATGGATCGTAGCCTTGTCATTATAGAAGGTAGTACATTGTCGAGATTTTTGTTACTACAATGGATTGTAGCCTTGTCATTATGGAAGTTAGTATGTTGTCGAGATTTTTGTTACTATAATAGATGGTAGCCTAGTTATTATGGAAGGTAGTATGTTGACGAGATTCTTGTTACTCCAATGGATGGTAGCCTTGTCATTATGGAAGGTAGTCTATTGTTGAGATTTTTGATACTACAATGGATTGTAGCCTTGTCGTTATGGAAGGTAGTTTGTTAACGATATCTTTGTTACTCCAAAGGATGGTAGCCTAGTCATTATGGAAGGTAGTCTGTTGTCGATATTTTTGTTACTCCAATGGATGGTATCCTTGTCATTATTTAAGGTAGTATGTTGCCGATATCTTTATTACTTCAATGGATGGTAGCCTTTTCATTATGGAAGGTAGTCTATTGTCGAGATTTTTGTTACTCTAAGGGATGGTAGCCTTGTCATTATTGAAGATAGTCTGTTGTCGAGATTTTTGTTACTATAATGGATTGTATCCTTGTCGTTATGGAAGGTAGTATGTTGTCGATATTTTTCTTACTCCAATGGATGGTAGCCTAGTCATTATGAAAGGTAGTCTATTGTCGAGATTTTTGTTACTATAATAGATTGTAGCCTTGTCCTTATGGAAGGTAGTCTGTTGTCGAGATTTTTGTTACTCCAATGGATCGTAGCCTTGTCATTATAGAAGGTAGTACATTGTCGAGATTTTTGTAAATACAATGGATGGTAGCCTTGTCATTATGGAAGGTAGTCTGTTGTCTAGATTTTTGTTACTACAATGGATTGTAGCCTTGTCGTTATGGAAGTTAGTATGTTGTCAAGATTTTTGTTACTATAATAGATTGTAGCCTTGTCATTATGGAAGGTAGTATGTTGACGAGATTCTTGTTACTCCAATGGATGGTAGCCTTGTCATTATGGAAGGTAGTCTATTGTCGATATTTTTGTCACTACAATGGATGGTAGCCTTGTCATTATGGAAGGTAGTCTATTGTTGAGATTTTTGTTACTACAATGGATTGTAGCCTTGTCGTTATGGAAGGTAGTTTGTTATTGATATCTTTGTTACTCCAAAGGATGGTAGCCTAGTCATTATGGAAGGTTGTCTGTCGTTGATATTTTTGTTACTCCAATGGATGGTATCCTTGTCATTATTTAAGGTAGTATGATGCCGATATCTTTATTACTTCAATGGATGGTAGCCTTGTCATTATCGAAGGTAGTCTGTTGTCGAGATTTTTGTTACTCTAAGGGATGGTAGCCTTGTCATTATTGAAGGTAGTCTGTTGTCGAGATTTTTGTTACTATAATGGATTGTATCCTTGTCGTTATGGAAGGTAGTATGTTGTCGATATTTTTCTTACTCCAATGGATGGTAGCCTAGTCATTATGGAAGGTAGTCCGTTGTCGAGATTTTCTTTACTCCATTGGATGGTAGCCTTCTCATTATGGAATGTAGTGTGTTGTCGAAGTTTTTGTTATTCCAATGGATGGTAGCCTTGTCATTATGGAAGGTAGTCTGTTGTCGTGATTTTTGTTACTCCAATGGATGGTATCCTTGTCATTATGGAAGGTAGTATGTTTTCGATATCTTTGTTACTCTAATGGATGGTAGCCTTGACATTTTGGAAGGTAGTATGTTGTCCAGATTTTCGTTACTCTAAGGGATGGTAGCCTTGCCATTATGGAAGGTAGTCTGTTGTCGAGATTTTTGTTACTACAATGGATTTTTGCCTTGTCGTTATGGAAGAAAGTCTGTTGTCAAGATTTTTGTTACTATAATAGATTGTAGCCTTGTCATTATGGAAGGTAGTCTATTGTCGAGATTTTTGTTACTCCAATGGATGGTAGCCTTCTCATTATGGAAGGTAGTGTGTTGTCGATATTTTTGTTATTCCAATAGATGGTAGCCTTGTCATTATGGAAGGTAGTCTGTTGTCGAGATTTTTGTTACTCCAATGGATTGTAGCCTTATCATTATGAAAGGTAGTCTGTTGTCGAGAATTTTGTTACTACATTGGATGGTAGCCTTGTCATTATGGAAGGTATTCTGTTGTCGACATTTTTGTTAATACAACGGATTATTGCCTTGTCGTTATGGAAGGTAGTCTGTTATCGATATCTTTGTTACTCCAAAGGATGGTAGCCTAGTCATTATGGAAGGTAGTCTGTTGTCGATATTTTTGTTACTCCAATGGATGGTAGCCTTCTCATTATGGAAGGTAGTGTGTTGTCGATATTTTTGTTATTCCAATAGATGGTAGCCTTGTCATTATGGAAGGTAGTCTGTTGTCGAGATTTTTGTTACTCCAATGGATTGTAGCCTTATCATTATGAAAGGTAGTCTGTTGTCGAGAATTTTGTTACTACATTGGATGGTAGCCTTGTCATTATGGAAGGTAGTCTGTTGTCGACATTTTTGTTACTACAATGGATTGTAGCCTTGTCGTTATGGAAGGTAGTCTGTTGTCGATATCTTTGTTACTCCAATCGATGGTAGCCTAGTAATTATGGAAGGTAGTCTGTTGTCGAGATTTTTGTTACTCTAAGGGATGGTAGCCTTGTCATAATGGAAAATAATTTTGTTTTCGAGATTTTTGTTATTCCAATGGATTGTAGCCTTGTCATTATGAAAGGTAGTCTATTGTCGAGATTTTTGTTACTATAATAGATTGTAGCCTTGTCATTATGGAAGGTAGTATGTTGTCGAGATTTTTGTTACTCCAATGGATCGTAGCCTTGTCATTATAGAAGGTAGTACATTGTCGAGATTTTTGTTACTACAATGGATTTTTGCCTTGTCGTTATGGAAGAAAGTCTGTTGTCAAGATTTTTGTTACTATAATAGATTGTAGCCTTGTCATTATGGAAGGTAGTCTATTGTCGAGATTTTTGTTACTCCAATGGATGGTAGCCTTCTCATTATGGAAGGTAGTGTGTTGTCGATATTTTTGTTATTCCAATAGATGATAGCCTTGTCATTATGGAAGGTAGTCTGTTGTCGAGATTTTTGTTACTCCAATGGATTGTAGCCTTATCATTATGAAAGGTAGTCTGTTGTCGAGAATTTTGTTACTACATTGGATGGTAGCCTTGTCATTATGGAAGGTAGTCTGTTGTCGACATTTTTGTTACTACAATGGATTGTAGCCTTGTCGTTATGGAAGGTAGTCTGTTGTCGATATCTTTGTTACTCCAATCGATGGTAGCCTAGTAATTATGGAAGGTAGTCTGTTGTCGAGATTTTTGTTACTCTAAGGGATGGTAGCCTTGTCATAATGGAAAATAATTTTGTTTTCGAGATTTTTGTTATTCCAATGGATTGTAGCCTTGTCATTATGAAAGGTAGTCTATTGTCGAGATTTTTGTTACTATAATAGATTGTAGCCTTGTCATTATGGAAGGTAGTATGTTGTCGAGATTTTTGTTACTCCAATGGATCGTAGCCTTGTCATTATAGAAGGTAGTACATTGTCGAGATTTTTGTTACTACAATGGATTTTTGCCTTGTCGTTATGGAAGAAAGTCTGTTGTCAAGATTTTTGTTACTATAATAGATTGTAGCCTTGTCATTATGGAAGGTAGTCTATTGTCGAGATTTTTGTTACTCTAATGGATGGTAGCCTTCTCATTATGGAAGGTAGTGTGTTGTCGATATTTTTGTTATTCCAATAGATGGTAGCCTTGTCATTATGGAAGGTAGTCTGTTGTCGAGATTTTTGTTACTCCAATGGATTGTAGCCTTATCATTATGAAAGGTAGTCTGTTGTCGAGAATTTTGTTACTACATTGGATGGTAGCCTTGTCATTATGGAAGGTAGTCTGTTGTCGACATTTTTGTTAATACAACGGATTATTGCCTTGTCGTTATGGAAGGTAGTCTGTTATCGATATCTTTGTTACTCCAAAGGATGGTAGCCTAGTCATTATGGAAGGTAGTCTGTTGTCGATATTTTTGTTACTCCAATGGATGGTAGCCTTCTCATTATGGAAGGTAGTGTGTTGTCGATATTTTTGTTATTCCAATAGATGGTAGCCTTGTCATTATGGAAGGTAGTCTGTTGTCGAGATTTTTGTTACTCCAATGGATTGTAGCCTTATCATTATGAAAGGTAGTCTGTTGTCGAGAATTTTGTTACTACATTGGATCGTAGCCTTGTCATTATGGAAGGTAGTCTGTTGTCGACATTTTTGTTACTACAATGGATTGTAGCCTTGTCGTTATGGAAGGTAGTCTGTTGTCGATATCTTTGTTACTCCAATCGATGGTAGCCTAGTAATTATGGAAGGTAGTCTGTTGTCGAGATTTTTGTTACTCTAAGGGATGGTAGCCTTGTCATAATGGAAAATAATTTTGTTTTCGAGATTTTTGTTATTCCAATGGATTGTAGCCTTGTCATTATGAAAGGTAGTCTATTGTCGAGATTTTTGTTACTATAATAGATTATAGCCTTGTCATTATGGAAGGTAGTATGTTGTCGAGATTTTTGTTACTCCAATGGATCGTAGCCTTGTCATTATAGAAGGTAGTACATTGTCGAGATTTTTGTTACTACAATGGATTTTTGCCTTGTCGTTATGGAAGAAAGTCTGTTGTCAAGATTTTTGTTACTATAATAGATTGTAGCCTTGTCATTATGGAAGGTAGTCTATTGTCGAGATTTTTGTTACTCTAATGGATGGTAGCCTTCTCATTATGGAAGGTAGTGTGTTGTCGATATTTTTGTTATTCCAATAGATGGTAGCCTTGTCATTATGGAAGGTAGTCTGTTGTCGAGATTTTTGTTACTCCAATGGATTGTAGCCTTATCATTATGAAAGGTAGTCTGTTGTCGAGAATTTTGTTACTACATTGGATGGTAGCCTTGTCATTACGGAAGGTAGTCTGTTGTCGACATTTTTGTTAATACAACGGATTATTGCCTTGTCGTTATGGAAGGTAGTCTGTTATCGATATCTTTGTTACTCCAAAGGATGGTAGCCTAGTCATTATGGAAGGTAGTCTGTTGTCGATATTTTTGTTACTCCAATGGATGGTAGCCTTCTCATTATGGAAGGTAGTGTGTTGTCGATATTTTTGTTATTCCAATAGATGGTAGCCTTGTCATTATGGAAGGTAGTCTGTTGTCGAGATTTTTGTTACTCCAATGGATTGTAGCCTTATCATTATGAAAGGTAGTCTGTTGTCGAGAATTTTGTTACTACATTGGATGGTAGCCTTGTCATTATGGAAGGTAGTCTGTTGTCGACATTTTTGTTACTACAATGGATTGTAGCCTTGTCGTTATGGAAGGTAGTCTGTTGTCGATATCTTTGTTACTCCAATCGATGGTAGCCTAGTAATTATGGAAGGTAGTCTGTTGTCGAGATTTTTGTTACTCTAAGGGATGGTAGCCTTGTCATAATGGAAAATAATTTTGTTTTCGAGATTTTTGTTATTCCAATGGATTGTAGCCTTGTCATTATGAAAGGTAGTCTATTGTCGAGATTTTTGTTACTATAATAGATTGTAGCCTTGTCATTATGGAAGGTAGTATGTTGTCGAGATTTTTGTTACTCCAATGGATCGTAGCCTTGTCATTATAGAAGGTAGTACATTGTCGAGATTTTTGTAAATACAATGGATGGTAGCCTTGTCATTTTAGAAGGTAGTCTGTTGTCTAGATTTTTGTTACTACAATGGATTGTAGCCTTGTCGTTATGGAAGTTAGTATGTTGTCGAGATTTTTGTTACTATAATAGATGGTAGCCTTGTCATTATGGAAGGTAGTCTATTGTTGAGATTTTTGATACTACAATGGATTGTAGCCTTGTCGTTATGGAAGGTAGTTTGTTAACGATATCTTTGTTACTCCAAAGGATGGTAGCCTAATCATTATGGAAGGTAGTCTGTTGTCGATATTTTTGTTACTCCAATGGATGGTATCCTTGTCATTATTTAAGGTAGTATGTTGCCGATATCTTTATTACTTCAATGGATGGTAGCCTTTTCATTATGGAAGGTAGTCTATTGTCGAGATTTTTGTTACTCTAAGGGATGGTAGCCTTGTCATTATTGAAGGTAGTCTGTTGTCGAGATTTTTGTTACTATAATGGATTGTATCCTTGTCGTTATGGAAGGTAGTATGTTGTCGATATTTTTCTTACTCCAATGGATGGTAGCCTAGTCGTTATGGAAGGTAGTCTGTTGTCGAGATTTTCTTTACTCCATTGGATGGTAGCCTTGTCATTATGGAAGGTAGTGTGTTGTCGAAGTTTTTGTTATTCCAATGGATGGTAGCCTTGTCATTATGGAAGGTAGTCTATTGTCGTGACTTTTGTTACTCCAATGGATTGCATCCTTGTCATTATGGAAGGTAGTATGTTGTCCATATCTTTGTTACTCCAATGGATGGTAACCTTGACATTTTGGAACGTAGTATGTTGTCGAGATTTTTGTTACTCTAAGGGATGGTAGCCTTGTCATCATGGAAGGTAGTCTGTTGTCGAGATTTTTGTTACTACAATGGGTTTTTGCCTTGTCGTTATGGAAGATAGTCTGTTGTCAAGATTTTTGTTACTATAATAGATTGTAGCCTTGTCATTATGGAAGGTAGTCTATTGTCGAGATTTTTGTTACTACAATGGATTGTAGCCTTGTCGTTATAGAAAGTAGTCTGATATCGATATCTTTGTTACTCCAAAGGATGGTAGCCTAGTCATTATGGAAGGTAGTCTGTTGTCGAGATTTTTGTTAATCTAAGGGATGGTAGCCTTGTCATAATGGAAAATAATTTTGTTTTCGAGATTTTTGTTATTCCAATGGATTGTAGCCTTGTCATTATGAAAGGTAGTCTATTGTCGAGATTTTTGTTACTATAAAAGATTGTAGCCTTGTCATTATGGAAGGTAGTCTATTGTCGAGATTTTTGTTACTCCAATGGATCGAAGCCTTGTCATTATAGAAGGTAGTACATTGTCGAGATTTTTGTAAGTACAATGGATGGTAGCCTTCTCATTATGGAAGGTAGTCTGTTGTCTAGATTTTTGTTACTACAATGGATTGTAGCCTTGTCGTTATGGAAGTTAGTATGTTGTCAAGATTTTTGTTACTATAATAGATTGTAGCCTTATCATTATGGAAGGTAGTATGTTGACGAGATTCTTGTTACTCCAATGGATGGTAGCCTTGTCATTATGGAAGGTAGTCTATTCTCGATATTTTTGTCACTACAATGGATGGTAGCCTTGTCATTATGGAAGGTAGTCTATTGTTGAGATTTTTGTTACTACAATGGATTGTAGCCTTGTCGTTATGGAAGGTAGTTTGTTATTGATATCTTTGTTACTCCAAAGGATGGTAGCCTAGTCATTATGGAAGGTTGTCTGTCGTCGATATTTTTGTTACTCCAATGGATGGTATCCTTGTCATTATTTAAGGTAGTATGATGCCGATATCTTTATTACTTCAATGGATGGTAGCCTTGTCATTATGGAAGGTAGTCTGTTGTCGAGATTTTTGTTACTCTAAGGGATGGTAGCCTTGTCATTATTGAAGGTAGTCTGTTGTCGAGATTTTTGTTATTATAATGGATTGTATCCTTGTCGTTATGGAAGGTAGTATGTTGTCGAGATTTTCTTTACTCCATTGGATGGTAGCCTTGTCATTATGGAATGTAGTGTGTTGTCGAAGTTTTTGTTTTTCCAATGGATGGTAGCCTTGTCATTATGGAAGGTAGTCTGTTGTCGTGATTTTTGTTACTCCAATGGATGGTATCCTTGTCATTATGGAAGGTAGTATGTTTTCGATATCTTTGTTACTCCAATGGATGGTAGCCTTGACATTTTGGAAGGTAGTATGTTGTCCAGATTTTCGTTACTCTAAGGGATGGTAGCCTTGCCATTATGGAAGGTAGTCTGTTGTCGAGATTTTTGTTACTACAATGGATTTTTGCCTTGTCGTTATGGAAGATAGTCTGTTGTCAAGATTTTTGTTACTATAATAGATTTTAGCCTTGTCATTATGGAAGGTAGTCTATTTTCTAGATTTTTATTACTACAATGGATTGTAGCCTTGTCGTTATGGAAGGTAGTCTGTTATCGATATCTTTGTTACTCCAAAGGATGGTAGCCTAGTCATTATGGAAGGTAGTGTGTTGTCGATATTTTTGTTATTCCAATAGATGGTAGCCTTGTCATTATGGAAGGTAGTCTGTTGTCGAGATTTTTGTTACTCCAATGGATTGTAGCCTTATCATTATGAAAGGTAGTCTGTTGTCGAGAATTTTGTTACTACATTGGATGGTAGCCTTGTCATTATGGAAGGTAGTCTGTTGTCGACATTTTTGTTACTACAATGGATTGTAGCCTTGTCGTTATGGAAGGTAGTCTGTTGTCGATATCTTTGTTACTGCAATCGATGATAGCCTAGTCATTATGGAAGGTAGTCTGTTGTCGAGATTTTTGTAACTCTAAGGGATGGTAGCCTTGTCATAATGGAAAATAATTTTGTTTTCGAGATTTTTGTTATTCCAATGGATTGTAGCCTTGTCATTATGAAAGGTAGTCTATTGTCGAGATTTTTGTTACTATAATAGATTATAGCCTTGTCATTATGGAAGGTAGTCTGTTGTCGAGATTTTTGTTACTCCAATGGATCGTAGCCTTGTCAATATAGAAGGTAGTACATTGTCGAGATTTTTGTAAATACAATGGATGGTAGCCTTGTCATTATGGAAGGTAGTCTGTGTTCTAGATTTTTGTTACTACAATGGATTGTAGCCTTGTCGTTATGGAAGTTAGTATGTTGTCGAGATTTTTGTTACTATAATAGATTGTAGCCTTGTCATTATGGAACGGAGTATGTTGACGAGATTCTTGTTACTCCAATGGATGGTAGCCTTGTCATTATGGAAGGTAGTCTATTGTTGAGATTTTTGTTACTACAATGGATTGTAGCCTTGTCGTTATGGAAGGTAGTTTCTTAACGATATCTTTGTTACTCCACAGGATGGTAGCCTAGTCATTATGGAAGGTAGTCTGTTGTCGATATTTTTGTTACTCCAATGGATGGTATCCTTGTAATTATTTAAGGTAGTATGTTGCCGATATCTTTATTACTTCAATGGATGGTAGCCTTTTCATTATGGAAGGTAGTCTATTGTCGAGATTTTTGTTACTCTAAGGGATGGTAGCCTTGTCATTATTGAAGGTAGTCTGTTGTCGAGATTTTTGTTACTATAATGGATTGTATCCTTCTCGTTATGGAAGGTAGTATGTTGTCGATATTTTTCTTACTCCAATGGATTGTAGCCTAGTCATTATGGAAGGTAGTCTGTTGTCGAGATTTTCTTTACTCCGTTGGATGGTAGCCTTGTCATTATGGAAGGTAGTGTGTTGTTGATGTTTTTGTTATTCCAATGGATGGTAGCCTTGTCATTATGGAAGGTAGTCTATTGTCGTGACTTTTGTTACTCCAATGGATGGCATCCTTGTCATTATGGAAGGTAGTATGTTGTCGATATCTTTGTTACTCCAATGGATGGTAACCTTGACATTTTGGAACGTAGTATGTTGTCGTGATTTTTGTTACTCTTAAGGGATGGTAGCCTTGTCATCAGGGAAGGTAGTCTGTTGTCGAGATTTTTGTTACTACAATGGGTTTTTGCCTTGTCGTTATGGAAGATAGTCTGTTGTCAAGATTTTTATTACTATAATAGATTGTAGCCTTGTCATTATGGAAGGTAGTATATTGTCGAGATTTTTGTTACTACAATGGATTGTAGCCTTGTCGTTATGGAAGGTAGTCTGTTATCGATATCTTTGTTACTCCAAAGGATGGTAGCCTAGTCATTATGGAAGGTAGTTTGTTGTCGAGATTTTTGTTACTCCAATGGATGGTATACTTGTGATTATGGAAGGTAGTATGTTGTCGATATCTTTGTTACTCCAATGAATGGTAGCCTTGTCATTATGGAAGGTAGTCTGTTGTCGAGATTTTTGTTACTCCAATGGATGGTAGCCTTGTCATTATGGAAGGTAGTGTGTTGTCGATATTTTTGTTATTCCAATAGATGGTAGCCTTGTCATTATGGAAGGTAGTCTGTTGTCGTGATTTTTGTTACTCCAATGGATTATAGCCTTATCAATATGAAAGGTAGTCTGTTGTCGAGATTTTTGTTACTACATTGGATTGTAGCCTTGTCATTATGGAAGGTAGTCTGTTGTCGTGATTTTTGTTACTCCAATGGATGGTATCCTTGTCATTATGGAAGGTAGTATGTTGTCGATATCTTTGTTACTCCAATGGATGGTAGCCTTGACATTTTGGAAGGTAGTATGTTGTCTAGATTTTCGTTACTCTAAGGGATGGTAGCCTTGCCATTATGGAAGGTAGTCTGTTGTCGAGATTTTTGTTACTACAATGGATTTTTGCCTTGTATTTATGGAAGATAGTCTGTTGTCGAGATTTTTGTTACTTTAATAGATTGTAGCCTTGTCATTATGGAAGGTAGTCTATTGTCGAGATTTTTATTACTACAATAGATTGTAGCCTTGTCGTTATGGAAGGTAGTCTGTTATTGATATCTTTGTTACTCCAAAGGATGGTAGCCTAGTCATTATGGAAGGTAGTCTGTTGTCGATATTTTTGTTACTCCAATGGATGGTAGCCTTCTCATTATGGAAGGTAGTGTGTTGTCGATATTTTTGTTATTCCAATAGATGGTAGCCTTGTCATTATGAAAGGTATTCTGTTGTCGAGATTTTTGTTACTCCAATGGATTGTAGCCTTGTCATTATTAAAGGTAGTCTGTTGTCGAGAATTTTGTTACTACATTGGATGGTAGCCTTGTCATTATGGAAGGTAGTCTATTGTCGACATTTTTGTTACTACAATGGATTGTAGCCTTGTCGTTATGGAAGGTAGTCTGTTGTCGATATCTTTGTTACTCCAATCGATGGTAGCCTAGTCATTATGGAAGGTAGTCTGTTGTCGAAATTTTTGTTACTCTAAGGGATGGTAGCCTTGTCATAATGGAAAATAATTTTGTTTTTGAGATTTTTGTTATTCCAATGGATTGTAGCCTTGTCATTATGAAAGGTAGTCTATTGTCGAGATTTTTGTTACTATAATAGATTGTAGCCTTGTCATTATGGAAGGTAGTCTGTTGTCGAGATTATTGTTACTCCAATGGATCGTAGCCTTGTCATTATAGAAGGTAGTACATTGTCGAGATTTTTGTTACTACAATGGATTGTAGCCTTGTCGTTATAGAAGTTAGTATGTTGTCGAGATTTTTGTTACTATAATAGATTGTAGCCTTGTCATTATGGAAGGTAGTATGTTGACGAGATTCTTGTTACTCCAATGGATGGTAGCCTTGTCATTATGGAAGGTAGTCTATTGTCGATATTTTTGTCACTACAATGGATGGTAGCCTTGTCATTATGGAAGGTAGTCTATTATCGAGATTTTTGTTACTACAATGGATTGTAGCCTTGTCGTTATGGAAGGTAGTCTCTTATCGATATCATTGTTACTCCAAAGGATGGTAGCCTAGTCATTATGGAAGGTAGTCTGTCGTCGATATTTTTGTTACTCCAATGGATGGTATCCTTGTCATTATTTAATGTAGTATGTTGTTGATATCTTTATTACTTCAATGGATGGTAGCCTAGTCATTATTGAAGGTAGTCTGTTGTCGAGATTTTTGTTACTATAATGGATTGTATCCTTGTCGTTATGGAAGGTAGTATGTTGTCGATATTTTTCTTACTCCAATGGATAGTAGCCTAGTCATTATGGAAGGTAGTCTGTTGTCGAGATTTTCTTTACTCCATTGGATGGTAGCCTTGTCATTATGAAAGGTAGTGTGTTGTAGATATTTTTCTTACTCCAAGGGATGGAAGCCTTGTCATTATGGAAAGTAATTTTGTTTTCGAGATTTTTGTTATTCCAATGGATTGTAGCCTTGTCATTATGAAAGGTAGTCTATTATCGAGATTTTTGTTACTATTATAGATTGTAGCCTTGTCATTATGGAAGGTAGTATATTGTCGAGATTATCGTTACTCGAATGGATGGTAGCCTTGTCATTATGGAAGGTAGTTTGTTGTTTAGATTTTTGTTACTACAATGGATTGTAGCCTTGTCGTTATGGAAGTTAGTATGATGTCGAGATTTTTGTTACTATAATAGATTGTAGCTATATCATTATGGAAGGTAGTATGTTGACGAGATTCTTGTTACTCCAATGGATGGTAGCCTTGTCATTATGGAAGGTAGTCTATTGTCGAGATTTTTGTTACTACAATGGATTGTAGCCTTGTCGTTATGGAAGGTAGTATGTTATCGATATCTTTGTTACTCCAAAGGATGGTAGCCTAGTCATTATGGAAGGTAGTCTATCGTCGATATTTTTGTTACTCCAATGGATGGTATCCTTGTCATTATTTAAGATAGTATGTTGTCGATATCTTTATTACTTCAATGGATGGTAGCCTAGTCATTATTAAAGGTAGTTTGTTGTCGAGATTTTTGTTACTATAATGGATTGTATCCTTGTCGTTATGGAAGGTAGTATGTTGTCGATATTTTTCTTACTCCAATGGATGGTAGCCTAGTCATTATGAAAGGGAGTCTGTTGTCGAGATTTTCTTTACTCCATTGGATGGTAGCCATGTCATTATGGAAGGTAATGTGTTGTCGAAAATTTTGTTATTCCAATGGATGTTAGCCTTGTCATTATGGAAGGTAGTCTGTTGTCGTGATTTTTGTTACTCCAATGGATGGTATCCTTGTCATTATGGAAGGTAGTATGTTGTCGATATCTTTGTTACTCCAATGGATGGTAGCCTTGACATTTTGGAAGGTAGTATGTTGTCTAGATTTTTGTTACTCTAAGGGATGGTAGCCTTGTCATTATAGAAGGTAGTCTGTTGTCGAGATTTTTGTTACTATAATGGATTGTAGCCTTGTCGTTATGGAAGATACTTTGTTGTCGAGATTTTTGTTACTATAATAGATTGTAGCCTTGTCATTATGGAAGGTAGTCTATTGTCGAGATTTTTGTTACTACAATGGATTGTAGCCTTGTCGTTATGGAAGGTAGTCTGTTATCGATATCTTTGTTTCTCCAAAGGATGGTAGCCTAGTCATTATGGAAGGTAGTCTGTTGTCGAGATTTTTGTTACTCCAATGGATGGTAGCCTTGTCATTATGGAAGGTAGTCTGTTGTCCATATTTTTGTTACTCCAATGGATGGTAGCCTTGTCATTATGGAAGGTAGTGTGTTGTCGATATTTTTGTTATTCCAAAAAATGGTAGCCTTGTCATTATGGAAGGTAGTCTGTTGTCGAGATTTTTGTTACTCCAATGGATTGTAGCCTTGTCATTATGAAAGTTAGTCTTTTGTCGAGATTTTTGTTACTACAATGGATTGTAGCCTTGTCGTTATGGAAGGTAGTCTGTTGTCGATATCTTTCTTACTATAATGGATGGTAGCCTAGTCAGCACGGAAGGTAGTCTGTTGTCGAGATTTTTGTTACTCCATTGGATGGTAGCCTTATCATTATGGAAGGTAGTGTGTTGTCGATATTTTTGTTATTCCAACGGATGGAAGCCATGTCATTATGGAAGGTAGTCTATTGTCGTGATTTTTGTTACTCCAATGGATGGTATCCTTGTCATTATGGAAGGTAGTATGTTGTCGATATCTTTCTTACACCAATGGATGGTAGCCTTGTAATTATGGAAGGTAGTCTGTTGTCGAGATTTTTGTTAATCCAATGGATGGTAGCCTTGTCATTATGGAAGGTAGTGTGTTGTCGATATTTTTGTTATTCCAATGGATGGTAGCCTTGTCATTATGGAATATAGTCTGTTGTCTAGATTTTTGTTACTACAATGGATTGTAGCCTTGTCGTTATGGAAGGTAGTCTGTTATCGATATCTTTGTTACTCCATAGGATGGTAGCCTAGTCATTATGGAAGGTAGTCTGTTGTCGAGATTTTTGTTACTCCAATGGATGGTATACTTGTGATTATGGAAGGTAGTATGTTGTCGATATCTTTGTTACTCTAATGGATGGTAGCCTTGTCATTATGGAAGGTAGTTTGTTGTCGAGATTTTTGTTACTCTAATGGATGGTAGCCTTGTCATTATGGAAGGTAGTGTGTTGTCGATATTTTTGTTATTCCAATGGATGGTAGCCTTGTCATTATGGAAGGTACTATGTTGTTTAGATTTTTGTTACTATAATGGATTGTAGCCTTGTCGTTATGGAAGGTAGTCTGTTATCAACATCTTTGTTACTCCAAAGGATGGTAGCCTAGTCATTATGGAAGGTAGTCTGTTGTCGAGATTTTTGTTACTCCAACGGATGGTATACTTGTGATTATGGAAGGTAGTATGTTGTCGATATCTTTGTTACTCCAATGGATGGTAGCCTTGTCATTATGGAAGGTAGTCTGTTGTCGAGATTTTTGTTACTCCAATGGATGGTAGCCTTGTCATTATGGAAGGTAGTGTGTTGTCGATATTTTTGTTATTCAAAAAAATGGTAGCCTTGTCATTATGGAAGGTAGTCTGTTGTCGTGATTTTTGTTACTCCAATGGATGGTATCCTTGTCATTATGGAAGGTAGTATGTTGTCGATATCTTTGTTACTCCAATGGATGGTAGCCTTGACATTTTGGAAGGTAGTATGTTGTCTAGATTTTTGTTACTCTAAGGGATGGTAGCCTTGTCATTATGGAAGGTAGTTTGTTGTCGAGATTTTTGTTACTATAATGGATTGTAGCCTTGTCGTTATGGAAGATACTTTGTTGTCGAGATTTTTGTTACTATAATAGATTGTAGCCTTGTCATTATGGAAGGTAGTCTATTGTCGAGATTTTTGTTACTACAATGGATTGTAGACTTGTCATTATGGAAGGTAGTCTGTTATCGATATCTTTTTACTCCAAAGGATGGTAGCCTAGTCATTATGGAAGGTAGTCTGTTGTCGAGATTTTTGTTAATCCAATGGATGGTATACTTGTGATTATGGAAGGTAGTATGTTGTCGATATCTTTGTTACTCCAATGGATGGTATCCTTGTCATTATGGAAGGTAGTGTGTTGTCGATATTTTTGTTATTCCAAAAAATGGATGGTATACTTGTCATTATGGAAGGTAGTCTGTTGTCGAGATTTTTGTTACTCCAATGGATTGTAGCCTTGTCATTATGAAAGGTAGTCTTTTGTCGAGATTTTTGTTACTACAATGGATTGTAGCCTTGTCGTTATGGAAGGTAGTTTGTTGTCGATATCTTTCTTACTATAATGAATGGTACCCTAGTCATTACGGAAGGTAGTCTGTTGTCGAGATTTTTGTTACTCCATTGGATGGTAGCCTTATCATTATGGAAGGTAGTGTGTTGTCGATATTTTTGTTATTCCAATGGATGGAAGCCATGTCATTATGGAAGGTAGTCTATTGTCGTGATTTTTGTTACTCCAATGGATGGTATCCTTGTCATTATGGAAGGTAGTATGTTGTCGATATCTTTCTTACACCAATGGATGGTAGCCTTGTAATTATGGAAGGTAGTCTATTGTCGAGATTTTTGTTAATCCAATGGATTGTAGCCTTGTCATTATGGAAGGTAGTGTTTTGTCGAAAATTTTGTTATTCCAATGGATGTTAGCCTTGTAATTATGGAAGGTAGTTTGTTGTCGTGATTTTTGTTACTCCAATGGATGGTATCCTTGTCATTATGGAAGGTAGTATGTTGTCGATATCTTTGTTACTCCAATGGATGGTAGCCTTGACATTTTGGAAGGTAGTATGTTGTCTAGATTTTTGTTACTCTAAGGGACGGTAGCCTTGTCATTATGGAAGGTAGTCTGTTGTCGAGATTTTTGGTACTATAATGGATTGTAGCCTTGTCGTTATGGAAAATACTTTGTTATCGAGATTTTTGTTACTATAATAGATTGTAGCCTTGTCATTATGGAAGGTAGTCTATTGTCGAGATTTTTGTTACTACAATGGATTGTAGCCTTGTCGTTATGGAAGGTACTCTGTTATCGATATCTTTGTTACTCCAAAGGATGGTAGCCTAGTCATTATGGAAGGTAGTCTGTCGTCGATATTTTTGTTAATCCAATGGATGGTATCCTTGTCATTATTTAAGGTAGTATGTTGTCGATATCTTTATTACTTCAATGGATGGTAGCCTAGTCATTATTAAAGGTAGTCTGTTGTCGAGATTTTTGTTACTATAATGGATTGTATCCTTGTCGTTATGGAAGGTAGTATGTTGTCGATATTTTTCTTACTCCAATGGATGGTAGCTTAATCAGTATGGAAGGGAGTCTGTTGTCGAGATTTTCTTTACTCCATTGGATGGTAGCCATGTCATTATGGAAGGTAGTGTGTTGTCGAAAATTTTGTTATTCCAATGGATGTTAGCCTTGTCGTTATGGAAGGTAGTCTGTTGTCGTGATTTTTGTTACTCCAATGGATGGTATCCTTGTCATTATGGAAGGTAGTATGTTGTCGATATCTTTGTTACTCCAATGGATGGTAGCCTTGACATTTTGGAAGGTAGTATGTTGTCTAGATTTTTGTTACTCTAAGGGATGGTATACTTGTGATTATGGAAGGTAGTATGTTGTCGATATCTTTGTTACTCCAATGGATGGTAGTCTTGTCATTATGGAAGGTAGTCTGTTGTCCAGATTTTTGTTACTCCAATGGATGGTAGCCTTGTCATTATGGAAGGTAGTGTGTTGTCGATATTTTTGTTATTCCAAAAAATGGTAGCCTTGTCATTATGGAAGGTAGTCTGTTGTCGAGATTTTTGTTACTCCAATGGATTGTAGCCTTGTCATTATGAAAGTTAGTCTTTTGTCCAGATTTTTGTTACTACAATGGATTGTAGCCTTGTCGTTATGGAAGGTAGTCTGTTGTCGATATCTTTCTTACTATAATGGATGGTAGCCTAGTCATTACAGAAGGTAGTTTGTTGTCGAGATTTTTGTTACTCCATTGGATGGTAGCCTTATCATTATGGAAGGTAGTGTGTTGTCGATATTTTTGTTATTCCAACGGATGGAAGCCATGTCATTATGGAAGGTAGTCTATTGTCGTGATTTTTGTTACTCCAATGGATGGTATGCTTGTCATTATGGAAGGTAGTATGTTGTCGATATCTTTCTTACACCAATGGATGTTAGCCTTGTAATTATGGAAGGTAGTCTGTTGTCGAGATTTTTGTTAATCCAATGGATGGTAGCCTTGTCATTATGGAAGGTAGTGTGTTGTCGATATTTTTGTTATTCCAATGGATGGTAGCCTTGTCATTATGGAATGTAGTCTGTTGTCTAGATTTTTGTTACTACAATGGATTGTAGCCTTGTCGTTATGGAAGGTAGTCTGTTATCGATATCTTTGTTACTCCAAAGGATGGTAGCCTAGTCATTATGGAAGGTAGTCTGTTGTCGAGATTTTTGTTACTCCAATGGATGGTATACTTGTGATTATGGAAGGTAGTATGTTGTCGATATCTTTGTTACTCTAATGGATTGTAGCCTTGTCATTATGGAAGGTAGTTTGTTATCGAGATTTTTTTTACTCCAATGGATGGTAGCCTTGTCATTATGGAAGGTAGTGTGTTGTCGATATTTTTGTTATTCCAATGGATGGTTGCCTTGTCATTATGGAAGGTAGTCTGTTATTTAGATTTTTGTTACTACAATGGATTGTAGCCTTGTCGTTATGGAAGGTAGTCTGTTATCGACATCTTTGTTACTCCAAAGGATGGTAGCCTAGTCATTATGGAAGGTAGTCTGTTGTCGAGATTTTTGTTACTCCAATGGATGGTATACTTGTGATTATGGAAGGTAGTATGTTGTCGATATCTTTGTTACTCCAATGGATGGTAGCCTTGTCATTATGGAAGGTAGTCTGTTATCGATATCTTTGTTACTCCAAAGGATGGTAGCCTAGTCATTATGGAATGTAGTCTATTGTCGAGATTTTTGTTACTCCAATGGATGGTATACTTGTGATTATGGAAGGTAGTATGTTGTCGATATCTTTGTTACTCCAATGGATGGTAGCCTTGTCATTATGGAAGGTAGTCTGCTGTCGAGATTTTTGTTACTCGAATGGATGGTAGCCTTGTCATTATGGAAGGTAGTGTGTTGTCGATATTTTTGTTATTCCAAAAAATGGTAGTCTTGTCATTATGGAAGGTAGTCTGTTGTCGAGATTTTTGTTACTCCAATGGATTGTAGCCTTGTCATTATGAAAGGTAGTCTTTTGTCGAGATTTTTGATACTACAATGGATTGTAGCCTTGTCGTTATGGAAGGTAGTCTGTTGTCGATATCTTTCTTACTATAATGGATGGTAGCCTAGTCATTATGGAAGGTAGTCTGTTGTCGAGATTTTTGTTACTCCATTGGATGGTAGCCTTATCATTATGGAAGGTAGTGTGTTGTCGATATTTTTGTTATTCCAACGGATGGAAGCCATGTCATTATGGAAGGTAGTCTATTGCCGTGATTTTTGTTACTCCAATGGATGGTATCCTTGTCATTATGGAAGGTAGTATGTTGTCGATATCTTTCTTACACCAATGGATGGTAGCCTTGTAATTATGGAAGGTAGTCTGTTGTCGAGATTTTTGTTAATCCAATGGATGGTAGCCTTGTCATTATGGAAGGTAGTGTGTTGTCGATATTTTTGTTATTCCAATGGATGGTAGCCTTGTCATTATGGAATGTAGTCTGTTGTCTAGATTTTTGTTACTACAATGGATTGTAGCCTTGTCGTTATGGAAGGTAGTCTGTTATCGATATCTTTGTTACTCCAAAGGATGGTAGTCTAGTCATTATGGAAGGTAGTCTGTTGTCGAGATTTTTGTTACTCCAATGGATGGTATACTTGTGATTATGGAAGGTAGTATGTTGTCGATATCTTTGTTACTCTAATGGATGGTAGCCTTGTCATTATGGAAGGTAGTTTGTTGTCGAGATTTTTATTACTCCAATGGATGGTAGCCTTGTCATTATGGAAGGTAGTGTGTTGTCGATATTTTTGTTATTCCAATGGATGGTAGCCTTGTCATTATGGAAGGTAGTCTGTTGTTTAGATTTTTGTTACTAAAATGGATTGTAGCCTTGTCGTTATGGAAGGTAGTCTGTTATCGATATCTTTGTTACTCCAAAGGATGGTAGCCTAGTCATTATGGAAGGTAGTCTGTTGTCGAGATTTTTGTTACTCCAATGGATGGTATACTTGTGATTATGGAAGGTAGTATGTTGTCGATATCTTTGTTACTCCAATGGATGGTAGCCTTGTCATTATGGAAGGTAGTCTGTTGTCGAGATTTTTGTTACTCCAATGGATGGTAGCCTTGTCATTATGGAAGGTAGCGTGTTGTCGATATTTTTGTTATTCTAAAAAATGGTAGCCTTGTCATTATGGAAGGTAGTCTGTTGTCGAGATTTTTGTTACTCCAATGGATTGTAGCCTTGTCATTATGAAAGGTAGTCTTTTGTCGAGATTTTTGTTACTACAATGGATTGTAGCCTTGTCGTTATGGAAGGTAGTCTTTTGTCGAGATTTTTGTTACTACAATGGATTGTAGCCTTGTCGTTATGGAAGGTAGTCTGTTATCGATATCTTTGTTACTCCAAAGGATGGTAGCCTAGTCATTATGGAAGGTAGTCTGTTGTCGAGATTTTTGTTACTCCAATGGATGGAATACTTGTGATTATGGAAGGTAGTATGTTGTCGATATCTTTGTTACTCTAATGGATGGTAGCCTTGTCATTATGGAAGGTAGTTTGTTGTCGAGATTTTTATTACTCCAATGGATGGTAGCCTTGTCATTATGGAAGGTAGTGTGTTGTCGATATTTTTGTTATTCCAATGGATGGTAGCCTTGTCATTATGGAAGGTAGTCTGTTGTTTAGATTTTTGTTACTACAATGGATTGTAGCCTTGTCGTTATGGAAGGTAGTCTGTTATCGATATCTTTGTTACTCCAAAGGATGGTAGCCTAGTCATTATGGAAGGTAGTCTGTTGTCGAGATTTTTGTTACTCCAATGGATGGTATACTTGTGATTATGGAAGGTAGTATGTTGTCGATATCTTTGTTACTCCAATGGATGGTAGCCTTGTCATTATGGAAGGTAGTCTGTTGTCGAGATTTTTGTTACTCCAATGGATGGTAGCCTTGTCATTATGGAAGGTAGCGTGTTGTCGATATTTTTGTTATTCCAAAAAATGGTAGCCTTGTCATTATGGAAGGTAGTCTGTTGTCGAGATTTTTGTTACTCCAATGGATTGTAGCCTTGTCATTATGAAAGGTAGTCTTTTGTCGAGATTTTTGTTACTACAATGGATTGTAGCCTTGTCGTTATGGAAGGGAGTCTGTTGTTGATATCTTTCTTACTATAATGGATGGTAGCCTAGTTATTACGGAAGGTAGTCTGTTGTCGAGATTTTTGTTACTCCATTGGATGGTAGCCTTATCATTATGGAAGGTAGTGTGTTGTCGATATTTTTGTTATTCCAACGGATGGAAGCCATGTCATTATGGAAGGTAGTCCATTGTCATGATTTTTGTTACTCCAATGGATGGTATCCTTGTCATTATGGAAGGTAGTATGTTGTCGATATCTTTCTTACACCAATGGATGGTAGCCTTGTCATTATGGAAGGTAGTGTGTTGTCGATATTTTTGTTATTCCAATGGATGGTAGCCTTGTCGTTATGGAATGTAGTCTGTTGTCGATATTTTTGTTACTACAATGGATTGTAGCCTTGTCGTTATGGAAGGTAGTATGTTATCGATATCTTTGTTACTCCAAAGGATGGTAGCCTAGTCATTATGGAAGGTAGTCTGTTGTCGAGATTTTTGTTACTCCAATGGATGGTATACTTGTGATTATGGAAGGTAGTATGTTGTCGATATCTTTGTTACTCTAATGGATGGTAGCCTTGTCATTATGGAAGGTAGTTTGTTGTCGAGATTTTTGTTACTCCAATGGATGGTAGCCTTGTCATTATGGAAGGTAGGGTGTTGTCGATATTTTTGTTATTCCAATGGATGGTAGCCTTGTCATTATGGAAGGTAGTCTGTTGTTTAGATTTTTGTTACTACAATGGATTGTAGCCTTGTCGTTATGGAAGGTAGTCTGTTATCGATATCTTTGTTACTCCAAAGGATGGTAGCCTAGTCATTATGGAAGGTAGTCTGTTGTCGAGATTTTTGTTACTCCAATGGATGGTATACTTGTGATTATGGTAGGTAGTATGTTGTCGATATCTTTGTTACTCCAATGGATGGTATACTTGTGATTATGGAAGGTAGTCTGTTGTCGAGATTTTTGTTACTCCAATGGATTGTAGCCTTGTCATTATGAAAGGTAGTCTATTGTCGAGATTTTTGTTTCTACAATGGATTGTATCCTTGTCGTTATGAAAGGTAGTCTGTTGTCGATATCTTTGTTACTCCAATTGATGGTAGCCTAGTCATTATGGAAGGTAGTCTGTCGTCGAGATTTTTGTTACTCCAATGGATGGTATCCTTGTCATTATTTAAGGTAGTATGTTGTCAATATCTTTATTACTTCAATGGATGGTAGCCTAGTCATTATTAAAGGTAGTCTGTTGTCGAGATTTTTGTTACTATAATGGATTGTATCCTTGTCGTTATGGAAGGTAGTATGTTGTCGATATTTTTCTTACTCCAATGGATGGTAGCCTAGTCATTATGAAAGGGAGTCTGTTGTCGAGATTTTCTTTACTCCATTGGATGGTAGCCATGTCATTATGGAAGGTAGTGTGTTGTCGAAAATTTTGTTATTCCAATGGATGTTAGCCTTGTCATTATGGAAGGTAGTCTGTTGTCGTGATTTTTGTTACTCCAATGGATGGTATCCTTGTCATTATGGAAGGTAGTATGTTGTCGATATCTTTGTTACTCCAATGGATGGTAGCCTTGACATTTTGGAAGGTAGTATGTTGTCGATATCTTTATTACTCTAAGGGATGGTAGCCTAGTCATTATGGAAGGTAGTCTATTGTCGAGATTTTTGTTACTATAATGGATTGTATCCTTGTTGTTATGGAAGGTAGTATGTTGTCGATATTTTTCTTACTCCAATGGATGGTAGCCTAGTCATTATGGAAGGGAGTCTATTGTCGAGATTTTCTTTACTCCATTGGATGGTAGCCATGTCATTATGGAAGGTAGTGTGTTGTCGAAAATTTTGTTATTCCAATGGATGTTAGCCTTGTCATTATGGAAGGTAGTCTGTTGTCGTGATTTTTGTTACTCCAATGGATGGTATCCTTGTCATTATGGAAGGTAGTATGTTGTCGATATCTTTGTTACTCCAATGGATGGTAGCCTTGACATTTTGGAAGGTAGTATGTTGTCTAGATTTTTGTTACTCTAAGGGATGGTAGCCTTGTCATTATGGAAGGTAGTTTGTTGTCGAGATTTTTGTTACTATAATGGATTGTAGCCTAGTCGTTATGGAAGATACTTTGTTGTCGAGATTTTTGTTACTATAATAGATTGTAGCCTTGTCATTATGGAAGGTAGTCTATTGTCGAGATCTTTGTTACTACAATGGATTGTAGCCTTGTCATTATGGAAGGTAGTCTGTTATCGATATCTTTGTTACTCCAAAGGATGGTAGCCTAGTCATTATGGAAGGTAGTCTGTTGTCGAGATTTTTGTTACTCCAATGGATGGTATACTTGTGATTATGGATGGTAGTATGTTGTCGATATCTTTGTTACTCCAATGGATGGTAGCCTTGTCATTATGGAAGGTAGTATGTTGTCGAGATTTTAGTTACTACAATGGATGGTAGCCTTTTCATTATGGAAGGTAGTATGTTGTCGAGATTTTTGTTACTCCAATGGATGGTAGCCTTGTCATTATGGAAGGTTATCTCTTGTGGATATTTTTGTTACTCCAATGGATGGTACCCTTATCAGTATGCAAGGTAGTCTGTTGTCGATATTTTTGTTACTCCAATGGATGGTAGCCATGTCATTATGGAAGATAGTCTATTGTCGTTATTTTTATTACTCCAATGGATGGTAGCCTTGTCATTATGGAAGGTAGACTGTTGTAGAGATTTTTGTTATTCCAATGGATGGTAGCCTTGTCATTATGGAAGGTAGTCTGTTGTCGTTATTTTTATTACTCCAATGGATGGTAGCCTTGTCATTATGGAAGGTAGTATGTTGTCGATATCTTTGTTACTACAATGGATGGTAGCCTTGTCATTATGGAAGGTAGTCTGTTGTCAAGATTTTTGTTAGTGCAATGGATGGTAGCTTAGTCATTATGGAAGGTAGTCTGTTGTCGAGATTTTTGTTACTCCCATGGATGGTAGCGTTGTCATTATGGAAGGTAGTCTGTTGTCAAGATTTTTGTTACTACAATGGATTGTAGCCTTGTCATTATGGAAGGTAGTGTGTTGTCGAGATTTTTGTTATTCCAATAGATGGTAGCCTTGTCATTATGGAAGGTAGTCTGTTTGTCGAGATTTTTTTTACTCCAATGGATGGTAGCCTTGCCATTATGGAAGGTTGACTCTTATGGATATTTTTTTTACGCCAATGGATGGTACCCTTGTCACTATGGAAAGTAGTGTGTTATCGATATTTTTGTAATTCCAATTGATGATAGCCTTGTCATTATGGAAGGTAGTCTGTTGTCAAGATTTTTGTTACTCCAATGGATGTAAGCCTTGTGATTATGGAAGGTAGCCTATTATCGAGATTTTTGTTACTACAATGGATGGTAGCCTTGTCATTATGGAAGGTATTTTGTTGTCGAGATTTTTGTTACTACAATGGATTGTAGCCTTGTCGTTATGGAAGGTAGTCTATTGTCGAAATCTTTGTTACTCCAAAGGATGGTAGCCTAGTCATTATGGAAGGTAGTCTGTTGACGAGATTTTTGTTACTCCAAAGGATGGTAGCCTTGTGATTGTGGAAGGTTGTCTCTTGTGGATATATTTGTTACTCCAATGATGGTACCCTTGTCATTATGGAAGGTAGTATGTTGTCAATATTTTTGTTACTATAATGGATGGTAGCCTTTTCATTATGGAAGGTAGTTTGTTGTCGATATTTTTGTTACTCCAATGGATGGTAGCCTTGTCATTATGGAAGGTAGTCTCTTGTGGATATTTTTGTTACTCCAATGATGGTACCCTTGTCATTATGGAAGGTAGTATGTTGTCGAGATTTTTGTTACTACAATGGATGGTAGCCTTTTAATTATGGAAGGTAGTCTGTTGTCAATATTTTTGTTACTCCAATGAATGGTACCCTTGTCTTTATGGAAGGTAGTCTTTTGTCGATATTTTTGTTACTCCAATGGATGGTAGCCTTGTCATTATGGAAGATAGTCTATTGTCGAAATTTTTATTACCCCATTGCATGGAAGCCTTGTCATTATGGAAGGAAGTCTGTTTTCGTGATTTTTGTTATTCCAATGGATGGTAGCCTTGTCATTATGGAAGGTAGTATGTTTTTGATATCTTTGTTACTATAATGGATGGTAGCCTTGTCATTATGAAAGGTAGTCTGTTGTCAAGATTTTTGTTACTGCAATGGATGGTAACCTTGTCATTATGGAAGGTAGTCTATTGTCGAGATTTTTGTAATTCCAATGGATGGTATCCTTGTCATTATGAAAGGTAATCCATTGTCAATATCTTTGTTACTCCAATGGATGGTAGCCTAGTCATTATGGAAGGTAGTCTGTTGTCGAGATTTTTGTTACTCCAATGGATGGTAGCGTTGTCATTACGGAAGGTAGTATGTTGTCGAGATTTTTATTACTACAATGGATGGTAGCCTTGTCATTATGGAAGGTATTCTGTTGTCGAGATTTTTGTTATTCCAATGAATGGTAGCCTTGTCATTATGGAAGGTAGTCTGTTTGTCGAGATTTTTTTTACTCCAATGGATGGTAGCCTTGTCTTTATGGAAGGTTGTCTCTTGTGGATATTCTTTTTACTCCAATGGATGGTACCCTTGTCATTATGGAAGGTAGTCTGTTGTCGAGATTTTTCTTACTCCAATGGATGGTAGCCTTGTCATTATGGAAGGTAGCCTATTATCGAGATTTTTGTTACTACAATGGATGGTAGCCTTTTCATTATGGAAGGTAGTTTGTTGTCGAGATTTTTGTTACTACAATGGATTGTAGCCTTGTCGTTATGGAAGGTAGTCTATTGTTGATAACTTTGTTACTCCAAAGGATGGTAGCCTAGTCATTATGGAAGGTAGTCTGTTGACGAGATTTTTGTTACTCCAAAGGATGGTAGCCTTGTGATTGTGGAAGGTTGTCTCTTGTGGATATTTTTGTTACTCCAATGATGGTACCCTTGTCATTATGGAAGGTAGTATGTTGTCGAGATTTTTGTTACTACAATGGATGGTAGCCTTTTAATTATGGAAGGTAGTCTGTTGTCAATATTTTTGTTACTCCAATGAATGGTACCCTTGTCTTTATGGAAGGTAGTCTTTTGTCGATATTTTTGTTACTCCAATGGATGGTAGCCTTGTCATTATGGAAGATAGTCTATTGTCGAAATTTTTATTACCCCATTGCATGGAAGCCTTGTCATTATGGAAGGAAGTCTGTTTTCGTGATTTTTGTTATTCCAATGGATGGTAGCCTTGTCATTATGGAAGGTAGTATGTTTTTGATATCTTTGTTACTATAATGGATGGTAGCCTTGTCATTATGAAAGGTAGTCTGTTGTCAAGATTTTTGTTACTGCAATGGATGGTAACCTTGTCATTATGGAAGGTAGTCTATTGTCGAGATTTTTTGTAATTCCAATGGATGGTATCCTTGTCATTATGAAAGGTAATCCATTGTCAATATCTTTGTTACTCCAATGGATGGTAGCCTAGTCATTATGGAAGGTAGTCTGTTGTCGAGATTTTTGTTACTCCAATGGATGGTAGCGTTGTCATTACGGAAGGTAGTATGTTGTCGAGATTTTTGTTACTACAATGGATGGTAGCCTTGTCATTATGGAAGGTAGTCTGTTGTCGAGATTTTTGTTATTCCAATGAATGGTAGCCTTGTCATTATGGAAGGTAGTCTGTTTGTCGAGATTTTTTTTACTCCAATGGATGGTAGCCTTGTCTTTATGGAAGGTTGTCTCTTGTGGATATTCTTTTTACTCCAATGGATGGTACCCTTGTCATTATGGAAGGTAGTCTGTTGTCGAGATTTTTCTTACTCCAATGGATGGTAGCCTTGTCATTATGGAAGGTAGCCTATTATCGAGATTTTTGTTACTACAATGGATGGTAGCCTTGTCATTATGGAAGGTATTTTGTTGTCGAGATTTTTGTTACTACAATGGATTGTAGCCTTGTCGTTATGGAAGGTAGTCTATTGTCGATATCTTTGTTACTCCAAAGGATGGTAGCCTAGTCATTATGGAAGGTAGTCTGTTGACGAGATTTTTGTTACTCCAAAGGATGGTAGCCTTGTGATTGTGGAAGGTTGTCTCTTGTGGATATATTTGTTACTCCAATGATGGTACCCTTGTCATTATGGAAGGTAGTATGTTGTCAATATTTTTGTTACTATAATGGATGGTAGCCTTTTCATTATGGAAGGTAGTTTGTTGTCGATATTTTTGTTACTCCAATGGATGGTAGCCTTGTCATTATGGAAGGTAGTCTCTTGTGGATATTTTGGTTACTCCAATGATGGTACCCTTGTCATTATGGAAGGTAGTATGTTGTCGAGATTTTTGTTACTACAATGGATGGTAGCCTTTTAATTATGGAAGGTAGTCTGTTGTCAATATTTTTGTTACTCCAATGAATGGTACCCTTGTCTTTATGGAAGGTAGTCTTTTGTCGATATTTTTGTTACTCCAATGGATGGTAGCCTTGTCATTATGGAAGATAGTCTATTGTCGAAATTTTTATTACCCCATTGCATGGAAGCCTTGTCATTATGGAAGGAAGTCTGTTTTCGTGATTTTTGTTATTCCAATGGATGGTAGCCTTGTCATTATGGAAGGTAGTATGTTTTTGATATCTTTGTTACTATAATGGATGGTAGCCTTGTCATTATGAAAGGTAGTCTGTTGTCAAGATTTTTGTTACTGCAATGGATGGTAACCTTGTCATTATGGAAGGTAGTCTATTGTCGAGATTTTTGTAATTCCAATGGATGGTATCCTTGTCATTATGAAAGGTAATCCATTGTCAATATCTTTGTTACTCCAATGGATGGTAGCCTAGTCATTATGGAAGGTTGTCTGTTGTCGAGATTTTTGTTACTCCAATGGATGATAGCGTTGTCATTACGGAAGGTAGTATGCTGTCGAGATTTTTGTTACTACAATGGATGGTAGCCTTGTCATTATGGAAGGTAGTCTGTTGTCGAGATTTTTGTTATTCCAATGAATGGTAGCCTTGTCATTATGGAAGGTAGTCTGTTTGTCGAGATTTTTTTTACTCCAATGGATGGTAGCCTTGTCTTTATGGAAGGTTGTCTCTTGTGGATATTCTTTTTACTCCAATGGATGGTACCCTTGTCATTATGGAAGGTAGTCTGTTGTCGAGATTTTTCTTACTCCAATGGATGGTAGCCTTGTCATTATGGAAGATAGTCTATTGTCGATATTTTTATTACTCCATTGGATGAAAGCCTTGTCATTATGGAAGGTAGTCTATTATCGATATTTTTGTTACTCCAATGGATGGTAGCCTTGTCATTATGGAAGGTAGTCTGTTGTCGAGATTTTGGTTACTCTAAGGGATTGTAGCCTTGTCATTCTGGAAGGTAGTGTGTTGTCGATATTTTTGTTATTCCAATGGATGATAGCCTTGTCTTTATGGAAGGTAGTCTGTTGTCGAGATTTTTGTTACTCCAATGGATGTAAGCCTTGTGCTTATGGAAGGTAGTCTATTGTCGAGATTTTTGTTCCTACAACGGATGGTAGCCTTGTCATTATGGAAGGTATTCTGTTGTCGAGATTTTTGTTATTACAATGGACTGTAGCCTTGTCGTTATGGAAGGTAGTCTGTTGTCGATATCTTTGTTACTCCAATGGATGGTAGCCTAGTCATTATGGAAGGTAGTTTATTGACGAGATTTTTATTACTCTAAGGGATGATAACCTTGTCATTATGGAAGGTAGTGTGTTGTCGATATATTTTTTATTCCAATGGATGATAGCCTTATCATTATGAAAGGTAGTCTGTTGTCAAGATTTTTGTTACTCCAATGGATGTAAGCCTTGTGATTATGGAAGGTTGTTTATTGTCGATATTTTTATTACTACAATGGATGGTAGCCTTGTCATTATGGAATGTATTTTGTTGTCGAGATTTTTATTACTACAATGGATTGTAGCCTTGTCGTTATGAAAGGTAGTCTATTGTCGATATCTTTTTTACTCCAATGATTGGTAGCCTTGTCATTATGGAAGGAAGTATGTTGTCGATATCTTTGTTACTCCAATGGATGGTAGCCTTGTCGTTATGGAAGTTAGTCTGTTGTCGATATTTTTGTTACTCTAATGGATTATAGCCTTGTCATTATGGAAGGTAGTGTGCTGTCGATATTTTTGTTATTCCAATGGATGATAGCCTTGTCTTTATGGAAGGTAGTCTGTTGTCAAGATTTTTGTTACTCTAATGGATGTAAGCCTTGTGATTATGGAAGGTAGTCTATTGTCGAGATTTTTGTTACTATAATGGATGGTAGCCATGTATTTATGGAAGGTATTTTGTTGTCGAGATTTTTCTTACTACAATGGATTGTAGCCTTGTCGTTATGGAAGGTAGTCTGCTGTCAATATCTTTGTTACTCCAATGGATGGTAGCCTAGTAATTATGGAAGGTAGTTTGTTGACGACATATTTGTTACTCTAAGGGATGGTAGCCTTGTCATTACGGAACATAGTGTGTTGTCGATATTTTTGTTATCCCAATGGATGATAGCCTTGTCATTATGGAAGGTAGTTTGTTGTCAAGATTTTTGTTACTCCAATGGATGTAAGCCTTGTGATTATGGAAGGTAGTCTATTGTCGAGATTTTTGTTACTACAATGGATGGTAGCCTTGTCATTATGGACGGTATTTTTTTGTCGATTTTTTTGTTACTACAATGGTTTGTAGCCTTGTCGTTATGTAAGGTAGTCTGTTGACGATATCTTTGTTACTCCAAAGGATGATAGCCTAGTCATTATGGAAGGTAGTCTGTTGATGAGATTTTTGTTACTCCAATGGATGGTAGCCTTGTCATTATGGAAGGTAGTCTATTGTCGATATTTTTGATACTCTAATGGATTGTAGCCTTGTCATTATGGAAGGTAGTCTCTTGTGGATATTTTTGTTACTCCAATAATGGTATTGTTGTCATTATGGAAGGTAGTTTGTTGTCGAGATTTTTGTTACTCCAATGGATGGTATCCTTGTCATTATGGAAAGTAGTATGTTGTCAATATTTTTTTCATTCCAATGGATGGTATCCTTGTCATTATGAAAGGTAGTTCGTTGTCGATACCTTTGTTACTCCAATGGATGGTACCCTAGTAATTATGGAAGGTAGTATGTTGTCGAGATTTTTGTTACTCCAATAGATGGTAGTCTTGTCATTATGGAAGGTAGTCTCTTGTGGATATTTTTGTTACTACAATGATGGTACCCTTATCATTATGGAAGGTAGTATGTTGTCGAGATTTTTGTTACTACAATGGATGGTAGCCATTTCATTATGGAAGGTAGTATGTTGTCGAGATTTTTGTTTCTCCAATGGATGGTAGCCTTGTCATTATGGAAGGTTGTCTCTTGTGGATATTTTTGTTACTCCAATGGATGGTACCCTTATCAGTATGCAAGGTAGTCTGTTGTCGATATTTTTGTTACTCCAATGGATGGTAGCCATGTCATTATGGAAGATAGTCTATTGCCGATATTTTTATTACCCCATTGGACGGAAGGCTTGTCATTATGGAAGGTAGACTGTTGTAGAGATTTTTGTTATTCCAATGAATGGTAGCCTTGTCATTGTGGAAGGTAGTCTGTTGTCGTAATTTTTGTTACTCCAATGGATGGTAGCCTTGACATTATGGAAGGTAGTGTGTTGTCGATATCTATGTTACTACAATGGATGGTAGCCTTGTCATTATGGAAGGTAGTCTGTTGTCAAGATTTTTGTTACTGTAATGGATGGTAGCCTTGTCATTATGGAAGGTAGTCTGTTTTCGAGATTTTTGTTAATGCAATGGATGGTAGCATTGTCATTATGGAAGGTAGTACGTTGTCAATATCTTTGTTACTCCAATGGATGGTAGCCTAGTCATTATGGAAGGTAGTCTGTTGTCGAGATTTTTGTTACTCCAATGGATGGTAGTGTTGTCATTATGGAAGGTAGTCTGTTTTCAAGATTTTTGTTCCTACAACAGATGGTAGCCTTGTCATTATGGAAGGTATTCTGTTGTCGAGATTTTTGTTATTACAATGGACTGTACCCTTGTCGTTATGGAAGGTAGTCTGTTGTCGATATCTTTGTTACTCCAATGGATGGTAGCCTAGTCATTATGGAAGGTAGTCTATTGACGAGATTTTTATTACTCTAAGGGATGGTAACCTTGTCATTATGGAAGGTAGTCTGTTGTCAAGATTTTTGTTACTCCAATGGATGTAAGCCTTGTGATTATGGAAGGTTGTCTATTGTCGATATTTTTGTTACTACAATGGATGATAGCCTTGTCATTATGGAATGTATTTTGTTGTCGAGATTTTTATTACTACAATGGATTGTAGCCTTATCGTTATGAAAGGTAGTCTATTGTCGATATCTTTTTTACTCCAATGGATGGTAGCCTTGTCATTATGGAAGGAAGTATGTTGTCGATATCTTTGTTACTCCAATGGATGGTATCCTTGTCATTACGGAAGGTAGTCTGTTGTCGATATTTTTGTTACTCTAATGGATTGTAGCCTTGTCATTATGGAAGGTAGTCTATTGTCGATATTTTCGATACTCCAATGGATTGTAGCCTTGTCATTATGGAAGGTAGTCTCTTGTGGATATTTTTGTTACTCCAATAATGGTACCGTTGTCATTATGGAAGGTAGTTTGTTGTCGAGATTTTTGTTACTCCAATGGATGGTATCCTTGTCATTATGGAAAGTAGTATGTTGTCAATATTTTTTTCATTCCAATGGATGGTATCCTTGTCATTATGAAAGGTAGTTCGTTGTCGATACCTTTGTTACTCCAATGGATGGTACCCTAGTAATTATGGAAGGTAGTATGTTGTCGAGATTTTTGTTACTCCAATAGATGGTAGTCTTGTCATTATGGAAGGTAGTCTCTTGTGGATATTTTTGTTACTACAATGATGGTACCCTTATCATTATGGAAGGTAGTATGTTATCGAGATTTTTGTTACTACAATGGATGGTAGCCTTTTCAATATGGAAGGTAGTATGTTGTCGAGATTTTTGTTACTCCAATGGATGGTAGCCTTGTCATTATGGAAGGTTGCTCTTGTGGATATTTTTGTTACTCCAATGGATGGTACCCTTATCAGTATGCAAGGTAGTCTGTTGTCGATATTTTTGTTACTCCAATGGATGGTAGCCGTGTCATTATGGAAGATAGTCTATTGTCGATATTTTTATTACCCCATTGGACGGAAGGCTTGTCATTATGGAAGGTAGACTGTTGTAGAGATTTTTGTTATTCCCATGGATGGTAGCCTTGTCAATATGGAAGGTAGTTTGTTGTCGTAATTTTTGTTACTCCAATGGATGGTATCCTTGACATTATGGAAGGTAGTGTGTTGTCGATATCTTTGTTACTACAATGGATGGTAGCCTTGTCATTATGGAAGGTAGTCTGTTGTCAAGATTTTTGTTACTGCAATGGATGGTAGCCTTGTCATTATGGAAGGTAGTCTGTTTTCGAGATTTTTGTTACTGCAATGGATGGTAGCATTGTCATTATGGAAGGTAGGACGTTGTCAATATCTTTGTTACTCCAATGGATGGTAGCCTAGTCATTATGGAAGGTAGTCTGTTGTCGAGATTTTTGTTACTCCAATGGATGATAGTGTTGTCATTATGGAAGGTAGTCTGTTGTCATGATTTTTGTTACTACAATGGATTGTAGCCTTGTCATTATGGAAGGTAGTGTGTTGTCGAGATTTTTGTTATTCCAATAGATGGTAGCCTTGCCATTATGGAAGGTAGTCTGTTTGTCGAGATTTTTTTTACTCCAATGGATGGTAGCCTTGCCATTATGGAAGGTTGACTCTTATGGATATTTTTGTTACTCCAATGGATGGTACCCTTGTCATTATGGAAAGTAGTGTGTTATCGATATTTTTGTAATTCCAATTGATGATAGCCTTGTCATTATGGAAGGTAGTCTGTTGTCAAGATTTTTGTTACTCCAATGGATGTAAGCCTTGTGATTATGGAAGGTAGTCTATTGTCGAGATTTTTGTTACTACAATAGATGGTAGCCTTGTCATTATGGAAGGTATTTTGTTGTCTAGATTTTTGTTACTACAATGGATTGTAGCTTTGTCGTTATGGAAGGTAGTCTGTTGTCGATATCTTTGTTACTCCAAAGGATGGTAGCCTAGTCATTATGGAAGGTAGTCTGTTGACGAGATCTTTGTTACTCCAAAGGATGTTAGCCTTGTGATTGTGGAAGGTAGTCTCTTGTGGATATATTTGTTACTCCAATGATGGTACCCTTGTCATTATGGAAGGTAGTATGTTGTCAAGATTTTTGTTATTATAATGGATGGTAGCCATTTCATTATGGAAGGTAGTCAGTTGTCGATATTTTTGTTACTCCAATGGATGGTAGCCTTGTCATTATGGAAGGTAGTCTCTTGTGGATATTTTTGTTACTCCAATGATGGTACCCTTGTCATTATGGAAGGTAGTATGTTGTCGAGATTTTTGTTACTACAATAGATGGTAGCCTTTACATTATGGAAGGTAGTCTGTTGTCAATATTTTTGTTACTCCAATGAATGGTACCCTTGTCTTTATGGAAGGTAGTCTTTTGTCGATATTTTTGTTACTCCAATGGATGGTAGCCTTGTCATTATGAAAGATAGTCTATTGTCGATATTTTTATTACCCCATTGTATGGAAGCCTTGTCATTATGGAAGGAAGTCTATTTTCGTGATTTTTGTTATTCCAATGGATGGTAGCCTTGTCATTATGGAAGGTAGTCTTTTGTCGTAATTTTTGCTACTCCAATGCATGGTAGCCTTGTCATTATGGAAGGTAGTATGTTATTGATATCTTTATTACTACAATGGATGGTAGTCTTGTCATTATGAAAGGTAGTCTGTTGTCAAGATTTTTGTTACTGCAATGGATGGTAGCCTTGTCATTATGGAAGGTAGTCTATTGTCGAGATTTTTGTTATTCCAATGGATGGTATCCTTGTCATTATGAAAGGTTATCCGTTGTCAATATCTTTGTTACTCCAATGGATGGTAGTCTAGTCATTATGGAAGGTAGTCTGTTATCGAGATTTTTGTTACTCCAATGGATGGTAGCATTGTCATTACGGAAGGTTGAAATTCTGGCTGCAGATACTCAATGTCACGTTCAATGTTATGACACCGTATCTGACTTACTATATGACAGTAAATACAAAAACAATAAAGAACACAGTCAATTGTTTACCCAGTTCAGTGTGCAACAACACCTACTCTGGGGGCTACCAAGCCAGGGAGGAAATCCACTATAAGAGATGTTAATTCAGGAATAAACCAACCAGTTTATCTCCTTCACTTAAGACCTACCCAATGCAATTTCAATCTAAGTACAACTTAAACCTGAGTTCCTACTCACTCCCCCTCAATCACAACAGTGATATATAAAACAATTTGACAAATTGATGAAGACACTCTTCAAAAACAAACACTTGATTAAGCTTCACAGCTTTTTAATCAAGCAACACAATCACTCTTGCTTCACAGCTTTGAGTGATGCACACAACTAACTTGACTCTTCTTCACAGCTTTAGTCAAGGAACATTCAAACACTCTTGCTTCAAAGCTTTGAGTGCTACACAACCCTTACAATTAAAAACCTATTCCAAGTGACTTATCACAATGATAATTGCTTGGAGTACAATAATCAAACCTATACAGATTACAAATGATCTTCTGATCAAAAAGGGATTCCTTGCAAAACAGCAGCTCTGTTGAATATATAGCAGCTGCAACTTCAGTTAGGGTTTCCACAAAAACCTAGGGTTAATTCCATTTGACCTCAAGACCAGGTCACATGATTTTATTAACCAGGTTAGGGTTGAGCTAGGTTACCCCTCAGAAAACGCAGGATTCTGTTCTGGAAAGACTGAGTTATTTTCCTGAAAAGACTCAGACTTATCCAACCTGCAAACCTGTTAGTTCAGAATAGGATGTCTTAACATCTGTTATGACATCTGAGAAAACCTGTCTACTGATTTAGCAAAATGTGATCATTTTGCAAAATGCTCAGATACACACTTATAAACATTCGTTCCTGAATGACAATATTTTTCTGCAAAGGTACCTAATGAATCAGTACAAACTAAACTAGAATGTTATGACATCAGTCATGACATTCACACATACACTTGGGTTTTACCAAAAATGCAAGACAATACCTAAACAACTACAAACTCCCCCTTTGGCAGATTTTTGGCTAAAGACCCTAAGCAATCAGAGATAGATAGCAGCAGAAAGAAATGACTGCAGAAAAATAGAATGTCTAATTGAGCAAGTACATATTAAGTACCAAAATATTCTCCCCCTCTTTAGCCACAAATGGGCCAAAGATACATGTTCATAATGATTATACAGTTATCCAAAACAAATAATAAGAGCAGCAGCAGAAAAAAAACTGAACACACTTCCAAACTCCACCAGATATCAGCACCAACCAGCAACACCACCAAACAGCAACCAACCTTCAAGCACTGTCATCATACTCAGAGGAGCTAGTTTCTTCAATGTTGAGATGACCTTCAGCTTCTACACCTTCTTCCCTTCTGTTTTCATCAGCTTCCTCCTTTTCTAGCCTGGCAATTAGGATTTCTATGGTCTTTTTCCTAGCATCCAGCTCTTTGCAAGTCTCTTTTAAAACAACTATGACATCTGATGTCTTGGACTGGGTCTTCACAGACGATGTCCCAGCTGATGTTATGACAATGTCTGGAGCATGAGATCCCTGAAACAGTTTGTAGTGCAAGCCAAGGGCAGGAGCTCTTTTGCAGACTGTATCTCTTGCAACAAGGATATCAGGGTATTGTGCAAGGATGATTCCACAAAGTAGGGAGGGAAAGGCTATTGGTCCTTTGACAGCATAACTATCAGCATGCTTTAAAGTTTGTTCAAAGATGTACCTACCATAGTCAAAACCAGTCTTGGTTCCCACAGCATAAATAAATCTCCCCAATCCTGTGGAGATAGTTGATTTATGATTTGTAGGCACCCAGTTGGCTGCACCTATTTTATGCAGGATGGCAAATTTCATGCTGAGTTTGCTGGCATTCAGCTTGCCTTTCAAGGGCCAGCACTTCACTTGCCTGGCTGTGATGGTTTGACAAACTTCATTGTCAGTGGCCTCCAGATCAGGACAATCCTCATTTGTTCTTCCAAGAAACTTGTTAATTTCTGATGGAGAGAACTTGACCCTTCTTCCTCTAACAAAAACACTTTCAAAGTCAGCTGACCTTCCATCAGCACAATCATTAGACAAGTTCACTACAAACTCCTTGACCAGATTTTCATAACATTTGTTAAATTTTATTACTGTCTTCATCAGTCCAGCATTCTTGATCAGGTCCATGATGTCTTTGCACTCCAAGGCATCGTTGTTGAGTTCTCTCTCTAAAGCTATTCTCTTTAAGCAAACATACTTCCATCTGTTTGCATTGTCAGGATGATGAAAAGAGATGTTGTCTGTTGGGACTTCAGGTACTCTAGAAATTTTGCTGGAAGGGAGCTTCCTTCTGATAGGAGTTTCTTCAGCATCAATCTCAAATTCTGATTCCTCATCAGAATCAGAAGATTCAGGTTCTTTTCTCTTCTTAGAGATTGGTTGTCTAGCAGTATGCACCTGGGCCTTCTTCCCTTTTGTCTGAATACTTTTCTCAGCCATGCCTTCAGCCTTGGATTTCTTAGCAGCAGGTTTGTCTTTGGACACACATTTTGCATCATTCTGATTACTCTTTCTTTTCATCAATCTCCTAGCTATGCTAGGGTTCACATTAGCAATCAGATCATTATCTGAGTAATCCTCATCCACATCAATGATAGGTGGATCAGCTGCCTTTTCTGAAGGGTTCTGAATGTTGTCTTTTTGTGTCACAACATTCTCAGTGACATCTACATTCTCAGAGACTTCCACATTTGGGCTTTCTGATTGATTTAAAGGGACAGAAATCCCCGGTACATGTTGGTTTCCGCTCAGTATACTAGTAACAAGTCTAGCAATGGCTTGATGAACTTGAACTGATCCTTCTCTATTTGGTACAGAAGAAGAAGGATGAGAAGAATTACCAGAGGCTGTAGCTTGAGCTCTTCCTGCATGTCTAGTTCTTAGCTTTTTGACTTTGGCTGGGTCAGTTGCCATCTCTCTGAGAGGAGTGACCTCAAGAACTTCAGATTCTATGCATGTGGTGATTGCTCTAGAGTCTTGGTCAGATGATGAAGATGATGAGGATGATGAAGTCACCATGGTTGAAGACGATGTCTGAGACATTTTGATTGACTTTGAGTAACGGTAGCAATTTGAGAAAAATCTTTGATTGAGAGGAGGAAACAGGTTGCAAGGACGAGAGAGGTAGGAGGAAAAAGGGAGTCTTTTCAACTTCTTAAAGATTTTGAAAGAATTGTGAAAGCATATGATTAACCCACTAAAGATAGACTTAATAAAATTAATTCCTTCAACCTTTGTTTTAAGCAAAATTAATTGCTATAATTTCTCATGTTGGTAAATACCCAATCTGCCCCTCAAATTTTCAAGTTTATTTCCAACAAGAGCCTTGGTAGAAGAATCAGTCAGCTGAAGCTTAGAGAAACTATGTTCCAGTTTAAATGACTTCTTCTCTACAAAGTCAATGTGCTTGTTCCAGTTATGCTGAATAGGGTTCAAGGAAATATTGATTGTATTCAGATTGTCACAACACAATGTCACAACATCTTGTGTGACATTATACTCAGTGAGCATCTGTTTTGACCAGATATTTTGAGAACAGTTTTTCCTAGCAGCAACTATTTCTGCATAGAGTTGGGAAGGCATTCTTTTGATATGAATCATAGTTCTGGTTGATTCTTGAATAATTTTCTGTTTGTCCAGTCCATTTTGATGGAGAGTTATAGGAGAGGAGACTTCAAGCCTCATTTCTTCAGGGAAACATAATTTATTAGACTTGTTATTTCCAACATCCTTGTCAAGATAACTTATGGTTCTGACAACACATCCTTCTTCAAGTTTATTTGCCACATCACAGACATTATCAACCTGTAGTTTTGGAGTTCTTCTGACTGCTTCCATAGAGATAGCTCTTTTCATTCTTCTTAGATGAAGAGGACCAAGCTTATGCTGCCACAGTTTCATCTCTTTTTCTTCTTTGGTAATTGGATACATAGTGGAGATATCAGTGTTCTCAGGCTGCGACAAGTAGCAGTTATCTTTGGATCTGATTCCTCTCATTACAACTTCTAGTTTTTCATTAATTACTAGACATTCAGATCTTGAGAAGTTGACCTTGAATCCTAGATCACATAATTGACTGATACTAATGAGATTAGCATTTAGCCCTTTTACCAGCAGTACTTTATTCAGACTTGGAACTCCAGGGCAGTCCAAGTTACCAACTCCTTTGACTTCACCTTTAGCACCATCTCCAAAGGTCACAAAACTGGTGGTGTGAGGCATAACATTATTGAGGAGATTTTTGATTCCAGTCATGTGTCTGGAACATCCACTGTCAAAGTACCAGCCTTCCTTTGCAGACACTCTCAGGGAAGTATGGGCTATCAGGGCAGTAGCCTTTTTCTTCCAATGAGGAGTATGTGGTACCCTTTTTGGCTTAGGTTTAGCACCTGAGTTTTGCTTAGGGTATCCATGTAATTTGAAGCAGAAGGGCTTTATGTGTCCATACCTCCCACAATGATGATATCTCCATCTTTGGTATTTTTTCTTCATGTATTTCTGATGTTGAGATTTGTGTTGAGACATCTGCTTTGACAATTGTTTAACATGCCTGATCTTCTTGTCTGCACCAGGTTTCTTGGCTTCCACAAATCCTAGACCAGATTTGTTTCCCACATTTTGTCCAACTTGTAGGATCTCTTCCAATTTATCTGATCCATTGGTCAACATCTTGACAGATTTTGTCATTTGGTTCAGTTGTGAGTTCAGTAATTGAACTTCCCCTTCTAGGTGACTTATAGTTTCAAGATCTGCCCTTTTTTCAGCCTCCAGCTTTATAATGAGTTTTGATTGTTTCTCATTCTGCACACAGACTTCAGCACTTCTGATACACAATTTCTTGTAGGTATCATCCAGTTCTTCAAATGTCACTTCTTCATCACTAGTGTCACTTTCAAAAGTACAAACACTAGTTAGAGCAGTAACTAGTTTGGCAGATTCTTCTTCAGAATTACTTTCTGAATCATAGTCAGACCAAGTAACAGTCATTCCTTTCTTTTGTTTCTTAAGAAAGGTAGGACATTCAGCTCGAATATGTCCATATCCTTCACATCCATGGCATTGAATACCTCTGCCTTGGTTTCCCTTATCTTCTGACCTTGGTCTTCTGTTGGAACTGTCAATGTCAGAGGGAATGTTATGAACATTAGACCTTGACTTTGGATCCATTCTTTTGATGAGCTTGTTGAACTGTCTTCCAAGCATGGCAATAGCTTCTGAAATATTTTCTTCTTCATCCTCCTTGTTTTCAACATCAGTGTTGGATACAAGTGCTATGCTTTTGTTCTTCTTGTCACCATTATCAGTGATCCCCATCTCAAAAGTCTGAAGAGACCCAATAAGTTCATCCACTTTCAACTTGCTGATGTCCTGGGCTTCCTCTATGGCAGTTACATTCATTGCAAATCTTTTAGGCAAGGATCTGAGAATCTTCCTCACCAGTTTTTCTTCTGACATCTTTTCTCCCAGTGCTCCTGAGGTGTTGGCAATCTCCAAGATGTTCATGTGAAACTCATGAATGGTTTCATCTTCCATCATTTTTAGATTCTCAAACTTGGTAGTCAACATCTGAAGCCTTGACATTTTTACTTTGGAAGTGCCCTCATGAGTAGTTTTGAGAGTGTCCCAAACTTCCTTGGCCAGTTCATATTGATGTACTAGTCTGAAAACGTTTCTATCAATTCCATTGAACAAGGCATTTAAAGCTTTTGAATTTCCCAGAGCTAACTCATCTTCTTCTTTACTCCAATCTTCCTCAGGCTTCAGACTGATTGTCCCATCTTTCTCAGTTATGGTGGGATGAATTCATCCTTTGTCAGCAGCTCTCCAAGCCTTTTTGTCCAGAGATTTTAAGAAGGCAATCATACGAGGTTTCCAGTAGTCATAATTAGTTCCATCCAGAATGGGTGGTCTATTTCCAAAAACTCCTTCTTTGTCCATAGTGCCAGAAAGTGATATCCCTAGATCTCACCCAGTAATACAGGCAGGGTGCCTGCTCTGATGCCAATTGAAATTCTGGCTGCAGATACTCAATGTCACGTTCAATGTTATGACACCGTATCTGACTTACTATATGACAGTAAATACAAAAACAATAAAGAACACAGTCAATTGTTTACCCAGTTCAGTGTGCAACAACACCTACTCTGGGGGCTACCAAGCTAGGGAGGAAATCCACTATAAGAGATGTTAATTGAGGAATAAACCAACCAGTTTATCTCCTTCACTTAAGACCTACCCAATGCAATTTCAATCTAAGTACAACTTAAACCTGAGTTCCTACTCACTCCCCCTCAATCACAGCAGTGATACATAAAACAATTTGACAAATTGATGAAGACACTCTTCAAAAACAAACACTTGATTAAACTTCACAGCTTTTTAATCAAGCAACACAATCACTCTTGCTTCACAGCTTTGAGTGATGCACACAACTAACTTGACTCTGCTTCACAGCTTTAGTCAAGGAACATTCAAACACTCTTGCTTCAAAGCTTTGAGTGCTACACAACCCTTACAATTAAAAACCTATTCCAAGTAACTTATCACAATGATAGTTGCTTGGAGTACAATAATCAAACCTATACAGATTACAAATGATCTTCGGATCAAAAAGGGATTCCTTGCAAAACAGCAGCTCTGTTGAATATATAGCAGCTGCAACTTCAGTTAGGGTTTCCACAAAAACCTAGGGTTAATTCTGTTTGACCTCAAGACCAAGTCACAGGACTTTATTAACCAGGTTAGGGTTGAGCTAGATTACCCCTCAGAAAACGCAGGATTATGTTCTGGAAAGACTGAGTTATTTTCCTGAAAAGACTCAGACTTATCCAACCTGCAAACCTGTTAGTTCAGAATAGGATGTCTTAACATCTGTTATGACATCTGAGAAAACCTGTCTACTGATTTAGCAAAATGTGATCATTTTGCAAAATGCTCAGATACACACTTATAAACATCAGTTCCTGAATGACAATATTTTTCTGCAAAGGTACCTAATGAATCAGTACAAACTAAACTAGAATGTTATGACATCAGTCATGACATTCACACATACACTTGGGTTTTACCAAAAATGCAAGCCAATACCTAAACAACTACAAAGGTAGTCTGTTGTCGAGATTTTTGTTACTACAATGGATGGTAGCCTTGTCATTATGGAAGGTAGTCTATTGTCGAGATATTTGTTATTCCAATGAATGGTAGCCTTATCATTATGGAAGGTAGTCTGTTTGTCGAGATTTTTTTTACTCCAATGGATGGTAGCCTTGTCATTATGGAAGGTTGTCTCTTGTGGATATTCTTTTTACTCCAATGGATGGTACCCTTGTCATTATGGAAGGTAGTCTGTGTTCGAGATTTTTCTTACTCCAATCGATGGTAGCCTTGTCATTATGGAAGATACTCTATTGTCGATATTTTTATTACTCCATTGGATGAAAGCCTTGTCATTATGGAAGGTAGTCTGTTATCGATATTTTTGTTAATCCAATTTATGGTAGCCTTGTCATTATGGAAGGTAGTCTGTTGTCGAGATTTTTGTTACTCTAAGGGATTGTAGCCTTGTCATTATGGAAGGTAGTGTGTTGTCGATATTTTTGTTATTTAAATGGATGATAGCCTTGTCTTTATGGAAGGTAGACTATTGTCGAGATTTTTGTTACTCCAATGGATGTAAGCCTTGTGCTTATGGAAGGTAGTCTATTGTCGAGATTTTTGTTCCTACAACGGATGGTAGCCTTGTCATTATGGAAGGTATTCTGTTGTCGAGATTTTTGTTATTACAATACACTGTAGCCTTGTCGTTATGGAAGATAATCTATTGTCGATATCTTTGTTACTCCAATGGATGGTAGCCTAGTCATTATGGAAGGTAGTCTATTGACGAGATTTTTATTACTCTAAGGGATGGTAACCTTGTCATTATGGAAGGTAGTGTGTTGTCGATATATTTTTTATTCCAATGGATGATAGCCTTGTCATTATGAAAGGTAGTCTGTTGTCAAGATTTTTGTTACTCCAATGGATGTAAGCCTTGTGATTATGGAAGGTAGTCTATTGTCGATATTTTTGTTACTACAATGGATGGTAGCCTTGTCATTATGGAATGTATTTTGTTGTCGAGATTTTTCTTACTACAATGGATTGTAGCCTTGTCGTTATGGAAGGTAGTCTGTTGTCAATATCTTTGTTACTCCAATGGATGGTAGCCTAGTCATTATGAAAGGTAGTTTGTTGACCAGATATTTATTACTCTAAGGGATGGTAGCCTTGTTATTATGGAAGGTAGTGTGTTGTCGATATTTTTGTTATCCTAATGGATGATAGCCTTGTCATTATGGAAGGTAGTCTGTTGTCAAGATTTTTGTTACTCCAATGGATGTAAGCCTTGTGATTATGGAAGGTAGTCTATTGTCGAGATTTTTGTTACTACAATGGATGGTAGCCTTGTCGTTATGTAAGGTAGTCTGTTGACGATATCTTTGTTACTCCAAATTATGATAGCCTAGTCATTATGGAAGGTAGTCTGTTGATGAGATTTTTGTTACTCCAATGGATGGTAGCCTTGTCATTATGGAAGGTAGTCTATTGTCGATATTTTTGATACTCCAATGGATTGTAGCCTTGTCATTATGGAAGGTAGTCTCTTGTGGATATTTTTGTTACTCCAATAATGGTACCGTTGTCATTATGGAAGGTAGTTTGTTGTCGAGATTTTTGTTACTCCAATGGATGGTATCCTTGTCATTATGGAAAGTAGTCTGTTGTCAATATTTTTTTCATTCCAATGGATGGTATCCTTGTCATTATGAAAGGTAGTTCGTTGTCGATACCTTTGTTACTCCAATGGATGGTACCCTAGTAATTATGGAAGGTAGTATGTTGTCGAGATTTTTGTTACTCCAATAGATGGTAGCCTTGTCATTATGGAAGGTAGTCTATTGTCGAGATTTTTGTTACTCCAATGGATGGTACCCTTGTCATTATGGAAGGTAGTATGTTGTCGAGATTTTTATTACTACAATGGATGGTAGTCTTATCATTATGGAAGGTAGTCTGTTGTCAAGATTTTTGTTACTCTAATGGATGGTAGCCTTGTCATTATGGAAGGTTGCCTCTTGTGGATATTTTTGTTACTCCAATGGATGGTACCCTTGTCATTATGGAAGGTAGTCTGTTGTCAAGATTTTTTTTACTCCAATGGATAGTAGCCTTGTCATTATGGAAGATAGTCTATTGTCGATATTTTCATTACCCTATTGGATGGAAGCCTTGTCGTTATAGAAGGGTGTTTGTTGTCGAGATTTTTGTTATTCCAATGGATGGTAGCCTTGTCATTATGGAAGGTAGTTTGTTGTCGTGATTTTTGTTACTCAAATGGATGGTAGCCTTGTTATTATGGAAGGTAGTATGTTATCGATATCTTTGTTACTACAACAGATGGTAGCCTTGTAATTATGGAAGGTAGACTATTGTCGAGATTTTTGTTACTGCAATGGATGGTAGCCTTGTCATTATGGAAGGTAGTCCGTTGTCGAGATTTTTGTTATTCCAATGGATGGTAGCCTTGTCATTATGAAAGGTAGTCTGTTGTCGAGATTTTTGTTACTACAACAGATGGTAGCCTAGTCATTATGGAAGGTAGTCTGTTGTCGAGATTTTTGTTAGTCCAATAGATGGTAGCCTTGCCATTATGGAAGGTAGTCTATTGTCGAGATTTTTATTACTACAATGGATGGTAGCCTTGTCAATATAGAAGGTAGTCTATTGTCGAGATTTTTGTTACTACAATGGATGGTAGCCTTGTCATTATGGAAGGTAATCTGTTTGTCGAGATTTTTGTTACTCCAATGGATGGTAGCCTTGTCATTATGGAAGGTTGTCTCTTGTGGATATTTTTGTTACTCCAATGGATGATACCCTTGTCATTATGGAAGGAAGTCGGTTGTCAATATTTTTGTTACTCCAAAGGATGGTGGACTTGTATTTATGGAAGATAGTCTATTGTCGATATTTTTAATACTCCATTGGATGAAAGCGTTGTCATTATGGAAGGTAGTCTATTGTCGAGAATTTTGTTATTCCAATGGATGGTAGCCTTGTCATTTTGGAAGGTAGTCTGTTATCGTGATTTTTGTTGCTCCAATGGATGGTAGCCTTGTCATTATGGAAGGTAGTATGTTTATGATATCTTTGTTACTCCAATGGATGGTAGCCTTGTAATTATGGAAGGTAGTCTATTGTCGAGATTTTTGTTACTACAACGGATGTTAGCCTTGTCATTATGGATGGTATTTTGTTGTCTAGATTTTTGTTACTACAATGGATGGTAGCCTTGTCATTATGGAATGTATTCAGTTGTCGAGATTTTTGTTACACCATTGGATGGTAGCCTTGTCATTATGGAAGATAGTCTATTGTTGATATTTTTATTACTCCATTGGATGAAAGCCTTGTCATTATGCAAGGTAGTATGTTTTCGAGATTTTTGTTACTCTAAGGGATGGTAGCCTTGTCATTATGGAAGGTAGTATGATGTCGATATCTTTGTTACTCAAATGGATGTTAGCCTTATCATTATGGAAGGTAGTCTGTTGTCAAGATTTTTGTTACTCTAAGGGATGGTAGCCTTGTCATTATGGAAGGTAGTGTGTTGTCGATATTTTTGTTATTCCAATGGATGGTAGCCTTGTCATTATGGAAGGTAGTATGTTGTCAAGATTTTTGTTACTCCAATAGATGTAAGCCTTGTGATTATGGAAGGTAGTCTATTGTCGATATTTTTTTTACTACAATTGATGGTAGCCTTGTCATTATGGAAGGTATTATGTTGTCGAGATTTTTGTTACTACAATGGATTTTAGCCTTTTCGTTATGGAAGGTAGTCTATTATTGATATCTTTGTTACTCCAATGGATGGTAGCCTAGTAATTATGGAAGGTAGTCTGTTGTCGAGATTTTTTATACTCCAATGGGTGGTATCCTTGTCATTATGGAAGGTAGTCTATTGTCGAGATTTTTTATACTCCAATGGATTGTAGCCTTGTCATTATGGAAGGTAGTCTCTTGTGGATATTTTTGATACTCCAATAATGGTACCATTGTCATTATGGAAGGTAGTCTGTTGTCGAGATTTTTTTTACTCCAATGGATGGTATCCTTGTCATTATGGAAGGTAGTCTGTTGTCAATATTTTTTTTATTCCAATGGATGGTATCCTTGTCACTATGAAAGGTAGCCTAGTCTGTTGTCGAGATTTATTTTACTCCAATGGATGGTAGCCTTGTCATTATGGAAGGTAGTATGTTTGTCGAGATTTTTGTTACCCCATTGGATTGTAGACTTGTCATTATGGAAGGTAGTCTCTTGTAAATATTTTTGTTACTCCAATGATGGTACGCTTGTCATTATGAAAGGTAGTCTGTTGTCGAGATTTTTGTTACTCTAATGGATGGTAGCCTTGTCATTATGGAAGATAGTCTATTGTCGATATTTTTATTACCCCATTGGATGGAAGCCTTGTCGTTATGGAAGGGTTTCTGTTGTCGAGATTTTTGTTATTCCAATGGATGGTAGCCTTGTCATTATGGAAGGTAGTATGTTTGTCGAGATTTTTGTTACTCCAATGGATCGTAGCCTTGTTATTATGGAAGGTTGTCTCTTGTGGATATTTTTGTTACTCCAATGGATTGTAGCCATGTCATTATGGAAGATAATCGATTGTCTATATTTTTATTACTCCATTGGATGAAAGCCTTGTCATTATGGAAGGTAGTCTGTTGTTGAGATCTTTGTTACTCCAATGGATGGTAGCCTTGTCATTATGGAAGGTAGTTTGATGTCGACATTTTTGTTACTCTAAGGGATGGTTGCATTGTCATTATGGAATGTATTCTGTTGTAGAGATTTTTGATACTACAATGGATTGTAGCCTTGTCGTTATGGAAGGTAGTCTATTGTCGATATCTTTGTTACTCTAATGGATGGTAGCCTAGTCATTATGGAAGGTAGTTTGTTGCCGAGATTTTTTTTACTCCAATGAATGGTAGCCTTGTCATTATGGAAGGTAGTCTATTGTCGAGATTTTTTATACCCCAATGGATTGTAGCCTTGTCATTATGGAAGGTAGTCTCTTGTGGATATATTTGTTACTCCAATAATGGTACCCTTTTCATTATGGAAGTTAGTTTGTTGTCGAGATTTTTGTTACTCCAATGGATGGTATCCTTATCATTATATAAGGTAGTCTATTGTCGATATTATTTTATTCCAATGGATGGTATGCTTGTCATTATGAAAGGAAGTTTGTTGTCGATACCTTTGTTACTCCAATGGATGGTAGATTAGTCATTATGGAAGGTAGTCTGTTGTCGAGATTTTTGTTACTCCAATAGATGGTAGCCTTGTCATTATGGAAGTTAGTCTCTTGTGGATATTTTTGTTACTCCAATGATGGTACCCTTGTAATTATGGAAGGTAATATGTTGTCGAGATTTTTGTTACTACAATGGATGGTAGCCTTTTCATTATGGAAGGGTTTCTGTTGTCTAGATTTTTGTTACTCCAATGGATGGTAGCCTTGTAATTATAGAAGGTTGCCTCTTGTGGATATTTTTGTTACTCCAATGGATGGTACCCTTGTCATTATGGAAGTTAGTCTGTTGTCGAGATTTTTTTTATTCCAATGGATGGTATCCTTGTCCTTATGAAAGGTAGTTCGTTGTCGATACCATTGTTACTCCAATGGATGGTAGCCTAGTCATTATGGAAGGTAGTCTGTTGTCGATATTTTTGTTACTCCAATAGATGTTAGCCTTGTCATTATGGAAGGTAGTCTATTGTTGAGATTTTTGTTACTCCAATGGATTGTTGCCTTGTCATTATGGAAGGTGGTCTTATGTTGATATTTTTGTTACTCTAATGATGGTACCCTTGTCATTATGGAAGGTAGTATGTTGTCGAGATTTTTGTTACTACAATGGATAGTAGCCTTTTCATTATTGAAAGTAGTTAGTTGTCGAGATTTTTGTTACTCCAATGGATGGTAGCCTTTTCATTATGGAAGGTTGCCTCTTGTGGATATTTTTGTTACTCCAATGGATGGTACCCTTGTCATTATGGAAGATAGTCTGTTGTCGAGATTTTTGTTACTCCAATAGATGGTAGCCTTGTCAATATGGAAGATAGTCTATTGTCGATATTTTTATTACCCCATTGGATGGAAGCCTTGTCGTTATGGAAGGGTGTCTGTTGTTGATATTTTTTTTATTCCAATGGATGGTAGCTTTGTCATTATGGAAGGTAGTCTATTATTGTGATTTTTGTTACTCCTATGGATGGTAGCCTTGTCATTATGGGAGGTAGTATGTTGTCTATATCTTTGTTACTACAATGGATGGTAGCCTAGTCATTATGGAAGGTAGTCTGTTGTCGAGATTTTTGTTACTGTAATGGATGGTAGCCTTGCCATTAAGGAAGGTAGTCTGTTGTCGAGATTTTTGTTACTACAATGGATGGTAGCCTTGTCAATATGGAAGGTAGTCTATTGTGGAGATTTTTGTTACTACAATGGATGGTAGCCTTGTCATTACGGAGGGTAGTCTATTATCGATATTTTTTTATTCCAATCGATGGTATCCTTGTCATTATGAAAGGAAGTTCGTTGTCGATACCTTTTGTAGGTGTTTAGGTATTGGCTTGCATTTTTGGTAAATTCCAAGTGTATGTGTGAATGTCATGACTGATGTCATAACATTCTAGTTCAGGTTGTACTAACTCAATAGGTACATGTACAGAAAAATATTGTAATTCAAATACTGATGTTTAGAAGTGTGTATCTGAGCATGTTTGCAAAATGATCACATTTTGCTAATCAGTAGACAGGTTTTCTCAGATGTCATAACAGATGTTATGACATCCTGTTCTGAACTAACAGGATTGCAGGATTGGATAAGTCTGAGTTTTTTCAGGAAATAACTCAGTCCCCTCTAAACAGAATCCTGCGTTTTCTGAGGAGTAACCTAGCTCAATCCTAACCTGATCAACAAAGTACTGTGACCTGGTCTTTAGGTCAAACGGAATCAACCCTAGGTTTTTGGAAACCCTAACTGAAGTTGCAGCTGCTATATATTCAACAGAGCTGCGGTTTTTGAAGGCATCCCTGCTGATTGAGTAGAAGATCAATTTTGTAATCTGTATAGATTTGTTTATTGTACTCCAAGCCATTATCATTGTGATAAGTGCCTTGAAATAGGTTTCAATTGTAAGGGTTGTGTAGCACTCAAAGCTTTGAAGCAAGAGTGTTTGAATGTTACTTGACTAAAGCTGTGAAGCAGAGTCAAGTTAGTTGTGTACATCACTCAAAGCTGTGAAGCACGAGTGATTGTGTTACTTGATTAAAAAGCTGTGAAGCTTAATCAAGTGTGTGTTTTGAAGAGTGTCTTCATCAATTCTCAAGTCAAATTGATTTATGTATCACTGCTGTGATTGAGGGGGAGTGAGTAGGAACTCAGGTTTAAGTTGTACTTAGATTAGAATTGCATTGGGTAGGTCTTAAGTGAAGGAGATAAACTGGTTGGTTTATTCCTGAATTAACATCTCTTATAGTGGATTCTCTCCCTGGCTTGGTAGCCCCCAGAGTAGGTGTTGTTGCACACTGAACTGGGTAAACAATTGACTGTGTTATTTACTGCTTTTGTATTTACTGTCATATAGTAAGTCAGATACGGTGTCATAACATTGGACGTGACATTGAGTATCTGTAGCCAAAATTTCAATTGGCATCAGAGCAGGCACCCTGCCTGTATTACTGGGTGAGATCTAGGGATATCACTTTCTGGCACTATGGACAAAGAAGGAGTTTTTGGAAATAGACCACCCATTCTGGATGGAACTAATTATGACTACTGGAAACCTCGTATGATTGCCTTCCTAAAATCTCTGGACAAAAAGGCTTGGAGAGCTGCTGACAAAGGATGGATTCATCCCACCATAACTGAGGAAGATGGGACAATCAGTCTGAAGCCTGAGGAAGATTGGAGTAAAGAAGAAGATGAGCTAGCCCTGGGAAATTCCAAAGCTCTAAATGCCTTGTTCAATGGAATTGATAGAAACATTTTCAGATTAGTTCATCAATATGAACTGGCCAAGGAAGTTTGGGACACTCTCAAAACTACTCATGAGGGAACTTCCAAAGTAAAAATGTCAAGGCTTCAGATGTTGACCACTAAGTTTGAGAATCTAAAAATGATGGAAGATGAAACCATTCATGAGTTTCACATGAACATCTTGGAGATTGCCAACACCTCAGGAGCACTGGGAGAAAAAATGTCAGAAGAAAAACTGGTGAGGAAGATTCTCAGATCCTTGCCTAAAAGATTTGCAATGAAGGTGACTGCCATAGAGGAAGCCCAGGACATTAGCAAGTTGAAAGTGGATGAACTTATTGGGTCTCTTCAGACTTTTGAGATGGGAATCACTAATGATGATGTCAAAAAGAACAAGAGCATAGCACTTATGTCCAACACTGATGTTGAAGAAAACATTTCAGAAGCTATAGCCATGCTAGGAAGACAGTTCAACAAACTCATCAAAAGAATAGATCCAAAGTCAAGGTCTAATGTTCATAACATTTCCTCTGACATTGACAGTTCCAGCAGAAGACCAAGGTCAGATGAGAAGGGAGTTCAAGGCAGAGGAATTCAATGCCATGGTTGTGAAGGATATGGGCATATTCGAGCTGAATGTCCTACCTTTCTTAAGAAACAAAATGGAATGACAGTTACTTGGTCTGACTGTGATTCAGAAAGTAATTCTGAAGAAGAGACTGCCAAACGAGTTACTGCTTTAACTGGTGTTTGTACCTCTGAAAGTGACATCAGTGATGAATAGGTGACTTTTGAAGAACTGGCTGAAACGTACAAGGAATTGTGTATCAGAAGTACTGAAGTCTGTGTACAGAATGAGAAACAATCAAAACTCATCATAAAGATGGAGGCTGAAAAACGGGCAAACCTTGAAACTATAAGTCTTCTAGAAGGAGAAGTTCAATTGCTGAACTCACAACTGAATCAAATGACCAAATCTGTCAAGATGTTGACTAATGGAACTGACAAATTGGAAGAGATCCTACAAATTAGACAAAATGTGGGAAATAAATCTGGTCTAGGATTTATGAAAGCAACGAAATCTGGTTCTGGTAGGCAAATGTCAAAACAGATGTCTCAACACAACTCTCGACATCAGGAACAGAAACATATGAGGAAAAGGTACCAAAGATGGAAATGTCATCATTGTGGTAGATATGGCCACATAAAGCGTTTCTGCTTCAGATTACATGGATACCCTAATCAGAATTCAGGTGTCAAACCTAAGTCTAAAAAGGTACCACATGCTCCTCAATGGAAGAAAAAGGCTACTGCACTGATAGCTCACACTTCCCTGAGGGTCTCTGCAAAGGAAGACTGGTACTTTGACAGTGGATGTTCCAGACATATGACTGGAATCAAGAACCTCCTCAATAATGTTAAGCCTCACACCACCAGTTTTGTGACCTTTGGAGATGGGGCTAAAGGTGAAATCAAAGGAGTTGGTGATTTGAACTGCCCTGGAGTTCCAAGTCTAAATGAAGTACTGTTGGTGAAAGGACTGACCGCTAATCTCATTAGTATCAGTCAACTGTGTGATCTAGGATTCAAGGTCAATTTCTCAAAATCTGAATGCCTTGTAATCAATGACAAACAAGAGATAGTAATGAAAGGAGTCAGATCCAAAGACAACTGTTACTTATGGGAGGCTGAGAACACTAATTTCTCATCTGTGTGTTGCATTGCAAAAGAAGAAAAAGAGGTGAAACTGTGGCACCAAAAACTTGGCCATCTTCACCTAAGGGGTATGAAGAGGATTATCTCCTTGGAGGCAGTCAGAGGGATTCCAAAACTGCTAATTGATGAAGAAAGAGTTTGTGGTGAATGTCAGGTGGGTAAGCAGACGAGGATGTCACATCCAAAGTCAAGACATCTGACCACCACTAAGGTTCTAGAACTCCTCCATATGGATCTGATGGGACCAATGCAAGTAGAGAGCCTTGGTGGTAAAAGATATGCCTATGTGGTTGTGGATGATTTTTCCAGATTCACCTGGATTAATTTCATTAGAGAAAAATCAGATGCATTTGAAGTCTTTAGAGAACTGTGCAAAAGAATTCAAAGAGAGAAGGAAGGATGTATTGTCAGAATCAGAAGTGATCATGGCAAGGAATTTGAAAACAGCAAGTTTGATGACTTCTGTGCTTCAGAAGGAATCAGTCATGAGTTTTCTTCTCCCATAACACCTCAGCAAAATGGAGTTGTGGAGAGAAAAAACAGGACCATACAAGAATCTGCCAGAGCAATGTTACATGCCAAAAGACTTCCTATGTATTTTTGGGCTGAAGCTATGAATACAGCTTGCTATGTTCATAACAGGGTCACCTTGAGAAAGGGAACCTCATCCACCATATATGAACTCTGGAAAGGAAGAAAACCAACTGTGAAGTACTTCCATGTGTTTGGCAGCAAATGCTATATCCTGTCTGATCGTGAACAGAGAAGAAAACTGGACTCCAAAAGTGATGAAGGCATATTTCTAGGATACTCCTCAAACAGCAGAGCTTATAGAGTATTCAACTCCAGAACCAAAACCATGATGGAATCAATAAATGTCATAATTGATGACTATCATGAAGAAACAGATGTTCCTTGTATTGTTGAGACATTCTTTGAGACTTCAACCCAACAGGATGATCTACCCAACTCCACCACAACAGAATCAGAATCAAAGGAAGCTAGCAAGACTCCTTCCATCAGAATTCAGAAGGATCATCCAAAAGAGCTCATCATAGGAGATCCTAATAGTGGAGTCATCACAAGATCTAGAGAAATCATCTCAAATTCTTGTTTTGTGTCCAAAATAGAACCAAGAAATGTCAAGGAAGCCTTAACTGATGAATATTGGATTGGTGCAATGCAAGATGAACTGAACCAATTCAAGCAACATGAAGTTTGGGAACTGGTTCCTAGACCTGAAGGAACTAACATCATTGGGACAAAATGGATATTCAAGAACAAGTCAGATGCTGAAGGAGCTGTCACCAGAAATAAGGCGAGACTTGTTGCTCAAGGATACACCCAGGTTGAAGGGGTTGACTTTGATGAAACCTTTGCACATGTAGCCAGGTTGGAATCAATCAGACTCTTGTTGTCAATTGCTTGTCTTCTGAAGTTCAAGTTATTTCAGATGGATGTGAAAAGTGCCTTTCAAAATGGGTACTTAAATGAGGAAGCTTATGTGGAACAACCTAAAGGTTTTGTGGATCCAACCCATTCTGATCATGTCTACAAATTGAGAAAAGCTCTATATGGGCTGAAACAAGCTCCTAGAGCATGGTATGACAGGTTAACAAAGTTTCTCTCAGACAAAGGCTACAGAAAAGGAGGCTTGGACAAAACTCTATTTGTCAAAACTGAAGGAGGGAAGTTGATGGTTGCCCAAATATATGTTGATGACATAGTGTTTGGCGGAATGTCAGAACATATGGTTAAACACTTTGCTGACCAGATGCAGGCTGAATTTGAAATGAGTCTCATGGGAGAACTAACTTATTTTCTTGGACTACAAGTCTCACAGATGGAGGACTCAATCTTCTTATCTCAAAGCAAGTATGCTAAGAATATTGTAAAGAAGTTTGGTATGGAGAATGCAAGTCACAAAAGGACTCCTGCTCCTACTCATCTAAAGCTCTCCAAAGATTCAAGTGGGGTTAAGGTGGATCAAAGTCTGTACAGAAGCATGATAGGAAGCTTGTTGTACTTAACTGCCAGCAGACCTGATATTGCCTTTGCAGTTGGAGTTTGTGCTAGATACCAAGCTGATCCCAAAGTCAGTCATATCAATCAAGTGAAGAGAATTTTGAAGTATGTAAGTGGTACTTACAACTATGGATTGTTGTATACTCATGGCTATGAACCGACTCTGACTGGTTATTGTGATGCTGATTGGGCTGGTAGTGCTGATGATAGAAAAAGCACCTCTAGAGGATGTTTGTTTTTGGGAAGTAATCTGGTTTCCTGGTTCAGCAAGAAACAGAATTGTGTGTCTCTTTCCACCGCTGAAGCTGAATATATTGCAGCTGGTAGTAGCTGCTCTCAAATGTTATGGATGAAACAGATGCTCACTGAGTATAATGTCACACAAGATGTTATGACATTGTACTGTGACAATCTGAGTACAATCAACATATCCAAGAATCCCATTCAGCATAGCAGGACCAAACATATTGACATACGACATCACTTTATTAGAGACCTTGTAGAAGAGAAGACCATCAAATTGGAACATGTTGCCACTGAGCTACAGCTGGCTGACATTTTTACCAAGGCTTTGGATGCAAACCAATTTGAAAACATAAGGGGTAAGCTGGGTATTTGCCAACATGAGGAATTGTAGCAATTAATTTTGCTTAAAACAGAGACCAAAGGACTTATGCCTGTTCTGATTGGTTTAAAATTGGATTTTCTCATTTCCTACAACTCTTTTAAGAAGTTAAATAGGCACTCCCTTGCTTTGTTCCTCTCTCGTCTTCTCATCAATCAGGAATTTCTTCTCATTTGTTGTTGGTCCTTCAAAACTGACAAAATGTCTCAAACGCCATCATCATCCAATACGACCATCTCAACCTCTTCCTCTGATCAAGATTCTGGGACAATCTCTTCCTGTCTGGACTCTGATGTTCTGGAGATCTGTTCTCATAGAACTAACCCCACCAAGGCCAAAGAGTTGAGAACAAGACATACAGGTAATCCATCTCATCCTTCCTCTTCAGTTCCCCCTGAAATTGCAAATAGGGAAGGGACAACCTATGTTAATCAAGCAATAGCAAAAATTGTTTCCCGAATTCTGAACGAGAACCACTCAGTTCCTTGCATTTCTGTTCCTCTGAACCAAGAAAACTCAAATGCTGAAACAAATCCAAATGTCTCTAAGAATGATGAGACATCAAACAAAGAGAAAAATGCTGACATTGCTCACAAGAAAAGAAAGAAGCCTGAATTCTCTGAGTCTGATGACAGTGCTTGAAGGTTGATGCTTGGTGGTGTTGCTGAAGTGTGTTCTGCTGTTGTCAGATGCTGATCTCATTATTTTTGCTTTGGATCACTGTATAACTTTATGAACATGTATCTTTGGCCCATTTGTGGCTAAAGTGGGGGAGAATATTTTGGCACTGCTTAATTAGTACTTGACACTATATTTTTCTGCTGTCACTTCTTTCTGCTGCTATCTATCTATCTCTGATTGTTTAGGAACTTTAGCCAAAAATCTGCCAAAGGGGGAGTTTGTAGGTGTTTAGGTATTGGCTTGCATTTTTGGTAAATTCCAAGTGTATGTGTGAATGTCATGACTGATGTCATAACATTCTAGTTCAGGTTGTACTAACTCAATAGGTACATGTACAGAAAAATATTGTAATTCAAATACTGATGTTTAGAAGTGTGTATCTGAGCATGTTTGCAAAATGATCACATTTTGCTAATCAGTAGACAGGTTTTCTCAGATGTCATAACAGATGTTATGACATCCTGTTCTGAACTAACAGGATTGCAGGATTGGATAAGTCTGAGTTTTTTCAGGAAATAACTCAGTCCCCTCTAAACAGAATCCTGCGTTTTCTGAGGAGTAACCTAGCTCAATCCTAACCTGATCAACAAAGTACTGTGACCTGGTCTTTAGGTCAAACGGAATCAACCCTAGGTTTTTGGAAACCCTAACTGAAGTTGCAGCTGCTATATATTCAACAGAGCTGCGGTTTTTGAAGACATCCCTGCTGATTGAGTAGAAGATCAATTTTGTAATCTGTATAGATTTGTTTATTGTACTCCAAGCAATTATCATTGTGATAAGTGCCTTGGAATAGGTTTCAATTGTAAGGGTTGTGTAGCACTCAAAGCTTTGAAGCAAGAGTAGGTGTTGTTGCACACTGAACTAGGTAAACAATTGATTGTGTTATTTACTGCTTTTGTATTTACTGTCATATAGTAAGTCAGATACGGTGTCATAACATTGGACGTGACATTGAGTATCTGTAGCCAGAATTTCACCTTTGTTACTCCAATGGATGGTAGATTAGTCATTCTGGAAGGTAGTCTACTGTCGAGATTTTTGTTACTCCAATGGATTGTAGCCTTGTCATTATGGAAGGTATTCTCTTGTGGATATTTTTGTTACTCCAATGATGGTACCCTTGTCATTATGGAAGGTTGTATGTTGTCTAGATTTTTGTTACTACAATGGATGGTAGCCTTTTCATTATGGAAGGTAGTCTGTTGTCGAGATATTTGTTACTGCAATGGATGGTAGCCTTGTCATTATGGAAGGTAGTCTGTTGTCGAGATTTTTGTTATTCTAATGGATAGTAGCCTTGTCCTAATGAAACGTAGTCCGTTGTCAATATCTTTGTTACTCCAATGGATGGTAGCCTAATCATTATGGAAGGTAGTCTGTTGTCGAGATTTTTGTTACTCCAATAGATGGTAGCCTTGCCATTATGGAAGGTAGTCTGCTGTTGGGATTTTTTTACTACAATGGATGGTAGCCTTGTAAATATGGAAGGTAGTCTATTTTGTAGATTTTTGTTACGACAATGGATGGTAGCCTTGTCATTATGGAAGGTAGTCTGTTTGTTGAGATTTTTGTTACTCCAATGCAGGGTAGCCTTGTCATTATGGAAGGTTGTGTCTTGTGGATATTTTTGTTACTCCAATGGATGTTACCCTTGTCATTATGGAAGGTAGTATGTTGTCGAGATTTTTGTTACTCTAATGGATGGTAGCCCTGTCATTATGCAACGTAGTCTGTTGTCCATATTTTTGTTACACCAATGGATGGTATCCTTGTGATTATGGAAGGTAGTCTATTGTCAATATTTTTGTTACTACAATGGAAGGTAGCCTTGTCAGTATGGAAGGTAGTCTGTTGTCGATATCTTTGTTACTCCAATGGATGGTACACTTGTCATTATGGAAGGTAGTCTGTTGTCGAGATTTTTGTTACTCTACGGGATGGTAGCCTTGTCATTATGGAAGGTAGTTCAGTGTTGAGAATTTGTTACTCCATTGGATGGTAGCCTTGTCATTATGGAAGGTAGTTCGTTGTTGAGATTTTTTATACTCCAATGCATGGTAGCCTTGTCATTATGGAAGATAGTTTCTTGTGGATATTTTTGTTACTCCCATGATGGTAGCCTTGTCATTAAGGAAGGTAATCTGTTGTCGAGATTTTTTATACTCTAATGGATGGTAGCATTGTCATTATGGAAGGTAATTTCTTGTGGATATTTTTGTTACTCCAATGACGATATCCTTGTCATTATGGAAGGTAGTATCTTGTTAGATTTTATTTATTCCAATGGGTGGTATCCTTGTCATTATGAAAGATAGTATGTTGTCGATATCTTTGTTACTCCAATGGATGGTAGCCTAGTCATTATGGAAGGTAGTCTGTTTTCGAGATTTTTGTTACTCCAATAGATGGTAGCCTTGTCATAATGTAAAGTAGTTCATTGTTGAGATTTTGTTACTCGAATGGAGGGTAGCCTTGTCATTACGGAAGGTAGTTTGTTGTTGAGATATTGTTACTACAATGGATGGTAGCCTTGACATTATGGAAGGTAGTTTGTTGTTGAGATTTTGTTACTCGAATGGATGGTAGCCTTGTCAATATGAAAGGTAGTTTGTTGTTGAGATTTTATTACTCCAATCGATGGCAGCCTTGTCATTATGGAAGGTAGTTTGTTGTCGAGATTTTGTTACTCCAATGGATGGTAGCCTTCTGATTAGAGAAGGATGGTAGTTTGTTTTTTGAGATTTTTCTACTCCAATGGATGGTCACCTTGTTATAATGGATGGTAGTTTGTTGTTGAGATTTTAATACTCCAATGGATTGTAGCCTTGTCATTATGGAAGGTAGTTCGTTGTTATAATTTTTTTACTCCAATGGATGGGGGCCTTATCATTTTGGAAGGTAGTTCATTGTTGAGATTTTGTTAATCCAATGGATGATAGCCTTGTCATTATGGAAGTTAGTTCATTGTTGAGATTTTGTTACTCCAATGGATGGTAGCCTTCTCATTATATACGGTATTCCGTTGTTGAGATTTTCTTACTCCAATGGATGGTAGCCTTGTCATTATGGAAGTTAGTTCATTGTTGAAATTTTTTTACTCCAATGGATGGTAGCCCTGTCATATGGAAGGTTGTTCATTGTTGAGATTTTGTTACTCCAATGGATGGTAGCCTTGTCATTATGTAAAATAGTTCATTTTTGGAATTTGGTTACTCCAATGGATGGTAGCCTTGTCATTATGGAAGGTATTTCGTTGTTAGGATTTTGTTACTCCGATGGATGGTAGCCTTGTCATTATGGATGGTAGTTTTTTGTTGAGATTTTTTTAATTTAATGGATTGTTTCCTTGTCATTATGGAAGGTAGATTGTTGTTGATATTTTGTTACTCCAATGGATGTTAGCCTTGTCATTATGGAAGGTAGTTCGTTGTTGAAATTTTGTTACTCCAATGGATGGTAGCCTTGTCATTATGGAAGGTAGTTCGTTGTTGAGATATTATTACTCCACCGGATGGTAGCCTTGTCATTATGGAAGGTAGTTCGTTGTTGAGAATTTGTTACTCCATTGGATGGTAGCCTTGTCATTATGGAAGGTAGTTCGTTGTTGAGGTTTTTTTACTCGAATAGATGGTAGCCTTTACATTACGGAAGGTAGTTCGTTGTTGAGATTTTGTTACTCCAATTGCTGGTAGCATTGTCATTATGTAAAGTAGTTCATTGTTGAGAATTTGTTACTCGAATGGATGGTAGCCTTGTCGTTATGGAAGGTAGTTTGTTGTTGAGATTTTGTTACTACAATGGATGGTAGCCTTGTTATTATGGATGGTAGTTTGTTGTTGAGATTTTAATACTCCAATGGATGGTAGCCTTGTCATTATTGAAGGTAGTTCGTTGTTAAAATTTTTTTCCTCCAATGGATGGTAGCCTTGTCATTATGGAATGTTGTTTCTTTGTTGTGATTTTGTTACTCTAGTGGATGATAGCCTTGTCATTATGGAAGGTAGTTCATTGTTGAGATTTGGTTACTCCAATGGATGGTAGCTTTGTCATTATGGAAGGTAGTTCGTTGTTGGGATTTTGTTACTCCGATGGATGGTAGCCTTGTCTTTATGGAAGGTAGTTTGTTGTTGAGATTTTTTTACTTTAATGGATTGTAGCCTTGTCATTGTGGAAGGTAGTTTGTTGTCGAGATTTTGTTACTCCAATGGATGGTAGCCTTCTCAATATAGAAGGATGTTCGTTGTTGAATTTTATTACTCCAATGGATGGTTTCCTTCTCATTACGCAAGGCAGTTTGTTGTTGAGATTTTGTTACTCCAATGGATGGTAGCCTTGTTATAATGGATGGTAGTTTGTTGTTGAGATTTTAATACTCCAATGGATTGTAGCCTTGTCATTATGGAAGGTAGTTCGTTGTTAAAATTTTTTTACTCCAATGGATGGTAGCCTTGTCATTATGGAAGGTAGTTCATTGTTGAGATTTTGTTAATCCAATGGATGATAGCCTTGTCATTATGGAAGGTAGTTCATTGTTGAGATTTTGTTACTCCAATGGATGGTAGCCTTCTCATTATAGAAGGTAGTTCGTTATTGAGATTTTCTTACTCCAATGGATGGTAGCCTTATCATTATGGAAGGTAGTTTGTTGTCTAGATTTTTGTTACTCTAATGGATGTAAGCCTTGTTGTTATGGAAGGTAGTCTATTGTCGATATCTTTATTACTCCGATGAATGGTAGCCTAGTCATTATGGAAGGTAGTCTATTGTCGAGATTTTTGATACCCCAATGGATTATAGCCTTGTCATTATGGAAGGTAGTCTCTTATGGATATATTTGTTACTCCAATAATGGTACCCTTTTCATTATGGAAGTTAGTCTGTTGTCGAGATTTTTGTTACTCCAATGGATGGTATCCTTGTCATTATGGAAGGTAGTCTATTGTCGATATTTTTTTATTCCAATGGATGGTATCCTTGTCATTATGAAAGGAAGTTTGTTGTCGATACCTTTGTTACTCCAATGGATGGTAGATTTGTCATTATGGAAGGTAGTTTGTTGTCGAGATTTTTGTTACTCCAATAGATGGTAGCCTTGTCATTATGGAAGGTAGTCTATTGTCGAGATTTTTGTTACTCCAATGGTTTGTAGCCTTGTCATTATGGAAGGTATTCTCTTGTGGATATTTTTGTTACTCCAATGATGGTACCCTTGTAATTATGGAAGGTAGTATGTTGTCGATGTTTTTGTTACTACAATGGATGGTAGCCTTTTCTATGGAAGGTAGTCTGTTGTCGAGATTTTTGTTACTCCAATGGATGGTAGCCTTGTCATTATAGAAGGTTGCCTCTTGTGGATATTTTTGTTACTCCAATGGATGGTACCCTTGTCATTATGGAAGTTAGTCTGTTGTCGAGATTTTTTTTATTCCAATGGATGGTATCCTTGTCCTTATGAAAGGTAGTTCGTTGTCGATACCTTTGTTACTCCAATGGATGGTAGCCTAGTCATTATGGAAGGTAGTTTGTTGTCGATATTTTTGTTACTCCAATATATGTTAGCCTTGTCATTATGGAAGGTAGTCTATTGACGAGATTTTTTTTACTCCAATGGATTGTAGCCTTGTCATTATGGAAGGTAGTCTTATGTGGATATTTTTGTTACTCCAATGATGGTACCCTTGTCATTATGGAAGGTAATATGCTATCGAGATTTTTGTTACTACAATGAATGGTAGCCTTTTCATTATGGAAAGTAGTCTGTTGTCGAGATTTTTGTTACTCCAATGGATGGTGCCCTTTTCATTATGGAAGGTTGCCTCTTGTGGATATTTTTGTTACTCCAATGGATGGTACCCTTGTCATTATGGAAGATAGTTTGTTGTCGAGATTTTTGTTACTCCAATGGATGGTAGCCTTGTGAATATGGAAGATTGTCTATTGTCGATATTTTTATTACCCCATTGGATGGAAGCCTTGTCGTTATGGAAGGGTGTCTGTTATTGAGATATTTGTTATTCCAATGGATGGTAGCTTTGTCATTATGGAAGGTAGTCTATTATCATAATTTTTGTTACTCCTATGGATGGTAGCCTTGTCATTATGGGAGGTAGTATGTTGTCCATATCTTTGTTACTACAATGGATGGTAGCCTTGTCATTATGGAAGGTAGTCTGTTGTCGAGATTTTTGTTACTGTAATGGATGGTAGCCTTGTCATTATGGAAGGTAGTCTGTTGTCGAGATTTTTGTTATTCTAATGGATGGTAGCCTTGTCATTATGAAAGGTAGTCCGTTGTCAATATCTTTATTACTCCAATGGATGGTAGCCTAGTCATTATGGAAGGTAGTCTGTTGTGGAGATTTTTGTTAGTCCAATTGATGGTAGCCTTGCCATTATGGAAGGTAGTCTGTTGTCGAGATTTTTGTTACTACAATGAATGGTAGCCTTGTCAATATGGAAGGTAGTATATTGTGAATATTTTTGTTACTACAATGGATGGTAGCCTTGTCATTACGGAAAGTAGTCTATTGTCGATATTTTTTTATTCCAATGGATGGTATCCTTGTCATTATGAAAGGAAGTTCGTTGTCGATACCTTTGTTACTCCAATGGATGGTAGATTAGTCATTATGGAAGGTAGTCTATTGTCGAGATTTTTGTTACTCCAATGGATTGTAGCCTTGTCATTATGGAAGGTAGTCTCTTGTGGATATTTTTGTTACTCCAATGATAATACCATTTTCATCATGGAAGGTAGTATGTTGTCGAGATTTTTGTTACTACAATGGATGGTAGCCTTTTCATTATGGAAGGTAGTCTGTTGTCGAGATATTTGTTACTGCAATGGATGGTAGCCTTGTCATTATGGAAGGTAGTCTGTTGTTGAGATTTATGTTATTCTAATGGATTGTAGCCTTGTCATTATGAAACGTAGTCCATTGTCAATATCTTTGTTACTCCAATGGATGGTAGCCTAGTCATTATGGAAGGTAGTCTGTTGTCGAGATTTTTGTTAGTCCAATAGATGGTAGCCTTGCCATTATGGAAGGTAGTCTGCTGTTGAGATTTTTTTTACTACAATGGATGGTAGCCTTGTCAATATGGAAGGTAGTCTATTGTGGAGATTTTGGTTACTTCAATGGATGGTAGCCTTGTCATTATGGAAGGTAGTCTATTTGTCGAGATTTTTGTTACTCCAATGGATGGTAGCCTTGTCATTATGGAAGGTTGTCTCTTGTGGATATTTTTGTTACTCCAATGGAGGTTACCCTTGTCATTATGGAAGGTAGTCTGTTGTCGAGATTTTTGTTACTCTAATGGATGGAAGCCTTGTCATTATGGAACGTAGTCTGTTGTCCATATTTTTCTTACACCAATGGATGGTATCCTTGTGATTATGGAAGGTAGTCTATTGTCAAGATTTTTGTTTCTACAATGGATGGTAGCCTTGTCAGTATGGAAGGTAGTCTGTTGTCGATATCTTTGTTACTCCAATGGATGGTAGCCTTGTCATTATGGAAGGTAGTCTGTTGTCGAGATTTTTGTTACTCTAAGGGATGGTGGCCTTGTCATTATGGAAGGTAGTTCATTGTTGAGAATTTGTTACTCCATTGGATGGTAGCCTTGTCATTATGGAAGGTAGTTCGTTGTTGAGATTTTTTATACTCCAATGGATGGTAGCCTTGTCATTATGGAAAGTAGTTTCTTGTGGATATTTTTGTTACTCCAATGATAGTAGCCTTGTCATTAATGAAGGTAATCTGTTGTCGAGATTTTTTATACTCTAATGGATGGTAGCGTTGTCATTATGGAAGGTAGTTTCTTCTGGATATTTTTGTTACTCCAATGATGGTAGCCTTGTCATTAAGGAAGGTAGTCTGTTGTCGAGATTTTTGTTACTCCAATGGATAGTAGCCTTGTCAATATGGAAGATAGTCTATTGTCGATATTTTTATTACCCCATTGGATGGAAGCCTTGTCGTCATGGAAGGGTGTCTGTTGTTGATATTTTTTTTATTCCAATGGATGGTAGCTTTGTCATTATGGAAGGTAGTCTATTATCGTGATTTTTGTTACTCCTATGGATGGTAGCCTTGTCATTATGGGAGGTAGTATGTTGTCCATATCTTTGTTACTACAATGGATGGTAGCCTTGTCATTATGGAAGGTAGTCTGTTGTCGAGATTTTTGTTACTGTAATGGATGGTAGCTTGTCATTATGAAAGGTAGTCTGTTGTCAATATCTTTGTTACTCCAATGGATGGTAGCCTAGTCATTATGGAAGGTAGTTTGTGGTCGATATTTTTGTTAGTCCAATAGATGGTAGTCTTGCCATTAAGGAAGGTAGTCTATTGTCGAGATTTTTGTTACTACAATGGATGGTAGCCTTGTCATTACGGAAGGTAGTCTATTGTCGATATTTTTTTATTCCAATGGATGGTATCCTTGTCATTATGAAAAGAAGTTCATTGTCGATACCTTTGTTACTCCAATGGATGATAGATTAGTCATTCTGGAAGGTAGTCTACTGTCGAGATTTTTGTTACTCCAATGGATTGTAGCCTTGTCATTATGGAAGGTATTCTCTTGTGGATATTTTTGTTACTCCAATGATGGTACCCTTGTCATTATGGAAGGTTGTATGTTGTCGAGATTTTTGTTACTACAATGGATGGTAGCCTTTTCATTATGGAAGGTAGTCTGTTGTCGAGATATTTGTTACTGCAATGGATGGTAGCCTTGTCATTATGGAAGGTAGTCTGTTGTCGAGATTTTTGTTATTCTATTGGATGGTAGCCTTTTCATTATGAAACGTAGTCCGTTGTCAATATCTTTGTTACTCCAATGGATGGTAGCCTAGTCATTATGGAAGGTAGTCTGTTGTCGAGATTTTTGTTACTCCTATAGATGGTAGCCTTGCCATTATGGAAGGTAGTCTGTTGTTGGGATTTTTTTTACTACAATGGATGGTAGCCTTGTAAATATGGAAGTTAGTCTATTGTGTAGATTTTTGTTACGACAATGGATGGTAGCCTTTTCATTATGGAAGGTAGTCTGTTTGTCGAGATTTTTGTTACTCCAATGGATGGTAGCCTTGTCATTATGGAAGGTTGTCTCTTGTGGATATTTTTGTTACTCCAATGGATGTTACCCTTCTCATTATGGAAGGTAGTATGTTGTCGAGATTTTTGTTACTCTAATGGATGGTAGCCTTGTCATTATGCAACGTAGTCTGTTGTCCATATTTTTGTTACACCAATGGATGGTATCCTTGTGATTATGGAAGGTAGTCTATAGTCAAGATTTTTGTTACTACAATGGATGGTAGCCTTGTCAGTATGGAAGGTAGTCTATTGTCGATATCTTTGTTACTCCAATGGATGGTAGCCTTGTCATTATGGAAGGTAGTCTGTTGTCGAGATTTTTGTTACTCTACGGGATGGTAGCCTTGTCATTATGGAAGGTAGTTCGTTGTTGAGAATTTGTAACTCCATTGGATGGTAGCCTTGTCATTATGGAAGGTAGTTCGTTGTTGAGATTTTTTATACTCCAATGCATGGTAGCCTTGTCATTATGGAAGATAGTTTCTTGTGGATATTTTTGTTACTCCAATGATGGTAGCCTTGTCATTAAGGAAGGTAATCTGTTGTCGAGAGTTTTTATACTCTAATGGATGGTAGCATTGTCATTATGGAAGGTAGTTTCTTGTGGATATTTTTGTTACTCCAATGATGGTATCCTTGTCATTATGGAAGGTAGTATCTTGTCAGATTTTTGTTATTCCAATGGATGGTATCCTTGTCATTATGAAAGATAGTATGTTGTTGATATATTTGTTACTCCAATGGATGGTAGCCTAGTCATTATGGAAGGTAGTCTGTTTTCGAGATTTTTGTTACTCCAATAGATGGTAGCCTTGTCATTATGTAAAGTAGTTCATTGTTGAGATTTTGTTACTCGAATGGAGGGTAGCCTTGTCATTACGGAAGGTAGTTTGTTGTTGAGATATTGTTACTACAATGGATGGTAGCCTTGATATTATGGAAGGTAGTTTGTTGTTGAGATTTTGTTACTCGAATGGATGGTAGCCTTGTCAATATGAAAGGTAGTTCGTTGTTGAGATTTTATTACTCCAATCGATGGCAGCCTTGTCATTATGGAAGGTAGTTTGTTGTCAAGATTTTGTTACTCCAATGGATGGTAGCCTTCTGATTATAGAAGGATGTTTGTTGTTAAGTTTTGTTACTCCAATGGATGGTAGCCTTGTCATTACGCAAGGTAGTTTGTTTTTTGAGATTTTGCTACTCCAATGGATGGTCGCCTTGTTATAATGGATGGTAGTTTGTTGTTGATATTTTAATACTCCAATGGATTGTAGCCTTGTCATTATGGAACGTAGTTCGTTGTTATAATTTTTTTACTCCAATGGATGGGGGCCTTATCATTTTGGAAGGTAGTTCATTGTTGAGATTTTGTTAATCCAATGAATGATAGCCTTGTCATTATGGAAGGTAGTCCATTGTTGAGATTTTGTTACTCCAATGGATGATAGCCTTCTCATTATATAAGGTATTCTGTTGTTGAGATTTTCTTACTCCAATGGATGGTAGCCTTGTCATTATGGAAGTTAGTTCATTGTTGAAATTTTTTTACTCCAATGGATGGTAGCCCTGTCATATGGGAGGTTGTTCATTGTTGAGATTTTGTTACTCCAATGGATGGTAGCCTAGTCATTATGTAAAATAGTTCGTTTTTGGAATTTGGTTACTCCAATGGATGGTAGCCTTGTCATTATGGAAGGTATTACGTTGTTAGGAGTTTGTTACTCCGATGGATGTTAGCCTTGTCATTATGGAAGGTAGTTTGTTGTTGAAATTTTGTTACTCCAATGGATGGTAGCCTTGTCATTATGGAAGGTAGTTCGTTGTTGAGATATTATTACTCCAACGGATGGTAGCCTTGTCATTATGGAAGGTAGTTCGTTGTTGAGAATTTGTTACTCCATTGGATGGTAGCCTTGTCATTATGGAAGGTAGTTCGTTGTTGAGGTTTTTTTACTCGAATAGATGGTAGCCTTTACATTACGGAAGGTAGTTCGTTGTTGAGATTTTGTTACTCCAATTGATGGTAGCATTGTCATTATGTAAAGTAGTTCATTGTTGAGATTTTGTTACTCGAATGGATGGTAGCCTTGTCGTTATGGAAGGTAGTTTGTTGTTGAGATTTTGTTACTACAATGGATGGTAGCCTTGTTATTATGGATGGTAGTTTGTTGTTGAGATTTTAATACTCCAATGGATGGTAGCCTTGTCATTATTGAAGGTAGTTCGTTGTTGAAATTTTTTTACTCCAATGGATGGTATCCTTGTCATTATGGAATGTAGTTCGTTGTTGTGATTTTGTTACTCCAGTGGATGATAGCCTTGTCATTATGGAAAGTAGTTCATTGTTGAGATTTGGTTACTCCAATGGATGGTAGCCTTGTCATTATGGAAGGTAGTTCGTTGTTGGGATTTTGTTACTCCGATGGATGGTAGCCTTGTCTTTATGGAAGGTAGTTTGTTGTTGAGATTTTTTTACTTTAATGGATTGTAGCCTTGTCATTGTGGAAGGTAGTTTGTTGTCGAGATTTTGTTACTCCAATGGATGGTAGCCTTCTCAATATAGAAGGATGTTCGTTGTTGAATTTTGTTACTCCAATGGATGGTTGCCTTCTCATTACGCAAGGTAGTTTGTTGTTGAGGTTTTGTTACTTCAATGGATAGTAGCCTTGTTATAATGGATGGTAGTTTGTTGTTGAGATTTTAATACTCCAATGGATTGTAGCCTTGTCATTATGGAAGGTAGTTCGTTGTTAAAAATTTTTTACTCCAATGGATGGTAGCCTTGTCATTATGGAAGGTAGTTCATTGTTGAGATTTTGTTAATCCAATGGATGATAGCCTTGTCATTATGGAAGGTAGTTCATTGTTGAGATTTTGTTACTCCAATGGATGGTAGCCTTCTCATTATAGAAGGTAGTTCATTGTTTATATTTTCTTACTCCAATGGATGGTAGCCTTGTCATTATGGAAGGTAGTCTGTTGTCTAGATTTTTGTTACTCTAATGGATGTAAGCCTTGTGATTATGGAAGGTAGTCTATTGTCGATATTTTTGTTACTACAATGGATGGTAGCCTTGTCATTATGGAATGTATTCTGTTGTCGAGATTTTTGTTACTATAATCGATTGTAGCCTTGTCGTTACGAAAGGTAGTCTATTGTCGATATCTTTGTTACTCCAATGGATGGTAGCCTAGTCATTATGGAAGGTAGTTTGTTACCGAGATTTTTGTTACTCCGATGAATGGTAGCCTTGTTATTATGGAAGGTAGTCTATTGTTGAGATTTTTGATACCCCAATGGGTTATAGCCTTGTCATTATGGAAGGTAGTCTCTTATGGATATATTTGTTACTCCAATAATGGTACCCTTTTCATTATGGAAGTTAGTCTGTTGTCGAGATTTTTGTTACTCCAATGGATGGTATCCTTGTCATTATGGAAGGTAGTCTATTGTCGATATTTTTTTATTCCAATGGATGGTATCCTTGTCATTATGAAAGGAAGTTTGTTGTTGATACCTTTGTTACTCCAATGGATGGTAGATTAGTCATTATGGAAGGTAGTATGTTGTCGAGATTTTTGTTACTCCAATAGATGGTAGCCTTGTCATTATGGAAGGTAGTCTATTGTCGAGATTTTTGTTACTTCTATGGTTTGTAGCCTTGTCATTATGGAAGGTAGTCTCTTGTGGATATTTTTGTTACTCCAATGATGGTACCCTTGTAATTATGGAAGGTAGTATGTTGTCGATGTTTTTGTTACTACAATGGATGGTAGCCTTTTCATTATGGAAGGTAGTCTGTTGTCGAGATTTTTGTTACTCCAATGGATGGTAGCCTTGTCATTATAGAAGGTTGCCTCTTGTGGATATTTTTGTTACTCCAATGGATGGTACCCTTGTCATTATGGAAGTTAGTCTGTTGTCGAGATTTTTTTTATTCCAATGGATGGTATCCTTGTCTTTATAAATAGTAGTTCGTTGTCGATACCTTTGTTACTCCAATGGATGGTAGCCTAGTCATTATGGAAGGTAGTTTGTTGTCGATATTTTTGTTATTCCAATAGATGTTAGCCTTGTCATTATGGAAGGTAGTCTATTGTCGAGATTTTTGTTACTCCAATGGATTGTAGCCTTGTCATTATGGAAGGTAGTCTTATGTGGATATTTTTGTTACTCCAATGATGGTACTCTTGTCATTATGGAAGGTAGTATGCTGTCGAGATTTTTGTTACTACAATGGATGGTAGCCTTTTCATTATGGAAAGTAGTCTGTTGTCGAGATTTTTGTTACTCCAATGGATGGTAGCCTTTTCATTATGGAAGGTTGCCTCTTGTGGATATTTTTGTTACTCCAATGGATGGTACCCTTGTCATTATGGAAGATAGTCTGTTGTCGAGATTTTTCTTACTCCAATGGATGGTAGCCTTGTCAATATGGAAGATAGTCTATTGTCGATATTTTTATTACCCCATTGGATGGAAGCCTTGTCGTTATGGAAGGGTGTCTGTTATTGAGATTTTTGTTATTCCAATGGATGGTAGCTTTGTCATTATGGAAGGTAGTCTATTATCGTGATTTGTGTTACTCCTATGGATGGTAGCCTTGTCATTATGGGAGGTAGTATGTTGTCCATATCTTTGTTACTACAATGGATAGTAGCCTTGTCATTATGGAAGGTAGTCTGTTGTCGAGATTTTTGTTACTGCAATGGATGGTAGCCTTGTCATTATGGAAGGTAGTCTGTTGTCGAGATTTTTTTTATTCTAATGGATGGTAGCCTTGTCATTATGAAAGGTAGTACGTTGTCAATATCTTTGTTACTCCAATGGATGGTAGCCTAGTCATTATGGAAGGTAGTCTGTTGTCGAGATTTTTGTTAGTCCAATGGATGGTAGCCTTGTCATTATGGAAGGTAGTCTCTTGTGGATATTTTTGTTACTCCAATGATGGTACCCTTGTAATTATGGAAGGTAGTATGTTGTCGATGTTTTTGTTACTACAATGGATGGTAGCCTTTTCATTATGGAAGGTAGTCTGTTGTCGAGATTTTTGTTACTCCAATGGATGGTAGCCTTTTCATTATAGAAGGTTGCCTCTTGTGGATATTTTTGTTACTCCAATGGATGGTACCCTTGTCATTATGGAAGTTAGTCTGTTGTCGATATTTTTTTATTCCAATGGATGGAATCCTTGTCATTATGAAAGGAAGTTCGTTGTCGATACCTTTATTACTCCAATGGATGGTAGATTAGTCATTATGGAAGGTAGTCTATTGTCGAGATTTTTGTTACTCCAATGGATTGTAGCCTTGTCATTATGGAAGGTAGTCTATTGTGGATATTTTTGTTAATCCAATGATGGTACCCTTGTCATTATGGAAGGTAGTATGTTGTCGAGATTTTTGTTACTACAATGGATGGTAGCCTTTTCATTATGGAAGGTAGTCTGTTGTCGAGATATTTGTTACTGCAATGGATGGTAGCCTTGTCATTATGGAAGGTAGTCTGTTGTTGAGATTTCTGTTATTCTAATGGATTGTAGCCTTGTCATTATGAAACGTAGTCCATTGTCAATATCTTTGTTACTCCAATGGATGGTAGCCTAGTCATTATGGAAGGTAGTCTGTTGTCGAGATTTTTGTTAGTCCAATAGATGGTAGCCTTGCCATTATGGAAGGTAGTCTGCTGTTGAGATTTTTTTTACTACAATGGATGGTAGCCTTGTCAATATGGAAGGTAGTCTATTGTGTAAATTTTTGTTACTACAATGGATGGTAGCCTTGTCATTATGGAAGGTAGTCTATTTGTCGAGATTTTTGTTACTCCAATGGATGGTAGCCTTGTCATTATGGAAGGTTGTCTCTTGTGGATATTTTTGTTACTCCAATGGAGGTTACCCTTGTCATTATGGAAGGTAGTCTGTTGTCGAGATTTTTGTTACTGTAATGGATGGTAGCCTTGTCATTATGGAACGTAGTCTGTTGTCCATATTTTTCTTACACCAATGGATGGTATCCTTGTGATTATGGAAGGTAGTCTATTGTCAAGATTTTTGTTTCTACAATGGATGGTAGCCTTGTCAGTATGGAAGGTAGTCTGTTGTCGATATCTTTGTTACTCCAATGGATTGTAGCCTTGTCATTATAGAAGGTAGTTTGTTGTCGAGATTTTTGTTACTCTAAGGGATGGTAGCCTTGTCATTATGGAAGGTAGTTCGTTGTTGAGAATTTGTTACTCCATTGGATGGTAGCCTTGTCATTATGGAAGGTAGTTCATTGTTGAGATTTTTTATACTCCAATGGATGGTAGCCTTGTCATTATGGAAAGTAGTTTCTTGTGGATATTTTTGTTACTTGAATGATGGTAGCCTTGTCATTAATGAAGGTAATTTGTTGTCGAGATTTTTTATACTCTAATGGATGGTAGCGTTGTCATTATGGAAGGTAGTTTCTTCTGGATATTTTTGTTACTCCAAAGATGGCAGCCTTGTCATTAAGGAAGGTAGTCTGTTGTCGAGATTTTTGTTACTCCAATGGATGGTATCCTTGTCATTATGGAAGGTAGTCTCTTGTCAGATTTTTGTTATTCCAATGGATGGTATCCTTGTCATTATGAAAGATAGTCCGTTGTCGATATCTTTGTTACTCCAATGGATGGTAGCCTAGTCATTATGGAAGGTAGTCTGTTTTCGAGATTTTTGTTACTCCAATAGATGGTAGCCTTGTCATTATGTAAAGTAGTTCATTGGTGAGATTTTGTTACTCGAATAGAGGGTAGCCTTGACTTTATGGAAGGTAGTTTGTTGTTGAGATTTTGTTACTCGAATGGATGGTAGCCTTGTCAATATGAAAGGAAGTTCGTTGTTGAGATTTTATTACTCTAATCGATGGCAGCCTTGTCATTATTGAAGGTAGTCTGTTGTCGAGATATTTGTTACTGCAATGGATGGTAGCCTTGTCATTATGGAAGGTAGTCTGTTGTTGAGATTTTTGTTATTCTAATGGATTGTAGCCTTGTCATTATGAAACGTAGTCCATTGTCAATATCTTTGTTACTCCAATGGATGGTAGCCTAGTCATTATGGAAGGTAGTCTGTTGTCGAGATTTTTGTTAGTCCAATAGATGGTAGCCTTGCCATTATGGAAGGTAGTCTGTTGTTGAGATTTTTTTTACTACAATGGATGGTAGCCTTGTCAATATGGAAGGTAGTCTATTGTGGAGATTTTTGTTACTACAATGGATGGTAGCCTTGTTATTATGGAAGGTAGTCTATTTGTCGAGATTTTTGTTACTCCAATGGATGGTAGCCTTGTCATTATGGAAGGTTGTCTCTTGTGGATATTTTTGTTACTCCAATGGAGGTTACCCTTGTCATTATGGAAGGTAGTTTGTTGTCGAGATTTTTGTTACTCTAATGGATAGTAGCCTTGTCATTATGGAACGTAGTTTGTTGTCCATATTTTTGTTACACCAATGGATGGTATCCTTGTGATTATGGAAGGTAGTCCGTTGTTGATATCTTTGTTACTCCAATGGATGGTAGCCTAGTCATTATGGAAGGTAGTCTGTTTTCGAGATTTTTGTTACTCCAATAGATGGTAGCCTTGTCATTATGTAAAGTATTTCATTGGTGAGATTTTGTTACTCGAATGGAGGGTAGCCTTGTCATTACGGAAGGTAGTTTGTTTTTGAGATATTGTTACTACAATGGATGGTAGCCTTGACTTTATGGAAGGTAGTTTGTTGTTGAGATTTTGTTACTCGAATGGATGGTAGCCTTGTCAATATGAAAGGTAGTTCGTTGTTGAGATTTTATTACTCCAATTGATGGCAACCTTGTCATTATGGAAGGTAGTTTGTTGTCGGGATTTTATTACTCCAATGGATGGTAGCCTTCTCATTATAGAAGGATGTTCGTTGTTGAGTTTTGTTACTCCAATGGATGGTAGCCTTGTCATTACGCAAGGTAGTTTGTTTTTTGAGATTTTGTTACCCCAATGGATGGTCACCTTGTTATAATGGATGGTAGATTGTTGTTGAGATTTTAATACTCCAATGGATTGTAGCCTTGTCATTATGGAAGGTAGTTCGTTGTTATACTTATTTTACTCCAATGGATGGGGGCCTTATCATTTTGGAAGGTAGTTCATTGTTGAGATTTTGTTAATCCAGTGGTTGATAGCCTTGTCATTATGGAAGGTAGTTCATTGTTGAGATTTTGTTACTCCAATGGATGGTAGCCTTCTCATTATAGAAGGTATTTCGTTGTTTAGATTTTCTTACTCCAATGGATGGTAGCCTTGTCATTATGGAAGTTAGTTCATTGTTGATATTTTTTTACTCCAATGGATGGTAGCCCTGTCATATGGAAGGTAGTTCAATGTTGAGATTTTGTTACTCCAATGGATGGTAGCCTTGTCATTAGGTAAAATAGTTCGTTTTTGAAATTTGGTTACTCCAATGGATGGTACCCTTGCCATTATGGAAGGTAGTTCGTTGTTAGGATTTTGTTACTCCGATGGATGGTAGCCTTGTCATTATGGATGGTAGTTTTTTGTTGAGATTTTTTTAATTTAATTGATTGTAGCCTTGTCATTATGGAAGGTAGATTGTTGTTGATATTTTGTTACTCCAATGGATGGTAGCCTTGTCATTATGGAAGGTAGTTTGTTGTTGAAATTTTGTTACTCCAATGGATGGTAGCCTTGTCATTATGGAAGGTAGTTCGTTGTTGAGATATTGTTACTCCAACGGATGGTAGCCTTGTCATTATGGAAGGTAGTTCGTTGTTGAGAATCTGTTACTCCATTGGATGGTAGCCTTATCATTATGGAAGGTAGTTCGTTGTTTAGGTTTTGTTACTCGAATAGATGGTAGCCTTTACATTACGGAAGGTAGTTCATTGCTGAGATTTTGTTACTCTAATGGATGGTAGCCTTGTCATTATGTAAAGTAGTTCATTGTGGAGATTTTGTTACTCAAATGGATGGTAGCCTTGTCGTTATGGAAGGTAGTTTGTTGTTGAGATTTTGTTTCTACAATGGATGGTAGCCTTGTTAATATGGATGGTAGTTTGTTGTTGAGATTTTAATACTCCAATGGATGGTAGCCTTGTCATTATTGAAGGTAGTTCGTTGTTGACATTTTTTTACTCCAATGGATGGTAGCCTTGTCATTATGGAAGGTAGTTTGTTGTTGTGATTTTGTTACTCCAATGCATGATAGCTTTGTCATTATGGAAGGTAGTTCATTGTTGAGATTTGGTTACTCTAATGGATGGTAGCCTTGTCTTTATGGAAGGTAGTTTGTTGTTGAGATTTTTTTAATTTAATGGATTGTAGCCTTGTCATTATGGAAGGTAGTTTGTTGTCGAGATTTTTTTACTCTAATGGATGGTAGCCTTCTCAATATAGAAGGATGTTCGTTGTTGAGTTTTGTTACTCCAATGGATGCTTGCCTTCTCATTACACAAGGTAGTTTGTTGTTGAGATTTTGTTACTCCAATGGATGGTAGCCTTGTTATAATGGATGGTAGTTTGTTGTTGAGATTTTAATACTCCAATGGATTGTTGCCTTGTCATTATGGAAGGTAGTTCGTTGTTAAAATATTTTTACTCCAATGGATGGTAGCCTTGTCATTATGGAAGGTAATTCATTGTTGAGATTTTGTTAATCCAATGGATGATAGCCTTGTCATTATGGAAGGTAGTTCATTGTTGAGATTTGGTTACTCCAATGGATGGTAGCCTTGTCATTATGGAAGGTAGTCCGTTGTTGGGATTTTGTTACTCCGATGGATGGTAGCCTTGTCATTATGGAGGGTAGTTTGTTGTTGAGATTTTTTTACTTTAATGGATTGTAGCCTTGTCATTATGGAAGGTTGTTTGTTGTTGATATTTTGTTACTCCAATGGATAGTTGCCTTGTCATCATGGAAGGTAGTTCGTTGTTGTGATATTGTTACTCCAACATATGGTAGCCTTGTCATTATGGAAGGTAGTTCATTATTGAGAATTTGTTACTCCATTGGATTGTAGCCTTGTCATTATCGAAGGTAGTTCGTTATTGAGATTTTGTTACTCGAATGGATGGTAGCCTTGACATTACTAAAGGTAGTTTGTTGTTGAGATTTTTTTACTATAATGGATGGTAGCCTTGTCATTATGTAAAGTAGTTCATTGTTGAGATTTTTTTACTCGAATGGATGGTTGCCTTGTCATTATGGAAGGTAGTTTGTTTGTTGAGATATTGTTACTACAATGGATGGTAGCCTTGACATTATGGAAGGTAGTTTGTTGTTGAGACTTTTTTACTCGAATGGATGGTAGCCTTGTCATTATGGAATGTAATTCATTGTTGAGATTTTATTACTCTTATGGATGGAAGCCTTGTCATTATGGAAGGTAGTTTGTTGTCGAAATTTTGTTTATCCAATGGATGGTAGCCTTCTCATTATAGAAGGATGTTTGTTGTTGAGTTTTGTTACTCCAATGGATGGTAGCCTTGTCATTACGCAATGTAGTTTGTTGTTGAGATTTTTTTACTCTAATGGATGGTAGCCTTGTTATTATGGATAGTATTTTGTTTTTGAGATTTTAACACTCCAATGGATGGTAGCCTTGTCATTATGGAAGGTAGTTCGTTGTTGAAATTTTTTTACTCCAATGGATGGTAGCCTTGTCATTATGGAAGGTAGTTCGTTGTTGTGATTTTGTTACTCCAATGGATGATAGACTTGTCATTATGGAAGGTAGTTCATTGTTGAGATTTGGTTACTCCAATGGATGGTAGCCTTGTCATTATGGAAGGTAGTTTGTTGTTGGGATTTTGTTACTCCGATGGATGGTAGCCTTGTCATTATGGAAGGTAGTTTGTTGTTGATATTTTTTTACTTTAATGGATTGTAGCCTTGTTATTATGGAAGGTAGTTTGTTGTTGATATTTTGTTACTCCAATGGATGGTAGCCTTGTCATTATGGAAGGTAGTTCGTTGTTGAGATATTTTTACTCCAACGGATGGTAGCCTTGTCATTATGGAAGGTGGTTCATTGTTGAGAATTTGTTACTCCATTGGATGGTAGCCTTGTCATTTTGGAAGGTAGTTCGTTATTGAGATTTTGTTACTCGAATGGATGGTAGCCTTTACATTACGGAAGGTAGTTCGTTGTTGAGATTTTTTTACTACAATGGATGGTAGCCTTGTCATTATGTAAAGTAGTTCATTGTTGAGATTTTTTTACTCGAATGGATGGTAGCCTTGTCATTATGGAAGGTAGTTTGTTGTTGAGATATTGTTACTACAATGGATGCTAGTCTTGGCATTATGGAAGGTAGTTCGTTGTTGAGATTTTGTTACTCGAATGGATGGTAGCCTTGTCATTATGGAAGGTAGTTCATTGTTGAGATTTTATTACTCTAATGGATGGCAGCCTTGTCATTATGGAAGGTAGTTTGTTGTCGAGATTTTGTTTATCCAATGGATGGTAGCCTTCTCATTATAGAAGGATGTTTGTTGTTGAGTTTTGTTACTCAAATGGATGGTAGCCTTGTCATTACGCAAGGTAGTTAGTTGTTGAGATTTTTTTACTCCAATGGATGGTAGCCTTGTTATTATGGATGGTAGTTTGTTGTTGAGATTTTAATACTCCAATGGATGGTAGCCTTGTCATTATGGAAGGTAGTTCGTTGTTGAAATTTTTTTACTCCAATGGATGTTAGCCCTGTCATTATGGAAGGTAGTTCATTGTTGATATTTTGTTACTCCAATGGATGGTATCCTTGTCATTATGTAAGGTAGTTTGTTTTTGAAATTTGGTTACTCCAATGGATGGTAGCCTTGTCATTATGGAAGGTAGTTCATTATTGAGATTTGGTTACTCCAATGGATGGTAGCCTTCTCATTATAGAAGGTAGTTCGTTGTTGATATTTTGTTACTCCAATGGATGGTAGCCTTGTCATTATGGAAGGTTATTTATTGTTGAGATATTGTTACTCCACTGGATGGTAGCCTTGTCATTATGGATGGTAGTTTGTTGTTGAGATTTTAATACTCCAATGGATGGTAGCCTTGTCATTATTGAAGGTAGTTCATTGTTGAGATTTTTTTACTCCAATGGATGGTAGCCCTTTCATATGGAAGGTAGTTCATTGTTGAGATTTTGTTACTCCAATGGATGGTATCCTTCTCATTATGTAAGGTAGTTCATTTTTGAAATTTGGTTACTCTAATGGATGGTAGCCTTGTCATTATGGAATGTAGTTCTTTGTTGAGATTTTGTTACTCCAATGGATGGTAGCCTTGTCATTATGGAAGGTAGTTCATTGTTGAGATTTTGTTACTCCAATGGGTGGTAGCCTTATAATTATAGAAGGTAGTTCGTTGTTGGGATTTTGTTACTCCAATGTATGGTAGCCTTGTCATTATAAAAGGTATTCGTTTTTGAGATTTTGTTACTCCAATTGATGGTAACCTTATCCTTATGGAAGGTAGTTCGTTGTTGAGATTTCTTACTCCGATGGATGGTAGCCTATTCATTATGGAAGGTAGTTCGTTGTTGAAATTTTGATACTCCAATGGATGTTTGCCTTGTCATTATTGAAGGTAGTTCATTGTTGTGATTTTGTTACTCCAATGGATGGTAGCCATGTCATTATGGAAGGTAGTTTGTTGTTGATATTTTGTTACTCCGATGGATGGTAGCCTTGTCATTATGGAAGGTAGTTTGTTGTTGAGATTTTTTTACTTTAATAGATTGTAGCCTTGCCATTATGGGAGCTAGTTTGTTGTTGATATTTTGTTACTCCAATGGATGGTAGCCTTGTCATTATGGAAGGTACTTCGTTGTTGAGATAGTGTTACTCCAATGGATGGTAGCCTTGTCATTATGGAAGGTAGTTCATTGTTGAGAATTTGTTACTCCATTGGATGGTAGCCTTGTCATTATGGAAGGTAGTTCTTTGTTGAGATTTTGTTACTCGAATGGATGGTAGCCTTGACATTACGGAAGGTAGTTCGTTGTTGAGGTTTTTTTAATCCAATGGATGGTAGCCTTGTCATTATGTAAAGTAGTTCATTATTGAGATTTTGTTACTCCAATGGATGGTAGCCTTGTGATTATGGTAGGTAGTTTGTTGTTGAGATTTTGTTACTACAATGGATGGTAGCCTTGTTATTATGGATGGTAGTTTGTTGTTGATATTTTAATACTCCAATGGATGGTAGCCTTGTCATTATGGAAGGTAGTTCGTTGTTGAGATTTTGTTACTCCAATGGATGGTAGCCTTGTCATTATGGAAGGTAGTTCATTTTTTAAATCCATTTACTCCAATGGATGGTTGCCTTGTCATTATGGAAGGTAGTTCGTTGTTTAGATTTTGTTACTCCAATAGATGATAGCCTTGTCATTATGGAAGGTAGTTCATTCATGAGATTTTGTTACTCCAATGGATGGTAGCCTTGTCATTATGGAAGGTAGTTCGTTGTTAGGATTTTTTTACTCCGATGGATGGTAGCCTTGTCATTATGGATGATAGTTTTTTGTTGATATTTTTTTACTCTAATGGATGGCAGCCTTGTCATTATGGAAGGTAGTTCATTGTTGAAATTTTGTTACCCCAATGGATGGTAGCCTTGTCATTATGGAAGGTAGTTCGTTGTTGAGATATTGTTACTCCAACGGATGGAAGCCTTGTCATTATGGAAGGTAGTTCATTGTTGAGAATTTGTTACTGCATTGCATGGTAGCCTTGTCATTATGGAAGGTAGTTTGTTGTTGAGATTTTTTTACAAGAATGGATGGTAGGCTTGACATTACGGAAGGCAGTTCGTTGTTGAGATTTTGTTACTCCAATGGATGGTAGCCTTGTCATTATGTAAAGTAGTTCATTGTTGAGATTTTGTTACTCGAGTGGATGGTAGCCTTGTCATTATGGAAGGTAGTTTGTTGTTGAGATTTTGTTACTACAATTAATGGTAGCCTTGACATTATGGAAGGTAGTTCGTTGTTGAAATTTTGTTACTCCAATGGATGGAAGCCTTGTCATTATGGAAGGTAGATTGTTGTTGAGATTTTACTTCTCCAATGGATGGCAACCTTGTCATTATGGATGGTAGTTCGTTGTTGAGATTTTGTTACTCCAATGGATGGTAGCCTTCTCATTATATAAGGCAGTTCGTTGTTGAGTTTTGTTACTCTGATGGATGGTAGCCTTGTCATTACGCAAGGTGGTTTGTTGTTCAGATTTTGTTACTCAAATGTATGGTAACCTTTTTATTATAGATGGTAGTTTGTTGTTGAGATTTTAAAACTCCAATGTATGGTAGCCTTGTCATTATGGAAGGTAGTTCGTTGTTGAAATTTTTTTACTCCAATGGATGGTAGCCTTGTCATTATGGAAGGTAGTTCGTTGTTGAGATTTTGATACTCCAATGGATGGTAGCCTTGTCATTATGGAAAGTAGTTCATTGTTGATATTTTGTTACTCGAATGGATGGTAGCCTTGTCATTATGGAAGGTAGTTCGTTGTTGGTATTTTGTTTCTCCAATGGATGGTAGCCTTCTCATTATAGAAGGTAATTCATTGTTGAGATTTTCATACTCCAATGGATGGTAGCCTTGTCATTATGGAAGGTAGTTTATTGGTGAGATTTTGTTACTCCAATGGATGGTAGCCTTGTCATTATGGAAGGTAGTTCGTTGTTGAATTTTGTTACTCCAATGGATGGTAGCCTTGTCATTATGGAAGGTAGTTCGTTGTTGAGATATTGTTACTCCAACGGATGGTAGCCTTGTCATTATGGAAGGCAGTTCATTGTTGTGAATTTGTTACTTCGTTGGATGGTAGCCTTGTCATTATGGAAGGTAGTTTGTTGTTGAGATTTTATTACAAGAATGGATGGTAGCCTTGACATTATGGAAGGCAGTTCGTTGTTGAGATTTTGTTACTCCAATGGATGGTAGCCTTGTCATTATGTAAAGTAGTTCATTTTTGAGATTTTGTTACTCGAATGGATGGTAGCCTTGTCATTATGGAAGGTAGTTTGTTGTTGAGATTTTGTTACTACATTTAATGGTAGCCTTGACATTATGGAAGGTAGTTCGTTGTTGAAATTTTGTTACTCCAATGGATGGTAGCCTTGTCATTATGGAAGGTAGTTTGTTGTTGATATTTTACTTCTCCAATGGATGGCAGCCTTGTCATTATGGATGGTAGTTCATTGTTGAGATTTTGTTACTCCAATGGATGGTAGCCTTGTCATTATGGAAGGTAGTTCGTTGTTGGGATTTTGTTTCTCCAATGGACGGTAGCCTTCTCATTATAGAAGGTAATTCATTGTTGAGATGTTCTTACTCCAATGGATGGTAGCCTTGTCATTATGGAAGGTAGTTTATTGTTGAGATTTTTTTACTCCAATGGATGGTAGTCTTGTTATTATGGATGGTAGTTTGTTGTTGAAATTTTGTTACTCCAATGGATGGTAGCCTTGTCATTATGTAAGGTAGTTCGTTGTTGAAATTTGGTTACTCCAATGGATGGTAGCCTTGTCATTATGGAATGTAGGTCATTGTTGAGATTTTGTTACTCCAATGGATGGTAGCCTTGTCATTATGGAAGGTAGTTCATTGTTGACATTTTGTTACTCCAATGGATGGTAGCCTTGTCATTATGTAAAGTAGTTCATTTTTGAGATTTTGTTACTCGAATGGATGGTAGCCTTGTCATTATGGAAGGTAGTTTGTTGTTGAGATTTTCTTACTACAATTAATGGTAGCCTTGACGTTATGAAAGGTAGTTCGTTGTTGAAATTTTGTTACTCCAATGGATGGTAGCCTTGTCATTATGGAAGGTAGTTTGTTGTTGATATTTTACTTCTCCAATGGATGGTAGCCTTGTCATTATGGAAAGTAGTTCATTGTTGAGATTTTGTTACTCCAATGGATTGTAGCCTTGTCATTATGGAAGGTAGTTCGTTGTTGGGATTTTGTTTCTCAAATGGATGGTAGCCTTCTCATTATAGAAGGTAATTCATTGTTGATATTTTCTTACTCCAATGGATGGTAGCCTTGTCATTATGGAAGGTTGTTTATTGTTGAGATTTTTTTACTCCAATGGATGGTACTCTTGTTATTATGGATGGTAGTTTGTTGTTGAGATTTTGTTACTCCAATGGATGGTAGCCTTGTCATTATGTAAGGTAGTTCGTTGTTGAAATTTGGTTACTCCAATGGATGGTAGCCTTGTCATTATGGAATGTAGGTCATTGTTGAGATTTTGTTACTCCAATGGATGGTAGCCTTGTCATTATGGAAGGTAGTTCATTGTTGAGATTTTGTTACTCCAATGGATGGTAGCCTTGTCATTATGGAAGGTAGTTCATTGTTGAGATTTTGTTACTCCAATGGATGGTAGCCTTGTAATTATGGAAGGTAGTTCGTTATTGGGATGTTGTTTCTCCAATGTATGGTAGCCTTGTCATTATAGAAGGTAGTTCGTTTTTGAGATTTTATTACTCCAATGAATGGTATCCTTGTCATTATGGAAGGTAGTTCGCTGTTGAGATTTTGTTACTCCAATGGATGGTAGCCTTCTCATTATGGAAGGTAGTTCGTTGTTGAGATTTTGATACTCCAATGGATGGTAGCCTTGTCATTATGGAAAGTAGTTCATTGTTGAGATTTTGTTACTCCAATGGATGGTAGCCTTGTCATTATGGAAGGTAGTTAGTTGTTGGGATTTTGTTACTCCAATGGATGGTAGCCTTCTCATTATAGAAGGTAGTTCATTGTTGAAATTTTCTTGCTCCAATGGATGGTAGCCTTCTCATTATGTAAGGTAGTTTATTGTTGGGATTTTTTTACTCCAATGGATGGTAGCCTTGTTATTTGGATGGTAGTTTGTTGTTGAGATTTTGTTACTCCAATGGATGGTAGCCTTGTCATTATGTAATGTAGTTCGTTGTTGAAATTTGGTTACTCCAATGTATGGTAGCCTTGTCATTATGGAAGGTAGGTCATTGTTGAGATTTTGTTACTCCAATGGATGGTAGCCTTGTCATTATGGATGGTAGTTCATTGTTGAGATTTTGTTACTCCAATGGATGGTCACCTTGTAATTATGGAAGGTAGTTCGTTGTTGGGATTTTGTTTCTCCAATGTATGGTAGCCTTGTCATTATAGAAGGTAGTTCGTTTTTGAGATTTTGTTACTCCAATGAATGGTATCCTTGTCATTATGGAAGGTAGTTTGTTGTTGAGATTTTGTTACTCCAATGGATGGTAGCCTTCTCATTATGGAAGGTAGTTCATTTTTGAAATTTTTTTACTCCAATGGATGGTATCCTTGTCATTATGGAAGGTAGTTCGTTGTTGAGATTTTGTTACTCCAATGGATGATAGCCTTGTCTTTATGTAAGGTAGTTCATTGTTGAGATTTTGTTACTCCAATGGATGGTAGCCTTGTCATTATGGAAGGTAGTTCGTTGTTAGGATTTTGTTATTCCGATGGATGGTAGCCTTGTCATTATGGATGGTAGTTTTTTGTTGAGATTTTTTTACTTTTAAGGATTGTAGCCTTGTCATTATGGAAGGTAGATTATTGTTGATATTTTGTTACTCCAATGGATGGTAGCCTTGTGATTATGGAAGGTAGTTCGTTGTTGAAATTTTTTTACTCCAATGGATGGTAGCCTTGTCATTATGGAAGGTAGTTCATTGTTGAGATTTTGTTACTCCAATTAAAGGTAGCCTTGTAATTATGGAAGGTAGTTCGTTGTTGGGATTTTGTTACTCCAATGTATGGTAGCCTTGTTATTATAGAAGGTAGTTCGTTTTTGAGATTTTGTTACTCCAATTGATGGTAGCCTTGTCCTTATGGAAGGTACTTCGTTGTTGAGATTTTTTACTCCGATGAATGGTAGCGTATTCATTATGGAAGGTAGTTCGTTGTTGAAATTTTGTTACTCCAATGGATGGAAGCCTTGTCATTATGGAAGGTAGTTCATTGGTGAGATTTTGTTACTCCAATGGATGGTAGCCTTGTCATTATGGAAGGTAGTTCGTTGTTGAATTTTGTTACTCCAATGGATGGTAGCCTTGTCATTATGGAAGGTAGTTCGTTGTTGAGATATTGTTACTCCAACGGATGGTAGCCTTGTCATTATGGAAGGCAGTTCATTGTTGTGAATTTGTTACTCCGTTGGATGGTAGCCTTGTCATTATGGAAGGTAGTTTGTTGTTGAGATTTTATTACAAGAATGGATGGTAGCCTTGACATTATGGAAGGCAGTTCGTTGTTGAGATTTTGTTACTCCAATGGATGGTAGCCTTGTCATTATGTAAAGTAGTTCATTTTTGAGATTTTGTTACTCGAATGGATGGTAGCCTTGTCATTATGGAAGGTAGTTTATTGTTGAGACTTTGTTACTACAATTAATGGTAGCCTTGACATTATGGAAGGTAGTTCGTTGTTGAAATTTTGTTACTCCAATGGATGGTAGCCTTGTCATTATGGAAGGTAGTTTGTTGTTGATATTTTACTTCTCCAATGGATGGCAGCATTGTCATTATGGATGGTAGTTCGTTGTTGAGATTTTGTTACTCCAATGGATGGTAGCCTTCTCATTATAGAAGGTAGTTCGTTGTTGAGTTTTGTTACTCCAATGGATGGTAGCCTTGTCATTACGCAAGGTAGTTTGTTGTTCAGATTTTGTTACTCAAATGGATGGTAGCCTTGTCTTCATGAAAGGTAGTTCATTGTTGAGAATTTATTACTCCAATGGATGGTAGCCTTGTCATTATGGAAGGTAGTTTGTTGTTAAGATTTTGTTACTCGAATGGATGGTAGCCTTGAAATTATGGAAGGTAGTGTATTATTGAGATTTTTTTACTCCAATGGACGGTAGCCTTGTCATTATGTAAAGTAGTTCATTGTTGAGATTTTTTTATTCGAATGGATGATAGTCTTGTCATTATGGAAGGTAGTTTGTTGTTGAGATATTGTTACTACAATGGATGGTAGCTTTGACATTATGGAAGGTAGTTCGTTGATGAGATTTTGTTACTCGAATGGATGGCAGCCTTGTCATTATGGAAGGTAGTTTGTTGTCGAGATTTTGTTACACCAATGGATGGTAGCCTTCTCAATATAGAAGGATGTTCGTTTTTGAGTTTTGTTACTCCAATGGATGGTTGCCTTCTCATTACGCAAGGTAGTTTGTTATTGAGATTTTATTACTCCAATGGATGGTAGCCTTGTTATAATGGATGGTAGTTTGTTGTTGAGATTTTAATACTCCAATGGATTGTAGCCTTGTCATTATGGAAGGTAGTTCGTTGTTAAATTTTTTTTTACTCCAATTGATGGTAGCCTTGTCATTATGGAAGGTAGTTCATTGTTGAGATTTTGTTAATCCAATGGATGATAGCCTTGTCATTATGGAAGGTAGTTCATTGTTGAGATTTTGTTACTCCAATGGATGGTAGCCTTCTCATTATAGAAGGTAGTTCGTTGTTGAGATCTTCTTACTCCAATGGATGGTAGCCTTGTCATTATGGAAGGTAGTTTATTGTTGAGATTTTGTTACTACAATGGATGGTAGCCTTGTTATTATGGAAGTTAATTCATTGTTGAGATTTTTTTACTCTAATGGATGGTAGCCCTGTCATATGGAAGGTAGTTCGTTGTTGAGATTTTTTTACTCCAAAGGATGGTAGCCTTTTCATTATGGAAGGTAGTTCGTTGTTGTGATTTTGTTACTCCAATTGATGATAGCCTTGTCATTATGGATGGTAGTTCATTGTTGAGATTTGGTTACTCCAATGGATGGTAGCCTTGTCATTATGGAAGGTAGTTCGTTGTTGGGATTTTGTTACTCCGATGGATGGTAGCCTTGTCATTTTGGAAGGTAGTTTGTTGTTGAGATTTTTTGACTTTAATGGATTGTAGCCTTGTCATTATGGAAGGTAGTTTGTTGTTGATATTTTGTTACTCCAATGGATGGTTGCCTTGTCATTATTGGAAATATTTCGTTGTTGTGATATTGTTACTCCAACGGATGGTAGCCTTGTCATTATGGAAGGTAGTTTGTTGTTGAGACTTTGTTACTACAATTAATGGTAGCCTTGACATTATGGAAGGTAGTTCGTTGTTGAAATTTTGTTACTCCAATGGATGGTAGCCTTGTCATTATGGAAGGTAGTTTGTTGTTGATATTTTACTTCTCCAATGGATGGCAGCATTGTCATTATGGATGGTAGTTCGTTGTTGAGATTTTGTTACTCCAATGGATGGTAGCCTTCTCATTATAGAAGGTAGTTCGTTGTTGAGTTTTGTTACTCCAATGGATGGTGGCCTTGTCATTACGCAAGGTAGTTTGTTGTTCAGATTTTGTTACTCAAATGGATGGTAGCCTTGTCTTCATGAAAGGTAGTTCATTGTTGAGAATTTATTACTCCAATGGATGGTAGCCTTGTCATTATGGAAGGTAGTTTGTTGTTAAGATTTTGTTACTCGAATGGATGGTAGCCTTGAAATTATGGAAGGTAGTGTATTATTGAGATTTTTTTACTCCAATGGACGGTAGCCTTGTCATTATGTAAAGTAGTTCATTGTTGAGATTTTTTTATTCGAATGGATGGTAGTCTTGTCATTATGGAAGGTAGTTTGTTGTTGAGATATTGTTACTACAATGGATGGTAGCTTTGACATTATGGAAGGTAGTTCGTTGATGAGATTTTGTTACTCGAATGGATGGCAGCCTTGTCATTATGGAAGGTAGTTTGTTGTCGAGATTTTGTTACACCAATGGATGGTAGCCTTCTCAATATAGAAGGATGTTCGTTGTTGAGTTTTGTTACTCCAATGGATGGTTGCCTTCTCATTACGCAAGGTAGTTTGTTATTGAGATTTTATTACTCCAATGGATGGTAGCCTTGTTATAATGGATGGTAGTTTGTTGTTGAGATTTTAATACTCCAATGGATTGTAGCCTTGTCATTATGGAAGGTAGTTCGTTGTTAAATTTTTTTTACTCCAATTGATGGTAGCCTTGTCATTATGGAAGGTAGTTCATTGTTGAGATTTTATTAATCCAATGGATGATAACCTTGTCATTATGGAAGGTAGTTCATTGTTGAGATTTTGTTACTCCAATGGATGGTAGCCTTCTCATTATAGAAGGTAGTTCGTTGTTGAGATCTTCTTACTCCAATGGATGGTAGCCTTGTCATTATGGAAGGTAGTTTATTGTTGAGATTTTGTTACTCCAATGGATGGTAGCCTTGTTATTATGGAAGTTAATTCATTGTTGAGATTTTTTTACTCTAATGGATGGTAGCCCTGTCATATGGAAGGTAGTTCGTTGTTGAGATTTTTTTACTCCAATGGATGGTAGCCTTTTCATTATGGAAGGTAGTTCGTTGTTGTGATTTTGTTACTCCAATTGATGATAGCCTTGTCATTATGGATGGTAGTTCATTGTTGAGATTTGGTTACTCCAATGGATGGTAGCCTTGTCATTATGGAAGGTAGTTCGTTGTTGGGATTTTGTTACTCCGATGGATGGTAGCCTTGTCATTTTGGAAGGTAGTTTGTTGTTGAGATTTTTTGACTTTAATGGATTGTAGCCTTGTCATTATGGAAGGTAGTTTGTTGTTGATATTTTGTTACTCCAATGGATGGTTGCCTTGTCATTATTGGAAGTATTTCGTTGTTGTGATATTGTTACTCCAACGGATGGTAGCCTTGTCATTATGGAAGGTAGTTTGTTGTTGAGAATTTGTTACTCCATTGGATGGTAGCCTTGTCATTATGGAAGGTAGTTCGTTATTGAGATTTTGTTACTCGAATGGATGGTAGCCTTGACATTACGAAAGGTAGTTTATTGTTGAGATTTTTTTACTACAATGGATTGTAGCCTTGTCATTATGTAAAGCAGTTCATTGTTGAGATTTTTTTACTCGAATGGATGGTTGCCTTGTCATTATGGAAGGTAGTTTGTTTGTTGAGATATTGTTACTACAATGGATGGTAGCCTTGACATTATGGAAGGTAGTTTGTTGTTGAGATTTTGTTACTCGAATGGATGGTAACCTTGTCATTAAGGAAGGTAGTTCATTGTTGAGATTTTATTACTCTAATGGATGGAAGCCTTGTCATTATGGAAGGTAGTTTGTTGTCGAGATTTTATTTATCAATTGGATGGTAGCCTATTCATTATGGAAGGTAGTTCGTTGTTGAAATTTTGTTACTCCAATGGATGTTAGCCTTGTCATTATGGAAGGTAGTTCATTGTTGAGATTTTGTTACTCCAATGGATGGTAGCATTGTCATTATGGAAGGTAGTTCGTTGTTGAGATTTTGTTACTCCAATGGATGGTAGCCTTGTCATTATGGAAAGTAGTTCGTTGTTGTGATTTTGTTACTCCAATGGATGATAGCCTTCTCATTATGGAAGGTAGTTCATGGTTGAGATTTGGTTACTCCAATGGATGGTAGCCTTGTCATTATGGAAGGTAGTTCGTTGTTGGGATTTTGTTACTCCGATGGATGGTAGCCTTGTCATTATGGAAGGTAGTTCATTATTGAGATTTTGTTACTCTGATGGATGGTAGCCTTGTCATTATGGAAGGTAGTTTGTTGTTGATATTTTGTTACTCCAATGGATGGTAGCCTTGTCATTATGGAAGGTAGTTCGTTGTTGAGATATTGTTACTCCAACGGATGGTAGCCTTGTCATTATGGAAGGTGGTTCATTGTTGAGAATTTGTTACTCCATTGGATGGGAGCCTTGTCATTATGGAAGGTAGTTCGTTATTGAGATTTTTTTACTCGAATGGATGGTAGCCTTTACATTACGGAAGGTAGTTCGTTGTTGAGATTTTTTTACTACAATGGATAATAGCCTTGTCATTATGTAAAGTAGTTCATTGTTGAGATTTTTTTACTCGAATGGATGGTAGCCTTGTCATTATGGAAGGTAGTTTGTTGTTGAGATATTGTTACTACAATGGATGGTAGCCTTGACATTATGGAAGGTAGTTCGTTTTTGTGATTTTGTTACTCGAATGGATGGTAGCCTTGTAATTATGGAAGGTAGTTCATTGTTGAGATTTTATTACTCTAATGGATGGCAGCCTTCTCATTATGGAAGGTAGTTTGTTGTCGAGATTTTGTTTTTCCAATGGATGGTAGCCTTCTCATTATAGAAGGATGTTTGTTGTTGAGTTTTGTTACTCCAATGGATGGTAGCCTTGTCATTACGCAAGGTAGTTCGTTGTTGAGATTTTTTTACTCCAATGGATGGTAGCCCTGTCATTATGGAAGGTAGTTCGTTGTTGAGATTTTGTTACTCCAATGGATGGTATCCTTGTCATTATGTAAGGTAGTTCGTTTTTGAAATTTGGTTACTCCAATGGATGGTAGCTTTGTCATTATGGAAGGTAGTTCATTGTTGAGATTTGGTTACTCCAATGGATGGTAGCCTTCTCATTATAGAAGGTAGTTCGTTGTTGATATTTTGTTACTCCAATGGATGGTAGCCTTGTCATTATGGAAGGTTATTTATTATTGAGATATTGTTACTCCACTGGATGGTAGCCTTGTCATTATGGATGGTAGTTTGTTGTTGAGATTTTAATACTCCAATGGATGGTAGCCTTGTCATTATGGAAGGTAGTTCATTGTTGAGATTTTTTTACTCCAATGGATGGTAGCCTTGTTATTATGGATGGTAGTTTGTTGTTGAGATTTTAATACTCCAATGGATGGGTAGCCTTGTCATTATGGAAGGTAGTTCATTGTTGAGATTTTTTTACTCCAATGGATGGTAGCCCTGTCATATGGAAGGTAGTCATTGTTGAGATTTTGTTACTCCAATGGATGGTATCCTTCTCATTATGTAAGGTAGTTCATTTTTGAAATTTGGGTACTCCAATGGATGGTAGCCTTGTCATTATGGAATGTAGTTCGTTGTTGAGATTTTGTTACTCCAATGGATGGTATCCTTGTCATTATGGAAGGTAGTTCATTGTTGAGATTTTGTTACTCCAATGGATGGTAGCCTTATAATTATGGAAGGTAGTTTGTTGTTGGGATTTTATTACTCCAATGTATGGTAGCCTTGTCATCATAGAAGGTAGTTCGTTTTTGAGATTTTGTTACTCCAATTGATGGTAGCCTTGTCCTTATGAAAGGTAGTTCATTGTTGAGATTTTTTACTCCGATAGATGGTAGCCTATTCATTATGGAAGGTAGTTCATTGTTGAAATTTTGTTACTCTAATGGATGTTTGCCTTGTCATTATTGAAGGTAGTTCATTGTTGAGATTTTGTTACTCCAATGGATGGAAGCCATGTCATTATGGAAGGTAGTTCGTTGTTGATATTTCATTACTCCGATGGATGGTAGCCTTGTCATTATGGAAGGTAGTTTGTTGTTGAGATTTTTTTAATTTAATAGATTGTAGCCTTGCCATTATGGGAGCTAGTTTGTTGTTGATATTTTGTTACTCCAATGGATGGTAGCCTTGTCATTATGGAAGGTAGTTCGTTGTTGAGATATTTTACTCCAATGGATGGTAACCTTGTCCTTATGGAATGTAGTTCATTGTTAAGAATTTGTTACTCCAGTGGATGTTAGCCTTGTCATTATGGAAGGTAGTTCTCTGTTGAGATTTTGTTACTCGAATGGATGGTAGCCTTGACATTACGGAAGGTAGTTCGTTGTTGAGGTTTTTTACTCCAATGGATGGTAGCCTTGTCATTATGTAAAGTAGTTCATTGTTGATATTTTGATACTCCAATGGATGGTAGCCTTGTGATTATGGAAGGTAGTTTGTTGTTGAGATTTTGTTACTACAATGGATGGTAGCCTTGTTATTATGGATGGTAGTTTGTTTTTGATATTTTAATACTCCAATGGATGGTAGCCTTGTCATTATGGAAGGTAGTTCGTTTTTTAAATCTTTTTACTCCAATGGATGGTTGCCTTGTCATTACGGAAGGTAGTTCGTTGTTTAGATTTTGTTATTCCAATAAATGATAGCCTTGTCATTATGGAAGGTAGTTCATTGTTGAGATTTTGTTACTCCAATGGATGGTAGCCTTGTCATTATGGAAGGTAGTTCGTTGTTAGGATTTTTTTACTCCGATGGATGGTAGCTTTGTCATTATGGATGGTAGTTTTTTGGTGAGATTTTTTTACTCTAATGGATGGTAGCATTGTCATTATGGAAGGTAGTTTGTTGTTGATATTTTTTTACTCTAATGGATGGTAGCCTTTTCATTATGGAAGGTAGTTCATTGTTGAAATTTATTTACTCCAATGGATGGTAGCCTTGTCATTATGGAAAGTAGTTCGTTGTTGAGATATTGTTACTCCAATGGATGGTAACCTTGTCATTATGGAAGGTAGGTCATTGTTGAGAATTTGTTACTCCATTGGATGGTAGCCTTGTCATTATGGAAGGTAGTTTGTTGTTGAGATTTTTTTACAAGAATGGATGGTAGCCTTGACATTACGGAAGGCAGTTCGTTGTTGAGATTTTGTTACTCCAATGGATGGTAGCCTTGTCATTATGTAAAGTAGCTCATTGTTGAGATTTTGTTACTCGAATGGATGGTATCCTTGTCATTATGGAAGGTAGTTTTTTGTTGAGATTTTATTTCTCCAAGGATGACAGCCTTCTCATTATAGAAGGTAGTTTGTTGTTGAGTTTTGTTACTCCAATGGATGGTAGCCATTTCCTTACGCAAGGTAGTTTGTTGTTCAGATTTTGTTACTCAAATGTATGGTAGCCTTGTTATTATATATGGTAGTTTGTTGTTGAGATTTTAAAACTCCAATGGATGGTAGCCTTGTCATTATGGAAGGTAGTTCGTTGTTGAAATTTTTTTACTCCAATGGATGGTAGCCTTGTCATTATGGAAGGTAGTTCATTGTTGATATTTTGATACTCCAATGGATGGTAGCCTTGTCATTATGGAAAGTAGTTCATTGTTGAGATTTTGTTACTCCAATGGATGGTAGCCTTGTCATTATGGAAAGTAGTTCGTTGTTGGGATTTTGTTACTCCAATGGATGGTAGCCTTCTCATTATAGAAGGTAGTTCATTGTTGAGATTTTGTTTATCAATTGGATGGTAGCCTATTCATTATGGAAGGTAGTTTGTTGTTGAAATTTTGTTACTCCAATGGATGTTAGCCTTGTCATTATGGAAGGTAGTTCATTGTTGAGATTTTGTTACTCCAATGGATGGTAGCCATGTCATTATGGAAGGTAGTTCGTTGTTGAGATTTTGTTACTCCAATGGATGGTAGCCTTGTCATTATGGAAGGTAGTTCGTTGTTGTGATTTTGTTACTGCAATGGATGGTAGCCTTCTCATTATAGAAGGTAGTTCATTGTTGAAATTTTCTTACTCCAATGGATGGTAGCCTTGTCATTATGGAAGGTAGTTTATTGTTGAGATTTTTTTACTCCAATGGATGGTAGCCTTGTTATTATGGATGGTAGTTTGTTGTTGAGATTTTGTTACTCCAATGGATGGTAGCCTTGTCATTATGTAAGGTAGTTCGTTGTTGAAAGAGCTATTAAAGTACTAGTTTCTAATATAAAAATAATAATTAATTAAAACAATAAGTATAAAGGAGGCAAACGAAATTCGTGGGGGAAAATGAAAATTTTAGTACAAATAGTAGCGTCGGCCTGAACTGTCGCTAATATAAGAAAATAAGAATTAATTAAGACAATAACTAATAAGGAGGAAAACGAAATTTGTTATGGGAAATGAATATTTTTTCATAAACAATAACGTCGACCTGAACCGTCGCTAATATAAATAAATAAATAAATATTTATTTAAATAATAACTAAAAAGGAGGAAAACTAAATTGGTGGAGGTAATGAAATTTTCGCACAAACAGTAATGTAGGTCCAAATAAACGCTAGGTCAACACCAAGTATTTTTCTCGAAATCAAACTATTTTCAAAATATTTATTATAACAAATTTACTCGAAGGACACATGCACTAAGTAGTGAAGAAGTAATTATTAAATGTATGTCCCTTTGTTCTTAGTCCAATGACGCTTGCTGTATAGGTTATCGTTCGAATTCTCAACTTCACTCATGAACTTTAGTTTTATTCGTGCTATATACTTTTGAAGTGAAATGGAAGAAAATGACTAGTTAGGCATATGCTCCTCTTATGATGATTCTAATAAAGAAAAAGAAGAGTGATCTCTTATGTCCCAAAGGGTAAACCATCTTTGAAAGAGAAAATAGAGCAACAAACAATATTCCATAAAAGTTATTTAATAGCACTTTTTTGTTTTTAATAGTGCTGAAGAGCGCTATTAACCGTGCCGCTAATGTAAACGATTTTGTTTAATATCACTTTAAAAGAGCTATTAAAGTACTAGGTTTTAATATAAAAATAATAATTAATTAAAAAAATAAGTTAAAGGAGCCAAACGAAATTCGCGGGGGTGGAAATGAAAATTTTAGTACAAACAGTAGCGTCGTCCTGAACCGTCGCTAATATAAGAAAATATGAATTAATTAAGACAATAACTAATAAGGAGGCAAACGAAATTTATTTTGGGAAACGAATATTTTTTCATAAATAATAGCGTCGGCCTGAACCGTCGCTAATATAAAAAATGTAAATAATTATTTAAAATAATAACTAAAAAGGAGGCAAACTAAATTGGTGGGTGTAATGAAATTTTCGCACAAATAGTAGCGTAGGTCCAAATAAACGCTTGGTCAACACAAAGTATATTTCTCAAAATCAAACCATTTTAAAAATATTTTCATAACAAATGCACTCGAAGGACACATGCACTAATTAGTGAAGAAGGAATGATTAAATGTATGTCCCTTTGTTCTTAGTCCGACGATGCTTGCTGTATAGGTTATCGTTCGAATTCTCACATTCACTGATGAACTTTAGTTTTATTCGTGCTATATATTTTTGAAGTGAAATGGAGGAAAATGACTAGTTAGGTGTATGCTCCTCTTATGAAGATTCTAATAAAGACAAAGAAGAGTGATCTCTTCTGTCCAAAAGGTTAAACCAACTTTGAAAGAGAAAATAGAGCAACAGATAATATGCCATAAAAGTTATTTAATAGCACTTTCTTTTGTTTTTGATAGCGCTGAAAAGCGCTATTAACCGTGCCGCTAATGTAAACGATTTTGTTTAAAAGCACTTTACAAGAGCTATTAAAGTACTAGTTTTTAATATAAAAATAATAATTAATTAAAACAATATGTTTAAAGGAGCCAAACGAAATTCGTGGGGGGAAATGAAAATTTTAGTACAAACAGTAGCATCCGCCTGAACCGTCACTAATATAAGAAAATAACAATTAGTTAAGACAATAACTAATAAGGAGGAAAACAACATTTGTTATGGGAAATGAATATTTTTTCATAAACAATAGCGTCGGCCTGAACCGTCGCTAATATAAATAAATAAATAAATATTTAAAATAATAAATAAAAAGGATGCAAACTAAATTGGTGGGGGTAATGAAATTTTCGCATAAACAGTAGCGTAGGTCCAAATAAATGCTTGGTCAACACAAAGTATTTTTCTCAAAATCAAACCATTTTCAAAATATTTTCATAACAATTGCACTCGAAGGACACATGCATTAAGTAGTGAAGAGGGAATGATTAAATCTATGTCCCTTTGTTCTTAGTCCGATGATACTTACTGTATAGGTTATCGTTCAAATGCTCACCTTCACTCGTGAACTTTAGTTTTATTCGTGCTATATACTTTTGAAGTGAAATGGAGGAAAAGGACTAGTTAGGCGTATGCTCCTCTTATAAAGATTCTAATAAATAAAAACAAGAATGATATCTTCTGTCCAAAAGGGTAAACCAACTTTGAAAGAGAAAATAGAGCAACAGACAATATGCAATAAAAATAATTTAATAGCACTTTCTTTTGTTTTTGATAGCGCAGAAAAGCGCTATTAACCGTTCCGCTAATGTAAACGATTTTTTTTAATAGAACTTTAAAAGAGCTATTAAAGTACTATTTTTTAATATAAAAATAATAATTAATTAAAACAATATGTTTAAAGGAGCCAAACGAAATTCGTGTGGAAAAATGAAAATTTTAGCACAAACAGTGGCGTCGGTCTGAACCGTCGCTAATATAAGAAAATAAGAATTAATTAAGACAATAACTAATAAGGAGGCAAACCAAATTTATTATGGGAAATGAATATTTTTTCCTAAACAATAGCGCCGGCCTGAACTGTCGCTAATATAAAAAAATAAATAATTATATAAAATAATAACTAAAATGGAGGCAAACTAAATTGGTGAGGGTAATGAAATTTTCGCACAAACAATAACGAAGGACTAAATAAACTCTTTGTCAACACCAATTATTTTTCTCGAAATCAAACCATTTTCAAAATATTTTCATAACAAATGCACTAGAAGGAAACATGCATTAAGTAGTGAAGATGGAATGATTAAATGTATGTCCCTTTGTTCTTAGTCTGACGACGCTCACTGTATAGGTTATCGTTCAAATTCTCACCTTCACTCATGAACTTTTGTTTTATTCGTGCTATATACTTTTGAAGTGAAATGGAGGAACAGGACTAATGAAGCGTATGCTCCTCTTGTAAAGATTCTAATAAAGAAAAACAAGAGTGATATCTTCTGTCCAAAAGGGTAAACTAACTCTGAGAGAGAAAATAGAGCAACATATAATATGCCATGAAAATAATTTAATAACACTTACTTTTGTTTTTGATAGCGCCGAATAGTGCTATTAACCGTTCCTCTAATGTAAACGTTTTTTTAAAGCACTTTAAAAGAGCTATTAAAGTACTAGTTTTTAATATAAAAATAATAATTAATTAAAACAATATGTTTAAAGGAGCCAAACGAAACTCGTGGGGAAAAACGAAAATTTTAGCACAAACAGTAGCGTCGGCCAGAACCGTCGCTAATATAAGAAAATAAGAATTAATTAAGACAATAATTAATAAGGAGGCAAACGAAATTTGTCATGGGAAATGAATATTTTTTCATAAACAATAGCGTCGGCCTAAACTGTCGCTAATATAAAAATATAAATAATTATATAAAATAATAACTAAAATGGAGGCAAACTAAATTGGTGAGGGTAATGAAATTTTTGCACAAACAATAGCGAAGGTCCAAATAAACCCTTTGTCAACACCAATTATTTTTCTCGAAATCAAACCATTTTCATAACAAATGCACTCAAAGGACACATGCATTAAGTAGTGAAGAGGGAATGATTAAATGTATGTCCCTTTGTTCTTAGTCTGACGGTGCTTACTGTATAGGTTATCGTTCAAATTCTCACCTTCACTCATGAACTTTAGTTTTATTCGTGCTATATACTTTTGAAGTGAAATGGAGGAAAAGGACTAGTGAGGCGTATGCTCCTCTTGTAAAGATTCTAATAAAGAAAAACAAGAGTGATCTCTTCTCTCCAAAAATGTAAACCAACTCTGAAAGAGAAAATAGAGCAACAGACAATATGCCATAAAAATAATTTAATAACACTTACTTTTGTTTTTGATAGCGCCGAATAGTGCTATTAACCGTTCCGCTAATGTAAACGTTTTTTTGAAAGCACTTTAAAAGAGCTATTAAAGTACTAGTTTTTAATATAAAAATAATAATTAATTAAAACAATATGTTTAAAGGAGCCAAACGAAACTCGTGGGGAAAAACGAAAGTTTTAGCACAAACAGTAGCGTCGGCCTAAACCGTCGCTAATATAAGAAAATAAGAATTAATTAAGACAATAATTAATAAGGAGGTAAACGAAATTTGTTATGGGAAATGAATATTTTTTCATAAACAATAGCGGCCTGAACTGTCGCTAATATAAAAAGATAAATAATTATATAAAATAATAACTAAAATGGAGGCAAACTAAATTGGTGAGGGTAATGAAATTTTCGCACAAACAATAGCGAAGGTCCAAATAAACACTTTGTCAACACCAATTATTTTTCTCGAAATCAAACCATTTTCAAAATATTTTCATAACAAATGCACTCGAAGGACACATGCATTAAGTAGTGAAGAGGGAATGATTAAATGTATGTCCCTTTGTTCTTAGTCTGACGATGATTACTGTATAGGTTATCCTTCAAATTCTCACCTTCACTCATGAACTTTAGATTTATTCGTGCTATATACTTTTGAAGTGAAATGGAGGGAAAAGACTAGTTAGGCGTATGCTCCTCTAATAAAGATTCTAATAAATAAAAACAAGAGTTATCTCTTCTGTCCAAAAGGGTAAAACAACTTTGAAAGAGAAAATAGAGCAATAGACAATATGCCATAAAAGTTATTTAATGTCACTTTCTATTTTTTTTTATATCGCTGAAAAACGCTATTAACCGTTCCACTAATGTAAACGATTTTGTTTAATAGCACTTTAAAAGAGCTATTAAAGTACTAGTTTTTAATATAAAAATAATAATTAATTAAAACAATATGTTTATAGGGGCCAAACAAAATTCGTGGGGAAAATGAAAATTCTAGCACAAACAGTAGCGTCAGCTTGAACCGTCGCTAATATAAGACAATAAGAATTAATTAAGACAATAACTAATAAGGTGGCAAACGAAATTTGTTATGGGAAATGAATATTTTTTCATAAAAAATAGCGTCGGCCTGAACTGTCGCTAATATAAAAAGATAAATAATTATATAAAATAATAACTAAAATGGAGGCAAACTAAATTGGTGAGGGTAATGAAATTTTCGCACAAACAATAACAAAGGTCTAAATAAACTCTTTGTCAACACCAATTATTTTTCTCGAAATCAAACCATTTTCAAAATATTTTCATAACAAATGCACTCGAAGGACACATGCATTAAGTAGTGAAGAGGGAATGATTAAATGTATGTCCCTTTGTTCTTAGTCTGACGGCGCTTACTGTATAGGTTATCGTTCAAATTCTCACCTTCACTCGTGAACTTTAGTTTTATTCGTGCTATATACTTTTGAAGTGAAATGGAGGAAAAGGACTAGTGAGGCGTATGCTCCTCTTATAAAGATTCTAATAAAGAAAAACAAGAGTGATCTCTTATGTCCAAAAGGGTAAACCAACTCTGAGAGAGAAAATAGAGCAACAGACAATATTCCATAAAAATAATTTAATAACACTTTCTTTTGTTTTTGATAGCGCCGAAAAGTGCTATTAACCGTTCCGCTAATGTAAACGATTTTGTTTAATAGCACTTTAAAAGAGCTATTAAAGTACTAGTTTTTAATATAAAAATAATAATTAATTAAAACAATATGTTTAAACGGGCCAAACGAAATTCGTGGGGAAAATGAAAATTTTAGCACAAACAGTAGCGCCGGCTTGAACCGTTGCTAATATAAGAAAATAAGAATTAATTAAGACAACAATTAATAAGGAGGAAAACAAAATTTGTTATGGGAAATGAATATTTTTTTATAAACAATAGCGTCGGCCTGAACTGTCGCTAATATAAAAAGATAAATAATTATATAAAATAATAACTAAAATGGAGGCAAACTAAATTGGTGAGGGTAATGAAATTTCGCACAAACAATAACGAAGGTCTAAATAAACTCTTTGTCAACACCAATTATTTTTCTCGAAATCAAACCATTTTCAAAATATTTTCATAACAAATGCACTCGAAGGACACATGCATTAAGTATTGAAGAGGGAATGATTAAATCGATGTCCCTTTGTTCTTAGTCTGACGATGCTTACTGTATATGTTATCGTTCAAATTCTCACCTTCACTCATGAACTTTAGTTTTATTCGTGCTATATACTTTTGAAGTGAAATGGATGAAAATGACTAGTGAGGCGTATGCTCCTCTTGTAAAGATTCTAATAAAGAAAAACAAGAGTGATCTCTTCTGTCCAAAAGGGTAAACCAACTCTGAAAGAGAAAATAGAGCAACAGACAATATGCCATAAAAATAATTTAATAACACTTTCTTTTGTTTTTGATAGCGCCGAAAAGTGCTAATAACCGTTCCGCTAATGTAAACGTTTTTTTTTAAATCACTTTAAAAGAGCTTCTAAAGTACTAGTTTTTAATATAAAAATAATAATTAATTAAAACAATATGTTTAAAGGAGCCAAACGAAACTCGTGGGGAAAAACGAAAATTTTAGCACAAACAGTAGCGTCGGCCAGAACCGTCGCTAATATAAGAAAATAAGAATTAATTAAGACAATAATTAATAAGGAGGCAAACGAAATTTGTCATGGGAAATGAATATTTTTTCATAAACAATAGCGTCGGCCTAAACTGTCGCTAATATAAAAATATAAATAATTATATAAAATAATAACTAAAATGGAGGCAAACTAAATTGGTGAGGGTAATGAAATTTTTGCACAAACAATAGCGAAGGTCCAAATAAACCCTTTGTCAACACCAATTATTTTTCTCGAAATCAAACCATTTTCATAACAAATGCACTCAAAGGACACATGCATTAAGTAGTGAAGAGGGAATGATTAAATGTATGTCCCTTTGTTCTTAGTCTGACGGTGCTTACTGTATAGGTTATCGTTCAAATTCTCACCTTCACTCATGAACTTTAGTTTTATTCGTGCTATATACTTTTGAAGTGAAATGGAGGAAAAGGACTAGTGAGGCGTATGCTCCTCTTGTAAAGATTCTAATAAAGAAAAACAAGAGTGATCTCTTCTCTCCAAAAATGTAAACCAACTCTGAAAGAGAAAATAGAGCAACAGACAATATGCCATAAAAATAATTTAATAACACTTACTTTTGTTTTTGATAGCGCCGAATAGTGCTATTAACCGTTCCGCTAATGTAAACGTTTTTTTGAAAGCACTTTAAAAGAGCTATTAAAGTACTAGTTTTTAATATAAAAATAATAATTAATTAAAACAATATGTTTAAAGGAGCCAAACGAAACTCGTGGGGAAAAACGAAAGTTTTAGCACAAACAGTAGCGTCGGCCTAAACCGTCGCTAATATAAGAAAATAAGAATTAATTAAGACAATAATTAATAAGGAGGTAAACGAAATTTGTTATGGGAAATGAATATTTTTTCATAAACAATAGCGGCCTGAACTGTCGCTAATATAAAAAGATAAATAATTATATAAAATAATAACTAAAATGGAGGCAAACTAAATTGGTGAGGGTAATGAAATTTTCGCACAAACAATAGCGAAGGTCCAAATAAACACTTTGTCAACACCAATTATTTTTCTCGAAATCAAACCATTTTCAAAATATTTTCATAACAAATGCACTCGAAGGACACATGCATTAAGTAGTGAAGAGGGAATGATTAAATGTATGTCCCTTTGTTCTTAGTCTGACGATGATTACTGTATAGGTTATCCTTCAAATTCTCACCTTCACTCATGAACTTTAGATTTATTCGTGCTATATACTTTTGAAGTGAAATGGAGGGAAAAGACTAGTTAGGCGTATGCTCCTCTAATAAAGATTCTAATAAATAAAAACAAGAGTTATCTCTTCTGTCCAAAAGGGTAAAACAACTTTGAAAGAGAAAATAGAGCAATAGACAATATGCCATAAAAGTTATTTAATGTCACTTTCTATTTTTTTTTATATCGCTGAAAAACGCTATTAACCGTTCCACTAATGTAAACGATTTTGTTTAATAGCACTTTAAAAGAGCTATTAAAGTACTAGTTTTTAATATAAAAATAATAATTAATTAAAACAATATGTTTATAGGGGCCAAACAAAATTCGTGGGGAAAATGAAAATTCTAGCACAAACAGTAGCGTCAGCTTGAACCGTCGCTAATATAAGACAATAAGAATTAATTAAGACAATAACTAATAAGGTGGCAAACGAAATTTGTTATGGGAAATGAATATTTTTTCATAAAAAATAGCGTCGGCCTGAACTGTCGCTAATATAAAAAGATAAATAATTATATAAAATAATAACTAAAATGGAGGCAAACTAAATTGGTGAGGGTAATGAAATTTTCGCACAAACAATAACAAAGGTCTAAATAAACTCTTTGTCAACACCAATTATTTTTCTCGAAATCAAACCATTTTCAAAATATTTTCATAACAAATGCACTCGAAGGACACATGCATTAAGTAGTGAAGAGGGAATGATTAAATGTATGTCCCTTTGTTCTTAGTCTGACGGCGCTTACTGTATAGGTTATCGTTCAAATTCTCACCTTCACTCGTGAACTTTAGTTTTATTCGTGCTATATACTTTTGAAGTGAAATGGAGGAAAAGGACTAGTGAGGCGTATGCTCCTCTTATAAAGATTCTAATAAAGAAAAACAAGAGTGATCTCTTATGTCCAAAAGGGTAAACCAACTCTGAGAGAGAAAATAGAGCAACAGACAATATTCCATAAAAATAATTTAATAACACTTTCTTTTGTTTTTGATAGCGCCGAAAAGTGCTATTAACCGTTCCGCTAATGTAAACGATTTTGTTTAATAGCACTTTAAAAGAGCTATTAAAGTACTAGTTTTTAATATAAAAATAATAATTAATTAAAACAATATGTTTAAACGGGCCAAACGAAATTCGTGGGGAAAATGAAAATTTTAGCACAAACAGTAGCGCCGGCTTGAACCGTTGCTAATATAAGAAAATAAGAATTAATTAAGACAACAATTAATAAGGAGGAAAACAAAATTTGTTATGGGAAATGAATATTTTTTTATAAACAATAGCGTCGGCCTGAACTGTCGCTAATATAAAAAGATAAATAATTATATAAAATAATAACTAAAATGGAGGCAAACTAAATTGGTGAGGGTAATGAAATTTCGCACAAACAATAACGAAGGTCTAAATAAACTCTTTGTCAACACCAATTATTTTTCTCGAAATCAAACCATTTTCAAAATATTTTCATAACAAATGCACTCGAAGGACACATGCATTAAGTATTGAAGAGGGAATGATTAAATCGATGTCCCTTTGTTCTTAGTCTGACGATGCTTACTGTATATGTTATCGTTCAAATTCTCACCTTCACTCATGAACTTTAGTTTTATTCGTGCTATATACTTTTGAAGTGAAATGGATGAAAATGACTAGTGAGGCGTATGCTCCTCTTGTAAAGATTCTAATAAAGAAAAACAAGAGTGATCTCTTCTGTCCAAAAGGGTAAACCAACTCTGAAAGAGAAAATAGAGCAACAGACAATATGCCATAAAAATAATTTAATAACACTTTCTTTTGTTTTTGATAGCGCCGAAAAGTGCTAATAACCGTTCCGCTAATGTAAACGTTTTTTTTTAAATCACTTTAAAAGAGCTTCTAAAGTACTAGTTTTTAATATAAAAATAATAATTAATTAAAACAATATGTTTAAAGGAGCCAAACGAAACTCGTGGGGGAAAACGAAAATTTTAGCACAAACAGTAGCGTCGGCCTGAACCGTCGCTAATATAAGAAAATAAGAATTAATTAAGACAATAACTAATAAGGAGGCAAACGAAATTTGTTATGGGAAATGAATATTTTTTCATAAACAATAGCGTCGGCCTGAACTATCGCTAATATAAAAAGATAAATAATTATATAAAATAATAACTAAATTGGTGAGGGTAAGGAAATTTTCGCACAAACAATAACGAAGGTCTAAATAAATTATTTGTCAACACCAATTATTTTTCTCGAAATCAAACCATTTTCAAAATATTTTCATAACAAATGCACTCGAAGGACAGATGCATTAAGTAGTGAAGAGGGAATGATTAAATGTATGTCCCTTTGTTCTTAGTCTGACGGCGCTTACTGTATAGGTTATCGTTCAAATTCTCACCTTCACTCATGAACTTTAGTTTTATTCGTGCTATATACTTTTGAAGTGAAATGGAGGAAAAGGACTAGTGAGGCGTATGCTCCTCTTGTAAAGATTCTAATAAAGAAAAACAAGAGTGATCTCTTCTGTCCAAAAGGGTAAACCAACTCTGAAAGAGAAAATAGAGCAACAGACAATATGCCATAAAAATAATTTAATAACACTTTCTTTTGTTTTCGATAGCGCCAAAAGGTGCTATTAACCGTTCCGCTAATGTAAACATTTTTTTAAAGCACTTTAAAAGAGCTTCTAAAGTACTAGTTTTTAATATAAAAATAATAATTAATTAAAACAATATGTTTAAAGGGGCCAAACGAAATTCGTGGGGGAAAATGAAAATTTTAGCACAAACAGTAGTGTCGGCTTGAACCGTTGCTAATATAATAAAATAAGAATTAATTAAGACAATAACTAATAAGGAGGAAAACGAAATTTGTTATGGGAAATGAATATTTTTTCATAAACAATAGCGTCGGCCTGAACTGTCGCTAATATAAAAAGATAAATAATTATATAAAATAATAACTAAAATGGAGGCAAACTAAATTGGTGAGGGTAATGAAATTTCTCACAAACAATAACGAAGGTCTAAATAAACTCTTTGTCAACACCAATTATTTTTCTCGAAATCAAACCATTTTCAAAATATTTTCATAACAAATGCACTCGAAGGACACATGCATTAAGTAGTGAAGAGGGAATGATTAAATGTATGTCCCTTAGTTCTTAGTCTGACGGCGCTTACTGTATAGGTTATCATTCAAATTCTCACCTTCACTCATGAACTTTAGTTTTATTCGTGCTATATAATTTTGAAGTGAAATGGAGTAAAAGGACTAGTGAGGCGTATGCTCCTCTTGTAAAGATTCTAATAAAGAAAAACAAGAGTGATCTCTTCTGTCCAAAAGGGTAAACCAACTCTGAAAGAGAAAATAAAGCAACAGACAATATGACATAAAAATAATTTAATAAAACTTACTTTTGTTTTTGATAGCGCTGAATAGTGCTATTAAACGTTCCTCTAATGTAGACGTTTTTTTTAAAGCAATTTAAAAGAGCTATTAAAGTACTAGTTTTTAATATAAAAATAATAATTAATTAAAACAATATGTTTAAAGGAGCCAAACGAAACTCGTGGGGAAAAACAAAAATTTTAGCACAAACAGTAGTGTTGACCTGAACCGTCGCTAATATAAGAAAATAAGAATTAATTAAGATAATAATTAATAAGGAGGAAAACGAAATTTGTTATGGGAAATGAATATTTTTTCATAAACAATAGCGTCGGCCTGAACTGTCGCTAATATAAAAAGATAAATAATTATATAAAATAATAACTAAAATGGAGGCAAACTAAATTGGTGAGGGTAATGAAATTTTCGCACAAACAATAGCGAAGGTCCAAATAAACTCTTTGTCAACACTAATTATTTTTCTCGAAATCAAACCATTTTCAAAATATTTTCATAACAAATGCACTCGAAGGACACATGCATTAAGTAGTGAAGAGGGAATGATTAAATGTATGTCCCTTTGTTCTTAGTCTGACGGCGCTTACTGTATAGGTTATCGTTCAAATTCTCACCTTCACTCATGAACTTTAGTTTTATTCGTGCTATATACTTTTGAAGTGAAATGGAGGAACAGGACTAGTGAGGCGTATGCTCCTCTTATAAAGATTCTAATAAAGAAAAACAAGAGTGATCTCTTCTGTCCAAAAGGGTAAACCAACTCTGAAAGAGAAAATAGAGCAACAGATAATATGCCATAAAAATAATTTAATAACACTTACTTTTGTTTTTGATAGCGCCGAATAGTGCTATTAACCGTTCCGCTAATGTAAACGTTTTTTTTAAAGCACTTTAAAAGAGCTATTAAAGTACTAGTTTTTAATATAAAAATAATAATTAATTAAAACAATATGTTTAAAGGAGCCAAACGAAACTCGTGGGGAAAAACGAAAATTTTAGCACAAACAGTAGCGTCGGCCTGAACCGTCGCTAATATAAGAAAATAAGAATTAATTAAGACAATAATTAATAAGGAGGCAAACGAAATTTTTCATGGGAAATGAATATTTTTTCATAAACAATAGCGTCGGCCTGAACTGTCGCTGATATAAAAAGATAAATAATTATATAAAATAATAACTAAAATAGAGGCAAACTAAATTGGTGAGGGTAATGAAATTTTCGCACAAACAATAGCGAAGGTCCAAATAAACTCTTTGTCAACACCAATTATTTTTCTCGAAATCAAACCATTTTCAAAATATTTTCATAACAAATGCACTCGAAGGACACATGCATTAAGTATTGAAGAGGGAATGATTAAATCGATGTCCCTTTGTTCTTAGTCTGACGATGCTTACTGTATAGGTTATCGTTCAAATTCTCACCTTCACTCATGAACTTTAGTTTTATTCGTGCTATATACTTTTGAAGTGAAATGGATGAAAAGGACTAGTGAGGCGTATGCTCCTCTTGTAAAGATTCTAATAAAGAAAAACAAGAGTGATCTCTTCTGTCCAAAAGGGTAAACCAACTCTGAAAGAGAAAATAGAGCAACAGACAATATGCCATAAAAATAATTTAATAACACTTTCTTTTGTTTTTGATAGCGCCGAAAAGTGCTAATAACCGTTCCGCTAATGTAAACGTTTTTTTTTTTTAAAGCACTTTAAAAGAGCTTCTAAAGTACTAGTTTTTAATATAAAAATAATAATTAATTAAAACAATATGTTTAAAGGAGCCAAACGAAACTCGTGGGGGAAAACGAAAATTTTAGCACAAACAGTAGCGTCGGCCTGAACCGTCGCTAATATAAGAAAATAAGAATTAATTAAGACAATAACTAATAAGGAGGCAAACGAAATTTGTTATGGGAAATGAATATTTTTTCATAAAAAATAGCGTCGGCCTGAACTGTCGCTAATATAAAAAGATAAATAATTATATAAAATAATAACTAAAATGGAGGCAAACTAAATTGGTGAGGGTAATGAAATTTTCGCACAAACAATAACAAAGGTCTAAATAAACTCTTTGTCAACACCAATTATTTTTCTCGAAATCAAACCATTTTCAAAATATTTTCATAACAAATGCACTCGAAGGACACATGCATTAAGTAGTGAAGAGGGAATGATTAAATGTATGTCCCTTTGTTCTTAGTCTGACGGCGCTTACTGTATAGGTTATCGTTCAAATTCTCACCTTCACTCGTGAACTTTAGTTTTATTCGTGCTATATACTTTTGAAGTGAAATGGAGGAAAAGGACTAGTGAGGCGTATGCTCCTCTTATAAAGATTCTAATAAAGAAAAACAAGAGTGATCTCTTATGTCCAAAAGGGTAAACCAACTCTGAGAGAGAAAATAGAGCAACAGACAATATTCCATAAAAATAATTTAATAACACTTTCTTTTGTTTTTGATAGCGCCGAAAAGTGCTATTAACCGTTCCGCTAATGTAAACGATTTTGTTTAATAGCACTTTAAAAGAGCTATTAAAGTACTAGTTTTTAATATAAAAATAATAATTAATTAAAACAATATGTTTAAACGGGCCAAACGAAATTCGTGGGGAAAATGAAAATTTTAGCACAAACAGTAGCGCCGGCTTGAACCGTTGCTAATATAAGAAAATAAGAATTAATTAAGACAACAATTAATAAGGAGGAAAACAAAATTTGTTATGGGAAATGAATATTTTTTTATAAACAATAGCGTCGGCCTGAACTGTCGCTAATATAAAAAGATAAATAATTATATAAAATAATAACTAAAATGGAGGCAAACTAAATTGGTGAGGGTAATGAAATTTCGCACAAACAATAACGAAGGTCTAAATAAACTCTTTGTCAACACCAATTATTTTTCTCGAAATCAAACCATTTTCAAAATATTTTCATAACAAATGCACTCGAAGGACACATGCATTAAGTATTGAAGAGGGAATGATTAAATCGATGTCCCTTTGTTCTTAGTCTGACGATGCTTACTGTATATGTTATCGTTCAAATTCTCACCTTCACTCATGAACTTTAGTTTTATTCGTGCTATATACTTTTGAAGTGAAATGGATGAAAAGGACTAGTGAGGCGTATGCTCCTCTTGTAAAGATTCTAATAAAGAAAAACAAGAGTGATCTCTTCTGTCCAAAAGGGTAAACCAACTCTGAAAGAGAAAATAGAGCAACAGACAATATGCCATAAAAATAATTTAATAACACTTTCTTTTGTTTTTGATAGCGCCGAAAAGTGCTAATAACCGTTCCGCTAATGTAAACGTTTTTTTTTAAATCACTTTAAAAGAGCTTCTAAAGTACTAGTTTTTAATATAAAAATAATAATTAATTAAAACAATATGTTTAAAGGAGCCAAACGAAACTCGTGGGGGAAAACGAAAATTTTAGCACAAACAGTAGCGTCGGCCTGAACCGTCGCTAATATAAGAAAATAAGAATTAATTAAGACAATAACTAATAAGGAGGCAAACGAAATTTGTTATGGGAAATGAATATTTTTTCATAAACAATAGCGTCGGCCTGAACTATCGCTAATATAAAAAGATAAATAATTATATAAAATAATAACTAAATTGGTGAGGGTAAGGAAATTTTCGCACAAACAATAACGAAGGTCTAAATAAATTATTTGTCAACACCAATTATTTTTCTCGAAATCAAACCATTTTCAAAATATTTTCATAACAAATGCACTCGAAGGACAGATGCATTAAGTAGTGAAGAGGGAATGATTAAATGTATGTCCCTTTGTTCTTAGTCTGACGGCGCTTACTGTATAGGTTATCGTTCAAATTCTCACCTTCACTCATGAACTTTAGTTTTATTCGTGCTATATACTTTTGAAGTGAAATGGAGGAAAAGGACTAGTGAGGCGTATGCTCCTCTTGTAAAGATTCTAATAAAGAAAAACAAGAGTGATCTCTTCTGTCCAAAAGGGTAAACCAACTCTGAAAGAGAAAATAGAGCAACAGACAATATGCCATAAAAATAATTTAATAACACTTTCTTTTGTTTTCGATAGCGCCAAAAGGTGCTATTAACCGTTCCGCTAATGTAAACATTTTTTTAAAGCACTTTAAAAGAGCTTCTAAAGTACTAGTTTTTAATATAAAAATAATAATTAATTAAAACAATATGTTTAAAGGGGCCAAACGAAATTCGTGGGGGAAAATGAAAATTTTAGCACAAACAGTAGTGTCGGCTTGAACCGTTGCTAATATAATAAAATAAGAATTAATTAAGACAATAACTAATAAGGAGGAAAACGAAATTTGTTATGGGAAATGAATATTTTTTCATAAACAATAGCGTCGGCCTGAACTGTCGCTAATATAAAAAGATAAATAATTATATAAAATAATAACTAAAATGGAGGCAAACTAAATTGGTGAGGGTAATGAAATTTCTCACAAACAATAACGAAGGTCTAAATAAACTCTTTGTCAACACCAATTATTTTTCTCGAAATCAAACCATTTTCAAAATATTTTCATAACAAATGCACTCGAAGGACACATGCAATAAGTAGTGAAGAGGGAATGATTAAATGTATGTCCCTTAGTTCTTAGTCTGACGGCGCTTACTGTATAGGTTATCATTCAAATTCTCACCTTCACTCATGAACTTTAGTTTTATTCGTGCTATATAATTTTGAAGTGAAATGGAGTAAAAGGACTAGTGAGGCGTATGCTCCTCTTGTAAAGATTCTAATAAAGAAAAACAAGAGTGATCTCTTCTGTCCAAAAGGGTAAACCAACTCTGAAAGAGAAAATAAAGCAACAGACAATATGACATAAAAATAATTTAATAAAACTTACTTTTGTTTTTGATAGCGCTGAATAGTGCTATTAAACGTTCCGCTAATGTAGACGTTTTTTTTAAAGCAATTTAAAAGAGCTATTAAAGTACTAGTTTTTAATATAAAAATAATAATTAATTAAAACAATATGTTTAAAGGAGCCAAACGAAACTCGTGGGGAAAAACAAAAATTTTAGCACAAACAGTAGTGTTGACCTGAACCGTCGCTAATATAAGAAAATAAGAATTAATTAAGATAATAATTAATAAGGAGGAAAACGAAATTTGTTATGGGAAATGAATATTTTTTCATAAACAATAGCGTCGGCCTGAACTGTCGCTAATATAAAAAGATAAATAATTATATAAAATAATAACTAAAATGGAGGCAAACTAAATGTGTGAGGGTAATGAAATTTTCGCACAAACAATAGCGAAGGTCCAAATAAACTCTTTGTCAACACTAATTATTTTTCTCGAAATCAAACCATTTTCAAAATATTTTCATAACAAATGCACTCGAAGGACACATGCATTAAGTAGTGAAGAGGGAATGATTAAATGTATGTCCCTTTGTTCTTAGTCTGACGGCGCTTACTGTATAGGTTATCGTTCAAATTCTCACCTTCACTCATGAACTTTAGTTTTATTCGTGCTATATACTTTTGAAGTGAAATGGAGGAACAGGACTAGTGAGGCGTATGCTCCTCTTATAAAGATTCTAATAAAGAAAAACAAGAGTGATCTCTTCTGTCCAAAAGGGTAAACCAACTCTGAAAGAGAAAATAGAGCAACAGATAATATGCCATAAAAATAATTTAATAACACTTACTTTTGTTTTTGATAGCGCCGAATAGTGCTATTAACCGTTCCGCTAATGTAAACGTTTTTTTTAAAGCACTTTAAAAGAGCTATTAAAGTACTAGTTTTTAATATAAAAATAATAATTAATTAAAACAATATGTTTAAAGGAGCCAAACGAAACTCGTGGGGAAAAACGAAAATTTTAGCACAAACAGTAGCGTCGGCCTGAACCGTCGCTAATATAAGAAAATAAGAATTAATTAAGACAATAATTAATAAGGAGGCAAACGAAATTTTTCATGGGAAATGAATATTTTTTCATAAACAATAGCGTCGGCCTGAACTGTCGCTGATATAAAAAGATAAATAATTATATAAAATAATAACTAAAATAGAGGCAAACTAAATTGGTGAGGGTAATGAAATTTTCGCACAAACAATAGCGAAGGTCCAAATAAACTCTTTGTCAACACCAATTATTTTTCTCGAAATCAAACCATTTTCAAAATATTTTCATAACAAATGCACTCGAAGGACACATGCATTAAGTATTGAAGAGGGAATGATTAAATCGATGTCCCTTTGTTCTTAGTCTGACGATGCTTACTGTATAGGTTATCGTTCAAATTCTCACCTTCACTCATGAACTTTAGTTTTATTCGTGCTATATACTTTTGAAGTGAAATGGATGAAAAGGACTAGTGAGGCGTATGCTCCTCTTGTAAAGATTCTAATAAAGAAAAACAAGAGTGATCTCTTCTGTCCAAAAGGGTAAACCAACTCTGAAAGAGAAAATAGAGCAACAGACAATATGCCATAAAAATAATTTAATAACACTTTCTTTTGTTTTTGATAGCGCCGAAAAGTGCTAATAACCGTTCCGCTAATGTAAACGTTTTTTTTAAAGCACTTTAAAAGAGCTTCTAAAGTACTAGTTTTTAATATAAAAATAATAATTAATTAAAACAATATGTTTAAAGGAGCCAAACGAAACTCGTGGGGGAAAACGAAAATTTTAGCACAAACAGTAGCGTCGGCCTGAACCGTCGCTAATATAAGAAAATAAGAATTAATTAAGACAATAACTAATAAGGAGGCAAACGAAATTTGTTATGGGAAATGAATATTTTTTCATAAACAATAGCGTCGGCCTGAACTATCGCTAATATAAAAAGATAAATAATTATATAAAATAATAACTAAATTGGTGAGGGTAAGGAAATTTTCGCACAAACAATAACGAAGGTCTAAATAAATTCTTTGTCAACACCAAATATTTTTCTCGAAATCAAACCATTTTCAAAATATTTTCATAACAAATGCACTCGAAGGACAGATGCATTAAGTAGTGAAGATGGAATGATTAAATGTATGTCCCTTTGTTCTTAGTCTGACGGCGCTTACTGTATAGGTTATCGTTCAAATTCTCACCTTCACTCATGAACTTTAGTTTTATTCGTGCTATATACTTTTGAAGTGAAATGGAGGAAAAGGACTAGTGAGGCGTATGCTCCTCTTGTAAAGATTCTAATAAAGAAAAACAAGAGTGATCTCTTCTGTCCAAAAGGGTAAACCAACTCTGAAAGAGAAAATAGAGCAACAGACAATATGCCATAAAAATAATTTAATAACACTTACTTTTGTTTTTGATAGCGTCGAATAGTGCTATTAACCGTTCTGCTAATGTAAACGTTTTTTTTAAAGCACTTTAAAAGAGCTATTAAAGTACTAGTTTTTAATATAAAAATAATAATTAATTAAAACAATATGTTTAAAGGAGCCAAACGAAACTCGTGGGGAAAAACGAAAATTTTAGCACAAACAGTAGTGTCGACCTGAACCGTCGCTAATATAAGAAAATAAGAATTAATTAAGATAATAATTAATAAGGAGGCAAACGAAATTTGTCATGGGAAATGAATATTTTTTCATAAACAATAGCGTCGGCCTGAACTGTCGCTAATATAAAAAGATAAATAATTATATAAAATAATAACTAAAATGGAGGCAAACTAAATTGGTGAGGGTAATGAAATTTTCGCACAAACAATAGCGACGGTCCAAATAAACTCTTTGTCAACACTAATTATTTTTCTCAAAATCAAACCATTTTCAAAATATTTTCATAACAAATGCACTCGAAGGACACATGCATTAAGTAGTGAAGAGGGAATGATTAAATGTATGTCCCTTTGTTCTTAGTCTGACGGCGCTTACTGTATAGGTTATCGTTCAAATTCTCACCTTCACTCATGAACTTTAGTTTTATTCGTGCTATATACTTTTGAAGTGAAATGGAGGAACAGGACTAGTGAGGCGTATGCTCCTCTTGTAAAGATTCTAATAAAGAAAAACAAGAGTGATCTCTTCAGTCCAAAAGGGTAAACCAACTCTGAAAGAGAAAATAGAGCAACAGATAGTATGCCATAAAAATAATTTAATAAGACTTACTTTTGTTTTTGATAGCGCCGAATAGTGCTATTAACCGTTCCGCTAATGTAAACGTTTTTTTTAAAGCACTTTAAAAGAGCTATTAAAGTACTAGTTTTTAATATAAAAATAATAATTAATTAAAACAATATGTTTAAAGGAGCCAAACGAAACTCGTGGGGAAAAACGATAATTTTAGCACAAACAGTAGCGTCGGCCTGAACCGTCGCTAATATAAGAAAATAAGAATTAATTAAGACAATAATTAATAAGGAGGCAAACGAAATTTGTTATGGGAAATGAATATTTTTTCATAAACAATAGCGTCGGCCTGAACTATCGCTAATATAAAAAGATAAATAATTATATAAAATAATAACTAAATTGGAGGCAAACTAAATTGGTGAGGGTAATGAAATTTTAGCACAAACAATAGCGAAGGTCCAAATAAACGCTTTGTCAACACCAATTATTTTTCTCGAAATCAAACCATTTTCAAAATATTTTCATAACAAATGCACTCGAAGGACACATGCATTAAGTAGTGAAGAGGGAATGATTAAATGTATGTCCCTTTGTTCTTAGTCTGACGGCGCTTACTGTATAGGTTATCATTCAAATTCTCACCTTCACTCATGAACTTTAGTTTTATTTGTGCTATATACTTTTGAAGTGAAATGGAGGAAAAGGACTAGTGAGGCGTATGCTCCTCTTGTAAAGATTCTAATAAAGAAAAACAAGAGTGATCTCTTCTGTCCAAAAGGGTAAACCAACTCTGAAAGAGAAAATAAAGCAACAGACAATATGCCATAAAAATAATTTAATAACACTTACTTTTGTTTTTAATAGCGCCGAATAATGCTATTAAACGTTCCGCTAATGTAAACGTTTTTTTTAAAGCACTTTAAAAGAGCTATTAAAGTACTAGTTTTTAATATAAAAATAATAATTAATTAAAACAATATGTTTAAAGGAGCCAAACGAAACTCGTGGGGAAAAACGAAAATTTTAGCACAAACAGTAGCGTCGGCCTGAACCGTCGCTAATATAAGAAAATAAGAATTAATTAAGATAATAATTAATAAGGAGGCAAACGAAATTTGTTATGGGAAATGAATATTTTTTCATAAACAATAGCGTCGGCCTGAACTGTCGCTAATATAAAAAGATAAATAATTATATAAAATAATAACTAAAATGGAGGCAAACTAAATTGGTGAGGGTAATGAAATTTTCGCACAAACAATAGCGAAGGTCCAAATAAACTCTTTGTCAACACTAATTATTTTTCTCGAAATCAAACCATTTTCAAAATATTTTCATAACAAATGTACTCGAAGGACACATGCATTAAGTAGTGAAGAGGGAATGATTAAATGTATGTCCCTTTGTTCTTAGTCTGACGGCGCTTACTGTATAGGTTATCGTTCAAATTCTCACCTTCACTCATGAACTTTAGTTTTATTCGTGCTATATACTTTTGAAGTGAAATGGAGGAACATGACTAGTGAGGCGTATGCTCCTCTTGTAAAGATTCTAATAAAGAAAAACAAGAGTGATCTCTTCTGTCCAAAAGGGTAAACCAACTCTGAAAGAGAAAATAGAGCAACAGATAATATGCCATAAAAATAATTTAATAACACTTACTTTTGTTTTTGATAGCGCCGAATAGTGCTATTAACCGTTCCGCTAATGTAAACGTTTTTTTTAAAGCACTTTAAAAGAGCTATTAAAGTACTAGTTTTTAATATAAAAATAATAATTAATTAAAACAATATGTTTAAAGGAGCCAAACGAAACTCGTGGGCAAAAACGAAAATTTTAGCACAAACAGTAGCGTCGGCCTGAACCGTCGCTAATATAAGAAAATAAGAATTAATTAAGACAATAATTAATAAGGAGGCAAACGAAATTTGTCATGGGAAATGAATATTTTTTTATAAACAATAGCGTCGGCCTGAACTGTCGCTAATATAAAAAGATAAATAATTATATAAAATAATAACTAAAATAGAGGCAAACTAAATTGGTGAGGGTAATGAAATTTTCGCACAAACAATAGCGAAGGTCCAAATAAACGCTTTGTCAACACCAATTATTTTTCTCGAAATCAAACCATTTTCAAAATATTTTCATAACAAATGCACTCGAAGGACACATGCATTAAGTAGTGAAGAGGGAATGATTAAATGTATGTCCCTTTGTTCTTAGTCTGACTGTGCTTACTGTATAGGTTATCATTCAAATTCTCACCTTCACTCATGAACTTTAGTTTTATTTGTGCTATATACTTTTGAAGTGAAATGGAGGAAAAGGACTAGTGAGGCGTATGATCCTCTTGTAAAGATTCTAATAAAGAAAAACAAGAGTGATCTCTTCTGTCCAAAAGGGTAAACCAACTCTGAAAGAGAAAATAAAGCAACAGACAATATGCCATAAAAATAATTTAATAACACTTACTTTTGTTTTTGATAGCGCCGAATAGTGCTATTAAACGTTCCGCTAATGTAAACGTTTTTTTTAAAGCACTTTAAAAGAGCTATTAAAGTACTAGTTTTTAATATAAAAATAATAATTAATTAAAACAATATGTTTAAAGGAGCCAAACGAAACTCGTGGGGAAAAACGAAAATTTTAGCACAAACAGTAGCGTCGGCCTGAACCGTCGCTAATATAAGAAAATAAGAATTAATTAAGATAATAATTAATAAGGAGGCAAACGAAATTTGTTATGGGAAATGAATATTTTTTCATAAACAATAGCGTCGGCCTGAACTGTCGCTAATATAAAAAGATAAATAATTAAATAAAATAATAACTAAAATGGAGGCAAACTAAATTGGTGAGGGTAATGAAATTTTCGCACAAACAATAGCGAAGGTCCAAATAAACTCTTTGTCAACACTAATTATTTTTCTCGAAATCAAACCATTTTCAAAATATTTTCATAACAAATGCACTCGAAGGACACATGCATTAAGTAGTGAAGAGGGAATGATTAAATGTATGTCCCTTTGTTCTTAGTCTGACGGCGCTTACTGTATAGGTTATCGTTCAAATTCTCACCTTCACTCATGAACTTTAGTTTTATTCGTGCTATATACTTTTGAAGTGAAATGGAGGAACAGGACTAGTGAGGCGTATGCTCCTCTTGTAAAGATTCTAATAAAGAAAAACAAGAGTGATCTCTTCTGTCCAAAAGGGTAAACCAACTCTGAAAGAGAAAATAGAGCAACAGATAATATGCCATAAAAATAATTTAATAACACTTACTTTTGTTTTTGATAGCGCCGAATAGTGCTATTAACCGTTCCGCTAATGTAAACGTTTTTTTTAAAGCACTTTAAAAGAGCTATTAAAGTACTAGTTTTTAATATAAAAATAATAATTAATTAAAACAATATGTTTAAAGGAGCCAAACGAAACTCGTGGGCAAAAACGAAAATTTTAGCACAAACAGTAGCGTCGGCCTGAACCGTCGCTAATATAAGAAAATAAGAATTAATTAAGACAATAATTAATAAGGAGGCAAACGAAATTTGTCATGGGAAATGAATATTTTTTCATAAACAATAGCGTCGGCCTGAACTGTCGCTAATATAAAAAGATAAATAATTATATAAAATAATAACTAAAATAGAGGCAAACTAAATTGGTGAGGGTAATGAAATTTTCGCACAAACAATAGCGAAGGTCCAAATAAACGCTTTGTCAACACCAATTATTTTTCTCGAAATCAAACCATTTTCAAAATATTTTCATAACAAAAGCACTCGAAGGACACATGCATTATGTAGTGAAGAGGGAATGATTAAATGTATGTCCCTTTGTTCTTAGTCTGACGGCGCTTACTGTATAGGTTATCGTTCAAATTCTCACCTTCACTCATGAACTTTAGTTTTATTCGTGCTATATACTTTTGAAGTGAAATGGAGGAACAGGACTAGTGAGGCGTATGCTCCTCTTGTAAAGATTCTAATAAAGAAAAACAAGAGTGATCTCTTCTGTCCAAAAGGCTAAACAAACTCTGAAAGACAAAATAGAGCAACAAGTAATATGCCATAAAAATAATTTAATAACACTTACTTTTGTTTTTGATAGCGTCGAATAGTGCTATTAACCGTTCCGCTAATGTAAACGTTTTTTTTAAAGCACTTTAAAAGAGCTATTAAAGTACTAGTTTTTAATATAAAAATAATAATTAATTGAAACAATATGTTTAAAGGAGCCAAACGAAACTCGTGGGGAAAAACGAAAATTTTAGCACAAACAGTAGTGTCGACCTGAACCGTCGCTAATATAAGAAAATAAGAATTAATTAAGATAATAATTAATAAGGAGGCAAACGAAATTTGTTATGGGAAATGAATATTTTTTCATAAACAATAGCGTCGGCCTGAACTGTCGCTAATATAAAAAGATAAATAATTATATAAAATAATAACTAAAATGTAGGCAAACTAAATTGGTGAGGGTAATGAAATTTTCGCACAAACAATAGCGAAGGTCCAAATAAACTCTTTGTCAACACTAATTATTTTTCTCGAAATCAAACCATTTTCAAAATATTTTCATAACAAATGCACTCGAAGGACACATGCATTAAGTAGTGAAGAGGGAATGATTAAATGTATGTCCCTTTGTTCTTAGTCTGACGGCGCTTACTGTATAAGTTATCGTTCAAATTCTCACCTTCACTCATGAACTTTAGTTTTATTCGTGCTATATACTTTTGAAGTGAAATGGAGGAACAGGACTAGTGAGGCGTATGCTCCTCTTGTAAAGATTCTAATAAAGAAAAACAAGAGTGATCTCTTCTGTCCAAAAGGGTAAACCAACTCTGAAAGAGAAAATAGAGCAACAGATAGTATGCCATAAAAATAATTTAATAACACTTACTTTTGTTTTTGATAGCGCCGAATAGTGCTATTAACCGTTCCACTAATGTAAACGTTTTTTTTTAAAGCACTTTAAAAGAGCTATTAAAGTACTAGTTTTTAATATAAAAATAATAATTAATTAAAACAATATGTTTAAAGGAGCCAAACGAAACTCGTGGGGAAAAACGAAAATTTTAGCACAAATAGTAGCGTCGGCCTGAACCGTCGCTAATATAAGAAAATAAGAATTAATTAAGATAATAATTAATAAGGAGGCAAACGAAATTTGTTATGGGAAATGAATATTTTTTCATAAACAATAGCGTCGGCCTGAACTGTCGCTAATATAAAAAGATAAATAATTATATAAAATAATAACTAAAATGGAGGCAAACTAAATTGGTGAGGGTAATGAAATTTTCGGACAAACAATAGCGAAGGTCCAAATAAACTCTTTGTCAACACTAATTATTTTTCTCGAAATCAAACCATTTTCAAAATATTTTCATAACAAATGCACTCGAAGGACACATGCATTAAGTAGTGAAGAGGGAATGATTAAATGTATGTCCCTTTGTTCTTAGTCTGACGGCGCTTACTGTATAGGTTATCATTCAAATTCTCACCTTCACTCATGAACTTTAGTTTTATTTGTGCTATATACTTTTGAAGTGAAATGGAGGAAAAGGACTAGTGAGGCGTATGCTCCTCTTGTAAAGATTCTAATAAAGAAAAACAAGAGTGATCTCTTCTGTCCAAAAGGGTAAACCAACTCTGAAAGAGAACATAAAGCAACAGACAATATGCCATAAAAATAATTTAATAACACTTACTTTTCTTTTTGATAGCGCCGAATAGTGCTATTAAACGTTCCGCTAATGTAAACGTTTTTTTTAAAGCACTTTAAAAGAGCTATTAAAGTACTAGTTTTTAATATAAAAATAATAATTAATTAAAACAATATGTTTAAAGGAGCCAAACGAAACTCGTGGGGAAAAACGAAAATTTTAGCACAAACAGTAGCGTCGGCCTGAACCGTCGCTAATATAAGAAAATAAGAATTAATTAAGATAATAATTAATAAGGAGGCAAACGAAATTTGTGATGGGAAATGAATATTTTTTCATAAACAATAGCGTCGGCCTGAACTGTCGCTAATATAAAAAGATAAATAATTATATAAAATAATAACTAAAATGGAGGCAAACTAAATTGGTGAGGGTAATGAAATTTTCGCACAAACAATAGCGAAGGTCCAAATAAACTCTTTGTCAACACTAATTATTTTTCTCGAAATCAAACCATTTTCAAAATATTTTCATAACAAATGCACTCGAAGGACACATGCATTAAGTAGTGAAGAGGGAATGATTAAATGTATGTCCCTTTGTTCTTAGTCTGACGGCGCTTACTGTATAGGTTATCGTTCAAATTCTCACCTTCACTCATGAACTTTAGTTTTATTCGTGCTATATACTTTTGAAGTGAAATGGAGGAACAGGACTAGTGAGGCGTATGCTCCTCTTGTAAAGATTCTAATAAAGAAAAACAAGAGTGATCTCTTCTGTCCAAAAGGGTAAACCAACTCTGAAAGAGAAAATAGAGCAACAGATAATATGCCATAAAAATAATTTAATAACACTTACTTTTGTTTTTGATAGCGCCGGATAGTGCTATTAACCGTTCCGCTAATGTAAACGTTTTTTTAAAGCACTTTAAAAGAGCTATTAAAGTACTAGTTTTTAATATAAAAATAATAATTAATTAAAACAATATGTTTAAAGGAGCCAAACGAAACTCGTGGGGAAAAACGAAAATTTTAGCACAAACAGTAGTGTCGACCTGAACCGTCGCTAATATAAGAAAATAAGAATTAATTAAGATAATAATTAATAAGGAGGCAAACGAAATTTGTTATGGGAAATGAATATTTTTTCATAAACAATAGCGTCGGCCTGAACTGTCGCTAATATAAAAAGATAAATAATTATATAAAATAATAACTAAAATGGAGGCAAACTAAATTGGTGAGGGTAATGAAATTTTCGGACAAACAATAGCGAAGGTCCAAATAAACTCTTTGTCAACACTAATTATTTTTCTCGAAATCAAACCATTTTCAAAATATTTTCATAACAAATGCACTCGAAGGACACATGCATTAAGTAGTGAAGAGGGAATGATTAAATGTATGTCCCTTTGTTCTTAGTCTGACGGCGCTTACTGTATAGGTTATCATTCAAATTCTCACCTTCACTCATGAACTTTAGTTTTATTTGTGCTATATACTTTTGAAGTGAAATGGAGGAAAAGGACTAGTGAGGCGTATGCCCCTCTTGTAAAGATTCTAATAAAGAAAAACAAGAGTGATCTCTTCTGTCCAAAAGGGTAAACCAACTCTGAAAGAGAAAATAAAGCAACAGACAATATGCCATAAAAATAATTTAATAACACTTACTTTTCTTTTTGATAGCGCCGAATAGTGCTATTAAACGTTCCGCTAATGTAAACGTTTTTTTTAAAGCACTTTAAAAGAGCTATTAAAGTACTAGTTTTTAATATAAAAATAATAATTAATTAAAACAATATGTTTAAAGGAGCCAAACGAAACTCGTGGGGAAAAACGAAAATTTTAGCACAAACAGTAGCGTCGGCCTGAACCGTCGCTAATATAAGAAAATAAGAATTAATTAAGATAATAATTAATAAGGAGGCAAACGAAATTTGTTATGGGAAATGAATATTTTTTCATAAACAATAGCGTCGGCCTGAACTGTCGCTAATATAAAAAGATAAATAATTATATAAAATAATAACTATAATGGAGGCAAACTAAATTGGTGAGGGTAATGAAATTTTCGCACAAACAATAGCGAAGGTCCAAATAAACTCTTTGTCAACACTAATTATTTTTCTCGAAATCAAACCATTTTCAAAATATTTTCATAACAAATGCACTCGAAGGACACATGCATTAAGTAGTGAAGAGGGAATGATTAAATGTATGTCCCTTTGTTCTTAGTCTGACGGCGCTTACTGTATAGGTTATCGTTCAAATTCTCACCTTCACTCATGAACTTTAGTTTTATTCGTGCTATATACTTTTGAAGTGAAATGGAGGAACAGGACTAGTGAGGCGTATGCTCCTCTTGTAAAGATTCTAATAAAGAAAAACAAGAGTGATCTCTTCTGTCCAAAAGGGTAAACCAACTCTGAAAGAGAAAATAGAGCAACAGATAATATGCCATAAAAATAATTTAATAACACTTACTTTTGTTTTTGATAGCGCCGAATAGTGCTATTAACCGTTCCGCTAATGTAAACGTTTTTTTTAAAGCACTTTAAAAGAGCTATTAAAGTACTAGTTTTTAATATAAAAATAATAATTAATTAAAACAATATGTTTAAAGGAGCCAAACGAAACTCGTGGGGAAAAACGAAAATTTTAGCACAAACAGTAGTGTCGACCTGAACCGTCGCTAATATAAGAAAATAAGAATTAATTAAGATAATAATTAATAAGGAGGCAAACGAAATTTGTTATGGGAAATGAATATTTTTTCATAAACAATAGCGTCGGCCTGAACTGTCGCTAATATAAAAAGATAAATAATTATATAAATTAATAACTAAAATGTAGGCAAACTAAATTGGTGAGGGTAATGAAATTTTCGCACAAACAATAGCGAAGGTCCAAATAAACTCTTTGTCAACACTAATTATTTTTCTCGAAATCAAACCATTTTCAAAATATTTTCATAACAAATGCACTCGAAGGACACATGCATTAAGTAGTGAAGAGGGAATGATTAAATGTATGTCCCTTTGTTCTTAGTCTGACGGCGCTTACTGTATAAGTTATCGTTCAAATTCTCACCTTCACTCATGAACTTTAGTTTTATTCGTGCTATATACTTTTGAAGTGAAATGGAGGAACAGGACTAGTGAGGCATATGCTCCTCTTGTAAAGATTCTAATAAAGAAAAACAAGAGTGATCTCTTCTGTCCAAAAGGGTAAACCAACTCTGAAAGAGAAAATAGAGCAACAGATAGTATGCCATAAAAATAATTTAATAACACTTACTTTTGTTTTTGATAGCGCCGAATAGTGCTATTAACCGTTCCGCTAATGTAAACGTTTTTTTTAAAGCACTTTAAAAGAGCTATTAAAGTACTAGTTTTAATATAAAAATAATAATTAATTAAAACAATATGTTTAAAGGAGCCAAACGAAACTCGTGGGGAAAAACGAAAATTTTAGCACAAATAGTAGCGTCGGCCTGAACCGTCGCTAATATAAGAAAATAAGAATTAATTAAGATAATAATTAATAAGGAGGCAAACGAAATTTGTTATGGGAAATGAATATTTGTTCATAAACAATAGCGTCGGCCTGAACTGTCGCTAATATAAAAAGATAAATAATTATATAAAATAATAACTAAAATGGAGGCAAACTAAATTGGTGAGGGTAATGAAATTTTCGCACAAACAATAGCGAAGGTCCAAATAAACTCTTTGTCAACACTAATTATTTTTCTCGAAATCAAACCATTTTCAAAATATTTTCATAACAAATGCACTCGAAGGACACATGCATTAAGTAGTGAAGAGGGAATGATTAAATGTATGTCCCTTTGTTCTTAGTCTGACGGCGCTTACTGTATAGGTTATCGTTCAAATTCTAACCTTCAGTCATGAACTTTAGTTTCATTCGTGCTATATACTTTTGAAGTGAAATGGAGGAACAGGACTAGTGAGGCGTATGCTCCTCTTGTAAAGATTCTAATAAAGAAAAACAAGAGTGATCTCTTCTGTCCAAAAGGGTAAACCAACTCTGAAAGAGAAAATAGAGCAACAGATAGTATGCCATAAAAAAAATTAATAACACTTACTTTTGTTTTTGATAGCGCCGAATAGTGCTATTAACCGTTCCGCTAATGTAAACGTTTTTTTTAAAGCACTTTAAAAGAGCTATTAAAGTACTAGTTTTTAATATAAAAATAATAATTAATTAAAACAATATGTTTAAAGGAGCCAAACGAAACTCGTGGGGAAAAACGAAAATTTTAGCACAAACAGTAGCGTCGGCCTGAACCGTCGCTAATATAAGAAAATAAGAATTAATTAAGACAATAATTAATAAGGAGGCAAACGAAATTTGTTATGGGAAATGAATATTTTTTCATAAACAATAGCGTCGGCCTGAACTGTCGCTAATATAAAAAGATAAATAATTATATAAAATAATAACTAAAATGGAGGCAAACTAAATTGGTGAGGGTAATGAAATTTTCGCACAAACAATAGCGAAGGTCCAAATAAACTCTTTGTCAACACTAATTATTTTTCTCGAAATCAAACCATTTTCAAAATATTTTCATAACAAATGCACTCGAAGGACACATGCATTAAGTAGTGAAGAGGGAATGATTAAATGTATGTCCCTTTGTTCTTAGTCTGACGGCGCTTACTGTATAGGTTATCGTTCAAATTCTCACCTTCAGTCATGAACTTTAGTTTCATTCGTGCTATATACTTTTGAAGTGAAATGGAGGAACAGGACTAGTGAGGCGTATGCTCCTCTTGTAAAGATTCTAATAAAGAAAAACAAGAGTGATCTCTTCTGTCCAAAAGGGTAAACCAACTCTGAAAGAGAAAATAGAGCAACAGATAGTATGCCATAAAAAAAATTAATAACACTTACTTTTGTTTTTGATAGCGCCGAATAGTGCTATTAACCGTTCCGCTAATGTAAACGTTTTTTTTAAAGCACTTTAAAAGAGCTATTAAAGTACTAGTTTTTAATATAAAAATAATAATTAATTAAAACAATATGTTTAAAGGAGCCAAACGAAACTCGTGGGGAAAAACGAAAATTTTAGCACAAACAGTAGCGTCGGCCTGAACCGTCGCTAATATAAGAAAATAAGAATTAATTAAGACAATAATTAATAAGGAGGCAAACGAAATTTGTTATGGGAAATGAATATTTTTTCATAAACAATAGCGTCGGCCTGAACTGTCGCTAATATAAAAAGATAAATAATTATATAAAATAATAACTAAAATGGAGGCAAACTAAATTGGTGAGGGTAATGAAATTTTCGCACAAACAATAGCGAAGGTCCAAATAAACTCTTTGTCAACACTAATTATTTTTCTCGAAATCAAACCATTTTCAAAATATTTTCATAACAAATGCACTCGAAGGACACATGCATTAAGTAGTGAAGAGGGAATGATTAAATGTATGTCCCTTTGTTCTTAGTCTGACGGCGCTTACTGTATAAGTTATCGTTCAAATTCTCACCTTCACTCATGAACTTTAGTTTTATTCGTGCTATATACTTTTGAAGTGAAATGGAGGAACAGGACTAGTGAGGCGTATGCTCCTCTTGTAAAGATTCTAATAAAGAAAAACAAGAGTGATCTCTTCTGTCCAAAAGGGTAAACCAACTCTGAAAGAGAAAATAGAGCAACAGATAGTATGCCATAAAAATAATTTAATAACACTTACTTTTGTTTTTGATAGCGCCGAATAGTGCTATTAACCGTTCCGCTAATGTAAACGTTTTTTTTAAAGCACTTTAAAAGAGCTATTAAAGTACTAGTTTTTAATATAAAAATAATAATTAATTAAAACAATATGTTTAAAGGAGCCAAACGAAACTCGTGGGGAAAAACGAAAATTTTAGCACAAATAGTAGCGTCGGCCTGAACCGTCGCTAATATAAGAAAATAAGAATTAATTAAGATAATAATTAATAAGGAGGCAAACGAAATTTGTTATGGGAAATGAATATTTGTTCATAAACAATAGCGTCGGCCTGAACTGTCGCTAATATAAAAAGATAAATAATTATATAAAATAATAACTAAAATGGAGGCAAACTAAATTGGTGAGGGTAATGAAATTTTAGCACAAACAATAGCGAAGGTCCAAATAAACTCTTTGTCAACACCAATTATTTTTCTCGAAATCAAACCATTTTCAAAATATTTTCATAACAAATGCACTCGAAGGACACATGCATTAAGTAGTGAAGAGGGAATGATTAAATGTATGTCCCTTTGTTCTTAGTCTGACGGCGCTTACTGTATAGGTTATCATTCAAATTCTCACCTTCACTCATGAACTTTAGTTTTATTTGTGCTATATACTTTTGAAGTGAAATGGAGGAAAAGGACTAGTGAGGCGTATGCTCCTCTTGTAAAGATTCTAATAAAGAAAAACAAGAGTGATCTCTTCTGTCCAAAAGGGTAAACCAACTCTGAAAGAGAAAATAAAGCAACAGACAATATGCCATAAAAATAATTTAATAACACTTACTTTTCTTTTTGATAGCGCCGAATAGTGCTATTAAACGTTCCGCTAATGTAAACGTTTTTTTTAAAGCACTTTAAAAGAGCTATTAAAGTACTAGTTTTTAATATAAAAATAATAATTAATTAAAACAATATGTTTAAAGGAGCCAAACGAAACTCGTGGGGAAAAACGAAAATTTTAGCACAAACAGTAGCGTCGGCCTGAACCGTCGCTAATATAAGAAAATAAGAATTAATTAAGATAATAATTAATAAGGAGGCAAACGAAATTTGTGATGGGAAATGAATATTTTTTCATAAACAATAGCGTCGGCCTGAACTGTCGCTAATATAAAAAGATAAATAATTATATAAAATAATAACTAAAATGGAGGCAAACTAAATTGGTGAGGGTAATGAAATTTTCGCACAAACAATAGCGAAGGTCCAAATAAACTCTTTGTCAACACTAATTATTTTTCTCGAAATCAAACCATTTTCAAAATATTTTCATAACAAATGCACTCGAAGGACACATGCATTAAGTAGTGAAGAGGGAATGATTAAATGTATGTCCCTTTGTTCTTAGTCTGACGGCGCTTACTGTATAGGTTATCGTTCAAATTCTCACCTTCACTCATGAACTTTAGTTTTATTCGTGCTATATACTTTTGAAGTGAAATGGAGGAACAGGACTAGTGAGGCGTATGCTCCTCTTGTAAAGATTCTAATAAAGAAAAACAAGAGTGATCTCTTCTGTCCAAAAGGGTAAACCAACTCTGAAAGAGAAAATAGAGCAACAGATAATATGCCATAAAAATAATTTAATAACACTTACTTTTGTTTTTGATAGCGCCGAATAGTGCTATTAACCGTTCCGCTAATGTAAACGTTTTTTTAAAGCACTTTAAAAGAGCTATTAAAGTACTAGTTTTTAATATAAAAATAATAATTAATTAAAACAATATGTTTAAAGGAGCCAAACGAAACTCGTGGGGAAAAACGAAAATTTTAGCACAAACAGTACTGTCGACCTGAACCGTCGCTAATATAAGAAAATAAGAATTAATTAAGATAATAATTAATAAGGAGGCAAACGAAATTTGTTATGGGAAATGAATATTTTTTCATAAACAATAGCGTCGGCCTGAACTGTCGCTAATATAAAAAGATAAATAATTATATAAAATAATAACTAAAATGGAGGCAAACTAAATTGGTGAGGGTAATGAAATTTTCGGACAAACAATAGCGAAGGTCCAAATAAACTCTTTGTCAACACTAATTATTTTTCTCGAAATCAAACCATTTTCAAAATATTTTCATAACAAATGCACTCGAAGGACACATGCATTAAGTAGTGAAGAGGGAATGATTAAATGTATGTCCCTTTGTTCTTAGTCTGACGGCGCTTACTGTATAGGTTATCATTCAAATTCTCACCTTCACTCATGAACTTTAGTTTTATTTGTGCTATATACTTTTGAAGTGAAATGGAGGAAAAGGACTAGTGAGGCGTATGCCCCTCTTGTAAAGATTCTAATAAAGAAAAACAAGAGTGATCTCTTCTGTCCAAAAGGGTAAACCAACTCTGAAAGAGAAAATAAAGCAACAGACAATATGCCATAAAAATAATTTAATAACACTTACTTTTCTTTTTGATAGCGCCGAATAGTGCTATTAAACGTTCCGCTAATGTAAACGTTTTTTTTAAAGCACTTTAAAAGAGCTATTAAAGTACTAGTTTTTAATATAAAAATAATAATTAATTAAAACAATATGTTTAAAGGAGCCAAACGAAACTCGTGGGGAAAAACGAAAATTTTAGCACAAACAGTAGCGTCGGCCTGAACCGTCGCTAATATAAGAAAATAAGAATTAATTAAGATAATAATTAATAAGGAGGCAAACGAAATTTGTTATGGGAAATGAATATTTTTTCATAAACAATAGCGTCGGCCTGAACTGTCGCTAATATAAAAAGATAAATAATTATATAAAATAATAACTAAAATGGAGGCAAACTAAATTGGTGAGGGTAATGAAATTTTCGCACAAACAATAGCGAAGGTCCAAATAAACTCTTTGTCAACACTAATTATTTTTCTCGAAATCAAACCATTTTCAAAATATTTTCATAACAAATGCACTCGAAGGACACATGCATTAAGTAGTGAAGAGGGAATGATTAAATGTATGTCCCTTTGTTCTTAGTCTGACGGCGCTTACTGTATAGGTTATCGTTCAAATTCTCACCTTCACTCATGAACTTTAGTTTTATTCGTGCTATATACTTTTGAAGTGAAATGGAGGAACAGGACTAGTGAGGCGTATGCTCCTCTTGTAAAGATTCTAATAAAGAAAAACAAGAGTGATCTCTTCTGTCCAAAAGGGTAAACCAACTCTGAAAGAGAAAATAGAGCAACAGATAATATGCCATAAAAATAATTTAATAACACTTACTTTTGTTTTTGATAGCGCCGAATAGTGCTATTAACCGTTCCGCTAATGTAAACGTTTTTTTTAAAGCACTTTAAAAGAGCTATTAAAGTACTAGTTTTTAATATAAAAATAATAATTAATTAAAACAATATGTTTAAAGGAGCCAAACGAAACTCGTGGGGAAAAACGAAAATTTTAGCACAAACAGTAGTGTCGACCTGAACCGTCGCTAATATAAGAAAATAAGAATTAATTAAGATAATAATTAATAAGGAGGCAAACGAAATTTGTTATGGGAAATGAATATTTTTTCATAAACAATAGCGTCGGCCTGAACTGTCGCTAATATAAAAAGATAAATAATTATATAAATTAATAACTAAAATGTAGGCAAACTAAATTGGTGAGGGTAATGAAATTTTCGCACAAACAATAGCGAAGGTCCAAATAAACTCTTTGTCAACACTAATTATTTTTCTCGAAATCAAACCATTTTCAAAATATTTTCATAACAAATGCACTCGAAGGACACATGCATTAAGTAGTGAAGAGGGAATGATTAAATGTATGTCCCTTTGTTCTTAGTCTGACGGCGCTTACTGTATAAGTTATCGTTCAAATTCTCACCTTCACTCATGAACTTTAGTTTTATTCGTGCTATATACTTTTGAAGTGAAATGGAGGAACAGGACTAGTGAGGCATATGCTCCTCTTGTAAAGATTCTAATAAAGAAAAACAAGAGTGATCTCTTCTGTCCAAAAGGGTAAACCAACTCTGAAAGAGAAAATAGAGCAACAGATAGTATGCCATAAAAATAATTTAATAACACTTACTTTTGTTTTTGATAGCGCCGAATAGTGCTATTAACCGTTCCGCTAATGTAAACGTTTTTTTTAAAGCACTTTAAAAGAGCTATTAAAGTACTAGTTTTTAATATAAAAATAATAATTAATTAAAACAATATGTTTAAAGGAGCCAAACGAAACTCGTGGGGAAAAACGAAAATTTTAGCACAAATAGTAGCGTCGGCCTGAACCGTCGCTAATATAAGAAAATAAGAATTAATTAAGATAATAATTAATAAGGAGGCAAACGAAATTTGTTATGGGAAATGAATATTTGTTCATAAACAATAGCGTCGGCCTGAACTGTCGCTAATATAAAAAGATAAATAATTATATAAAATAATAACTAAAATGGAGGCAAACTAAATTGGTGAGGGTAATGAAATTTTCGCACAAACAATAGCGAAGGTCCAAATAAACTCTTTGTCAACACTAATTATTTTTCTCGAAATCAAACCATTTTCAAAATATTTTCATAACAAATGCACTCGAAGGACACATGCATTAAGTAGTGAAGAGGGAATGATTAAATGTATGTCCCTTTGTTCTTAGTCTGACGGCGCTTACTGTATAGGTTATCGTTCAAATTCTAACCTTCAGTCATGAACTTTAGTTTCATTCGTGCTATATACTTTTGAAGTGAAATGGAGGAACAGGACTAGTGAGGCGTATGCTCCTCTTGTAAAGATTCTAATAAAGAAAAACAAGAGTGATCTCTTCTGTCCAAAAGGGTAAACCAACTCTGAAAGAGAAAATAGAGCAACAGATAGTATGCCATAAAAAAAATTAATAACACTTACTTTTGTTTTTGATAGCGCCGAATAGTGCTATTAACCGTTCCGCTAATGTAAACGTTTTTTTTAAAGCACTTTAAAAGAGCTATTAAAGTACTAGTTTTTAATATAAAAATAATAATTAATTAAAACAATATGTTTAAAGGAGCCAAACGAAACTCGTGGGGAAAAACGAAAATTTTAGCACAAACAGTAGCGTCGGCCTGAACCGTCGCTAATATAAGAAAATAAGAATTAATTAAGACAATAATTAATAAGGAGGCAAACGAAATTTGTTATGGGAAATGAATATTTTTTCATAAACAATAGCGTCGGCCTGAACTGTCGCTAATATAAAAAGATAAATAATTATATAAAATAATAACTAAAATGGAGGCAAACTAAATTGGTGAGGGTAATGAAATTTTCGCACAAACAATAGCGAAGGTCCAAATAAACTCTTTGTCAACACTAATTATTTTTCTCGAAATCAAACCATTTTCAAAATATTTTCATAACAAATGCACTCGAAGGACACATGCATTAAGTAGTGAAGAGGGAATGATTAAATGTATGTCCCTTTGTTCTTAGTCTGACGGCGCTTACTGTATAGGTTATCGTTCAAATTCTCACCTTCAGTCATGAACTTTAGTTTCATTCGTGCTATATACTTTTGAAGTGAAATGGAGGAACAGGACTAGTGAGGCGTATGCTCCTCTTGTAAAGATTCTAATAAAGAAAAACAAGAGTGATCTCTTCTGTCCAAAAGGGTAAACCAACTCTGAAAGAGAAAATAGAGCAACAGATAGTATGCCATAAAAAAAATTAATAACACTTACTTTTGTTTTTGATAGCGCCGAATAGTGCTATTAACCGTTCCGCTAATGTAAACGTTTTTTTTAAAGCACTTTAAAAGAGCTATTAAAGTACTAGTTTTTAATATAAAAATAATAATTAATTAAAACAATATGTTTAAAGGAGCCAAACGAAACTCGTGGGGAAAAACGAAAATTTTAGCACAAACAGTAGCGTCGGCCTGAACCGTCGCTAATATAAGAAAATAAGAATTAATTAAGACAATAATTAATAAGGAGGCAAACGAAATTTGTTATGGGAAATGAATATTTTTTCATAAACAATAGCGTCGGCCTGAACTGTCGCTAATATAAAAAGATAAATAATTATATAAAATAATAACTAAAATGGAGGCAAACTAAATTGGTGAGGGTAATGAAATTTTCGCACAAACAATAGCGAAGGTCCAAATAAACTCTTTGTCAACACTAATTATTTTTCTCGAAATCAAACCATTTTCAAAATATTTTCATAACAAATGCACTCGAAGGACACATGCATTAAGTAGTGAAGAGGGAATGATTAAATGTATGTCCCTTTGTTCTTAGTCTGACGGCGCTTACTGTATAAGTTATCGTTCAAATTCTCACCTTCACTCATGAACTTTAGTTTTATTCGTGCTATATACTTTTGAAGTGAAATGGAGGAACAGGACTAGTGAGGCGTATGCTCCTCTTGTAAAGATTCTAATAAAGAAAAACAAGAGTGATCTCTTCTGTCCAAAAGGGTAAACCAACTCTGAAAGAGAAAATAGAGCAACAGATAGTATGCCATAAAAATAATTTAATAACACTTACTTTTGTTTTTGATAGCGCCGAATAGTGCTATTAACCGTTCCGCTAATGTAAACGTTTTTTTTAAAGCACTTTAAAAGAGCTATTAAAGTACTAGTTTTTAATATAAAAATAATAATTAATTAAAACAATATGTTTAAAGGAGCCAAACGAAACTCGTGGGGAAAAACGAAAATTTTAGCACAAATAGTAGCGTCGGCCTGAACCGTCGCTAATATAAGAAAATAAGAATTAATTAAGATAATAATTAATAAGGAGGCAAACGAAATTTGTTATGGGAAATGAATATTTGTTCATAAACAATAGCGTCGGCCTGAACTGTCGCTAATATAAAAAGATAAATAATTATATAAAATAATAACTAAAATGGAGGCAAACTAAATTGGTGAGGGTAATGAAATTTTAGCACAAACAATAGCGAAGGTCCAAATAAACTCTTTGTCAACACCAATTATTTTTCTCGAAATCAAACCATTTTCAAAATATTTTCATAACAAATGCACTCGAAGGACACATGCATTAAGTAGTGAAGAGGGAATGATTAAATGTATGTCCCTTTGTTCTTAGTCTGACGGTGCTTACTGTATAGGTTATCATTCAAATTCTCACCTTCACTCATGAACTTTAGTTTTATTTGTGTTATATACTTTTGAAGTGAAATGGAGGAAAAGGACTAGTGAGGCGTATGCTCCTCTTGTAAAGATTCTAATAAAGAAAAACAAGAGTGATCTCTTCTGTCCAAAAGGGTAAACCAACTCTGAAAGAGAAAATAAAGCAACAGACAATATGCCATAAAAATAATTTAATAACACTTACTTTTGTTTTTGATAGCGCCGAATAGTGCTATTAAACGTTCCGCTAATGTAAACGTTTTTTTTAAAGCACTTTAAAAGAGCTATTAAAGTACTAGTTTTTAATATAAAAATAATAATTAATTAAAACAATATGTTTAAAGGAGCCAAACGAAACTCGTGGGGAAAAACGAAAATTTTAGCACAAACAGTAGCGTCGGCCTGAACCGTCGCTAATATAAGAAAATAAGAATTAATTAAGACAATAATTAATAAGTAGGAAAACGAAATTTGTTATGGGAAATGAATATTTTTTCATAAACAATAGCGTCGGCCTGAACTGTCGCTAATATAAAAAGATAAATAATTATATAAAATAATAACTAAATTGGAGGCAAACTAAATTGGTGAGGGTAATGAAATTTTAGCACAAACAATAGCGAAGGTCCAAATAAACGCTTTGTCAACAGCAATTATTTTTCTCGAAATCAAACCATTTTCAAAATATTTTCATAACAAATGCACTCGAAGGACACATGCATTAAGTAGTGAAGAGGGAATGATTAAATGTATGTCCCTTTGTTCTTAGTCTGACGGCGCTTACTGTATAGGTTATCGTTCAAATTCTCACCTTCACTCATGAACTTTAGTTTTATTCGTGCTATATACTTTTGAAGTGAAATGGAGGAACATGACTAGTGAGGCGTATGCTCCTCTTGTAAAGATTCTAATAAAGAAAAACAAGAGTGATCTCTTCTATCCAAAAGGGTAAACCAACTCTGAAAGAGAAAATAGAGCAACAGATAATATGCCATAAAAATAATTTAATAACACTTACTTTTGTTTTTGATAGCGCCGAATAGTGCTATTAACCGTTCCGCTAATGTAAACGTTTTTTTTAAAGCACTTTAAAAGAGCTATTAAAGTACTAGTTTTTAATATAAAAATAATAATTAATTAAAACAATATGTTTAAAGGAGCCAAACGATACTCGTGGGGAAAAACGAAAATTTTAGCACAAACAGTAGTGTCGACCTGAACCGTCGCTAATATAAGAAAATAAGAATTAATTAAGATAATAATTAATAAGGAGGAAAACGAAATTTTTTATGGGAAATGAATATTTTTTCATAAACAATAGCTTCGGCCTGAACTGTCGCTAATATAAAAAGATAAATAATTATATAAAATAATAACTAAAATGGAGGCAAACTAAATTGGTGAGGGTAATGAAATTTTCGCACAAACATTAGCGAAGGTACAAATAAACTCTTTGTCAACACTAATTATTTTTCTCGAAATCAAACCATTTTCAAAATATTTTCATAACAAATGCACTCGAAGGACACATGCATTAAGTAGTGAAGAGGGAATGATTAAATGTATGTCCCTTTGTTCTTAGTCTGACGGCGCTTACTGTATAGGTTATCGTTCAAATTCTCACCTTCAGTCATGAACTTTAGTTTCATTCGTGCTATATACTTTTGAAGTGAAATGGAGGAACAGGACTAGTGAGGCGTATGCTCCTCTTGTAAAGATTCTAATAAAGAAAAACAAGAGTGATCTCTTCTGTCCAAAAGGGTAAACCAACTCTGAAAGAGAAAATAGAGCAACAGATAGTATGCCATAAAAAAAATTAATAACACTTACTTTTGTTTTTGATAGCGCCGAATAGTGCTATTAACCGTTCCGCTAATGTAAACGTTTTTTTAAAGCACTTTAAAAGAGCTATTAAAGTACTAGTTTTTAATATAAAAATAATAATTAATTAAAACAATATGTTTAAAGGAGCCAAACGAAACTCGTGGGGAAAAACGAAAATTTTAGCACAAACAGTAGCGTCGGCCTGAACCGTCGCTAATATAAGAAAATAAGAATTAATTAAGACAATAATTAATAAGGAGGCAAACGAAATTTGTTATGGGAAATGAATATTTTTTCATAAACAATAGCGTCGGCCTGAACTGTCGCTAATATAAAAAGATAAATAATTATATAAAATAATAACTAAAATGGAGGCAAACTAAATTGGTGAGGGTAATGAAATTTTCGCACAAACAATAGCGAAGGTCCAAATAAACTCTTTGTCAACACTAATTATTTTTCTCGAAATCAAACCATTTTCAAAATATTTTCATAACAAATGCACTCGAAGGACACATGCATTAAGTAGTGAAGAGGGAATGATTAAATGTATGTCCCTTTGTTCTTAGTCTGACGGCGCTTACTGTATAAGTTATCGTTCAAATTCTCACCTTCACTCATGAACTTTAGTTTTATTCGTGCTATATACTTTTGAAGTGAAATGGAGGAACAGGACTAGTGAGGCGTATGCTCCTCTTGTAAAGATTCTAATAAAGAAAAACAAGAGTGATCTCTTCTGTCCAAAAGGGTAAACCAACTCTGAAAGAGAAAATAGAGCAACAGATAGTATGCCATAAAAATAATTTAATAACACTTACTTTTTTTTTTGATAGCGCCGAATAGTGCTATTAACCGTTCCGCTAATGTAAACGTTTTTTTTAAAGCACTTTAAAAGAGCTATTAAAGTACTAGTTTTTAATATAAAAATAATAATTAATTAAAACAATATGTTTAAAGGAGCCAAACGAAACTCGTGGGGAAAAACGAAAATTTTAGCACAAATAGTAGCGTCGGCCTGAACCGTCGCTAATATAAGAAAATAAGAATTAATTAAGATAATAATTAATAAGGAGGCAAACGAAATTTGTTATGGGAAATGAATATTTGTTCATAAACAATAGCGTCGGCCTGAACTGTCGCTAATATAAAAAGATAAATAATTATATAAAATAATAACTAAAATGGAGGCAAACTAAATTGGTGAGGGTAATGAAATTTTCGCACAAACAATAGCGAAGGTCCAAATAAACTCTTTGTCAACACTAATTATTTTTCTCGAAATCAAACCATTTTCAAAATATTTTCATAACAAATGCACTCGAAGGACACATGCATTAAGTAGTGAAGAGGGAATGATTAAATGTATGTCCCTTTGTTCTTAGTCTGACGGTGCTTACTGTATAGGTTATCGTTCAAATTCTCACCTTCACTCATGAACTTTAGTTTCATTCGTGCTATATACTTTTGAAGTGAAATGGAGGAACAGGACTAGTGAGGCGTATGCTCCTCTTGTAAAGATTCTAATAAAGAAAAACAAGAGTGATCTCTTCTGTCCAAAAGGGTAAACCAACTCTGAAAGAGAAAATAGAGCAACAGATAGTATGCCATAAAAAAAATTAATAACACTTACTTTTGTTTTTGATAGCGCCGAATAGTGCTATTAACCGTTCCGCTAATGTAAACGTTTTTTTTAAAGCACTTTAAAAGAGCTATTAAAGTACTAGTTTTTAATATAAAAATAATAATTAATTAAAACAATATGTTTAAAGGAGCCAAACGAAACTCGTGGGGAAAAACGAAAATTTTAGCACAAACAGTAGCGTCGGCCTGAACCGTCGCTAATATAAGAAAATAAGAATTAATTAAGACAATAATTAATAAGGAGGCAAACGAAATTTGTCATGGGAAATGAATATTTTTTCATAAACAATAGCGTCGGCCTGAACTGTCGCTAATATAAAAAGATAAATAATTATATAAAATAATAACTAAAATAGAGGCAAACTAAATTGGTGAGGGTAATGAAATTTTCGCACAAACAATAGCGAAGGTCCAAATAAACGCTTTGTCAACACCAATTATTTTTCTCGAAATCAAACCATTTTCAAAATATTTTCATAACAAATGCACTCGAAGGACACATGCATTAAGTAGTGAAGAGGGAATGATTAAATGTATGTCCCTTTGTTCTTAGTCTGACGGCGCTTACTGTATAGGTTATCGTTCAAATTCTCACCTTCACTCATGAACTTTAGTTTTATTCGTGCTATATACTTTTGAAGTGAAATGGAGGAACAGGACTAGTGAGGCGTATGCTCCTCTTGTAAAGATTCTAATAAAGAAAAACAAGAGTGATCTCTTCTGTCCAAAAGGGTAAACCAACTCTGAAAGAGAAAATAGAGCAACAGATAATATGCCATAAAAACAATTTAATAACACTTACTTTTGTTTTTGATAGCGCCGAATAGTGCTATTAACTGTTTCGCTAATGTAAACGTTTTTTTTAAAGCACTTTAAAAGAGCTATTAAAGTACTAGTTTTTAATATAAAAATAATAATTAATTAAAACAATATGTTTAAAGGAGCCAAACGATACTCGTGGGGAAAAATGAAAATTTTAGCACAAACAGTAGTGTCGACCTGAACCGTCGCTAATATAAGAAAATAATAATTAATTAAGATAATAATTAATAAGGAGGAAAACGAAATTTGTTATTGGAAATGAATATTTTTTCATAAACAATAGCGTCGGCCTGAACTGTCGCTAATATAAAAAGATAAATAATTATATAAAATAATAACTAAAATGGAGGCAAACTAAATTGGTGAGGGTAATAAAATTTTCGCACAAACATTAGCGAAGGTACAAATAAACTCTTTGTCAACACTAATTATTTTTCTCGAAATCAAACCATTTTCAAAATATTTTCATAACAAATGCACTCGAAGGACACATGCATTAAGTAGTGAAGAGGGAATGATTAAATGTATGTCCCTTTGTTCTTAGTCTGACGGCGCTTACTGTATAGGTTATCGTTCAAATTCTCACCTTCACTCGTGAACTTTAGTTTTATTCGTGCTATATACTTTTGAAGTGAAATGGAGGAACAGGACTAGTGAGGCGTATGCTCCTGTTGTAAAGATTCTAATAAAGAAAAACAAGAGTGATCTCTTCTGTCTATAAGGGTAAACCAACTCTGAAAGAGAAAATAGAGCAACAGATAATATGCCATAAAAATAATTTAATAACACTTACTTTTGTTTTTGATAGCGCCGAATAGTGCTATTAACCGTTCCGCTAATGTAAACGTTTTTTTTAAAGCACTTTAAAAGAGCTATTAAAGTACTAGTTTTTAATATAAAAATAATAATTAATTAAAACAATATGTTTAAAGGAGCCAAACAAAACTCGTGGGGAAAAACGAAAATTTTAGCACAAACAGTAGCGTCGGCCTGAACCGTCGCTAATATAAGAAAATAAGAATTAATTAAGACAATAATTAATAAGGAGGCAAACGAAATTTGTTATGGGAAATGAATATTTTTTCATAAACAATAGCGTCGGCCTGAACTGTCGCTAATATAAAAAGATAAATAATTATATAAAATAATAACTAAATTGGAGGCAAACTAAATTGGTGAGGGTAATGAAATTTTAGCACAAACAATAGCGAAAGTCCAAATAAATGCTTTGTCAACACCAATTATTTTTCTCGAAATCAAACCATTTTCAAAATATTTTCATAACAAATGCACTCGAAGGACACATGCATTAAGTAGTGAAGAGGGAATGATTAAATGTATGTCCCTTTGTTCTTAGTCTGACGGCGCTTACTGTATAGGTTATCATTCAAATTCTCACCTTCACTCATGAACTTAAGTTTTATTTGTGCTATATACTTTTGAAGTGAAATGGAGGAAAAGGACTAGTGAGGCGTATGCTCCTCTTGTAAAGATTCTAATAAAGAAAAACAAGAGTGATCTCTTCTGTCCAAAAGGGTAAACCAACTCTGAAAGAGAAAATAAAGCAACAAACAATATGCCATAAAAATAATTTAATAACACTTACTTTTGTTTTTGATAGCGCCGAATAGTGCTATTAACCGTTCCGCTAATGTAAACGTTTTTTTTAAAGCACTTTAAAAGAGCTATTAAAGTACTAGTTTTTAATATGAAAATAATAATTAATTAAAACAATATGTTTAAAGGAGCCAAACGAAACTCGTGGGGAAAAACGAAAATTTTAGCACAAACAGTAGCGTCGGCCTGAACCGTCGCTAATATAAGAAAATAAGAATTAATTAAGACAATAATTAATAAGGAGGCAAACGAAATTTGTTATGGGAAATGAATATTTTTTCATAAACAATAGCGTCGGTCTGAACTGTCGCTAATATAAAAAGATAAATAATTATATAAAATAATAACTAAATTGGAGGCAAACTAAATTGGTGAGGGTAATGAAATTTTAGCACAAACAATATCGAAGGTCCAAATAAACGCTTTGTCAACACCAATTATTTTTCTCGAAATCAAACCATTTTCAAAATATTTTCATAACAAATGCACTCGAAGGACACATGCATTAAGTAGTGAAGAGGGAATGATTAAATGTATGTCCCTTTGTTCTTAGTCTGACGGTGCTTACTGTATAGGTTATCATTCAAATTCTCACCTTCACTCATGAACTTTAGTTTTATTTGTGTTATATACTTTTGAAGTGAAATGGAGGAAAAGGACTAGTGAGGCGTATGCTCCTCTTGTAAAGATTCTAATAAAGAAAAACAAGAGTGATCTCTTCTGTCCAAAAGGGTAAACCAACTCTGAAAGAGAAAATAAAGCAACAGACAATATGCCATAAAAATAATTTAATAACACTTACTTTTGTTTTTGATAGCGCCGAATAGTGCTATTAAACGTTCCGCTAATGTAAACGTTTTTTTTAAAGCACTTTAAAAGAGCTATTAAAGTACTAGTTTTTAATATAAAAATAATAATTAATTAAAACAATATGTTTAAAGGAGCCAAACGAAACTCGTGGGGAAAAACGAAAATTTTAGCACAAACAGTAGCGTCGGCCTGAACCGTCGCTAATATAAGAAAATAAGAATTAATTAAGACAATAATTAATAAGTAGGAAAACGAAATTTGTTATGGGAAATGAATATTTTTTCATAAACAATAGCGTCGGCCTGAACTGTCGCTAATATAAAAAGATAAATAATTATATAAAATAATAACTAAATTGGAGGCAAACTAAATTGGTGAGGGTAATGAAATTTTAGCACAAACAATAGCGAAGGTCCAAATAAACGCTTTGTCAACACCAATTATTTTTCTCGAAATCAAACCATTTTCAAAATATTTTCATAACAAATGCACTCGAAGGACACATGCATTAAGTAGTGAAGAGGGAATGATTAAATGTATGTCCCTTTGTTCTTAGTCTGACGGCGCTTACTGTATAGGTTATCGTTCAAATTCTCACCTTCACTCATGAACTTTAGTTTTATTCGTGCTATATACTTTTGAAGTGAAATGGAGGAACATGACTAGTGAGGCGTATGCTCCTCTTGTAAAGATTCTAATAAAGAAAAACAAGAGTGATCTCTTCTATCCAAAAGGGTAAACCAACTCTGAAAGAGAAAATAGAGCAACAGATAATATGCCATAAAAATAATTTAATAACACTTACATTTGTTTTTGATAGCGCCGAATAGTGCTATTAACCGTTCCGCTAATGTAAACGTTTTTTTTAAAGCACTTTAAAAGAGCTATTAAAGTACTAGTTTTTAATATAAAAATAATAATTAATTAAAACAATATGTTTAAAGGAGCCAAACGATACTCGTGGGGAAAAACGAAAATTTTAGCACAAACAGTAGTGTCGACCTGAACCGTCGCTAATATAAGAAAATAAGAATTAATTAAGATAATAATTAATAAGGAGGAAAACGGAATTTTTTATGGGAAATGAATATTTTTTCATAAACAATAGCTTCGGCCTGAACTGTCGCTAATATAAAAAGATAAATAATTATATAAAATAATAACTAAAATGGAGGCAAACTAAATTGGTGAGGGTAATGAAATTTTCGCACAAACATTAGCGAAGGTACAAATAAACTCTTTGTCAACACTAATTATTTTTCTCGAAATCAAACCATTTTCAAAATATTTTCATAACAAATGCACTCGAAGGACACATGCATTAAGTAGTGAAGAGGGAATGATTAAATGTATGTCCCTTTGTTCTTAGTCTGAAGGCGCTTACTGTATAGGTTATCGTTCAAATTCTCACCTTCACTCATGAACTTTAGTTTTATTCGTGCTATATACTTTTGAAGTGAAATGGAGGAACAAGACTAGTGAGGCGTATGCTCCTCTTGTAAAGATTCTAATAAAGAAAAACAAGAGTGATCTCTTCTGTCCAAAAGGGTAAACCAACTCTGAAAGAGAAAATAGAGCAACAGATAATATGCCATAAAAATAATTTAATAAGACTTACTTTTGTTTTTGATAGCGCCGAATAGTGCTATTAACCGTTCCGCTAATGTAAACGTTTTTTTTAAAACACTTTAAAAGAGCTATTAAAGTACTAGTTTTTAATATAAAAATAATAATTAATTAAAACAATATGTTTAAAGGAGCCAAACGATACTCGTGGGGAAAAACGAAAATTTTAGCACAAACAGTAGTGTCGACCTGAACCGTCGCTAATATAAGAAAATAAGAATTAATTAAGATAATAATTAATAAGGAGGCAAACGAAATTTGTTATGGGAAATGAATATTTTTTCATAAACAATAGCGTCGGCCTGAACTGTCGCTAATATAAAAAGGTAAATAATTATATAAAATAATAACTAAAATGGAGGCAAACTAAATTGGTGAGGGTAATGAAATTTTCGCACAAACAATAGCGAAGGTCCAAATAAACTCTTTGTCAACACTAATTATTTTTCTCGAAATCAAACCATTTTCAAAATATTTTCATAACAAATGCACTCGAAGGACACATGCATTAAGTAGTGAAGAGGGAATGATTAAATGTATGTCCCTTTGTTCTTAGTCTGACGGCGCATACTGTATAGGTTATCGTTCAAATTCTCACCTTCACTCGTGAACTTTAGTTTTATTCGTGCTATATACTTTTGAAGTGAAATGGAGGAACAGGACTAGTGAGGCGTATGCTCCTCTTGTAAAGATTCTAATAAAGAAAAACAAGAGTGATCTCTTCTGTCCAAAAGGGTAAACCAATGCTGAAAGAGAAAATAGAGCAACAGATAATATGCCATAAAAACAATTTAATAACACTTACTTTTGTTTTTGATAGCGCCGAATAGTGCTATTAACCGTTCCGCTAATGTAAACGTTTTTTTTAAAGCACTTTAAAAGAGCTATTAAAGTACTAGTTTTTAATATAAAAATAATAATTAATTAAAACAATATGTTTAAAGGAGCCAAACGATACTCGTGGGGAAAAACGAAAATTTTAGCACAAACAGTAGTGTCGACCTGAACCGTCGCTAATATAAGAAAATAAGAATTAATTAAGATAATAATTAATAAGGAGGAAAACGAAATTTGTTATGGGAAATGAATATTTTTTCATAAACAATAGCGTCGGCCTGAACTGTCGCTAATATAAAAAGATAAATAATTATATAAAATAATAACTAAAATGGAGGCAAACTAAATTGGTGAGGGTAATGAAATTTTCGCACAAACATTAGCGAAGGTACAAATAAACTCTTTGTCAACACTAATTATTTTTCTCGAAATCAAACCATTTTCAAAATATTTTCATAACAAATGCACTCGAAGGACACATGCATTAAGTAGTGAAGAGGGAATGATTAAATGTATGTCCCTTTGTTCTTAGTCTGAAGGCGCTTACTGTATAGGTTATCGTTCAAATTCTCACCTTCACTCATGAACTTTAGTTTTATTCGTGCTATATACTTTTGAAGTGAAATGGAGGAACAGGACTAGTGAGGCGTATGCTCCTCTTGTAAAGATTCTAATAAAGAAAAACAAGAGTGATCTCTTCTGTCCAAAAGGGTAAACCAACTCTGAAAGAGAAAATAGAGCAACAGATAATATGCCATAAAAATAATTTAATAACACTTACTTTTGTTTTTGATAGCGCCGAATAGTGCTATTAACCGTTCCGCTAATGTAAACGTTTTTTTTAAAACACTTTAAAAGAGCTATTAAAGTACTAGTTTTTAATATAAAAATAATAATTAATTAAAACAATATGTTTAAAGGAGCCAAACGATACTCGTGGGGAAAAACGAAAATTTTAGCACAAACAGTAGTGTCGACCTGAACCGTCGCTAATATAAGAAAATAAGAATTAATTAAGATAATAATTAATAAGGAGGCAAACGAAATTTGTTATGGGAAATGAATATTTTTTCATAAACAATAGCGTCGGCCTGAACTGTCGCTAATATAAAAAGATAAATAATTATATAAAATAATAACTAAAATGGAGGCAAACTAAATTGGTGAGGGTAATGAAATTTTCGCACAAACAATAGCGAAGGTCCAAATAAACTCTTTGTCAACACTAATTATTTTTCTCGAAATCAAACCATTTTCAAAATATTTTCATAACAAATGCACTCGAAGGACACATGCATTAAGTAGTGAAGAGGGAATGATTAAATGTATGTCCCTTTGTTCTTAGTCTGACGGCGCTTACTGTATAGGTTATCGTTCAAATTCTCACCTTCACTCGTGAACTTTAGTTTTATTCGTGCTATATACTTTTGAAGTGAAATGGAGGAACAGGACTAGTGAGGCGTATGCTCCTCTTGTAAAGAATCTAATAAAGAAAAACAAGAGTGATCTCTTCTGTCCAAAAGGGTAAACCAACTCTGAAAGAGAAAATAGAGCAACAGATAATATGCCATAAAAATAATTTAATAAGACTTACTTTTGTTTTTGATAGCGCCGAATAGTGCTATTAACCGTTCCGCTAATGTAAACGTTTTTTTTAAAGCACTTTAAAAGAGCTATTAAAGTACTAGTTTTTAATATAAAAATAATAATTAATTAAAACAATATGTTTAAAGGAGCCAAACGATACTCGTGGGGAAAAACTAAAATTTTAGCACAAACAGTAGTGTCGACCTGAACCGTCGCTAATATAAGAAAATAAGAATTAATTAAGATAATAATTAATAAGGAGGCAAACGAAATTTGTTATGGGAAATGAATATTTTTTCATAAACAATAGCGTCGCCCTGAACTGTCGCTAATATAAAAAGATAAATAATTATATAAAATAATAACTAAAATGGAGGCAAACTAAATTGGTGAGGGTAATGAAATTTTCGCACAAACAATAGCGAAGGTCCAAATAAACTCTTTGTCAACACTAATTATTTTTCTCGAAATTAAACCATTTTCAAAATATTTTCATAACAAATGCACTCGAAGGACACATGCATTAAGTAGTGAAGAGGGAATGATTAAATGTATGTCCCTTTGTTCTTAGTCTGACGGCGCTTACTGTATAGGTTATCGTTCAAATTCTCACCTTCACTCGTGAACTTTAGTTTTATTCGTGCTATATACTTTTGAAGTGAAATGGAGGAACAGGACTAGTGAGGCGTATGCTCCTCTTGTAAAGAATCTAATAAAGAAAAACAAGAGTGATCTCTTCTGTCCAAAAGGGTAAACCAACTCTGAAAGAGAAAATAGAGCAACAGATAATATGCCATAAAAATAATTTAATAACACTTACTTTTGTTTTTGATAGCGCCGAATAGTGCTATTAACCGTTCCGCTAATGTAAACGTTTTTTTTAAAGCACTTTAAAAGAGCTATTAAAGTACTAGTTTTTAATATAAAAATAATAATTAATTAAAACAATATGTTTAAAGGAGCCAAACGATACTCGTGGGGAAAAACGAAAATTTTAGCACAAACAGTAGTGTCGACCTGAACCGTCGCTAATATAAGAAAATAAGAATTAATTAAGATAATAATTAATAAGGAGGCAAACGAAATTTGTTATGGGAAATGAATATTTTTTCATAAACAATACCGTCGGCCTGAACTGTCGCTAATATAAAAAGATAAATAATTATATAAAATAATAACTAAAATGGAGGCAAACTAAATTGGTGAGGGTAATGAAATTTTCGCACAAACATTAGCGAAGGTACAAATAAACTCTTTGTCAACACTATTTATTTTTCTCGAAATCAAACCATTTTCAAAATATTTTCATAACAAATGCACTCGAAGGACACATGCATTAAGTAGTGAAGAGGGAATGATTAAATGTATGTCCCTTTGTTCTTAGTCTGAAGGCGCTTACTGTATAGGTTATCGTTCAAATTCTCACCTTCACTCATGAACTTTAGTTTTATTCGTGCTATATACTTTTGAAGTGAAATGGAGGAACAGGACTAGTGAGGCGTATGCTCCTCTTGTAAAGATTCTAATAAAGAAAAACAAGAGTGATCTCTTCTGTCCAAAAGGGTAAACCAACTCTGAAAGAGAAAATAGAGCAACAGATAATATGCCATAAAAATAATTTAATAAGACTTACTTTTGTTTTTGATAGCGCCGAATAGTGCTATTAACCGTTCCGCTAATGTAAACGTTTTTTTTAAAACACTTTAAAAGAGCTATTAAAGTACTAGTTTTTAATATTAAAATAATAATTAATTAAAACAATATGTTTAAAGGAGCCAAACAAAACTCGTGGGGAAAAACGAAAATTTTAGCACAAACAGTAGCGTCGGCCTGAACCGTCGCTAATATAAGAAAATAAGAATTAATTAAGACAATAATTAATAAGGAGGCAAACGAAATTTGTTATGGGAAATGAATATTTTTTCATAAACAATAGCGTCGGCCTGAACTGTCGCTAATATAAAAAGATAAATAATTATATAAAATAATAACTAAATTAGAGGCAAACTAAATTGGTGAGGGTAATGAAATTTTAGCACAAACAATAGCGAAGGTCCAAATAAACGCTTTGTCAACACCAATTATTTTTCTCGAAATCAAACCATTTTCAAAATATTTTCATAACAAATGCACTCGAAGGACACATGCATTAAGTAGTGAAGAGGGAATGATTAAATGTATGTCCCTTTGTTCTTAGTCTGACGGCGCTTACTGTATAGGTTATCATTCAAATTCTCACCTTCACTCATGAACTTTAGTTTTATTTGTGCTATATACTTTTGAAGTGAAATGGAGGAAAAGGACTAGTGAGGCGTATGCTTCTCTTGTAAAGATTCTAATAAAGAAAAACAAGAGTGATCTCTTCTGTCCAAAAGGGTAAACCATCTCTGAAAGAGAAAATAAAGCAACAAACAATATGCCATAAAAATAATTTAATAACACTTACTTTTGTTTTTGATAGCGCCGAATAGTGCTATTAAACGTTCCGCTAATGTAAACGTTTTTTTTAAAGCACTTTAAAAGAGCTATTAAAGTACTAGTTTTTAATATAAAAATAATAATTAATTAAAACAATATGTTTAAAGGAGCCAAACGAAACTCGTGGGGAAAAACGAAAATTTTAGCACAAACAGTAGTGTCGACCTGAACCGTCGCTAATATAAGAAAATAAGAATTAATTAAGATAATAATTAATAAGGAGGCAAACGAAATTTGTTATGGGAAATGAATATTTTTTCATAAACAATAGCGTCGGCCTGAACTGTCGCTAATATAAAAAGATAAATAATTATATAAAATAATAACTAAAATGGAGGCAAACTAAATTGGTGAGGGTAATGAAATTTTCGCACAAACAATAGCGAAGGTCCAAATAAAATCTTTGTCAACACTAATTATTTTTCTCGAAATCAAACCATTTTCAAAATATTTTCATAACAAATGCACTCGAAGGACACATGCATTAAGTAGTGAAGAGGGAATGATTAAATGTATCTCCCTTTGTTCTTAGTCTGACGACGCTTACTGTATAGGTTATCATTCAAATTCTCACCTTCACTCGTGAACTTTAGTTTTATTCGTGCTATATACTTTTGAAGTGAAATGGATGAACAGGACTAGTGAGGCGTATGCTCCTCTTGTAAAGATTCTAATAAAGAAAAACAAGAGTGATCTCTTCTGTCCAAAAGGGTAAACCAACTCTGAAATAGAAAATAGAGCAACAGATAATATGCCATAAAAATAATTTAATAACACTTACTTTTGTTTTTGATAGCGCCGAATAGTGCTATTAACCGTTCCGCTAATGTAAACGTTTTTTTTAAAGCACTTTAAAAGAGCTATTAAAGTACTAGTTTTTAATATAAAAATAATAATTAATTAAAACAATATGTTTAAAGGAGCCAAACGAAACTCGTGGGGAAAAACGAAAATTTTAGCATAAATAGTAGCGTCGACCTGAACCGTCGCTAATATAAGAAAAAACGAATTAATTAAGACAATAATTAATAAGGAGGCAAACGAAATTTGTTATGGGAAATGAATATTTTTTCATAAACAATAGCGTCGGCCTGAACTGTCGCTAATATAAAAAGATAAATAATTATATAAAATAATAACTAAAATGGAGGCAAACTAAATTGGTGAGGGTAATGAAATTTTCGCACAAACAATAGCGAAGGTCCAAATAAACGCTTTGTCAACACCAATTATTTTTCTCGAAATCAAACCATTTTCAAAATATTTTCATAACAAATGCACTCGAAGGACACATGCATTAAGTAGTGAAGAGGGAATGATTAAATGTATCTCCCTTTGTTCTTAGTCTGACGGCGCTTACTGTATAGGTTATCGTTCAAATTCTCACCTTCACTCGTGAACTTTAGTTTTATTCGTGCTATATACTTTTGAAGTGAAATGGAGGAACAGGACTAGTGAGGCGTATGCTCCTCTTGTAAAGATTCTAATAAAGAAAAACAAGAGTGATCTCTTCTGTCCAAAAGGGTAAACCAACTCTGAAAGAGAAAATAGAGCAACAGATAATATGCCATAAAAATAATTTAATAACACTTACTTTTGTTTTTGATAGCGCCGAATAGTGCTATTAACCGTTCCGCTAATGTAAACGTTTTTTTTAAAGCACTTTAAAAGAGCTATTAAAGTACTAGTTTTTAACATAAAAATAATAATTAATTAAAACAATATGTTTAAAGGAGCCAAACGAAACTCGTGGGGAAAAACGAAAATTTTAGCACAAACAGTAGCGTCGGCCTGAACCGTCGCTAATATAAGAAAATAAGAATTAATTAAGACAATAATTAATAAGGAGGCAAACGGAATTTGTTATGGGAAATGAATATTTTTTCATAAACAATAGCGTCGGCCTGAACTGTCGCTAATATAAAAAGATAAATAATTATATAAAATAATAACTAAAATGGAGGCAAACTAAATTGGTGAGGGTAATGAAATTTTCGCACAAACAATAGCGAAGGTCCAAATAAACGCTTTGTCAACACCAATTATTTTTCTCGAAATCAAACCATTTTCAAAATATTTTCATAACAAATGCACTCGAAGGACACATGCATTAAGTAGTGAAGAGGGAATGATTAAATGTATCTCCCTTTGTTCTTAGTCTGACGGCGCTTACTGTATAGGTTATCGTTCAAATTCTCACCTTCACTCGTGAACTTTAGTTTTATTCGTGCTATATACTTTTGAAGTGAAATGGAAGAAAAGGACTAGTGAGGCGTATGCTCCTCTTGTAAAGATTCTAATAAAGAAAAACAAGAGTGATCTCATCTGTCCAAAAGGGTAAACCAACTCTGAAAGAGAAAATAGAGCAACAGACAATATGCCATAAAAATAATTTAATAACACTTACTTTTGTTTTTGATAGCGCCGAATAGTGCTATTAACCGTTCCGCTAATGTAAACGTTTTTTTTAAAGCACTTTAAATGATCTACTAAAGTACTAGTTTTTTATATAAAAATAATAATTAATTAAAACAATATGTTTAAAGGAGCCAAACAAAACTCGTGGGGAAAAACGAAAATTTTAGCACAAACAGTAGCGTCGGCCTAAACCGTCGCTAATATAAGAAAATAAGAATTAATTAAGACAATAATTAATAAGGAGGCAAACGAAATTTGTTATGGGAAATGAATATTTTTTTCATAAACAATAGCGTCGGCCTGAACTGTCGCTAATATAAAAAGATAAATAATTATATAAAATAATAACTAAAATGGAGGCAAACTAAATTGGTGAGGGTAATGAAATTTTCGCACAAACAATAGCGAAGGTCCAAATAAACGCTTTGTCAACACCAATTATTTTTCTCGAAGTCAAACCATTTTCAAAATATTTTCATAACAAATGCACTCGAAGGACACATGCATTAAGTAGTGAAGAGGGAATGATTAAATGTATGTCCCTTTGTTCTTAGTCTGACGAAGATTACTGTATAGGTTATCCTTCAAATTCTCACCTTCACTCATGAACTTTAGATTTATTCGTGCTATATACTTTTGAAGTGAAATGGAGGGAAAAGACTAGTTAGGCGTATGCTCCTCTTATAAAGATTCTAATAAATAAAAACAAGAGTGATCTCTTCTGTCCAAAAGGGTAAAACAACTTTGAAAGAGAAAATAGAGCAATAGACAATATGCCATAAAAGTTATTTAATGTCACTTTCTATTGTTTTTGATATCGCTGAAAAGCGCTATTAACCGTTCCACTAATGTAAACGATTTTGTTTAATAGCACTTTAAAAGAGCTATTAAAGTACTAGTTTTTAATATAAAAATAATAATTAATTAAAACAATATGTTTAAAGGGGCCAAACGAAATTCGTGGGGAAAAATGAAAATTTTAGCACAAACAGTAGCGTCAGCTTGAACCGTCGCTAATATAAGACAATAAGAATTAATTAAGACAATAACTAATAAGGAGGCAAACGAAATTTTTTATGGGAAATGAATATTTTTTTATAAACAATAGCGTCCGTTAGAACTGTCGCTAATATAAGAAGATAAATAATTATATAAAATAATAACTAAAATGGAGGCAAACTAAATTGGTGAGGGTAATGAAATTTTCGCACAAACAATAACGAAGGTCTAAATAAACTCTTTGTCAACACCAATTATTTTTCTCGAAATCAAACCATTTTCAAAATATTTTCATAACAAATGCACTCGAAGGACACATGCATTAAGTAGTGAAGAGGGAATGATTAAATGTATGTCCCTTTGTTCTTAGTCTGACGGCGCTTACTGTATAGGTTATCATTCAAATTCTCACCTTCACTCGTGAACTTTAGTTTTATTCGTGCTATATACTTTTGAAGTGAAATGGAGGAAAAGGACTAGTGAGGCGTATGCTCCTCTTGTAAAGATTCTAATAAAGAAAAACAAGAGTGATCTCTTATGTCCAAAAGGGTAAACCAACTCTGAAAGAGAAAATAGAGCAACAGACAATATGCCATAAAAATAATTTAATAACACTTTCTTTTGTTTTTGATATCGCCGAAAAGTGCTATTAACCGTTCCGCTAATGTAAACGATTTTGTTTAATAGCGCTTTAAAAGAGCTATTAAAGTACTAGTTTTTAATATAAAAATAATAATTAATTAAAACAATATGTTTAAACGGGCCAAACAAAATTCGTGGGGAAAATGAAAATTTTAGCACAAACAGTAGCGTCGGCTTGAACCGTTGCTAATATAAGAAAATAAGAATTAATTAAGACAATAATTAATAAGGAGGCAAACGAAATTTGTTATGGGAAATGAATATTTTTTTATAAACAATAGCGTCGGCCTGAACTGTCGCTAATATAAAAAGATAAATAATTATATAAAATAATAACTAAAATGGAGGCAAACTAAATTGGTGAGGGTAATGAAATTTCGCACAAACAATAACGAAGGTCTAAATAAACACTTTGTCAACACCAATTATTTTTCTCGAAATCAAACCATTTTCAAAATATTTTCATAACAAATGCACTCGAAGGACACATGCATTAAGTAGTGAAGAGGGAATGATTAAATCGATGTCCCCTTGTTCTTAGTCTGACGACGCTTACTGTATAGGTTATCGTTCAAATTCTCACCTTCACTCATGAACTTAATATTATTCGTGCTATATACTTTTGAAGTGAAATGGAGGAAAAGGACTAGTGAGGCGTATGCTCCTCTTGTAAAGATTCTAATAAAGAAAAACAAGAGTGATCTCATCTGTCCAAAAGGGTAAACCAACTCTGAAAGAGAAAATAGAGCAACAGACAATATGCCATAAAAATAATTTAATAACACTTTCTTTTGTTTTTGATAGCGCCGAAAAGTGATATTAAACGTTCCGCTAATGTAAACGTTTTTTTTAAAGCACTTTAAAAGAGCTATTAAAGTACTAGTTTTTAATATAAAAATAATAATTAATTAAAACAATATGTTTAAAGGAGCCAAACAAAACTCGTGGGGAAAAACGAAAATTTTAGCACAAACAGTAGCGTCGGCCTGAACCGTCGCTAATATAAGAAAATAAGAATTAATTAAAACCATAACTAATAGGGAGGCAAACGAAATTTGTTATGGGAAATGAATATTTTTTCATAAACAATAGCATCGGCCTGAACTGTCGTTAATATTAAAAGATAAATAATTATATAAAATAATAACTAAAATGGAGGCAAACTAAATTGGTGAGGGTAATGAAATTTTCGCACAAACAATAACGAAGGTCTAAATAAACTCTTTGTGAACACCCATTATTTTTCTCGAAATCAAACCATTTTCAAAATATTTTCATAACAAATGCACTCGAAGGACACATGCATTAAGTAGTGAAGAGGGAATGATTAAATGTATGTCCCTTTGTTCTTAGTCGGACGGCGCTTACTGTATAGGTTATCGTTCAAATTCTCACCTTCACTCATGAACTTTAGTTTTATTCGTGCTATATACTTTTGAAGTGAAATTTGAGGAAAAGGAGTAGTGAGGCGTATGCTCCTCTTGTAAAGATTCTAATAAATAAAAACAAGAGTGATCTCTTCTGTCCAAAAGGGTAAACCAACTCTGAAAGAGAAAATAGAGCAACAGAAAATATGCCATAAAATAATTTAATAACACTTACTTTTGTTTTTGATAGCGCCGAAAAGTGCTATTAACCGTTCCGCTAATGTAAATGTTTTTTTTAAAGCACTTTAAAAGAGCTTCTAAAGTACTAATTTTTAATATAAAAATAATAATTAATTAAAACAATATGTTTAAAGGAGCCAAACAAAACTCGTGGGGAAAAACGAAAATTTTAGCACAAACAGTAGCGTCGGCCTGAACCGTCGCTAATATAAGAAAATAAGAATTAATTAAGACCATAACTAATAGGGAGGCAAACGAAATTTGTTATGGGAAATGAATATTTTTTCATAAACAATAGCATCGGCCTGAACTGTCGTTAATATAAAAAGATAAATAATTATATAAAATAATAACTAAAATGGAGGCAAACTAAATTGGTGAGGGTAATGAAATTTTCGCACAAACAATAACGAAGGTCTAAATAAACTCTTTGTGAACACCCATTATTTTTCTCGAAATCAAACCATTTTCAAAATATTTTCATAACAAATGCACTCGAAGGACACATGCATTAAGTAGTGAAGAGGGAATGATTAAATGTATGTCCCTTTGTTCTTAGTCGGACGGCGCTTACTGTATAGGTTATCGTTCAAATTCTCACCTTCACTCATGAACTTTAGTTTTATTCGTGCTATATACTTTTGAAGTGAAATTTGAGGAAAAGGAGTAGTGAGCGTATGCTCCTCTTGTAAAGATTCTAATAAATAAAAACAAGAGTGATCTCTTCTGTCCAAAAGGGTAAACCAACTCTGAAAGAGAAAATAGAGCAACAGAAAATATGCCATAAAATAATTTAATAACACTTACTTTTGTTTTTGATAGCGCCGAAAAGTGCTATTAACCGTTCCGCTAATGTAAATGTTTTTTTTAAAGCACTTTAAAAGAGCTTCTAAAGTACTAATTTTTAATATAAAAATAATAATTAATTAAAACAATATGTTTAAAGGAGCCAAACAAAACTCGTGGGGAAAAATGAAAATTTTAGCACAAACAGTAGCGTTGGCCTGAACCGTCGCTAATATAAGAAAATAAGAATTAATTAAGACAATAACTAATAAGGAGGCAAACGAATTTGTTATGGGAAATGAATATTTTTTCATAAACAATAGTTTCGGCCTGAACTGTCGTTAATATAAAAAGATAAATAATTATATAAAATAATAACTAAAATGGAGGCAAACTAAATTGGTGAGGGTAAGGAAATTTTCGCACAAACAATAACGAAGGTCTAAATAAATTCTTTGTCAACACCAATTATTTTTCTCGAAATCAAACCATTTTCAAAATATTTTCATAACAAATGCACTCGAAGGACACATGCATTAAGTAGTGAAGAGGGAATGATTAAATGTATGTCCCTTTGTTCTTAGTCTGACGACGCTTACTGTATAGGTTATCGTTCAAATTCTAACCTTCACTCATGAACTTTAGTTTTATTCGTGCTATATACTTTTGAAGTGAAATGGAGGAAAAGGACTAGTGAGGCGTATGCTCCTCTTGGAAAGATTCTAATAAATAAAAACAAGAGTGATCTCTTCTGTCCAAAAGGGTAAAGCAACTCTGAAAGAGAAAATAGAGCAATAGACAATATGCCATAAAAGTTATTTAATGTCACTTTCTTTTGTTTTTGATAGCGCCGAAAAGCGCTATTAATCGTTCCACTAATGTAAACGATTTTGTTTAATAGCACTTTAAAAGAGCTATTAAAGTACTAGTTTTTAATATAAAAATAATAATTAATTAAAACAATATGTTTAAAGGGGCCAAACAAAACTCGTGGGGAAAAACGAAAATTTTAGCACAAACAGTAGCGTCGGCCTGAACCGTCGCTAATATAAGAAAATAAGAATTAATTAAGAAAATAACTAATAAGGAGGAAAACGAAATTTGTTATGGGAAATGAATATTTTTTCATAAACAATAGCGTCGGCCTGAACTGTCGCTAATATAAAAAGATAAATAATTATATAAAATAATAACTAAAATGGAGGCAAACTAAATTGGTGAGGGTAATGAAATTTCGCACAGACAATAACGAAGGTTTAAATAAACTCTTTGTCCACACCAATTATTTTTCTCGAAATCAAACCATTTTCAAAATATTTTCATAACAAATGCACTCGAAGGACACATGCATTAAGTAGTGAAGAGGGAATGATTAAATCAATGTCCCTTTGTTCTTAGTCTGACGACGCTTACTGTATAGGTTATCATTCAAATTCTCACCTTCACTCATGAACTTTAGTTTTATTCGTGCTATATACTTTTGAAGTGAAAAGGAGGAAAAGTACTACTGAGGCGTATGCTCCTCTTGTAAAGATTCTAATAAAGAAAAACAAGAGTGATCTCTTCTGTCCAAAAGGGTAAACCAACTCTGAAAGAGAAAATAGAGCAACAGACAATATGCCATAAAAATAATTTAATAACACTTTCTTTTGTTTTTGATAGCGCCGAAAAGTGCTATTAACCGTTCCGCTAATGTAAACTTTTTTTTAAAGCACTTTAAAAGAGCTTCTAAAGTACTAGTTTTTAATATAAAAATAATAATTAATTAAAACAATATGTTTAAAGGAGCCAAACGAAACTCGTGGGGAAAAACGAAAATTTTAGCACAAACAATAGCGTCGGCCTGAACCGTCGCTAATATAAGAAAATAAGAATTAATTAAGAAAATAACTAATAAGGAGGCAAACGAAATTTGTTATGGGAAATGAATATTTTTTCATAAACAATAGCGTCAGCCTGAACTGTCGTTAATATAACAAGATAAATAATTATATAAAATAATAACTAAAATGGAGGCAAACTAAATTGGTGAGGGTAATGAAATTTTCGCACAAACAATAACGAAGGTCTAAATAAACTCTTTGTCAACACCAATTATTTTTCTCGAAATCAAACCATTTTAAAAATATTTTCATAACAAATGCACTCGAAGGACACATGCATTAAGTAGTGAAGAGGGAATGATTAAATGTATGTCCCTTTGTTCTTAGTCAGACGGCACTTACTCTATAGGATATCGTTAAAATTCTCACATTCACTCATGAACTTTAGTTTTATTCGTGCTATATACTTTTGAAGTGAAATGGAGGAAAAGGACTAGTGAGGCGTATGCTCCTCTTGTAAAGATTCTAATAAATAAAAACAAGAGTGATCTCTTTTGTCCAAAAGGGTAAACCAACTCTGAAAGAGAAAATAGAGCAACAGACAATATGCCATAAAATAATTTAATAACACTTACTTTTGTTTTTGATAACACCGAAAAGTGCTATTAACCGTTCCGCTAATGTAAACGTTTTTTTTAAAGCACTTTAAAAGAGATTCTAAAGTACTAGTTTTTGATATAAAAATAATAATTAATTAAAACAATATGTTTAAAGGAGCCAAACGAAACTCGTGGGGAAAAACGAAAATTTTAGCGCAAACAGTAGCGTCGGCCTAAACCGTCGCTAATATATGAAAATAAGAATTAATTAAGACAATAACTAATAAGGAGGCAAACAAAATTTGTTATGGGAAATGAATATTTTTTCATAAACAATAGCGTCGGCCTGAACTGTCGCTAATATAAAAAGATAAATAATTATATAAAATAATAACTAAAATGGAGGCAAATTAAATTGGTGAGGGTAATGAAATTTTCGCACAAACAATAACGAAGGTCCAAATAAACTCTTTGTCAACACCAATTATTTTTCTCGAAATCAAACCATTTTCAAAATATTTTCATAACAAATGCACTCGAAGGACACGTGCATTAAGTAGTGAAGAGGGAATGATTAAATGTATGTCCCTTTGTTCTTAGTCTGACGGCGCTTACTGTATAGGTTATCGTTCAAATTCTCACCTTCACTCATGAACTTTAGTTTTATTCGTGCTATATACTTTTGAAGTGAAATAGAGGAAAAGGACTAGTGAGGCGTATGCTTCTCTTGTAAAGATTCTAATAAATAAAAACAAGAGTGATCTCTTCTGTCCAAAAGGGTAAACCAACTTTGAAAGAGAAAATAGAGCAGCAGACAATATGCCATAAAAGTTATTTAATGTCACTTTCTTTTGTTTTTGATAGCACCGAAAAGCGCTATTAACCGTTCCACTAATGTAAACGATTTTGTTTAATAGCACTTTAAAAGAGCTATTAAAGTACTATTTTTTAATATAAAAATAATAATTAATTAAAACAATATGTTTAAAGGGGCCAAACGAAATTCGTGGGGGAAAATGAAAATTTTAGCACAAACAGTAGCGTCAGCTTGAACCGTTGCTAATATAAGGAAATAAGAATTAATTAAGACAATAACTAATAAGGAGGCAAACGAAATTTGTTATGGGAAATGAATATTTTTTCATAAACAATAGCGTCGGCCTGAAATGTCGCTAATATAAAAAAATAAATAATTATATAAAATAATAACTAAAATGGAGGCAAACTAAATTGGTGAGGGTAATGAAATTTAGCACAAACAATAACGAAGGTTTAACTAAAATCTTTGTCCACACCAATTATTTTTCTCGAAATCAAACCATTTTCAAAATATTTTCATAACAAATGCACTCGAAGGACACATGCATTAAGTAGTGAAGAGGGAATGATTAAATCAATGTCCCTTTGTTCTTAGTCTGACGACGCTTACTGTATAGGTTATCGTTCAAATTCTCACCTTCACTCATGAACTTTAGTTTTATTCGTGCTATATACTTTTGAAGTGAAATGGAGGAAAAGTACTAGTGAGGCGTATGCTCCTCTTGTAAAGATTCTAATAAAGAAAAACAAGAGTGATATCTTCTGTCCAAAAGGGTAAACCAACTCTGAAAGAGAAAATAGAGCAATAGACAATATGCCATAAAAATAATTTAATAACACTTTCTTTTGTTTTTGATAGCGCCGAAAAGTGCTATTAATCGTTCCGCTAATGTAAACGTTTTTTTTAAAGCACTTTAAAAGAGCTTCTAAAGTACTAGTTTTTAATATAAAAATAATAATTAATTAAAACAATATGTTTAAAGGAGCCAAACGAAAGTCGTGTGGAAAAACGAAAAATTTAGCACAAACAGTAGCGTCTGCCTGAACCGTCGCTAATATAAGAAAATAAGAATTAATTAAGACAAAAACTAATAAGGAGGCAAACGAAATTTGTTATGGGAAATGAATATTTTTTCATAAACAATAGCGTCGGCCTGAACTGTCGTTAATATAAAAAGAAAAATAATTATATAAAATAATAACTAAAATGGAGGCAAACTAAATTGGTGAGGGTAATGAAATTTCGCACAAACAATAACGAAGGTCTAAATAAACTCTTTGTCCACACCAATTATTTTTCTCGAAATCAAACCATTTTCAAAATATTTTCATAACAAATGCACTCGAAGGACACATGCATTAAGTAGTGAAGAGGGAATGATTAAATCAATGTCCCTTTGTTCTTAGTCTGACGATGCTTACTGTATAGGTTATCGTTCAAATTCTCACCTTCACTCATGAACTTTAGTTTTATTCGTGCTATATACTTTTGAAGTGAAATGGAGGAAAAGGACTAGTGAGGCGTATGCTCCTCTTGTAAAGATTCTAATAAAGAAAAACAAGAGTGATCTCTTCTGTCCAAAAGGGTAAACCAACTCTAAAAGAGAAAATAGAGCAACAGACAATATGCCATAAAAATAATTTAATAACACTTTCTTTTGTTTTTGATAGCGCCGAAAAGTGCTATTAACCGTTCCGCTAATGTAAACTTTTTTTTAAAGCACTTTAAAAGAGCTTCTAAAGTACTAGTTTTTAATATAAAAATAATAATTAATTAAAACAATATGTTTAAAGGAGTCAAATGAAACTCGTGGGGAAAAACGAAAATTTTAGCACAAACAATAGCGTCGGCCTGAACCGTCGCTAATATAAGAAAATAAGAATTAATTAAGAAAATAACTAATAAGGAGGCAAACGAAATTTGTTATGGGAAATGAATATTTTTTCATAAACAATAGCGTCGGCCTGAACTGTCGTTAATATAAAAAGATAAATAATTATATAAAATAATAACTAAAATGGAGGCAAACTAAATTGGTGAGGGTAATGAAATTTTCGCACAAACAATAACGAAGGTCTAAATAAACTCTTTGTCAACACCAATTATTTTTCTCGAAATCAAACCATTTTAAAAATATTTTAATAACAAATGCACTCGAAGGACACATGCATTAAGTAGTGAAGAGGGAATGATTAAATGTATGTCCCTTTGTTCTTAGTCAGACGGCACATACTGTATAGGATATCGTTAAAATTCTCACATTCACTCATGAACTTTAGTTTTATTCGTGCTATATACTTTTGAAGTGAAATGGAGGAAAAGGACTAGTGAGGCGTATGCTCCTCTTGTAAAGATTCTATTAAATAAAAACAAGAGTGATCTCTTTTGTCCAAAAGGGTAAACCAACTCTGAAAGAGAAAATAGAGCAACAGACAATATGCCATAAAATAATTTAATAACACTTACTTTTGTTTTTGATAGCGCCGAAAAGTGCTATTAACCGTTCCGCTAATGTAAACATTTTTTTTAAAGCACTTTAAAAGAGATTCTAAAGTACTAGTTTTTAATATAAAAATAATAATTAATTAAAACAATATGTTTAAAGGAGCCAAACGAAACTCGTGGGGAAAAACGAAAATTTTAGCACAAACAGTAGCGTCGGCCTGAACCGTCGCTAATATAAGAAAATAAGAATTAATTAAGACAATAACTAATAAGGAGGCAAACAAAATTTGTTATGGGAAATGAATATTTTTTCATAAACAATAGCGTCGGCCTGAACTGTCGCTAATATAAAAAGATAAATAATTATATAAAATAATAACTAAAATGGAGGCAAATTAAATTGGTGAGGGTAATGAAATTTTCGCACAAACAATAGCAAAGGTCCAAATAAACTCTTTGTCAACACCAATTATTTTTCTCGAAATCAAACCATTTTCAAAATATTTTCATAACAAATGCACTCGAAGGACACGTGCATTAAGTAGTGAAGAGGGAATGATTAAATGTATGTCCCTTTGTTCTTAGTCTGACGGCGCTTACTGTATAGGTTATCGTTCAAATTCTCACCTTCACTCATGAACTTTAGTTTTATTCGTGCTATATACTTTTGAAGTGAAATAGAGGAAAAGGACTAGTGAGGCGTATGCTTCTCTTGTAAAGATTCTAATAAATAAAAACAAGAGTGATCTCTTCTGTCCAAAAGGGTAAACCAACTTTGAAAGAGAAAATAGAGCAACAGACAATATGCCATAAAAGTTATTTAATGTCACTTTCTTTTGTTTTTGATAGCACCGAAAAGCGCTATTAACCGTTCCACTAATGTAAACGATTTTGTTTAATAGCACTTTAAAAGAGCTATTAAAGTACTATTTTTTAATATAAAAATAATAATTAATTAAAACAATATGTTTAAAGGGGCCAAACGAAATTCGTGGGGGAAAATGAAAATTTTAGCACAAACAGTAGCGTCAGCTTGAACCATTGCTAATATAAGGAAATAAGAATTAATTAAGACAATAACTAATAAGGAGGCAAACGAAATTTGTTATGGGAAATGAATATTTTTTCATAAACAATAGCGTCGGCCTGAAATGTCGCTAATAATAAAAAATAAATAATTATATAAAATAATAACTAAAATGGAGGCAAACTAAATTGGTGAGGGTAATGAAATTTCGCACAAACAATAACGAAGGTTTAAATAAACTCTTTGTCCACACCAATTATTTTTCTCGAAATCAAACCATTTTCAAAATATTTTCATAACAAATGCACTCGAAGGACACATGCATTAAGTAGTGAAGAGGGAATGATTAAATCAATGTCCCTTTGTTCTTAGTCTGACGACGCTTACTGTATAGGTTATCGTTCAAATTCTCACCTTCACTCATGAACTTTAGTTTTATTCGTGCTATATACTTTTGAAGTGAAATGGAGGAAAAGTACTAGTGAGGCGTATGCTCCTCTTGTAAAGATTCTAATAAAGAAAAACAAGAGTGATATCTTCTGTCCAAAAGGGTAAACCAACTCTGAAAGAGAAAATAGAGCAATAGACAATATGCCATAAAAATAATTTAATAACACTTTCTTTTGTTTTTGATAGCGCCGAAAAGTGCTATTAATCGTTCCGCTAATGTAAACGTTTTTTTTAAAGCACTTTAAAAGAGCTTCTAAAGTACTAGTTTTTAATATAAAAATAATAATTAATTAAAACAATATGTTTAAAGGAGCCAAACGAAAGTCGTGTGGAAAAACGAAAAATTTAGCACAAACAGTAGCGTCTGCCTGAACCGTCGCTAATATAAGAAAATAAGAATTAATTAAGACAAAAACTAATAAGGAGGCAAACGAAATTTGTTATGGGAAATGAATATTTTTTCATAAACAATAGCGTCGGCCTGAACTGTCGTTAATATAAAAAGAAAAATAATTATATAAAATAATAACTAAAATGGAGGCAAACTAAATTGGTGAGGGTAATGAAATTTCGCACAAACAATAACGAAGGTCTAAATAAACTCTTTCTCCACACCAATTATTTTTCTCGAAATCAAACCATTTTCAAAATATTTTCATAACAAATGCACTCGAAGGACACATGCATTAAGTAGTGAAGAGGGAATGATTAAATCAATGTCCCTTTGTTCTTAGTCTGACGATGCTTACTGTATAGGTTATCGTTCAAATTCTCACCTTCACTCATGAACTTTAGTTTTATTCGTGCTATATACTTTTGAAGTGAAATGGAGGAAAAGGACTAGTGAGGCGTATGCTCCTCTTGTAAAGATTCTAATAAAGAAAAACAAGAGTGATCTCTTCTGTCCAAAAGGGTAAACCAACTCTAAAAGAGAAAATAGAGCAACAGACAATATGCCATAAAAATAATTTAATAACACTTTCTTTTGTTTTTGATAGCGCCGAAAAGTGCTATTAACCGTTCCGCTAATGTAAACTTTTTTTTAAAGCACTTTAAAAGAGCTTCTAAAGTACTAGTTTTTAATATAAAAATAATAATTAATTAAAACAATATGTTTAAAGGAGCCAAATGAAACTCGTGGGGAAAAACGAAAATTTTAGCACAAACAATAGCGTCGGCCTGAACCGTCGCTAATATAAGAAAATAAGAATTAATTAAGAAAATAACTAATAAGGAGGCAAACGAAATTTGTTATGGGAAATGAATATTTTTTCATAAACAATAGCGTCGGCCTGAACTGTCGTTAATATAAAAAGATAAATAATTATATAAAATAATAACTAAAATGGAGGCAAACTAAATTGGTGAGGGTAATGAAATTTTCGCACAAACAATAACGAAGGTCTAAATAAACTCTTTGTCAACACCAATTATTTTTCTCGAAATCAAACCATTTTAAAAATATTTTAATAACAAATGCACTCGAAGGACACATGCATTAAGTAGTGAAGAGGGAATGATTAAATGTATGTCCCTTTGTTCTTAGTCAGACGGCACATACTGTATAGGATATCGTTAAAATTCTCACATTCACTCATGAACTTTAGTTTTATTCGTGCTATATACTTTTGAAGTGAAATGGAGGAAAAGGACTAGTGAGGCGTATGCTCCTCTTGTAAAGATTCTAATAAATAAAAACAAGAGTGATCTCTTTTGTCCAAAAGGGTAAACCAACTCTGAAAGAGAAAATAGAGCAACAGACAATATGCCATAAAATAATTTAATAACACTTACTTTTGTTTTTGATAGCGCCGAAAAGTGCTATTAACCGTTCCGCTAATGTAAACATTTTTTTTAAAGCACTTTAAAAGAGATTCTAAAGTACTAGTTTTTAATATAAAAATAATAATTAATTAAAACAATATGTTTAAAGGAGCCAAACGAAACTCGTGGGGAAAAACGAAAATTTTAGCACAAACAGTAGCGTCGGCCTGAACCGTCGCTAATATAAGAAAATAAGAATTAATTAAGACAATAACTAATAAGGAGGCAAACAAAATTTGTTATGGGAAATGAATATTTTTTCATAAACAATAGCGTCGGCCTGAACTGTCGCTAATATAAAAAGATAAATAATTATATAAAATAATAACTAAAATGGAGGCAAATTAAATTGGTGAGGGTAATGAAATTTTCGCACAAACAATAGCGAAGGTCCAAATAAACTCTTTGTCAACACCAATTATTTTTCTCGAAATCAAACCATTTTCAAAATATTTTCATAACAAATGCACTCGAAGGACACGTGCATTAAGTAGTGAAGAGGGAATGATTAAATGTATGTCCCTTTGTTCTTAGTCTGACGGCGCTTACTGTATAGGTTATCGTTCAAATTCTCACCTTCACTCATGAACTTTAGTTTTATTCGTGCTATATACTTTTGAAGTGAAATAGAGGAAAAGGACTAGTGAGGCGTATGCTTCTCTTGTAAAGATTCTAATAAATAAAAACAAGAGTGATCTCTTCTGTCCAAAAGGGTAAACCAACTTTGAAAGAGAAAATAGAGCAACAGACAATATGCCATAAAAGTTATTTAATGTCACTTTCTTTTGTTTTTGATAGCACCGAAAAGCGCTATTAACCGTTCCACTAATGTAAACGATTTTGTTTAATAGCACTTTAAAAGAGCTATTAAAGTACTATTTTTTAATATAAAAATAATAATTAATTAAAACAATATGTTTAAAGGGGCCAAACGAAATTCGTGGGGGAAAATGAAAATTTTAGCACAAACAGTAGCGTCAGCTTGAACCATTGCTAATATAAGGAAATAAGAATTAATTAAGACAATAACTAATAAGGAGGCAAACGAAATTTGTTATGGGAAATGAATATTTTTTCATAAACAATAGCGTCGGCCTGAAATGTCGCTAATAATAAAAAATAAATAATTATATAAAATAATAACTAAAATGGAGGCAAACTAAATTGGTGAGGGTAATGAAATTTCGCACAAACAATAACGAAGGTTTAAATAAACTCTTTGTCCACACCAATTATTTTTCTCGAAATCAAACCATTTTCAAAATATTTTCATAACAAATGCACTCGAAGGACACATGCATTAAGTAGTGAAGAGGGAATGATTAAATCAATGTCCCTTTGTTCTTAGTCTGACGACGCTTACTGTATAGGTTATCGTTCAAATTCTCACCTTCACTCATGAACTTTAGTTTTATTCGTGCTATATACTTTTGAAGTGAAATGGAGGAAAAGTACTAGTGAGGCGTATGCTCCTCTTGTAAAGATTCTAATAAAGAAAAACAAGAGTGATCTCTTCTGTCCAAAAGGGTAAACCAACTCTGAAAGAGAAAATAGAGCAATAGACAATATGCCATAAAAATAATTTAATAACACTTTCTTTTGTTTTTGATAGCGCCGAAAAGTGCTATTAATCGTTCCGCTAATGTAAACATTTTTTTAAAGCACTTTAAAAGAGCTTCTAAAGTACTAGTTTTTAATATAAAAATAATAATTAATTAAAACAATATGTTTAAAGGAGCCAAACGAAACTCGTGGGGAAAAACGAAAATTTTAGCACAAACAGTAGCGTCGGCCTGAACTGTCGCTAATATAAGAAAATAAGAATTAATTAAGACAATAATTAATAAGGAGGCAAACGAAATTTGTTATGGGAAATGAATGTTTTTTCATAAACAATAGCGTCGGCCTGAATTGTCGCTAATATAAAAAGATAAATAATTATATAAAATAATAACTAAAATTGAGGCAAACTAAATTGGTGAGCGTAATGAAATTTTCACACAAACAATAGCGAAGGTCCAAATAAACTCTTTGTCAACACCAATTATTTTTCTCGAAATCAAACCATTTTCAAAATATTTTAATAACAAATGCACTCGAAGGACACATGCATTAAGTAGTGAAGAGGGAATGATTAAATGTATGTCCCTTTGTTCTTAGTCTGACGGCGCTTACTGTATAGGTTATCGTTCAAATTCTCACCTTCACTCATGAACTTTAGTTTTATTCGTGCTATATACTTTTGAAGTGAAATGGAGGAAAAGGACTAGTGAGGTGTATGCTCCTCTTGTAAAGATTCTAATAAAGAAAAACAAGAGTGATCTCTTCTGTCCAAAAGGGTAAACCAACTCTGAAAGAGAAAATAGAGCAACAGACAATATTCCTTAAAAATAATTTAATAACACTTTCTTTTGTTTTTGATAGCGCCAAAAAGTGCTATTAACCGTTCCGCTAATGTAAACGATTTTGTTTAATAGCAATTTAAAAGAGCTATTAAAGTACTAGTTTTTAATATAAAAATAATAATTAATTAAAACAATATGTTTAAAGGAGCCAAACGAAACTCGTGGGGGAAAACGAAAATTTTAGCACAAACAGTAGCGTCGGCCTGAACTGTCGCTAATATAAGAAAATAAGAATTAATTAAGACAATAATTAATAAGGAGGCAAACGAAATTTGTTATGGGAAATGAATATTTTTTCATAAACAATAGCGTCGGCCTGAACTGTCGCTAATATAAAAAGATAAATAATTATATAAAATAGTAACTAAAATGGAGGCAAACTAAATTGGTGAGGGTAATGAAATTTTCGCACAAACAATAACGAAGGTCTAAATAAACTCTTTGTCAACACCAATTATTTTTCTCGAAATCAAACTATTTTCAAAATATTTTCATAACAAATGCACTCGAAAAACACATGCATTAAGTAGTGAAGAGGGAATGATTAAATGTATGTCCCTTTGTTCTTAGTCTGACGACGCTTACTGTATAGGTTATCGTTCAAATTCTCACCTTCAGTCATGAACTTTAGTTTTATTCGTGCTATATACTTTTGAAGTGAAATGGAGGAAAAGGACTAGTGAGGCGTATGCTCCTCTTGTAAAGATTCTAATAAAGAAAAACAAGAGTGATCTCTTCTGTCCAAAAGGGTAAACCAACTCTGAAAAAGAAAATAGAGCAACAGACAATATTCCATAAAAATAATTTAATAACACTATCTTTTGTTTTTGATAGCGCCAAAAAGTGCTATTAACCGTTCCGCTAATGTAAACGATTTTGTTTAATAGTAATTTAAAAGAGCTATTAAATTACTAGTTTTTAATATAAAAATAATAATTAATTAAAACAATATGTTTAAAGGAGCCAAACGAAACTCGTGGGGGAAAACGAAAATTTTAGCACAAACAGTAGCGTCGGCCTGAACTGTCGCTAATATAAGAAAATAAGAATTAATTAAGACAATAATTAATAAGGAGGCAAACGAAATTTGTTATGGGAAATGAATGTTTTTTCATAAACAATAGCGTCGGCCTGAATTGTCGCTAATATAAAAAGATAAATAATTATATAAAATAATAACTAAAATGGAGGCAAACTAAATTGGTGAGGGTAATGAAATTTTCGCACAAACAATAGCGAAGGTCCAATTAAACTCTTTGTCAACACCAATTATTTTTCTCGAAATCAAACTATTTTCAAAATATTTTAATAACAAATGCACTCGAAGGACACATGCATTAAGTAGTGAAGAGGGAATGATTAAATGTATGTCCCTTTGTTCTTAGTCTGACGGTGCTTACTGTATAGGTTATCGTTCAAATTCTCACCTTCACTCATGAACTTTAGTTTTATTCGTGCTATATACTTTTGAAGTGAAATGGAGTAAAAGGACTAGTGAGGCGTATGCTCCTCTTGTAAAGATTCTAATAAAGAAAAACAAGAGTGATCTCTTCTGTCCAAAAGGGTAAACCAACTCTGAAAGAGAAAATAGAGAAACAGACAATATGCCATAAAAATAATTTAATAACACTTACTTTTGTTTTTGATAGCGCCGAAAAGTGCTATTAATCGTTCCACTAATGTAAACGTTTTTTTTAAAGCACTTTAAAAGAGCTTCTAAAGTACTAGTTTTTAATATAAAAATAATAATTAATTAAAACAAAATGTTTAAAGGTGCCAAACGAAACTTGTGGGGAAAAACGAAAATTTTATCACAAACAGTAGTGTCGGCCTGAACCGTCGCTAATATAAGAAAATAAGAATTAATTAAGACAATAATTAATAAGGAGGCAAACAAAATTTGTTATGGGAAATGAATATTTTTTCATAAACAATAGCGTCGGCCTGAACTGTCGCTACTATAAAAAGATAAATAATTATATAAAATAATAACTAAAATGGAGGCAAACTAAATTGGTGAGGGTAATGAAATTTTCGCACAAACAATAGCTAAGGTCCAAATAAACTCTTTGTCAACACCAATTATTTTTCTCGAAATCAAACCATTTTCAAAATATTTTATTAACAAATGCACTCGAAGGACACATGCATTAAGTAGTGAAGAGGGAATGATTAAATGTATGACCCTTTGTTCTTAGTCTGACGGCGCTTACTGTATAGGTTATCGTTCAAACTCTCACCTTCACTCATGAACTTTAGTTTTACTCGTGCTATATACTTTTGAAGTGAAATGGAGGAAAAGGACTAGTGATGCGTATGCACCTCTTGTAAAGATTCTAATAAAGAAAAACAAGAGTGATCTCTTTTGTCCAAAAGGGTAAACCAACTCTGAAAGAGAAAATAGAGCAACAAACAATATGCCATAAAAGTTATTTAATGTCACTTTCTTTTGTTTTTGATAGCGCCAAAAAGCGCTATTAACCGTTCCACTAATGTAAACGATTTTGTTTAGTAGCACTTTAAAAGAGCTATTAAAGTACTAGTTTTTAATATAAAAATAATAATTAATTAAAACAATATGTTTAAAGGAGCCAAATGAAACTCGTGAAGGAAAACGAAAATTTTAGCACAAACTGTAGCGTCGGCCTGAACCGTCGCTAATATAAGAAAATAAGAATTAATTAAGACAATAATTAATAAGGAGGCAAACGAAATTTGTTATGGGAAATGGATATTTTTTCATAAACAATAGCGTCGGCCTGAACTGTCGCTAATATAAAAAGATAAATAATTATATAAAATAATAACTAAAATGGAGGCAAACTAAATTGGTGAGGGTAATGAAATTTTCGCACAAACAATAGCGAAGGTCCAAATAAACTCTTTGTCAACACCAATTATTTTTCTCGAAATCAAACCATTTTCAAAATATTTTCTTAACAAATGCACTCGAAGGACACATGCATTAAGTAGTGAAGAGGGAATGATTAAATGTATGTCCCTTTGTTCTTAGTCTGACGGCACTTCCGTATAGGTTATCATTCAAATTCTCACCTTCACTCATGAACTTTAGTTATATTCGTGCTATATACTTTTGAAGTGAAATGGAGGAAAAGGACTAGTGAGGCGTATGCTCCTCTTGTAAAGATTCTAATAAAGAAAAACAAGAGTGATCTCTTCTGTCCAAAAGGGTAAACCAACTCTGAAAGAGAAAATAGAGCAACAGACAATATGCCATAATAATAATTTAATAACACTTATTTTTGTTTTTGATAGCGCCGAAAAGTGCTATTAACCGTTCCGCTAATGTAAACATTTTTTAAAGCACTTTAAAAGAGCTTCTAAAGTAGTAGTTTTTAATATAAAAATAATAATTAATTAAAACAATATGTTTAAAGGAGCCAAACGAAACTCGTGGGGGAAAACGAAAATTTTAGCACAAACAGTAGCGTCGGCCTGAACCGTCGCGAATATAAGAAAATAAGAATTAATAAGACAATAATTAATAAGGGGGCAAACAAAATTTGTTATGGGAAATGAATATTTTTTCATAAACAATAGCGTCGGCCTGAACTGTCGCTAATATAAAAAGATAAATAATTATATAAAATAATAACTAAAATGGAGGCAAACTAAATTGGTGAGGGTAATGAAATTTTCACACAAACAATAGCGAAGGTCCAAATAAACTCTTTGTCAACACCAATTATTTTTCTCGAAATCAAACCATTTTCAAAATAATTTAATAACAAATGCACTCGAAGGACACATGCATTAAGTAGTGAAGAGGGAATGATTAAATGTATGTCCCTTTGTTCTTAGTGTGACGGCGCTTACTGTATAGGTTATCGTTCAAACTCTCACCTTCACTCATGAACTTTAGTTTTACTCGTGCTATATACTTTTGAAGTGAAATGGAGGAAAAGGACTAGTGAGGCGTATGCTCCTCTTGTAAAGTTTCTAATAAAGAAAAACAAGAGTGATCTCTTCTGTCCAAAAGGGTAAACCAACTCTGAAAGAGAAAATAGAGCAACAGACAATATGCCATAAAAATAATTTTATAACACTTACTTTTGTTTTTGATAGCGCCGAAAAGTGCTATTAACCGTTCTGCTAATGTAAATGTTTTTTTAAAGCACTTTAAAAGAGCTATTAAAGTACTAGTTTTTAATATAAAAATAATAATTAATTAAAAAAATATGTTTAAAGGAGCCAAACGAAACTCGTGGGGGAAAACGAAAATTTTAGCACAAACAGTAGCGTCGGCCTGAACTGTCGCTAATATAAGAAAATAAGAATTAATTAAGACAATAATTAATAAGGAGGCAAACGAAATTTGTTATGGGAAATGAATGTTTTTTCATAAACAATAGCGTCGGCCTGAATTGTCGCTAATATAAAAAGATAAATAATTATATAAAATAATAACTAAAATGGAGGCAAACTAAATTGGTGAGGGTAATGAAATTTTCGCACAAACAATAGCGAAGGTCCAATTAAACTCTTTGTCAACACCAATTATTTTTCTCGAAATCAAACTATTTTCAAAATATTTTAATAACAAATGCACTCGAAGGACACATGCATTAAGTAGTGAAGAGGGAATGATTAAATGTATGTCCCTTTGTTCTTAGTCTGACGGTGCTTACTGTATAGGTTATCGTTCAAATTCTCACCTTCACTCATGAACTTTAGTTTTATTCGTGCTATATACTTTTGAAGTGAAATGGAGTAAAAGGACTAGTGAGGCGTATGCTCCTCTTGTAAAGATTCTAATAAAGAAAAACAAGAGTGATCTCTTCTGTCCAAAAGGGTAAACCAACTCTGAAAGAGAAAATAGAGAAACAGACAATATGCCATAAAAATAATTTAATAACACTTACTTTTGTTTTTGATAGCGCCGAAAAGTGCTATTAATCGTTCCACTAATGTAAACGTTTTTTTTAAAGCACTTTAAAAGAGCTTCTAAAGTACTAGTTTTTAATATAAAAATAATAATTAATTAAAACAAAATGTTTAAAGGTGCCAAACGAAACTTGTGGGGAAAAACGAAAATTTTATCACAAACAGTAGTGTCGGCCTGAACCGTCGCTAATATAAGAAAATAAGAATTAATTAAGACAATAATTAATAAGGAGGCAAACAAAATTTGTTATGGGAAATGAATATTTTTTCATAAACAATAGCGTCGGCCTGAACTGTCGCTACTATAAAAAGATAAATAATTATATAAAATAATAACTAAAATGGAGGCAAACTAAATTGGTGAGGGTAATGAAATTTTCGCACAAACAATAGCTAAGGTCCAAATAAACTCTTTGTCAACACCAATTATTTTTCTCGAAATCAAACCATTTTCAAAATATTTTATTAACAAATGCACTCGAAGGACACATGCATTAAGTAGTGAAGAGGGAATGATTAAATGTATGACCCTTTGTTCTTAGTCTGACGGCGCTTACTGTATAGGTTATCGTTCAAACTCTCACCTTCACTCATGAACTTTAGTTTTACTCGTGCTATATACTTTTGAAGTGAAATGGAGGAAAAGGACTAGTGATGCGTATGCACCTCTTGTAAAGATTCTAATAAAGAAAAACAAGAGTGATCTCTTTTGTCCAAAAGGGTAAACCAACTCTGAAAGAGAAAATAGAGCAACAAACAATATGCCATAAAAGTTATTTAATGTCACTTTCTTTTGTTTTTGATAGCGCCAAAAAGCGCTATTAACCGTTCCACTAATGTAAACGATTTTGTTTAGTAGCACTTTAAAAGAGCTATTAAAGTACTAGTTTTTAATATAAAAATAATAATTAATTAAAACAATATGTTTAAAGGAGCCAAATGAAACTCGTGAAGGAAAACGAAAATTTTAGCACAAACTGTAGCGTCGGCCTGAACCGTCGCTAATATAAGAAAATAAGAATTAATTAAGACAATAATTAATAAGGAGGCAAACGAAATTTGTTATGGGAAATGGATATTTTTTCATAAACAATAGCGTCGGCCTGAACTGTCGCTAATATAAAAAGATAAATAATTATATAAAATAATAACTAAAATGGAGGCAAACTAAATTGGTGAGGGTAATGAAATTTTCGCACAAACAATAGCGAAGGTCCAAATAAACTCTTTGTCAACACCAATTATTTTTCTCGAAATCAAACCATTTTCAAAATATTTTCTTAACAAATGCACTCGAAGGACACATGCATTAAGTAGTGAAGAGGGAATGATTAAATGTATGTCCCTTTGTTCTTAGTCTGACGGCACTTCCGTATAGGTTATCATTCAAATTCTCACCTTCACTCATGAACTTTAGTTATATTCGTGCTATATACTTTTGAAGTGAAATGGAGGAAAAGGACTAGTGAGGCGTATGCTCCTCTTGTAAAGATTCTAATAAAGAAAAACAAGAGTGATCTCTTCTGTCCAAAAGGGTAAACCAACTCTGAAAGAGAAAATAGAGCAACAGACAATATGCCATAATAATAATTTAATAACACTTATTTTTGTTTTTGATAGCGCCGAAAAGTGCTATTAACCGTTCCGCTAATGTAAACATTTTTTAAAGCACTTTAAAAGAGCTTCTAAAGTAGTAGTTTTTAATATAAAAATAATAATTAATTAAAACAATATGTTTAAAGGAGCCAAACGAAACTCGTGGGGGAAAACGAAAATTTTAGCACAAACAGTAGCGTCGGCCTGAACCGTCGCGAATATAAGAAAATAAGAATTAATAAGACAATAATTAATAAGGGGGCAAACAAAATTTGTTATGGGAAATGAATATTTTTTCATAAACAATAGCGTCGGCCTGAACTGTCGCTAATATAAAAAGATAAATAATTATATAAAATAATAACTAAAATGGAGGCAAACTAAATTGGTGAGGGTAATGAAATTTTCACACAAACAATAGCGAAGGTCCAAATAAACTCTTTGTCAACACCAATTATTTTTCTCGAAATCAAACCATTTTCAAAATAATTTAATAACAAATGCACTCGAAGGACACATGCATTAAGTAGTGAAGAGGGAATGATTAAATGTATGTCCCTTTGTTCTTAGTGTGACGGCGCTTACTGTATAGGTTATCGTTCAAACTCTCACCTTCACTCATGAACTTTAGTTTTACTCGTGCTATATACTTTTGAAGTGAAATGGAGGAAAAGGACTAGTGAGGCGTATGCTCCTCTTGTAAAGTTTCTAATAAAGAAAAACAAGAGTGATCTCTTCTGTCCAAAAGGGTAAACCAACTCTGAAAGAGAAAATAGAGCAACAGACAATATGCCATAAAAATAATTTTATAACACTTACTTTTGTTTTTGATAGCGCCGAAAAGTGCTATTAACCGTTCTGCTAATGTAAATGTTTTTTTAAAGCACTTTAAAAGAGCTATTAAAGTACTAGTTTTTAATATAAAAATAATAATTAATTAAAAAAATATGTTTAAAGGAGCCAAATGAAACTCGTGGGGAAAAACGAAAATTTTAGCACAAACAGTAGCGTCGGCCTGCATCGTCGCTAATATAAGAAAATAAGAATTAATTAAGACAATAATTAATAAGGAGGCGAACGAAATTTGTTATGGGAAATGAATATTTTTTCATAAACAATAGCGTCGGCATGAACTGTCGCTAATATAAAAAGATAAATAATTATATAAAATAATAACTAAAATGGAGGAAAACTAAATTGGTGAGGGTAATGAAATTTTCACACAAACAATAGCGAAGGTCCAAATAAACTCTTTGTCAACACCAATTATTTTTCTGGAAATCAAACCATTTTCAAAATATTTTCATTACAAATGCACTCGAAGGACACATGCATTAAGTAGTGAAGAGGGAATGATTAAATGTATGTCCCTTTGTTCTTAGTGTGACGGCGCTTACTGTATAGGTTATTGTTCAAACTATCACCTTCACTCATGAACTTTAGTTTTACTCGTGCTATATAATTTTGAAGTGAAATGGAGGAAAAGGACTAGTGAGGCGTATGCTCCTCTTGTAAAGTTTCTAATAAAGAAAAACAAGAGTGATCTCTTATGTCCAAAAGGGTAAACCAACTCTGAAAGAGAAAATAGAGCAACAGACAATATGCCATAAAAATAATTTAATAACACTTACTTTTGTTTTTGATAGCGCCGAAAAGTGCTATTAACCGTTCTGCTAATGTAAATGTTTTTTTAAAGCACTTTAAAAGAGCTATTAAAGTACTAGTTTTTAATATAAAAATAATAATTAATTAAAAAAATATGTTTAAAGGAGCCAAATGAAACTCGTGGGGAAAAACGAAAATTTTAGCACAAACAGTAGCGTCGGCCTGAATCGTCGCTAATATAAGAAAATAAGAATTAATTAAGACAATAATTAATAAGGAGGCGAACGAAATTTGTTATGGGAAATGAATATTTTTTCATAAACAATAGCGTCGGCATGAACTGTCGCTAATATAAAAAGATAAATAATTATATAAAATAATAACTAAAATGGAGGAAAACTAAATTGGTGAGGGTAATGAAATTTTCGCACAAACAATAGCGAAGGTCCAAATAAACTCTTTGTCAACACCAATTATTTTTCTCGAAATCAAACCATTTTCAAAATATTTTCATTACAAATGCACTCGAAGGACACATGCATTAAGTAGTGAAGAGGGAATGATTAAATGTATGTCCCTTTGTTCTTAGTCTGACGGCGCTTACTGTATAGGTTATCGTTCAAACTCTCACCTTCACTCATGAACTTTAGTTTTACTCGTGCTATATACTTTTGAAGTGAAATGGAGGAAAAGGACTAGTGAGGTGTATGCTCCTCTTGTAAAGATTATAATAAAGAAAAACAAGAGTGATCTCTTCTGTCCAAAAGGGTAAACCAACTCCGAAAGAGAAAATAGAGCAACAGACAACATGCCATAAAAATAATTTAATAACACTTACCTTTGTTTTTAATAGCGCCGAAAAGTGCTATTAACCGTTCTGCTAATGTAAACGTTTTTTTAAAGCACTTTAAAAGAGCTATTAAAGTACTAGTTTTTAATATAAAAATAATAATTAATTAAAACAATATGTTTAAAGGAGCCAAATGAAACTCGTGGGGAAAAACGAAAATTTTAGCACAAACAGTAGCGTCGGCCTGAATCGTCGCTAATATAAGAAAATAAGAATTAATTAAGACAATAATTAATAAGGAGGCAAACGAAATTTGTTATGGGAAATGAATATTTTTTCATAAACAATAGCGTCGGCCTGAACTGTCGCTAATATAAAAAGATAAATAATTATATAAAATAATAACTAAAATGGAGGAAAACTAAATTGGTGAGGGTAATGAAATTTTCGCACAAACAATAGCGAAGGTCCAAATAAACTCTTTGTCAACACCTATTATTTTTCTTGATATCAAACCATTTTCAAAATACTTTCATAACAAATGCACTCGAAGGACACATGCATTAAGTAGTGAAGAGGGAATGATTAAATGTATGTCCCTTTGTTCTTAGTCTGACGGCACTTCCGTATAGGTTATCGTTCAAATTCTTACCTTCACTCATGAACTTTAGTTATATTCGTGCTATATACTTTTGAAGTGAAATGGAGGAAAAGGACTAGTGACGAGTATGCTCCTCTTGTAAAGATTCTAATAAAGAAAAACAAGAGTGATCTCTTCTGTCCAAAAGGGTAAACCAACTCTGAAAGAGAAAATAGAGCAACAGACAATATGCCATAAAAATAATTTAATAACACTTACTTTTGTTTTTGATAGCGCCGAAAAGTGCTTTTAACCGTTCTGCTAATGTAAACGTTTTTTTTAAAGCACTTTAAAAGAGCTATTAAAGTACTAGTTTTTAATATAAAAATAATAATTAATTAAAACAATATGTTTAAAGGAGCCAAATGAAACTCGTGGGGAAAAACGAAAATTTTAGCACAAACAGTAGCGTCGGCCTGAATCGTCGCTAATATAAGAAAATAAGAATTAATTAAGACAATAATTAATAAGGAGGCAAACGAAATTTATTATGGGAAATGAATATTTTTTCATAAACAATAGCGTCGGCCTGAACTGTCGCTAATATAAAAAGATAAATAATTATATAAAATAATAACTAAAATGGAGGCAAACTAAATTGGTGAGGGTAATGAAATTTTCGCACAAACAATAGCGAAGGTCCAAATAAACTCTTTGTCAACACCAATTATTTTTCTCGAAATCAAACCATTTTCAAAATATTTTCATAACAAATGCACTCGAAGGACACATGCATTAAGTAGTGAAGAGGGAATGATTAAATGTATGTCCCTTTGTTCTTAGTCTGACGGCACTTCCGTATAGGTTATCGTTCAAATTCTCACCTTCACTCATGAACTTTAGTTATATTCGTGCTATATACTTTTGAAGTGAAATGGAGGAAAAGGACTAGTGAGGAGTATGCTCCTCTTGTAAAGATTCTAATAAAGAAAAACAAGAGTGATCTCTTATGTCCAAAAGGGTAAACCAACTCTGAAAGAGAAAATAGAGCAACAGACAATATGCCATAAAAATAATTTAATAACACTTATTTTTGTTTTTGATAGCGCCGAAAAGTGCTATTAACCGTTCCGCTAATGTAAACATTTTTTTAAAGCACTTTAAAAGAGCTTCTAAAGTAGTAGTTTTTAATATAAAAATAATAATTAATTAAAACAATTTGTTTAAAGGAGCCAAACGAAACTCGTGGGGGAAAACGAAAATTTTAGCACAAACAGTAGCGTCGGCCTGAAACGTCGCTAATATAAGAAAATAAGAATTAATTAAGACAATAATTAATAAGGAGGCAAACGAAATTTGTTATGGGAAATGAATATTTTTTCATAAACAATAGCGTCGGTCAGAACTGTCGCTAATATAAAAAGATAAATAATTATATAAAATAATAACTAAAATGGAGGCAAACTAAATTGGTGAGGGTAATGAAATTTTCACACAAACAATAGCGAAGGTCCAAATAAAGTCTTTGTCAACACCAATTATTTTTCTCGAAATCAAACCATTTTCAAAATAATTTAATAACAAATGCACTCGAAGGACACATGCATTAAGTAGTGAAGAGGTAATGATTAAATGTATGTCCCTTTGTTCTTAGTCTGACGGCGCTTACTGTATAGGTTATCTTTCAAACTCTCACCTTCACTCATGAACTTTAGTTTTACTCGTGCTATATACTTTTGAAGTGAAATGGAGGAAAAGGACTAGTGAGGCGTATGCTCCTCTTGTAAAGATTCTAATAAAGAAAAACAAGAGTGATCTCTTCTGTCCAAAAGGGTAAACCAACTCCGAAAGAAAAAATAGAGCAACAGACAATATGCCATAAAAATAATTTAATAACACTTACTTTTGTTTTTGATAGCGCCGAAAAGTGCTATTAACCGTTCCGCTAATGTAAATGTTTTTTTAAAGCACTTTAAAAGAGCTTCTAAAGTACTAGTTTTTAATATAAAAATAATAATTAATTAAAACAATATGTTTAAAGGAGCCAAATGAAACTCGTGGGGAAAAACGAAAATTTTAGCACAAACAGTAGCGTCGGCCTGAATCGTCGCTAATATAAGAAAATAAGAATTAATTAAGACAATAATTAATAAGGAGGCAAACGAAATTTGTTATGGGAAATGGATATTTTTTCATAAACAATAGCGTCGGCCTGAACTGTCGCTAATATAAAAAGATAAATAATTATATAAAATAATAACTAAAATGGAGGCAAACTAAATTGGTGAGGGTAATGAAATTTTCGCACAAACAATAGCGAAGGTCCAAATAAACTCTTTGTCAACACCAATTATTTTTCTCGAAATCAAACCATTTTAAAAATATTTTCATAACAAATGCACTCGAAGGACACATGCATTCAGTAGTGAAGAGGGAATGATTAAATGTATTTCCCTTTGTTCTTAGTCTGACGGCGCTTACTGTATAGGTTATCATTCAAATTCTCACCTTCACTCATGAACTTTAGTTTTATTCGTGCTATATACTTTTGAAGTGAAATGGAGGAAAAGGACTAGTGAGACGTATGCTCCTCTTGTAAAGATTCTAATAAAGAAAAACAAGAGTGATATCTTCTGTCTAAAAGGGTAAACCAACTCTGAAAGAGAAAATATAGCAACAGACAATATGTCATAAAAATAATTTAATAACACTTACTTTTGTTTTTGATAGCGCCGAAAAGTGCTATTAATCGTGCCGCTAATGTAAATGTTTTTTTTAAAGCACTTTAAAAGAGCTTCTAAAGTACTAGTTTTTAATATAAAAATAATAATTAATTAAAACAATATGTTTAAAGGAGCCAAATGAAACTCGTGGGGAAAAACGAAAATTTTAGCACAAACAGTAGCGTCGGCCTGAACCGTCGCTAATATAAGAAAATAAGAATTAATTAAGACAATAATTAATAAGGAGGCAAACAAAATTTGTTATGGGAAATGAATATTTTTTCATAAACAATAGCGTCGGCCTGAATTATCGCTACTATAAAAAGATAAATAATTATATAAAATAATAACTAAAATGGAGGCAAACTAAATTGGTGAGGGTATTGAAATTTTCGCAAAAACAATAGCGAAGGTCCAAATAAACTCTTTGTCAACACCAATTATTTTTCTCGAAATCGAACCATTTTCAAAATATTTTCATAACAAATGCACTCGAAGGACACATGCATTAAGTAGTGAAGAGGGAATGATTAAATGTATGTCCCTTTGTTCTTAGTCTGACGGCGCTTACTGTATAGGTTATCGTTCAAACTCTCACCTTCACTCATGAACTTTAGTTTTACTCGTGCTATATACTTTTGAAGTGAAATGGAGGAAAAGGACTAGTGAGGCGTATGCTCCTCTTGTAAAGATTCCAATAAAGAAAAACAAGAGTGATCTCTTCTGTCCAAAAGGGTAAACCAACTCTGAAAGAGAAAATAGAGCAACAGACAATATGCCATAAAAATAATTTAATAACACTTACTTTTGTTTTTGATAGCGCCGAAAAGTGCTATTAACCGTTCCGCTAATGTAAACGTTTTTTTAAAGCACTTTAAAAGAGCTATTAAAGTACTAGTTTTTAATATAAAAATAATAATTAATTAAAACAATATGTTTAAAGGAGCCAAATGAAACTCGTGGGGAAAAACAAAAATTTTACCACAAACAGTAGCGTCGGCCTGAATCGTCGCTAATACAAGAAAATAAGAATAAATTAAGACAATAATTAATAAGGAGGCAAACAATATTTGTTATGGGAAATGGATATTTTTTCATAAACAATAGCGTCGGCCTGAACTGTCGCTAATATAAAAAGATAAATAATTATATAAAATAATAACTAAAATGGAGGCAAACTAAATTGGTGAGGGTAATGAAATTTTCGCACAAACAATAGCGAAGGTCGAAATAAACTCTTTGTCAACACCAATTATTTTTCTCGAAATCAAACCATTTTCAAAATATTTTCATAACAAATGCACTCGAAGGACACATGCATTATGTAGTGAAGAGGGAATGATTAAATGTATGTCCCTTTGTTCTTAGTCTGACGACGCTTACTGTATCGGTTATCGTTCAAACTCTCACCTCCTCTCATGAACTTTAGTTTTACTCGTGCTATATACTTTTGAAGTGAAATGGAGGAAAAGGACTAGTGAGGCGTATGCTCCTCTTGTAAAGATTCTAATAAAGAAAAACAAGAGTGATCTCTTCTGTCCAAAAGGGTAAACCAACTCCGAAAGAAAAAATAGAGCAACAGACAATATGCCATAAAAATAATTTAATAACACTTACTTTAGTTTTTGATAGCGCCGAAAAGTGCTATTAACCGTTCCGCTAATGTAAACATTTTTTTAAAGCACTTTAAAAGAGCTATTAAAGTACTAGTTTTTAATATAAAAATAATAATTAATTAAAACAATATGTTTAAAGGAGCCAAATGAAACTCTTGGGGAAAAACGAAAATTTTAGCACAAACAGTAGCGTCGGCCTGAATCGTCGCTAATATAAGAAAATAAGAATTAATTAAGACAATGATTAATATGGAGGCAAATGAAATTTGTTATGGGAAATGAATATTTTTTCATAAACAATAGCGTCGGCCTGAATTATCGCTACTATAAAAAGATAAATAATTATATAAAATAATAACTAAAATGGAGGCAAACTAAATTGGTGAGGGTATTGAAATTTTCGCACAAACAATAGCGAAGGTCCAAATAAACTCTTTGTCAACACCAATTATTTTTCTCGAAATCAAACCATTTTCAAAATATTTTCATAACAAATGCACTCGAAGGACACATGCATTAAGTAGTGAAGAGGGAATGATTAAATGTATGTCCCTTTGTTCTTAGTCTGACGGCGCTTACTGTATAGGTTATCGTTCAAACTCTCACCTTCACTCATGAACTTTAGTTTTACTCGTGCTATATACTTTTGAAGTGAAATGGAGGAAAAGGACTAGTGAGGCGTATGCTCCTCTTGTAAAGATTCCAATAAAGAAAAACAAGAGTGATCTCTTCTGTCCAAAAGGGTAAACCAACTCTGAAAGAGAAAATAGAGCAACAGACAATATGCCATAAAAATAATTTAATAACACTTACTTTTGTTTTTGATAGCGTCGAAAAGTGCTATTAACCGTTCCGCTAATGTAAACGTTTTTTTAAAGCACTTTAAAAGAGCTATTAAAGTACTAGTTTTTAATATAAAAATAATAATTAATTAAAACAATATGTTTAAAGGAGCCAAATGAAACTCGTGGGGAAAAACAAAAATTTTACCACAAACAGTAGCGTCGGCCTGAATCGTCGCTAATATAAGAAAATAAGAATTAATTAAGACAATAATTAATAAGGAGGCAAACGAAATTTGTTATGGGAAATGGATATTTTTTCATAAACAATAGCGTCGGCCTGAACTGTCGCTAATATAAAAAGATAAATAATTATATAAAATAATAACTAAAATGGAGGCAAACTAAATTGGTGAGGGTAATGAAATTTTCGCACAAACAATAGCGAAGGTCGAAATAAACTCTTTGTCAACACCAATTATTTTTCTCGAAATCAAACCATTTTCAAAATATTTTCATAACAAATGCACTCGAAGGACACATGCATTATGTAGTGAAGAGGGAATGATTAAATGTATGTCCCTTTGTTCTTAGTCTGACGACGCTTACTGTATCGGTTATCGTTCAAACTCTCACCTCCTCTCATGAACTTTAGTTTTACTCGTGCTATATACTTTTGAAGTGAAATGGAGGAAAAGGACTAGTGAGGCGTATGCTCCTCTTGTAAAGATTCTAATAAAGAAAAACAAGAGTGATCTCTTCTGTCCAAAAGGGTAAACCAACTCCGAAAGAAAAAATAGAGAAACAGACAATATGCCATAAAAATAATTTAATAACACTTACTTTAGTTTTTGATAGCGCCGAAAAGTGCTATTAACCGTTCCGCTAATGTAAACATTTTTTTAAAGCACTTTAAAAGAGCAATTAAAGTACTAGTTTTTAATATAAAAATAATAATTAATTAAAACAATATGTTTAAAGGAGCCAAATGAAACTCTTGGGGAAAAACAAAAATTTTAGCACAAACAGTAGCGTCGGCCTGAATCGTCGCTAATATAAGAAAATAAGAATTAATTAAGACAATAATTAATATGGAGGCAAATGAAATTTGTTATGGGAAATGAATATTTTTTCATAAACAATAGCGTCGGCATGAACTGTCGCTAATATAAAAAGATAAATAATTATATAAAATAATAACTAAAATGGAGGAAAACTAAATTGGTGAGGGTAATGAAATTTTCGCACAAACAATAGCGATGGTCCAAATAAACTCTTTGTCAACACCAATTATTTTTCTCGAAATCAAACCATTTTCAAAATATTTTCATAACAAATGCACTCGAAGGACACATGCATTAAGTAGTGAAGAGGGAATGATTAAATGTATGTCCCTTTGTTCTTAGTCTGACGGCACTTCCGTATAGGTTATCGTTCAAATTGTCACCTTCACTCATGAACTTTAGTTATATTCGTGCTATATAGTTTTGAAGTGAAATGGAGGAAAATGACTAGTGAGGCGTATGCTCCTCTTGTAAAGATTCTAATAAAGAAAAACAAGAGTGATCTCTTCTGTCCAAAAGGGTAAACCAACTCTGAAAGAGAAAATAGAGCAACAGACAATATGCCATAAAAATAATTTAATAACACTTACTTTTGTTTTTGATAGCGCTGAAAAGTGCTATTAACCGTTCCGCTAATGTAAACATTTTTTTAAAGCACTTTAAAAGAGCTATTAAAGTACTAGTTTTTAATATAAAAATAATAATTAATTAAAACAATATGTTTAAAGGAGCCAAATGAAACTCGTGGGGAAAAACAAAAATTTTACCACAAACAGTAGCGTCGGCCTGAATCGTCGCTAATATAAGAAAATAAGAATTAATTAAGACAATAATTAATATGGAGGCAAATGAAATTTGTTATGGGAAATGAATATTTTTTCATAAACAATAGCGTCGGCATGAACTGTCGCTAATATAAAAAGATAAATAATTATATAAAATAATAACTAAAATGGAGGAAAACTAATTTGGTGAGGGTAATGAAATTTTCGCACAAACAATAGCGAAGGTCCAAATAAACTCTTTGTCAACACCAATTATTTTTCTCGAAATCAAACCATTTTCAAAATATTTTCATAACAAATGCACTCGAAGGACACATGCATTAAGTAGTGAAGAGGGAATGATTAAATGTATGTCCCTTTGTTCTTAGTCTGACGACACTTCCGTATAGGTTATCGTTCAAATTGTCACCTTCACTCATGAACTTTAGTTATATTCGTGCTATATACTTTTGAAGTGAAATGGAGGAAAATGACTAGTGAGGCGTATGCTCCTCTTGTAAAGATTCTAATAAAGAAAAACAAGAGTGATCTCTTCTGTCCAAAAGGGTAAACCAACTCTGAAAGAGAAAATAGAGCAACAGACAATATGCCATAAAAATAATTTAATAACACTTACTTTTGTTTTTGATAGCGCCGAAAAGTGCTATTAACCGTTCCGCTAATGTAAACGTTTTTTTAAAGCACTTTAAAAGAGCTATTAAAGTACTAGTTTTTAATATAAAATTAATAATTAATTAAAATAATATGTTTAAAGGAGCCAAATGAAACTCGTGGGGAAAAACGAATATTTTAGCACAAACAGTAGCGTCGGCCTGAATCGTCGCTAATATAAGAAAATAAGAATTAATTAAGACAATAATTAATAAGGAGGCAAACGAAATTTGTTATGGGAAATGGATATTTTTTCATAAACAATAGCGTCGGCCTGAACTGTCGCTAATATAAAAAGATAAATAATTATATAAAATAATAACTAAAATGGAGGCAAACTAAATTGGTGAGGGTAATGCAATTTTCGCATAAACAATAGCGAAGGTCCAAATAAACTCTTTGTCAACACCAATTATTTTTCTCGAAATCAAACCATTTTCAAAATATTTTCATAACAAATGCACTCGAAGGACACATGCATTAAGTAGTGAAGAGGGAATGATTAAATGTATGTCCCTTTGTTCTTAGTCTGACGGCACTTCCGTATAGGTTATCGTTCAAATTGTCACCTTCACTCATGAACTTTAGTTATATTCGTGCTATATACTTTTGAAGTGAAATGGAGGAAAAGGACTAGTTAGGCGTATGCTCCTCTTGTAAAGATTCTAATAAAGAAAAACAAGAGTGATCTCTTCTTTCCAAAAGGGTAAACCAACTCCGAAAGAAAAAATAGAGCAATAGACAATATGCCATAAAAATAATTTAATAACACTTACTTTTGTTTTTGATAGCGTCGAAAAGTGCTATTAACCGTTCCGCTAATGTAAACGTTTTTTTAATGCACTTTAAAAGAGCTATTAAAGTACTAGTTTTTAATATAAAAATAATAATTAATTAAAACAATATGTTTAAAGGAGCCAAATGAAACTCGTGGGGAAAAACGAAAATTTTAGCACAAACAGTAGCGTCGGCCTGAACCGTCGCTAATATAAGAAAATAAGAATTAATTAAGACAATAATTAATAAGGAGGCAAACGAAATTTGTTATGGGAAATGAATATTTTTTCATAAACAATAGCGTCGGCCTGAACTGTCGCTAATATAAAAAGATAAACAATTATATAAAATAATAACTAAAATGGAGGAAAACTAAATTGGTGAGGGTAATGAAATTTTCGCACAAACAATAGCGAAGGTCCAAATAAACTCTTTGTCAACACCAATTATTTTTCTCGAAAATAAACCATTTTCAAAATATTTTCATAACAAATGCACTCGAAGGACACATGCAGTAAGTAGTGAAGAGGGATTGATTAAATGTATGTCCCTTTGTTCTTAGTCTGACGGCGCTTACTGTATAGGTTATCGTTCAAATTCTCACCTTCACTCATGAACTTTAGTCTTATTTGTGGTATATACTTTTGAAGTGAAATGGAGGAAAAGGACTAGTGAGGCGTATGCTCCTCTTGTAAAGATTATAATAAAGAAAAAAAAAGAGTGATCTCTTCTGTCCAAAAGGGTAAACCAACTCTGAAAGAGAAAATAGAGCAACAGACAATATGCCATAAAAATAATTTAATTACACTTACTTTTGTTTTTGATAGCGCCGAAAAGTGCTATTAATCGTTCCGCTAATGTAAACGTTTTTTTTAAAGCACTTTAAAAGAGCTTCTAAAGTACTAGTTTTTAATATAAAAATAATAATTAATTAAAACAATATGTTTAAAGGAGCCAAACGAAACACGTGGGGAAAAACGAAAATTTTAGCACAAACAGTAACGTCGGCCTGAACCGTCTCTAATATAAGAAAATAAGAATTAATTAAGACAATAATTAATAAGGAGGGAAACAAAATTTGTTATGGGAAATGAATATTTTTTCATAAACAATAGCGTCGGCCTGAACTGTCGCTACTATAAAAAGATAAATAATTATATAAAATAATAACTAAAATGGAGGCAAACTAAATTGGCGAGGGTAATGAAATTTTCGCACAAACAATAGCGAAGGTCCAAATAAACTCTTTATCAACACCAATTATTTTTCTCGAAATCAAACCATTTTCAAAATATTTTCATAAAAAATGCACTCGAAGGACACATGCATTAAGTAGTGAAGAGGGAATGATTAAATGTATGTCCCTTTGTTCTTAGTCTGACGGCGCTTACTGTATAGGTTATCGTTCAAATTCTCACATTCACTCATGAACTTTAGTTTTATTCGTGCTATATACTTTTGAAGTGAAATGGAGGAAAAGGACTAGTGAGGCGTATGCTCCTCTTGTAAAGATTCTAATAAAGAAAAACAAGAGTGATCTCTTCTGTTCAAAACGGTAAACCAACTCTGAAAGGGAAAATAGAGCAACAGACAATATGCCATAAAAATAATTTAATAACACTTACTTTTGTTTTTGATAGCGCCGAAAAGTGCTATTAACCGTTCCGCTAATGTAAACGTTTTTTTTAAAGCACTTTAAAAGAGCTATTAAAGTACTAGTTTTTAATATAAAAATAATAATTAATTAAAACAATATGTTTAATGGAGCCAAACGAAACTTGTGGGGAAAAACGAAAATTTTAGCACTAACAGTAGCGTCGGCCTGAACCGTCGCTAATATAAGAAAATAAGAATTAATTAAGACAATAATTAATAAGGAGGCAAACGAAATTTTTTATGGGATATGAATATTTTTTCATAAACAATAGCGTCGGCCTGAACTGTCGCTAATATAAAAAGATAAATAATTATATAAAATAATAACTAAAATTAAGGCAAACTAAATTGGTGAGGGTAATGAAATTTTCGCACAAACAATAGCGAAGGTCCAAATAAACTCTTTGTCAACACCAATTATTTTTCTCTAAATCAAACCATTTTCAAAATATTTTAATAACAAATGCACTCGAAGGACACATGCATTAAGTAGTGAAGAGGGAATGAATAAATGTATGTCCCTTTGTTCTTAGTCTGACGGCGCTTACTGTATAGGTTATCGTTCAAATTCTAACCTTCACTCATGAACTTTAGTTTTATTCGTGCTATATACTTTTGAAGTTAAATGGAGGAAAAGGACTAGTGAGGCGTATGCTCCTCTTGTAAAGATTCTAATAAAGAAAAACAAGAGTGATCTCTTCTGTCCAAAAGGGTAAACCAACTCTGAAAGAGAAAATAGAGCAACAGACAATATGCCATAAAAATAATTTTATAACACTTTCTTTTGTTTTTGATAGCGCCAAAAAGTGCTACTAACCGTTCTTCTAATTTAAACGATTTTTTTTAATAGCACTTTAAAAGAGCTATTAAAGTACTAGTTTTTAATATAAAAATAATAATTAATTAAAACAATATGTTTAAAGGAGCCAAATGAAACTCGTGGGGAAAAACGAAAATTTTAGCACAAACAGTAACGTCGGCCTGAACCGTCGCTAATATAAGAAAATAAGAATTAATTAAGACAATAATTAATAAGGAGGCAAACGAAATTTGTTATGGAAAATGAATATTTTTTCATAAACAATAGCGTCGGCCTGAACTGTCGCTAATATAAAAAGATAAATAATTATATAAAAGAATAACTAAAATGGAGGCAAACTAAATTGGTGAGGGTAATGAAATTTTCGCACAACAATAGCGAAGATCCAAATAAACTCTTTGCCAACACCAATTATTTTTCACGAAATCAAACCATTTTCAAAATATTTTCATAACAAATGCACTCGAAGGACACATGCATTAAGTAGTGAAAAGGGAATGATTAAATGCATGTCCCTTTGTTCTTAGTCTGACGGCACTTATTGTATAGGTTATCGTTCAAATTCTCACCTTCACTCATGAACTTTAGTTTTATTCGTGCTATATACTTTTGAAGTGAAATGGAGGAAAAGGACTAGTGAGGCGTATGCTCCTCTTGTAAAGATTATAATAAAGAAAAACAAGAGTGATCTCTTCTGTCCAAAAGGGTAAACCAACTCTGAAAGAGAAAATAGAGCAACAGACAATATGCCATAAAAATAATTTAATAACACTTACTTTTGTTTTTGATAGCGCCGAAAAGTGCTATTAATCGTTCCGCTAATGTAAACGTTTTTTTTAAAGCACTTTAAAAGAGCTTCTAAAGTACTAGTTTTTAATATAAAAATAATAATTAATTAAAACAATATGTTTAAAGGAGCCAAACGAAACTCGTGGGGAAAAACGAAAATTTTAGCACAAACAATAGCGTCGGCCTGAACCGTCGCTAATATAAGAAAATAAGAATTAATTAAGACAATAATTAATATGGAGGCAAACAAAATTTGTTATGGGAAATGAATATTTTTTCATAAACAATAGCGTCTGCCTGAACTGTCGCTACTATAAAAAGATAAATAATTATATAAAATAATAACTAAAATGGAGGCAAACTAAATTGGTGAGGGTAATGAAATTTTCGCACAAACAATAGCGAAGGTCCAAATAAACTCTTTGTCAACACCAATTATTTTTCTCGAAATCAAACCATTTTCAAAATATTTTCATAACAAATGCACTCGAAGGACACATGCATTAAGTAGTGAAGAGGGAATGATTAAATGTATGTCCCTTTGTTCTTAGTCTGACGGCGCTTACTGTATAGGTTATCGTTCAAATTCTCACCTTCACTCATGAACTTTAGTTTTATTCGTGCTATATACTTTTGAAGTGAAATGGAGGAAAAGGACTAGTGAGGCGTATGCTCCTCTTGTAAAGATTCTAATAAAGAAAAACAAGAGTGATCTCTTCTGTTCAAAAGGGTAAACAAACTCTGAAAGGGAAAATAGAGCAACAGACAATATGCCATAAAAATAATTTAATAACACTTACTTTTGTTTTTGATAGCGCCGAAAAGTGCTATTAATCGTTCCGCTAATGTAAACGTATTTTTTAAAGCACTTTAAAAGAGCTTCTAAAGTACTAGTTTTTAATATAAAAATAATAATTAATTAAAACAATATGTTTAAAGGAGCCAAACGAAACTCGTGGGGAAAAATGAAAATTTTAGCACAAACAGTAACGTCGGCCTGAACCGTCGCTAATATAAGAAAATAAGAATTAATTAAGACAATAATTAATAAGGAGGAAAACGAAATTTGTTATGGAAAATGAATATTTTTTCATAAACAATAGCGTCGGCCTGAACTGTCGCTAATATAAAAAGATAAATAATTATATGAAAGAATAACTAAAATGGAGGCAAACTAAATTGGTGAGGGTAATGAAATTTTCGCACAAACAATAGCGAAGGTCCAAATAAACTCTTTGCCAACACCAATTATTTTTCACGAAATCAAACCATTTTCAAAATATTTTCATAACAAATGCACTCGAAGGACACATGCATTAAGTAGTGAAGAGGGAATGATTAAATGCATGTCCCTTTGTTCTTAGTCTGACGGCGCTTACTGTATAGGTTATCATTCAAATTCTCACCTTCACTCATGAACTTTAGTTTTATTCGTGCTATATACTTTTGAAGTGAAATGGAGGAAAAGGACTAGTGAGGCGTATGCTCCTCTTGTAAAGATTATAATAAAGAAAAACAAGAGTGATCTCTTCTGTCCAAAAGGGTAAACCAACTCTGAAAGAGAAAATAGAGCAACAGACAATATGCCATAAAAATAATTTAATAAAACTTACTTTTGTTTTTGATAGCGCCAAAAAGTGCTATTAATCGTTCCGCTAATGTAAACGTTTTTTTTAAAGCACTTTAAAAGAGCTTCTAAATTACTAGTTTTTAATATAAAAATAATAATTAATTAAAACAATATGTTTAAAGGAGCCAAACGAAACTCGTGTGGAAAAACGAAAATTTTAGCACAAACAGTAGCGTCGGCCTGAACCGTCGCTAATATAAGAAAATAAGAATTAATTAATACAATAATTAATAAGGAGGCAAACAAAATTTGTTATGGGAAATGAATATTTTTTCATAAACAATAGCGTCTCCCTGAACTGTCGCTACTATAAAAAGATAAATAATTATATAAAATAATAACTAAAATGGAGGCAAACTAAATTGGTGAGGGTAATGAAATTTTCGCACAAACAATAGCGAAGGTCCAAATAAACTCTTTGTCAACACCAATTATTTTTCTCGAAATCAAACCATTTTCAAAATATTTTCATAACAAATGCACTCGAAGGAAACATGCATTAAGTAGTGAAGAGGGAATGATTAAATGTATATCCCTTTGTTCTTAGTCTGACGCCGCTTACTGTATAGGTTATCGTTCAAATTCTCACCTTCACTCATGAACTTTAGTTTTATTCGTGCTATATACTTTTGAAGTGAAATGGAGGAAAAGGACTAGTGAGGCGTATGCTCCTCTTGTAAAGATTTTAATAAAGAAAAACAAGAGTGATCTCTTCTGTTCAAAAGGGTAAACCAACTCTGAAAGGGAAAATAGAGCAACAGACAATATGCCATAAAAATAATTTAATAACACTTACTTTTGTTTTTGATAGCGCCGGAAAGTGCTATTAATCGTTCCGCTAATGTAAACGTTTTTTTTAAAGCACTTTAAAAGAGCTTCTAAAGTACTATTTTTTAATATAAAAATAATAATTAATTAAAACAATATGTTTAAAGGAGCCAAACGAAACTCGTGGGGAAAAACGAAAATTTTAGCACAAACAGTAACGTCGGCCTGAACCGTCGCTAATATAAGAAAATAAGAATTAATTAAGACAATAATTAATAAGGAGGCAAACGAAATTTGTTTTGGAAAATGAATATTTTTTCATAAACAATAGCGTCGGCCTGAACTATCGCTAATATAAAAAGATAAATAATTATATGAAAGAATAACTAAAATGGAGGCAAACTAAATTGGTGAGGGTAATGAAATTTTCGCACAAACAATAGCGAAGGTCCAAAAAAACTCTTTTCCGACACCAATTATTTTTCACGAAATCAAACCATTTTCAAAATATTTTCATAACAAATGCACTCGAAGGACACATGCATTAAGTAGTGAAGAGGGAATGATTAAATGCATGTCCCTTTGTTCTTAGTCTAACGGCGCTTACTGTATAGGTTATCATTCAAATTCTCACCTTCACTCATGAACTTTAGTTTTATTCGTGCTATATACTTTTGAAGTGAAATGGAGGAAAAGGACTAGTGAGGCGTATGCTCCTCTTGTAAAGATTATAATAAAGAAAAACAAGAGTGATCTCTTCTGTCCAAAAGGGTAAACCAACTCTGAAAGAGAAAATAGAGCAACAGACAATATGCCATAAAAATAATTTAATAACACTTACTTTTGTTTTTGATAGCGCCAAAAAGTGCTATTAATCGTTCCGCTAATGTAAACGTTTTTTTTAAAGCACTTTAAAAGAGCTTTTAAAGTACTAGTTTTTAATATAAAAATAATAATTAATTAAAACAATATGTTTAAAGGAGCCAAACGAAACTCGTGGGGAAAAACGAAAATTTTAGCACAAACAGTAGCGTCGGCCTGAACCGTCGCTAATATAAGAAAATAAGAATTAATTAAGACAATAATTAATAAGGAGGCAAACAAAATTTGTTATGGGAAATGAATATTTTTTCATAAACAATAGCGTCGGGCTGAACTGTCGCTACTATAAAAAGATAAATAATTATATAAAATAATAACTAAAATGGAGGCAAACTAAATTGGTGAGGGTAATGAAATTTTCGCACGAACAATAGCGAAGGTCCAAATAAACTCTTTGTCAACACCAATTATTTTTCTCGAAATCAAACCATTTTCAAAATATTTTCATATAAAATGCACTCGAAGGACACATGCATTAAGTAGTGAAGAGGGAATGATTAAATGTATGTCCCTTTGTTCTTATTCTGACGATGCTTACTGTATAGGTTATTGTTCAAATTCTCACCTTCACTCATGAACTTTAGTTTTATTCGTGCTATATACTTTTGAAGTGAAATGGAGGAAAAGGACTAGTGAGGCGTATGCTCCTCTTGTAAAGATTCTAATAAAGAAAAACAAGAGTGATCTCTTCTGTTCAAAAGGGTAAACCAACTCTAAAAGGGAAAATAGAGCAACAGACAATATGCCATAAAAATAATTTAATAACACTTACTTTTGTTTTTGATAGCGCCGGAAAGTGCTATTAATCGTTCCGCTAATGTAAACGTTTTTTTTAAAGCACTTTAAAATAGCTTCTAAAGTACTATTTTTTAATATAAAAATAATAATTAATTAAAACAATATGTTTAAAGGAGCCAAACGAAACTCGTGGGGAAAAACGAAAATTTTAGCACAAACAGTAGCGTCGGCCTGAACCGTCGCTAATATAAGAAAATAAGAATTAATTAAGACAATAATTAATAAGGAGGAAAACGAAATTTGTTATGGGAAATGAATATTTTTTCATAAACAATAGCCTTGGCCTGAATTGTCGCTACTATAAAAAAATAAATAATTATATAAAATAATAACTAAAATGGAGGCAAACTAAATTGGTGAGGGTAATGAAATTTTCTCACAAACAATAGCGAAGGTCCAAATAAACTCTTTGTCAACACCAATTATTTTTCTCTAAATCAAACCATTTTCAAAATATTTTAATAACAAATGCACTCGAAGGACACATGCATTAAGTAGTGAAGAGGGAATGATTAAATGTATGTCCCTTTGTTCTTAGTCTGACGGCGCTTACTGTATAGGTTATCGTTCAAATTATCACCTTCACTCATGAACTTTAGTTTTATTCGTGCTATATACTTTTGAAGTGAAATGGAGGAAAAGGACTAGTGAGGCGTATGCTCCTCTTGTAAAGATTCTAATAAAGAAAAACAAGAGTGATCTCTTCTGTCCAAAAGGGTAAACCAACTCTGAAAGAGAAAATAGAGCAACAGACAATATGCCATAAAAATAATTTAATAACACTTACTTTTGTTTTTGATAGCGCCGAAAAGTGCTATTATCCGTTCCGCTAATGTAAATGTTTTTTTTAAAGCACTTTAAAAGAGCTATTAAAGTACTAGTTTTTAATATAAAAATAATAATTAATTAAAACAATATGTTTAATGGGGCCAAACTAAACTCGTGGGGAAAAACGAAAATTTTAGCACAAATAGTAGCGTCGACCTGAACCGTCACTAATATAAGAAAATAAGAATTAATTAAGACAATAATTAATAAGGAGGCAAATGAAATTTGTTATGGGAAATGAATATTTTTTCATAAACAATAGCGTCAGGCTGAACTATCGCTACTATAAAAGGATAAATAATTATATAAAATAATAACTAAAATGGAGGCAAACTAAATTGGTGAGGGTAATGAAATTTTCGCACAAACAATAGCGAAGGTCCAAATAAACTCTTTGTCAACACCAATTATTTTTATCGAAATCAAACCATTTTCAAAATATTTTCATAACAAATGCACTCGAAGGACACATGCATTAAGTAGTGAAGAGGGAATGATTAAATGTATGTCCCTTTGTTCTTAGTCTGACGACGCTTACTGTATAGGTTATTGTTCAAATTCTCACCTTCACTCATGAACTTTAGTTTTATTCGTGCTATATACTTTTGAAGTGAAATGGAGGAAAAGGACTAGTGAGGCGTATGCTCCTCTTGTAAAGATTCTAATAAAGAAAAACAATTGTGATCTCTTCTGTTCAAAAGGGTAAACCAACTCTGAAAGGGAAAATAGAGCAACAGACAATATGCCATAAACCTAATTTAATAACACTTACTTTTGTTTTTGATAGCGCCGGAAAGTGCTATTAATCGTTCCGCTAATGTAAACGTTTTTTTAAAGCACTTTAAAAGAGCTTCTAAAGTACTATTTTTTAATATAAAAATAATAATTAATTAAAACAATATGTTTAAAGGAGCCAAACGAAACTCGTGGGGAAAAACGAAAATTTTAGCACAAACAGTAGCGTCGGCCTGAACCGTCGCTAATATAAGAAAATAAGAATTAATTAAGACAATAATTAATAAGGAGGCAAATGAAATTTGTTATGGGAAATGAATATTTTTTCATAAACAATAGCGTCAGGCTGAACTGTCGCTACTATAAAAGGATAAATAATTATATAAAATAATAACTAAAATGGAGGCAAACTAAATTGGTGAGGGTAATGAAATTTTCTCACAAACAATAGCGAAGGTCCAAATAAACTCTTTGTCAACACCAATTATTTTTCTCTAAATCAAACCATTTTCAAAATATTTTAATAACAAATGCACTCGAAGGACACATGCATTAAGTAGTGAAGAGGGAATGATTAAATGTATGTCCCTTTGTTCTTAGTCTGACGGCGCTTACTGTATAGGTTATCGTTCAAATTATCACCTTCACTCATGAACTTTAGTTTTATTCGTGCTATATACTTTTGAAGTGAAATGGAGGAAAAGGACTAGTGAGGCGTATGCTCCTCTTGCAAAGATTCTAATAAAGAAAAACAAGAGTGATCTCTTCTGTCCAAAAGGGTAAACCAACTCTGAAAGAGAAAATAGAGCAACAGACAATATGCCATAAAAATAATTTAATAACACTTACTTTTGTTTTTGATAGCGCCGAAAAGTGCTATTAACCGTTCCGCTAATGTAAATGTTTTTTTTAAAGCACTTTAAAAGAGCTATTAAAGTACTAGTTTTTAATATAAAAATAATAATTAATTAAAACAATATGTTTAACGGAGCCAAACTAAACTCGTGGGGAAAAACAAAAATTTTAGCACAAATAGTAGCGTCGGCCTGAACCGTCGCTAATATAAGAAAATAAGAATTAATTAAGACAATAATTAATAAGGAGGCAAATGAAATTTGTTATGGGAAATGAATATTTTTTCATAAACAATAGCGTCAGGCTGAACTGTCGCTACTATAAAAGGATAAATAATTATATAAAATAATAACTAAAATGGAGGCAAACTAAATTGGTGAGGGTAATGAAATTTTCGCACAAACAATAGCGAAGGTCCAAATAAACTCTTTGTCAACACCAATTATTTTTATCGAAATCAAACCATTTTCAAAATATTTTCATAACAAATGCACTCGAAGGACACATGCATTAAATAGTGAAGAGGGAATGATTAAATGTATGTCCCTTTGTTCTTAGTCTGACGACGCTTACTGTATAGGTTATTGTTCAAATTCTCACCTTCACTCATGAACTTTAGTTTTATTCGTGCTATATACTTTTGAAGTGAAATGGAGGAAAAGGACTAGTGAGGCGTATGCTCCTCTTGTAAAGATTCTAATAAAGAAAAACAATTGTGATCTCTTCTGTTCAAAAGGGTAAACCAACTCTGAAAGGGAAAATAGAGCAACAGACAATATGCCATAAAACTAATTTAATAACACTTACTTTTGTTTTTGATAGCGCCGGAAAGTGCTATTAATCGTTCCGCTAATGTAAACGTTTTTTTAAAGCACTTTAAAAGAGCTTCTAAAGTACTATTTTTTAATATAAAAATAATAATTAATTAAAATGATATGTTTAAAGGAGCCAAACGAAACTCGTGGGGAAAAACGAAAATTTTAGTACAAACAGTAGCGTCGGCCTGAACCGTCGCTAATATAAGAAAATAAGAATTAATTAAGACAATAATTAATAAGGAGGAAAACGAAATTTGTTATGGGAAATGAATATTTTTTCATAAACAATAGCCTTGGCCTGAATTGTCGCTACTATAAAAAAATAAATAATTATATAAAATAATAACTAAAATGGAGGCAAACTAAATTGGTGAGGGTAATGAAATTTTCTCACAAACAATAGCGAAGGTCCAAATAAACTCTTTGTCAACACCAATTATTTTTCTCTAAATCAAACCATTTTCAAAATATTTTAATAACAAATGCACTCGAAGGACACATGCATTAAGTAGTGAAGAGGGAATGATTAAATGTATGTCCCTTTGTTCTTAGTCTGACGGCGCTTACTGTATAGGTTATCGTTCAAATTATCACCTTCACTCATGAACTTTAGTTTTATTCGTGCTATATACTTTTGAAGTGAAATGGAGGAAACGGACTAGTGAGGCGTATGCTCCTCTTGTAAAGATTCTAATAAAGAAAAACAAGAGTGATCTCTTTTGTCCAAAAGGGTAAACCAACTCTGAAAGAGAAAATAGAGCAACAGACAATATGCCATAAAAATAATTTAATAACACTTACTTTTGTTTTTGATAGCGCCGAAAAGTGCTATTAACCGTTCCGCTAATGTAAACGTTTTTTTTAAAGCACTTTAAAAGAGCTATTAAAGTACTAGTTTTTAATATAAAAATAATAATTAATTAAAACAATATGTTTAGTGGAGCCAAACTAAACTCGTGGGGAAAAACGAAAATTTTAGCACAAACAGTAGCGTCGGCCTGAACCGTCGCTAATATAAGAAAATAAGAATTAATTAAGACAATAATTAATAAGGAGGCAAATGAAATTTGTTATGGGAAATGAATATTTTTTCATAAACAATAACGTCGGTCTGAACTGTCGCTACTATAAAAGGATAAATAATTATATAAAATAATAACTAAAATGGAGGCAAACTAAATTGGTGAGGGTAATGAAATTTTCGCACAAACAATACCGAAGGTCCAAATAAACTCTTTGTCAACACCAATTATTTTTATCGAAATCAAACCATTTTCAAAATATTTTCATAACAAATGCACTCGAAGGACACATGCATTAAGTAGTGAAGAGGGAATGATTAAATGTATGTCCCTTTGTTCTTAGTCTGACGACGCTTACTGTATAGGTTATTGTTCAAATTCTCACCTTCACTCATGAACTTTAGTTTTATTCGTGCTATATACTTTTGAAGTGAAATGGAGGAAAAGGACTAGTGAGGCGTATGCTCCTCTTGTAAAGATTCTAATAAAGAAAAACAAGAGTGATCTCTTCTGTTCAAAAGGGTAAACCAACTCTGAAAGGGAAAATAGAGCAACAGACAATATGCCATAAAAATAATTTAATAACACTTACTTTTGTTTTTGATAGCGCCGGAAAGTGCTATTAATCGTTCCGCTAATGTAAACGTTTTTTTTTAAAGCACTTTAAAAGAGCTTCTAAAGTACTATTTTATTATATAAAAATAATAATTAATTAAAACAATATGTTTAAAGGAGCCAAACGAAACTCGTGGGGAAAAACGAAACTTTTAGCACAAACAGTAGCGTCGGCCTCAACCGTCGCTAATATAAGAAAATAAGAATTAATTAAGAAAATAATTAATAAGGAGGAAAACGAAATTTGTTATGGGAAATGAATATTTTTTCATAAACAATAGCGTTGGCCTGAATTGTCGCTACTATAAAAAGATAAATAATTATATAAAATAATAACTAAAATGGAGGCAAACTAAATTGGTGAGGGTAATGAAATTTTCTCACAAACAATAGCGAAGGTCCAAATAAACTCTTTGTCAACACCAATTATTTTTCTCTAAATCAAACCATTTTCAAAATATTTTAATAACAAATGCACTCGAAGGACACATGCATTAAGTAGTGAAGAGGGAATGATTAAATGTATGTCCCTTTGTTCTTAGTCTGACGGCGCTTACTGTATAGGATATCGTTCAAATTATCACCTTCACTCATGAACTTTAGTTTTATTCGTGCTATATACTTTTGAAGTGAAATGGAGGAAAAGGACTAGTGAGGCGTATGCTCCTCTTGTAAAGATTCTAATAAAGAAAAACAAGAGTGATCTCTTCTGTCCAAAAGGGTAAACCAACTCTAAAAGAGAAAATAGAGCAACAGACAATATGCCATAAAAATAATTTAATAACACTTACTTTTGTTTTTGATAGCGCCGAAAAGTGCTATTAACCGTTCCGCTAATGTAAACGTTTTTTTTAAAGCACTTTAAAAGAGTTATTAAAGTACTAGTTTTTAATATAAAAATAATAATTAATTAAAACAATATGTTTAATGGAGCCAAACGAAACTCGTGGGGAAAAACGAAAATTTTAGCACAAACAGTAGCGTCGGCCTGAACCGTCGCTAATATAAGAAAATAAGTATTAATTAAGACAATACTTAATAAGGAGGCAAACGAAATTTGTTATGGGAAATGAATATTTTTTCATATACAATAGCGTCGGCCTGAACTGTCGCTACTATAAAAAGATAAATAATTATATAAAATAATAACTAAAATGGAGGCAAACTAAATTGGTGAGGGTAATGAAATTTTCGCACAAACAATAGCGAAGGTCCAAATAAACTCTTTGTCAACACCAATTATTTTTCTCGAAATCAAACCATTTTTAAAATATTTTCATAACAAATGCACTTGAAGGACACATGCATTAAGTAGTGAAGAGGGAATGATTAAATGTATATCCCTTTGTTCTTAGTCTGACGATGCTTACTGTATAGGTTATTGTTCAAATTCTCACCTTCAATCATGAACTTTAGTTTTATTCGTGCTATATACTTTTGAAGTGAAATGGAGGAAAAGGACTAGTGAGGCGTATGCTCCTCTTGTAAAGATTCTAATAAAGAAAAACAAGAGTGATCTCTTCTGTTCAAAAGGGTAAACCAACTCTGAAAGGGAAAATAGAGCAACAGACAATATGCCATAAAAATAATTTAATAACACTTACTTTTGTTTTTGATAGCGCCGGAAAGTGCTAATAATCGTTCCGCTAATGTAAACGTTTTTTTTAAAGCACTTTAAAAGAGCTATTAAAGTACTAGTTTTTAATATAAAAATAATAATTAATTAAAACAATATGTTTAATGGAGCCAAACGAAACTCGTGGGGAAAAACGAAAATTTTAGCACAAACAGTAGAGTCGGCCTGAACCGTCGCTAATATAAGAAAATAAGAATTAATTAAGACAATAATTAATAAGGAGGCAAACGAAATTTGTTATGGGAAATGAATATTTTTTCATAAACAATAGCGTCGGCCTAAACTGTCGCTACTATAAAAAGATAAATAATTATATAAAATAATAACTAAAATGGAGGCAAACTAAATTGGTGAGGGTAATGAAATTTTCGCACAAACAATAGCGAAGGTCCAAATAAACTCTTTATCAACACCAATTATTTTTCTCTAAATCAAACCATTTTCAAAATATTTTAATAACAAATGCACTCGAAGGACACATGCATTAAGTAGTGAAGAGGGAATGATTAAATGTATGTCCCTTTGTTCTTAGTCTGACGGCGCTTACTGTATAGGTTATCATTCAAATTCTCACCTTCACTCATGAACTTTAGTTTTATTCGTGTTATATACTTTTGAAGTGAAATGGAGGAAAAGGACTAGTGAGGCGTATGATCCTCTTGTAAAGATTCTAATAAAGAAAAACAAGAGTGATCTCTTCTGTCCAAAAGGGTAAACCAACTCTGAAAGAGAAAATAGAGCAACAGACAATATGCCATAAAAATAATTTTATAACACTTTCTTTTGTTTTTGATAGCGCCAAAAAGTGCTATTAACCGTTCTGCTAATGTAAACGATTTTTTTTAATAGCACTTTAAAAGAGCTATTAAAGCACTAGTTTTTAATATAAAAATAATAACTAATTAAAACAATATGTTTAAAGGAGCCAAACGAAACTCGTGGGGAAAAAGGAAAATTTTAGCACAAACAGTAACGTCGGCCTGAACCGTCGCCAATATAAGAAAATAAGAATTAATTAAGACAATAATTAATATGGAGGCAAACGAAATTTGTTATGGAAAATGAATATTTTTTCATAAACAATAGCGTCGGCCTGAACTGTCGCTAATATAAAAAGATAAATAATTATATAAAATAATAACTGAAATGGAGGCAAACTAAATTGGTGAGGGTAATGAAATTTTCGCACAACCAATAGCGAAGGTCCAAATAAACTCTTTGCCAACACCAATTATTTTTCTCGAAATCAAACCATTTTCAAAATATTTTCATAACAAATGCACTCGAAGGACACATGCATTAATTAGTGAAGAGGGAATAATTAAATGCATGTCCCTTTGTTCTTAGTCTGACGGCGCTTACTGTATAGGTTATCGTTCAAATTCTCACATTCACTCATGAACTTTAGTTTTATTCGTGCTATATACTTTTGAAGTGAAATGGAGGAAAAGGACTACTGAGGCGTATGCTCCTCTTGTAAAGATTCTAATAAAGAAAAACAAGAGTGATCTCTTCTGTCCAAAAGGGTAAACCAACTCTGAAAGAGAAAATAGAGCAACAGACAATATGCCATAAAAATAATTTAATAACACTTACTTTTGTTTTTGATAGCGCCGAAAAGTGCTATTATCCGTTCCGCTAATGTAAATGTTTTTTTTAAAGCACTTTAAAAGAGCTATTAAAGTACTAGTTTTTAATATAAAAATAATAATTAATTAAAACAATATGTTTAATGGAGCCAAACTAAACTCGTGGGGAAAAACGAAAATTTTAGCACAAATAGTAGCGTCGGCCTGAACCGTCGCTAATATAAGAAAATAAGAATTAATTAAGACAATAATTAATAAGGAGGCAAATGAAATTTGTTATGGGAAATGAATATTTTTTCATAAACAATAGCGTCAGGCTGAACTGTCGCTACTATAAAAGGATAAATAATTATATAAAATAATAACTAAAATGGAGGCAAACTAAATTGGTGAGGGTAATGAAATTTTCGCACAAACAATAGCGAATGTCCAAATAAACTCTTTGTCAACACCAATTATTTTTATCGAAATCAAACCATTTTCAAAATATTTTCATAACAAATGCACTCGAAGGACACATGCATTAAGTAGTGAAGAGGGAATGATTAAATGTATGTCCCTTTGTTCTTAGTCTGACGACGCTTACTGTATAGGTTATTGTTCAAATTCTCACCTTCACTCATGAACTTTAGTTTTATTCGTGCTATATACTTTTGAAGTGAAATGGAGGAAAAGGACTAGTGAGGCGTATGCTCCTCTTGTAAAGATTCTAATAAAGAAAAACAATTGTGATCTCTTCTGTTCAAAAGGGTAAACCAACTCTGAAAGGGAAAATAGAGCAACAGACAATATGCCATAAAACTAATTTAATAACACTTACTTTTGTTTTTGATAGCGCCGGAAAGTGCTATTAATCGTTCCGCTAATGTAAACGTTTTTTTAAAGCACTTTAAAAGAGCTTCTAAAGTACTATTTTTTGATATAAAAATAATAATTAATTAAAACAATATGTTTAAAGGAGCCAAACGAAACTCGTGGGGAAAAACGAAAATTTTAGCACAAACAGTAGCGTCGGCCTGAACCGTCGCTAATATAAGAAAATAAGAATTAATTAAGACAATAATTAATAAGTAGGAAAACGAAATTTGTTATGGGAAATGAATATTTTTTCATAAACAATAGCCTTGGCCTGAATTGTCGCTACTATAAAAAAATAAATAATTATATAAAATAATAACTAAAATGGAGGCAAACTAAATTGGTGAGGGTAATGAAATTTTCTCACAAACAATAGCGAAGGTCCAAATAAACTCTTTGTCAACACCAATTATTTTTCTCTAAATCAAACCATTTTCAAAATATTTTAATAACAAATGCACTCGAAGGACACATGCATTAAGTAGTGAAGAGGGAATGATTAAATGTATGTCCCTTTGTTCTTAGTCTGACGGCGCTTACTGTATAGGTTATCGTTCAAATTATCACCTTCACTCATGAACTTTAGTTTTATTCGTGCTATATACTTTTGAAGTGAAATGGAGGAAACGGACTAGTGAGGCGTATGCTCCTCTTGTAAAGATTCTAATAAAGAAAAACAAGAGTGATCTCTTTTGTCCAAAAGGGTAAACCAACTCTGAAAGAGAAAATAGAGCAACAGACAATATGCCATAAAAATAATTTAATAACACTTACTTTTGTTTTTGATAGCGCCGAAAAGTGCTATTAACCGTTCCGCTAATGTAAACGTTTTTTTTAAAGCACTTTAAAAGAGCTATTAAAGTACTAGTTTTTATTATAAAAATAATAATTAATTAAAACAATATGTTTAATGGAGCCAAACTAAACTCGTGGGGAAAAACGAAAATTTTAGCACAAACAGTAGCGTCGGCCTGAACCGTCGCTAATATAAGAAAATAAGAATTAATTAAGACAATAATTAATAAGGAGGCAAATGAAATTTGTTATGGGAGATGAATATTTTTTCATAAACAATAACGTCGGCCTGAACTGTCGCTACTATAAAAGGATAAATAATTATATAAAATAATAACTAAAATGGAGGCAAACTAAATTGGTGAGGGTAATGAAATTTTCGCACAAACAATACCGAAGGTCCAAATAAACTCTTTGTCAACACCAATTATTTTTATCGAAATCAAACCATTTTCAAAATATTTTCATAACAAATGCACTCGAAGGACACATGCATTAAGTAGTGAAGAGGGAATGATTAAATGTATGTCCCTTTGTTCTTAGTCTGACGACGCTTACTGTATAGGTTATTGTTCAAATTCTCACCTTCACTCATGAACTTTAGTTTTATTCGTGCTATATACTTTTGAAGTGAAATGGAGGAAAAGGACTAGTGAGGCGTATGCTCCTCTTGTAAAGATTCTAATAAAGAAAAACAAGAGTGATCTCTTCTGTTCAAAAGGGTAAACCAACTCTGAAAGGGAAAATAGAGCAATAGACAATATGCCATAAAAATAATTTAATAACACTTACTTTTGTTTTTGATAGCGCCGGAAAGTGCTATTAATCGTTCCGCAAATGTAAACGTTTTTTTTTAAAGCACTTTAAAAGAGCTTCTAAAGTACTATTTTTTAATATAAAAATAATAATTAATTAAAACAATATGTTTAAAGGAGCCAAACGAAACTCGTGGGGAAAAACGAAACTTTTAGCACAAACAGTAGCGTCGGCCTTAACTGTCGCTAATATAAGAAAATAAGAATTAATTAAGACAATAATTAATAAGGAGGAAAACGAAATTTGTTATGGGAAATGAATATTTTTTCATAAACAATAGCATTGGCCTGAATTGTCGCTACTATAAAAAGATAAATAATTATATAAAATAATAACTAAAATGAAGGCAAACTAAATTGGTGAGGGTAATGAAATTTTCTCACAAACAATAGCGAAGGTCCAAATAAACTCTTTGTCAACACCAATTATTTTTCTCTAAATCAAACCATTTTCAAAATATTTTAATAACAAATGCACTCGAAGGACACATGCATTAAGTAGTGAAGAGGGAATGATTAAATGTATGTCCCTTTGTTCTTAGTCTGACGGCGCTTACTGTATAGGTTATCGTTCAAATTATCACCTTCACTCATGAACTTTAGTTTTATTCGTGCTATATACTTTTGAAGTGAAATGGAGGAAAAGGACTAGTGAGGCGTATGCTCCTCTTGTAAAGATTCTAATAAAGAAAAACAAGAGTGATCTCTTCTGTCCAAAAGGGTAAACCAACTCTAAAAGAGAAAATAGAGCAACAGACAATATGCCATAAAAATAATTTTATAACACTTTCTTTTGTTTTTGATAGCGCCAAAAAGTGCTATTAACCGTTCTGCTAATGTAAACGATTTTTTTTAATAGCACTTTAAAAGAGCTATTAAAGCACTAGTTTTTAATATAAAAATAATAACTAATTAAAACAATATGTTTAAAGGAGCCAAACGAAACTCGTGGGGAAAAAGGAAAATTTTAGCACAAACAGTAACGTCGGCCTGAACCGTCGCCAATATAAGAAAATAAGAATTAATTAAGACAATAATTAATATGGAGGCAAACGAAATTTGTTATGGAAAATGAATATTTTTTCATAAACAATAGCGTCGGCCTGAACTGTCGCTAATATAAAAAGATAAATAATTATATAAAATAATAACTGAAATGGAGGCAAACTAAATTGGTGAGGGTAATGAAATTTTCGCACAAACAATAGCGAAGGTCCAAATAAGCTCTTTGCCAACACCAATTATTTTTCTCGAAATCAAACCATTTTCAAAATATTTTCATAACAAATGCACTCGAAGGACACATGCATTAATTAGTGAAGAGGGAATAATTAAATGCATGTCCCTTTGTTCTTAGTCTGACGGCGCTTACTGTATAGGTTATCGTTCAAATTCTCACATTCACTCATGAACTTTAGTTTTATTCGTGCTATATACTTTTGAAGTGAAATGGAGGAAAAGGACTACTGAGGCGTATGCTCCTCTTGTAAAGATTCTAATAAAGAAAAACAAGAGTGATCTCTTCTGTCCAAAAGGGTAAACCAACTCTGAAAGAGAAAATAGAGCAACAGACAATATGCCATAAAAATAATTTAATAACACTTACTTTTGTTTTTGATAGCGCCGAAAAGTGCTATTATCCGTTCCGCTAATGTAAATGTTTTTTTTAAAGCACTTTAAAAGAGCTATTAAAGTACTAGTTTTTAATATAAAAATAATAATTAATTAAAACAATATGTTTAATGGAGCCAAACTAAACTCGTGGGGAAAAACGAAAATTTTAGCACAAATAGTAGCGTCGGCCTGAACCGTCGCTAATATAAGAAAATAAGAATTAATTAAGACAATAATTAATAAGGAGGCAAATGAAATTTGTTATGGGAAATGAATATTTTTTCATAAACAATAGCGTCAGGCTGAACTGTCGCTACTATAAAAGGATAAATAATTATATAAAATAATAACTAAAATGGAGGCAAACTAAATTGGTGAGGGTAATGAAATTTTCGCACAAACAATAGCGAAGGTCCAAATAAACTCTTTGTCAACACCAATTATTTTTATCGAAATCAAACCATTTTCAAAATATTTTCATAACAAATGCACTCGAAGGACACATGCATTAAGTAGTGAAGAGGGAATGATTAAATGTATGTCCCTTTGTTCTTAGTCTGACGACGCTTACTGTATAGGTTATTGTTCAAATTCTCACCTTCACTCATGAACTTTAGTTTTATTCGTGCTATATACTTTTGAAGTGAAATGGAGGAAAAGGACTAGTGAGGCGTATGCTCCTCTTGTAAAGATTCTAATAAAGAAAAACAATTGTGATCTCTTCTGTTCAAAAGGGTAAACCAACTCTGAAAGGGAAAATAGAGCAACAGACAATATGCCATAAAACTAATTTAATAACACTTACTTTTGTTTTTGATAGCGCCGGAAAGTGCTATTAATCGTTCCGCTAATGTAAACGTTTTTTTAAAGCACTTTAAAAGAGCTTCTAAAGTACTATTTTTTGATATAAAAATAATAATTAATTAAAACAATATGTTTAAAGGAGCCAAACGAAACTCGTGGGGAAAAACGAAAATTTTAGCACAAAAAGTAGCGTCGGCCTGAACCGTCGCTAATATAAGAAAATAAGAATTAATTAAGACAATAATTAATAAGTAGGAAAACGAAATTTGTTATGGGAAATGAATATTTTTTCATAAACAATAGCCTTGGCCTGAATTGTCGCTACTATAAAAAAATAAATAATTATATAAAATAATAACTAAAATGGAGGCAAACTAAATTGGTGAGGGTAATGAAATTTTCTCACAAACAATAGCGAAGGTCCAAATAAACTCTTTGTCAACACCAATTATTTTTCTCTAAATCAAACCATTTTCAAAATATTTTAATAACAAATGCACTCGAAGGACACATGCATTAAGTAGTGAAGAGGGAATGATTAAATGTATGTCCCTTTGTTCTTAGTCTGACGGCGCTTACTGTATAGGTTATCATTCAAATTATCACCTTCACTCATGAACTTTAGTTTTATTCGTGCTATATACTTTTGAAGTGAAATGGAGGAAACGGACTAGTGAGGCGTATGCTCCTCTTGTAAAGATTCTAATAAAGAAAAACAAGAGTGATCTCTTTTGTCCAAAAGGGTAAACCAACTCTGAAAGAGAAAATAGAGCAACAGACAATATGCCATAAAAATAATTTAATAACACTTACTTTTGTTTTTGATAGCGCCGAAAAGTGCTATTAACCGTTCCGCTAATGTAAACGTTTTTTTTAAAGCACTTTAAAAGAGCTATTAAAGTACTAGTTTTTATTATAAAAATAATAATTAATTAAAACAATATGTTTAATGGAGCCAAACTAAACTCGTGGGGAAAAACGAAAATTTTAGCACAAACAGTAGCGTCGGCCTGAACCGTCGCTAATATAAGAAAATAAGAATTAATTAAGACAATAATTAATAAGGAGGCAAATGAAATTTGTTATGGGAGATGAATATTTTTTCATAAACAATAACGTCGGCCTGAACTGTCGCTACTATAAAAGGATAAATAATTATATAAAATAATAACTAAAATGGAGGCAAACTAAATTGGTGAGGGTAATGAAATTTTCGCACAAACAATACCGAAGGTCCAAATAAACTCTTTGTCAACACCAATTATTTTTATCGAAATCAAACCATTTTCAAAATATTTTCATTAAAAATGCACTCGAAGGACACATGCATTAAGTAGTGAAGAGGGAATGATTAAATGTATGTCCCTTTGTTCTTAGTCTGACGACGCTTACTGTATAGGTTATTGTTCAAATTCTCACCTTCACTCATGAACTTTAGTTTTATTCGTGCTATATACTTTTGAAGTGAAATGGAGGAAAAGGACTAGTGAGGCGTATGCTCCTCTTGTAAAGATTCTAATAAAGAAAAACAAGAGTGATCTCTTCTGTTCAAAAGGGTAAACCAACTCTGAAAGGGAAAATAGAGCAATAGACAATATGCCATAAAAATAATTTAATAACACTTACTTTTGTTTTTGATAGCGCCGGAAAGTGCTATTAATCGTTCCGCAAATGTAAACGTTTTTTTTTAAAGCACTTTAAAAGAGCTTCTAAAGTACTATTTTTTAATATAAAAATAATAATTAATTAAAACAATATGTTTAAAGGAGCCAAACGAAACTCGTGGGGAAAAACGAAACTTTTAGCACAAACAGTAGCGTCGGCCTTAATTGTCGCTAATATAAGAAAATAAGAATTAATTAAGACAATAATTAATAAGGAGGAAAACGAAATTTGTTATGGGAAATGAATATTTTTTCATAAACAATAGCGTTGGCCTGAATTGTCGCTACTATAAAAAGATAAATAATTATATAAAATAATAACTAAAATGAAGGCAAACTAAATTGGTGAGGGTAATGAAATTTTCTCACAAACAATAGCGAAGGTCCAAATAAACTCTTTGTCAACACCAATTATTTTTCTCTAAATCAAACCATTTTCAAAATATTTTAATAACAAATGCACTCGAAGGACACATGCATTAAGTAGTGAAGAGGGAATGATTAAATGTATGTCCCTTTGTTCTTAGTCTGACGGCGCTTACTGTATAGGTTATCGTTCAAATTATCACCTTCACTCATGAACTTTAGTTTTATTCGTGCTATATACTTTTGAAGTGAAATGGAGGAAAAGGACTAGTGAGGCGTATGCTCCTCTTGTAAAGATTCTAATAAAGAAAAACAAGAGTGATCTCTTCTGTCCAAAAGGGTAAACCAACTCTAAAAGAGAAAATAGAGCAACAGACAATATGCCATAAAAATAATTTAATAACACTTACTTTTGTTTTTGATAGCGCCGAAAAGTGCTATTAACCGTTCCGCTAATGTAAACGTTTTTTTTAAAGCACTTTAAAAGAGTTATTAAAGTACTAGTTTTTAATATAAAAATAATAATTAATTAAAACAATATGTTTAATGGAGCCAAACGAAACTCGTGGGGAAAAACGAAAATTTTAGCACAAACAGTAGCGTCGGCCTGAACCGTCGCTAATATAAGAAAATAAGAATTAATTAAGACAATAATTAATAAGGAGGCAAACGAAATTTGTTATGGGAAATGAATATTTTTTCATAAACAATAGCGTCGGCCTGAACTGTCGCTACTATAAAAAGATAAATAATTATATAAAATAATAACTAAAATGGAGGCAAACTAAATTGGTGAGGGTAATGAAATTTTCGCACAAACAATAGCGAAGGTCCAAATAAACTCTTTGTCAACACCAATTATTTTTCTCTAAATCAAACCATTTTCAAAATATTTTAATAACAAATTCACTCGAAGGACACATGCATTAAGTAGTGAAGAGGGAATGAATAAATGGATGTCCCTTTGTTCTTAGTCTGACGGCGCTTACTGTATAGGTTATTGTTCAAATTCTCACCTTCACTCATGAACTTTAGTTTTATTCGTGCTATATACTTTTGAAGTGAAATGGAGGAAAAGGACTAGTGCGGCGTATGCTCCTCTTGTAAAGATTCTAATAAAGAAAAACAAGAGTGATCTCTTCTGTCCAAAAGGGTAAACCATCTTTGAAAGAGAAAATAGAGCAACAGACAATATGCCATAAAAATAATTTAATAACACTTACTTTTGTTTTTGATAGCGCCAAAAAGTGCTATTAATCGTTCCGCTAATGTAAACGTTTTTTTAAAGCACTTTAAAAGAGCTTCTAAAGTACTAGTTTTTAGTATAAAAATAATAATTAATTAAAACAATATGTTTAAAGGAGCCAAACGAAACTCGTGGGGAAAAACGAAAATTTTAGCACAAACAGTAGCGTCGGCCTGAACCGTCGCTAATATAAGAAAATAAGAATTAATTAAGACAATAATTAATAAGGAGGAAAACAAAATTTGTTATGGGAAATGAATATTTTTTCATAAACAATAGCGTCGGCCTGAACTGTCGCTACTATAAAGAGATAAATAATTATATAAAATAATAACTAAAATGGAGGCAAACTAAATTGGTGAGGGTAATGAAATTTTCGCACAAACAAAAGCGAAGGTCCAAATAAACTCTTTGTCAACACCAATTATTTTTCTCGAAATCAAACCATTTTCAAAATATTTTCATAACAAATGCACTCGAAGGACACATGCATTAAGTAGTGAAGAGGGAAAGATTAAATGTATGTCCCTTTGTTCTTAGTCTAACGACGCTTACTGTATAGGTTATTGTTCAAATTCTCACCTTCACTCATGAACTTTAGTTTTATTCGTGCTATATACTTTTGAAGTGAAATGGAGGAAAAGGACTAGTGAGGCGTATGCTCCTCTTGTAAAGATTCTAATAAAGAAAAACAAGAGTGATCTCTTCTGTCCAAAAGGGTAAACCAACTCTAAAAGGGAAAATAGAGCAACAGACAATATGCCATAAAAATAATTTAATAACACTTACTTTTGTTTTTGATAGCGCCGGAAAGTGCTATTAATCGTTCCGCTAATGTAAACATTTTTTTAAAGCACTTTAAAAGAGCTTCTAAAGTACTATTTTTTAATATAAAAATAATAATTAATTAAAACAATATGTTTAAAGGAGCCAAACGAAACTCGTGGGGAAAAACGAAAATTTTAGCAAAAACAGTAGCGTCGGCCTGAACCGTCGCTAATATAAGAAAATAAGAATTAATTAAGACAATAATTAATAAGGAGGAAAACGAAATTTGTTATGGGAAATGAATATTTTTTCATAAACAATAGCGTTGGCCTGAATTGTCGCTACTATAAAAAGATAAATAATTATATAAAATAATAACTAAAATGGAGGCAAACTAAATTGGTGAGGGTAATGAAATTTTCTCACAAACAATAGCGAAGGTCCAAATAAACTCTTTGTCAACACCAATTATTTTTCTCTAAATCAAACCATTTTCAAAATATTTTAATAACAAATGCACTCGAAGGACACATGCATTAAGTAGTGAAGAGGGAATGATTAAATGTATGTCCCTTTGTTCTTAGTCTGACGACGCTTACTGTATAGGTTATCATTCAAATTATCACCTTCACTCATGAACTTTAGTTTTATTCGTGCTATATACTTTTGAAGTGAAATGGAGGAAAAGGACTAGTGAGGCGTATGCTCCTCTTGTAAAGATTCTAATAAAGAAAAACAAGAGTGATCTCTTCTGTCCAAAAGGGTAAACCAACTCTGAAAGAGAAAATAGAGCAACAAACAATATGCCATAAAAATAATTTAATAACACTTACTTTTGTTTTTGATAGCGCCGAAAAGTGCTATTAACCGTTCCGCTAATGTAAACGTTTTTTTAAAGCACTTTAAAAGAGCTATTAAAGTACTAGTTTTTAATATAAAAATAATAATTAATTAAAACAATATGTTTAATGGAGCCAAACGAAACTCGTGGGGAAAAACGAAAATTTTAGCACAAACAGTAGCGTCGGCCTGAACCGTCGCTAATATAAGAAAATAAGAATTAATTAAGACAATAATTAATAAGGAGGCAAACGAAATTTGTTATGGGAAATGAATATTTTTTCATAAACAATAGCGTCGGCCTGAACTGTCGCTACTATAAAAAGATAAATAATTATATAAAATAATAACTAAAATGGAGGCAAACTAAATTGGTGTGGGTAATGAAATTTTCGCACAAACAATAGCGAAGGTCCAAATAAACTCTTTGCCAACACCAATTATTTTTCACGAAATCAAACCATTTTCAAAATATTTTCATAACAAATGCACTCGAAGGACACATGCATTAAGTAGTGAAAAGGGAATGATTAAATGCATGTCCCTTTGTTCTTAGTCTGACGGCGCTTACTGTATAGGTTATCGTTCAAATTCTCACGTTCACTCATGAACTTTAGTTTTATTCGTGCTATATACTTTTGAAGTGAAATGGAGGAAAAGGACTAGTGAGGCGTATGCTCCTCTTGTAAAGATTATAATAAAGAAAAACAAGAGTGATCAATTCTGTCCAAAAGGGTAAACCAACTCTGAAAGGGAAAATAGAGCAACAGACAATATGCCATAAAAATAATTTAATAACACTTACTTTTGTTTTTGATAGCGCCGAAAAGTGCTATTAACCGTTCCGCTAATGTAAACGTTTTTTTAAAGCACTTTAAAAGAGCTATTAATGTACTAGTTTTTAATATAAAAATAATAATTAATTAAAACAATATGTTTAATGGAGCCAAACGAAACTCGTGGGTAAAAATGAAAATTTTAGCACTAACAGTAGCGTCAGCCTGAACCGTCGCTAATATAAGAAAATAAGAATTAATTAAGACAATAATTAATAAGGAGGCAAACGAAATTTGTTATGGGATATGAATATTTTTTCAGAAATAATAGCGTCGGCCTGAACTGTCGCTAATATAAAAAGATAAATAATTATATAAAATAATAACTAAAATTAAGGCAAACTAAATTGGTGAGGGTAATGAAATTTTCGCACAAACAATAGCGAAGGTCCAAATAAACTCTTTGTCAACACCAATTATTTTTCTCTAAATCAAACCATTTTCAAAATATTTTAATAACAAATTCACTCGAAGGACACATGCATTAAGTAGTGAAGAGGGAATGAATAAATGGATGTCCCTTTGTTCTTAGTCTGACGGCGCTTACTGTATAGGTTATTGTTCAAATTCTCACCTTCACTCATGAACTTTAGTTTTATTCGTGCTATATACTTTTGAAGTGAAATGGAGGAAAAGGACTAGTGCGGCGTATGCTCCTCTTGTAAAGATTATAATAAAGAAAAACAAGAGTGATCTCTTCTGTCCAAAAGGGTAAACCATTTTTGAAAGAGAAAATAGAGCAACAGACAATATGCCATAAAAATAATTTAATAACACTTACTTTTGTTTTTGATAGCGCCAAAAAGTGCTATTAATCGTTCCGCTAATGTAAACGTTTTTTTAAAGCACTTTAAAAGAGCTTCTAAAGTACTAGTTTTTAATATAAAAATAATAATTAATTAAAACAATATGTTTAAAGGAGCCAAACGAAACTCGTGGGGAAAAACGAAAATTTTAGCACAAACAGTAGCGTCGGCCTGAACCGTCGCTAATATAAGAAAATAAGAATTAATTAAGACAATAATTAATAAGGAGGAAAACAAAATTTGTTATGGGAAATGAATATTTTTTCATAAACAATAGCGTCGGCCTGAACTGTCGCTACTATAAAGAGATAAATAATTATATAAAATAATAACTAAAATGGCGGCAAACTAAATTGGTGAGGGTAATGAAATTTTCGCACAAACAAAAGCGAAGGTCCAAATAAACTCTTTGTCAACACCAATTATTTTTCTCGAAATCAAACCATTTTCAAAATATTTTCATAACAAATGCACTCGAAGGACACATGCATTAAGTAGTGAAGAGGGAAAGATTAAATGTATGTCCCTTTGTTCCTAGTCTAACGGCGCTTACTGTATAGGTTATTGTTCAAATTCTCACCTTCACTCATGAACTTTAGTTTTATTCGTGCTATATACTTTTGAAGTGAAATGGAGGAAAAGGACTAGTGAGGCGTATGCTCCTCTTGTAAAGATTCTAATAAAGAAAAACAAGAGTGATCTCTTCTGTCCAAAAGGGTAAACCAACTCTGAAAGGGAAAATAGAGCAACAGACAATATGCCATAAAAATAATTTAATAACACTTACTTTTGTTTTTGATAGCGCCGAAAAGTGCTATTAACCGTTCCGCTAATGTAAACGTTTTTTTAAAGCACTTTAAAAGAGCTATTAAAGTACTAGTTTTTAATATAAAAATAATAATTAATTAAAACAATATGTTTAAAGGAGCCAAACTAAACTCGTGGGGAAAAACGAAAATTTTAGCACAAACAGTAGCGTCGGCCTGAACAATCGCTAATATAAGAAAATAAGAATTAATTAAGACAATAATTAATAAGGAGGAAAACAAAATTTGTTATGGGAAATGAATATTTTTTCATAAACAATAGCGTTGGCCTGAATTGTCGCTACTATAAAAAGATAAATAATTATATAAAATAATAACTAAAATGGAGGCAAACTAAATTGGTGAGGGTAATGAAATTTTCTCACAAACAATAGCGAAGGTCCAAATAAACTCTTTGTCAACACCAATTATTTTTCTCTAAATCAAACCATTTTCAAAATATTTTAATAACAAATGCACTCGAAGGACACATGCATTAAGTAGTGAAGAGGGAATGATTAAATTTATGTCCCTTTGTTCTTAGTCTGACGACGCTTACTGTATAGGTTATCATTCAAATTATCACCTTCACTCATGAACTTTAGTTTTATTCGTGCTATATACTTTTGAAGTGAAATGGAGGAAAAGGACTAGTGAGGCGTATGCTCCTCTTGTAAAGATTCTAATAAAGAAAAACAAGAGTGATCTCTTCTGTCCAAAAGGGTAAACCAACTCTGAAAGAGAAAATAGAGCAACAAACAATATGCCATAAAATAATTTAATAACACTTACTTTTGTTTTTGATAGCGCCGAAAAGTGCTATTAACCGTTCCGCTAATGTAAACGTTTTTTTAAAGCACTTTAAAAGAGCTATTAAAGTACTAGTTTTTAATATAAAAATAATAATTAATTAAAACAATATGTTTAATGGAGCCAAACGAAACTCGTGGGGAAAAACGAAAATTTTAGCACAAACAGTAGCGTCGGCCTGAACCGTCGCTAATATAAGAAAATAAGAATTAATTAAGACAATAATTAATAAGGAGGCAAACGAAATTTGTTATGGGAAATGAATATTTTTTCATAAACAATAGCGTCGGCCTGAACTGTCGCTACTATAAAAAGATAAATAATTATATAAAATAATAACTAAAATGGAGGCAAACTAAATTGGTGAGGGTAATGAAATTTTCGCACAAACAATAGCGAAGGCCCAAATAAACTCTTTGTCAACACCAATTATTTTTCTCGAAATCAAACCATTTTCAAAATATTTTCATAACAAATGCACTCGAAGGACACATGCATTAAGTAGTGAAGAGGGAATGATTAAATGTATGTCCCTTTGTTCTTAGTCTAACGACGCTTACTGTATAGGTTATTGTTCAAATTCTCACCTTCACTCATGAACTTTAGTTTTATTCGTGCTATATACTTTTGAAGTGAAATGGAGGAAAAGGACTAGTGAGGCGTATGCTCCTCTTGTAAAGATTCTAATAAAGAAAAACAAGAGTGATCTCTTCTGTCCAAAAGGGTAAACCAACTCTAAAAGGGAAAATAGAGCAACAGACAATATGCCATAAAAATAATTTAATAACACTTACTTTTGTTTTTGATAGCGCCGGAAAGTGCTATTAATCGTTCCGCTAATGTAAACATTTTTTTAAAGCACTTTAAAAGAGCTTCTAAAGTACTATTTTTTAATATAAAAATAATAATTAATTAAAACAATATGTTTAAAGGAGCCAAACGAAACTCGTGGGGAAAAACGAAAATTTTAGCAAAAACAGTAGCGTCGGCCTGAACCGTCGCTAATATAAGAAAATAAGAATTAATTAAGACAATAATTAATAAGGAGGAAAACGAAATTTGTTATGGGAAATGAATATTTTTTCATAAACAATAGCGTTGGCCTGAATTGTCGCTACTATAAAAAGATAAATAATTATATAAAATAATAACTAAAATGGAGGCAAACTAAATTGGTGAGGGTAATGAAATTTTCTCACAAACAATAGCGAAGGTCCAAATAAACTCTTTGTCAACACCAATTATTTTTCTCTAAATCAAACCATTTTCAAAATATTTTAATAACAAATGCACTCGAAGGACACATGCATTAAGTAGTGAAGAGGGAATGATTAAATGTATGTCCCTTTGTTCTTAGTCTGACGGCTCTTACTGTATAGGTTATCGTTCAAATTCTCACCTTCACTCATGAACTTTAGTTTTATTCGTGCTATATACTTTTGAAGTGAAATGGAGGAAAAGGACTAGTGAGGCGTATGCTCCTCTTGTAAAGATTCTAATAAAGAAAAACAAGAGTGATCTCTTCTGTCCAAAAGGGTAATCCAACTCTGAAAGGGAAAATAGAGCAACAGACAATATGCCATAAAAATAATTTAATAACACTTACTTTTGTTTTTGATAGCGCCGAAAAGTGCTATTAACCGTTCCGCTAATGTAAACGTTTTTTTAAAGCACTTTAAAAGAGCTATTAAAGTACTAGTTTTTAATATAAAAATAATAATTAATTAAAACAATATGTTTAATGGAGCCAAACGAAACTCGTGGGGAAAAACGAAAATTTTAGCACAAACAGTAGCGTCGGCCTGAACCGTCGCTAATATAAGAAAATAAGAATTAATTAAGACAATAATTAATAAGGAGGCAAACGAAATTTGTTATGGGAAATGAATATTTTTTCATAAACAATAGCGTCGGCCTGAACTGTCGCTACTATAAAAAGATAAATAATTATATAAAATAATAACTAAAATGGAGGCAAACTAAATTGGTGAGGGTAATGAAATTTTCGCACAAACAATAGCGAAGGCCCAAATAAACTCTTTGTCAACACCAATTATTTTTCTCGAAATCAAACCATTTTCAAAATATTTTCATAACAAATGCACTCGAAGGACACATGCATTAAGTAGTGAAGAGGGAATGATTAAATGTATGTCCCTTTGTTCTTAGTCTGACGACGCTTACTGTATAGGTTATTGTTCAAATTCTCACCTTCAGTCATGAACTTTAGTTTTATTCGTGCTATATACTTTTGAAGTGAAATGGAGGAAAAGGACTAGTGAGGCATATGCTCCTCTTGTAAAGATTCTAATAAAGAAAAACAAGAGTGATCTCTTCTGTTCAAAAGGGTAAACCAACTCTGAAAGGGAAAATAGAGCAACAGACAATATGCCATAAAAATAATTTAATAACACTTACTTTTGTTTTTGATAGCGCCAGAAAGTGCTATTAATCGTTCCGCTAATGTAAACGTTTTTTTTTAAAGCACTTTAAAAGAGCTTCTAAAGTACTATTTTTTAATATAAAAATAATAATTAATTAAAACAATATGTTTAAAGTAGCCAAAAAAAAACTCGTGGGGAAAAACGAAAATTTTAGCACAAACAGTAGCGTCGGCCTGAACCGTCGCTAATATAAGAAAATAAGAATTAATTAAGACAATAATTAATAAGGAGGAAAACGAAATTTGTTATGGGAAATGAATATTTTTTCATAAACAATAGCGTTGGCCTGAATTGTCGCTACTATAAAAAGATAAATAATTATATAAAATAATAACTAAAATGGAGGCAAACTAAATTGGTGAGGGTAATGAAATTTTCTCACAAACAATAGCGAAGGTCCAAATAAACTCTTTGTCAACACCAATTATTTTTCTCTAAATCAAACCATTTTCAAAATATTTTAATAACAAATGCACTCGAAGGACACATGCATTAAGTAGTGAAGAGGGAATGATTAAATTTATGTCCCTTTGTTCTTAGTCTGACGACGCTTACTGTATAGGTTATCATTCAAATTATCACCTTCACTCATGAACTTTAGTTTTATTCGTGCTATATACTTTTGAAGTGAAATGGAGGAAAAGGACTAGTGAGGCGTATGCTCCTCTTGTAAAGATTCTAATAAAGAAAAACAAGAGTGATCTCTTCTGTCCAAAAGGGTAAACCAACTCTGAAAGAGAAAATAGAGCAACAAACAATATGCCATAAAATAATTTAATAACACTTACTTTTGTTTTTGATAGCGCCGAAAAGTGCTATTAACCGTTCCGCTAATGTAAACGTTTTTTTAAAGCACTTTAAAAGAGCTATTAAAGTACTAGTTTTTAATATAAAAATAATAATTAATTAAAACAATATGTTTAATGGAGCCAAACGAAACTCGTGGGGAAAAACGAAAATTTTAGCACAAACAGTAGCGTCGGCCTGAACCGTCGCTAATATAAGAAAATAAGAATTAATTAAGACAATAATTAATAAGGAGGCAAACGAAATTTGTTATGGGAAATGAATATTTTTTCATAAACAATAGCGTCGGCCTGAACTGTCGCTACTATAAAAAGATAAATAATTATATAAAATAATAACTAAAATGGAGGCAAACTAAATTGGTGAGGGTAATGAAATTTTCGCACAAACAATAGCGAAGGCCCAAATAAACTCTTTGTCAACACCAATTATTTTTCTCGAAATCAAACCATTTTCAAAATATTTTCATAACAAATGCACTCGAAGGACACATGCATTAAGTAGTGAAGAGGGAATGATTAAATGTATGTCCCTTTGTTCTTAGTCTAACGACGCTTACTGTATAGGTTATTGTTCAAATTCTCACCTTCACTCATGAACTTTAGTTTTATTCGTGCTATATACTTTTGAAGTGAAATGGAGGAAAAGGACTAGTGAGGCGTATGCTCCTCTTGTAAAGATTCTAATAAAGAAAAACAAGAGTGATCTCTTCTGTCCAAAAGGGTAAACCAACTCTAAAAGGGAAAATAGAGCAACAGACAATATGCCATAAAAATAATTTAATAACACTTACTTTTGTTTTTGATAGCGCCGGAAAGTGCTATTAATCGTTCCGCTAATGTAAACATTTTTTTAAAGCACTTTAAAAGAGCTTCTAAAGTACTATTTTTTAATATAAAAATAATAATTAATTAAAACAATATGTTTAAAGGAGCCAAACGAAACTCGTGGGGAAAAACGAAAATTTTAGCAAAAACAGTAGCGTCGGCCTGAACCGTCGCTAATATAAGAAAATAAGAATTAATTAAGACAATAATTAATAAGGAGGAAAACGAAATTTGTTATGGGAAATGAAAATTTTTTCATAAACAATAGCGTTGGCCTGAATTGTCGCTACTATAAAAAGATAAATAATTATATAAAATAATAACTAAAATGGAGGCAAACTAAATTGGTGAGGGTAATGAAATTTTCTCACAAACAATAGCGAAGGTCCAAATAAACTCTTTGTCAACACCAATTATTTTTCTCTAAATCAAACCATTTTCAAAATATTTTAATAACAAATGCACTCGAAGGACACATGCATTAAGTAGTGAAGAGGGAATGATTAAATGTATGTCCCTTTGTTCTTAGTCTGACGGCTCTTACTGTATAGGTTATCGTTCAAATTCTCACCTTCACTCATGAACTTTAGTTTTATTCGTGCTATATACTTTTGAAGTGAAATGGAGGAAAAGGACTAGTGAGGCGTATGCTCCTCTTGTAAAGATTCTAATAAAGAAAAACAAGAGTGATCTCTTCTGTCCAAAAGGGTAATCCAACTCTGAAAGGGAAAATAGAGCAACAGACAATATGCCATAAAAATAATTTAATAACACTTACTTTTGTTTTTGATAGCGCCGAAAAGTGCTATTAACCGTTCCGCTAATGTAAACGTTTTTTTAAAGCACTTTAAAAGAGCTATTAAAGTACTAGTTTTTAATATAAAAATAATAATTAATTAAAACAATATGTTTAATGGAGCCAAACGAAACTCGTGGGGAAAAACGAAAATTTTAGCACAAACAGTAGCGTCGGCCTGAACCGTCGCTAATATAAGAAAATAAGAATTAATTAAGACAATAATTAATAAGGAGGCAAACGAAATTTGTTATGGGAAATGAATATTTTTTCATAAACAATAGCGTCGGCCTGAACTGTCGCTACTATAAAAAGATAAATAATTATATAAAATAATAACTAAAATGGAGGCAAACTAAATTGGTGAGGGTAATGAAATTTTCGCACAAACAATAGCGAAGGCCCAAATAAACTCTTTGTCAACACCAATTATTTTTCTCGAAATCAAACCATTTTCAAAATATTTTCATAACAAATGCACTCGAAGGACACATGCATTAAGTAGTGAAGAGGGAATGATTAAATGTATGTCCCTTTGTTCTTAGTCTGACGACGCTTACTGTATAGGTTATTGTTCAAATTCTCACCTTCAGTCATGAACTTTAGTTTTATTCGTGCTATATACTTTTGAAGTGAAATGGAGGAAAAGGACTAGTGAGGCATATGCTCCTCTTGTAAAGATTCTAATAAAGAAAAACAAGAGTGATCTCTTCTGTTCAAAAGGGTAAACCAACTCTGAAAGGGAAAATAGAGCAACAGACAATATGCCATAAAAATAATTTAATAACACTTACTTTTGTTTTTGATAGCGCCAGAAAGTGCTATTAATCGTTCCGCTAATGTAAACGTTTTTTTTTAAAGCACTTTAAAAGAGCTTCTAAAGTACTATTTTTTAATATAAAAATAATAATTAATTAAAACAATATGTTTAAAGTAGCCAAAAAAAAACTCGTGGGGAAAAACGAAAATTTTAGCACAAACAGTAGCGTCGGCCTGAACCGTCGCTAATATAAGAAAATAAGAATTAATTAAGACAATAATTAATAAGGAGGAAAACGAAATTTGTTATGGGAAATGAATATTTTTTCATAAACAATAGCGTTGGCCTGAATTGTCGCTACTATAAAAAGATAAATAATTATATAAAATAATAACTAAAATGGAGGCAAACTAAATTGGTGAGGGTAGTGAAATTTTCTCACAAATAATAGCGAAGGTCCAAATAAAGTCTTTGTCAACACCAATTATTTTTCTCTAAATCAAACCATTTTCAAAATATTTTAATAACAAATGCACTCGAAGGACACATGCATTAAGTAGTGAATAGGGAATGATTAAATGTATGTCCCTTTGTTCTTAGTCTGACCGCGCTTACTGTATAGGTTATCGTTCAAATTCTCACCTTCACTCATGAACTTTAGTTTTATTCGTGCTATATACTTTTGAAGTGAAATGGAGGAAAAGGACTAGTGAGGCGTATTCTCCTCTTGTAAATATTCTTATAAAGAAAAACAAGAGTGATCTCTTCTATCCAAAAGGGTAAACCAACTCTGAAATAGAAAATAGAGCAACAGACAATATGCCATAAAAATAATTTAATAACACTTACTTTTGTTTTTGATAGCGCCGAAAAGTGCTATTAACCGTTCCGCTAATGTAAACGTTTTTTTTAAAGCACTTTAAAAGAGCTATTAAAGTACTAGTTTTTAATATAAAAATAATAATTAATTAAAACAATATGTTTAATGGAGCCAAACGAAACTCGTGGGGAAAAACAAAAATTTTAGCACTAACAGTAGCGTCGGCCTGAACCGTCGCTAATATAAGAAAATAAGAATTAATTAAGACAATAATTAATAAGGAGGCAAACAAAATTTGTTATGGGATATGAATATTTTTTCATAAACAATAGCGTCGGCCTGAACTGTCGCTAATATAAAAAGATAAATAATTATATAAAATAATAACTAAAATTAAGGCAATCTTAATTGGTGAGGGTAATGAAATTTTCGCACAAACAATAGCGAAGGTCCAAATAAACTCTTTGTCAACACCAATTATTTTTCTCTAAATCAAACCATTTTCAAAATATTTTAATAACAAATGCACTCGAAGGACACATGCATTAAGTAGTGAAGAGGGAATGAATAAATGTATGTCCCTTTGTTCTTAGTCTGACGGCTCTTACTGTATAGGTTATCGTTCAAATTCTCACCTTCACTCATGAACTTTAGTTTTATTCGTGCTATATACTTTTGAAGTGAAATGGAGGAAAAGGACTAGTGAGGCGTATGCTCCTCTTGTAAAGATTCTAATAAAGAAAAACAAGAGTGATCTCTTCTGTCCAAAAGGGTAATCCAACTCTGAAAGGGAAAATAGAGCAACAGACAATATGCCATAAAAATAATTTAATAACACTTACTTTTGTTTTTGATAGCGCCGGAAAGTGCTATTAATCGTTCCGCTAATGTAAACGTTTTTTTTAAAGCACTTTAAAAGAGCTATTAAAGTACTAGTTTTTAATATAAAAATAATAATTAATTAAAACAATATGTTTAATGGAGCCAAACGAAACTCGTGGGGAAAAACGAAAATTTTAGCACAAACAGTAGCGTCCGCCTGAACCGTCGCTAATATAAGAAAATAAGAATTAATTAAGACAATAATTAATAAGGAGGAAAACGAAATTTGTTATGGGAAATGAATATTTTTTCATAAACAATAGCGTTGGCCTGAATTGTCGCTACTATAAAAAGATAAATAATTATATAAAATAATAACTAAAATGGAGGCAAACTAAATTTGTGAGGGTAATGAAATTTTCTCACAAACAATAGCGAAGGTCCAAATAAAGTCTTTGTCAACACCAATTATTTTTCTCGAAATCAAACCATTTTCAAAATATTTTCATAACAAATGCACTCGAAGGACACATGCATTAAGTAGTGAAGAGGGAATGATTAAATGTATGTCCCTTTGTTCTTAGTCTGACGACGCTTACTGTATAGGTTATTGTTCAAATTCTCACCTTCACTCATGAACTTTAGTTTTATTCGTGCTATATACTTTTGAAGTGAAATGGAGGAAAAGGACTAGTGAGGCGTATGCTCCTCTTGTAAAGATTCTAATAAAGAAAAACAAGAGTGATCTCTTCTGTTCAAAAGGGTAAACCAACTCTGAAAGGGAAAATAGAGCAATAGACAATATGCCATAAAAATAATTTAATAACACTTACTTTTGTTTTTGATAGCGCCGGAAAGTGCTATTAATCGTTCCGCTAATGTAAACGTTTTTTTTAAAGCACTTTAAAAGAGCTTCTAAAGTACTATTTTTAATATAAAAATAATAATTAATTAAAACAATATGTTTAAAGGAGCCAAACGAAACTCGTGGGGAAAAACGAAAATTTTAGCACAAACAGTAGCGTCGGCCTGAACCGTCGCTAATATAAGAAAATAAGAATTAATTAAGACAATAATTAATAAGGAGGAAAACGAAATTTGTTATGGGAAATGAATATTTTTTCATAAACAATAGCGTTGGCCTGAATTGTCGCTACTATAAAAAGATAAATAATTATATAAAATAATAACTAAAATGGAGGCAAACTAAATTGGTGAGGGTAATGAAATTTTCTCACAAACAATAGTGAAGGTCCAAATAAACTTTTTGTCAACACCAATTATTTTTCTCTAAATCAAACCATTTTCAAAATATTTTAATAACAAATGCACTCGAAGGACACATGCATTAAGTAGTGAAGAGGGAATGATTAAATGTATGTCCCTTTGTTCTTAGTCTGACGGCGCTTACTGTATAGGTTATCGTTCAAATTATCACCTTCACTCATGAACTTTAGTTTTATTCGTGCTATATACTTTTGAAGTGAAATGGAGGAAAAGGACTAGTGAGGCGTATGCTCCTTTTGTAAAGATTCTAATAAAGAAAAACAAGAGTGATCTCTTCTGTCCAAAAGGGTAAACCAACTCTGAAAGAGAAAATAGAGCAACAGACAATATGCCATAAAAATAATTTAATAACACTTACTTTTGTTTTTGATAGCGCCGAAAAGTGCTATTAACCGTTCCGCTAATGTAAACGTTTTTTTTAAAGCACTTTAAAAGAGCTATTAAAGTACTAGTTTTTAATATAAAAATAATAATTAATTAAAACAATATGTTTAATGGAGCCAAACGAAACTCGTTGGGAAAAACGAAAATTTTAGCACAAACAGTAGCGTCGGCCTGAACCGTCGCTAATATAAGAAAATAAGAATTAATTAAGACAATAATTAATAAGGAGGCAAACGAAATTTGTTATGGGAAATGAATATTTTTTCATAAACAATAGCGTCGGCCTGAACTGTCGCTACTATAAAAAGATAAATAATTATATAAAATAATAACTAAAATGGAGGCAAACTAAATTGGTGAGGGTAATGAAATTTTCGCACAAACAATAGCGAAGGTCCAAATAAACTCTTTGTCAACACCAATTATTTTTCTCGAAATCAAACCATTTTCAAAATATTTTCATAACAAATGCACTCGAAGGACACATGCATTAAGTAGTGAAGAGGGAATGATTAAATGTATGTCCCTTTGTTCTTAGTCTGACGACGCTTACTGTATAGGTTATTGTCCAAATTCTCACCTTCACTCATGAACTTTAGTTTTATTCGTGCTATATACTTTTGAAGTGAAATGGAGGAAAAGGACTAGTGAGGCGTATGCTCCTCTTGTAAAGATTCTAATAAAGAAAAACAAGAGTGATCTCTTCTGTTCAAAAGGGTAAACCAACTCTGAAAGGGAAAATAGAGCAACATACAATATGCCATAAAAATAATTTAATAACACTTACTTTTGTTTTTGATAGCGCCGGAAAGTGCTATTAATCGTTCCGCTAATGTAAACGTTTTTTTTAAAGCACTTTAAAAGAGCTTCTAAAGTACTATTTTTTAATATAAAAATAATAATTAATTAAAACAATATGTTTAAAGGAGCCAAACAAAACTCGTGGGGAAAAACGAAAATTTTAGCACAAACAGTAGCGTCGGCCTGAACCGTCGCTAATATAAGAAAATAAGAATTAATTAAGACAATAATTAATAAGGAGGAAAACGAAATTTGTTATGGGAAATGAATATTTTTTCATAAACAATAGCGTTGGCCTGAATTGTCGCTACTATAAAAAGATAAATAATTATATAAAATAATAACTAAAATGGAGGCAAACTAAATTGGTGAGGGTAATGAAATTTTCTCACAAACAATAGCGAAGGTCCAAATAAACTCTTTGTCAACACCAATTATTTTTCTCTAAATCAAACCATTTTCAAAATATTTTAATAACAAATGCACTCGAAGGACACATGCATTAAGTAGTGAAGAGGGAATGATTAAATGTATGTCCCTTTGTTCTTAGTCTGACGGCGCTTACTGTATAGGTTATCGTTCAAATTCTAACCTTCACTCATTAACTTTACTTTTATTCGTGCTATATACTTTTGAAGTGAAATGGAGGAAAAGGACTAGTGAGGCGTATGCTCCTATTGTAAAGATTCTAATAAAGAAAAACAAGAGTGATCTCTTCTGTCCAAAAGGGTAAACCAACTCTGAAAGAGAAAATAGAGCAACAGACAATATGCCATAAAAATAATTTAATAACACTTACTTTTGTTTTTGATAGCGCCGAAAAGTGCTATTAACCGTTCCGCTAATGTAAACATTTTTTTAAAGCACTTTAAAAGAGATATTAAAGTACTAGTTTTTAATATAAAAATAATAATGAATTAAAACAATATGTTTAATGGAGCCAAACGAAACTCGTGGGGAAAAACAAAATTTTTAGCACAAACAGTAGCGTCGGCCTGAACCGTCGCTAATATAAGAAAATAAGAATTAATTAAGACAATAATTAATAAGGAGGCAAACGAAATTTGTTATGGGAAATGAATATTTTTTCATAAACAATAGCGTCGGCCTGAACTGTCGCTACTATAAAAAGATAAATAATTATATAAAATAATAACTAAAATGGAGGCAAACTAAATTGGTGAGGGTAATGAAATTTTCGCACAAACAATAGCGAAGGTCCAAATAAACTCTTTGTCAACACCAATTATTTTTCTCGAAATCAAACCATTTTCAAAATATTTTCATAACAAATGCACTCGAAGGACACATGCATTAAGTAGTGAAGAGGGAATGATTAAATGTATGTCCCTTTGTTCTTAGTCTGACGACGCTTACTGTATAGGTTATTGTCCAAATTCTCACCTTCACTCATGAACTTTAGTTTTATTCGTGCTATATACTTTTGAAGTGAAATGGAGGAAAAGGATTAGTGAGGCGTATGCTCCTCTTGTAAAGATTCTAATAAAGAAAAACAAGAGTGATCTCTTCTGTTCAAAAGGGTAAACCAACTCTGAAAGGGAAAATAGAGCAACAGACAATATGCCATAAAAATAATTTAATAACACTTACTTTTGTTTTTGATAGCGCCGGAAAGTACTATTAATCGTTCCGCTAATGTAAACGTTTTTTTTAAAGCACTTTAAAAGAGCTTCTAAAGTACTATTTTTTAATATAAAAATAATAATTAATTAAAACAATATGTTTAAAGGAGCCAAACAAAACTCGTGGGGAAAAACGAAAATTTTAGCACAAACAGTAGCGTCGGCCTGAACCGTCGCTAATATAAGAAAATAAGAATTAATTAAGACAATAATTAATAAGGAGGAAAACGAAATTTGTTATGGGAAATGAATATTTTTTCATAAACAATAGCGTTGGCCTGAATTGTCGCTACTATAAAAAGATAAATAATTATATAAAATAATAACTAAAATGGAGGCAAACTAAATTGGTGAGGGTAATGAAATTTTCTCACAAACAATAGCGAAGGTCCAAATAAACTCTTTGTCAACACCAATTATTTTTCTCTAAATCAAACCATTTTCAAAATATTTTAATAACAAATGCACTCGAAGGACACATGCATTAAGTAGTGAAGAGGGAATGATTAAATGTATGTCCCTTTGTTCTTAGTCTGACGGCTCTTACTGTATAGGTTATCGTTCAAATTCTCACCTTCACTCATGAACTTTAGTTTTATTCGTGCTATATACTTTTGAAGTGAAATGGAGGAAAAGGACTAGTGAGGCGTATGCTCCTCTTGTAAAGATTCTAATAAAGAAAAACAAGAGTGATCTCTTCTGTCCAAAAGGGTAATCCAACTCTGAAAGGGAAAATAGAGCAACAGACAATATGCCATAAAAATAATTTAATAACACTTACTTTTGTTTTTGATAACGCCGGAAAGTGCTATTAATCGTTCCGCTAATGTAAACGTTTTTTTTAAAGCACTTTAAAAGAGCTATTAAAGTACTAGTTTTTAATATAAAAATAATAATTAATTAAAACAATATGTTTAATGGAGCCAAACGAAACTCGTGGGGAAAAACGAAAATTTTAGCACAAACAGTAGCGTCGGCCTGAACCGTCGCTAATATAAGAAAATAAGAATTAATTAAGACAATAATTAATAAGGAGGAAAACGAAATTTGTTATGGGAAATGAATATTTTTTCATAAACAATAGCGTTGGCCTGAATTGTCGCTACTATAAAAAGATAAATAATTATATAAAATAATAACTAAAATGGAGGCAAACTAAATTGGTGAGGGTAATGAAATTTTCTCACAAACAATAGCGAAGGTCCAAATAAAGTCTTTGTCAACACCAATTATTTTTCTCGAAATCAAACCATTTTCAAAATATTTTCATAACAAATGCACTCGAAGGACACATGCATTAAGTAGTGAAGAGGGAATGATTAAATGTATGTCCCTTTGTTCTTAGTCTGACGACGCTTACTGTATAGGTTATTGTTCAAATTCTCACCTTCACTCATGAACTTTAGTTTTATTCGTGCTATATACTTTTGAAGTGAAATGGAGGAAAAGGACTAGTGAGGCGTATGCTCCTCTTGTAAAGATTCTAATAAAGAAAAACAAGAGTGATCTCTTCTGTTCAAAAGGGTAAACCAACTCTGAAAGGGAAAATAGAGCAATAGACAATATGCCATAAAAATAATTTAATAACACTTACTTTTGTTTTTGATAGCGCCGGAAAGTGCTATTAATCGTTCCGCTAATGTAAACGTTTTTTTTAAAGCACTTTAAAAGAGCTTCTAAAGTACTATTTTTAATATAAAAATAATAATTAATTAAAACAATATGTTTAAAGGAGCCAAACGAAACTCGTGGGGAAAAACGAAAATTTTAGCACAAACAGTAACGTCGGCCTGAACCGTCGCTAATATAAGAAAATAAGAATTAATTAAGACAATAATTAATAAGGAGGAAAACGAAATTTGTTATGGGAAATGAATATTTTTTCATAAACAATAGCGTTGGCCTGAATTGTCGCTACTATAAAAAGATAAATAATTATATAAAATAATAACTAAAATGGAGGCAAACTAAATTGGTGAGGGTAATGAAATTTTCTCACAAACAATAGTGAAGGTCCAAATAAACTTTTTGTCAACACCAATTTTTTTTCTCTAAATCAAACCATTTTCAAAATATTTTAATAACAAATGCACTCGAAGGACACATGCATTAAGTAGTGAAGAGGGAATGATTAAATGTATGTCCCTTTGTTCTTAGTCTGACGGCGCTTACTGTATAGGTTATCGTTCAAATTATCACCTTCACTCATGAACTTTAGTTTTATTCGTGTTATATACTTTTGAAGTGAAATGGAGGAAAAGGACTAGTGAGGCGTATGCTCCTTTTGTAAAGATTCTAATAAAGAAAAACAAGAGTGATCTCTTCTGTCCAAAAGGGTAAACCAACTCTGAAAGAGAAAATAGAGCAACAGACAATATGCCATAAAAATAATTTAATAACACTTACTTTTGTTTTTGATAGCGCCGAAAAGTGCTATTAACCGTTCCGCTAATGTAAACGTTTTTTTTAAAGCACTTTAAAAGAGCTATTAAAGTACTAGTTTTTAATATAAAAATAATAATTAATTAAAACAATATGTTTAATGGAGCCAAACGAAACTCGTTGGGAAAAACGAAAATTTTAGCACAAACAGTAGCGTCGGCCTGAACCGTCGCTAATATAAGAAAATAAGAATTAATTAAGACAATAATTAATAAGGAGGCAAACGAAATTTGTTATGGGAAATGAATATTTTTTCATAAACAATAGCGTCGGCCTGAACTGTCGCTACTATAAAAAGATAAATAATTATATAAAATAATAACTAAAATGGAGGCAAACTAAATTGGTGAGGGTAATGAAATTTTCGCACAAACAATAGCGAAGGTCCAAATAAACTCTTTGTCAACACCAATTATTTTTCTCGAAATCAAACCATTTTCAAAATATTTTCATAACAAATGCACTCGAAGGACACATGCATTAAGTAGTGAAGAGGGAATGATTAAATGTATGTCCCTTTGTTCTTAGTCTGACGACGCTTACTGTATAGGTTATTGTCCAAATTCTCACCTTCACTCATGAACTTTAGTTTTATTCGTGCTATATACTTTTGAAGTGAAATGGAGGAAAAGGACTAGTGAGGCGTATGCTCCTCTTGTAAAGATTCTAATAAAGAAAAACAAGAGTGATCTCTTCTGTTCAAAAGGGTAAACCAACTCTGAAAGGGAAAATAGAGCAACAGACAATATGCCATAAAAATAATTTAATAACACTTACTTTTGTTTTTGATAGCGCCGGAAAGTGCTATTAATCGTTCCGCTAATGTAAACGTTTTTTTTAAAGCACTTTAAAAGAGCTTCTAAAGTACTATTTTTTAATATAAAAATAATAATTAATTAAAACAATATGTTTAAAGGAGCCAAACAAAACTCGTGGGGAAAAACGAAAATTTTAGCACAAACAGTAGCGTCGGCCTGAACCGTCGCTAATATAAGAAAATAAGAATTAATTAAGACAATAATTAATAAGGAGGAAAACGAAATTTGTTATGGGAAATGAATATTTTTTCATAAACAATAGCGTTGGCCTGAATTGTCGCTACTATAAAAAGATAAATAATTATATAAAATAATAACTAAAATGGAGGCAAACTAAATTGGTGAGGGTAATGAAATTTTCTCACAAACAATAGCGAAGGTCCAAATAAACTCTTTGTCAACACCAATTATTTTTCTCTAAATCAAACCATTTTCAAAATATTTTAATAACAAATGCACTCGAAGGACACATGCATTAAGTAGTGAAGAGGGAATGATTAAATGTATGTCCCTTTGTTCTTAGTCTGACGGCGCTTACTGTATAGGTTATCGTTCAAATTCTCACCTTCACTCATTAACTTTAGTTTTATTCGTGCTATATACTTTTGAAGTGAAATGGAGGAAAAGGACTAGTGAGGCGTATGCTCCTATTGTAAAGATTCTAATAAAGAAAAACAAGAGTGATCTCTTCTGTCCAAAAGGGTAAACCAACTCTGAAAGAGAAAATAGAGCAACAGACAATATGCCATAAAAATAATTTAATAACACTTACTTTTGTTTTTGATAGCGCCGAAAAGTGCTATTAACCGTTCCGCTAATGTAAACATTTTTTTAAAGCACTTTAAAAGAGATATTAAAGTACTAGTTTTTAATATAAAAATAATAATGAATTAAAACAATATGTTTAATGGAGCCAAACGAAACTCGTGGGGAAAAACAAAATTTTTAGCACAAACAGTAGCGTCGGCCTGAACCGTCGCTAATATAAGAAAATAAGAATTAATTAAGACAATAATTAATAAGGAGGCAAACGAAATTTGTTATGGGAAATGAATATTTTTTCATAAACAATAGTGTCGGCCTGAACTGTCGCTACTATAAAAAGATAAATAATTATATAAAATAATAACTAAAATGGAGGCAAACTAAATTGGTGAGGGTAATGAAATTTTCGCACAAACAATAGCGAAGGTCCAAATAAACTCTTTGTCAACACCAATTATTTTTCTCGAAATCAAACCATTTTCAAAATATTTTCATAACAAATGCACTCGAAGGACACATGCATTAAGTAGTGAAGAGGGAATGATTAAATGTATGTCCCTTTGTTCTTAGTCTGACGACGCTTACTGTATAGGTTATTGTCCAAATTCTCACCTTCACTCATGAACTTTAGTTTTATTCGTGCTATATACTTTTGAAGTGAAATGGAGGAAAAGGACTAGTGAGGCGTATGCTCCTCTTGTAAAGATTCTAATAAAGAAAAACAAGAGTGATCTCTTCTGTTCAAAAGGGTAAACCAACTTTGAAAGGGAAAATAGAGCAACAGACAATATGCCATAAAAATAATTTAATAACACTTACTTTTGTTTTTGATAGCGCCGGAAAGTACTATTAATCGTTCCGCTAATGTAAACGTTTTTTTTAAAGCACTTTAAAAGAGCTTCTAAAGTACTATTTTTTAATATAAAAATAATAATTAATTAAAACAATATGTTTAAAGGAGCCAAACAAAACTCGTGGGGAAAAACGAAAATTTTAGCACAAACAGTAGCGTCGGCCTGAACCGTCGCTAATATAAGAAAATAAGAATTAATTAAGACAATAATTAATAAGGAGGAAAACGAAATTTGTTATGGGAAATGAATATTTTTTCATAAACAATAGCGTTGGCCTGAATTGTCGCTACTATAAAAAGATAAATAATTATATAAAATAATAACTAAAATGGAGGCAAACTAAATTGGTGAGGGTAATGAAATTTTCTCACAAACAATAGCGAAGGTCCAAATAAACTCTTTGTCAACACCAATTATTTTTCTCTAAATCAAACCATTTTCAAAATATTTTAATAACAAATGCACTCGAAGGACACATGCATTAAGTAGTGAAGAGGGAATGATTAAATGTATGTCCCTTTGTTCTTAGTCTGACGGCGCTTACTGTATAGGTTATCGTTCAAATTCTCACCTTCACTCATGAACTTTAGTTTTATTCGTGCTATATACTTTTGAAGTGAAATGGAGGAAAAGGACTAGTGAGGCGTATGCTCCTATTGTAAAGATTCTAATAAAGAAAAACAAGAGTGATCTCTTCTGTCCAAAAGGGTAAACCAACTCTGAAAGAGAAAATAGAGCAACAGACAATATGCCATAAAAATAATTTAATAACACTTACTTTTGTTTTTGATAGCGCCGAAAAGTGCTATTAACCGTTCCGCTAATTTAAACATTTTTTTAAAGCACTTTAAAAGAGCTATTAAAGTACTAGTTTTTAATATAAAAATAATAATGAATTAAAACAATATGTTTAATAGAGCCAAACGAAACTCGTGGGGAAAAACAAAAATTTTAGCACTAACAGTAGCGTCGGCCTGAACCGTCGCTAATATAAGAAAATAAGAATTAATTAAGACAATAATTAATAAGGAGGCAAACAAAATTTGTTATGGGATATGAATATTTTTTCATAAACAATAGCGTCGGCCTGAACTGTCGCTAATATAAAAAGATAAATAATTATATAAAATAATAACTAAAATTAAGGCAAACTAAATTGGTGAGGGTAATGAAATTTTCGCACAAACAATAGCGAAGGTCCAAATAAACTCTTTGTCAACACCAATTATTTTTCTCTAAATCAAACCATTTTCAAAATATTTTAATAACAAATGCACTCGAAGGACACATGCATTAAGTAGTGAAGAGGGAATGATTAAATGCATGTCCCTTTGTTCTTAGTCTAACGGCGCTTACTGTATAGGTTATCGTTCAAATTCTCACCTTAACTCATTAACTTTAGTTTTATTCGTGCTATATACTTTTGAAGTGAAATGGAGGAAAAGGACTAGTGAGGCGTATGCTCCTCTTGTAAAGATTCTAATAAAGAAAAACAAGAGTGATCTCTTATGTCCAAAAGGATAAACCTACTTTGAAAGAGAAAATAGAGCAACAGACAATATGCCATAAAAATAATTTAATAACACTTACTTTTGTTTTTGATTGCGCCGAAAAGTGCTATTAACCATTCCGCTAATGTAAACGTTTTTTTTAAAGCACTTTAAAAGAGCTATTAAAGTACTAGTTTTTAATATAAAAATAATAATTAATTAAAACAATATGTTTAAAGGAGCCAAATGAAACTCGTGGGGAAAAACGAAAATTTTAGCACAAACAGTAGCGTCGGCCTGAACCGTCGTTAATATAAGAAAATAAGAATTAATTAAGACAATAATTAATAAGGAGGCAAACGAAATTTGTTATGGGAAATGAATATTTTTTCATAAACAATAGAGTCGGCCTGAACTGTCGCTACTATAAAAAGATAAATAATTATATAAAATAATAACTAAAATGGAGGCAAACTAAATTGGTGAGGGTAATGAAATTTTCGCACAAACAATAGCGAAGGTCCAAATAAACTCTTTGTCAACACCAATTATTTTTCTCGAAATCAAACCATTTTCAAAATATTTTCATAACAAATGCACTCGAAGGACACATGCATTAAGTAGTGAAGTGGGAATGATTAAATGTATGTCCCTTTGTTCTTAGTCTGACAGAGCTTACTGTATAGGTTATCGTTCAAATTCTCACCTTCACTCATGAACTTTAGTTTTATTCGTGCTATATACTTTTGAAGTGAAATGGAGGAAAAGGACTAGTGAGGCGTATGCTCCTCTTGTAAAGATTCTAATAAAGAAAAACAAGAGTGATCTCTTATGTCCAAAAGGGTAAACCAACTCTGAAAGAGAAAATAGAGCAACAGACAATATGCCATAAAAATAATTTTATAACACTTTCTTTTGTTTTTCATAGCGCCAAAAAGTGCTATTAACCGTTACGCTAATGTAAACGATTTTTTTTAATAGCACTTTAAAAGAGCTATTAAAGTACTAGTTTTTAATATAAAAATAATAATTAATTAAAACAATATGTTTAAAGGAGCCAAACGAAACTCGTGGGGAAAACGAAAATTTTAGCACAAACAATAGCGTCGGCCTGTACCGTCGCTAATATAAGAAAATAAGAATTAATTAAGACAATAATTAATAAGGAGGCAAACGAAATTTGTTATTGGAAATGAATATTTTTTCATAAACAATAGCGTCGGCCTGAACTGTCGCTAATATAAAAATATAAATAATTATATAAAATAATAACTAAAATGGAGGAAAACTAAATTGGTGAGGGTATTGAAATTTTCGCACAAACAATAGCGAATGTCCAAATAAACTCTTTGCCAACACCAATTATTTTTCTCGAAATCAAACCATTTTCAAAATATTTTCATAACAAATGCACTCGAAGGACACATGCATTAAGTAGTGAAGAGGGAATGATTAAATGTATGTCCCTTTGTTCTTAGTCTGACGGCGCTTACTGTATAGGTTATCATTCAAATTCCCACCTTCACTCATGAACTTTTATTTTTATTCGTGCTTTATACTTTTGAAGTGAAATGGAAGAAAAGGACTAGTGAGGCGTATGCTCCTCTTGTAAAGATTCTAATAAAGAAAAACAAGAGTGATCTCTTCTGTCCAAAAGGGTAAACCAACTCTGAAAGAGAAAATAGTGCAACAAACAATATGCCATAAAAATAATTTAATAACACTTACTTTTGTTTTTGATAGCGCCGAAAAGCACTATTAACCGTTCCGCTAATGTAAACGTTTTTTTTAATAGCACTTTAAAAGAGCTATTAAAGTACTAGTTTTTAATATAAAAATAATAATTAATTAAAACAATATGTTTAAAGGAGCCAAATGAAAATCGTGGGGAAAAACGAAAATTTTAGCACAAACAGTAGCGTCGGCCTGAGCCGTCGTTAATATAAGAAAATAAGAATTAATTAAGACAATAATTAATAAGGAGGCAAACGAAATTTGTTATGGGAAATGAATATTTTTTCATAAACAATAGAGTCGGCCTGAACTGTCGCTAATATAAAAAGATAAATAATTATATAAAATAATAACTAAAATGGAGGCAAACTAAATTGGTGAGGGTAATGAAATTTTCGCACAAACAATAGCGAAGGTCCAAATAAACTCTTTGTCAACACCAATTATTTTTCCGAAATCAAACCATTTTCAAAATATTTTCATAACAAATGCACTCGAAGGACACATGCATTAAGTAGTGAAGTGGGAATGATTAAATGTATGTCCCTTTGTTCTTAGTCTGACGGCGCTTACTGTATAGGTTATCGTTCAAATTCTCACCTTCACTCATGAACTTTAGTTTTATTTGTGGTATATACTTTTGAAGTGAAATGGAGGAAAAGGACTAGTGAGGCGTATGCTCCTCTTGTAAAGATTCTAATAAAGAAAAACAAGAGTGATCTCTTATGTCCAAAAGGGTAAACCAACTCTGAAAGAGAAAATAGAGCAACAGACAATATGCCATAAAAATAATTTTATAACACTTTCTTTTGTTTTTGATAGCGCCAAAAAGTGCTATTAACCGTTACGCTAATGTAAACGATTTTTTTAATAGCACTTTAAAAGAGCTATTAAAGTACTAGTTTTTAATATAAAAATAATAATTAATTAAAACAATATGTTTAAAGGAGCCAAACGAAACTCGTGGGGAAAAACGAAAATTTTAGCACAAACAATAGCGTCGGCCTGTACCGTCGCTAATATAAGAAAATAAGAATTAATTAAGACAATAATTAATAAGGAGGCAAACGAAATTTGTTATTGGAAATGAATATTTTTTCATAAACAATAGCGTCGGCCTGAACTGTCGCTAATATAAAAATATAAATAATTATATAAAATAATAACTAAAATGGAGGAAAACTAAATTGGTGAGGGTAATGAAATTTTCGCACAAACAATAGCGAATGTCCAAATAAACTCTTTGCCAACACCAATTATTTTTCTCGAAATCAAACCATTTTCAAAATATTTTCATAACAAATGCACTCGAAGGACACATGCATTAAGTAGTGAAGAGGGAATGATTAAATGTATGTCCCTTTGTTCTTAGTCTGACGGCGCTTACTGTATAGGTTATCATTCAAATTCCCACCTTCACTCATGAACTTTTATTTTTATTCGTGCTTTATACTTTTGAAGTGAAATGGAAGAAAAGGACTAGTGAGGCGTATGCTCCTCTTGTAAAGATTCTAATAAAGAAAAACAAGAGTGATGTCTTCTGTCCAAAAGGGTAAACCAACTCTGAAAGAGAAAATAGTGCAACAAACAATATGCCATAAAAATAATTTAATAACACTTACTTTTGTTTTTGATAGCGCCGAAAAGCACTATTAACCGTTCCGCTAATGTAAACGTTTTTTTTAATAGCACTTTAAAAGAGCTATTAAAGTACTAGTTTTTAATATAAAAATAATAATTAATTAAAACAATATGTTTAAAGGAGCCAAATGAAACTCGTGGGGAAAAACGAAAATTTTAGCACAAACAGTAGCGTCGGCCTGAGCCGTCGTTAATATAAGAAAATAAGAATTAATTAAGACAATAATTAATAAGGAGGCAAACGAAATTTGTTATGGGAAATGAATATTTTTTCATAAACAATAGAGTCGGCCTGAACTGTCGCTAATATAAAAAGATAAATAATTATATAAAATAATAACTAAAATGGAGGCAAACTAAATTGGTGAGGGTAATGAAATTTTCGCACAAACAATAGCGAAGGTCCAAATAAACTCTTTGTCAACACCAATTATTTTTCCGAAATCAAACCATTTTCAAAATATTTTCATAACAAATGCACTCGAAGGACACATGCATTAAGTAGTGAAGTGGGAATGATTAAATGTATGTCCCTTTGTTCTTAGTCTGACGGCGCTTACTGTATAGGTTATCGTTCAAATTCTCACCTTCACTCATGAACTTTAGTTTTATTTGTGGTATATACTTTTGAAGTGAAATGGAGGAAAAGGACTAGTGAGGCGTATGCTCCTCTTGTAAAGATTCTAATAAAGAAAAACAAGAGTGATCTCTTATGTCCAAAAGGGTAAACCAACTCTGAAAGAGAAAATAGAGCAACAGACAATATGCCATAAAAATAATTTTATAACACTTTCTTTTGTTTTTGATAGCGCCAAAAAGTGGTATTAACCGTTACGCTAATGTAAACGATTTTTTTAATAGCACTTTAAAAGAGCTATTAAAGTACTAGTTTTTAATATAAAAATAATAATTAATTAAAACAATATGTTTAAAGGAGCCAAACGAAACTCGTGGGGAAAAACGAAAATTTTAGCACAAACAGTAGCATCGGCCTGAACCGTCGCTAATATAAGAAAATAAGAATTAATTAAGACAATAATTAATAAGTAGGCAAACGAAATTTGTTATTGGAAATGAATATTTTTTCATAAACAATAGCGTCGGCCTGAACTGTCGCTAATATAAAAATATAAATAATTATATAAAATAATAACTAAAATGGAGGAAAACTAAATTGGTGAGGGTAATGAAATTTTCGCACAAACAATAGCGAATGTCCAAATAAACTCTTTGCCAACACCAATTATTTTTCTCGAAATCAAACCATTTTCAAAATATTTTCATAGCAAATGCACTCGAAGGACACATGCATTAAGTAGTGAAGAGGGAATGATTAAATGTATGTCCCTTTGTTCTTAGTCTGACGGCGCTTACTGTATAGGTTATCGTTCAAATTCTCACCTTCACTCATGAACTTTAGTTTTATTCGTGCTATATACTTTTGAAGTGAAATGGAGGAAAAGGACTACTGAGGCGTGTCCTCCTCTTGTAAAGATTCTAATAAAGGAAAACAAGAGTGATCTCTTCTGTCCAAAAGGGTAAACCTACTCTGAAAGAGAAAATAGAGCAACAGACAATATGCCATAAAAATAATTTAATAACACTTACTTTTGTTTTTGATAGCGCCGAAAAGTGCTATTAACCGTTCCGCTAATGTAAACGTTTTTTTTTAAAGCACTTTAAAAGAGCTATTAAAGTACTAGTTTTTAATATAAATATAATAATTAATTAAAAAAATATGTTTAAAGGAGCCAAATGAAACTCGTGGGGAAAAACGAAAATTTTAGCACAAACAGTAGCGTCGGCCTGAACCGTCGCTAATATAAGAAAATAAGAATTAATTAAGACAATAATTAATAAGGAGGCAAACGAAATTTGTTATGGGAAATGAATATTTTTTCATAAAGAATAGCGTCGGCCTGAACTGTCGCTAATATAAAAAGTTAAATAATTATATAAAATAATAACTAAAATGGAGGCAAACTAAATTGGTGAGGTTAATGAAATTTTTGCACAAACAATAGCGAAGGTCCAAATAAACTCTTTGTCAACACCAATTATTTATTTTCATAACAAATTCACTCGAAGGACACATGCATTAAGTAGTGAAGAGGGAATGATTAAATGTATGTCCCTTTGTTCTTAGTCTGACGGGGCTTACTGTATAGGTTATCTTTCAAATTCTCACCTTCACTCATGAACTTTAGGTTTATTCGTGCTATATACTTTTAAAGTGAAATGGAGGAAAAGGACTAGTGAGGCGTATGCTCATCTTGAAAAGATTCTAATAAAGAAACACAAGAGTGATCTATTTTGTCCAAAAGGGTAAACCAACTCTGAAAGAGAAAATAGAGCAACAGACAATATGCCATAAAAATAATTTAATAACACTTTCTTTTGTTTTTGATAGCGCCGAAAAGTGCTATTAACAGTTCCGCTAATGTAAACAGTTTTTTTTAATAGCACTTTAAAAGAGCTATTAAAGTACTAGTTTTTAATATAAAATTAATAATTAATTAAAACAATATGTTTAAAGGAGCCAAACGAAACTCGTGGGGAAAAATGAAAATCTTAGCACAAACAGTAGCGTCGGCCTGAACCGTCGCTAATATAAGAAAATAAGAATTAATTAAGACAATAATTAATAAGGAGGCAAACTAAATTTGGTATGGGAAATGAATATTTTTTCATAAACAATAGCGTCGGCCTGAACTGTCACTAATATAAAAAGATAAATAATTATATAAAATAATAACTAAAATGGAGGTAAATTAAATTGGTGAGGGTAATGAAATTTTCGGACAAACAATAGCGAAGGTCCAAATAAACTCTTTGTCAACACCAATTATTTTTCTCGAAATCAAACCATTTTCAAAATATTTTCATAACAAATGCACTCGAAGGACACATGCATTAAGTAGTAAAGAGGGAATGATTAAATGTATGTCCCTTTGTTTTTAGTCTGACGGAGCTTACTGTATAGGTTATCATTCAAATTCCCACCTTCACTCATGAACTTTAGTTTTATTCGTGCTATATACTTTTGAAGTGAAATGGAGGAAAAGGACTAGTGAGGCGTATGCTCCTCTTGTAAAGATTCTAATAAAGAAAAACAAGAGTGATCTCTTCTGTCCAAAAGGGTAAACCTACTCTGAAAGAGAAAATAGAGCAACAAACAATATGCCATAAAAATAATTTAATAACACTTTCTTTTGTTTTTGATAGCGTCGAAAAGCACTATTAACCGTTCCGCTAATGTAAACGTTTTTTTTAATAGCACTTTAAAAGAGCTATTAAAGTACTAGTTTTTAATATAAATATAATAATTAATTAAAAAAATATGTTTAAAGGAGCCAAATGAAACTCGTGGGGAAAAACGAAAATTTTAGAACAAACAGTAGCGTCGGCCTGAACCGTCGCTAATATAAGAAAATAAGAATTAATTAAGACAATAATTAATAAGGAGGCAAATGAAATTTGTTATGGGAAATGAATATTTTTTCATAAACAATAGCGTCGGCCTGAACTGTCGCTAATATAAAAAGATAAATAATTATATAAAATAATAACTAAAATGGAGGCAAACTAAATTGGTGAGGTTAATGAAATTTTCGCACAAACAATAGCGAAGGTCCAAATAAACTCTTTGTCAACACCAATTATTTATTTTCATAACAAATGCACTCGAAGGACACATGCATTAAATAGTGAAGAGGGAATAATTAAAGGTATCTCCCTTTGTTCTTAGTCTGACGACGCTTACTGTATAGGTTATCGTTCAAATGCTCACCTTCACTCAAGAACTTTAGTTTTATTCGTGCTATATATTTTTGAAGTGAAATGGAGGAAAAGGAATAGTTAGGCTTATGCTCCTCTTATAAAGATTCTAATAAATAAAAACAATAGTGATCTCTTCTGTCCAAAAGGGTAAACCAACTTTGAAAGAGAAAATATAGCAATAGACAATGTGCCATAAACATAATTTAATAGAACTTTCTTTTGTTTTTGATAGCGCTGAAAAGCGCTATTAACCGTTTCGCTAATGTAAACAATTTTTTTTAATAGCACTTTAAGAGCTATTAAAGTACTAGTTTTGAATATAACAATAATAATTAATTAAAACAATATGTTTAAAGGAGCCAAACGAAATTCATGGGGAAAAATGAAAATTTTAGCACAAACAGTAGCGTCGGTCTGAACCGTCGCTAATATAAGAAAATAAGAATTAATTAAGAAAATAACTAATAAGGAGGAAAACGAAATTTGTTATGGGAAATGAATATTTTTTCATAAAAAGTCGCATCGGCCTGAACTGTCGCTAATATAAAAAAATAAATAATTATTTAAAATAATAACTAAAATAGAGGCAAAATAAATTGGTGGGGGTAATGAAATTTTCGCACAAATAGTAGCGTAGGTCCAAATAAACTCTTTGTCAACACCAATTATTTTTCTCGAAATCAAACTGTTTTCAAAATATTTTCATAACAAATGCACTCGAAGGACACATGCATTAAGTAGTGAAGAGGGAATGATTAAATGTATGTCCCTTTGTTCTTAGTCCGACGACACTTACTATATAGGTTATCGTTCAAATGCTCACCTTCACTCATGAAAATTAGTTTTATTCATGCTATATACTTTTGAAGTGAAATGGAGGAAAAGGGCTAGTTAGGCGTATGCTCCACTTATAAAGATTCTAATAAATAAAAACAATGGTGATCTCTTTTGTCCGAAAGGGTAAACCAACTTTGAAAGAGAAAATAGAGCAACAGACAATATGCCATAAAAATAATTTAATAGCACTTTCTTTTATTTTTGATAGCGCTGAAAAGTGCTATTAACCGTTCCGCTAATGTAAACGATTTTTTTTAATAGCACTTTATAAGAGCTATTAAAGTACTAGATTTTAATATAAAAATAATAATTAATTAAAACAATATGTTTAAAGGGGCCAAACGAAATTCGTGGGGGAAAATGAAAATTTTAGAATACACAGTAGTGTCGGCCTGAACCGTCGCTAATATAAGAAAATAAGAATTAATTAAGACAATAACTTATAAGGAGGCAAACGAAATTTGTTATGGGAAATGAATATTTTTTCATAAACAGTAGCATCGGCCTAAACTGTCGCTAATATAAAAAAATAAATAATTATTTAAAATAATAACTAAAATGGAGGCAAACTAAATTGGTGGGTGTAATGAAATTTTCGCACAAATAGTAGCGTAGGTCCAAATAAACTCTTTGTCAACACCAATTATTTTTCTCAAAATGAAACCATTTTCAAAATATTTTCATAACAAATGCACTCGAAGAACACATGCATTAAGTAGTGAAGAGGGAATGATTAAATGTATGTCCCTTTGTTCTTAGTCCGACGATGCTTACTGTATAGGTTATCGTTCAAATTGTCACCTTCACTCATGAACTTTAGTTTTATTCATGCTATATACTTTTGAAGTGAAATGGAGGAAAAGGACTAGTTAGGCGTATGCTGCTCTTATAAAGATTCTAATAAAGAAAAACAAGAGTGATCTCTTCTATCCAAAAGGGTAAACCAACTATGAAAGAGAAAATAGAGCAACAGACAATATGCCATAAAAATAATTTAATAACACTTTCTTTTGTTTTTGATAGCGCCGAAAAGTGATATTAACAGTTCCGCTAATGTAAACAATTTTTTTTAATAGCACTTTAAAAGAGCTATTAAAGTACTAGTTTTTAATATAAAAATAATAATTAATTAAAACAATATGTTTATAGGAGCCAAACGAAATTTGTGGGGAAAAATGAAAATTTTAGCACAAACAGTAGCGTCGGCCTGAACTGTCGCTAATATAAGAAAATAAGAATTAATTAAGACAATAACTTATAAGGAGGCAAACGAAATTTGTTATGGGAAATGAATCTTTTTTCATAAAAAGTAGCATCGGCCTGAACTGTCGCTAATATAAAAAAATAAATAATTATTTAAAATAATAACTAAAATAGAGGCAAACTAAATTGGTGAGGGTAATGAAATTTTCGCACAAACAATAGCTAAGGTCCAAATAAATTCTTTGTCAACACCAATTATTTTTCTCGAAATCAAACCATTTTCAAAATATTTTCATAACAAATTCACTCGAAGGACACATGCATTAAGTAGTGAAGAGGGAATGATTAAATGTATGTCCCTTTATTCTTAGTCTGACGGTGCTTACTGTATAGGTTATCGTTCAAATTCTCACCTTCACTCATGAACTTTAGTTTTATTCGTGCTATATACTTTTGAAGTGAAATGGAGGAAAAGGACTAGTTAGGCGTATGCTGCTCTTATAAAGATTCTAATAAAGAAAAACAATAGTGATCTCTTCTATCCAAAAGAGTAAACCAACTTTGAAAGAGAAAATAGAGAAACAGACAATATGCCATAAAAGTTATTTAATAACACTTTGTTTTGTTTTTTATTGCGCTGAAAAGTGCTAATTACTGTTCCACTAATGTAAACGGTTTTGCTTAATAGCACTTTAGAAGAGCTATTAAAGTACTAGTTTTTAATATAAAAATAATAATTAATTAAAACAATATGTTTAAAGGGGCCAAACGAAATTCGTGGGGAAAAATGAAAATTTTAGCATAAACAGTAGCGTCGGCCTTAACCGTCGCTATTATAAGAAAATAAGAATTAATTATGACAATAACTAATAAGGAGGCAAACAAAATTTGTTATGGGAAATGAATATTTTTTCATAAACAGTAGCATCAGCCTGAACTGTCGCTAATATAAAAAAATAAATAATTATTTAAAATAATAACTAAAATAGAGGCAAACTAAATTGGTGGGGGTAATGAAATTTTCTCACAAATAGTAGCGTAGGTCAAAATAAACGTTTTGTCAACACCAATTATTTTTCTCGAAATCAAACCATTTTCAACATATTTTCATAACAAATGCACTCGAAGGACACATGAATTAAGTAGTGAAGAGGGAATGATTAAATGTAAGTCCCTTTGTTCTTAGGTCGATGACGCTTACTGTATAGGTTATCGTTCAAATGCTCAGCTTCACTCATGAACTTTAGTTTTATTCGTGCTATATACTTTTGAAGTGAAATGGAGGAAAAGGACTAGTTAGGCTTATGCTCCACTTATAAAGATTCTAATAAATAAAAACAATAGTGATCTCTTCTGTCCGAAAGGGTAAACCAACTTTGAAAGAGAAAATAGAGCAACAGACAATATGCCATAAAAATTAATTTAATAGCACTTTCTTTTATTTTTGATAGCGCTGAAAAGTGCTATTAACCGTTCCGCTAATGTAAACGATTTTTTTTAATAGCACTTTAGAAGAGCTATTAAAGTACTAGATTTTAATATAAAAATAATAATTAATTAAAACAATATGTTTAAAGGGGCCAAACGAAATTCGTGGGGGAAAATGAAAATTTTAGAATAAACAGTAGCGTCGGCCTGAACCGTCGCTAATATAAGATAATAAGAATTAATTAAGACAATAACTTATAAGGAGGCAAACGAAATTTGTTATGGGAAATGAATATTTTTTTATAAACAGTAGCATCGGCCTAAACTGTCGCTAATATAAAAAAATAAATAATTATTTAAAATAATAACTAAAATGGAGGCAAACTAAATTGGTGGGTGTAATGAAATTTTCGCACAAATAGTAGCGTAGGTCCAAATAAACTCTTTGTCAAGACCAATTATTTTTCTCGAAATCAAACCATTTTCAAAATATTTTCATAACAAATGCACTCGAAGGACACATGCATTAAATGGTGAAGAGGGAATGATTAAATGTATGTCCCTTTGTTCTTAGTCCGACGACGCTTATTTTATAGGTTATCGTTCAAATGCTCACCTTCACTCATGAACTTTAGTTTTATTCATGCTATATACTTTTGAAGTGAAATGGAGGAAAAGGACTAGTTAGGCGTATGCTGCTCTTTTAAAGATTCTAATAAAGAAAAACAATAGTGATCCCTTCTGTCCAAAAGGGTAAACCAACTTTGAAAGAGAAAATATAGCAATAGACAATGTGCCATAAAAATAATTTAATAGAACTTTCTTTTGTTTTTGATAGCGCTGAAAAGCGCTATTAACCGTTTCGCTAATGTAAATAATTTTTTTAATAGCACTTTAAGAGCTATTAAAGTACTAGTTTTTAATATAAAAATAATAATTAATTAAAACAATATGTTTAAAGGAGCCAAACGAAATTCATGGGGAAAAATGAAAATTTTAGCACAAACAGTAGCGTCGGCCTGAACCGTCGCTAATTTAAGAAAATAAGAATTAATTAAGAAAATAACTAATAAGGAGGCAAACGAAATTTGTTATGGGAAATGAATATTTTTTCATATGAAGTAGCATCGGCCTGAACTGTCGCTAATATAAAAAAATAAATAATTATTTAAAATAATAACTAAAATAGAGGCAAAATAAATTGGTGGGGGTAATGAAATTTTCGCATAAATAGTAGCGTAGGTTCAAATAAACTCTTTGTCAACACCAATTATTTTTCTCGAAATCAAACAGTTTTCAAAATATTTTCATAACAAATGCACTCGAAGGACACATGCATTAAGTAGTGAAGAGGGAATGATTAAATGTATGTCCCTTTGTTCTTAGTCCGACGACACTTACTGTATAGGTTATCGTTCAAATGCTCACCTTCACTCATGAACATTAGTTTTATTCATGCTATATACTTTTGAAGTGAAATGGAGGAAAAGGACTAGTTAGGCGTATGCTCCACTTATAAAGATTCTAATAAATAAAAACAATAGTGATCTCTTCTGTCCGAAAGGGTAAACAGACTTTGAAAGAGAAAATAGAGCAACAGACAATATGCCATAAAAATAATTTAATAGCACTTTCTTTTATTTTTGATAGCGCTGAAAAGTGCTATTAACCGTTCCGCTAATGTAAACGAGTTTTTTTTAATAGCACTTTAGAAGAGCTATTAAAGTACTAGATTTTAATATAAAAATAATAATTATTTAAAACAATATGTTTAATGGGGCCAAACGAAATTCGTGGGGGAAAATGAAAATTTTAGAATAAACAGTAACGTCGGCCTGAACCGTCGCTAATATAAGAAAATAAGAATTAATTAAGACAATAACTTATAAGGAGGCAAACGAAATTTGTTATGGGAAATGAATATTTTTTCATAAACAGTAGCATCGGCCTAAACTGTCGCTAATATAAAAAAATAAATAATTATTTAAAATAATAACTAAAATGGAGGCAAACTAAATTGGTGGGTGTAATGAAATTTTCGCACAAATAGTAGCGTAGGTCCAAATAAACTCTTTGTCAACACCAATTATTTTTCTCGAAATCAAACCATTTTCAACATATTTTCATAACAAATGCACTCGAAGGACACATGAATTAAGTAGTGAAGAGGAAATGATTAAATGTAAGTCCCTTTGCTCTTAGTCCGATGACGCTTACTGTATAGGTTATCGTTCAAATGCTCAGCTTCACTCATGAACTTTAGTTTTATTCGTGCTATATACTTTTGAAGTGAAATGGAGGAAAAGGACTAGTTAGGCTTATGCTCCACTTATAAAGATTCTAATAAATAAAAACAATAGTGATCTCTTCTGTCCGAAAGGGTAAACCAACTTTGAAAGAGAAAATAGAGCAACAGACAATATGCCATAAAAATAATTTAATAGCACTTTCTTTTATTTTTGATAGCGCTGAAAAGTGCTATTAACCGTTCCGCTAATGTAAACGATTTTTTTTAATAGCACTTTAGAAGAGCTATTAAAGTACTAGATTTTAATATAAAAATAATAATTATTTAAAACAATATGTTTAATGGGGCCAAACGAAATTCGTGGGGGAAAATGAAAATTTTAGAATAAACAGTAACGTCGGCCTGAACCGTCGCTAATATAAGAAAATAAGAATTAATTAAGACAATAACTTATAAGGAGGCAAACGAAATTTGTTATGGGAAATGAATATTTTTTCATAAACAGTAGCATCGGCCTAAACTGTCGCTAATATAAAAAATAAATAATTATTTAAAATAATAACTAAAATGGAGGCAAACTAAATTGGTGGGTGTAATGAAATTTTCGCACAAATAGTAGCGTAGGTCCAAATAAACTCTTTGTCAACACCAATTATTTTTCTCGAAATCAAACCATTTTCAACATATTTTCATAACAAATGCACTCGAAGGACACATGAATTAAGTAGTGAAGAGGGAATGATTAAATGTAAGTCCCTTTGCTCTTAGTCCGGTGACGCTTACTGTATAGGTTATCGTTCAAATGCTCAGCTTCACTCATGAACTTTAGTTTTATTCGTGCTATATACTTTTGAAGTGAAATGGAGGAAAAGGACTAGTTAGGCTTATGCTCCACTTATAAAGATTCTAATAAATAAAAACAATAGTGATCTCTTCTGTCCGAAAGGGTAAACCAACTTTGAAAGAGAAAATAGAGCAACAGACAATATGCCATAAAAATAATTTAATAGCACTTTCTTTTATTTTTGATAGCGCTGAAAAGTGCTATTAACCGTTCCGCTAATGTAAACGATTTTTTTTAATAGCACTTTAGAAGAGCTATTAAAGTACTAGATTTTAATATAAAAATAATAATTATTTAAAACAATATGTTTAATGGGGCCAAACGAAATTCGTGGGGGAAAATGAAAATTTTAGAATAAACAGTAACGTCGGCCTGAACCGTCGCTAATATAAGAAAATAAGAATTAATTAAGACAATAACTTATAAGGAGGCAAACGAAATTTGTTATGGGAAATGAATATTTTTTCATAAACAGTAGCATCGGCCTAAATTGTCGCTAATATAAAAAAATAAATAATTATTTAAAATAATAACTAAAATGGAGGCAAACTAAATTGGTGGGTGTAATGAAATTTTCGCACAAATAGTAGCGTAGGTCCAAATAAACTCTTTGTCAAGACCAATTATTTTTCTCGAAATCAAACCATTTTCAAAATATTTTCATAACAAATGCACTCGAAGGACACATGCATTAAATGGTGAAGAGGGAATGATTAAATGTATGTCCCTTTGTTCTTAGTCCGACGACGCTTACTGTATAGGTTATCGTTCAAATTGTCACCTTCACTCTTGAACTTTAGTTTTATTCATGCTATATACTTTTGAAGTGAAATGGAGGAAAAGGACTAGTTAGGCGTATGCTGCTCTTATAAAGATTCTAATAAAGAAAAACAAGAGTGATCCCTTCTGTCCAAAAGGGTAAACCAACTATGAAAGAGAAAATAGAGCAACAGACAATATGCCATAAAAATAATTTAATAACACTTTCTTTTGTTTTTGATAGCGCCGAAAAGAGCTATTAACAGTTCCGCTAATGTAAACAATTTTTTTTAATAGCACTTTAAAAGAGCTATTAAAGTACTAGTTTTTAATATAAAAATAATAATTAATTAAAACAATATGTTTATAGGAGCCAAACAAAATTCGTGGGGAAAAATGAAAATTTTAGCAAAAACAGTAGCGTCGGCCTGAACCGTCGCTAATATAAGAAAATAAGAATTAATTAAGACAATAACTTATAAGTAGGCAAACGAAATTTGTTATGGGAAATGAATATTTTTTCATAAAAAGTAGCATCGGCCTGAACTGTCGCTAATATAAAAAAATAAATAATTATTTAAAATAATAACTAAAATAGAGGCAAACTAAATTGGTGAGGGTAATGAAATTTTCGCACAAACAATAGCTAAGGTCCAAATAAACTCTTTGTCAACACCGATTATTTTTCTCGAAATCAAACCATTTTCAAAATATTTTCATAACAAATGCACTCGAAGGCCACATGCATTAAGTAGTGAAGAGGGAATGATTAAATGTATGTCCCTTTGTTCTTAGTCTGACGGTGCTTATTGTATAGGTTATCGTTCAAATTCTCACCTTCACTCATGAACTTTAGTTTTATTCGTGCTATATACTTTTGAAGTGAAATGGAGGAAAAGGACTAGTGAGGCATAAAAATAATTTAATAACACTTTCTTTTGTTTTTGATAGCGCCGATAAGTGCTATTAACCGTTCCGCTAATGTAAACGTTTTTTTTTAATAGCACTTTAAAAGAGCTATTAAAGTACTAGTTTTTAATATAAAAATAATAATTAATTAAAACAATATGTTTAAAGGGGCCAAACGAAATTCGTGGGGGAAAATGAAAATTTTAGAATAAACAGTAGCGTCGGCCAGAACCGTCGCTAATATAAGAAAATAAGAATTAATTAAGACAATAACTAATAAGGAGGCAAACGAAATTTGTTATGGGAAATGAATATTTTTTCATAAACAGTAGCATCGGCCTGAACTGTCGCTAATATAAAAAAATAAATAATTATTTAGAATAATAACTAAAATGGAGGCAAACTAAATTGGTGGGGGTAATGAAATTTTCTCAAAAATAGTAGTGTAGGTCCAAATAAACTCTTTGTCAACACCAATTATTTATCTCAAAATGAAACCATTTTCAAAATATTTTCATAACAAATGCACTCGAAGGACACATGAATTAAGTAGTGAAGAGGGAATGATTAAATGTATGTCCCTTTGTTCTTAGTCCGACGACGCTTACTGTATAGGTTATCGTTCAAATGCTCACCTTCACTCATGAACTTTAGTTTTATTCATGCTATATACTTTTGAAGTTAAATGGGGGAAAAGGACTAGTTAGGCGTATGCTGCTCTTATAAAGATTCTAATAAAGAAAAACAATAGTGATCTCTTCTATCAAAAAGGGTAAACCAACTTTGAAAGAGAAAATAGAGCAACAGACAATATGCCATAAAAATAATTTAATAGAACTTTCTTTTGTTTTTCATAGCGCCGAAAAGCGCTATTAACCGTTCCGCTAATGTAAACAATTTTTTTAATAGCACTTTAAAAGAGCTATTAAAGTACGAGATTTTAATATAAAAATAATAATTAATTAAAACAATATGTTTAAAGGGGCCAAACAAAATTCGTGGGGGAAAATGAAAATTTTAGCATAAATAGTAGCGTCGGCCTGAACCTTCGGTAATATAAGAAAATAAGAATTAATTAAGACAATAACTAATAAGGAGGCAAACAAAATTTGTTATGGGAAATGAATATTTTTTCATAAACAATAGCGTCGGCCTGAACTGTCGCTAATATAAAAAGATAAATAATTATATAAAATAATAACTAAAATGGAGGCAAACTAAATTGGTGAGGGTAATGAAAATTTCGCACAAACAATAAGGAAGGTCTAAATAAACTCTTTGTCAACACCAATTATTTTTCTCGAAATCAAACAATTTTCAAAATATTTTCATAACAAATGCACTCGAAGGACACATGCATTAAGTAGTGAAGAGGGAATGATTAAATGTATGTCCCTTTGTTCTTAGTCCGACGACGCTTACTGTATAGGTTATCAATCAAATTCTCACCTTCACTCATGAACATTAGTTTTATTCATGCTATATACTTTTGAAGTGAAATGGAGGAAAAGGACTAGTTAGGCGTATGCTCCTCTTATAAAGATTCTAATAAATAAAAACAATAGTGATCTCTTCTGTCCGAAAGGGTAAACCAACTTTGAAAGAGAAAATAGACCAATAGACAATATGCCATAAAAATAATTTAATAGCACTTTCTTTTGTTTTTGATAGCGCTGAAAAGCGCTATTAACCGTTCCGCTAATGTAAATGATTTTTTTTAATAGCACTTTAAAAGAGCTATTAAAGGACTAGATTTTAATATAAAAAAATTAATTAATTAAAACAATATGTTTAAAGGGGCCAAACAAAATTCGTGGGGGAAAATGAAAATTTTAGCATAAATAGTAGCGTCGGCCTGAACCTTCGGTAATATAAGAAAATAAGAATTAATTAAGACAATAACTAATAAGGAGGCAAACGAAAATTGTTATGGGAAATGAATATTTTTTCATAAACAATAGCGTCGGCCTAAATTGTCGCTAATATAAAAAAATAAATAATTATTTTAAATAATAACTAAAATGGAGGCAAACTAAATTGGTGGGGGTAATGAAATTTTCGCACAAATAGTAGCGTAGGTCCAAATAAACTCTTTGACAACACCAATTATTTTTCTCCAAATCAAACCATTTTCAAAATATTTTCATAACAAATGCACTCGAAGGACACATGCATTAAAAAGTGAAGAGGGAATGATTAAATGTATGTCCCTTTATTATTAGTCCGACGACGCTTACTGTATAGGTTATCGTTCAAATGCTCACCTTCACTCATGAACATTAGTTTTATTCATGCTATATACTTTTGAAGTGAAATGGAGGAAAAGGAATAGTTAGGCGTATGCTGCTCTTATAAAGATTCTAATAAAGAAAAACAATAGTGATCTCTTCTGTCCAAAAGGGTAAACCAACTTTGAAACAGAAAATAGAGCAATAGACAATATGCCATAAAAATAATTTAATAGAACTTTCTTTTGTTTTTGATAGCGCTGAAAAGCACTATTAACCGTTCCGCTAATATAAACAATTTTTTTTTCATAGCACTTTAAAAGAGCTATTAAAGTACTAGTTTTTAATATAGAAATAATAATTAATTAAAACAATATTTTAAAGGAGCCAAACGAAATTCCTTGGGAAAAATGAAAATTTTAGCACAAAGAGTAGCGTCGGCCTGAACCGTCGATAATATAAGAAAATAAGAATTAATTAAGACAATAACTTATAAGGAGGCAAACGAAATTTGTTATGGGAAATGAATATTTTTTCATAAATAATAGCGTGAGCCTGAACTGTCGCTAACATAAAAAAATAATTAATTATTTAAAATAATAACTAAAATGGAGGCAAACTAAATTGGTGTGGGTAATGAAATTTTCACACAAATAGTAGCGTAGGTCCAAATAAACTCTTTGTCAACACCAATTATTTTTCTCAAAATGAAACCATTTTCAAAATATTTTCATAACAAATGCACTCGAAGGACACATGCATTAAGTAGTGAAGAGGGAATGATTAAATGTATGTCCCTTTGTTCTTAGTCCGACGACGCTTACTGTATAGGTTATCGTTCAAATGCTCACCTTCACTCATGAACATTAGTTTTATTCATGCTATATAATTTTGAAGTGAAATGGAGGAAATGGACTAGTTAGGCGTATGCTCCTCTTATAAAGATTCTAATAAATAAAAACAATAGTGATCTCTTCTGTCTGAAAGGGTAAACCAACTTTGAAAGAGAAAATAGAGCACCGGACAATATGCCATAAAAATAAATTAATAGCACTTTCTTTTGTTTTTGATAACGCTGAAAAGCGCTATTAACCGTTCCACTAATGTAAACAATTTTTTTTAATAGCACTTTAAAAGAGCTATTAAAGTACTAGTTTTTAATATAAAAATAATAATTTATTAAAACAATATGTTTAAAGGAGCCAAACTAAATTCATGGGGAAAAATGAACATTTTAGCACAAACAGTAGCGTCGGCCTGAACCGTCGCTAATATAAGAAAATAAGAATTAATTAAGACAATAACTAATAAGGAGGCAAACAAAATTTGTTATGGGAAATGAATATTTTTTCATAAATAATAGCGTGAGCCTGAACTGTCGCTAACATAAAAAAATAATTAATTATTTAAAGTAATAACTAAAATGGAGGCAAACTAAATTGGTGTGGGTAATGAAATTTTTACACAAATAGTAGCGTAGGTCCAAATAAACTCTTTGTCAACACCAATTATTTTTCTCAAAATGAAACCATTTTCAAAATATTTTCATAACAAATGCACTCGAAGGACACATGCATTAAGTAGTGAAGAGGGAATGATTAAATGTATGTCCCTTTGTTCTTAGTCCGACGACGCTTACTGTATAGGTTATCGTTCAAATGCTCACCTTCACTCATGAACATTAGTTTTATTCATGCTATATAATTTTGAAGTGAAATGGAGGAAAAGGACTAGTTAGGCGTATGCTCATCTTATAAAGATTCTAATAAATAAAAACAATAGTGATCTCTTCTGTCTGAAAGGGTAAACCAACTTTGAAAGAGAAAATAGAGCACCGGACAATATGCCATAAAAATAAATTAATAGCACTTTCTTTTGTTTTTGATAACGCTGAAAAGCGCTATTAACCGTTCCGCTAATGTAAACAATTTTTTTTAATAGCACTTTAAAAGAGCTATTAAAGTACTAGTTTTTAATATAAAAATAATAATTTATTAAAACAATATGTTTAAAGGAGCCAAACTAAATTCATGGGGAAAAATGAACATTTTAGCACAAACAGTAGCGTCGGCCTGAACCGTCGCTAATATAAGAAAATAAGAATTAATTAAGACAATAACTAATAAGCAGGCAAACAAAATTTGTTATGGGAAATGAATATTTTTTCATAAACAGTAGCATCGCCCTGAATTGTCGCTAATATAAAAAAATAATTAATTATTTAAAATATTAACTAAAATGGAGGCAAACTAAATTGGTGGGGGTAATGAAATTTTTGCACAAATAGTAGCGTAGGTCCAATTAAACTCTTTGTCAACACCAATTATTTTTCTCGAAATCAAACAATTTTCAAAATATTTTCATAACAAATACACTCGAAGGACACATGAATTAAGTAGTAAAGAGGGAATGGTTAAATGTATGTCCCTTTGTTCTTAGTCCGACGACGCTTACTGTATAGGTTATCGTTCAAATGCTCACCTTCACTCATGAACATTAGTTTTATTCATGCTTAATAATTTTGAAGTGAAATGGAGGAAAAGGACTAGTTAGGCGTATGCTCCTCTTATAAAGATTCTAATAAATAAAAACAATAGTGATCTCTTCTGTCCGAAAGGGTAAACCAACTTTGAAAGAGAAAATAGAGCAACAGACAATATGCCATAAAAATAAATTAATAGCACTTTCTTTTGTTTTTGATAATGCTGAAAAGCGCTATTAACCGTTCCGCTAATGTAAACTATTTTTTTTAATAGCACTTTAAAAGAGCTATTAAAGTACTAGATTTTAATATAAAAATAATAATTAATTAAAACAATATGTTTAAAGGGGCCAAACGAAATTCGTGGGGGAAAATGAAAATTTTAGCATAAACAGTAGCGTCGGCCTGAACCTTCGGTAATATAAGAAAATAAGAATTAATTAAGACAATAACTAATAAGGAGGCAAACGAAATTTGTAATGGGAAATAAATATTTTTTCATAAACAATAGCGTGAGCCTGAACTGTCGCTAACATAAAAAAATAATTAATTATTTAAAATAATAACTAAAATGGAGGCAAACTAAATTGGTGTGGGTAATGAAATTTTTACACAAATAGTAGCGTAGGTCCAAATAAACTCTTTGTCAACACCAATTATTTTTCTCAAAATGAAACCATTTTCAAAATATTTTCATAACAAATGCACTCGAAGGACACATGCATTAAGTAGTGAAGAGGGAATGATTAAATGTATGTCCCTTTGTTCTTAGTCCGACGACGCTTACTGTATAGGTTATCGTTCAAATGCTCACCTTCACTCATGAACATTAGTTTTATTCATGCTATATAATTTTGAAGTGAAATGGAGGAAAAGGACTAGTTAGGCGTATGCTCATCTTATAAAGATTCTAATAAATAAAAACAATAGTGATCTCTTCTGTCTGAAAGGGTAAACCAACTTTGAAAGAGAAAATAGAGCACCGGACAATATGCCATAAAAATAAATTAATAGCACTTTCTTTTGTTTTTGATAACGCTGAAAAGCGCTATTAACCGTTCCGCTAATGTAAACAATTTTTTTTAATAGCACTTTAAAAGAGCTATTAAAGTACTAGTTTTTAATATAAAAATAATAATTTATTAAAACAATATGTTTAAAGGAGCCAAACTAAATTCATGGGGAAAAATGAACATTTTAGCACAAACAGTAGCGTCGGCCTGAACCGTCGCTAATATAAGAAAATAAGAATTAATTAAGACAATAACTAATAAGCAGGCAAACAAAATTTGTTATGGGAAATGAATATTTTTTCATAAACAGTAGCATCGCCCTGAATTGTCGCTAATATAAAAAAATAATTAATTATTTAAAATATTAACTAAAATGGAGGCAAACTAAATTGGTGGGGGTAATGAAATTTTTGCACAAATAGTAGCGTAGGTCCAATTAAACTCTTTGTCAACACCAATTATTTTTCTCGAAATCAAACAATTTTCAAAATATTTTCATAACAAATACACTCGAAGGACACATGAATTAAGTAGTGAAGAGGGAATGGTTAAATGTATGTCCCTTTGTTCTTAGTCCGACGACGCTTACTGTATAGGTTATCGTTCAAATGCTCACCTTCACTCATGAACATTAGTTTTATTCATGCTTAATAATTTTGAAGTGAAATGGAGGAAAAGGACTAGTTAGGCGTATGCTCCTCTTATAAAGATTCTAATAAATAAAAACAATAGTGATCTCTTCTGTCCGAAAGGGTAAACCAACTTTGAAAGAGAAAATAGAGCAACAGACAATATGCCATAAAAATAAATTAATAGCACTTTCTTTTGTTTTTGATAATGCTGAAAAGCGCTATTAACCGTTCCGCTAATGTAAACTATTTTTTTTAATAGCACTTTAAAAGAGCTATTAAAGTACTAGATTTTAATATAAAAATAATAATTAATTAAAACAATATGTTTAAAGGGGCCAAACGAAATTCGTGGGGGAAAATGAAAATTTTAGCATAAACAGTAGCGTCGGCCTGAACCTTCGGTAATATAAGAAAATAAGAATTAATTAAGACAATAACTAATAAGGAGGCAAACGAAATTTGTAATGGGAAATAAATATTTTTTCATAAACAATAGCGTGAGCCTGAACTGTCGCTAATATAAAAAAATAATTAATTATTTAAAATAATAACTAAAATGGAGGCAAACTAAATTGGTGTGGGTAATGAAATTTTTACACAAATAGTAGCGTAGGTCCAAATAAACTCTTTGTCAACACCAATTATTTTTCTCAAAATGAAACCATTTTCAAAATATTTTCATAACAAATGCACTCGAAGGACACATGCATTAAGTAGTGAAGAGGGAATGATTAAATGTATGTCCCTTTGTTCTTAGTCCGACGACGCTTACTGTATAGGTTATCGTTCAAATGCTCACCTTCACTCATGAACATTAGTTTTATTCATGCTATATAATTTTGAAGTGAAATGGAGGAAAAGGACTAGTTAGGCGTATGCTCATCTTATAAAGATTCTAATAAATAAAAACAATAGTGATCTCTTCTGTCTGAAAGGGTAAACCAACTTTGAAAGAGAAAATAGAGCACCGGACAATATGCCATAAAAATAAATTAATAGCACTTTCTTTTGTTTTTGATAACGCTGAAAAGCGCTATTAACCGTTCCGCTAATGTAAACAATTTTTTTTAATAGCACTTTAAAAGAGCTATTAAAGTACTAGTTTTTAATATAAAAATAATAATTTATTAAAACAATATGTTTAAAGGAGCCAAACTAAATTCATGGGGAAAAATGAACATTTTAGCACAAACAGTAGCGTCGGCCTGAACCGTCGCTAATATAAGAAAATAAGAATTAATTAAGACAATAACTAATAAGCAGGCAAACAAAATTTGTTATGGGAAATGAATATTTTTTCATAAACAGTAGCATCGCCCTGAATTGTCGCTAATATAAAAAAATAATTAATTATTTAAAATATTAACTAAAATGGAGGCAAACTAAATTGGTGGGGGTAATGAAATTTTTGCACAAATAGTAGCGTAGGTCCAATTAAACTCTTTGTCAACACCAATTATTTTTCTCGAAATCAAACAATTTTCAAAATATTTTCATAACAAATGCACTCGAAGGACACATGCATTAAGTAGTGAAGAGGGAATGGTTAAATGTATGTCCCTTTGTTCTTAGTCCGACGACGCTTACTGTATAGGTTATCGTTCAAATGCTCACCTTCACTCATGAACATTAGTTTTATTCATGCTTAATAATTTTGAAGTGAAATGGAGGAAAAGGACTAGTTAGGCGTATGCTCCTCTTATAAAGATTCTAATAAATAAAAACAATAGTGATCTCTTCTGTCCGAAAGGGTAAACCAACTTTGAAAGAGAAAATAGAGCAACAGACAATATGCCATAAAAATAAATTAATAGCACTTTCTTTTGTTTTTGATAATGCTGAAAAGCGCTATTAACCGTTCCGCTAATGTAAACTATTTTTTTTAATAGCACTTTAAAAGAGCTATTAAAGTACTAGATTTTAATATAAAAATAATAATTAATTAAAACAATATGTTTAAAGGGGCCAAACGAAATTCGTGGGGGAAAATGAAAATTTTAGCATAAACAGTAGCGTCGGCCTGAACCTTCGGTAATATAAGAAAATAAGAATTAATTAAGACAATAACTAATAAGGAGGCAAACGAAATTTGTAATGGGAAATAAATATTTTTTCATAAACAATAGCGTCGGCCTGAATTGTCGTTAAGTTAAAAATAAATAATTATTTAAAATAATAACTAAAATGGAGGCAAACTAAATTGGTGGGGTTAATGAAATTTTCGCACAAATAGTAGCGTAGGTCCAAATAAACTCTTTGTCAACACCAATTATTTTTCTCGAAATCAAACCATTTTTAAAATATTTTCATAACAAATGCGCTCGAAGGACACATGCATTATGTAGTGAAGAGGGAATGATTAAATGTATGTCCCTTTGTTCTTAGTCCGACGACGCTTACTGTATAGGTTATCGTTCAAATGCTCACCTTCACTCATGAAATTTAGTTTTATTCATGCTATATACTTTTGAAGTGAAATGGAGGAAAAGGACTAGTTAGGTGTATGCTGCTCTTATAAAGAATCTAATAAAGAAAAACAATAGTGATATCTTATGTCCAAAAAGTTAAACCAACTTTGAAAGAGAGAATAGAGCAACAGACAATATGCCATAAAAATAATTTAATAGAACTTTCTTTTGTTTTTGATAGTGCTGAAAAGCGCTATTAACCGTTCCGCTAATGTAACCAAATTTTTTTAATAGCAATTTAAAAGAGCTATTAAAGTACTAGTTTTTAAGATAGAAATAATAATTAATTAAAACATTATTTTAAAGGAGTCAAACGAAATTCCTTGGGAAAAATGTAAATTTTAGCACAAACAGTAGAGTCGGCCTGAACCGTCGCTAATATAAGAAAATAAGAATTAATTAAGACAATAACTAATAAGGAGGCAAACGAAATTTGTTATGGGAAATGAATATTTTTTCATAAACAGTAGCATCAGCCTAAATTGTCACTAATATAAAAAAATAACTAATTATTTAAAATAATAACTAAAATAGAGGCAAACTAAATTGGTGGGGGTAATGAAATTTTCGTACAAATAGTAGCGTAGGTCCAAATAAACTCTTTGTTAACACCAATTATTTTTCTCGAAATCAAGCAATTTTCAAAATATTTTCATAACAAATGCACTCGAAGGACACATGCATTAATTAGTGAAAAGGGAATGATTAAATGTATGTCCCTTTGTTCTTAGTCCGACGACGCTTACTATATAGGTTATCGTTCAAATGCTCACCTTCACTCATGAACTTTAGTTTTATTCATGCTATATACATTTTAAGTGAAATGGAGGAAAAGGACTAGTTAGGCGTATGCTGCTCTTATAAAGATTCTAATAAAGAAAAACAATAGTGATCTCTTCTGTCCAAAAGGATAAACCAACTTTGAAAGAGAAAATAGAGCAACAGACAATATGCCATAAAAATAATTTAATAGCACTTTCTTTTGTTTTTGATAGCGCTGAAAAGCGCTATTAACCGTTCCGCTAATGTAAACGATTTTTTTATAGCACTTTAAAAGAGCTATTAAAGTACTAGTTTTTAATATAAAAATAATAATTAATTAAAACAATATGTTTAAAAGGGCCAAACGAAATTCGTGGGGAAAAATGAAAATTTTAGCATAAACGGTAGCGTCGGCCTGAACCGTCGCTAATATAAGAAAATAAGAATTAATTAAGACAATAACTAATAAGGAGGCAAACGAAATTTGTTATGGGAAATGAATATTTTTTCATAAACAATAGCGTCGGCCTGAACTGTCGCTAATATACAAAAATAAATAATTATTTAAAATAATAACTAAAATGTAGGCAAACTAAATTGGTGGGGGTAATGAAATTTTCACACAAATAGTAGCGTAGGTCCAAATATACTCTTTGTCAAAACCAATTATTTTTTTCGAAATCAAACCATTTTCAAAATATTTTCATAACAAATGCACTTGAAGGACACATGCATTAAGTAGTGAAGAGGGAATAATTAAATGTATGTCCCTTTGTTCTTAGTCCGACGACGCTTACTGTATAGGTTATCATTCAAATGCTCACCTTCACTCATGAACTTTAGTTTTATTCATGCTATATACTTTTGAAGTGAAATGGAGGAAAAGGACTAGTTAGGCGTATGCTACTCTTATAAAGATTCTAATAAAGAAAAACAATAGTGATCTCTTCTGTCCAAAAGGGTAAACCAACTTTGAAAGAGAAAATAGAGCAACAGACAATATGCCATAAAAATAATTTAATAGAACTTTCTTTTGTTTTTGATAGCGCTGAAAAGCGCTATTAACCGTTCCGCTAATGTAAACGATTTTTTTATAGCACTTTAAAAGAGCTATTAAAGTACTAGTTTTTAATATAAAAATAATAATTAATTAAAACAATATGTTTAAAGGGGCCAAACGAAATACGTGGGGAAAATGAAAATTTTAGCATAAACAGTAGCGTCGGCCTGAACCGTCGCTAATATAAGAAAATAAGAATTAATTAAGACAATAACTAATAAGGAGGCAAACGAAATTTGTTATAAGAAATGAATATTTTTTCATAAATAGTAGCATCGGCCTAAACTGTCGCTAATATAAAAAAATAACTAATTATTTAAAATAATAACTAAAATAGAGGGAAAATAAATTGGTGGGTGTAATGAAATTTTCGCACAAATAGTAGCGTAGGTCCAAATAAACTCTTTGTCAACACCAATTATTTTTCTCTAAATCAAACAATTTTCAAAATATTTTCATAACAAATGCACTCGAAGGACACAGGCATTAAGTAGTGAAAAGGGAATGATTAAATGTATGTCCCTTTGTTCTTAGTCCGACGACGCTTACTGTATAGGTTATCGTTCAAATGCTCACCTTAACTCATGAACATTAGTTTTATCCATGCTATATACTTTTGAAGTGAAATGGAGGAAAAGGACTAGTTAGGCGTATACTCCTCTTATAAAGATTCTAATAAATAAAAACAATAGTGATCTGTTCTGTCCGAAAGGGTAAACCAACTTTGACAGAGAAAATAGAGCAACAGACAATATGCCATAAAAATAATTTAATAGCACTTTCTTTTGTTTTTTATAGCGCTGAAAATCGCTAATTACCGTTCCACTAATGTAAACGATTTTGCTTAATAACACTTTAAAAGAGCTATTAAAGTACTAGTTTTTAATATTAAAATAATAATTAATTAAAACAATATTTTTAAAGGGGCCAAACGAAATTCGTGGGGAAAAATGAAAATTTTAGCATAAACAGTAGCGTCAGACTAAACCTTCGCTAATATAAGAAAATAAGAATTAATTAAGACAATAACTAATAAGGAGGCAAACGAAATTTGTTATGGGAAATGAATATGTTTTCATAAACAATAGCGTCGGCCCGAACTGTCCCTAATATAAAAAATAAATAATTATTTAAAATAATAACTAAAATGGAGGAAAACTAAATTGGTGGGGGTAATGAAATTGTCGCACAAATAGTAGCGTAGGTCCAAATAAACTCTTTGTCAACACCAATTATTTTTCTTGAAATCAAACTATTTTCAAAATATTTTCATAACAAATGCACTCGAAGGACACATGCATTAAATAGTGAAGAGGGAATGATTAAATGTATGTCCCTTTCTTCTTAGTCCGACGACGCTTACTGTATAGGTTATCGTTCAAATGCTCACCTTCACTCATGAACTTTAGTTTTATTCGTGCTATATACCTTTGAATTGAAATGGAGGAAAAGGACTAGTTAGGCTTATGCTTCTCTTATAAAGATTCTAATAAAGAAAAACAAGATAGATCTCTTATGTCCAAAAGGGTAAACCAACTTTGAAAGAGAAAATAGAGCAACAGACATTATGCCATAAAAGTTATTTAATAACACTTTCTTTTGTTTTTTATAGCGCTGAAAAGCGCTAATTACCGTTCCACTAATGTAAACGATTTTACTTAAGAGCACTTTAAAAGAACTATTAAAGTAATAGTTTTTAATATAGAAATAATAATTAATTAAAACAATACGTTTAAAGGGGCCAAACGAAATTCGTGGGGAAAAATGAAAATTTTAGCATAAATAGTAGCGTCGGCCTCAACCGTCGCTAATATAAGAAAATAAGAATTAATTAAGACAATAACTAATAAGGAGGCAAACGAAATTTGTTATGGGAAATGAATATGTTTTCATAAACAATAGCGTCGGCCCGAACTGTCCCTAATATAAAAAATAAATAATTATTTAAAATAATAACTAAAATGGAGGAAAACTAAATTGGTGGGGGTAATGAAATTGTCGCAAAATAGTAGCGTAGGTCCAAATAAACTCTTTGTCAACACCAATTATTTTTCTTGAAATCAAACCATTTTCAAAATATTTTCATAACAAATGCACTCGAAGGACACATGCATTAAATAGTGAAGAGGGAATGATTAAATGTATGTCCCTTTGTTCTTAGTCCGACGACGCTTACTGTATAGGTTATCGTTCAAATGCTCACCTTCACTCATGAACTTTAGTTTTATTCGTGCTATATACTTTTGAATTGAAATGGAGGAAAAGGACTAGTTAGGCTTATGCTTCTCTTATAAAGATTCTAATAAAGAAAAACAAGATAGATCCCTTTTGTCCAAAAGGGTAAACCAACTTTGAAAGAGAAAATAGAGCAACAGACATTATGCCATAAAAGTTATTTAATAACACTTTCTTTTGTTTTTTATAGCGCTGAAAAGCGCTAATTACCGTTCCACTAATGTAAACGATTTTGCTTAAGAGCACTTTAAAAGAACTATTAAAGTAATAGTTTTTAATATAGAAATAATAATTAATTAAAACAATATGTTTAAAGGGGCCAAACGAAATTCGTGGGGAAAAATGAAAATTTTAGCATAAACAGTAGCGTCGGCCTCAACCGTCGCTAATATAAGAAAATAAGAATTAATTAAGACAATAACTAATAAGGAGGCAAACGAAATTTGTTATGGGAAATGAATATTTTTTCATAAACAGTAGCATCGGCCTAAACTGTCGCTAATATAAAAAAATAACTAATTATTTAAAATAATAACTAAAATAGAGGCAAACTAAATTGGTGGGGGTAATGAAATTTTCGCACAAATAGTAGCATAGGTCCAAATAAACTCTTTGTAACACCATTTATTTTTCTCGAAATCAAACCATTTTCAAAATATTTTCATAACAAATGCACTCGAAGGACACATGCATTAAGTAGTGAAGAGGGAATGATTAAATGTATGTCCCTTTGTTCTTAGTCCGACGACGCTTACTGTATAGGTTATCGTTCAAATGCTCACTTTCACTCATGAACTTTAGTTTTATTCGTGCTATATACTTTTGAATTGAAATGGAGGAAAAGGACTAGTTAGGCTTATGCTTCTCTTATAAAGATTCTAATAAAGAAAAACAAGATAGATCTCTTATGTCCAAAAGGGTAAACCAACTTTGAAAGAGAAAATAGAGCAACAGACATTATGCCATAAAAGTTATTTAATAACACTTTCTTTTGTTTTTTATAGCGCTGAAAAGCGCTAATTACCGTTCCACTAATGTAAACGATTTTGCTTAAGAGCACTTTAAAAGAGCTATTAAAGTATTAGTTTTTAATATAGAAATAATAATTAATTAAAACAATATGTTTAAAGGGGCCAAACGAAATTCGTGGGGGAAAATGAAAATTTTAGCATAAACAGTAGCGTCGGCCTCAACCGTCGCTACTATAAGAAAATAAGAATTAATTAAGACAATAACTAATAAGGAGGCAAACGAAATTTGTTATGGGAAATGAATATATTTTCATAAACAATAGCGTCGGCCCGAACTGTCCCTAATATAAAAAATAAATAATTATTTAAAATAATAACTAAAATGGAGGAAAACTAAATTGGTGGGGGTAATGAAATTGTCGCAAAATAGTAGCGTAGGTCCAAATAAACTCTTTGTCAACACCAATTATTTTTCTTGAAATCAAACCATTTTCAAAATATTTTCATAACAAATGCACTCGAAGGACACATGCATTAAATAGTGAAGAGGGAATGATTAAATGTATGTCCCTTTGTTCTTAGTCCGACGACGCTTACTGTATAGGTTATCGTTCAAATGCTCACCTTCACTCATGAACTTTAGTTTTATTCGTGCTATATACTTTTGAATTGAAATGGAGGAAAAGGACTAGTTAGGCTTATGCTTCTCTTATAAAGATTCTAATAAAGAAAAACAAGATAGATCCCTTTTGTCCAAAAGGGTAAACCAACTTTGAAAGAGAAAATAGAGCAACAGACATTATGCCATAAAAGTTATTTAATAACACTTTCTTTTGTTTTTTATAGCGCTGAAAAGCGCTAATTACCGTTCCACTAATGTAAACGATTTTGCTTAAGAGCACTTTAAAAGAACTATTAAAGTAATAGTTTTTAATATAGAAATAATAATTAATTAAAACAATATGTTTAAAGGGGCCAAACGAAATTCGTGGGGAAAAATGAAAATTTTAGCATAAACAGTAGCGTCGGCCTCAACCGTCGCTAATATAAGAAAATAAGAATTAATTAAGACAATAACTAATAAGGAGGCAAACGAAATTTGTTATGGGAAATGAATATTTTTTCATAAACAGTAGCATCGGCCTAAACTGTCGCTAATATAAAAAAATAACTAATTATTTAAAATAATAACTAAAATAGAGGCAAACTAAATTGGTGGGGGTAATGAAATTTTCGCACAAATAGTAGCGTAGGTCCAAATAAACTCTTTGTAACACCATTTATTTTTCTCGAAATCAAACCATTTTCAAAATATTTTCATAACAAATGCACTCGAAGGACACATGCATTAAGTAGTGAAGAGGGAATGATTAAATGTATGTCCCTTTGTTCTTAGTCCGACGACGCTTACTGTATAGGTTATCGTTCAAATGCTCACTTTCACTCATGAACTTTAGTTTTATTCGTGCTATATACTTTTGAATTGAAATGGAGGAAAAGGACTAGTTAGGCTTATGCTTCTCTTATAAAGATTCTAATAAAGAAAAACAAGATAGATCTCTTATGTCCAAAAGGGTAAACCAACTTTGAAAGAGAAAATAGAGCAACAGACATTATGCCATAAAAGTTATTTAATAACACTTTCTTTTGTTTTTTATAGCGCTGAAAAGCGCTAATTACCGTTCCACTAATGTAAACGATTTTGCTTAAGAGCACTTTAAAAGAGCTATTAAAGTATTAGTTTTTAATATAGAAATAATAATTAATTAAAACAATATGTTTAAAGGGGCCAAACGAAATTCGTGGGGAAAAATGAAAATTTTAGCATAAACAGTAGCGTCGGCCTCAACCGTCGCTAATATAAGAAAATAAGAATTAATTAAGACAATAACTAATAAGGAGGCAAACGAAATTTGTTATGGGAAATGAATATTTTTTCATAAACAGTAGCATCGGCCTAAACTGTCGCTAATATAAAAAAATAACTAATTATTTAAAATAATAACTAAAATAGAGGCAAACTAAATTGGTGGGGGTAATGAAATTTTCGCACAAATAGTAGCGTAGGTCCAAATAAACTCTTTGTAACACCATTTATTTTTCTCGAAATCAAACCATTTTCAAAATATTTTCATAACAAATGCACTCGAAGGACACATGCATTAAGTAGTGAAGAGGGAATGATTAAATGTATGTCCCTTTGTTCTTAGTCCGACGACGCTTACTGTATAGGTTATCGTTCAAATGCTCACTTTCACTCATGAACTTTAGTTTTATTCGTGCTATATACTTTTGAATTGAAATGGAGGAAAAGGACTAGTTAGGCTTATGCTTCTCTTATAAAGATTCTAATAAAGAAAAACAAGATAGATCTCTTATGTCCAAAAGGGTAAACCAACTTTGAAAGAGAAAATAGAGCAACAGACATTATGCCATAAAAGTTATTTAATAACACTTTCTTTTGTTTTTTATAGCGCTGAAAAGCGCTAATTACCGTTCCACTAATGTAAACGATTTTGCTTAAGAGCACTTTAAAAGAGCTATTAAAGTATTAGTTTTTAATATAGAAATAATAATTAATTAAAACAATATGTTTAAAGGGGCCAAACGAAATTCGTGGGGGAAAATGAAAATTTTAGCATAAACAGTAGCGTCGGCCTCAACCGTCGCTACTATAAGAAAATAAGAATTAATTAAGACAATAACTAATAAGGAGGCAAACGAAATTTGTTATGGGAAATGAATATGTTTTCATAAACAATAGCGTCGGCCCGAACTGTCCCTAATATAAAAAATAAATAATTATTTAAAATAATAACTAAAATGGAGGAAAACTAAATTGGTGGGAGTAATGAAATTTTCGCACAAACAGTAGCGTAGGTCAAAATAAACTCTTTGTCAACACCAATTTTTTTTCTCGAAATCAAACCATTTTCAACATATTTTCATAACAAATGCACTCGAAGGACACATGCATTAAATAGTGAAGAGGGAATGATTAAATGTATGTCCCTTTGTTCTTAGTCCGACGACGCTTACTGTATAGGTTATCGTTCAAATGCTCACTTTCACTCATGAACTTTAGTTTTATTCGTGCTATATACTTTTGAATTGAAATGGAGGAAAAGGACTAGTTAGGCTTATGCTTATCTTATAAAGATTCTAATAAAGAAAAACAAGATAGATCTCTTATGTCCAAAAGGGTAAACCAACTTTGAAAGAGAAAATAGAGCAACAGACATTATGCCATAAAAGTTATTTAATAACACTTTCTTTTGTTTTTTATAGCGCTGAAAAGCGCTAATTACCGTTCCACTAATGTAAACGATTTTGCTTAAGAGCACTTTAAAAGAGCTATTAAAGTAATAGTTTTTAATATAGAAATAATAATTAATTAAAACAATATGTTTAAAGGGGCCAAACGAAATTCGTGGGGAAAAATGAAAATTTTAGCATAAACAGTAGCGTCAGACTAAACCGTCGCTACTATAAGAAAATAAGAATTAATTAAGACAATAACTAATAAGGAGGAAAACGAAATTTGTTATGGGAAATGAATATTTTTTCATAAACAGTAGCATCGGCCTAAACTGTCGCTAATATAAAAAAATAACTAATTATTTAAAATAATAACTAAAATAGAGGCAAACTAAATTGGTGGGGGTAATGAAATTTTCGCACAAATAGTAGCGTAGGTCCAAATAAACTCTTTGTAACACCAATTATTTTTCTCGAAATCAAACCATTTTCAAAATATTTTCATAACAAATGCACTCGAAGGACACATGCATTAAGTAGTGAAGAGGGAATGATTAAATGTATGTCCCTTTGTTCTTAATCCGACGACGCTTACTGTATAGATTATCATTCAAATGCTCACCTTCACTCATGAACTTTAGTTTTATTCATGCTATATACTTTTGAAGTGAAATGGAGGAAAAGGACTAGTTAGGCGTATGCTGCTCTTATAAAGATTCTAATAAAGAAAAACAATAGTGATCTCTTCTGTCCAAAAGGGTAAACCAACATTGAAAGAGAAAATAGAGCAACAGACAATATACCATAAAAATAATTTAATAGAACTTTCTTTTGTTTTTGATAGGGCTGAAAAGCGCTATTAACCGTTCCGCTAATGTAAACAATTTTTTTTTAATATCACTTTAAAAGAGCTATTAAAGTACTAGCTTTTAATATAAAAATAATAATTAATTAATACAATATGTTTAAAGGAGCCAAACGAAATTGGTGGGGAAAAATGAAAATTTTAGCACAAACAGTAGCGTCGGCCTGAACCGTCGCTAATATAATAAAGTAAGAATTAATTAAGACATAACTAATAACGAGGCAAACGAAATTTGTTATGGGAAATGAATATTTTTTCATAAACAATAGCGTTGGCCTGAACTGTCGCTAATATAAAAAAATAAATAATTATTTAAAATAATAACTAAAATGGAGGCAAACTAAATTGGTGGGGGTAATGAAATTTTCGCCCAAATAGTATCGTAGGTCCAAATAAACTCTTTGTCAACACCAATTATTTTTCTCGAAATCAAACCATTTTCAAAATATTTTCATAACAAATGCACTCGAAGGACACATGCATTAAGTAGTGAAGAGGGAATGATTAAATGTATGTCCCTTTGTTCTTAGTCCGACGACGCTTACTGTATAGGTTATCGTTCAAATGCTCACCTTCACTCATGAACTTTAGTTTTATTCATGTTATTTACTTTTGAAGTGAAATGGAAGAAAAGGACTAGTTAGGCGTATGCTGCTCTTATAAAGATTCTAATAAACAAAAACAATAGTGATCTCTTTTGTCCAAAAGGGTAAACCAACCTTGAAAGAGAAAATAGAGGAACAGAAAATATGCCATAAAAATAATTTAATAGCACTTTCTTTTATTTTTGATAGCGCTGAAAAGCGCTATTAACCGTTCCGCTAATGTAAACGATTTTTTTTAATAGCACTTTAAAAGAGCTATTAAAGTACTTGTTTTTAATATAAAAATAATAATTAATTAAAACAATATGTTTAAAGGGGCAAAACGAAATTCGTGGGGAAAAATGAAAATTTTAGCATAAACAGTAGCGTCGGCCTGAACAGTCGCTAATATAATAAAGTAAGAATTAATTAAGACATAACTAATAAGGAGGCAAACGAAATTTGTTATGGGAAATGAATATTTTTTCATAAACAATAGCGTTGGCCTGAACTGTCGCTAATATAAAAAAATAAATAATTATTTAAAATAATAACTAAAATGGAGGCAAACTAAATTGGTGGGGGTAATGAAATTTTCGCCCAAATAGTATCGTAGGTCCAAATAAACTCTTTGTCAACACCAATTATTTTTCTCGAAATCAAACCATTTTCAAAATATTTTCATAACAAATGCACTCGAAGGACACATGCATTAAGTAGTGAAGAGGGAATGATTAAATGTATGTCCCTTTGTTCTTAGTCCGACGACGCTTACTGTATAGGTTATCATTCAAATGCTCACCTTCACTCATGAACTTTAGTTTTATTCGTGCTATATACTTTTGAAGTGAAATGGTGGAAAAGGACTAGTTAGGCTTATGCTCCTCTTATAAAGATTCTAATAAAGACAAACAAGAGTGATCTCTTCTGTCCAAAAGGGTAAACCAACTTTGAAAGAGAAAATAGAGCCACAGACAATATGCCATAAAAATAATTTAATAGCACTTTCTTTTGTTTTTGATAACGCTGAAAAGCGCTATTAACCGTTCCACTAATGTAAACGATTTTGTTTAATAGCACTTTAAAAGAGCTATTAAAGTAATAGTTTTTAATATAAAAATAATAATTAATTAAAACAATATGTTTAAAGGGGCCAAACGAAATTCGTGGGGGAAAATGAAAATTTTAGAACAAACAGTAGCGTCGGCCTGAACCGTCGCTAATATAAGAAAATAAGAATTAATTAAGACAGTAACTAATAAGGAGGAAAACAAAATTTGTTATGGGAATTGAATATTTTTACATAAACAATAGCGTCGGCCTGAACTGTCGCTAATATATAAAAATAAATACTTATTTAAAATAATAACTAAAATGGAGGCAAACTAAATTGGCGGGGGTAATGAAATTTTTGCACAAACAATAGCGTAGGTCCAAATAAACGTTTGTCAACACCAATTATTTTTCTCGAAATCAATCCATTTTCAAAATATTTTCATAACAAATGCCCTCGAAGGACACATGCATTAAGTAGTGAAGAGGGAATGATGAAATATATGTCCATTTGTTTTATGTCCGACGATGCTTACTGTATAGGTTATCGCTCAAATGCTCACCTTCACTCATGAACTTTAGTTTTATTCTTGCTATACACTTTTGCACTGAAATGGAGGAAAAGGACTAGTTAGGCATATGCTTCTCTTATAAAGATTCTAATAAAGACAAAGAAGAGTGATCTCTTCTGTCCAAAAGGGTAAACCAACTTTGAAAGAGAAAATAGAGCAACAGACAATATGCCATAAAAATAATTTAATAGCACTTTCTTTTGTTTTTGATAACACTGAAAAGCGCTATTAACCGTTCCGCTAATGTAAACTATTTTTTTTAATAGCACTTTAAAAGAGCTATTAAAGTATTAGTTTTTAATATCAAAATAATAATTAATTAAAACAATATGTTTAAAGGAGTCAAACGAAATTCGTGGGGGAAAATGAAAATTTTAGCACAAACAGTAGCGTCGGCCTGAACCGTCGCTAATATAAGAAAATAATAATTAATTAAGACAATAACTAATAAGGAGGCAAACGAAATTTGTTATGGGAATTGAATATTTTTACATAAACAATAGCGTCGGCCTGAACTGTCGCTAATATATAAAAATAAATACTTATTTAAAATAATAACTAAAATGGAGGAAAACTAAATTGGCGGGGGTATTGAAATTTTTGCAAAAACAGTAGCATAGGTCCAAATAAACGCTTTGTCAACACCAATTATTTTTCTCGAACTCAATCCATTTTTAAAATATTTTCATAACAAATGAACTCGAAGGACACATGCATTAAGTAGTGAAGAGGGAATGATGAAATATATGTCCATTTGTTCTTTGTCCAACGATGCTTACTGTATAGGTTATCGCTCAAATGCTCACCTTCACTCATGAACTTTAGTTTTATTCGTGCTACACACTTTTGAACTGAAGTGGAGGAAAAGGACTAGTTAGGCGTATGCTCCTCTTATAAAGATTCTAATAAAGACAAAGAAGAGTGATCTCTTCTGTCCAAAAGGTTAAACCAACTCTGAAAGAGAAAATAGAGCAACAGACAATATTCCATAAAAATAATTTAATAGCACTTTATTTTGTTTTTGATAACGCTGAAAAGCGCTAATAACCGTTCCGCTAATGTAAACTATTTTTTTTAATAGCACTTTAAAAGAGCTATTAAAGTATTAGTTTTTAATATCAAAATAATAATTAATTAAAACAATATGTTTAAAGGAGCCAAACGAAATTCGTGGGGAAAAATGAAAATTTTAGCACAAACAGTAGCGTCGGCCTGAACCGTCACTAATATAAGAAAATAAGAATTAATTAAGACAATAACTAATATGGAGGCAAACGAATTTTGTTATGGGAAATGAATATTTTTTCATAAACAATAGCGTCGGCCTGAACTGTCGCTAATATAAAAAAATAAATAATTATTTAAAATAATAACTAAAATGGAGGCAAACTAAATTGGTGGGGGTAATGAAATTTTCGCACAAACAATAGCGTAGGTCAAAATAAACGCTTTGTCAACACCAATTTTTTTTCTCGAAATCAAACCATTTTCAACATATTTTCATAACAAATGCACTCGAAGGACACATGCATTAAGTAGTGAAGAGGGAATGATTAAATGTATGTCCCTTTGTTCTTAGTCCGACGACGCTTACTGTATAGGTTATCGTTCAAATGCTCACCTTCACTCATGAACTTTAGTTTTATTCGTGCTATATACTTTTGAAGTGAAATGGAGGAAAAGGACTAGTGAGGCTTATGCTCCTCTTATAAATATTCTAATAAAGAAACACAAGAGTGATCTCTTATGTCCATAAGGGTAAACCAACTTTGAAAGAGAAAATAGAGCAACAAACAATATGCCATAAAAGTTATTTAATAACACTTTATTTTGTTTTTGATAGCGCTGAAAAGCGTTATTAACCGTTCCACTAATGTAAACGATTTTGTTTAATAGCACTTTAAAAGAGCTATTAAAGTACTATTTTTTAATATAAAAATAATAATTAATTAAAACAATATGTTTAAAGGGGCCAAACGAAATTCGTGGGGGAAAATGAAAATTTTAGCACAAACAGTAGCGTCGGTCTGAACCGTCGCTAATATAAGAAAATAAGAATTAATTAAGACAATAACTAATAAGGAGGCAAACGAAATTTGTTATGGGAATTGAATATTTTTACATAAACAATAGTGTCGGCCTGAACTGTCGCTAATATATAATAATAAATACTTATTTAAAATAATAACTAAAATGGAGGCAAACTTAATTGGCGGGGCTAATGAAATTTTTGCACAAACAGTAGCGTAGGTCCAAATAAACGCTTTGTCAACACCAATTATTTTTCTCGAAGTCAATCCATTTTCAAAATATTTTCATAACAAATGCACTCGAAGGACACATGCATTAAATAGTGAAGAGGGAATGATGAAATATATGTCCATTTGTTCTTTGTCCGACGACGCTTACTGTATAGTTTATCGCTCAAATGCTCACCTTCACTCATGAACTTTAGTTTTATTCGTGCTACACACTTTTGAACTGAAATGGAGGAAAAGGTCTAGTTTGGCATATGCTCATCTTATAAAGATTCTAATAATGACAAAAAAGAGTGATCTCTTCTGTCCAAAAGGGTAAACCAACTCTGAAAGAGAAAATAGAGCAACAGACAATATGCCATAAAAATAATTTAATAGCACTTTCTTTTGTTTTTGATAACGATGAAAAGCGCTATTAACCGTTCTGCTAATGTAAACTATTTTTTTTAATAGCACTTTAAAAGAGCTATTAAAGTATTAGTTTTTAATATCAAAATAATAATGAATTAAAACAATATGTTTAAAGGAGCCAAACAAAATTCGTGGGTAAAAATGAAAATTTTAGCACAAACAGTAGCGTCGGCCTGAACCGTCACTAATATAAGAAAATAAGAATTAATTAAGACAATAACTAATATGGAGGCAAACGAATTTTGTATGTGAAATGAATATTTTTTCATAAACAATAGTGTCGGCCTGAACTGTCGCTAATATAAAAAAATAAATAATTATTTAAAATAATAACTAAAATGGAGGTAAACTAAATTGGTGGGGGTAATGAAATTTTCGCACAAACAATAGCGTAGGTCAAAATAAATGCTTTGTCAACACCAATTATTTTTCTCGAAATCAAACCATTTTCAACATATTTTCATAACAAATGCACTCGAAGGACACATGCATTAAGTAGTGAAGAGGGAATGATTAAATGTATGTCCCTTTGATCTTAGTCCGACGACGCTTACTGTATAGGTTATCGTTCAAATGCTCACCTTCACTCATGAACTTTTGTTTTATTCGTGCTATATACTTTTCAAGTGAAATGGAGGAAAAGGACTAGTTAGGCTTATGCTCCTCTTATAAAGATTCTAATAAAGAAACACAAGAGTGATCTCTTATGTCCAAAAGGGTAAACCAACTTTGAAAGAGAAAATAGAGCAACAGACAATATGCCATAAAAGTTATTTAATAACACTTTCTTTTGTTTTTGATAGCGCTGAAAAGCGCTATTAACCGTTCCACTAATGTAAACGATTTTGTTTAATATCACTTTAAAAGAGCTATTAAAGTACTATTTTTTAATATAAAAATAATAATTAATTAAAACAATATGTTTAAAGGGGCCAAACGAAATTCGTGGGGGAAAATGAAAATTTTAGCACAAACAGTAGCGTCGGCCTGAACCGTCGCTAATATAAGAAAATAAGAATTAATTAAGACAATAACTAATAAGGAGGCAAACGAAATTTGTTATGGGAATTGAATATTTTTACATAAACAATATCGTCGGCCTGAACTGTCGCTAATATATAAAAATAAATACTTATTTTAAATAATAACTAAAATGGAGGCAAACTAAATTGGCGGGGGTAATGAAATTTTTGCACAAACAATAGCGTAGGTCCAAATAAACGCTTTGTCAACACCAATTATTTTTCTCGAAATCAATCCATTTTCAAAATATTTTCATAACAAATGAACTCGAAGGACACATGCATTAAGTAGTGAAGAGGGAATGATGAAATATATGTCCATTTGTTCTTTGTCCAACGATGCTTACTGTATAGGTTATCGCTCAAATGCTCACCTTCACTCATGAACTTTAGTTTTATTCGTGCTACACACTTTTGAACTGAAATGGAGGAAAAGGACTAGTTAGGCGTATGCTCCTCTTATAAGGATTCTAATAAAGACAAAGAAGAGTGATCTCTTCTGTCCAAAAGGGTAAACCAACTTTGAAAGAGAAAATAGAGAAACAGACAATATACCATAAAAATAATTTAATAGCACCCTCTAAAACCCCACTAAAAGAGTTTTGGCAAATAAATAAAATCATACTTTCAGAGTACATGTATTAACGAGGATGACACAATTCTCTTTTACAAAAACAAGTTTTTGTCATGCATAACATAGAAGCAACTCATACATGTTTACACAGCGGAATAATTTAGTTAACAAAACCAATGTTATAATATTTTCAAAATCATTAGGGATTAACACCTGGAATATATCAACATCATATTATAACAAACATAAGGAATAAACGAGTCTGACTAAAGCAGCTCGACAAACAAACGTTCCCGGAGTTACAACTATCAGAGCATGACCCGGACAATACTTAAACGGAAATAAACTAGAAACAACAAGCCTTCGCCAAGCACCTGAACGAAGCTCCTCAATCTGAAATATTCAACAGTAAGGGTGAGCATCTCAACTATACATTTGATTATACGTTTATAACGATCAATTCAGAAAAACCATAAGCATCACCCAAACAGTTAGCATGTTTCATAGCTTACGAAAACCTTTACAATTCATATATTCATAATATATTACTTTTCATACTTATAGTTAACATCAAACATCATTAACAATTTAGCAACAATATATGCATACAATCAATTAAATATAACATTGGAAAATCATCCATTCATGTTATACTCAATATAATGCAACACACCCATGCATGTGGTACCATTTTACCGCCCCATTAAATCTCGGGTCACGGATAACTCACCGTTCCATTATATTCGCGGACACGGCTACCACCTCAATGTTCCATTAAATCGCGGACACGTATATTGGCCACCATGTTAATTCCACACAATGGGAATTAACAAATGCAACATGATATGTACAGTATGTAACACTCAGCATACTATTAACATCAATAAACCATATCATGTAACATCAACAATATCAAATACAACACGATATGAATAGCATGTAATCACTCAGCACACTATTAAACATCAACCAATCATATCAAGTTATATCATAATCCATGCTTGATACACTATCTAAAAGCATGACAATAAAATCCACATAGTGTTGGTATCATAACATACAAACATTATTCGATACAAGCCTCCACAATACTATGCATATCATTAAGCAGCATGTTCAAAACTAACAAACACTGCACATTAAACAAAATCATTCCTGTACACCACAACAAAGCACAGACAACAAAATTCAGAAGCCAATACAGCAGGTTCAACACGGGTGCCCGTGTGAATCAACACTGCCCGTGTGGAAATGTGTCCAGAAACACGTTATTTTGCCAATACAGGAGATTAACACGGGTGCCCGTGTGAATCAACACGGCCCGTGTTGAAATGTGTCTGGAAACACATTTTCTTTATCAATACAGGGGATCAACACGGGTGCCCGTGTTGTTCAACACGGCCCGTGTTGATGAGCGCGTACACATTTTTCCTGTACCTGCAGCAGGCTCAGAACAGCAACCAAACGCGAAAATACCGGCCAAAACGTGCATTGTGGTACATAACAACATCAATTTTGCATAACTCAAAGCAACACATCAATTGGAAACACAATTCCCTTCTAAGTTAGTCAATTTCCAATCTTAAGAACATCATCAATTCACTTAAGGTCTCATTTTCCAAAATCAATCAAAACTCAGAATTTTCATTTTTAAAACATCATATTTGATCAACTATTCTTTCATCGACAACAATTTTATAAAATTGACCTTAAGTTACATTTTACCCGTCCTTTAGGGAAATTCTAACAACATCAAGGTTATCCCTAGAATTACCTAAAGGGAAACTCTCGGTCATACAAATATACTCCAAATCCACCATAGAAACCTAAAATCCCTAATTGATTCATAAGATTTGGGAACCTAAACCTTTTCTAACAAGGTTCAATCCTAAGGTTATTGATTCCTAAGAACATCTAACAATTGGGGTTTCTCCCTACGATTATCCAAAATCAATCGTACCTAAACCCATAAGCAAAAGTAAATCGAGTAGTAGCCCCCCTTACCTTATCAAATTGCAGCTTTGAACTCTTGAGCGATTGTTCTTCGTTCTTCGCACCTTCAGAGCTCAGCTTCCCAAATTTCCCAAATTCTGTGTTATCGTGAATAATGAGAAAATAACTTGAGTTCCAAAATATATCCTTATTTCTTTTGCACCCCCACTCTTTACTAACGACATCCAAGCCCAATAACTTAAAAAACCCAATATTTTCTTATTTCTTTCATTTTCTTCAAATATTCCAAAATAAATAATTCTTTTATTTTATTAATTCTAATAAAATAAATTCCCAATTAAATAAATCAAATAATTGAAACTGGGGTGTTACAACTCTCCCCCACTAAAAGAGTTTTCGTCCTCGAAAACATACCTTAGACGAACAGTTCCGGATAAGCCTCTTTCATCTGGCTCTCCAGTTCCCAAGTAACATTTCCATCTGCTGGACTTCCCCAAGCAACCTTCACTAATGCTATCTCTTTACCCCTTAACTGTTTCACTTCCCGATCTTCTATCCTCATAGGCAATGTTTCTACTGTCAGGTTATCTCTCACCTGTACATCATCTATTTGGATTACATGAGATGGGTCTGGAATGTATCTCCTCAACTGAGTAACATGAAAAACATCGTGCAAATTCGCAAGTCTCGGAGGTAAAGCAATACGATAAGCAACTTCTCCAACTCTTTCCGTAATCTGAAACGGACCAATAAAACGCGGAGTCAACTTCTTAGATTTCAACGCTCGACCAATACCCGTCATCGGAGTAACTCTCATAAACACATGATCTCCAGCACTAAATTTTAAATTCTTCCTCCTCTTATCATGATAACTTTTCTGACGACTCTGAGAAGCTCTCATCTTCTCTTGAATCAATTTGATCTTTTCAGTTGTCTGCTGAACAATCTCTGGCCCAATTACTAAACTCTCTCCAGATTCATACCGACACAAAGGCGTTCTACACCGTCTACCATACAATGCCTCAAACGGAGCCATACCAATACTCGAATGGTAACTATTGTTATAAGTAAATTCAATCAATGGCAAATAGTTATCCCAAGCTCCACCCTTCTCTAAAACACAAGCACGCAATAAATCTTCTAACGATTGAATCGTCCTCTCCGTCTGTCCATCAGTCTGAGGATGGTAAGCTGAACTCAACCTCAATTTAGTACCCAAAGCCTTCTGCAATCCTTCCCAAAATTTTGAAGTGAATCTCGAATCTCGATCTGACACAATACTAGAAGGAACTCCATGCAAACTCACTATTTTCTCAATATATAACTGTGCCAATCTCTCCATTGAGTAATCCATTCGCACCGGTATAAAATGAGCAGACTTAGTCAATCTATCCAGAACAACCCATATTGCTTCACAATTCTTAGGAGTTCTCGGCAACCCGGATACAAAATCCATAGAAATACTATCCCACTTCCATTCTGGAATAAACATCGGTTGCATAAACCCAGACGGCTTCTGATGCTCAATCTTCGATTTCTGACAGATTAAACATGCATACAGAAATTCAGCTATTTCCTTTTTCATTCCCGGCCACCAAAACAATTTCTTCAAATCATGATACATTTTCGTGGCACCCGGATGAATACTCATCCCACTGCGATGTCCTTCCTCTAATATACTCTTCTTGATTTCTGCAACATCAGGAACGCAAACTCTATCGCTAAATCTCATAACATCATTTTCATCAATTCTAAACTCACCACCTTGACCTTGGTTGATCAATGTCAATTTATCAACTAAATTAACATCAGATTTTTGCCCGATCCTGATCTCTTCTAGAATACCACTAGTAAGTTTAAACATACCCAAACGAACACACTTCGGAGTACTTTCACAAATTAAACTCAAATCTCGGAATTGTTCAATTAAATCCAATTCACGAACCATCATCATAGACATATGCAGGGATTTCCTGCTCAAAGCATCTGCAACCACATTTGCCTTACCAGGATGGTAATTCAAACCAAAATCATAATCTTTGAGAAATTCCAACCACCTTCTTTGCCTCATATTGAGCTCTTTCTGATCGAAAAGATACTTCAAGCTCTTATGATCACTATACACTTCGAATCTCGAACCATACAGATAATGTCTCCACAATTTCAAGACAAACACAACTGCTGCTAACTCTAAGTCATGAGTAGGATAGTTCCTTTCATGAACCTTCAACTGTCTCGAAGCATACGCAACTACCTGTTGATTCTGCATTAGAACACCACCTAATCCCATCAGAGATGCATCACAATAAACCACAAAAGATTCCACCAGATTCGGCAAAATCAGAATAGGAGCACTAGTCAATCTCCGCTTTAATTCTTGGAAACCTTTCTCACAATCAGAATCCCAAATAAACGCTTGTCCTTTACGAGTCAACTTTGTCAACGACAATGCTAACTTTGAGAATCCTTCGATAAACTTTCTGTAATAACCTGTAAGACCAAGAAAACTTCTGATTTCAGAAACAGTCTTCGGCGCTTCCCACTGAGATACTGCTTCTACTTTTGTAGGATCCACTGCAATACCATTCTTAGAAATCACATGTCCAAGAAAACTAACTTCATTCAGCAAGAACTCACATTTGGACAACTTTGCATACAACTTCTTATCTTTCAACAACTCTAACACAATTCTGAGATGTTCCGCATGCTCTTCGTCATTCTTGGAATAAATCAGAATGTCGTCAATAAAAACCACAACAAACTTATCCAGATACGGATGAAAAATCCTGTTCATATATTCCATGAAAACACCAGGTGCATTAGTAACTCCGAACGGCATAACAGAATATTCATAATGCCCATTGTAACACCCCAGTTTCAATTATTTGATTTATTTAATTGAGAAATTATTTTATTAGAATTAATAAAATGAAAAGGAATTATTTATTTTGGAATATTGGAAGAAAATAAAAGAAATAAGAAATATGGGTTTCTTTTAAGTTATTGGGCTTGGAGGTTGTTAGTAAAGAGTGGGGGTGCAAGAGAAATAAAGATATGTTTTGGAACTTAAGCTATTTTTCTCATTATTCACGATAACACAGAGTTTGGGAAATTTGGGGAAATAGAGCTCTGAAGGTGAGAAGAACGAAGAACATCGCTCAAGAACTCAAGCTGCAATTTGATAAGGTAAGGGGGGATACTACTCGATTTACTTTTGCTTATGGGTTTATGTACGGTTGATTCGGGTAATCGTAGGTAGAAACCCCAATTATTAGATGTTATTAGGGATCGATACCCTTAGGATTGAACCTTGTTAGAAAAGGTTTAGGTTCCCAATTTTATGAATCAATTAGGGATTTTAGGTTCCTACGGTGGATTGGATGTCTTTGTACTGTATTGCACTGCCGTAGAGAGGTATTTTCGTGCAAAAATATAGGTATATGAGCTGCTGCAAAAACAGAAAATTTGGGTTCGCACTCATCAACACGGGCGCGTTGATTTACGCGGGCACCCGTGTTGATTCACTGTAATGCTGATGAAAATGTGTTTTCTGGCCACAATTCAACACGGGCGTGTTGATTAACACGGGAACCCGTGTTGATTCCCTGTGTTGGCATAAAAATGTGTTTTCTGGGCACAATTCAACACGGGCCGTGTTGATTCACAAGGGCGCCCGTGTTGATCCCCTGTATTGTCAAAAAAACGTGTTTTCTGGACACATTTCCACACGGGCAGTGTTGTTTTACACGGGCACCCGTGTTAAACCTCCTGTGTTGGTTTTTAAACTATGTTTTCTGTGCATGCTGTTAAGTACGTATTGATCCGATTTTGATGTGCAGTGTTTGACATGTTTTGAATATGTGTTTATTGATTTCCTAGTGTTGATTGATGCGTGTATCGAATAACGATTGTATGTTATGATACCAACACTAGGTGGATTTTATTGTCATGCTTTTAGATGATGTTATCAAGCATGAATTATGATATAACTTGATATGATTGATGTTTAATAGTATGCTGAGTGATTACATGCTATTCATATCATGTTATATTTGATATTGTTGATGTTGCATGATATGTCGATTGATGTTAATAGTATGCTGAGTGTTACATACTTTACATATCATGTTGCATTTATTAATTCCCATTGTGTGGAATTAACATGGTGGCCAATATACGTGTCCGCGATTTAATGGAACGTTGAGGTGGTAGCCGTGTCCGCGATATAATGGAACGGTGAGTTATCCGTGACCCGAGATTTAATGGGGCGGTAAAATGGTACCACATGAATGGGTGTGTTGCATTACATTGAATATGACATGAATGGATGATTTTTCCAATGTTGTATTCGATTGATTGTATGCATGTATTGATACTAAGTTGTTAACGATGTTTGATGTTAATAAGTAAGCATGAAAAGTATGATATTATGAATATATGGATTGTAAAGGTTTTTGTAATCTATGAAACATGCTAATTGTTGGGTGATGCTTATGGTTTCCTGAATTGATTGTTATGAACGTATAATCAAATGTATAGTTGAGATGCTCACCCTTACTGTTGAATATTTCAGATTGAGGAGCTTCGTTCAGGTGCTTGGCGAAGGCTTGTCATTTCTAGTTTATTTCCGTTTTAGTATTGTCCGGGTCATGCTCTGGTAGTTGTAACTCCGGGAACGTTTGTTTGTCGAGCTGCTTTAGTCAGACTCGTTTATTCCCCTTTGTTTGTTATAATATGAGGTTGACATTTTCCAGGTGTTAATCCCTGATGATTTTGAAAATATTATAACATTGGTTTTATTAATTAAATTATTCCGATGTGTAAACATGTATGAGTTACTACTATGATTATGCATGACAGGAACTTGTTTTTATTAAAAGAGAATTGTGACATCCTCGTTGATACATGTACTCTGAAATTATAATTTTAATTATTCGCGAAAATTTATTCGGGGTTTTTAGAGGGTGTTACAATAGTGGTATCAGAGCATAGTCGGTCGTTGCGACCAGAGTCTTGAGTCAGTCATTCCTTTTGTATGCGACTAGTGCAAGGTAACATTGTCGATACTGTATTCTGATGTGGAGTATGTTTTAATTCTCAGGAATATGGCTGGAAGAGGTAACGGACGAAATGATGCTGCACTCGCTGAGGCCTTGGGGATGTTAGCTGGTGTACTTGCTGGAAACCCAACTGGAGGCGTGATTGGTGCTGATAGGCAATTGGGGAACTTCCAAAGGAACAATCCTCCGTTGTTCAAAGGTACACATGACCCTGAAGGTGCTCAGAAATGGCTGAAGGAAATCGAAAGGATTTTCCGTGTAATTGATTGTGCTGAAGATCTGAAAGTCAGATATGGTACGCATATGTTGGCAGAAGAAGCCGACGACTGGTGGGTTGCAACAAGGACTGAAATGGTTCAGGATGGAGAGGCACTGACTTGGGCTAACTTCAGAAGGGCTTTTCTGAGGAGGTACTTTCCTGAAGATGTTCGGGGAAGAAAGGAAATTGAGTTTTTGGAGCTTAAGCAGGGCAATCTAACTGTTAGTGAGTATGCTACTAAGTTCACTGAGCTGGCAAAGTATTATGCTCACTACAACAATGATGAGGCTGGAGAATTCTCTAAATGTATCAAATTTGAGAATGGTCTCCGAGATGAGATTAAGAAGGGAATCAGGTACCAGCGTATTCGTAGATTTTCTAATCTGGTGGATTGTAGCAGAATCTTGGAAGAAGATGTTACCAAGAATAGGTCGTCTCACTCTCGTGAGGCTGTTGATAAAAGAGGAAAGCAACATATGGACCGTGGCAAGCCATATGGTAGAGATAACCAGAAATCAGGTGGATGGAAAAGGCCTAGTGGGGGAGATTCTAAGGCTCCTATCAGATGCTACAGGTGTGGTGAGTCTGGTCATCACATTCGAGATTGCAAGAATGATGAGAAGAAGTGCTATAAATGTGGAAAGGCTGGTCATTTGTCTATTGATTGCAAAGGGAAGTCTGTTACTTGTTACAATTGTGGCGAAGAAGGTCACATTCGTCCGCAGTGTCCTAAGCCTAAGAAGGATCAGTCAGGTGGAAAAGTGTTCGCTTTGTCTGGATCTGAGACTACTCCAGAGGATCGATTGATTAAAGGTACGTGTTTTATTCATGGCACACCTTTAGTTGCAATTATTGATACTGGTGCAACTCATTCTTTCATTTCTTTGGATTGTGCTGAGAGGTTGAATCTGGACATATCTGATATGCGAGGTAGCATGGTTGTTGAAACTCCTGCATCGGGTTCAGTGACAACTTCACTTGTATGTAGGAATTGTCCTATTGAGATTTTTGGTAGAGGTTTCGGTATAGATTTAGTGTTCCTACCGCTTGAACAAATTGATATTATCCTTGTGATGAACTGGTTGGAATTCAACCGGGTTCATCTGAACTGCTTTGCTAAGACGGTGATTTTTCCAGAAGCAGTTGGTGTCGAGAATTTGACTATGACTGCTAGGCAGGTACAAGAAGCAATGGAAGACGGTGCTAATGTGTTTATGTTACTTGCTTCGTTAGATGCAACAGGAAAGGTCAGGAGTGGTGAATTGCCAGTGGTGTGTGATTTTCCAGAAGTCTTTCCTGATGATGTTGGTGAGTTACCTCCTGAGAGAGAAGTGGAATTTTCTATAGATTTGATTCCTGGTACGAGACCGGTGTCGATAGCGCCATATCGTATGTCTGCGTCTGAGTTGGATGAATTGAAGAGTCAGTTGGAAGATTTACTGGAGAAGAAGTTTATTCGTCCAAGTGTTTCGCCTTGGGGTGCTCCAGTATTGTTGGTCAAGAAGAAAGAAGGTTCTATGAGACTGTGTGTTGATTACAGGCAATTGAACAAGGTAACCATTAAGAATCGGTATCCGTTACCGAGGATTGATGATTTAATGGATCAGCTAATTGGAGCCAGTGTATTCAGTAAGATTGACTTGAGATCTGGATATCACCAGATTCGTGTGAAAGCGGAAGATATTCAAAAGACTGCTTTTCGAACGAGGTATGGGCATTATGAATATTCTGTTATGTCGTTCGGAGTTACTAATGCACCTGGTGTTTTCATGGAATATATGAACAGGATTTTTCACCCGTACCTGGATAAGTTTGTTGTGGTTTTTATTGATGACATTCTGATTTATTCCAAGAATGACGAAGAGCATGCGGAACATCTCAGAATTGTGTTAGAGTTGTTGAAAGATAAGAAGTTGTATGCAAAGTTGTCCAAATGTGAGTTCTGGCTGAATGAAGTTAGTTTTCTTGGACATGTGATTTCTAAAAATGGTATTGCAGTGGATCCTACAAAAGTAGAAGCAGTATCTCAGTGGGAAGCGCCGAAGACTGTTTCTGAAATCAGAAGTTTCCTTGGTCTTGCAGGTTATTACTGAAAGTTTATCGAAGGATTCTCAAAGTTAGCATTGCCGTTGACGAAGTTGACTCGTAAAGGACAAGCGTTTATTTGGGATTCTGATTGTGAGAAAGGTTTCCAAGAATTGAAGCGGAGATTGACTAGTGCTCCTATTCTAATTTTGCCGAATCCGGTGGAATCTTTTGTGGTCTATTGTGATGCATCTCTGTTGGGTCTAGGTGGTGTTTTAATGCAGAATCAACAGGTAGTTGCGTATGCTTCGAGAAAGTTGAAGGTTCATGAAAGGAACTATCCTACTCATGACTTAGAGTTGGCAGCAGTTGTGTTTGTCTTGAAATTGTGGAGACAGTATCTGTATGGTTAGAGATTTGAAGTGTATAGTGATCATAAGAGTTTGAAGTATCTTTTCGATCAGAAAGAGCTCAATATGAGGCAAAGAAGGTGGTTGGAATTTCTCAAAGATTATGATTTTGGTTTGAATTACCATCCTGGTAAGGCAAATGTGGTTGCAGATGCTTTGAGCAGGAAATCCTTGCATATGTCTATGATGATGGTTCGTGAATTGGATTTAATTGAACAATTCCGAGATTTGAGTTTAATTTGTGAAAGTACTCCGAAGTGTGTTCATTTGGGTATGTTGAAACTTACTAGTGGTATTCTAGAAGAGATCAGGATCGGGCAGAAATCTGATGTTAATTTAGTTGATAAATTGACATTGATCAACCAAGGTCAAGGTGGTGAGTTTAGAATTGATGAAAATGATGTTATGAGATTTGGCGATAGAGTTTGTGTTCCTGATGTCGCAGAAATCAAGAAGAGTATATTAGAGGAAGGACATCGCAGTGGGATGAGCATTCATCCGGGTGCCACGAAAATGTATCATGATTTGAAGAAATTGTTTTGGTGGCCGGGAATGAAAAAGGAAATAGCTGAATTTGTGTATGCATGTTTAATCTGTCAGAAATCGAAGATTGAGCATCAGAAGCCGTCTGGAGTTATGCAGCCGATGTTTATTCCAGAATGGAAGTGGGATAGTATTTCTATGGATTTTGTATCTGGGTTGCCGAGGACTCCTAAGAATTGTGAAGCGATATGGGTTGTTGTGGATAGACTGACTAAGTCTACTCATTTTATACCGGTGCGAATGGATTACTCAATGGAGAGATTGGCACAATTATATATTGAGAAAATAGTGAGTTTGCATGGAGTTCCTTCTAGTATTGTGTCAGATAGAGATCCGGGATTTACTTCGAAATTTTGGGAAGGATTGCAGAAGGCTTTGGGTACTAAATTGAGGTTGAGTTCAGCTTACCATCCTCAGACTGATGGACAGACGGAGAGGACGATTCAATCGTTAGAAGATTTATTGCGTGCTTGTGTTTTAGAGAAGGGTGGAGCTTGGGATAGCTATTTGCCATTGATTGAATTTACTTATAACAATCGTTACCATTCGAGTATTGGTATGGTTCCGTTTGAGGCATTGTATGGTAGACGGTGTAGAACGCCTTTGTGTTGGTATGAATCTGGAGAGAGTTCAGTAATTGGGCCAGAGATTGTTCAGCAGACTACTGAAAAGATCAAATTGATTCAAGAGAAGATGAGAGCTTCTCAGAGTCGTCAGAAAAGTTATCATGATAAGAGGAGAAAGAATTTAGAATTCAGTGCTGGAGATCATGTGTTTATGTGAGTTACTCCGATGACGGGTATTGGTCGAGCGTTGAAATCTAAGAAGTTGACTCCGCGTTTTATTGGTCTGTTTCAGATTACGGAAAGAATTGGAGAAGTTGCTTATCGTATTGCTTTACCTCCGATACTTGCGAATTTACACGATGTTTTTCATGTTTCTCAGTTGAGGAGATACATTCCAGACCCATCTCATGTAATCCAAATAGATGATGTACAGGTGAGAGATAACCTGACAGTAGAAACATTGCCTATGAGGATAGAAGATCGGGAAGTGAAACAGTTAAGAGGTAAAGAGATAGCATTAGTGAAGGTTGCTTGGGGAGGTCCAGCAGATGGAAATATCACATGGGAGCTGGAGAGCCTGATGAAAGAGGCTTATCCGGAACTGTTCGTCTAAGGTATGTTTTCGAGGACGAAAACTCTTTTAGTGGGGGAGAGTTGTAACACCCCAGTTTCAATTATTTGATTTATTTAATTGAGAAATTATTTTATTAGAATTAATAAAATGAAAAGGAATTATTTATTTTGGAATATTGGAAGAAAATAAAAGAAATAAGAAATATGGGTTTCTTTTAAGTTATTGGGCTTGGAGGTTGTTAGTAAAGAGTGGGGGTGCAAGAGAAATAAAGATATGTTTTGGAACTTAAGCTATTTTTCTCATTATTCACGATAACACAGAGTTTGGGAAATTTGGGGAAATAGAGCTCTGAAGGTGAGAAGAACGAAGAACATCGCTCAAGAACTCAAGCTGCAATTTGATAAGGTAAGGGGGGCTACTACTCGATTTACTTTTGCTTATGGGTTTATGTACGGTTGATTCGGGTAATCGTAGGGAGAAACCCCAATTATTAGATGTTATTAGGGATCGATACCCTTAGGATTGAACCTTGTTAGAAAAGGTTTAGGTTCCCAATTTTATGAATCAATTAGGGATTTTAGGTTCCTACGGTGGATTGGATGTCTTTGTACTGTATTGCACTGCCGTAGAGAGGTATTTTCGTGCAAAAATATAGGTATATGAGCTGCTGCAAAAACAGAAAATTTGGGTTCGCACTCATCAACACGGGCGCGTTGATTTACGCGAGCACCCGTGTTGATTCACTGTAATGCTGATGAAAATGTGTTTTCTGGCCACAATTCAACACGGGCGTGTGGATTAACACGGGCACCCGTGTTGATTCCCTGTGTTGGCATAAAAATGTGTTTTCTGGGCACAGTTCAACACGGGCCGTGTTGATTCACACGGGCGCCCGTGTTGATCCCCTGTATTGTCAAAAAAACGTGTTTTCTGGACACATTTCCACACGGGCAGTGTTGTTTTACACGGGCACCCGTGTTAAACCTCCTGTGTTGGTTTTTAAACTATGTTTTCTGTGCATGCTGTTAAGTACGGATTGATCCGGTTTTGATGTGCAGTGTTTGACATGTTTTGAATATGTGTTTATTGATTTCCTAGTGTTGATTGATGCGTGTATCGAATAACGATTGTATGTTATGATACCAACACTAGGTGGATTTTATTGTCATGCTTTTAGATGATGTTATCAAGCATGAATTATGATATAACTGGATATGATTGATGTTTAATAGTATGCTGAGTGATTACATGCTATTCATATCATGTTATATTTGATATTGTTGATGTTGCATGATATGTCGATTGATGTTAATAGTATGCTGAGTGTTACATACTTTACATATCATGTTGCATTTGTTAATTCCCATTGTGTGGAATTAACATGGTGGCCAATATACGTGTCCGCGATTTAATGGAACGTTGAGGTGGTAGCCGTGTCCGCGATATAATGGAACGGTGAGTTATCCGTGACCCGAGATTTAATGGGGCGGTAAAATGGTACCACATGCATGGGTGTGTTGCATTACATTGAATATGACATGAATGGATGATTTTTCCAATGTTGTATTCGATTGATTGTATGCATGTATTGATACTAAGTTGTTAACGATGTTTGATGTTAATAAGTAAGCATGAAAAGTATGATATTATGAATATATGGATTGTAAAGGTTTTTGTAATCTATGAAATATGCTAATTGTTGGGTGATGCTTATGGTTTCCTGAATTGGTTGTTATGAACGTATAATCAAATGTATAGTTGAGATGCTCACCCTTACTGTTGAATATTTCAGATTGAGGAGCTTCGTTTAGGTGCTTGGCGAAGGCTTTTCATTTCTAGTTTATTTCCGTTTTAGTATTGTCCGGGTCATGCTCTGGTAGTTGTAACTCCGGGAACGTTTGTTTGTCGAGCTGCTTTAGTCAGACTCGTTTATTCCCCTTTGTTTGTTATAATATGAGGTTGAAATTTTCCAGGTGTTAATCCCTGATGATTTTGAAAATATTATAACATTGGTTTTATTAATTAAATTATTCCGCTGTGTAAACATGTATGAGTTACTACTATGATTATGCATGACAGGAACTTGTTTTTATTAAAAGAGAATTGTGACATCCTCGTTGATACATGTACTCTGAAATTATAATTTTAATTATTCGCGAAAATTTATTCGGGGTTTTAGAGGGTGTTACACACATACCTCGTTCGAAAAGCAGTCTTTTGAATATCTTCCGCTTTCACACGAATCTGATGATATCCAGATCTCAAGTCAATCTTACTGAATACACTGGCTCCAATTAGCTGATCCATTAAATCATCAATCCTCGGTAAAGGATACCAATTTTTAATGGTTACTTTGTTCAATTGCCTGTAATCAACACACAGTCTCATATAACCTTCTTTCTTCTTAACCAACAATACCGGAGCACCCCAAGGCGAAACACTTGGACGAATAAACTTCTTCTCCAGTAAATCTTCCAACTGACTCTTCAATTCAGCCAACTCAGATGCAGACATACGATATGGTGCCATCGACACCGGTCTCGTACCAGGAATCAAATCTATAGAAAATTCCACTTCTCTCTCAGGAGGTAACTCACCAACATCATCCGGAAAGACTTCTGGAAAATCACACACCACTGGAAATTCATCACTCCTGACCTTTCCTGTTGCATCTAACGAAGCAAGTAACATAAACACATTAACACCGTCTTCCATTGCTTCTTGTACCTGCCTAGCAGTCATAGTCAAATTCTCGACACCAACTGCTTCTGGAAAAATCACCGTCTTAGCAAAACAGTTCTGATGAACCCGGTTGAATTCCAACCAGTTCATCCCAAGGATAATATCAATTTGTTCAAGCGGTAGGCACACTAAATCCATACCGAAACCTCTACCAAAAATCTCAATAGGACAATTCCTACATACAAGTGAAGTTGTCACTGAACCCGATGCAGGAGTATCAACAACCATGCTACCTCGCATATCAGATATGTCTAGTTTCAACCTCTCAGCATAATCCAAAGAAATGAAAGAATGAGTTGCACCAGTATCAATAATTGCAACCAAAGGTATGCCATGAATAAAACACGTACCTTTAATCAATCGATCCTCTGGAGTAGTTTCAGATCCAGACAAAGCGAACACTTTTCCACCTGACTGATCCTTCTTAGGCTTAGGACACTGCGGACAAATGTGACCTTCTTCACCACAATTGTAACAAGTAACAGACTTCCCTTTGCAATCACTAGACAAATGACCAGTCTTTCCACATTTATAGCACTACTTCTCATCGCTCTTGCAATCTCGAATGTGATGACCAAACTCACCACACCTGTAGCATCTGATAGGAGCCTTAGAATCTCCCCCACTAGGCCTTTTCCATCCACCTGATTTCTAGTTACCTCTACCATATGGCTTGCCACGGTCCATATGTTGCTTTCCTCTTTTATCAACAGCCCCACGAGAGTGAGACGACCTAGTCCTGGTAATATCTTCTTCCAAGATCCTGCTACAATCCACCAGATCAGAAAATCTACGAATACGCTGGTACCTGATTCCCTGCTTAATCTCATCTCGGAGACCATTCTCAAATTTGATACACTTAGAGAATTCCCCAGCCTCATCATTGTTGTAGTGCGCATAATACTTTGCCAGCTCAGTGAACTTAGTAGCATACTCACTAACAGTCAGATTGCCTTGCTTAAGCTCCAAAAACTCAATTTCCTTTCTTCCCCGAACATCTTCAGGAAAGTACCTCCTCAGAAAAGCCCTTCTGAAGTTAGCCCAAGTCAGTGCCTCTCCATCCTGAACCATTTTAGTCCTTGTTGCAACCCACCAGTCGTCGGCCTCTTCTGCCAACATATACGTACCATATCTGACTTTCAGATCTTCAGCACAATCAATCACACGGAAAATCCTTTCGATTTCCTTCAGCCTCTTCTGAGCACCTTCAGGGTCATGTGTACCTTTGAACAACGGAGGATTGTTCCTTTGGAAGTTCCCCAATTGCCTATCAGCACCAATCACACCTCCATTTGGATTTCCAGCAAGTACACCAGCTAACATCCCCAAAGCCTCAGCGAGTGCAGCATCATTTCGTCCGTTACCTCTTCCAGACATATTCCTGAGAATTAAAACATACTCCTCATCAGAATACAGTATCGACAGTGTTACCTTGCACTAGTCGCATACAAAAGGAATGACTGACTCAAGACTCTGGTCGCAACGACCGACTATGCTCTGATACCACTATTGTAACACCCTCTAAAACCCCACTAAAAGAGTTTTCGCAAATAAATAAAATCATACTTTCAGAGTACATGTATTAACGAGGATGTCACAATTCTCTTTTACAAAAACAAGTTCCTGTCATGCATAACATAGAAGCAACTCATACATATTTACACAGCGGAATAATTTAGTTAACAAAACCAATGTTATAATATTTTCAAAATCATCAGGGATTAACACCTGGAATATATCAACATCATATTATAACAAACATAAGGAATAAACGAGTCTGACTAAAGCAGCTCGACAAACAAACGTTCCCGGAGTTACAACTATCAGAGCATGACCCGGACAATACTTAAACGGAAATAAACTAGAAACAACAAGCCTTCACCAAGCACCTGAACGAAGCTCCTCAATCTGAAATATTCAACAGTAAGGGTGAGCATCTCAACTATACATTTGATTATACATTTATAACGATCAATTCAGAAAAACCATAAGCATCACCCAAACAGTTAGCATGTTTCATAGCTTACGAAAACCTTTACAATTCATATATTCATAATATATTACTTTTCATACTTATAGTTAACATCAAACATCATTAACAATTTAGCAACAATACATGCATACAATCAATTAAATATAACATTGGAAAATCATCCATTCATGTTATACTCAATATAATGCAACACACCCATGCATGTGGTACCATTTTACCGCCCCATTAAATCTCGGGTCACGGATAACTCACCGTTCCATTATATTCGCGGACACGGCTACCACCTCAACGTTCCATTAAATCGCGGACACGTATATTGGCCACCATGTTAATTCCACACAATGGGAATTAACAAATGCAACATGATATGTACAGTATGTAACACTCAGCATACTATTAACATCAATAAACCATATCATGTAACATCAACAATATCAAATACAACACGATATGAATAGCATGTAATCACTCAGCATACTATTAAACATCAACCAATCATATCAAGTTATATCATAATCCATGCTTGATACACTATCTAAAAGCATGACAATAAAATCCACATAGTGTTGGTATCATAACATACAAACATTATTCGATACAAGCCTCCACAATACTATGCATATCATTAAGCAGCATGTTCAAAACTAACAAACACTGCACATTAAACAAAATCATTCCTGTACACCACAACAAAGCACAGACAACAAAATTCAGAAGCCAATACAGCAGGTTCAACACGGGTGCCCGTGTGAATCAACACTGCCCGTGTGGAAATGTGTCCAGAAACACGTTATTTTGCCAATACAGCAGATTAACACGGGTGCCCGTGTGAATCAACACGACCCGTGTTGAAATGTGTCTGGAAACACATTTTCTTTATCAATATAGGGGATCAACACGGGTGCCCGTGTTGTTCAACACGGCCCGTGTTAATGAGCGCGTACACATTTTTCCTGTACCTGCAGCAGGCTCAGAACAGCAACCAAACGCGAAAATACCGGCCAAAACGTGCATTGCGGTACATAACAACATCAATTTGCATAACTCAAAGCAACACATCAATTGGAAACACAATTCCCTTCTAAGTTAGTCAATTTCCAATCTTAAGAACAACATCAATTCACTTAAGGTCTCATTTTCCAAAATCAATCAAAACTCAGAATTTTCATTTTTAAAACATCATATTTGATCAACTATTCTTTCATCGACAACAATTTTGTAAAATTGACCTTAAGTTACATTTTACCCGTCCTTTAGGGAAATTCTAACAACATCAAGGTTATCCCTAGAATTACCTAAGGGAAACTCTCGGTCATACAAATATACTCCAAATCCACCATAGAAACCTAAAATCCCTAATTGATTCATAAGATTTGGGAACCTAAACCTTTTCTAACAAGGTTCAATCCTAAGGTTATTGATTCCTAAGAACATCTAACAATTGGGGTTTCTCCCTACGATTATCCAAAATCAATCGTACCTAAACCCATAAGCAAAAGTAAATCGAGTAGTAGCCCCCCTTACCTTATCAAATTGCAGCTTTGAACTCTTGAGCGATTGTTCTTCGTTCTTCGCACCTTCAGAGCTCAGCTTCCCAAATTTCCCAAATTCCGTGTTATCGTGAATAATGAGAAAATAACTTGAGTTCCAAAATATATCCTTATTTCTTTTGCACCCCCACTCTTTACTAACGACATCCAAGCCCAATAACTTAAAAAACCCAATATTTTCTTATTTCTTTCATTTTCTTCAAATATTCCAAAATAAATAATTCTTTTATTTTATTAATTCTAATAAAATAAATTCCCAATTAAATAAATCAAATAATTGAAACTGGGGTGTTACACTGAAAAGCGCTATTAACCGTTCCGCTAATGTAAACTAGTTTTTTTAATAGCACTTTAAAAGAGCTATTAAAGTATTAGTTTTTAATATCAAAATAATAATTAATTAAAACAATATGTTTAAAGGAGCCAAACGAAATTCGTGGGGAAAAATGAAAATTTTAGCACAAAGAATAGCGTCGGCCTGAACCGTCACTAATATAAGAAAATAATAATTAATTAAGACAATAACTAATATGGAGGCAAACAGATTTTGTTATGGGAAATGAATATTTTTTCATAAACAATAACGTCGGCCTGAACTGTCGCTAATATAAAAAAATAAATAATTATTTAAAATAATAACTAAAATGGAGGTAAGCTAAATTGGTGGGGGTAATGAAATTTTCGCACAAACAATAGCGTAGGTCAAAATAAATGCTTTGTCAACACCAATTATTTTTCTCGAAATCAAACCATTTTCAACATATTTTCATAACAAATGCACTCGAAGGACACATGCATTAAGTAGTGAAGAGGGAATGATTAAATGTATGTCTCTTTGATCTTAGTCCGACGACGCTTACTGTATAGATTATCGTTCAAATGCTCACCTTCACTCATGAACTTTTGTTTTATTCGTGCTATATACTTTTTAGGTGAAATGGAGGAAAAGGACTAGTTAGGCTTATGCTCCTCTTATAAAGATTCTAATAAAGAAAAACAAGAGTGATCTCTTATGTCCAAAAGGGTAAACCAACTTTGAAAGAGAAAATAGAGCAACAGACAATATGCCATAAAAGTTATTTAATAATACTTTCTTTTGTTTTTGATAGCGCTGAAAAGCGCTATTAACCGTTTCACTAATGTAAACGATTTTGTTTAATAGCACTTTAAAAGAGCTATTAAAGTACTTGCTTTTAATATAAAAATAATAATTAATTAAAACAATATGTTTAAAGGGGCCAAACGAAATTTGTGGGGGAAAATGAAAATTTTAGCACAAACAGTAGCGTCAGCCTGAACCGTCGCTAATATAAGAAAATAAGAATTAATTAAGACAATAACTAATAAGGAGGCAAATGAAATTTGTTATAGGAATTGAATATCTTTTTCATAAACAATAGCGTCGGCCTGAACTGTCGCTAATATATAAAAATAAATACTTATTTAAAATAATAACTAAAATGGAGGCAAACTTAATTGGCGGGGGTAATGAAATTTTTGCACAAACAATAGCGTAGGTCCAAATAAACGCTTTGTCAACACCAATTATTTTTCTCGAAATCAATCCATTTTCAAATATTTTCATAACAAATGCACTCGAAGGACACATGCATTAAGTAGTGAAGAGGGAATGATGAAATATATGTCCATTTGTTCTTTTTCCGACGATGCTTACTATATAGGTTATCGCTCAAATGCTCACCTTCACTCTTGAACTTTAGTTTTATTCGTGCTATACACTTTTGAACTGAAATGGAGGAAAAGGTCTAGTTAGGCGTATGCTCCTCTTATAAAGATTCTAATAAAGACAAAGAAGAGTGATCTCTTCTGTCCAAAAGGGTAAACCAACTTTGAAAGAGATAATAGAGCAACAAACAATATGCCATAAAAATAATTTAATAGCACTTTCTTTTGTTTTTGATAACGCCGAAAAGCGCTATTAACAGTTCCGCTAATGTAAATTATTTTTTTTAATAGCACTTTAAAAGAGCTATTAAAGTATTAGTTTTTAATATAAAAATAATAATTAATTAAAACAATATGTTTAAAGGAGCCAAACGAAATTCGTTGGGAAAATGAAAATTTTAGCAGAAATAGTAGCGTCGGCCTGAACCGTCACTAATACAAGAAAATAAGAATTATTTAAGACAATAACTAATATGGAGGCAAACGAATATTGTTATGGGAAATGAATACTTTTTCATAAATAATAGCGTCGGCCTGAACTGTCGCAAATATAAAAAAATAAATACTTATTTAAAATAATAACTAAAATGGAGGTAAACTAAATTGGTGGGGGTAATGAAATTTTCCCACAAACAATAGCGTAGGTCAAAAGAAACGCTTTGTCAACACCAATTATTTTTCTCGAAATCAAACCATTTTCAACATATTTTCATAACAAATGCACTCGAAGGACACATGCATTAAGTAGTGAAGAGGGAATGATTAAATGTATGTCCCTTTGTTCTTAGTTCGACGACGCTTACTGTATAGGTTATCGTTCAAATGCTCACCTTCACTCATGAACTTTAGTTTTATTCGTGCTATATACTTTTGAAGTGAAATGGAGGAAAATGACTAGTTAGGCTTATGCTCCTCTTATAAAGATTCTAATAAAGAAACACAAGAGTGATCTCTTATGTCCAAAAGGGTAAACCAACTTTGAAAGAGAAAATAGAGCAACAAACAATATGCCATAAAAGTTATTTAATAACACTTTCTTTTGTTTTTGATAGCGCTGAAAAGCGCTATTAACCGTTCCACTAATGTAAACGATTTTGTTTAATAGCACTTTAAAAGAGCTATTAAAGTACTATTTTTTAATATAAAAACAATATGTTTAAAGGGGCCAAACGAAATTCGTGGGGGAAAATGAAAATTTTAGCACAAACAGTAGCGTCGGCCTGAACCGTCGCTAATATAAGAAAATAAGAATTAATTAAGACAATAACTAATCAGGAGGCAAACGAAATTTGTTATAGGAATTGAATATTTTTTCATAAACAATAGCGTCGGCCTGAACTGTCGCTAATATATAAAAATAAATACTTATTTAAAATAATAACTAAAATGGAGGCAAACTTAATTGGCGGGGGTAATGAAATTTTTGCACAAACAATAGCGTAGGTCCAAATAAACGCTTTGTCAACACCAATTATTTTTCTCGAAATCAATCCATTTTCAAATATTTTCATAACAAATGCACTCGAAGGACACATGCATTAAGTAGTGAAGAGGGAATGATGAAATATATGTCCATTTGTTCTTTTTCCGACGATGCTTACTATATAGGTTATCGCTCAAATGCTCACCTTCACTCATGAACTTTATTTTTATTCGTGCTATACACTTTTGAACTGAAATGGAGGAAAATTTCTAGTTAGGCGTATGCTCCTCTTATAAAGATTCTAATAAAGACAAAGAAGAGTGGTCTCTTCTGTCCAAAAGGGTAAACCAACTTTGAAAGAGATAATAGAGCAACAAACAATATGCCATAAAAATAATTTAATAGCACTTTCTTTTGTTTTTGATAACGCTGAAAAGCGCTATTAACAGTTCCGCTAATGTAAATTATTTTTTTAATAGCACTTTAAAAGAGCTATTAAAGTATTAGTTTTTAATATAAAAATAATAATTAATTAAAACAATATGTTTAAAGGAGCCAAACGAAATTCGTGGGGAAAATGAAAATTTTAGCAGAAACAGTAGCGTCGGCCTGAACCGTCACTAATACAAGAAAATAAGAATTAATTAAGACAATAACTAATATGGAGGCAAACAAATATTGTTATGGGAAATGAATACTTTTTCATAAATAATAGCGTCGGCCTGAACTGTCGCAAATATAAAAAAATAAATACTTATTTAAAATAATAACTAAAATGGAGGCAAACTAAATTGGTGGGGGTAATGAAATTTTCCCACAAACAATAGCGTAGGTCAAAATAAACGCTTTGTCAACACCAATTATTTTTCTCGAAATCAAACCATTTTCAACATATTTTCATAACAAATGCACTCGAAGGACACATGCATTAAGTAGTGAAGAGGGAATGATTAAATGTATGTCCCTTTGTTCTTAGTTCGACGACGCTTACTGTATAGGTTATCGTTCAAATGCTCACCTTCACTCATGAACTTTAGTTTTATTCGTGCTATATACTTTTGAAGTGAAATGGAGGAAAATGACTAGTTAGGCTTATGCTCCTCTTATAAAGATTCTAATAAAGAAACACAAGAGTGATCTCTTATGTCCAAAAGGGTAAACCAACTTTGAAAGAGAAAATAGAGCAACAAACAATATGCCATAAAAGTTATTTAATAACACTTTCTTTTGTTTTTGATAGCGCTGAAAAGCGCTATTAACCGTTCCACTAATGTAAACGATTTTGTTTAATAGCACTTTAAAAGAGCTATTAAAGTACTATTTTTTAATATAAAAACAATATGTTTAAAGGGGCCAAACGAAATTCGTGGGGGAAAATGAAAATTTTAGCACAAACAGTAGCGTCGGCCTGAACCGTCGCTAATATAAGAAAATAAGAATTAATTAAGACAATAACTAATAAGGAGGCAAACGAAATTTGTTATAGGAATTGAATATTTTTTCATAAACAATAGCGTCGGCCTGAACTGTCGCTAATATATAAAAATAAATACTTATTTAAAATAATAACTAAAATGGAGGCAAACTTAATTGGCGGGGGTAATGAAATTTTTGCACAAACAATAGCGTAGGTCCAAATAAACGCTTTGTCAACACCAATTATTTTTCTCGAAATCAATCCATTTTCAAATATTTTCATAACAAATGCACTCGAAGGACACATGCATTAAGTAGTGAAGAGGGAATGATGAAATATATGTCCATTTGTTCTTTTTCCGACGATGCTTACTATATAGGTTATCGCTCAAATGCTCACCTTCACTCATGAACTTTATTTTTATTCGTGCTATACACTTTTGAACTGAAATGGAGGAAAATTTCTAGTTAGGCGTATGCTCCTCTTATAAAGATTCTAATAAAGACAAAGAAGAGTGGTCTCTTCTGTCCAAAAGGGTAAACCAACTTTGAAAGAGATAATAGAGCAACAGACAATATGCCATAAAAATAATTTAATAGCACCTTCTTTTGTTTTTGATAACGCTGAAAAGCGCTATTAACAGTTCCGCTAATGTAAATTATTTTTTTAATAGCACTTTAAAAGAGCTATTAAAGTATTAGTTTTTAATATAAAAATAATAATTAATTAAAACAATATGTTTAAAGGAGCCAAACGAAATTCGTGGGGAAAATGAAAATTTTAGCAGAAACAGTAGCGTCGGCCTGAACCGTCACTAATACAAGAAAATAAGAATTAATTAAGACAATAACTAATATGGAGGCAAACGAATATTGTTATGGGAAATGAATACTTTTTCATAAATAATAGCGTCGGCCTGAACTGTCACAAATATAAAAAAATAAATACTTATTTAAAATAATAACTAAAATGGAGGCAAACTAAATTGGTGGGGGTAATGAAATTTTCCCACAAACAATAGCGTAGGTCAAAATAAACGCTTTGTCAACACCAATTATTTTTCTCGAAATCAAACCATTTTCAACATATTTTCATAACAAATGCACTCGAAGGACACATGCATTAAGTAGTGAAGAGGGAATGATTAAATGTATGTCCCTTTGTTCTTAGTTCGACGACGCTTACTGTATAGGTTATCGTTCAAATGCTCACCTTCACTCATGAACTTTAGTTTTATTCGTGCTATATACTTTTGAAGTGAAATGGAGGAAAATGACTAGTTAGGCTTATGCTCCTCTTATAAAGATTCTAATAAAGAAACACAAGAGTGATCGCTTATGTCAAAAAGGGTAAACCAACTTTGAAAGAGAAAATAGAGCAACAAACAATATGCCATAAAAGTTATTTAATAACACTTTCTTTTGTTTTTGATAGTGCTGAAAAGCGCTATTAACTGTTCCACTAATGTAAACGATTTTGTTTAATAGCACTTTAAAAGAGCTATTAAAGTACTAGTTTTTAATATAAAAATAATAATTAATTAAAACAATATGTTTAAAGGAGCCAAAGGAAATTCGTGGGGAAAATGAAAATTTTAGCAGAAACAGTAGCGTCGGCCTGAACCGTCACTAATACAAGAAAATAAGAATTAATTAAGACAATAACTAATATGGAGGCAAACGAATATTGTTATGGGAAATGAATACTTTTTCATAAATAATAGCGTCGGCCTGAACTGTCACAAATATAAAAAAATAAATACTTATTTAAAATAATAACTAAAATGGAGGCAAACTAAATTGGTGGGGGTAATGAAATTTTCCCACAAACAATAGCGTAGGTCAAAATAAACGCTTTGTCAACACCAATTATTTTTCTCGAAATCAAACCATTTTCAACATATTTTCATAACAAATGCACTCGAAGGACACATGCATTAAGTAGTGAAGAGGGAATGATTAAATGTATGTCCCTTTGTTCTTAGTTCGACGACGCTTACTGTATAGGTTATCGTTCAAATGCTCACCTTCACTCATGAACTTTAGTTTTATTCGTGCTATATACTTTTGAAGTGAAATGGAGGAAAATGACTAGTTAGGCTTATGCTCCTCTTATAAAGATTCTAATAAAGAAACACAAGAGTGATCGCTTATGTCAAAAAGGGTAAACCAACTTTGAAAGAGAAAATAGAGCAACAAACAATATGCCATAAAAGTTATTTAATAACACTTTCTTTTGTTTTTGATAGTGCTGAAAAGCGCTATTAACTGTTCCACTAATGTAAACGATTTTGTTTAATAGCACTTTAAAAGAGCTATTAAAGTACTATTTTTTTAATATAAAAACAATATGTTTAAAGGGGCCAAACGAAATTCGTGGGGGAAAATGAAAATTTTAGCACAAACGGTAGCGTCGGCCTGAACCGTCGCTAATATAAGAAAATAAGAATTAATTAAGACAATAACTAATAAGGAGGCAAACGAAATTTGTTATGGGAATTGAATATTTTCACTTAAACAATAGCGTCGGCCTGAACTGTCGCTAATATATAAAAATAAATACTTATTTTAAATAATAACTAAAATGGAGGAAAACTAAATTGGCGGGGGTAATGAAATTTTTGCACAAACAATAGCGTAGGTCCAAATAAACGCTTTGTCAACACCAATTATTTTTCTCGAAATCAATCCATTTTCATAATATTTTCATAACAAATGAACTCGAAGGACACATGCATTAAGTAGTGAAGAGGGAATGATGAAATATATGTCCATTTGTTCTTTGTCCGACGACCCTTACTTTATAGGTTATCGCTCAAATGCTCACCTTCACTCATGAACTTTAGTTTTATTCGTGCTACACACTTTTGAACTGAAATGGAGGAAAAGGTCTAGTTAGGCGCATGCTCCTCTTATAAAGATTCTAATAAAGACAAAGAAGAGTGATCTCTTCTGTCCAAAAGGGTAAACAAACTCTGAAAGAGAAAATAGAGCAACAGACAATATGCCATAAAAATAATTTAATAGCACTTTCTTTTGTTTTTGATAACGCTGAAAAGTGCTATTAACCGTTCCGCTAATGTAAACTATTTTTTTTAATAGCACTTTAAAAGAGCTATTAAAGTATTAGTTTTTAAAATCAAAATAATAATTAATTAAAACAATATGTTTAAAGGAGCTAAACGAAATTCGTGGAGAAAAATGAAAATTTTAGCTCAAACAATAGCGTCGGCCTGAACCGTCACTAATATAAGAAAATAAGAATTAATTAAGACAATAACTAATATGGAGGCAAACGGATTTTGTTATGGGAAATGAATATTTTTTCATAAACAATAGCGTCGGCCTGAACTGTCGCTAATATAAAAAAATAAATAATTATTTAAAATAATAACTAAAATGGAGGCAAACTAAATTGGTGGGGGTAATGAAATTTTTGCACAAACAATAGCGTAGGTCAAAATAAACGCTTTGTCAACACCAATTATTTTTCTCGAAATCAAACCATTTTCAACATATTTTCATAACAAATGCACTCGAAGGACACATGCATTAAGTAGTGAAGAGGGAATGATTAAATGTATGTCCCTTTGTTCTTAGTCCGACGACGCTTACTGTATAGGTTATCGTTCAAATGCTCACCTTCACTCATGAACTTTAGTTTTATTCGTGCTATATACTTTTGAAGTGAAATGGAGGAAAAGGACTAGTTAGGCTTATGCTCCTCTTATAAAGATTCTAATTAAGAAAAACAAGAGTGATCTCTTATGTCCAAAAGGGTAAACCAACTTTGAAAGAGAAACTAGAGCAACAGACAATATGCCATAAAAATAATTTAATAGCACTTTATTTTGTTTTTGATAATGCTGAAAAGCGCTATTAACCGTTCCACTAATGTAAACGATTTTGTTTAATAGCACTTTAAAAGAGCTATTAAAGTACTAGTTTTTAATATAAAAATAATAATTAATTAAAACAATATGTTTAAAGAGGCCAAACGAAATTTGTGGGGGAAAATGAAAATTTTAGCACAAACAGTAGCGTCGGCCTGAACCGTCGCTAATATAAGAAAATAAGGATTAATTAAGACAATAACTAATAAGGAGGCAAACGAAATTTGTTATAGGAATTGAATATTTTTTCATAAACAATAGCGTCGGCCTGAACTGTCGCTAATATATAAAAATAAATACTTATTTAAAATAATAACTAAAATGGAGGCAAACTAAATTGGCGGGGGTAATGAAATTTTCGCACAAACAATAGCGTAGGTCCAAATAAACGCTTTGTCAACACCAATTATTTTTCTCGAAATCAATCCATTTTCAAAATATTTTCATAACAAATGCACTCGAAGGACACATGCATTAAGTAGTGAAGAGGGAATGATGAAATATATGTCCATTTGTTCTTTGTCCAACGATGCTTACTGTATAGGTTATCGGTCAAATGCTCACCTTCACTCATGAACTTTAGTTTTATTTGTGCTACACACTTTTGAACTTAAATGGAGGAAAAGGACTAGTTAGGCGTATGCTCCTCTTATAAAGATTCTAATAAAGACAAAGAAGAGTGATCTCTTCTGTCCAAAAGGGTAAACTAACATTGAAAGGGAAAATAGAGCAACAGACAATATGCCATAAAAATAATTTAATAGCACTTTCTTTTGTTTTTGATAACGCTGAAAAGCGCTATTAACCGTTCCGCTAATGTAAACTATTTCTTTTAATAGCACTTTAAAAGAGCTATTAAAGTATTAATTTTTAATATCAAAATAATAATTAATTAAAACAATATGTTAAAAGGAGCCAAACGAAATTCTTGGGGAAAAATGAAAATTTTAGCACAAACAGTAGCGTCGGCCTGAACCGTCACTAATATAAGAAAATTAGAATTAATTAAGACAATAACTAATAAGGAGGCAAACGAAATTTGTTTTGGGAATTGAATATTTTTTCATAAACAATAGCGTCGGCCTGAACGTTCGCTAATATATAAAAATAAATACTTATTTAAAATAATAACTAAAATGGAGGCAAACTTAATTGTCGGGGGTAATGAAATTTTTGCACAAACAGTAGCGTAGGTCCAAATAAACGCTTTGTCAACACCAATTATTTTTATCGAAATCAATCTATTTTCAAAATATTTTCATAACAAATGCACTCGAAGGACACATGCATTAAGTAGTGAAGAGGGAATGATGAAATATATGTCCATTTGTTCTTTGTCCGACGATGCTTACTGTATAGTTTATCGCTCAAATGCTCACCTTCACTCATGAACTTTAGTTTTATTCGTGCTACACACTTTTGAACTGAAATGGAGGAAAAGGTCTACTTATGCGTATGCTCATCTTATAAAGATTCTAATAAAGACAAAGAAGAGTGATCTCTTCTGTCCAAAAGGGTAAACCGACTTTGAAAGAGATAATAGAGAAACAGACAATATGCCATAAAAATAATTTAATAGCACTTTCTTTTGTTTTTGATAACGCTGAAAAGCGCTATTAACCGTTCCGCTAATGTAAACTATTTTTTTTAATAGCACTTTAAAAGAGCTATTAAAGTATTAGTTTTTAAAATCAAAATAATAATTAATTAAAACAATATGTTTAAAGGAGCCAAACGAAATTCGTGGAGAAAAATGAAAATTTTAGCTCAAACAATAGCGTCGGCCTGAACCGTCACTAATATAAGAAAATAAGAATTAATTAAGACAATAACTAATATGGAGGCAAACGGATTTTGTTATGGGAAATGAATATTTTTTCATAAACAATAGCGTCGGCCTGAACTGTCGCTAATATAAAAAAATAAATAATTATTTAAAATAATAACTAAAATGGAGGCAAACTAAATTGGTGGGGGTAATGAAATTTTCGCACAAACAATAGCGTAGGTCAAAATAAACGCTTTGTCAACACCAATTATTTTTCTCGAAATCAAACCATTTTCAACATATTTTCATAACAAATGCACTCGAAGGACACATGCATTAAGTAGTGAAGAGGGAATGATTAAATGTATGTCCCTTTGTTCTTAGTCCGACGACGCTTACTGTATAGGTTATCGTTCAAATGCTCACCTTCACTCATGAACTTTAGTTTTATTCGTGCTATATACTTTTGAAGTGAAATGGAGGAAAAGGACTAGTTAGGCTTATGCTCCTCTTATAAAGATTCTAATTAAGAAAAACAAGAGTGATCTCTTATGTCCAAAAGGGTAAACCAACTTTGAAAGAGAAACTAGAGCAACAGACAATATGCCATAAAAATAATTTAATAGCACTTTATTTTGTTTTTGATAATGCTGAAAAGCGCTATTAACCGTTCCACTAATGTAAACGATTTTGTTTAATAGCACTTTAAAAGAGCTATTAAAGTACTAGTTTTTAAAATAAAAATAATATTTAATTAAAACAATATGTTTAAAGAGGCCAAACGAAATTTGTGGGGGAAAATGAAAATTTTAGCACAAACAGTAGCGTCGGCTTGAACCGTCGCTAATATAAGAAAATAAGAATTAATTAAGACAATAACTAATAAGGAGGCAAACGAAATTTGTTATGGGAATTGAATATTTTTTCATAAACAATAGCGTCGGCCTGAATTTTCGCTAATATATAAAAATAAATACTTATTTAAAATAATAACTAAAATAGAGGAAAACTAAATTGGCGGGGGTAATGAAATTTTCGCACAAACAATAGCGTAGGTCCAAATAAACGCTTTGTCAACACCAATTATTTTTCTCGAAATCAATCCATTTTCAAAATATTTTCATAACAAATGCACTCGAAGGACACATGCATTAAGTAGTGAAGAGGGAATGATGAAATATATGTCCATTTGTTCTTTGTCCAACGATGCTTACTGTATAGGTTATCGGTCAAATGCTCACCTTCACTCATGAACTTTAGTTTTATTTGTGCTACACACTTTTGAACTTAAATGGAGGAAAAGGACTAGTTAGGCGTATGCTCCTCTTATAAAGATTCTAATAAAGACAAAGAAGAGTGATCTCTTCTGTCCAAAAGGGTAAACTAACATTGAAAGGGAAAATAGAGCAACAGACAATATGCCATAAAAATAATTTAATAGCACTTTCTTTTGTTTTTGATAACGCTGAAAAGCGCTATTAACCGTTCCGCTAATGTAAACTATTTCTTTTAATAGCACTTTAAAAGAGCTATTAAAGTATTAATTTTTAATATCAAAATAATAATTAATTAAAACAATATGTTAAAAGGAGCCAAACGAAATTCTTGGGGAAAAATGAAAATTTTAGCACAAACAGTAGCGTCGGCCTGAACCGTCACTAATATAAGAAAATTAGAATTAATTAAGACAATAACTAATAAGGAGGCAAACGAAATTTGTTTTGGGAATTGAATATTTTTTCATAAACAATAGCGTCGGCCTGAACGTTCGCTAATATATAAAAATAAATACTTATTTAAAATAATAACTAAAATGGAGGCAAACTTAATTGGCGGGGGTAATGAAATTTTTGCACAAACAGTAGCGTAGGTCCAAATAAACGCTTTGTCAACACCAATTATTTTTATCGAAATCAATCCATTTTCAAAATATTTTCATAACAAATGCACTCGAAGGACACATGCATTAAGTAGTGAAGAGGGAATGATGAAATATATGTCCATTTGTTCTTTGTCCGACGATGCTTACTGTATAGTTTATCGCTCAAATGCTCACCTTCACTCATGAACTTTAGTTTTATTCGTGCTACACACCTTTGAACTGAAATGGAGGAAAAGGTCTACTTATGCGTATGCTCATCTTATAAAGATTCTAATAAAGACAAAGAAGAGTGATCTCTTCTGTCCAAAAGGGTAAACCGACTTTGAAAGAGATAATAGAGAAACAGACAATATGCCATAAAAATAATTTAATAGCACTTTCTTTTGTTTTTGATAACGCTGAAAAGCGCTATTAACCGTTCTGCTAATGTAAACTATTTTTTTTAGTAGCACTTTAAAAGAGCTATTAAAGTATTAGTTTTTAATATCAAAATAATAATTAATTAAAACAATATGTTTAAAGGAGCCAACCGAAATTCGTGGGGAAAAATGAAAATTTAGCACAAACAGTAGCGTCGGCCTGAACCGTCACTAATACAAGAAAATATGAATTAATTAAGACAATAACTAATATGGAGGCAAACGAATATTGTTATGGGAAATAAATATTTTTTCCTAAACAATAGTGTCGGCCTGAACTGTCGCTAATATAAAAAAATAAATAATTATTTAAAATAATAATTAAAATGGAGGTAAACTAAATTGGCGGGGGTAATGAAATTTTCGCAAAAACAATAGCGTAGGTCAAAATAAACGCTTTGTCAACACCAATTATTTTTCTCGAAATCAAACAATTTTCAACATATTTTCATAACAAATGCACTCGAAGGACACATGCATAAATAGTGAAGAGGGAATGATTAAATGTATGTCCCTTTGTTCTTAGTCTGACGACGCTTACTGTATAGGTTATCGCTCAAATGCTCACCTTCACTCATGAACTTTAGTTTTATTCGTCCTATATACTTTTGAAGTGAAATGGAGGAAAAGGACTAGTTAGGCTTATGCTCCTCTTATAAAGATTCTAATTAAGAAAAACAAGAGTGATCTCTTTTGTCCAAAAGGGTAAACCAACTTTGAAAGGGAAAATAGAGCAACAGACAATATGCCATAAAAATAATTTAATAGCACTTTCTTTTGTTTTTGATAACGCTGAAAAGCGCTATTAACCATTCCACTAATGTAAACGATTTTGTTTAATAGCACTTTAAAAGAGCTATTAAAGTACTAGTTTTTAAAATAAAAATAATATTTAATTAAAACAATATGTTTAAAGAGGCCAAACGAAATTTGTGGGGGAAAATGAAAATTTTAGCACAAACAGTAGCGTCGGCTTGAACCGTCGCTAATATAAGAAAATAAGAATTAATTAAGACAATAACTAATAAGGAGGCAAACGAAATTTGTTATGGGAATTGAATATTTTTTCATAAACAATAGCGTCGGCCTGAATTTTCGCTAATATATAAAAATAAATACTTATTTAAAATAATAACTAAAATAGAGGAAAACTAAATTGGCGGGGGTAATGAAATTTTTGCACAAATAGTAGCGTAGGTCAAAATAAATGCTTTGTCAACACCAATCATTTTTCTCGAAATCAAACCATTTTCAACATATTTTCATAACAAATGCACTCGAAGGACACATGCATTAAGTAGGGAAGAGGGAATGATTAAATGTATGTCCCTTTGTTCTTAGTCCGACAACGCTTACTGTATAGGTTATCGCTCAAATGCTCACCTTCACTCATGAACTTTAGTTTTATTCGTGCTATATACTTTTGAAGTGAAATGGAGGAAAAGGACTAGTTAGGCTTATGCTCCTCTTATAAAGATTCTAATTAAGAAAAACAAGAGTGATCTCTTATGTCCAAAAGGGTAAACCATCTTTGAAAGAGAAAATAGAGCAACAGACAATATGCCATAAAAATAATTTAATACCACTTTCTTTTGTTTTCGATAACACTGAAAAGTGCTATTAACCATTCCATTAATGTAAACGATTTTGTTTAATATCACTTTAAAAGAGCTATTAAAGTACTAGTTTTTAATATAAAAATAATAATTAATTAAAACAATATGTTCAAAGAGGCCAAACGAAATTTGTGGGGGAAAATGAAAATTTTAGCACAAACAGTAGCGTCGGCGTGAACCATCGCTAATATAAGAAAATAAGAATTAATTAAGACAATAACTAATAAGGAGGCAAAAGAAATTTGTTATGGGAATTGAATATTTTTTCATAAACAATAGCGTCGGCCTGAATTGTCGCTAATATATAAAAATAAATACTTATTGAAAATAATAACTAAAATAGAGGAAAACTAAATTGGCGGGGGTAATGAAATTTTTGCACAAACAGTAGCGTAGGTCCAAATAAACGCTTTGTCAACACCAATTATTTTTATCGAAATCAATCCATTTTCAAAATATTTTCATAACAAATGCACTCGAAGGACACATGCATTAAGTAGTGAAGAGGGAATGATGAAATATATGTCCATTTGTTCTTTGTCCGACGACGCTTACTGTATAGGTTATCGCTCAAATGCTCACCTTCACTCATGAACTTTAGTTTTAATCGTGCTATACACTTTTGAACTGAAATGGAGGAAAAGGTCTAGTTAGGCGTATGCTCCTCTTATAAAGATTCTAATAAAGACAAAGAAGAGTGATCTCTTCTGTCCAAAAGGGTAAACCAACTTTGAAAGAGATAATAGAGCAACAGACAATATGCCATAAAAATAATTTAATAGCACTTTCTTTTGTTTTTGATAACGCTGAAAAGCGCTATTAACAGTTCCGCTAATGTAAATTATTTTTTTTAATAGCACTTTAAAAGAGCTATTAAAGTATTAGTTTTTCATATAAAAATAATAATTAATTAAAATAATATGTTTAAAGGAGCCAAACGAAATTCGTGGGGAAAATGAAAATTTTAGCACAAATAGTAGCGTCGGCCTGAACCGTCACTAATACAAGATAATAAGAATTAATTAAGACAATAACTAATATGGAGGCAAACGAATATTGTTATGGGAAATGAATATTTGTTCATAAAATATAGTGTCCGTCTGAACTGTCGCTAATATAAAAAAATAAATAATTATTTAAAATAATAACTAAAATGGAGGCAAACTAAAGTGGTGGGGGTAATGAAAGTTTGGCACAAATAATAGCGTAGGTCAAAATAAATGCTTTGTCAACACTAATTATTTTTCTCGAAATCAAACCATTTTCAACATATTTTCATAACAAATGCACTCGAAGGACACATGCATTAAGTAGTGAAGAGGGAATGATTAAATGTATGTCCCTTTGTTCTTAGTCCGACGACGCTTACTGTATAGGTTATCGCTCAAATGCTCACCTTCACTCATGAACTTTAGTTTTATTCGTGCTATATACTTTTGAAGTGAAATGGAGGAAAAGGACTAGTTAGGCTTATGCTCCTCTTATAAAGATTCTAATTAAGAAAAACAAGAGTGATCTCTTATGTCCAAAAGGGTAAACCAACTTAGAAAGGGAAAATAGAGCAACAGACAATATGCCATAAAAATAATTTAATAGCACTTTCTTTTGATTTTGATAACGCTGAAAAGCGCTATTAACCATTCCACTAATGTAAACGATTTTGTTTAATAGCACTTTAAAAGAGCTATTAAAGTACTAGTTTTTAATATAAAAATAATAATTAATTAAAACAATATGTTTAAAGAGGACAAACGAAATTTGTGGGGGAAAATGAAAATTTTAGCACAAATAGTAGCGTCGGCCTGAACCGTCGCTAATATAAGAAAATAAGAATTAATTAAGACAATAACTAATAAGGAGGCAAACGAAATTTGTTATGGGAATTGAATATTTTTTCATAAACAATAGCGTCGGCCTCAATTGTCGCTAATATATAAAGATAAATACTTATTTAAAATAATAACTAAAATAGAGGAAAACTAAATTGGCGGGGGTAATGAAATTTTTGCACAAAAAGTAACGTAGGTCCAAATAAATGTTTTGTCAACACCAATTATTTTTATCGAAATCAATCCATTTTCAAAATATTTTCATAACAAATGCACTCGAAGGACACATGCATTAAGTAGTGAAGAGGGAATGATTAAATGTATGTCCATTTGTTCTTTGTCCGACGATGCTTACTGTATAGGTTATAGCTCAAATGCTCACCTTCACTCATGAACTTTAGTTTTATTCGTGCTATATATTTTTGAAGTGAAATGGAGGAAAAGGACTAGTTAGGCTTATGCTCCTCTTATAAAGATTCTAATTAAGAAAAATAAGAGTGATCTCTTATGTCCAAAAGGGTAAACCAACTTTGAAAGAGAAAATAGAGCAACAAACAATATGCCATAAAAATAATTTAATAGCACTTTCTTTTGTTTTTGATAACGCTGAAAAGCGCTATTAACCATTCCACTAATGTAAACGATTTTGTTTAATATCACTTTAAAAGAGCTATTAAAGTACTAGTTTTTAATATAAAAATAATAATTAATTAAAACAATATGTTCAAAGAGGCCAAACGAAATTTGTGGGGGAAAATGAAAATTTTAGCACAAACAGTAGCGTCGGCGTGAACCGTCGCTAATATAAGAAAATAAGAATTAATTAAGACAATAACTAATAAGGAGGCAAACGAAATTTGTTATGGGAATTGAATATTTTTTCATAAACAATAGCGTCGGCCTGAATTGTTGCTAATATATAAAAATAAATACTTATTTAAAATAATAACTAAAATAGAGGAAAACTAAATTGGCGGGGGTAATGAAATTTTTGAACAAACAATAGCGTAGGTCCAAATAAACGCTTTGTCAACACCAATTATTTTTATCAAAATAATCCATTTTCAAAATATTTTCATAACAAATGCACTCGAAGGACACATGCATTAAGTAGTGAAGAGGGAATGATTAAATGTATGTCCCTTTGTTCTTAGTCCGACGACGCTTACTGTATAGGTTATCGCTCAAATGCTCACCTTCACTCATGAACTTTACTTTTATTCGTGCTATATACTTTTGAAGTGAAATGGAGGAAAAGGACTAGTTAGGCTTATGCTCCTCTTATAAAGATTCTAATTAAGAAAAACAAGAGTGATCTCTTATGTCCAAAAGGGTAAACCAACTTTGAAAGGGAAAATATAGCAACAGACAATATGCCATAAAAATAATTTAATAGCACTTTCTTTTGTTTTTGATAACGCTGAAAAGCGCTATTAACCATTCCACTAATGTAAACGATTTTGTTTAATAGCACTTTAAAAGAGCTATTAAAGTACTAGTTTTTAATATAAAAATAATAATTAATTAAAACAATATGTTTAAAGAGGACAAACGAAATTTGTGGGGGAAAATGAAAATTTTAGCACAAATAGTAGCGTCGGCCTGAACCGTCGCTAATATAAGAAAATAAGAATTAATTAAGACAATAACTAATAAGGAGGTAAACAAAATTTGTTATGCGAATTGAATATTTTTTCATAAACAATAGCGTCGGCCTGAATTGTCGCTAATATATAAAAATAAATACTTATTTAAAATAATAACTAAAATAGAGGAAAACTAAATTGGCGGGGGTAATGAAATTTTTGCACAAACAGTAACGTAGGTCCAAATAAACGTTTTGTCAACACCAATTATTTTTATCGAAATCAATCCATTTTCAAAATATTTTCATAACAAATGCACTCGAAGGACACATGCATTAAGTAGTGAAGAGGGAATGATTAAATGTATGTCCATTTGTTCTTTGTCCGACGATGCTTACTGTATAGGTTATAGCTCAAATGCTCACCTTCACTCATGAACTTTAGTTTTATTCGTGCTATATACTTTTGAAGTGAAATGGAGGAAAAGGACTAGTTAGGCTTATGCTCCTCTTATAAAGATTCTAATTAAGAAAAATAAGAGTGATCTCTTATGTCCAAAAGGGTAAACCAACTTTGAAAGAGAAAATAGAGCAACAAACAATATGCCATAAAAATAATTTAATAGCACTTTCTTTTGTTTTTGATAACGCTGAAAAGCACTATTAACCATTCCACTAATGTAAACGATTTTGTTTAATATCACTTTAAAAGAGCTATTAAAGTACTAGTTTTTAATATAAAAATAATAATTAATTAAAACAATATGTTTAAAGAGGACAAACGAAATTTGTGGGGGAAAATGAAAATTTTAGCACAAATAGTAGCGTCGGCCTGAACCGTCGCTAATATAAGAAAATAAGAATTAATTAAGACAATAACTAATAAGGAGGCAAACGAAATTTGTTATGGGAATTGAATATTTTTTCATAAACAATAGCGTCGGCCTGAATTGTCGCTAATATATAAAAATAAATACTTATTTAAAATAATAACTAAAATAGAGGAAAACTAAATTGGCGGGGGTAATGAAATTTTTGCACAAACAGTAACGTAGGTCCAAATAAACGTTTTGTCAACACCAATTATTTTTATCGAAATCAATCCATTTTCAAAATATTTTCATAACAAATGCACTCGAAGGACACATGCATTAAGTAGTGAAGAGGGAATGATTAAATGTATGTCCATTTGTTCTTTGTCCGACGATGCTTACTGTATAGGTTATAGCTCAAATGCTCACCGTCACTCATGAACTTTAGTTTTATTCGTGCTATATACTTTTGAAGTGAAATGGAGGAAAAGGACTAGTTAGGCTTATGCTCCTCTTATAAAGATTCTAATTAAGAAAAATAAGAGTGATCTCTTCTGTCCAAAAGGGTAAACCAACTTTGAAAGAGATAATAGAGCAACAGACAATATGCCATAAAAATAATTTAATAGCACTTTCTTTTGTTTTTGATAACGCTGAAAAGCGCTATTAACCGTTCCGCTAATGTAAATTATTTTTTTTAATAACACTTTAAAAGAGCTATTAAAGTATTAGTTTTTAATATAAAAATAATAATTAATTAAAACAATATGTTAAAAGGAGCCAAACGAAATTCGCGGGGAAAATGAAAATTTTAGCACAAATAGTAGCGTCGGCCTGAACCGTCACTAATACAAGAAAATAAGAATTAATTAAGACAATAACTAATATGGAGGAAAACGAATATTGTTATGGGAAATGAATATTTTTTCATAAAATATAGTGTCCGTCTGAACTGTCACTAATATAAAAAATAAAAAATTATTTAAAATAATAACTAAAATGGAGGCAGACTAAAGTTGTGGGGGTAATGAAATTTTGGCACAAATAATAGCGTAGGTCAAAATAAATGCTTTGTCAACACCAATTATTTTTCTCGAAATCAAACCATTTTCAACATATTTTCAAAACAAATGCACTCGAAGGACACATGCATTAAGTAGTGAAGAGGGAATGATTAAATGTATGTCCCTTTGTTCTTAGTCCGACGACGCTTACTGTATAGGTTATCGCTCAAATGCTCACCTTCACTCATGAACTTTACTTTTATTCGTGCTATATACTTTTGAAGTGAAATGGAGGAAAAGGACTAGTTAGGCTTATGCTCCTCTTATAAAGATTCTAATTAAGAAAAACAAGAGTGATCTCTTATGTCCAAAAGGGTAAACCAACTTTGAAAGGGAAAATAGAGCAACAGACAATATGCCATAAAAATAATTTAATAGCACTTTCTTTTGTTATTGATAACGCTGAAAAGCGCTATTAACCGTTCTGCTAATGTAAACTATTTTTTTTAATATCACTTTAAAAGAGCTATTAAAGTACTAGTTTTTAATATAAAAATAATAATTAATTAAAACAATATGTTTAAAGGAGCCAAACGAAATTCGTGGGGAAAATGAAAATTTTAGCATAAACAGTAGCGTCGGCCTGAACCGTCGCTAATATAAGAAAATAAGAATTAATTAAGACAATAACTAATAAGGAGGCAAACGAAATTTGTTATGGGAATTGAATATTTTTTTCATAAACAATAGCGTCGGCCTGAACTGTCGCTAATATAAAAAAAAATTATTTAAAATAATAACTAAAATGCAAATAAACTAAATTGGTGGGGGTAATGAAATTTTCGCACAAACAATAGCGTAGGTCAAAATAAACGCTTTGTCAACACCAATTATTTTTCTCGAAATCAAACCATTTTCAACATATTTTCATAACAAATGCACTCGAAGGACACATGCATTAAGTATTGAAGAGGGAATGATTAAATGTATGTCCCTTTGTTCTTAGTCCGACGACGCTTACTGTATAGGTTATCGCTCAAATGCTCACCTTCACTCATGAACTTTAGTTTTATTCGTGCTATATACTTTTGAAGTGAAATGGAGGAAAGGGACTAGTTAGGCTAATGCTCCTCTTATAAAGATTCTAATTAAGAAAAACAAGAGTGATCTCTTATGTCCAAAAGGGTAAATCAACTTTGAAAGAGAAAATAGAGCAACAGACAATATGCCATAAAAATAATTTAATAGCACTTTCTTTTGTTTTCGATAACGCTGAAAAGCGCTATTAACCATTCTATTAATGTAAACGATTTTGTTTAATATCACTTTAAAAGAGCTATTAAAGTACTAGTTTTTAATATAAAAATAATAATTAATTAAAACAATATGTTCAAAGAGGCCAAACGAAATTTGTGGGGGAAAATGAAAATTTTAGCACAAACAGTAGCGTCGGCGTGAACCGTCGCTAATATAAGAAAATAAGAATTAATTAAGACAATAACTAATAAGCAGGCAAACGAAATTTGTTATGGGAATTGAATATTTTTTCATAAACAATAGCGTCGGCCTGAATTTTCGCTAATATATAAAAATAAATACTTATTTAAAATAATAACTAAAATAGAGGAAAACTAAATTGGCGGGGGTAATGAAATTTTTGCACAAACAGTAGCGTAGGTCAAAATAAACGCTTTGTCAACACCAATTATTTTTATCGAAATCAATCCATTTTCAAAATATTTTCATAACAAATGCACTCGAAGGACACATGCATTAAGTAGTGAAGAAGGAATGATGAAATATATGTCCATTTGTTCTTTGTCCGACGACGCTTACTGTATAGGTTATCGCTCAAATGCTCACCTTCACTCATGAACTTTAGTTTTATTCGTGCTATACACTTTTGAACTGAAATAGAGGAAAAGGTCTAGTTAGGCGTATGCTCCTCTTATAAAGATTCTAATAAAGACAAAGAAGAGTGATCTCTTCTGTCCAAAAGGGTAAACCAACTTTGAAAGAGATAATAGAGCAACAGACAATATGCCATAAAAATAATTTAATAGCACTTTCTTTTGTTTTTGATAACGCTGAAAAGCGCTATTAACTGTTCCGCTAATGTAAATTATTTTTTTAATAACACTTTAAAAGAGCTATTAAAGTATTAGTTTTTAATATAAAAATAATAATTAATTAAAACAATATGTTTAAAGGAGCCAAACGAAAATCGTGGGGAAAATGAAAATTTTAGCACAAATAGTAGCGTCGGCCTGAACCGTCACTAATATAAGATAATAAGAATTAATTAAGACAATAACTAATATGGAGGCAAACGAATATTGTTATGGGAAATGAATATTTGTTCATAAAATATAGTGTCCGTCTGAACTTTCGCTAATATAAAAAAATAAATAATTATTTAAAATAATAACTAAAATGGAGGCAAACTAAAGTGTTGGGGGTAATGAAATTTTGTCACAAATAATAGCGTAGGTCAAAATAAATGCTTTGTCAACACCAATTATTTTTCTCGAAATCAAACCATTTTCAACATATTTTCCTAACAAATGCACTCGAAGGACACATGCATAAGTAGTGAAGAGGGAATGATTAAATGTATGTCCCTTTGTTCTTAGTCCGACGACGCTTACTGTATAGGTTATCGCTCAAATGCTCACCTTCACTCATGAACTTTAGTTTTATTCGTGCTATATACTTTTGAAGTGAAATGGAGGAAAAGGACTAGTTAGGCTTATGCTCCTCTTATAAAGATTCTAATTAAGAAAAACAAGAGTGATCTCTTATGTCCAAAAGGGTAAACCAACTTTGAAAGGGAAAATATAGCAACAGACAATATGCCATAAAAATAATTTAATAGCACTTTCTTTTGTTTTTGATAACGCTGAAAAGCACTATTAACCATTCCACTAATGTAAACGATTTTGTTTAATAGCACTTTAAAAGAGCTATTAAAGTACTAGTTTTTAATATAAAAATAATAATTAATTAAAACAATATGTTTAAAGAGGACAAACGAAATTTGTGGGGGAAAATGAAAATTTTAGCACAAATAGTAGCGTCGGCCTGAACCGTCGCTAATATAAGAAAATAAGAATTAATTAAGACAATAACTAATAAGGAGGCAAACAAATTTGTTATGGGAATTGAATATTTTTTCATAAACAATAGCGTCGGCATTAATTGTCGCTAATATATAAAAATAAATACTTATTTAAAATAATAACTAAAATAGAGGAAAACTAAATTGGCGGGGGTAATGAAATTTTTGCACAAACAGTAGCGTACGTCCAAATAAACGCTTTGTCAACACCAATTATTTTTATCGAAATCAATCCATTTTCAAAATATTTTCATAACAAATGCACTCGAAGGACACATGCATTAAGTAGTGAAGAGGGAATGATGAAATATATGTCCATTTGTTCTTTGTCCGACGACGCTTACTGTATAGGTTATCACTCAAATGCTCACCTTCACTCATGAACTTTAGTTTTATTCGTGCTATATACTTTTGAAGTGAAATGGAGGAAAAGGACTAGTTAGGCTTATGCTCCTCTTATAAAGATTCTAATTAAGAAAAACAAGAGTGATCTCTTATGTCCAAAAGGGTAAACCAACTTTGAAAGGGAAAATAGAGCAACAGACAATATGCCATAAAAATAATTTAATAGCACTTTCTTTTGTTATTGATAACGCTGAAAAGCGCTATTAACCGTTCTGCTAATGTAAACTATTTTTTTTAATATCACTTTAAAAGAGCTATTAAAGTACTAGTTTTTAATATAAAAATAATAATTAATTAAAACAATATGTTTAAAGGAGCCAAATGAAATTCGTGGGGAAAAATGAAAATTTTAGCATAAACAGTAGCGTCGGCCTGAACCGTCGCTAATATAAGAAAATAAGAATTAATTAAGACAATAACTAATAAGGAGGCAAACGAAATTTGTTATGGAAATTGAATATTTTTTTCATAAACAATAGCGTCGGCCTGAACTGTCGCTAATATAAAAAAAAAAATTATTTAAAATAATAACTAAAATGTAGATAAACTAAATTGGTGGGGGTAATGAAATTTTTGCACAAACAATAGCGTAGGTCAAAATAAACGCTTTGTCAAACCAATTATTTTTCTCGAAATCAAACCATTTTCAACATATGTTCATAACAAATGCACTCGAAGGACACATGCATTAAGTATTGAAGAGGGAATGATTAAATGTATGTCCCTTTGTTCTTAGTCCGACGAAGCTTACTGTATAGGTTATCGCTCAAATGCTCACCTTCACTCATGAACTTTAGTTTTATTCGTGCTATATACTTTTGAAGTGAAATGGAGGAAAGGGACTAGTTAGGCTTATGCTCCTCTTATAAAGATTCTAATTAAGAAAAACAAGAGTGATCTCTTATGTCCAAAAGGGTAAACCAACTTTGAAAGGGAAAATAGAGCAACAAACAATATGCCATAAAAATAATTTAATAGCACTTTCTTTTGTTTTTGATAACGCTGAAAAGCGCTATTAACCATTCCCCTAATGTAAACGATTTTGTTTAATAGCACTTTAAAAGAGCTATTAAAGTACTAGTTTTTAAAATAAAAATAATAATTAATTAAAACAATATGTTTAAAGAGGCCAAACGAAATTTGTGGGGGAAAATGAAAATTTTAGCACAAACAGTAGCGTCGGCCTGAACCGTCGCTAAAATAAGAAAATAAGAATTAATTAAGACAATAACTAATAAGGAGGCAAACGAAATTTGTTATGGGAATTGAATATTTTTTCATAAACAATAGCGTCGGCCTGAATTTTCGCTAATATATAAAAATAAATACTTATTTAAAATAATAACTAAAATAGAGGAAAACTAAATTAACGGGGGTAATGAAATTTTTGCACAAATTGTAGCGTAAGTCAAAATAAATGCTTTGTCAACACCAATTATTTTTCTCAAAATCAAACCATTTTCAACATATTTTCATAACAAATGCACTCGAAGGACACATGCATTAAGTAGTGAAGAGGGAATGATTAAATGTATGTCCCTTTGTTATTAGTCCGACAACGCTTACTGTATAGGTTATCGCTCAAATGCTCACCTTCACTCATGAACTTTAGTTTTATTCGTGCTATATACTTTTGAAGTGAAATGGAGGAAAAGGACTAGTTAGGCTTATGCTCCTCTTATAAAGATTCTAATTAAGAAAAACAAGAGTGATCTCTTATGTCCAAAAGGGTAAACCAACTTTGAAAGAGAAAATAGAGCAACAGACAATATGCCATAAAAATAATTTAATAGCACTTTCTTTTGTTTTCGATAACGCTGAAAAGCGCTATTAACCATTCCATTAATGTAAACGATTTTTTTTAATATCACTTTAAAAGAGCTATTAAAGTACTAGTTTTTAATATAAAAATAATAATTAATTAAAACAATATGTTCAAAGAGGCCAAACAAAATTTGTGGGGGAAAATGAAAATTTTAGCACAAACAGAAGCGTCAGCGTGAACCGTCGCTAATATAAGAAAATAAGAATTAATTAAGACAATAACTAATAAGCAGGCAAACGAAATTTGTTATGGGAATTGAATATTTTTTCATAAACAATAGCGTCGGCCTGAATTGTCGCTAATATATAAAAATAAATACTTATTTAAAATAATAACTAAAATAGAGGAAAACTAAATTGGCGGGGGTAATGAAATTTTTGCACAAACAGTAGCGTAGGTCCAAATAAACGCTTTGTCAACACCAATTATTTTTATCGAAATCAATCCATTTTCAAAATATTTTCATAACAAATGCACTCGAAGGACACATGCATTAAGTAGTGAAGAGGGAATGATGAAATATATGTCCATTTGTTCTTTGTCAGACGACGCTTACTGTATAGGTTATCACTCAAATGCTCACCTTCACTCATGAACTTTAGTTTTATTCGTGCTATATACTTTTGAAGTGAAATGGAGGAAAAGGACTAGTTAGGCTTATGCTCCTCTTATAAAGATTCTAATTAAGAAAAACAAGAGTGATCTCTTATGTCCAAACGGGTAAACCAACTTTGAAAGAGAAAATAGAGCAACAGACAATATGCCATAAAAATAATTTAATAGCACTTTCTTTTGTTTTCGATAACGCTGAAAAGCGCTATTAACCATTCCATTAATGTAAACGATTTTGTTTAATATCACTTTAAAAGAGCTATTAAAGTACTAGTTTTTAATATAAAAATAATAATTAATTAAAACAATATGTTCAAAGAGGCCAAACGAAATTTGTGGGGGAAAATGAAAATTTTAGCACAAACAGTAGCGTCAGCGTGAACCGTCGCTAATATAAGAAAATAAGAATTAATTAAGACAATAACTAATAAGCAGGCAAACGAAATTTGTTATGGGAATTGAATATTTTTTCATAAACAATAGCGTCGGCCTGAATTGTCGCTAATATATAAAAATAAATACTTATTTAAAATAATAACTAAAATAGAGGAAAACTAAATTGGCGGGGGTAATGAAATTTTTGCACAAACAGTAGCGTAGGTCCAAATAAACGCTTTGTCAACACCAATTATTTTTATCGAAATCAATCCATTTTCAAAAATTTTCATAACAAATGCACTCGAAGGACACATGCATTAAGTAGTGAAGAGGGAATGATGAAATATATGTCCATTTGTTCTTTGTCCGACGACGCTTACTGTATAGGTTATCGCTCAAATGCTCACCTTCACTCATGAACTTTAGTTTTATTCGTGCTATACACTTTTGAACTGAAATGGAGGAAAAGGTCTAGTTAGGCGTATGCTCCTCTTATAAAGATTCTAATAAAGACAAAGAAGAGTGATCTCTTCTGTCCAAAAGGGTATACCAACTTTGAAAGAGATAATAGAGCAACAGACAATATGCCATAAAAATAATTTAATAGCACTTTCTTTTGTTTTTGATAACGCTGAAAAGCGCTATTAACCGTTCCGCTAATGTAAATTATTTTTTTTAATAACACTTTAAAAGAGCTATTAAAGTATTAGTTTTTAATATAAAAATAATAATTTATTAAAAAAATATGTTTAAAGGAGCCAAACGAAATTCGTGGGGAAAATGAAAATTTTAGCACAAATAGTAGCGTCGGCCTGAACCGTCACTAATATAAGATAATAAGAATTAATTAAGACAATAACTAATATGGAGGCAAACGAATATTGTTATGGGAAATGAATATTTGTTCATAAAATATAGTGTTCGTCTGAACTTTCGCTAATATAAAAAAATAAATAATTATTTAAAATAATAACTAAAATGGAGGCAAACTAAAGTGGTGGGGGTAATGAAATTTTGTCACAAATAATAGCGTAGGTCAAAATAAATGCTTTGTCAACACCAATTATTTTTCTCGAAATCAAACCATTTTCAACATATTTTCATAACAAATGCACTCGAAGGACACATGCATAAGTAGTGAAGAGGGAATGATTAAATGTATGTCCCTTTGTTCTTAGTCCGACGACGCTTACTGTATAGGTTATCGCTCAAATGCTCACCTTCACTCATGAACTTTAGTTTTATTCGTGCTATATACTTTTGAAGTGAAATGGAGGAAAAGGACTAGTTAGGCTTATGCTCCTCTTATAAAGATTCTAATTAAGAAAAACAAGAGTGATCTCTTATGTCCAAAAGGGTAAACCAACTTTGAAAGGGAAAATATAGCAACAGACAATATGCCATAAAAATAATTTAATAGCACTTTCTTTTGTTTTTGATAACGCTGAAAAGCGCTATTAACCATTCCACTAATGTAAACGATTTTGTTTAATAGCACTTTAAAAGAGCTATTAAAGTACTAGTTTTTAATATAAAAATAATAATTAATTAAAACAATATGTTTAAAGAGGACAAACGAAATTTGTGGGGGAAAATGAAAATTTTAGCACAAATAGTAGCGTCGGCCTGAACCGTCGCTAATATAAGAAAATAAGAATTAATTAAGATAATAACTAATAAGGAGGCAAACGAAATTTGTTATGGGAATTGAATATTTTTTCATAAACAATAGCGTCGGCCTGAATTGTCGCTAATATATAAAAATAAATACTTATTTAAAATAATAACTAAAATAGAGGAAAACTAAATTGGCGGGGGTAATTAAATTTTTGCACAAACTGTAGCGTAGGTCCAAATAAACGCTTTGTCAACACCAATTATTTTTATCGAAATCAATCCATTTTCAAAAATTTTCATAACAAATGCACTCGAAGGATACATGCATTAAGTAGTGAAGAGGGAATGATGAAATATATGTCCATTTGTTCTTTGTCCGACGATGCTTATTGTATAGGTTATCGCTCAAATGCTCACCTTCACTCATGAACTTTAGTTTTATTCGTGCTATACACTTTTGAACTGAAATGGAGGAAAAGGTCTAGTTAGGCGTATGCTCCTCTTATAAAGATTCTAATAAAGACAAAGAAGAGTGATCTCTTCTGTCCAAAAGGGTAAACCAACTTTGAAAGAGATAATAGAGCAACAGACAATCTGCCATAAAAATAATTTAATAGCACTTTCTTTTGTTTTTGATAACGCTGAAAAGCGCTATTAACCGTTCCGCTAATGTAAATTATTTTTTTAATAACACTTCAAAAGAGCTATTAAAGTATTAGTTTTTAATATAAAAATAATAATTTATTAAAACAATATGTTTAAAGGAGCCAAACGAAATTCGTGGGGAAAATGAAAATTTTAGCACAAATAGTAGCGTTGGCCTGAACCGTCACTAATATAAGATAATAAGAATTAATTAAGACAATAACTAATATGGAGGCAAACGAATATTGTTATGGGAAATGAATATTTGTTCATAAAATATAGTGTCCGTCTGAACTTTCGCTAATATAAAAAAATAAATAATTATTTAAAATAATAACTAAAATGGAGGAAAACTAAAGTGGTGGGGGTAATGAAATTTTGTCACAAATAATAGCGTAGGTCAAAATAAATGCTTTGTCAACACCAATTATTTTTCTCGAAATCAAACCATTTTCAACATATTTTCATAACAAATGCACTCGAAGGACACATGCATAAGTAGTGAAGAGGGAATGATTAAATGTATGTCCCTTTGTTCTTAGTCCGACGACGCTTACTGTATAGGTTATCGCTCAAATGCTCACCTTCACTCATGAACTTTAGTTTTATTCGTGCTATATACTTTTGAAGTGAAATGGAGGAAAAGGACTAGTTAGGCTTATGCTCCTCTTATAAAGATTCTAATTAAGAAAAACAAGAGTGATCTCTTATGTCCAAAAGGGTAAACCAACTTTGAAAGGGAAAATATAACAACAGACAATATGCCATAAAAATAATTTAATAGCACTTTCTTTTGTTTTTGATAACGCTGAAAAGCGCTATTAACCATTCCACTAATGTAAACGATTTTGTTTAATAGCACTTTAAAAGAGCTATTAAAGTACTAGTTTTTAATATAAAAATAATAATTAATTAAAACAATATGTTTAAAGAGGACAAACGAAATTTGTGGGGGAAAATGAAAATTTTAGCACAAATTGTAGCGTCGGCCTGAACCGTCGCTAATATAAGAAAATAAGAATTAATTAAGACAATAACTAATAAGGAGGCAAACAAAATTTGTTATGGGAATTGAATATTTTTTCATAAACAATAGCGTCGGCATGAATTGTCGCTAATATATAAAAATAAATACTTATTTAAAATAATAACTAAAATAGAGGAAAACTAAATTGGCGGGGGTAATGAAATTTTTGCACAAACAGTAGCGTAGGTCCAAATAAACGCTTTGTCAACACCAATTATTTTTATCGAAATCAATCCATTTTCAAAATATTTTCATAACAAATGCACTCGAAGGACACATGCATTAAGTAGTGAAGAGGGAATGATGAAATATATGTCCATTTGTTCTTTGTCAGACGACGCTTACTGTATAGGTTATCACTCAAATGCTCACCTTCACTCATGAACTTTAGTTTTATTCGTGCTATATACTTTTGAAGTGAAATGGAGGAAAAGGACTAGTTAGGCTTATGCTCCTCTTATAAAGATTCTAATTAAGAAAAACAAGAGTGATCTCTTATGTCCAAAAGGGTAAACCAACTTTGAAAGAGAAAATAGAGCAACAGACAATATGCCATAAAAATAATTTAATAGCACTTTCTTTTGTTTTTGATAACGCTGAAAAGCACTATTAACCATTCCACTAATGTAAACGATTTTGTTTAATATCACTTTAAAAGAGCTATTAAAGTACTAGTTTTTAATTTAAAAATAATAATTAATTAAAACAATATGTTCAAAGAGGCCAAACGAAATTTGTGGGGGAAAATGAAAATTTTAGCACAAACTGTAGCGTCGGCGTGAACCGTCGCTAATATAAGAAAATATGAATTAATTAAGACAATAACTAATAAGGAGGCAAACGAAATTTGTTATGGGAATTGAATATTTTTTCATAAACAATAGCATCGTCCTGAATTGTCGCTAATATTTAAAAATAAATACTTATTTAAAATAATAACTAAAATAGAGGAAAACTAAATTGGCGGGGGTAATGAAATTTTTGCACAAACAGTAGCGTAGGTCCAAATAAATGCTTTGTCAACACCAATTATTTTTATCGAAATCAATCCATTTTCAAAATATTTTCATAACAAATGCACTCGAAGGACACATGCATTAAGTAGTGAAGAGGGAATGATGAAATATATGTCCATTTGTTCTTTGTCCGACGACGCTTACTGTATAGGTTATCGCTCAAATGCTCACCTTCACTCATGAACTTTAGTTTTATTCGTGCTATACACTTTTGAACTGAAATGGAGGAAAAGGTCTAGTTAGGCGTATGCTCCTCTTATAAAGATTCTAATAAAGACAAAGAAGAGTGATTTCTTCTGTCCAAAAGGGTAAACCAACTTTGAAAGAGATAATAGAGCAACAGACAATATGCCATAAAAATAATTTAATAACACTTTCTTTTGTTTTTGATAACGCTGAAAAGCGCTATTAACCGTTCCGCTAATGTAAATTATTTTTTTAATAGCACTTTAAAAGAGCTATTAAAGTATTAGTTTTTAATATAAAAATAATAATTAATTAAAACAATATGTTTAAAGGAGCCAAACGAAATTCGTGGGGAAAATGAAAATTTTAGCACAAATAGTAGCGTCGGCCTGAACCGTCACTAATACAAGATAATAAGAATTAATTAAGACAATAACTAATATGGAGGCAAACGAATATTGTTATGGGAAATGAATATTTGTTCATAAAATATAGTGTCCGTCTGAACTTTCGCTAATATAAAAAAATAAATAATTATTTAAAATAATAACTAAAATGGAGGCAAACTAAAGTGGTGGGGGTAATGAAATTTTGGCACAAATAATAGCGTAGGTCAAAATAAATGCTTTGTCAACACTAATTATTTTTCTCCAAATCAAACCATTTTCAACATATTTTCATAACAAATGCACTCGAAGGACACATGCATAAGTAGTGAAGAGGGAATGATTAAATGTATGTCCCTTTGTTCTTAGTCCGACGACGCTTACTGTATAGGTTATCGCTCAAATGCTCACCTTCACTCATGAACTTTAGTTTTATTCATGCTATATACTTTTGAAGGGAAATGGAGGAAAAGGACTAGTTAGGCTTATGCTCCTCTTATAAAGATTCTAATTAAGAAAAACAAGAGTGGTCTCTTATGTCCAAAAGGGTAAACCAACTTTGAAAGGGAAAATAGAGCAACATACAATATGCCATAAAAATAATTTAATAGCTCTTTCTTTTGTTTTTGATAACGCTGAAAAGCGCTATTAACCATTCCACTAATGTAAACGATTTTGTTTAATAGCACTTTAAAAGAGCTATTAAAGTACTAGTTTTTAATATAAAAATAATAATTAATTAAAACAATACGTTTAAAGAGGACAAACGAAATTTGTGGGGGAAAATGAAAATTTTAGCACAAATAGTACCGTCGGCCTGAACCGTCGCTAATATAAGAAAATAAGAATTAATTAAGACAATAACTAATAAGGAGGCAAACAAAATTTGTTATGGGAATTGAATATTTTTTCATAAACAATAGCATCGGCCTGAATTGTCGCTAATATATAAAAATAAATACTTATTTAAAATAATAACTAAAATAGAGGAAAACTAAATTGGCGGGGGTAATGAAATTTTTGCACAAACAATAGCGTAGGTCCAAATAAACGCTTTGTCAACACCAATTATTTTTATCGAAATCAATCCATTTTCAAAATATTTTCATAACAAATGCACTCGAAGGACACATGCATTAAGTAGTGAAGAGGGAATGATGAAATATATGTCCATTTGTTCTTTGTCCGACGACGCTTACTGTATAGGTTATCGCTCAAATGCTCACCTTCACTCATGAACTTTAGTTTTATTCGTGCTATATACTTTTGAAGTGAAATGGAGGAAAAGGACTAGTTAGGCTTATGCTCCTCTTATAAAGATTCTAATTAAGAAAAACAAGAGTGATCTCTTATGTCCAAAATGGTAAACCAACTTTGAAAGAGAAAATAGAGCAACAAACAATATGCCATAAAAATAATTTAATAGCACTTTCTTTTGTTTTTGATAACGCTGAAAAGCACTATTGACCATTCAACTAATGTAAACGATTTTGTTTAATATCACTTTAAAAGAGATATTAAAGTACTAGTTTTTAATATAAAAATAATAATTAATTAAAACAATATGTTCAAAGAGGCCAAACGAAATTTGTGGGGGAAAATGAAAAAATTTTAGCACAAACTGTAGCGTCGGCCTGAACCGTCGCTAATATAAGAAAATAAGAATTAATTAAGACAATAACTAATAAGGAGGCAAACGAAATTTGTTATGGGAATTGAATATTTTTTCATAAACAATAGCGTCGGCCTGAATTGTCGCTAATATATAAAAATAAATACTTATTTAAAATAATAACTAAAATAGAGGAAAACTAAATTGGCGGGGGTAATTAAATTTTTGCACAAACAGTAGCGTAGGTCCAAATAAACGCTTTGTCAACACCAATTATTTTTATCGAAATCAATCCATTTTCAAAATATTTTCATAACAAATGCACTTGAAGGACACATGCATTAAGTAGTGAAGAGGGAATGATGAAATATATGTCCATTTGTTCTTTGTCCGACGACGCTTACTGTATAGGTTATCGCTCAAATGCTCACCTTCACTCATGAACTTTAGTTTTATTCGTGCTATACACTTTTGAACTGAAATGGAGGAAAAGGTCTAGTTAGGCGTATGCTCCTCTTATAAAGATTCTAATAAAGACAAAGAAGAGTGATTTCTTCTGTCCAAAAGGGTAAACCAACTTTGAAAGAGATAATAGAGCAACAGACAATATGCCATAAAAATAATTTAATAGCACTTTCTTTTGTTTTTGATAACGCTGAAAAGCGCTATTAACCGTTCCGCTAATGTAAATTATTTTTTTAATAGCACTTTAAAACAGCTATTAAAGTATTAGTTTTTAATATAAAAATAATAATTAATTAAAACAATATGTTTAAAGGAGCCAAACGAAATTCGTGGGGAAAATGAAAATTTTAGCACAAATAGTAGCGTCGGCCTGAACCGTCACTAATACAAGATAATAAGAATTAATTAAGACAATAACTAATATGGAGGCAAACGAATATTGTTATGGGAAATGAATATTTGTTCATAAAATATAGTGTCCGTCTAAACTTTCGCTAATATAAAAAAATAAATAATTATTTAAAATAATAACTAAAATGGAGGCAAACTAAAGTGGTGGGGGTAATGAAATTTTGGCACAAATAATAGCGTAGGTCAAAATAAATGCTTTGTCAACACTAATTATTTTTCTCGAAATCAAACCATTTTCAACATATTTTCATAACAAATGCACTCGAAGGACACATGCATAAGTAGTGAAGAGGGAATGATTAAATGTATGTCCCTTTGTTCTTAGTCCGACGACGCTTACTGTATAGGTTATCGCTCAAATGCTCACCTTCACTCATGAACTTTAGTTTTATTCATGCTATATACTTTTGAAGTGAAATGGAGGAAAAGGACTAGTTAGGCTTATGCTCCTCTTATAAAGATTCTAATTAAGAAAAACAAGAGTGGTCTCTTATGTCCAAAAGGGTAAACCAACTTTGAAAGGGAAAATAGAGCAACATACAATATGCCATAAAAATAATTTAATAGCTCTTTCTTTTGTTTTTGATAACGCTGAAAAGCGCTATTAACCATTCCACTAATGTAAACGATTTTGTTTAATAGCACTTTAAAAGAGCTATTAAAGTACTAGTTTTTAATATAAAAATAATAATTAATTAAAACAATACGTTTAAAGAGGACAAACGAAATTTGTGGGGGAAAATGAAAATTTTAGCACAAATAGTAGCGTCGGCCTGAACCGTCGCTAATATAAGAAAATAAGAATTAATTAAGACAATAACTAATAAGGAGGCAAACAAAATTTGTTATGGGAATTGAATATTTTTTCATAAACAATAGCGTCGGCCTGAATTGTCGCTAATATATAAAAATAAATACTTATTTAAAATAATAACTAAAATAGAGGAAAACTAAATTGGCGGGGGTAATGAAATTTTTGCACAAACAGTAGCGTAGGTCCAAATAAACGCTTTGTCAACACCAATTATTTTTATCGAAATCAATCCATTTTCAAAATATTTTCATAACAAATGCACTCGAAGGACACATGCATTAAGTAGTGAAGAGGGAATGATGAAATATATGTCCATTTGTTCTTTGTCCGACGACGCTTACTGTATAGGTTATCGCTCAAATGCTCACCTTCACTCATGAACTTTAGATTTATTCGTGCTATATACTTTTGAAGTGAAATGGAGGAAAAGGACTAGTTAGGCTTATGCTCCTCTTATAAAGATTCTAATTAAGAAAAACAAGAGTGATCTCTTATGTCCAAAAGGGTAAACCAACTTTGAAAGTGAAAATAGAGCAACAAACAATATTCCATAAAAATAATTTAATAGCACTTTCTTTTGTTTTTGATAACGCTGAAAAGCACTATTGACCATTCCACTAATCTAAACGATTTTGTTTAATATCACTTTAAAAGAGCTATTAAAGTACTAGTTTTTAATATAAAAATAATAATTAATTAAAACAATATGTTCAAAGAGGCCAAACGAAATTTGTGGGGGAAAATGAAAATTTTAGCACAAACTGTAGCGTCGGCCTGAACCGTCGCTAATATAAGAAAATAAGAATTAATTAAGACAATAACTAATAAGGAGGCAAACGAAATTTGTTATGGGAATTGAATATTTTTTCATAAACAATAGCGTCGGCCTGAATTGTCGCTAATATATAAAAATAAATACTTATTTAAAATAATAACTAAAATAGAGGAAAACTAAATTGGCGGGGGTAATGAAATTTTTGCACAAACAGTAGCGTAGGTCCAAATAAACGCTTTGTCAACACCAATTATTTTTATCGAAATCAATCCATTTTTAAAATATTTTAATAACAAATGCACTCGAAGGACACATGCATTATGTAGTGAAGAGGGAATGATGAAATATATGTCCATTTGTTCTTTGTCCGACGACGCTTACTGTATAGGTTATCGCTCAAATGCTCACCTTCACTCATGAACTTTAGTTTTATTCGTGCTATACACTTTTGAACTGAAATGGAGGAAAAGGTCTAGTTAGGCGTATGCTCCTCTTATAAAGATTCTAATAAAGACAAAGAAGAGTGATTTCTTCTGTCCAAAAGGGTAAACCAACTTTGAAAGAGATAATAGAGCAACAGACAATATGCCATAAAAATAATTTAATAGCACTTTCTTTTGTTTTTGATAACGCTGAAAAGCGCTATTAACCGTTCCGCTAATGTAAATTATTTTTTTAATAGCACTTTAAAAGAGCTATTAAAGTATTAGTTTTTAATATAAAAATAATAATTAATTAAAACAATATGTTTAAAGGAGCCAAACGAAATTCGTGGGGAAAATGAAAATTTTAGCACAAATAGTAGCGTCGGCCTGAACCGTCACTAATACAAGATAATAAGAATTAATTAAGACAATAACTAATATGGAGGCAAACAAATATTGTTATGGGAAATGAATATTTGTTCATAAAATATAGTGTCCGTCTGAACTTTCGCTAATATAAAAGAATAAATAATTATTTAAAATAATAACTAAAATGGAGGCAAACTAAAGTGGTGGGGGTAATGAAATTTTGGCACAAATAATAGCGTAGGTCAAAATAAATGCTTTGTCAACACTAATTATTTTTCTCGAAATCAAACCATTTTCAACATATTTTCATAACAAATGCACTCGAAGGACACATGCATAAGTAGTGAAGAGGGAATGATTAAATGTATGTCCCTTTGTTCTTAGTCGGACGACGCTTACTGTATAGGTTATCGCTCAAATGCTCACCTTCACTCATGAACTTTAGTTTTATTCATGCTATATACTTTTGAAGTGAAATGGAGGAAAAGGACTAGTTAGGCTTATGCTCCTCTTATAAAGATTCTAATTAAGAAAAACAAGAGTGGTCTCTTATGTCCAAAAGGGTAAACCAACTTTGAAAGGGAAAATAGAGCAACATACAATATGCCATAAAAATAATTTAATAGCTCTTTCTTTTGTTTTTGATAACGCTGAAAAGCGCTATTAACCATTCCACTAATGTAAACGATTTTGTTTAATAGCACTTTAAAAGAGCTATTAAAGTACTTGTTTTTAATATAAAAATAATAATTAATTAAAACAATACGTTTAAAGAGGACATACGAAATTTGTGGGGGAAAATGAAAATTTTATCACAAATAGTAGCGTCGGCCTGAACCGTCGCTAATATAAGAAAATAAGAATTAATTAAGACAATAACTAATAAGGAGGCAAACAAAATTTGTTATGGGAATTGAATATTTTTTCATAAACAATAGCGTCGGCCTGAATTGTCGCTAATATATAAAAATAAATACTTATTTAAAATAATAACTAAAATAGAGGAAAACTAAATTGGCGGGGGTAATGAAATTTTTGCACAAACAGTAGCGTAGGTCCAAATAAACGCTTTGTCAACACCAATTATTTTTATCGAAATCAATCCATTTTCAAAATATTTTCATAACAAATGCACTCGAAGGACACATGCATTAAGTAGTGAAGAGGGAATGATGAAATATATGTCCATTTGTTCTTTGTCCGACGATGCTTACTGTATAGGTTATCGCTCAAATGCTCACCTTCACTCATGAACTTTAGTTTTATTCGTGCTATATACTTTTGAAGTGAAATGGAGGAAAAGGACTAGTTAGGCTTATGCTCCTCTTATAAAGATTCTAATTAAGAAAAACAAGAGTGATCTCTTATGTCCAAAAGGGTAAACCAACTTTGAAAGAGAAAATAGAGCAACAAACAATATGCCATAAAAATAATTTAATAGCACTTTCTTTTGTTTTTGATAACGCTGAAAAGCACTATTGACCATTCCACTAATGTAAACGATTTTGTTTAATATCACTTTAAAAGAGCTATTAAAGTAATAGTTTTTAATATAAAAATAATAATTAATTAAAACAATATGTTCAAAGAGGCCAAACGAAATTTGTGGGGGAAAATGAAAATTTTAGCACAAACTGTAGCGTCGGCCTGAACCGTCGCTAATATAAGAAAATAAGAATTAATTAAGACAATAACTAATAAGGAGGCAAACGAAATTTGTTATGGGAATTGAATATTTTTTCATAAACAATAGCGTCGGCCTGAATTGTCGCTAATATATAAAAATAAATACTTATTTAAAATAATAACTAAAATAGAGGAAAACTAAATTGGCGGGGGTAATGAAATTTTTGCACAAACAGTAGCGTAGGTCCAAATAAACGCTTTGTCAACACCAATTATTTTTATCGAAATCAATCCATTTTCAAAATATTTTCATAACAAATGCACTCGAAGGACACATGCATTAAGTAGTGAAGAGGGAATGATGAAATATATGTCCATTTGTTCTTTGTCCGACGATGCTTACTGTATAGGTTATCGCTCAAATGCTCACCTTCACTCATGAACTTTAGTTTTATTCGTGCTATACACTTTTGAACTGAAATGGAGGAAAAGGTCTAGTTAGGCGTATGCTCCTCTTATAAAGATTCTAATAAAGACAAAGAAGAGTGATTTCTTCTGTCCAAAAGGGTAAACCAACTTTGAAAGAGATAATAGAGCAACAGACAATATGCCATAAAAATAATTTAATAGCACTTTCTTTTGTTTTTGATAACGCTGAAAAGCGCTATTAACCGTTCCGCTAATGTAAATTATTTTTTTAATAGCACTTTAAAAGAGCTATTAAAGTATTAGTTTTTAATATAAAAATAATAATTAATTAAAACAATATGTTTAAAGGAGCCAAACAAAATTCGTGGGGAAAATGAAAATTTTAGCACAAATAGTAGCGTCGGCCTGAACCGTCACTAATACAAGATAATAAGAATTAATTAAGACAATAACTAATATGGAGGCAAACGAATATTGTTATGGGAAATGAATATTTGTTCATAAAATATAGTGTCCGTCTGAACTTTCGCTAATATAAAAAAATAAATAATTATTTAAAATAATAACTAAAATGGAGGCAAACTAAAGTGGTGGGGGTAATGAAATTTTGGCACAAATAATAGCGTAGGTCAAAATAAATGCTTTGTCAACACTAATTATTTTTCTCGAAATCAAACCATTTTCAACATATTTTCATAACAAATGCACTCGAAGGACACATGCATAAGTAGTGAAGAGGGAATGATTAAATGTATGTCCCTTTGTTCTTAGTCCGACGACGCTTACTGTATAGGTTATCGCTCAAATGCTCACCTTCACTCATGAACTTTAGTTTTATTCATGCTATATACTTTTGAAGTGAAATGGAGGAAAAGGACTAGTTAGGCTTATGCTCCTCTTATAAAGATTCTAATTAAGAAAAACAAGAGTGGTCTCTTATGTCCAAAAGGGTAAACCAACTTTGAAAGGGAAAATAGAGCAACATACAATATGCCATAAAAATAATTTAATAGCTCTTTCTTTTGTTTTTGATAACGCTGAAAAGCGCTATTAACCATTCCACTAATGTAAACGATTTTGTTTAATAGCACTTTAAAAGAGCTATTAAAGTACTAGTTTTTAATATAAAAATAATAATTAATTAAAACAATACATTTAAAGAGGACAAACGAAATTTGTGGGGGAAAATGAAAATTTTAGCACAAATAGTAGCGTCGGCCTGAACAGTCGCTAATATAAGAAAATAAGAATTAATTAAGACAATAACTAATAAGGAGGCAAACAAAATTTGTTATGGGAATTGAATATTTTTTCATAAACAATAGCGTCGGCCTAAATTGTCGCTAATATATAAAAATAAATACTTATTTAAAATAATATCTAAAATAGAGGAAAACTAAATTGCCGGGGTTAATGAAATTTTTGCACAAACAGTAGCGTAGGTCCAAATAAACGCTTTGTCAACACCAATTATTTTTATCGAAATCAATCCATTTTCAAAATATTTTCATAACAAATGCACTCGAAGGACACATGCATTAAGTAGTGAAGAGGGAATGATGAAATATATGTCCATTTGTTCTTTGTCCGACGACGCTTACTGTATAGGTTATCGCTCAAATGCTCACCTTCACTCATGAACTTTAGTTTTATTCGTGCTATATAATTTTGAAGTGAAATGGAGGAAAAGGACTAGTTAGGCTTATGCTCCTCTTATAAAGATTCTAATTAAGAAAAACAAGAGTGATCTCTTATGTCCAAAAGGGTAAACCAACTTTGAAAGAGAAAATAGAGCAACAAACAATATGCCATAAAAATAATTTAATAGCACTTTCTTTTGTTTTTGATAACGCTGAAAAGCACTATTGACCATTCCACTAATGTAAAGGATTTTGTTTAATATCACTTTAAAAGAGCTATTAAAGTACTAGTTTTTAATATAAAAATAATAATTAATTAAAACAATATGTTCAAAGAGGCCAAACGAAATTTGTGGGGGAAAATGAAAATTTTAGCACAAACTGTAGCGTCGGCCTGAACCGTCGCTAATATAAGAAAATAAGAATTAATTAAGACAATAACTAATAAGGAGGCAAACGAAATTTGTTATGGGAATTGAATATTTTTTCATAAACAATAGCGTCGGCCTGAATTGTCGCTAATATATAAAAATAAATACTTATTTAAAATAATAACTAAAATAGAGGAAAACTAAATTGGCGGGGGTAATGAAATTTTTGCACAAACAGTAGCGTAGGTCCAAATAAACGCTTTGTCAACACCAATTATTTTTATCGAAATCAATCCATTTTCAAAATATTTTCATAACAAATGCACTCGAAGGACACATGCATTAAGTAGTGAAGAGGGAATGATGAAATATATGTCCATTTGTTCTTTGTCCGACGACGCTTACTGTATAGGTTATCGCTCAAATGCTCACCTTCACTCATGAAGTTTAGTTTTATTCGTGCTATACACTTTTGAACTGAAATGGAGGAAAAGGTCTAGTTAGGCGTATGCTCCTCTTATAAAGATTCTAATAAAGACAAAGAAGAGTCATCTCTTATGTCCAAAAGGGTAAACCAACTTTGAAAGAGATAATAGAGCAACAGACAATATGCCATAAAAATAATTTAATAGCACTTTCTTTTGTTTTTGATAACGCTGAAAAGCGCTATTAACCGTTCCGCTAATGTAAATTATTTTTTTTAATAACACTTTAAAAGAGCTATTAAAGTATTAGTTTTTAATATAAAAATAATAATTAATTAAAACAATATGTTTAAAGGAGCCAAACGAAATTCGTGGGGAAAATGAAAATTTTAGCACAAATAGTAGCGTCGGCCTGAACCGTCACTAATATAAGATAATAAGAATTAATTAAGACAATAACTAATATGGAGGCAAACGAATAATGTTATGGGAAATGAATATTTGTTCATAAAATATAGTGTCCGTCTGAACTTTCTCTAATATAAAAAAATAAATAATTATTTAAAATAATAACTAAAATGGAGGCAAACTAAAGTGGTGGGGGTAATGAAATTTTGTCACAAATAATAGCGTAGTTCAAAATAAATGCTTTGTCAACACCAATTATTTTTCTCGAAATCAAACCATTTTCAACATATTTTCATAACAAATGTACTCGAAGGACACATGCATAAGTAGTGAAGAGGGAATGATTAAATGTATGTCCCTTTGTTCTTAGTCCGACGACGCTTACTGTATAGGTTATCGCTCAAATGCTCACCTTCACTCATGAACTTTAGTTTTATTCATGCTATATACTTTTGAAGTGAAATGGAGGAAAAGGACTAGTTAGGCTTATGCTCCTCTTATAAAGATTCTAATTAAGAAAAACAAGAGTGATCTCTTATGTCCAAAAGGGTAAACCAACTTTGAAATGGAAAATAGAGCAACAGACAATATGCCATAAAAATAATTTAATAGCACTTTCTTTTGTTTTTGATAACGCTGAAAAGCGCTATTAACCATTCCACTAATGTAAACGATTTTGTTTAATAGCACTTTAAAAGAGCTATTAAAGTACTAGTTTTTAATATGAAAATAATAATTAATTAAAACAATATGTTCAAAGAGGCCAAACGAAATTTGTGGGGGAAAATGAAAATTTTAGCACAAACTGTAGCGTCGGCGTGAACCGTCGCTAATATAAGAAAATAAGAATTAATTAATACAATAACTAATAAGGAGGCAAACGAAATTTGTTATGGGAATTGAATATTTTTTCATAAACAATAGCGTCAGCCTGAATTGTCGCTAATATATAAAAATAAATACTTATTTAAAATAATAACTAAAATAGAGGAAAACTAAATTGGCGGGGGTAATGAAATTTTTGCACAAACAGTAGCGTAGGTCCAAATAAACGCTTTGTCAAAACCAATTATTTTTATCGAAATCAATCCATTTTCAAAATATTTTCATAACAAATGCACTCGAAGGACACATGCATTAAGTAGTGAAGAGGGAATGATGAAATATATGTCCATTTGTTCTTTGTCCGACGACGCTTACTGTATAGGTTATCGCTCAAATGCTCACCTTCACTCATGAACTTTAGTTTTATTCGTGCTATACACTTTTGAACTGAAATGGAGGAAAAGGTCTAGTTAGGCGTATGCTCCTCTTATAAAGATTCTAATAAAGACAAAGAAGAGTGATTTCTTCTGTCCAAAAGGGTAAACCAACTTTGAAAGAGATAATAGAGCAACAGACAATATGCCATAAAAATAATTTAATAGCACTTTCTTTTGTTTTTGATAACGCTGAAAAGCACTATTAACCGTTCCGCTAATGTAAATTATTTTTTTTAATAGCACTTTAAAAGAGCTATTAAAGTATTAGTTTTTAATATAAAAATAATAATTAATTAAAACAATATGTTTAAAGGAGCCAAACGAAATTCGTGGGGAAAATGAAAATTTTAGCACAAATAGTAGCGTCGGCCTGAACCGTCACTAATACAAGAAAATAAGAATTAATTAAGACAATAACTAATATGGAGGCAAACGAATATTGTTATGGGAAATGAATATTTTTCATAAAATATAGTGTCCGTCTGAACTGTCGCTAATATAAAAAATAAAAAATTATTTAAAATAATAACTAAAATGGAGGCAGACTAAAGTTGTGGGGGTAATGAAATTTTGGCACAAATAATAGCGTAGGTCAAAATAAATGCTTTGTCAACACCAATTATTTTTCTCGAAATCAAACCATTTTCAACATATTTTCATAACAAATGCACTCGAAGGACACATGCATTAAGTAGTGAAGAGGGAATGATTAAATGTATGTCCCTTTGTTCTTAGTCCGACGACGCTTACTGTATAGGTTATCGCTCAAATGCTCACCTTCACTCATGAACTTTAGTTTTATTCGTGCTATATACTTTTGAAGTGAAATGGAGGAAAAGGACTAGTTAGGCTTATGCTCCTCTTATAAAGATTCTAATTAAGAAAAACAAGAGTGATCTCTTATGTCCAAAAGGGTAAACCAACTTTGAAAGGGAAAATAGAGCAACAGACAATATGCCATAAAAATAATTTAATAGCACTTTCTTTTGTTTTTGATAACGCTGAAAAGCGCTATTAACCATTCCACTAATGTAAACGATTTTGTTTAATAGCACTTTAAAAGAGCTATTAAAGTACTAGTTTTTAATATAAAAATAATAATTAATTAAAACAATATGTTTAAAGAGGACAAACGAAATTTGCGGGGGAAAATGAAAATTTTAGCACAAACAGTAGTGTCGGCCTGAACCGTCGCTAATATAAGAAAATAAGAATTAATTAAGACAATAACAAATAAGGAGGCAAATGAAATTTGTTATGGGAATTGAATATTTTTTCATAAACAATAGCGTCGCCCTGAATTGTCGCTAATATATAAAAATAAATACTTATTTAAAATAATAACTAAAATAGAGGAAAACTAAATTGGCGGGGGTAATGAAATTTTAGCACAAACAGTAGCGTAGGTCCAAATAAACGCTTTGTCAACACCAATTATTTTTATCGAAATCAATCCATTTTCAAAATATTTTCATAACAAATGCACTCGAAGGACACATGCATTAAGTAGTGAAGAGGGAATGATGAAATATATGTCCATTTGATCTTTGTCCGATGACGCTTACTGTATAGGTTATCGCTCACCTTCACTCATGCACTTTAGTTTTATTCGTGCTATACACTTTTGAACTGAAATGGAGGAAAAGGACTAGTTAGGCGTATGCTCCTCTTATAAAGATTCTAATAAAGACAAATAAGGGTGATCTCTTCTGTCCAAAAGGGTAAACCAACTTTGAAAGAGAAAATAGAGCAACAGACAATATGCCATAAAAATAATTTAATAGCACTTTCTTTTGTTATTGATAACGCTGAAAAGCGCTATTAACCGTTCTGCTAATGTAAACTATTTTTTTTAATATCACTTTAAAAGAGCTATTAAAGTACTAGTTTTTAATATAAAAATAATAATTAATTAAAACAATATGTTTAAAGGAGACAAACTAAATTCGTGGGGAAAAATGAAAATTTTAGCATAAACAGTAGCGTCGGCCTGAACCGTCGCTAATATAAGAAAATAAGAATTAATTAAGACAATAACTAATAAGGAGGCAAACGAAATTTGTTATGGGAATTGAATATTTTTTCATAAACACTAGCGTCGGCCTGAACTGTCGCTAATATAAAAAAAAATTATTTAAAATAATAACTAAAATGGAGGTAAACTATATTGGTGGGGGTAATGAAATTTTCGCACAAACAATAGCGTAGGTCAAAATAAACGCTTTGTCAACACCAATTATTTTTCTCGAAATCAATCCATTTTCAACATATTTGCATAACAAATGCACTCGAAGGACACATGCATTAAGTAGTGAAGAGGGAATGATTAAATGTATATCCCTTTGTTCTTAGTCCGACGACGCTTACTGTATAGGTTATCGTTCAAATTCTCACCTTCACTCATGAACTTTAGTTTTATTCGTGCTATATACTTTTGAAGTGAAATGGAGGTAAAGGACTAGTTAGGCTTATGCTCCTCTTATAAAGATTCTAATAAAGAAAAACAAGAGTGACACTTATGTCCAAAAGGGTTAACCAACTTTAAAAGATAAAATAGAGCAACAGACAATATACCATAAATGTTATTTAATAACACTTTCTTTTGTTTTTGATATCGCTGAAAAGCGATATTAACCGTTCCACTAATGTAAACGATTTTGTTTAATAGCACTTTAAAAGAGCTATTAAAGTACTAGTTTTTGATATAAAAATAATAAGTAATTAAAACAATATCTTTAAAGGAGCCAAACAAAATTCGTGGGGTAAAATGAAAATTTTAGCACAAAGAGTAGGGTCGGCCTGAACCGTCACTAATATAAGAAAATAAGAATTAATTAAGACAATAATTAATATGGAGGAAAACGAATTTTGTTATGGGAAATGAATATTTTTTCATAACAAATAGCGTCAGTGAACTGTCGCTAATATAAAAAAATAAATAATTATTTAAAATAATAACTAAAATGGAGGCAACCTAAATAGGTGGGGGTAATGAAATTTTCGCATAAACAATAGCGTAGGTCCAAATAAATGCTTTGTCAACATAAATTATTTTTCTCGAAATCAAACCATTTTCAACATACTTTCATAACAAATGCACTCGAAGGACACATGCATTAAGTAGTGAAGAGGGAATGATTAAATGTATGTCCCTTTGTTCTTAGTCCGACAACGCTTACTGTATAGGTTATCATTCAAATGCTCACCTTCACTCATGAACTTTAGTTTTATTCGTGCTATATACTTTTGAAGTGAAATGGAGGAAAAGGACTAGTTAGGCTTATGCTCCTCTTATAAAGATTCTAATAAAGAAAAACAAGAGTGATCTCTTATGTCCAAAAGGGTAAACCAACTTTGAAAGATAAAATAGAGCAACAAACAATATGCCATAAAAGTTATTTAATAACACGTTCTTTTGTTTTTGATAGCGCTGAAAAGCGCTATTAACCGTTCCACTAATGTAAACGATTTTGTTTAATAGCACTTTAAAAGAGCTATTAAAGTACTAGTTTTTAATATAAAAATAATAATTAATTAAAACAATATGTTTAAAGAGGCCATACAAAACTCGTGGGGGAAAATGAAAATTTTAGCACAAACAGTAGCGTCGGCCTGAACCGTCGCTAATATCAGAAAATAAGAATTAATTAAGACAATAACTAATAAGGAGGCAAACAAATTTTGTTATGGGAAATGAATATTTTTCATAAAGAATAGCGTCGGCCTGAACTATCGCTAATATAAAAAAATAAATAATTATTTAAAATAATAACTAAAATGAAGGCAACCTAAATTGGTGGGGGTAATGAAATTTTCGCATAAACAGTAGCGTAGGTCCAAATAAATGCTTTGTGAACAAAAATTATTTTTCTCGAAACCAAACCATTTTAAAAATATTTTCATAACAAATGCACTCGAAGGACACATGCATTAAGTAGTGAAGAAGAGGGAATGATGAAATATATGTCCATTTGTTCTTTGTCCGACGACGCTTACTGTATAGGTTACCGCACAAATGCTCACCTTCACTCATGAACTTTAGTTTTATTCGTGCTATACACTTTTGAACTGAAATTAGAGGAAAAGGACTAGTTAGGCGTGTGCTCCTCTTATAAAGATTCTAATAAAGACAAATAAGGGTGATCTCTTCTGTCCAAAAGGGTAAACCAACTTTGAAAGAGAAAATAGAGCAACAGACAATATGCCATAAAAATAATTTAATAGAACTTTCTTTTGTTTTTGATAACGCTGAAAAGCGCTATTAACCGTTCCGCTAATGTAAACTATTTTTCTTAATAGCACTTTAAAAGAGCTATTAAAGTACTAGTTTTTAATATAAAAATAATAATTAATTAAAACAATATGTTTAAAGGAGCCAAACGAAATTCGTGGGGAAAAATGAAAATTTTAGCACAAACAGTAGCGTCGGCCTGAACCGTCGCTAATATAAGAAAATAAGTATTAATTAAGACAATAACTAATAAGGAGGCAAACGAAATTTGTTATGGGAATTGAATATTTTTTCATAAACAATAGCGTCGGCCTGATTTGTCGCTAATATAAAAAATAAAGACTTATTCAAAATAATAACTAAAATGGAGGCAAACTAAATTGGTGGGGGTAATGAAATTTTCGCACAAACAGTAGCGTAGGTCCAAATAAACTCTTTGTCAACACCAATTATTTTTCTCGAAATAAAACTATTTTCAAAATATTTTCATAACAAATGCACTCGAAGGACACATGCATTAAGTAGTGAAGAGGGAATGATGAAATATATGTCCATTTGTTCTTAGTCCTAGGACGCATGCTGTATAGGTTATCATTCAAATGCCCACCTTCACTCGTGAACTTTAGTTTTATTCTTGCTAAATACTTTTTCAATAAAATGGAGGGAAGTGACTAATTAGGCGTATGCTCCTCTTATGATGATTCTGATATAAGGACAAAGACAAGTGATCTCTACTCTTTAAAAGGGTAAACCACTTATGAAAGGGAATATAGGGCAACAAACAATACACAATAAAAGCTATTTAATAGCACTTTCTTTTGTTTTTGATAACCCTTTAAAGCACCATTAACTGAGCCACTATTATATGCGATTTTGTTTAATAGCACCTTAAAAGAGCTATAAAAGTACTAGTTTTTAATATAAAAATAATAATTAAATAAAACAATATGTTTAAAGGAGCCAAAGGAAATTCGTGGGGGAAAATGAAAATTTTAGCACAAACAGTAGCGTCGGCCTGAACCGTCGCTAATATCAGAAAATAAGAATTAATTAAGACAATAACTAATAAGGAGGCAAACAAATTTTGTTATGGGAAATGAATATTTTTCATAAAGAAGAGCGTCGGCCTGAACTACAGCTAATATAAAAAAATAAATAATTATTTAAAATAATAACTAAAATGGAGGCAACCTAAATTGGTGGGGGTAATGAAATTTTCGCATAAACAATAGCGTAGGTCCAAATAAACGCTTTGTCAATATAAATTATTTTTCTCGAAATCAAACCATTTTCAAAATATTTTCATAACAAATGCACTCGAAGGACACATGCATTAAGTAGTGAAGAAGAGGGAATGATGAAATATATGTCCATTTGTTCTTTGTCCGACGACGCTTACTGTATAGGTTACCGCACAAATGCTCACCTTCACTCATGAACTTTAGTTTTATTCGTGCTATACACTTTTGAACTGAAATTAGAGGAAAATGACTAGTTAGGCGTGTGCTCCTCTTATAAAGATTCTAATAAAGACAAAGAAGAGTGATCGCTTCTGTCCAAAATGGTAAACCAACTTTGATAGAGAAAATAGAGCAACAGACAATATGCCATAAAAATAATTTAATAGAACTTTCTTTTGTTTTTGATAACGCTGAAAAGCGCTATTAACCGTTCCGCTAATGTAAACTATTTTTCTTAATAGCACTTTAAAAGAGCTATTAAAGTACTAGTTTTTAATATAAAAATAATAATTAATTAAAACAATATGTTTAAAGGAGCCAAACGAAATTCGTGGGGAAAAATGAAAATTTTAGCACAAACAGTAGCGTCGGCCTGAACCGTCGCTAATATAAGAAAATAAGTATTAATTAAGACAATAACTAATAAGGAGGCAAACGAAATTTGTTATGGGAATTGAATATTTTTTCATAAACAATAGCGTCGGCCTGATTTGTCGCTAATATAAAAAATAAAGACTTATTCAAAATAATAACTAAAATGGAGGCAAACTAAATTGGTGGGGGTAATGAAATTTTCGCACGAACAGTAGCGTAGGTCCAAATAAACTCTTTGTCAACACCAATTATTTTTCTCGAAATCAAACTATTTTCAAAATATTTTCATAACAAATGCACTCGAAGGACACATGCATGAAGTAGTGAAGAGGGAATGATAAAATATATGTCCATTTGTTCTTAGTCCTAGGACGCATGCTGTATAGGTTATCATTCAAATGCCCACCTTCACTCGTGAACTTTAGTTTTATTCTTGCTAAATACTTTTGCAATAAAATGGAGGGAAGTGACTAATTAGGTGTATGCTCCTCTTATGATGATTCTGATATAAGGACAAAGACAAGTGATCTCTACTCTTTAAAAGGGTAAACCACTTATGAAAGGGAATATAGGGCAACAAACAATACACAATAAAAGCTATTTAATAGCACTTTCTTTTGTTTTTGATAACCCTTTAAAGCACCATTAACTGAGCCACTATTATATGCGATTTTGTTTAATAGCCCCTTAAAAGAGCTATAAAAGTACTAGTTTTTAATATAAAAATAATAATTAATTAAAACAATATGTTTAAAGGAGCCAAAGGAAATTCGTGGGGGAAAATGAAAATTTTAGCACAAACAGTAGCGTCGGCCTGAACCGTCGCTAATATCAGAAAATAAGAATTAATTAAGACAATAACTAATAAGGAGGCAAACAAATTTTGTTATGGGAAATGAATATTTTTCATAAAGAAGAGCGTCGGCCTGAACTATAGCTAATATAAAAAAATAAATAATTATTTAAAATAATAACTAAAATGGAGGCAACCTAAATAGGTGGGGGTAATGAAATTTTCGCATAAACAATAGCGTAGGTCCAAATAAATGCTTTGTCAACATAAATTATTTTTCTCGAAATCAAACCATTTTCAAAATATTTTCATAACAAATGCACTCGAAGGACACATGCATTAAGTAGTGAAGAAGAGGGAATGATGAAATATATGTCCATTTGTTCTTTGTCCGACGACGCTTACTGTATAGGTTACCGCACAAATGCTCACCTTCACTCATGAACTTTAGTTTTATTCGTGCTATACACTTTTGAACTGAAATTAGAGGAAAAGGACTAGTTAGGCGTGTGCTCCTCTTATAAAGATTCTAATAAAGACAAAGAAGAGTGATCTCTTCTGTCCAAAATGGTAAACCAACTTTGATAGAGAAAATAGAGCAACAGACAATATGCCATAAAAATAATTTAATAGAACTTTCTTTTGTTTTTGATAACGCTGAAAAGCGTTATTAACCGTTCCGCTAATGTAAACTATTTTTCTTAATAGCACTTTAAAAGAGCTATTAAAGTACTAGTTTTTAATATAAAAATAATAATTAATTAAAACAATATGTTTAAAGGAGCCAAAGGAAATTCGTGGGGGAAAATGAAAATTTTAGCACAAACAGTAGCGTCGGCCTGAACCGTCGCTAATATCAGAAAATAAGAATTAATTAAGACAATAACTAATAAGGAGGCAAACAAATTTTGTTATGAGAAATGAATATTTTTCATAAAGAATAGCGTCGGCCTAAACTATCGCTAATATAAAAGAATAAATAATTATTTAAAATAATAACTAAAATGGAGGCAACCTAAATTGGTGGGGGTAATGAAATTTTTGCATAAACAATAGCGTAGGTCCAAATAAATGCTTTGTCAACATAAATTATTTTTCTCGAAATCAAACCATTTTCAAAATATTTTCATAACAAATGCACTCGAAGGACACATGCATTAAGTAGTGAAGAAGAGGGAATGATGAAATATATGTCCATTTGTTCTTTGTCCGACGACGCTTACTGTATAGGTTATCGCACAAATGCTCACCTTCACTCATGAACTTTAGTTTTATTCGTGCTATACACTTTTGAACTGAAATTAGAGGAAAAGGACTAGTTAGGCGTAAGCTGCTCTTATAAAGATTTTAATAAAGACAAAGAAGAGTGATCTCTTCTGTCCAAAAGGGTAAACCAACTTTGATAGAGAAAATAGAGCAACAGACAATATGCCATAAAAATAATTTAATAGAACTTTCTTTTGTTTTTGATAACGCTGAAAAGCGCTATTAACCGTTCCTCTAATGTAAACTATTTTTCTTAATAGCACTTTAAAAGAGCTATTAAAGTACTAGTTTTTAATATAAAAATAATAATTAATTAAAACAATATGTTTAAAGGAGCCAAACGAAATTCGTGGGGAAAAATGAAAATTTTAGCACAAACAGTAGCGTCGGCCTGAACCGTCGCTAATATAAGAAAATAAGTATTAATTAAGACAATAACTAATAAGGAGGCAAACGAAATTTGTTATGGGAATTGAATATTTTTTCATAAATAATAGCGTCGGCCTGATTTGTCGCTAATATAAAAAATAAAGACTTATTCAAAATAATAACTAAAATGGAGGCAAACTAAATTGGTGGGGGTAATGAAATTTTCGCACAAACAGTAGCGTAGGTCCAAATAAACTCTTTGTCAACACCAATTATTTTTCTCGAAATCAAACCATTTTCAAAATATTTTCATAACAAATGCACTCGAAGGACACATGCATTAAGTAGTGAAGAGGGAATGATGAAATATATGTCCATTTGTTCTTAGTCCTAGGACGCATGCTGTATAGGTTATCATTCAAATGCCCACCTTCACTCGTGAACTTTAGTTTTATTCTTGCTAAATACTTTTGCAATAAAATGGAGGGAAATGACTAATTAGGCGTATGCTCCTCTTATGATGATTCTGATATAAGGACAAAGACAAGTGATCTCTACTCTTTAAAAGGGTAAACCACTTATGAAAGAGAATATAGGGCAACAAACAATACACAATAAAAGCTATTTAATAGCACTTTCTTTTGTTTTTGATAACCCTTTAAAGCACCATTAACTGAGCCACTATTATATGCGATTTTGTTTAATAGCACCTTAAAAGAGCTATAAAAGTACTAGTTTTTAATATAAAAATAATAATTAATTAAAACAATACGTTTAAAGGAGCCAAAGGAAATTCGTGGGGGAAAATGAAAATTTTAGCACAAACAGTAGCGTCGGCCTGAACCGTCGCTAATATCAGAAAATAAGAATTAATTAAGACAATAACTAATAAGGAGGCAAACAAATTTTGTTATGGGAAATGAATATTTTTCATAAAGAATTGCGTCGGCCTGAACTATCGCTAATATAAAAAAATAAATAATTATTTAAAATAATAACTAAAATGGAGGCAACCTAAATTGGTGGGGGTAATGAAATTTTCGCATAAACAGAAGCGTAGGTCCAAATAAATGCTTTGTCAACATAAATTATTTTTCTCGAAATCAAACCATTTTCAAAATATTTTCATAAAAAAAGCACTCGAAGGACACATGCATTAAGTAGTGAAGAAGAGGGAATGATGAAATATATGTCCATTTGTTCTTTCTCCGACGACGCTTACTGTATAGGTTATCGCACAAATGCTCACCTTCACTCATGAACTTTAGTTTTATTCGTGCTATACACTTTTGAACTGAAATTAGAGGAAAAGGACTAGTTAGGCGTACGCTCCTCTTATAAAGATTCTAATAAAGACAAAGAAGAGTGATCTCTTCTGTCCAAAATGGTAAACCAACTTTGATAGAGAAAATTGAGCAACAGACAATATGCCATAAAAATAATTTAATAGAACTTTCTTTTGTTTTTGATAACGCTGAAAAGCGCTATTAACCGTTCCGCTAATGTAAACTATTTTTCTTAATAGCACTTTAAAAGAGCTATTAAAGTACTAGTTTTTAATATAAAAATAATAATTAATTAAAACAATATGTTTAAAGGAGCCAAACGAAATTCGTGGGGAAAAATGAAAATTTTAGCACAAACAGTAGCGTCGGCCTGAACCGTCGCTAATATAAGAAAATAAGTATTAATTAAGACAATAACTAATAAGGAGGCAAACGAAATTTGTTATGGGAATTGAATATTTTTTCATAAACAATAGCGTCGACCTGATTTGTCGCTAATATAAAAAATAAAGACCTATTCAAAATAATAACTAAAATGGAGGAAAACTAAATTGGTGGGGGTAATGAAATTTTCGCACAAACAGTAGCGTAGGTCCAAATAAACTCTCTGTCAACACCAATTATTTTTCTCAAAATCAAACTATGTTCAAAATATTTTCATAACAAATGCACTCGAAGGACACATGCATTAAGTAGTGAAGAGGGAATGATGAAATATATGTCCATTTGTTCTTAGTCCTAGGACGCATGCTGTATAGGTTATCATTCAAATGCCCACCTTCACTCGTGAACTTTAGTTTTATTCTTGCTAAATACTTTTGCAATAAAATGGAGGGAAATGACTAATTAGGCGTATGCTCCTCTTATGATGATTCTAATGTAAGGACAAAGACAAGTGATCTCTACTCTTTAAAAGGGTAAACCACTTATGAAAGAGAATATAGGGCAACAAACAATACACAATAAAAGCTATTTAATAGCACTTTCTTTTGTTTTTGATAACCCTTTAAAGCACCATTAACTGAGCCACTATTATATGCGATTTTGTTTAATAGCACCTTAAAAGAGCTATAAAAGTACTAGTTTTTAATATAAAAATAATAATTAATTAAAACAATATGTTTAAAGGAGCCAAAGGAAATTCGTGGGGGAAAATGAAAATTTTAGCACAAACAGTAGCGTCGGCCTGAACCGTCGCTAATATCAGAAAATAAGAATTAATTAAGACAATAACTAATAAGGAGGCAAACAAATTTTGTTATGGGAAATGAATATTTTTCATAAAGAATAGCGTCGGCCTGAACTATCGCTAATATAAAAAAATAAATAATTATTTAAAATAATAACTAAAATGGAGGCAACCTAAATTGGTGGGGGTAATGAAATTTTTGCATAAACAGAAGCGTAGGTCCAAATAAATGCTTTGTCAACATAAATTATTTTTTTCGAAATCAAACCATTTTCAAAATATTTTCATAACAAATGCACTCGAAGGACACATGCATTAAGTAGTGAAGAAGAGGGAATGATGAAATATATGTCCATTTGTTCTTTCTCCGACGACGCTTACTGTATAGGTTATCGCACAAATGCTCACCTTCACTCATGAACTTTAGTTTTATTCGTGCTATACACTTTTGAACTGAAATTAGAGGAAAAGGACTAGTTAGGCGTATGCTCCTCTTATAAAGATTCTAATAAAGACAAAGAAGAGTGATCTCTTCTGTCCAAAATGGTAAACCAACTTTGATAGAGAAAATTGAGCAACAGACAATATGCCATAAAAATAATTTAATAGAACTTTCTTTTGTTTTTGATAACGCCGAAAAGCGCTATTAACCGTTCCGCTAATGTAAACTATTTTTCTTAATAGCACTTTAAAAGAGCTATTAAAGTACTAGTTTTTAATATAAAAATAATAATTAATTAAAACAATATGTTTAAAGGAGCCAAACGAAATTCGTGGGGAAAAATGAAAATTTTAGCACAAACAGTAGCGTCGGCCTGAACCGTCGCTAATATAAGAAAATAAGTATTAATTAAGACAATAACTAATAAGGAGGCAAACGAAATTTGTTATGGGAATTGAATATTTTTTCATAAACAATAGCGTCGGCCTGATTTGTCGCTAATATAAAAAATAAAGACCTATTCAAAATAATAACTAAAATGGAGGAAAACTAAATTGGTGGGGGTAATGAAATTTTCGCACAAACAGTAGCGTAGGTCCAAATAAACTCTCTGTCAACACCAATTATTTTTCTCAAAATCAAACTATGTTCAAAATATTTTCATAACAAATGCACTCGAAGGACACATGCATTAAGTAGTGAAGAGGGAATGATGAAATATATGTCCATTTGTTCTTAGTCCTAGGACGCATGCTGTATAGGTTATCATTCAAATGCCCACCTTCACTCGTGAACTTTAGTTTTATTCTTGCTAAATACTTTTGCAATAAAATGGAGGGAAGTGACTAATTAGCCGTATGCTCCTCTTATGATGATTCTGATATAAGGACAAAGACAAGTGATCTCTACTCTTTAAAAGGGTAAACCACTTATGAAAGAGAATATAGGGCAACAAACAATACACAATAAAAGCTATTTAATAACACTTTCTTTTGTTTTTGATAACCCTTTAGAGCACCATTAACTGAGCCACTATTATATGCGATTTTGTTTAATAGCACCTTAAAAGAGCTATAAAAGTACTAGTTTTTAATATAAAAATAATAATTAATTAAAACAATATGTTTAAAGGAGCCAAAGGAAATTCGTGGGGGAAAATGAGAATTTAAGCACAAACAGTAGCGTCGGCCTGAACTGTCGCTAATATCAGAAAATAAGAATTAATTAAGACAATAACTAATAAGGAGGCAAAGAAATTTTGTTATGGGAAATGAATATTTTTCATAAAGAAGAGCGTCGGCCTGAACTATAGCTAATATAAAAAAATAAATAGTTATTTAAAATAATAACTAAAATGGAGGCAACCTAAATTGGTGGGGGTAATGAAATTTTCGCATAAACAGTAGCGTAGGTCCAAATAAATGCTTTGTCAACATAAATTATTTTTCTCGAAATCAAACCATTTTCAAAATATTTTCATAACAAATGCACTCGAAGGACAAATGCATTAAGTAGTGAAGAAGAGGGAATGATGAAATATATGTCCATTTGTTCTTTGTCCGACGACGCTTACTGTATAGGTTATCGCACAAATGCTCACCTTCACTCATGAACTTTAGTTTTATTCGTGCTATACACTTTTGAACTGAAATTAGAGGAAAAGGACTAGTTAGGCGTATGCTCCTCTTATAAAGATTCTAATAAAGACAAAGAAGAGTGATCTCTTCTGTCCAAAATGGTAAACCAACTTTGATAGAGAAAATTGAGCAACAGACAATATGCCATAAAAATAATTTAATAGAACTTTCTTTTGTTTTTGATAACGCTGAAAAGCGCTATTAACCGTTCCGCTAATGTAAACTATTTTTCTTAATAGCACTTTAAAAGTGCTATTAAAGTACTAGTTTTTAATATAAAAATAATAATTAATTAAAACAATATGTTTAAAGGAGCCAAACGAAATTCGTGGGGAAAAATGAAAATTTTAGCACAAACAGTAGCGTCGGCCTGAACCGTCGCTAATATAAGAAAATAAGTATTAATTAAGACAATAACTAATAAGGAGGCAAACGAAATTTGTTATGGAAATTGAATATTTTTTCATAAACAATAGCGTCGGCCTGATTTGTCGCTAATATAAAAAATAAAGACTTATTCAAAATAATAACTAAAATGGAGGCAAACTAAATTGGTGGGGGTAATGAAATTTTCGCACAAACAGTAGCGTAGGTCCAAATAAACTCTTTGTCAACACCAATTATTTTTCTCGAAATCAAACCATTTTCAAAATATTTTCATAACAAATGCACTAGAAGGACACATGCATTAAGTAGTGAAGAGGGAATGATGAAATATATGTCCATTTGTTCTTAGTCCTAGGACGCATGCTGTATAGGTTATCATTCAAATGCCCACCTTCACTCGTGAACTTAAGTTTTATTCTTGCTAAATACTTTTGCAATAAAATGGAGGGAAATGACTAATTAGGCGTATTCTCCTCTTATGATGATTCTGATATAAGGACAAAGACAAGTGATCTCTACTCTTTAAAAGGGTAAACCACTTATGAAAGAGAATATAGGGCAACAAACAATACACAATAAAAGCTATTTAATAGCACTTTCTTTTGTTTTTGATAACCCTTTAAAGCTCCATTAAATGAGCCACTATTATATGCGATTTTGTTTAATAGCACCTTAAAAGAGCTATAAAAGTACTAGTTTTTAATATAAAAATAATAATTAAATAAAACAATATGTTTAAAGGAGCCAAAGGAAATTCGTGGGGGAAAATGAAAATTTAAGCACAAAGAGTAGCGTCGGCCTGAACCGTCGCTAATATCAGAAAATAAGAATTAATTAAGACAATAACTAATAAGGAGGCAAACAAATTTTGTTATGGGAAATGAATATTTTTCATAAAGAATAGCGTCGGCCTGAACTATCGCTAATATAAAAGAATAAATAATTATTTAAAATAATAACTAAAATGGAGGCAACCTAAATTGGTGGGGGTAATGAAATTTTCGCATAAACAGTAGCGTAGGTCCAAATAAATGCTTTGTCAACATAAATTATTTTTCTCGAAATCAAACCATTTTCAAAATATTTTCATAACAAATGCACTCGAAGGACACATGTATTAAGTAGTGAAGAAGAGGGAATGATGAAATATATGTCCATTTGTTCTTTGTCCGACGACGCTTACTGTAAAGGTTATCGCACAAATGCTCACCTTCACTCATGAACTTTAGTTTTATTCGTGCTATACACTTTTGAACTGAAATTAGAGGAAAAGGACTAGTTAGGCGTGTGCTCCTCTTATAAAGATTCTAATAAAGACAAAGAAGAGCGAACTCTTCTGTCCAAAAGGGTAAACCAACTTTGATAGAGAAAATAGAGCAACAGACAATATGCCATAAAAATAATTTAATATAACTTTCTTTTGTTTTTGATAACGCTGAAAAGCGCTATTAACCGTTCCGCTAATGTAAACTATTTTTCTTAATAGCACTTTAAAAGAGCTATTAAAGTACTGGTTTTTAATATAAAAATAATAATTAATTAAAACAATATGTTTAAAGGAGCCAAACGAAATTCGTAGGGAAAATGAAAATTTTAGCACAAACAGTAGCGTCGGCCTGAACCGTCGCTAATATAAGAAAATAAGTATTAATTAAGACAATAACTAATAAGGAGGAAAACGAAATTTGTTATGGGAATTGAATATTTCTTCATAAACAATAGCGTCGGCCTGAACTGTCGCTAATATAAAAAATAAAGACGTATTCAAAATAATAACTAAAATGGAGGCAAACTAAATTGGTGGGGGTAATGAAATTTTCGCACAAACAGTAGCGTAGGTCCAAATAAACGCTTTGTCAACACCAATTATTTTTTATCGAAATCAAACCATTTTCAAAATATTTTCATAACAAATGCACTCGAAGGACACATGCACTTTGTAGTGAAGAAGGAAGGATTAAATGTATTTCCCTTTGTTCTTAGTCCTAGGACGCATGCTGTATAGGTTATCATTCAAATGGCCACCTTCACTCGTGATGTTTAGTTTTATTCGTGCTAAATAATTTTTAAATAAAATGGAGGAAAATGACTAAGTAGGCGTATGCTCCTATTATGATGATTCTGATATAAGGACAAACACAAGTGATCTCTACTCTTTAATAGCACTTTCTTTTGTTTTTGATAACCCTTAGAAGCGCCATTAACTGAGCCACTATTATATACAAATTTTGTTTAATAGCACTTCAAAAGAGCTATTAAAGTACTAATTTTTAATATAAAAATAATAATTAATTAAAATAATATGTTTAAAGGAGCCAAACAAAATCCATGGTGGAAAATGAAAATTTTAGCACAAACAATAGCGTCGGCCTGAACCGTCGCTAATATAAGAAAATAAGAATTAATTAAGACAAGAACTAATAAGGAGGCAAATGAAATTTGTTATGGGAAATGAATATTTTTTCATAAACAAATGTGTCGGCCTGAGCTGTCTCTAATATGAAAAATAAATAATTATTTAAGACAAAAAATAAAAAGGAGGCAAAAAAAATTGGTGGGAGGAAATGCAATTTTCGCACAAACAGTAGTGTCGGTCCAAATAAACGCTTGGTCAACACAAAGAATTTTTCTTGAAATCAAACCATTTTCAAAATATTTTCATAACAAATGCACTCGAAGGACACATGCACTAAGTAGTGAAGAAGGAATGATTAAAGGTATGTCCCTTTGTTCTTAGTCCTAGGACGCATGCTGTATAGGTTATCATTCAAATGCTCACCTTCACTCGTGAACTTTAGTTTTATTCGTGCTAAATACTTTTGCAATAAAATGGAGGAAAATGACTAATTAGGCGTATGCTCCTCTTATGAAGATTCTGATATAAGGACATAGCCAAGTGATATCTTTTGTCCAAAAGGGTAAACCAACTATGAAAGAGAATATAGGGCAACCAACAATACAAAATAAAAGCTATTTAATAGCACTTTCTTATGTTTTTGATAGCGCTGAAAAGCGCTATTAACCATGCCACTAATGTGAACGATTTTGTTTAATAACACTTTAAAAGAGCTATTAAAGTACTATTTTTTAATATAAAAATAATAATTAATTAAAACAATAAGTTTAAAGGAGCCAAATGAAATTCGTGGGGGAAAATGAAAATTTTAGCACCAACAGTAGCGTCGGCCTGAACCGTCACTAATATAAGAAAATAAGAATTAATTACGACAATAACTAATAAGGACGCAAACGAAATTTGTTATGGGAAATGAATATTTTTTCATAAACAATAGCGTCGGCCTGAACCGTCGCTAATATAAAAAAATAAATAATAATTTAAAATAATAACTAAAAAGGAGGCAAAGTAAATTGGTGGGTGTAATGAAATTTTCACACAAACAGTAGCGTAGGTCCAAATAAACGCTTTTTCAACACCAAGTATTTTTCTCGAAATTAAACCGTTATTAAAATATTTTCATAACAAATGCACTCGAAGGACACATGCATTAAGTAGTGAAGAAGGAATGATTAAATGTATGTCCCTTTGTTCTTAGTCCGACGACGCTGGCTGTATAGGTTATCGCTCGAATGCTCACCTTCACTCATGAACTTTAGTTTTATTCGTGCTTTATACTTTTGAAGTGAAATGGAGGAAAATAACTACTTAGGCGTATGCTCCTCTTATAAAGATTCTAATAAACACAAAGAAGAGTGATATCTTCTGTCCAAAAGGGTAAACCAACTTTGAAAGAGAAAATAGAGCAACAGACAGTATGCCATAAAAGTTATTTAATAGCACTTTCTTATGTTTTTGATAGCGCTGAAAAGCGCTATTAACCATGCCACTAATGTGAACGATTTTGTTTAATAGCACTTTAAAAGAGCTATTAAAGTACTAGTTTTTAATATAAAAATAATAATTAATTAAAACAATAAGTTTAAAGGAGCCAAATGAAATTCGTGGGGGAAAATGAAAATATTAGCACCAACAAAAGCGTCGGCCTGAACCGTCACTAATATAAAAAAATAAGAATTAATTACGACAATAACTAATAAGGACGCAAACGAAATTTGTTATGGGAAATGAATATTTTTTCATAAACAATAGCGTCGACCTGAACCGTCGCTAATATAAAAAAATAAATAATAATTTAAAATAATAACTAAAAAGGAGGCAAAGTAAATTGGTGGGTGTAATGAAATTTTCACACAAACAGTAGCGTAGGTCCAAATAAATGCTTTTTCAACACCAAGTATTTTTCTCGAAATCAAACCGTTATTAAAATATTTTCATAACAAATGCACTCGAAGGACACATGCATTAAGTAGTGAAGAAGGAATGATTAAATGTATGTCCCTTTGTTCTTAGTCCGACGACGCTGGCTGTATAGCTTATCGCTCGAATGCTCACCTTCACTCATGAACTTTAGTTTTATTCGTGCTTTATACTTTTGAAGTGAAATGGAGGAAAATGACTACTTAGGCGTATGCTCCTCTTATAAAGATTCTAATAAACACAAATAAGAGTGATATCTTCTGTCCAAAAGGGTAAACCAACTTTGAAAGAGAAAATAGAGCAACATACAATATGCCATAAAAGTTATTTAATAGCACTTTCTTATGTTTTTGATAGCGCTGAAAAGCGCTATTAACCATGCCACTAATGTGAACGATTTTGTTTAATAGCACTTTAAAAGAGCTATTAAAGTACTAGTTTTTAATATAAAAATAATAATTAATTAAAACAATAAGTTTAAAGGATCCAAATGAAATTCGTGGGGGAAAATGAAAATTTTAGCACCAACAGTAGCGTCGGCCTGAACCGTCACTAATATAAGAAAATAAGAATTAATTACGACAATAACTAATAAGGACGCAAAAGAAATTTGTTATGGGAAATGAATATTTTTTCATAAACAATAGTGTCGACCTGAACCGTCGCTAATATAAAAAAATAAATAATAATTTAAAATAATAACTAAAAAGGAGGCAAAGTAAATTGGGGGGTGTAATGAAATTTTCACACAAACAGTAGCGTAGGTCCAAATAAACGCTTTTTCAACACCAAGTATTTTTCTCAAAATCAAACCGTTATTAAAATATTTTCATAACAAATGCACTCGAAGGACACATGCATTAAGTAGTGAAGAAGGAATGATTAAATGTATGTCCCTTTGTTCTTAGTCCGACGACATTGGCTGTATAGGTTATCGCTCAAATGCTCACCTTCACTCATGAACTTTAGTTTTATTCGTGCTATATACTTTTGAAGCGAAATGGAGGAAAATGACTACTTAGGCGTATGCTCCTCTTATAAAGATTCTAATAAACACAAAGAAGAGTGATATCTTCTGTCCAAAAGGGTAAACCAACTTTGAAAGAAAAAATAGAGTAACAGACAATATGGCATAAAAGTTATTTAATAGCACTTTCTTATGTTTTTGATAGCGATGAAAAGCGCTATTAACCATGCCACTAATGTGAACGATTTTGTTTAATATCACTTTAAAAGAGCTATTAAAGTACTAGTTTTTAATATAAAAATAATAATTATTTAAAACAATAAGCTTAAAGGAGCCAAATGAAATTCGTGGGGGAAAATGAAAATTTTAGCACCAACAGTAGCGTCGGCCTGAACCGTCACTAATATAAGAAAATAAGAATTAATTACGCTAATAACTAATAAGGACGCAAACGAAATTTGTTATGGGAAATGAATATTTTTTCATAAACAATAGCGTCGGCCTGAATCGTCGCTAATATAAAAAAATAAATAATTATTTAAAATAATAACTAAAAAGGAGGCAAACTAAATTGGTGGGTGAAATGAAATTTTTGCACAAACAGTAGCATAGGTCCAAATAAACGTTTTGTCAACACCAAGTATTTTTCTCGAAATCAAACAATTTTCAAAATATTTTCATAACAAATGCACTCGAAGGATACATGCATTAAGTAGTGAAGAAGGAATGATTAAATGTATGTCCCTTTGTTCTTAGTCCGACGACGCTGGTTGTATAGGTTGTCGCTCGAATGCTCACCTTCACTCATGAACTTTAGTTTTATTCGTGCTATATACTTTTGAAGTGAAATGGAGGAAAATAACTACTTAGGTGTATGCTCCTCTTATAAAGATTCTAACAAAGACAAAGAAGAGTGATCTCATCTGTCCAAAAGGGTAAACCAACTTTGAAAGAGAAAATAGAGCAACAGACAATATGCCATAAAAGTTATTTAATAGCACTTTCTTATGTTTTTGATAGCGCTGAAAAGTGCTATTAACCATGGCACTAATGTGAACGATTTTGTTTAATAGCACTTTAAAAGAGCTATTAAAGTACTAGTTTTTAATATAAAAATAATAATTAATTAAAACAATAAGTTTAAAGGAGCCAAACGAAATTCGAGGGGGAAATTGAAAATTTTAGCACCAATAGTAGCGTCGGCCTGAACCGTCACTAATATAAGAAAATAAGAATTAATTACGCTAATAACTAATAAGGACGCAAACGAAATTTGTTATGGGAAATGAATATTTTTTCATAAACAATAGCGTCGGCCTGAACCGTCGCTAATATAAAAAAATAAATAATAATTTAAAATAATAACTAAAAAGGAGGCAAAGTAAATTGGTGGGTGTAATGAAATTTTCACACAAACAATAGCGTAGGTCCAAATAAACGTTTTTTCAAAACCAAGTATTTTTCTCGAAATCAAACCATTTTCAAAATATCTTCATAACAAATGCACTCGAAGGACACATGCATTAAGTAGTGAAGAAGGAATGATTAAATGTATGTCCCTTTGTTCTTAGTCCGACGATGTTGGCTGTATAGGTTGTCGCTCGAATGCTCACCTTCACTCATGAACTTTAGTTTTATTCTTGCTATATACTTTTGAAGCGAAATGGAGGAAAATGACTACTTAGGCGTATGCTCCTCTTATAAAGATTCTAATAAACACAAAGAAGAGTGATATCTTCTGTCCAAAAGGGTAAACCAACTTTGAAAGAGAAAATAGAGCAACAGACAATATGCCATAAAAGTTATTTAATAGCACTTTCTTATGTTTTTGATAGCGCTGAAAAGCGCTATTAACCATGCCACTAATGTGAACGATTTTGTTTAATAGCACTTTAAAAGAGCTATTAAAGTACTAGTTTTTAATATAAAAATAATGATTAATTAAAACAATAAGTTTAAAGGAGCCAAACGAAATTCGTGGGGGAAAATGAAAATTTTAGCACCAACAGTAGCGTCGGCCTGAACCGTCACTAATATAAGAAAATAAGAATTAATTACGACAATAACTAATAAGGACGCAAACGAAATTTGTTATGGGAAATGAATATTTTTCATAAACAATAGCGTCGGCCTGAACCGTCGCTAATATAAAAAAATAAATAATTATTTAAAATAATAACTAAAAAGGAGGCAAACTAAATTGGTGGGTGAAATGAAATTTTTGCACAAACAGTAGCGTAGGTCCAAATAAACGTTTTGTCAACACCACGTATTTTTCTCGAAATCAAACCATTTTCAAAATATTTTCATAACAAATGCACTCGAAGGATACATGCATTAAGTAGTGAAGAAGGAATGATTAAATGTATGTCCCTTTGTTCTTAGTCCGACGACGCTGGCTGTATAGGTTGTCGCTCGAATGCTCACCTTCACTCATGAACTTTAGTTTTATTCGTGCTATATACTTTTGAAGTGAAATGGAGGAAAATAACTACTTAGGTGCATGCTCCTCTTATAAAGATTCTAACAAAGACAAAGAAGAGTGATCTCATCTGTCCAAAAGGGTAAACCAACTTTGAAAGAGAAAATAGAGCAACAGATAATATGCCATAAAAGTTATTTAATAGCACTTTCTTATGTTTTTGATAGCGCTGAAAAGTGCTATTAACCATGCCACTAATGTGAACGATTTTGTTTAATAGCACTTTAAAAGAGCTATTAAAGTACTAGTTTTTAATATAAAAATAATAATTAATTAAAACAATAAGTTTAAAGGAGCCAAACGAAATTCGAGGGGGAAAATGAAAATTTTAGCACCAACAGTAGCGTCGGCCTAAACCGTCACTAATATAAGAAAATAAGAATTAATTACGACAATAACTAATAAGGAGGCAAACAAAATTTGTTATGGGAAATGAATATTTTTTCATAAACAATAGCGTCGGCCTGAACCGTCGCTAATATAAAAAAAAATTTAAAATAATAACTAAAAAGGAGGCAAAGTAAATTGGTGGGTGTAATGAAATTTTCACACAAACAGTAGCGTAGGTCCAAATAAACGTTTTTTCAAAACCAAGTATTTTTCTCGAAATCAAACCATTTTCAAAATATCTTCATAACAAATGCACTCGAAGGACACATGCATTAAGTAGTGAAGAAGGAATGATTAAATGTATGTCCCTTTGTTCTTAGTCCGACGACGTTGGCTATATAGGTTATCGCTCGAATGCTCACCTTCACTCATGAACTTTAGTTTTATTCTTGCTATATACTTTTGAAGCGAAATGGAGGAAAATGACTACTTAGGCGTATGCTCCTCTTATAAAGATTCTAATAAACACAAAGAAGAGTGATATCTTCTGTCCAAAAGGGTAAACCAACTTTGAAAGAGAAAATAGAGCAACAGACAATATGCCATAAAAGTTATTTAATAGCACTTTCTTATGTTTTTGATAGCGCTGAAAAGTGCTATTAACCATGCCACTAATGTGAACGATTTTGTTTAATAGCACTTTAAAAGAGCTATTAAAGTACTAGTTTTTAATATAAAAATAATAATTAATTAAAACAATAAGTTTAAAGGAGCCAAACGAAATTCGTGGGGGAAAATGAAAATTTTAGCACCAACAGTAGCGTCGGCCTGAACCGTCACTAATATAAGAAAATAAGAATTAATTACGACAATAACTAATAAGGACGCAAACGAAATTTGTTATGGGAAATGAATATTTTTCATAAACAATAGCGTCGGCCTGAACCGTCGCTAATATAAAAAAATAAATAATTATTTAAAATAATAACTAAAAAGGAGGCAAACTAAATTGGTGGGTGAAATGAAATTTTTGCACAAACAGTAGCGTAGGTCCAAATAAACGTTTTGTCAACACCACGTATTTTTCTCGAAATCAAACCATTTTCAAAATATTTTCATAACAAATGCACTCGAAGGATACATGCATTAAGTAGTGAAGAAGGAATGATTAAATGTATGTCCCTTTGTTCTTAGTCCGACGACGCTGGCTGTATAGGTTGTCGCTCGAATGCTCACCTTCACTCATGAACTTTAGTTTTATTCGTGCTATATACTTTTGAAGTGAAATGGAGGAAAATAATAACTTAGGTGTATGCTCCTCTTATAAAGATTCTAACAAAGACAAAGAAGAGTGATCTCATCTGTCCAAAAGGGTAAACCAACTTTGAAAGAGAAAATAAAGCAACAGATAATATGCCATAAAAGTTATTTAATAGCACTTTCTTATGTTTTTGATAGCGCTGAAAAGTGCTATTAACCATGCCACTAATGTGAACGATTTTGTTTAATAGCACTTTAAAAGAGCTATTAAAGTACTAGTTTTTAATATAAAAATAATAATTAATTAAAACAATAAGTTTAAAGGAGCCAAACGAAATTCGAGGGGGAAAATGAAAATTTTAGCACCAACAGTAGCGTCGGCCTAAACCGTCACTAATATAAGAAAATAAGAATTAATTACGACAATAACTAATAAGGAGGCAAACAAAATTTGTTATGGGAAATGAATATTTTTTCATAAACAATAGCGTCGGCCTGAACCGTCGCTAATATAAAAAAAAAATTTAAAATAATAACTAAAAAGGAGGCAAAGTAAATTGGTGGGTGTAATGAAATTTTCACACAAACAGTAGCGTAGGTCCAAATAAACGTTTTTTCAAAACCAAGTATTTTTCTCGAAATCAAACCATTTTCAAAATATCTTCATAACAAATGCACTCGAAGGACACATGCATTAAGTAGTGAAGAAGGAATGATTAAATGTATGTCCCTTTGTTCTTAGTCCGACGACGTTGGCTATATAGGTTATCGCTCGAATGCTCACCTTCACTCATGAACTTTAGTTTTATTCTTGCTATATACTTTTGAAGCGAAATGGAGGAAAATGACTACTTAGGCGTATGCTCCTCTTATAAAGATTCTAATAAACACAAAGAAGAGTGATATCTTCTGTCCAAAAGGGTAAACCAACTTTGAAAGAGAAAATAGAGCAACAGACAATATGCCATAAAAGTTATTTAATAGCACTTTCTTATGTTTTTGATAGCGCTGAAAAGCGCTATTAACCATGCCACTAATGTGAACGATTTTGTTTAATAGCACTTTAAAAGAGCTATTAAAGTACTAGTTTTTAATATAAAAATAATAATTAATTAAAACAATAAGTTTAAAGGAGCCAAACGAAATTCGTGGGGGAAAATGAAAATTTTAGCACCAACAGTAGCGTCGGCCTGAACCGTCACTAATATAAGAAAATAAGAATTAATTACGACAATAACTAATAAGGACGCAAACGAAATTTGTTATGGGAAATGAATATTTTTCATAAACAATAGCGTCGGCCTGAACCGTCGCTAATATAAAAAAATAAATAATTATTTAAAATAATAACTAAAAAGGAGGCAAACTAAATTGGTGGGTGAAATGAAATTTTTGCACAAACAGTAGCGTAGGTCCAAATAAACGTTTTGTCAACACCAAGTATTTTTCTTGAAATCAAACCATTTTCAAAATATTTTCATAACAAATGCACTGGAAGGATACATGCATTAAGTAGTGAAGAAGGAATGATTAAATGTATGTCCCTTTGTTCTTAGTCCGACGACGCTGGCTGTATAGGTTGTCGCTCGAATGCTCACCTTCACTCATGAACTTTAGTTTTATTCGTGCTATATACTTTTGAAGTGAAATGGAGGAAAATAACTACTTAGGTGTATGCTCCTCTTATAAAGATTCTAACAAAGACAAAGAAGAGTGATCTCATCTGTCCAAAAGGGTAAACCAACTTTGAAAGAGAAAATAGAGCAACAAATAATATGCCATAAAAGTTATTTAATAGCACTTTCTTATGTTTTTGATAGCGCTGAAAAGTGCTATTAACCATGCCACTAATGTGAACGATTTTGTTTAATAGCACTTTAAAAGAGCTATTAAAGTACTAGTTTTTAATATAAAAATAATAATTAATTAAAACAATAAGTTTAAAGGAGCCAAACGAAATTCGAGGGGGAAAATGAAAATTTTAGCACCAACAGTAGCGTCGGCCTAAACCGTCACTAATATAAGAAAATAAGAATTAATTACGACAATAACTAATAAGGAGGAAAACAAAATTTGTTATGGGAAATGAATATTTTTTCATAAACAATAGCGTCGGCCTGAACCGTCGCTAATATAAAAATAAAATTTAAAATAATAACTAAAAAGGGGGCAAACTAAATTGGTGGGTGTAATGAAATTTTCACACAAACAATAGCGTAGGTCCAAATAAACGTTTTTTCAACACCAAGTATTTTTCTCGAAATCAAACCATTTTCAAAATATTTTCATAACAAATGCACTCGAAGGACACATGCATTAAGTAGTGAAGAAGGAATGATTAAATTTATGTCCCTTTGTTCTTAGTCCGACGACGCTGGCTGTATAGGTTATTGCTCGAATGCTCACCTTCACTCATGAACTTTAGTTTTATTCGTGCTATATACTTTTGAAGTGAAATGGAGGAAAATAACTACTTAGGTGTATGCTCCTCTTATAAAGATTCTAACAAAGACAAAGAAGAGTGATCTCATCTGTCCAAAAGGGTAAACCAACTTTGAAAGAGAAAATAGAGAACCAGATAATATGCCATAAAAGTTATTTAATAGCACTTTCTTATGTTTTTGATAGCGCTGAAAAGTGCTATTAACCATGCCACTAATGTGAACGATTTTGTTTAATAGCACTTTAAAAGAGCTATTAAAGTACTAGTTTTAAATATAAAAATAATAATTAATTAAAACAATAAGTTTAAAGGAGCCAAACGAAATTCGTGGGGGAAAATGAAAATTTTAGCACAAACAATAGCGTCGACCTGAACCCTCACTAATATAAGAAAATAAAAATTCATTAAGACAATAACTAATAAGGAGGCAAACGAAATTTGTTATGGGAAATGAATATTTTTTCAAAAACAATAGCGTCGGCCTGAACCATCGCTAATATAAACAAATAAATAATTATTTAAAATAATAACTAAAAAGGAGGCAAACGAAATTGGTGGGTGTAACGAAATTTTCACACAAACAGTAGCGTAGGTACAAATAAACGCTTTGTCAACATCAATTATTTTTCTCGAAATCAAACCATTTTCAAAATATTTTCATAACAAATGCACTCGAAGGACACGTGCATTAATTAGTGAAGAAGGAATGATTAAATGTATGTCCCTTTGTTCTTAGTCCGACGACGCTGGCTGTATAGGTTATCGCTCGAATCCTCACCTTCACTCATGAACTTTAGTTTTATTCGTTCTTTATACTTTTGAAGTGAAATGGAGGAAAATGACTACTTAGGTGTATGCTCCTCTTATAAAGATTCTAATAAACAAAAAGAAGAGTGTTATCTTCTTCCCAAAAGGGTAAACCAACTTTGAAAGAGAAAATAGAGCAACAGACAATATGCCATTAAAATTATTTAATAGCACTTTCTTTTGTTTTTGACAGCGCTGAAAATCGCTATTAACCGTGCCACTAATGTGAACGATTTTGTTTAATAGCACTTTAAAAGAGCTATTAAAGTACTTGTTTTTAATATAAAAATAATAATTAATTAAAACAATAAGTTTAAAGAAGCCAAATGAAATTCGTGGGGAAAAATGAAAATTTTAGCACAAATAGTAGCGTCGGCCTGAAGCGTCACTAATATAAGAAAATAAGAATTAATTAAGACAATAACTAATAAGGACGCAAACGAAATTTGTTATGGGAAATGAATATTTTTTCATAAACAATAGCGTCGGCCGGAACCGTCGCTAATATAAAAAAATAAATAGTTATTTAAAATGATAACTAAAAAGGAGGCAAACTAAATTGGTGGGTGAAATGAAATTTTTGCACAAACAGTAGCGTAGGTCCAAATAAACGTTTTGTCAACACCAAGTATTTTTGTCGAAATCAAACCATTTTCAAAATATTTTCATAACAAATGCACTCGAAGGATACATGCATTAAGTAGTGAAGAAGGAATGATTAAATGTATGTCCCTTTGTTCTTAGTCCGACGACGCTGGCTGTATAGGTTGTCGCTCGAATGCTCACCTTCACTCATGAACTTTAGTTTTATTCGTGCTATATAATTTTGAAGTGAAATGGAGGAAAATAACTACTTAGGTGTATGCTCCTCTTATAAAGATTCTAACAAAGACAAAGAAGAGTGATCTCATCTGTCCAAAAGGGTAAACCAACTTTGAAAGAGAAAATAGAGCAACAGATAATATGCCATAAAAGTTATTTAATAGCACTTTCTTATGTTTTTGATAGCGCTGAAAAGTGCTATTAACCATGCCACTAATGTGAACGATTTTGTTTAATAGCACTTTAAAAGAGCTATTAAAGTACTAGTTTTTAATATAAAAATAATAATTAATTAAAACAATAAGTTTAAAGGAGCCAAACGAAATTCGAGGGGGAAAATGAAAATTTTAGCACCAACAGTAGCGTCGGCCTAAACCGTCACTAATATAAGAAAATAAGAATTAATTACGACAATAACTAATAAGGAGGCAAACAAAATTTGTTATGGGAAATGAATATTTTTTCATAAACAATAGCGTCGGCCTGAACCGTCGCTAATATAAAAAAAAAAATTTTAAAATAATAACTAAAAAGGAGGCAAACTAAATTGGTGGGTGTAATGAAATTTTCACACAAACAATAGCGTAGGTCCAAATAAACGTTTTTTCAACACCAAGTATTTTTCTCGAAATCAAACCATTTTCAAAATATTTTCATAACAAATGCACTCGAAGGACACATGCATTAAGTAGTGAAGAAGGAATGATTAAATGTATGTCCCTTTGTTCTTAGTCCGACGACGCTGGCTGTATAGGTTATCCCTCGAATGCTCACCTTCACTCATGAACTTTAGTTTTATTCGTGCTATATACTTTTGAAGCGAAATGGAGGAAAATGACTACTTAGGCGTATGCTCCTCTTATAAAGATTCTAATAAACACAAAGAAGAGTGATATCTTTTGTCCAAAAGGGTAAACCAACTTTGAAAGAGAAAATAGAGCAACAGACAATATGCCATAAAAGTTATTTAATAGCACTTTCTTATGTTTTTTATAGCGCTGAAAAGCGCTATTAACCGTGCCACTAATATGAACGATTTTGTTTAATAGCACTTTAAAAGAGCTATTAAAGTACTAGTTTTAAATATAAAAATAATAATTAATTAAAACAATAAGTTTAAAGGAGCCAAACGAAATTCGTGGGGGAAAATGAAAATTTTAGCACAAACAATAGCGTCGACCTGAACCCTCACTAATATAAGAAAATAAAAATTCATTAAGACAATAACTAATAAGGAGGCAAACGAAATTTGTTATGGGAAATGAATATTTTTTCAAAAACAATAGCGTCGGCCTGAACCATCGCTAATATAAACAAATAAATAATTATTTAAAATAATAACTAAAAAGGAGGCAAACTAAATTGGTGGGTGTAACGAAATTTTCACACAAACAGTAGCGTAGGTACAAATAAACGCTTTGTCAACATCAATTATTTTTCTCGAAATCAAACCATTTTCAAAATATTTTCATAACAAATGCACTCGAAGGACACATGCATTAATTAGTGAAGAAGGAATGATTAAATGTATGTCCCTTTGTTCTTAGTCCGACGACGCTGGCTGTATAGGTTATCGCTCGAATCCTCACCTTCACTCATGAACTTTAGTTTTATTCGTTCTTTATACTTTTGAAGTGAAATGGAGGAAAATGACTACTTAGGTGTATGCTCCTCTTATAAAGATTCTAATAAACAAAAAGAAGAGTGTTATCTTCTTCCCAAAAGGGTAAACCAACTTTGAAAGAGAAAATAGAGCAACAGACAATATGCCATTAAAATTATTTAATAGCACTTTCTTTTGTTTTTGACAGCGCTGAAAATCGCTATTAACCGTGCCACTAATGTGAACGATTTTGTTTAATAGCACTTTAAAAGAGCTATTAAAGTACTTGTTTTTAATATAAAAATAATAATTAATTAAAACAATAAATTTAAAGGAGCCAAATGAAATTCGTGGGGAAAAATGAAAATTTTAGCACAAATAGTAGCGTCGGCCTGAAGCGTCACTAATATAAGAAAATAAGAATTAATTAAGACAATAACTAATAAGGACGCAAACGAAATTTGTTATGGGAAATGAATATTTTTTCATAAACAATAGCGTCGGCCTGAACCGTCGCTAATATAAAAAAATAAATAATTATTTAAAATGATAACTAAAAAGGAGGCAAACTAAATTGGTGGGTGAAATGAAATTTTTGAACAAACAGTAGCGTAGGTCCAAATAAACGTTTTGTCAACACCAAGTATTTTTCTCGAAATCAAACCATTTTCAAAATATTTTCATAACAAATGCACTCGAAGGATACATGCATTAAGTAGTGAAGAAGGAATGATTAAATGTATGTCCCTTTGTTCTTAGTCCGACGACGCTGGCTGTATAGGTTGTCGCTCGAATGCTCACCTTCACTCATGAACTTTAGTTTTATTCGTGCTATATACTTTTGAAGTGAAATGGAGGAAAATAACTACTTAGGTGTATGCTCCTCTTATAAAGATTCTAACAAAGACAAATAAGAGTGATCTCATCTGTCCAAAAGGGTAAACCAACTTTGAAAGAGAAAATAGAGCAACAGACAATATGCCATAAAAGTTATTTAATAGCACTTTCTTATGTTTTTGATAGCGCTGAAAAGTGCTATTAACCATGACACTAAAGTGAACGATTTTGTTTAATAGCACTTTAAAAGAGCTATTAAAGTACTAGTTTTTAATATAAAAAAATTAATTAATTAAAACAATAAGTTTAAAGGAGCCAAACGAAATTCGAGGAGGAAAATGAAAATTTTAGCACCAACAGTAGCGTCGGCCTAAACCGTCACTAATATAAGAAAATATGAATTAATTACGACAATAACTAATAAGGAGGCAAACAAAATTTGTTATGGGAAATGAATATTTTTTCATAAACAATAGCGTCGGCCTGAACCGTCGCTAATATAAAAAAATAAATAATAATTTAAAATAATAACTAAAAAGGAGGCAAACTAAATTGGTGGGTGTAATGAAATTTTCACACAAACAGTAGCGTAGGTCCAAATAAACGTTTTTTCAACACCAAGTATTTTTCTTGAAATCAAACCATTTTCAAAATATTTTCATAACAAATGCACTCGAAGGACACATGCATTAAGTAGTGAAGAAGGAATGATTAAATGTATGTCCCTTTGTTTTTAGTCCGACGACGCTGGCTGTATAGGTTATCGCTCGAATGCTCACCTTCACTCATGAACTTTAGTTTTATTCGTGCTATATACTTTTGAAGCGAAATGGAGGAAAATGACTACTTAGGCGTATGCTCCTCTTATAAAGATTCTGATAAACACAAAGAAGAGTGATATCTTTTGTCCAAAAGGGTAAACCAACTTTGAAAGAGAAAATAGAGCAACAGACAATATGCCATAAAAGTTATTTAATAGCACTTTCTTATGTTTTTATAGCGCTGAAAAGCACTATTAACCGTTCCACTAATGTGAACGATTTTGTTTAATAGAACTTTAAAAGAGCTATTAAAGTACTAGTTTTAAATATAAAAATAATAATTAATTAAAACAATAAGTTTAAAGGATCCAAACGAAATTCGTGGGGGAAAATGAAAATTTTAGCACAAACAGTAGCTTCGACCTGAACCCTCACTAATATAAGAAAATAAGAATTCATTAAGACAATAACTAATAAGGAGGCAAACAAAATTTTTTATGGGAAATGAATATTTTTTCAAAAACAATAGCGTCGGCCTGAACCGTCGCTAATATAAACAAATAAATAATTATTTAAAATAATAACTAAAAAGGAGGCAAACTAAATTGGTGGGTGTAATGAAATTTTCACACAAACAGTAGCGTAGGTATAAATAAACGCTTTGTCAACACCAATTATTTTTCTCGAAATCAAACCATTTTCAAAATATTTTCATAACAAATGCACTCGAAGGACACATGCATTAATTAGTGAAGAAGGAATGATTAAATGTATGTCCCTTTGTTCTTAGTCCGACGACGCTGGCTGTATAGGTTATCGCTCGAATGCTCACCTTCACTCATGAACTTTAGTTTTATTCGTTCTTTATACTTTTGAAGTGAAATGGAGGAAAATGACTACTTAGGCGTATGCTCCTCTTATAAAGATTCTAATAAACAAAAAGAAGAGTGATATCTTCTGTCCAAAAGGGTAAACCAACTTTGAAAGAGAAAATAGAGCAACAGACAATATGCCATTAAAATTATTTAATAGCACTTTCTTTTGTTTTTGACAGCGCTGAAAATCGCTATTAACCGTGCCACTAAAGTAAACTATTTTGTTTAATATCACTTTAAAAGAGCTATTAAAGTACTAGTTTTTAATATAAAAATAATAATTAATTAAAACAATAAGTTTAAAGGAGCCAAACGAAATTCGTGGGGGAAAATGAAAATTTTAGCACAAACAGTAGCGTCGGCCTGAACCGTCACTAATATAAGAAAATAATAATTAATTAAGAAAATAACTAATAAGGAGGCAAACGAAATTTGTTATGGAAAATGAATATTTTTTCATAAACAATAGCTCGGCCTGAACAGTCGCTAATATAAAAAAATAAATAATAATTTAAAATAACAACTAAAAAGGAGGCAAACTAAATTTGCGGGTGTAATGAAATTTTTGCACAAACATTAGCGTAGGTCCAAATAAACGTTTTTTCAACACCAAGTATTTTTCTCGAAATCAAACCATTTTCATAACAAAAGCACTCGAAGGATACATGCATTAAGTAGTGAAGAAGGAATGATTAAATGTATGTCCCTTTGTTCTTAGTCCGACGACGCTGGCTGTATAGGTTATCGCTCGAATGCTCACCTTCACTCATGAACTTTAGTTTTATTCGTGCTATATACTTTTGAAGTGAAATGGAGGAAAATGACTACTTAGGCGTATGCTCCTCTTATAAAGATTCTAACAAATACAAAGAAGAGTGATCTCTTATGTCGAAAAGGGTAAACCAACTTTGAAAGAGAAAATAGAGCAACAGACAATATGCCATAAAAGTTATTTAATAGCACTTTCTTATGTTTTTGATAGCGCTGAAAAGCGCTATTAACCATGCCACTAATGTCAACGGTTTTGTTTAATAGCACTTTAAAAGAGCTATTAAAGTACTAGTTTTTAATATAAAAATAATAATTAATTAAAACAATAAGTTTAAAGGAGCCAAACGAAATTCGTGGGGGAAAATGAAAATTTTAGCACCAACAGTAGCGTCGGCTTGAACCGTCACTAATATAAGAAAATAAGAATTAATTACGACAATAACTAATATAGAGGCAAACAAAATTTGTTATGGGAAATGAATATTTTTTCATAAACAATAGCGTCGGCCTGAACCGTCGCTAATATAAAAAAATAAATAATAATTTAAAATAATAACTAAAAAGGAGGCAAACTAAATTGGTGGGTGTAATGAAATTTTCACACAAACAGTAACGTAGGTACAAATAAACGCTTTGTCAACACCAGTTATTTTTCTCGAAATCAAACCATTTTCAAAATATTTTCATAACAAATGCACTCGAAGGATACATGCATTAAGTAGTGAAGAAGGAATGATTAAATGTATGTCCCTTTGTTCTTAGTCCGACGACGCTGGCTGTATAGGTTGTCGCTCGAATGCTCACCTTCACTCATGAACTTTAGTTTTATTCGTGCTATATACTTTTGAAGGGAAATGGAGGAAAATAACTACTTAGGTGTATGCTCCTCTTATAAAGATTCTAACAAAGACAAATAAGAGTGATCTCATCTGTCCAAAAGGGTAAACCAACTTTGAAAGAGAAAATAGAGCAACAGACAATATGCCATAAAAGTTATTTAATAGCACTTTCTTATGTTTTTGATAGCGCTGAAAAGTGCTATTAACCATGACACTAATGTGAACGATTTTGTTTAATAGCACTTTAAAAGAGCTATTAAAGTACTAGTTTTTAATATAAAAATAATAATTAATTAAAACAATAAGTTTAAAGGAGCCAAACGAAATTCGAGGGGGAAAATGAAAATTTTAGCACCAACAGTAGCGTCGGCCTAAACCGTCACTAATATAAGAAAATATGAATTAATCACGACAATAACTATTAAGGAGGCAAACAAAATTTGTTATGGGAAATGAATATTTTTTCATAAACAATAGCGTCGGCCTGAACCGTCGCTAATATAAAAAAATAAATAATAATTTAAAATAATAACTAAAAAGGAGGCAAACTAAATTGGTGGGTGTAATGAAATTTTCACACAAACAGTAGCGTAGGTCCAAATAAACGTTTTTTCAACACCAAGTATTTTTCTCGAAATCAAACCATTTTAAAAATATTTTCATAACAAATGCACTCGAAGGACACATGCATTAAGTAGTGAAGAAGGAATGATTAAATGTATGTCCCTTTGTTTTTAGTCCGACGACGCTGGCTGTATAGGTTATCGCTCGAATGCTCACCTTCACTCATGAACTTTAGTTTTATTCGTGCTATATACTTTTGAAGCGAAATGGAGGAAAATGACTACTTAGGCGTATGCTCCTCTTATAAAGATTCTGATAAACACAAAGAAGAGTGATATCTTTTGTCCAAAAGGGTAAACCAACTTTGAAAGAGAAAATAGAGCAACAGACAATATGCCATAAAAGTTATTTAATAGCACTTTCTTATGTTTTTATAGCGCTGAAAAGCACTATTAACCGTGCCACTAATGTGAACGATTTTGTTTAATAGAACTTTAAAAGAGCTATTAAAGTACTAGTTTTAAATATAAAAATAATAATTAATTAAAACAATAAGTTTAAAGGATCCAAACGAAATTCGTGGGGGAAAATGAAAATTTTAGCACAAACAGTAGCTTCGACCTGAACCCTCACTAATATAAGAAAATAAGAATTCATTAAGACAATAACTAATAAGGAGGCAAACGAAATTTGTTATGGGAAATGAATATTTTTTCAAAAACAATAGCGTCGGCCTGAACCGTCGCTAATATAAACAAATAAATAATTATTTAAAATAATAACTAAAAAGGAGGCAAACTAAATTGGTGGGTGTAATGAAATTTTCACACAAACAGTAGCGTAGGTATAAATAAACGCTTTGTCAACACCAATTATTTTTCTCGAAATCAAACCATTTTCAAAATATTTTCATAACAAATGCACTCGAAGGACACATGCATTAATTAGTGAAGAAGGAATGATTAAATGTATGTCCCTTTGTTCTTAGTCCGACGACGCTGGCTGTATAGGTTATCGCTCGAATGCTCACCTTCACTCATGAACTTTAGTTTTATTCGTTCTTTATACTTTTGAAGTGAAATGGAGGAAAATGACTACTTAGGCGTATGCTCCTCTTATAAAGATTCTAATAAACAAAAAGAATAGTGATATCTTCTGTCCAAAAGGGTAAACCAACTTTGAAAGAGAAAATAGAGCAACAGACAATATGCCATTAAAATTATTTAATAGCACTTTCTTTTGTTTTTGACAGTGCTGAAAATCGCTATTAACCGTGCCACTAAAGTAAACTATTTTGTTTAATATCACTTTAAAAGAGCTATTAAAGTACTAGTTTTTAATATAAAAATAATAATTAATTAAAACAATAAGTTTAAAGGAGCCAAACGAAATTCGTGGGGGAAAATGAAAATTTTAGCACAAACAGTAGCGTCGGCCTGAACCGTCACTAATATAAGAAAATAATAATTAATTAAGAAAATAACTAATAAGGAGGCAAACGAAATTTGTTATGGAAAATGAATATTTTTTCATAAACAATAGCTCGGCCTGAACAGTCGCTAATATAAAAAAATAAATAATAATTTAAAATAACAACTAAAAAGGAGGCAAACTAAATTGGCGGGTGTAATGAAATTTTTGCACAAACATTAGCGTAGGTCCAAATAAACGTTTTTTCAACACCAAGTATTTTTCTCGAAATCAAACCATTTTCATAAAAAATGCACTCGAAGGATACATGCATTAAGTAGTGAAGAAGGAATGATTAAATGTATGTCCCTTTGTTCTTAGTCCGACGACGCTGGCTGTATAGGTTATCGCTCGAATGCTCACCTTCACTCATGAACTTTAGTTTTATTCGTGCAATATACTTTTGAAGTGAAATGGAGGAAAATGACTACTTAGGCGTATGCTCCTCTTATAAAGATTCTAACAAATACAAAGAAGAGTGATCTCTTCTGTCGAAAAGGGTAAACCAACTTTGAAAGAGAAAATAGAGCAACAGACAATATGCCATAAAAGTTATTTAATAGCACTTTCTTATGTTTTTGACAGCGCTGAAAAGCGCTATTAACCATGCCACTAATGTCAACGGTTTTGTTTAATAGCACTTTAAAAGAGCTATTAAAGTACTAGTTTTTAATATAAAAATAATAATTAATTAAAACAATAAGTTTAAAGGAGCCAAACGAAATTCGTGGGGGAAAATGAAAATTTTAGCACCAACAGTAGCGTCGGCTTGAACCGTCACTAATATAAGAAAATAAGAATTAATTACGACAATAACTAATATAGAGGCAAACAAAATTTGTTATGGGAAATGAATATTTTTTCATAAACAATAGCGTCGGCCTGAACCGTCGCTAATATAAAAAAATAAATAATAATTTTAAATAATAACTAAAAAGGAGGCAAACTAAATTGGTGGGTGTAATGAAATTTTCACACAAACAGTAACGTAGGTACAAATAAACGCTTTGTCAACACCAGTTATTTTTCTCGAAATCAAACCATTTTCAAAATATTTTCATAACAAATGCACTCGAAGGATACATGCATTAAGTAGTGAAGAAGAAATGATTAAATGTATGTCCCTTTGTTCTTAGTCCGACGACGCTGGCTGTATAGGTTGTCGCTCGAATGCTCACCTTCACTCATGAACTTTAGTTTTATTCGTGCTATATACTTTTGAAGGGAAATGGAGGAAAATAACTACTTAGGTGTATGCTCCTCTTATAAAGATTCTAACAAAGACAAATAAGAGTGATCTCATCTGTCCAAAAGGGTAAACCAACTTTGAAAGAGAAAATAGAGCAACAGACAATATGCCATAAAAGTTATTTAATAGCACTTTCTTATGTTTTTGATAGCGCTGAAAAGTGCTATTAACCATGACACTAATGTGAACGATTTTGTTTAATAGCACTTTAAAAGAGCTATTAAAGTACTAGTTTTTAATATAAAAATAATAATTAATTAAAACAATAAGTTTAAAGGAGCCAAACGAAATTCGAGGGGGAAAATGAAAATTTTAGCACCAACAGTAGCGTCGGCCTAAACCGTCACTAATATAAGAAAATATGAATTAATCACGACAATAACTAATAAGGAGGCAAACAAAATTTGTTATGGGAAATGAATATTTTTTCATAAACAATAGCGTCGGCCTGAACCGTCGCTAATATAAAAAAATAAATAATAATTTAAAATAATAACTAAAAAGGAGGCAAACTAAATTGGTGGGTGTAATGAAATTTTCACACAAACAGTAGCGTAGGTCCAAATAAACGTTTTTTCAACACCAAGTATTTTTCTCGAAATCAAACCATTTTAAAAATATTTTCATAACAAATGCACTCGAAGGACACATGCATTAAGTAGTGAAGAAGGAATGATTAAATGTATGTCCCTTTGTTTTTAGTCCGACGACGCTGGCTGTATAGGTTATCGCTCGAATGCTCACCTTCACTCATGAACTTTAGTTTTATTCGTGCTATATACTTTTGAAGCGAAATGGAGGAAAATGACTACTTAGGCGTATGCTCCTCTTATAAAGATTCTGATAAACACAAAGAAGAGTGATATCTTTTGTCCAAAAGGGTAAACCAACTTTGAAAGAGAAAATAGAGCAACAGACAATATGCCATAAAAGTTATTTAATAGCACTTTCTTATGTTTTTATAGCGCTGAAAAGCACTATTAACCGTGCCACTAATGTGAACGATTTTGTTTAATAGAACTTTAAAAGAGCTATTAAAGTACTAGTTTTAAATATAAAAATAATAATTAATTAAAACAATAAGTTTAAAGGATCCAAACGAAATTTGTGGGGGAAAATGAAAATTTTAGCACAAACAGTAGCTTCGACCTGAACCCTCACTAATATAAGAAAATAAGAATTCATTAAGACAATAACTAATAAGGAGGCAAACAAAATTTGTTATGGGAAATGAATATTTTTTCAAAAACAATAGCGTCGGCCTGAACCGTCGCTAATATAAACAAATAAATAATTATTTAAAATAATAACTAAAAAGGAGGCAAACTAAATTGGTGGGTGTAATGAAATTTTCACACAAACAGTAGCGTAGGTATAAATAAACGCTTTGTCAACACCAATTATTTTTCTCGAAATCAAACCATTTTCAAAATATTTTCATAACAAATGCACTAGAAGGACACATGCATTAATTAGTGAAGAAGGAATGATTAAATGTATGTCCCTTTGTTCTTAGTCCGACGACGCTGGCTGTATAGGTTATCGCTCGAATGCTCACCTTCACTCATGAACTTTAGTTTTATTCGTTCTTTATACTTTTGAAGTGAAATGGAGGAAAATGACTACTTAGGCGTATGCTCCTCTTATAAAGATTCTAATAAACAAAAAGAAGAGTGATATCTTCTGTCCAAAAGGGTAAACCAACTTTGAAAGAGAAAATAGAGCAACAGACAATATGCCATTAAAATTATTTAATAGCACTTTCTTTTGTTTTTGACAGCGCTGAAAATCGCTATTAACCGTGCCACTAAAGTAAACTATTTTGTTTAATATCACTTTAAAAGAGCTATTAAAGTACTAGTTTTTAATATAAAAATAATAATTAATTAAAACAATAAGTTTAAAGGAGCCAAACCAAATTCGTGGGGGAAAATGAAAATTTTAGCACAAACAGTAGCGTCGGCCTGAACCGTCACTAATATAAGAAAATAATAATTAATTAAGAAAATAACTAATAAGGAGGCAAACGAAATTTGTTATGGAAAATGAATATTTTTTCATAAACAATAGCTCGGCCTGAACAGTCGCTAATATAAAAAAATAAATAATAATTTAAAATAACAACTAAAAAGGAGGCAAACTAAATTGGCGGGTGTAATGAAATTTTTGCACAAACATTAGCGTAGGTCCAAATAAACGTTTTTTCAACACCAAGTATTTTTCTCGAAATCAAACCATTTTCATAACAAATGCACTCGAAGGATACATGCATCAAGTAGTGAAGAAGGAATGATTAAATGTATGTCCCTTTGTTCTTAGTCCGACGACGCTGGCTGTATAGGTTATCGCTCGAATGCTCACCTTCACTCATGAACTTTAGTTTTATTCGTGCTATATACTTTTGAAGTGAAATGGAGGAAAATGACTACTTAGGCGTATGCTCCTCTTATAAAGATTCTAACAAATACAAAGAAGAGTGATCTCTTCTGTCGAAAAGGGTAAACCAACTTTGAAAGAGAAAATAGAGCAACAGACAATATGCCATAAAAGTTATTTAATAGCACTTTCTTATGTTTTTGATAGCGCTGAAAAGCGCTATTAACCATGCCACTAATGTCAACGGTTTTGTTTAATAGCACTTTAAAAGAGCTATTAAAGTACTAGTTTTTAATATAAAAATAATAATTAATTAAAACAATAAGTTTAAAGGAGCCAAACGAAATTCGTGGGGGAAAATGAAAATTTTAGCACCAACAGTAGCGTCGGCTTGAACCGTCACTAATATAAGAAAATAAGAATTAATTACGACAATAACTAATATAGAGGCAAACAAAATTTGTTATGGGAAATGAATATTTTTTCATAAACAATAGCGTCGGCCTGAACCGTCGCTAATATAAAAAAATAAATAATAATTTAAAATAATAACTAAAAAGGAGGCAAACTAAATTGGTGGGTGTAATGAAATTTTCACACAAACAGTAACGTAGGTACAAATAAATGCTTTGTCAACACCAGTTATTTTTCTCGAAATCAAACCATTTTCAAAATATTTTCATAACAAATGCACTCGAAGGATACATGCATTAAGTAGTGAAGAAGGAATGATTAAATGTATGTCCCTTTGTTCTTAGTCCGACGACGCTGGCTGTATAGGTTGTCGCTCGAATGCTCACCTTCACTCATGAACTTTAGTTTTATTCGTGCTATATACTTTTGAAGGGAAATGGAGGAAAATAACTACTTAGGTGTATGCTCCTCTTATAAAGATTCTAACAAAGACAAATAAGAGTGATCTCATCTGTCCAAAAGGGTAAACCAACTTTGAAAGAGAAAATAGAGCAACAGACAATATGCCATAAAAGTTATTTAATAGCACTTTCTTATGTTTTTGATAGCGCTGAAAAGTGCTATTAACCATGACACTAATGTGAACGATTTTGTTTAATAGCACTTTAAAAGAGCTATTAAAGTACTAGTTTTTAATATAAAAATAATAATTAATTAAAACAATAAGTTTAAAGGAGCCAAACGAAATTCGAGGGGGAAAATGAAAATTTTAGCACCAACAGTAGTGTCGGCCTAAACCGTCACTAATATAAGAAAATATGAATTAATTACGATAATAACAAATAAGGAGGCAAACAAAATTTGTTATGGGAAATGAATATTTTTTCATAAACAATAGCGTCGGCCTGAACCGTCGCTAATATAAAAAAAAAAAAAATTTAAAATAATAACTAAAAAGGAGGCAAACTAAATTGGTGGGTGTAATGAAATTTTCACACAAACAGTAGCGTAGGTCCAAATAAACGTTTTTTCAACACCAAGTATTTTTCTCGAATTCAAACCATTTTCAAAATATTTTCATAACAAATGCACTCGAAGGACACATGCATTAAGTAGTGAAGAAGGAATGATTAAATGTATGTCCCTTTGTTTTTAGTCCGACGACGCTGGCTGTATAGGTTATCGCTCGAATGCTCACCTTCACTCATGAACTTTAGTTTTATTCGTGCTATATACTTTTGAAGCGAAATGGAGGAAAATGACTACTTAGGCGTATGCTCCTCTTATAAAGATTCTGATAAACACAAAGAAGAGTGATATCTTTTGTCCAAAAGGGTAAACCAACTTTGAAAGAGAAAATAGAGCAACAGACAATATGCCATAAAAGTTATTTAATAGCACTTTCTTATGTTTTTATAGCGCTGAAAAGCCTTATTAACCGTGCCACTAATGTGAACGATTTTGTTTAATAGAACTTTAAAAGAGCTATTAAAGTACTAGTTTTAAATATAAAAATAATAATTAATTAAAACAATAAGTTTAAAGGATCCAAACGAAATTCGTGGGGGAAAATGAAAATTTTAGCACAAACAGTAGCTTCGACCTGAACCCTCACTAATATAAGAAAATAAGAATTCATTAAGACAATAACTAATAAGGAGGCAAACGAAATTTGTTATGGGAAATGAATATTTTTTCAAAAACAATAGCGTCGGCCTGAACCGTCGCTAATATAAACAAATAAATAATTATTTAAAATAATAACTAAAAAGGAGGCAAACTAAATTGGTGGGTGTAATGAAATTTTCACACAAACAGTAGCGTAGGTATAAATAAACGCTTTGTCAACACCAATTATTTTTCTCGAAATCAAACCATTTTCAAAATATTTTCATAACAAATGCACTCGAAGGACACATGCATTAATTAGTGAAGAAGGAATGATTAAATGTATGTCCCTTTGTTCTTAGTCCGACGACGCTGGCTGTATAGGTTATCGCTCGAATGCTCACCTTCACTCATGAACTTTAGTTTTATTCGTTCTTTATACTTTTGAAGTGAAATGGAGGAAAATGACTACTTAGGCGTATGCTCCTCTTATAAAGATTCTAATAAACAAAAAGAAGAGTGATATCTTCTGTCCAAAAGGGTAAACCAACTTTGAAAGAGAAAATAGAGCAACAGACTATATGCCATTAAAATTATTTAATAGCACTTTCTTTTGTTTTTGACAGCGCTGAAAATCGCTATTAACCGTGCCACTAAAGTAAACTATTTTGTTTAATATCACTTTAAAAGAGCTATTTAAGTACTAGTTTTTAATATAAAAATAATAATTAATTAAAACAATAAGTTTAAAGGAGCCAAACGAAATTCGTGGGGGAAAATGAAAATTTTAGCACAAACAGTAGCGTCGGCCTGAACCGTCACTAATATAAGAAAATAATAATTAATTAAGAAAATAACTAATAAGGAGGCAAACGAAATTTGTTATGGAAAATGAATATTTTTTCATAAACAATAGCTCGGCCTGAACAGTCGCTAATATAAAAAAATAAATAATAATTTAAAATAACAACTGAAAAGGAGGCAAACTAAATTGGCGGGTGTAATGAAATTTTTGCACAAACATTAGCGTAGGTCCAAATAAACGTTTTTTCAACACCAAGTATTTTTCTCGAAATCAAACCATTTTCATAACAAATGCACTCGAAGGATACATGCATTAAGTAGTGAAGAAGGAATGATTAAATGTATGTCCCTTTGTTCTTAGTCCGACGACGTTGGCTGTATAGGTTATCGCTCGAATGCTCACCTTCACTCATGAACTTTAGTTTTATTCGTGCTATATACTTTTGAAGTGAAATGGAGGAAAATGACTACTTAGGCGTATGCTCCTCTTATAAAGATTCTAACAAATACAAAGAAGAGTGATCTCTTCTGTCGAAAAGGGTAAACCAACTTTGAAAGAGAAAATAGAGCAACAGACAATATGCCATAAAAGTTATTTAATAGCACTTTCTTATGTTTTTGATAGCGCTGAAAAGCGCTATTAACCATGCCACTAATGTCAACGGTTTTGTTTAATAGCACTTTAAAAGAGCTATTAAAGTACTTTTTTTTAATATAAAAATAATAATTAATTAAAACAATAAGTTTAAAGGAGCCAAACGAAATTCGTGGGGGAAAATGAAAATTTTAGCACCAACAGTAGCGTCGGCCTGAACCGTCACTAATATAAGAAAATAAGAATTAATTACGACAATAACTAATAAGGAGGCAAACAAAATTTGTTATGGGAAATGAATATTTTTTCATAAACAATAGCGTCGGCCTGAACCGTCGCTAATATAAAAAAATAAATAATAATTTAAAATAATAACTAAAAAGGAGGCAAACTAAATTGGTGGGTGTAATGAAATTTTCACACAAACAGTAGCGTAGGTACAAATAAACGCTTTGTCAACACCAATTATTTTTCTCTAAATCAAACCATTTTCAAAATATTTTCATAACAAATGCACTCTAAGGACACATGCATTAATTAGTGAAGAAGGAATGATTAAATGTATGTCCCTTTGTTCTTAGTCCGACGACGCTGGCTGTATAGGTTATCGCTCGGATGCTCACCTTCACTCATGAACTTTAGTTTTATTCGTTCTTTATACTTTTGAAGTGAAATGGAGGAAAATGACTACTTAGGCGTATGCTCCTCTTATAAAGATTCTAATAAACACAAAGAAGAGTGATATCCTCTGTCCAAAAGGGTAAACCAACTTTGAAAGAGAAAATAGAGCAACAGACAATATGCCATTAAAATTATTTAATAGCACTTTCTTTTGTTTTTGACAACGCTGAAAATCGCTATTAACCGTGCCACTAAATAAACTATTTTGTTTAATATCACTTTAAAAGAGCTATTAAAGTACTAGTTTTTAATATAAAAATAATAATTAATTAAAACAATAAGTTTAAAGGAGCCAAAGGAAATTCGTGGGGGAAAATGAAAATTTTAGCACAAACAGTAGCGTCGGCCTGAACCGTCACTAATCTAAGAAAATAATAATTAATTAAGAAAATAACTAATAAGGAGGCAAACGAAATTTGTTATGGGAAATGAATATTTTTTCATAAACAATAGCGTCGGCCTGAACCGTCGCTAATATAAAAAAATAAATAATAATTTAAAATAATAAGTAAAAAGGAGGCAAACTAAATTGGTGGGTGTAATGAAGTTTTTGCACAAACATTAGCGTAGGTCCAAATAAACGTTTTTTCAACACCAAGTATTTTTCTCAAAATCAAACCGTTTTCATAACAAATGCACTCGAAGGATACATGCATTAAGTAGTGAAGAAGGAATGATTAAATGTATGTCCCTTTGTTCTTAGTCCGACGACGCTGGCTCTATAGGTTATTGCTCGAATGCTCACCTTCACTCATGAAATTTAGTTTTATTCGTGCTATATACTTTTGAAGTGAAATGGAGGAAAATGACTACTTAGGCGTATGCTCCTCTTATAAAGATTCTAACAAAGACAAAGAAGAGTGATCTCTTCTGTCGAAAAGGGTAAACCAACTTTGAAAGAGAAAATAGAGCAACAGACAATATGCCATAAAAGTTATTTAATAGCACTTTCTTATGTTTTTGACAGCGCTGAAAAGCGCTATTAACCGTGCCACTAATGTCAACGATTTTGTTGAATAGCACTTTAAAAGAGCTATTAAAGTACTAGTTTTTAATATAAAAATAATAATTAATTAAAACAATAAGTTTAAAGGAGCCAAACGAAATTCGTGGGGGAAAATGAAAATTTTAGCACCAACAGTAGCGTCGGCCTGAACCGTCACTAATATAAGAAAATAAGAATTAATTACGACAATAACTAATAAGGAGGCAAACAAAATTTGTTATGGGAAATGAATATTTTTTCATAAACAATAGCGTCGGCCTGAACCGTCGCTAATATAAAAAAATAAATAATAATTTAAAATAATAACTAAAAAGGAGGCAAACTAAATTGGTGGGTGTAATGAAATTTTCACACAAACAGTAGCGTAGGTACAAATAAACGCTTTGTCAACACCAATTATTTTTCTCTAAATCAAACCATTTTCAAAATATTTTCATAACAAATGCACTCTAAGGACACATGCATTAATTAGTGAAGAAGGAATGATTAAATGTATGTCCCTTTGTTCTTAGTCCGACGACGCTGGCTGTATAGGTTATCGCTCGAATGCTCACCTTCACTCATGAACTTTAGTTTTATTCGTTCTTTATACTTTTGAAGTGAAATGGAGGAAAATGACTACTTAGGCGTATGCTCCTCTTATAAAGATTCTAATAAACACAAAGAAGAGTGATATCCTCTGTCCAAAATGGTAAACCAACTTTGAAAGAGAAAATAGAGCAACAGACAATATGCCATTAAAATTATTTAATAGCACTTTCTTTTGTTTTTGACAACGCTGAAAATCGCTATTAACCGTGCCACTAAATAAACTATTTTGTTTAATATCACTTTAAAAGAGCTATTAAAGTACTAGTTTTTAATATAAAAATAATAATTAATTAAAACAATAAGTTTAAAGGAGCCAGAGGAAATTCGTGGGGGAAAATGAAAATTTTAGCACAAACAGTAGCGTCGGCCTGAACCGTCACTAATCTAAGAAAATAATAATTAATTAAGAAAATAACTAATAAGGAGGCAAACGAAATTTGTTATGGGAAATGAATATTTTTTCATAAACAATAGCGTCGGCCTGAACCGTCGCTAATATAAAAAAATAAATAATAATTTAAAATAATAACTAAAAAGGAGGCAAACTAAATTGGTGGGTGTAATGAAGTTTTTGCACAAACATTAGCGTAGGTCCAAATAAACGTTTTTTCAACACCAAGTATTTTTCTCAAAATCAAACCATTTTCAAACTATTTTCATAACAAACGCACTCGAAGGATACATGCATTAAGTAGTGAAGAAGGAATGATTAAATGTATGCCCCTTTGTTCTTAGTCCGACGACGCTGGCTGTATAGATTATCGCTCGAATGCTCACCTTCACTCATGAAATTTAGTTTTATTCGTGCTATATACTTTTGAAGTGAAATGGAGGAAAATGACTACTTAGGCGTATGCTCCTCTTATAAAGATTCTAACAAAGACAAAGAAGAGTGATCTCTTCTGTCGAAAAGGGTAAACCAACTTTGAAAGAGAAAATAGAGCAACAGACAATATGCCATAATAGTTATTTAATAGCACTTTATTATATTTTTGATAGCGATGAAAAGCGCTATTAACCGTGCCACTAATGTGAACGATTTTGTTTAATAGCAATTTAAAAGAACTATTAAAGTACTAGTTTTAAATATAAAAATAATAATTAATTAAAACAATAAGTTTAAAAAAGCCAAACGAAATTCTTGGGGGAAAATGAAAATTTTAGCACAAACAGTAGTGTCGGCCTGAACCGTCAACAATATATAAAAATAATAATTAATTAAGAAAATAACTAATAAGGAGGCAAACGAAATTTGTTATGGGAAATGAATATTTTTTCATAAACAATAGCGTTGGCCTGAACCGTCGCTAATATAAAAAAATAAATAATAATTTAAAATAATAACTAAAAAGGAGGCAAACTAAATTGGTGGGTGTAATGAAATTATTGCACAAACATTAGCGTAAGTCCAAATAAACGTTTTTTCAACACCAAGTATTTTTCTCGAAATCAAACCATTTTCAAAATATTTTCATAACAAGTGCACTCGAAGGATACATGCATTAAGTAGTGAAGAAGGAATGATTAAATGTATGTCCCTTTGTTCTTAGTCCGACGACGCTGGCTGTATAGGTTATCGCTCGAATGCTCACCTTGACTCATGAAATATAGTTTTATTCGTGCTATATACTTTTGAAGTGAAATGGAGGAAAATGACTACTTAGGCGTATGCTCCTCTTATAAAGATTCTAACAAAGACAAAGAAGAGTGATCTCTTCTGTCGAAAAGGGTAAACCAACTTTGAAAGAGAAAATAGAGAAACAGACAATATGCCATAATAGTTATTTAATAGCATTTTATTATATTTTTGATAGCGATGAAAAGTGCTATTAACCGTGCCACTAATGTCAACGATTTTGTTTAATAGCACTTTAAAAGAGCTATTAAAGTACTAGTTTTTAATATAAAAACAATAATTAATTAAAACAATAAGTTTAAAGGATCCAAACGAAATTCGTGGGGGAAAATGAAAATTTTAGCACCAACAGTACCGTCGGCCTGAACCGTCACTAATATAAGAAAATAAGAATTAATTACGACAATAACTAATAAGGAAGCAAACAAAATTTTTTATGGGAAATGAATATTTTTTCATAAACAATATCGTCGGCCTAAACCGTCACTAATATAAAAAAATAAATAATAATTTAAAATAATAACTAAAAAGGAGGCAAACTAAATTGGTGGGTGTAATGAAATTTTCCCACAAAAAGTAGCGTAGGTCCAAATAAACGCTTTTTCAACACCAAGTATTTTTCTCGAAATCAAACCATTTTCAAAATATTTTCATAACAAATGCACTCGAAGGACACATGCATTAAGTAGTGAAGAAGGAATGATTAAATGTATGTCCCTTTGTTCTTAGTCCGACAATGCTGGCTGTATAGGTTATCGCTCGAATGCTCACCTTCACTCATGAACTTTAGTTTTATTCGTTCTTTATACTTTTGAAGTGAAATGGAGGAAAATGACCACTTAGGCGTATGCTCCTCTTATAAAGATTCTAATAAACACAAAGAAGAGTGATATCTTCTGTCCAAAACGGTAAACCAACTTTGAAAGAGAAAATAGAGCAACACACAATATGCCATTAAAATTATTTAATAGCACTTTCTTTTGTTTTTGACAGTGCTGAAAATCGCTATTAACCGTGCCACTAAAGTAAACGATTTTGTTTAATATCACTTTAAAAGAGATATTAAAGTACTAGTTTTTAATATAAAAATAATAATTAATTAAAACAATAAGTTTAAAGGAGCCAAACGAAATTCGTGGGGGAAAATGAAAATTTTAGCACAAACAGTAGCGCCAGACTGAACCGTCACTAATATAAGAAAATAATAATTAATTAAGAAAATAATTAATAAAGAGGTAAACGAAATTTGTTATGGGAAATGAATATTTTTTCATAAACAATAGCGTCGGCCTGAACCGTCGCTAATATAAAAAATAAATAATAATTTAAAATAATAACTAAAAAGGAGGCAAACTAAATTGGTGGGTGTAATGAAATTTTTGCACAAACATTAGCGTAGGTCCAAATAAACGTTTTTTCAACACCAAGTATTTCTCTCGAAATCAAACCATTTTCAAAATATTTTCACAACAAATGCACTCGAAGGATACATGCATTAAGTAGTGAAGAAGGAATGATTAAATGTATGTCCCTTTGTTCTTAGTCCGACGATGCTGGTTGTATAGGTTATCGCTCGAATGCTCACCTTCACTCATGAACTTTAGTTTTATTCGTGCTATATACTTTTGAAGTGAAATGGAGGAAAATACTACTTAGGCGTATGCTCCTCTTATAAAGATTCTAACAAAGACAAAGAAGAGTGATCTCTTCTATCGAAAAGGGTAAACCAACTTTGAAAGAGAAAATAGAGCAACAGACAATATGCCATAAAAGTTATTTAATAGCACTTTCTTATGTTTTTTATAGCGCTGAAAAGCGCATTTAACCATGCCACTAATGTCAACAATATTGTTTAATAACACTTTAAAAGAGCTATTAAAGTACTAGTTTTTAATATAAAAATAATAATTAATTAAAACAATAAGTTTAAAGGAGCCAAACGAAATTCGTGGGGGAAAATGAAAATTTTAGCACCAAGAGTAGCGTCGGCCTGAACCGTCACTAATATAAGAAAATAAGAATTAATTACGACAATAACTAATAAGGAGGCAAACAAAATTTGTTATGGGAAATGAATATTTTTTCATAAACAATATCGTCGGCCTAAACCTTCACTAATATAAAAAAATAAATAATAATTTAAAATAATAACTAAAAAGGAGGCAAACTAAATTGGTGGGTGTAATGAAATTTTCCCACAAAAAGTAGCGTAGGTCCAAATAAACGCTTTTTCAACACCAATTATTTTTCTCGAAATCAAACCATTTTCAAAATATTTTCATAACAAATGCACTCGAAGGACACATGCATTAAGTAGTGAAGAAGGAATGATTAAATGTATGTCCCTTTGTTCTTAGTCCGACGACGCTGGCTGTATAGGTTATCGCTCGAATGCTCACCTTCACTCATGAACTTTAGTTTTATTCGTGCTATATACTTTTGAAGTGAAATGGAGGAAAATGACTACTTAGGCGTATGCTCCTCTTATAAAGATTCTAACAAAGACAAAGAAGAGTGATCTCTTCTATCGAAAAGGGTAAACCAACTTTGAAAGAGAAAATAGAGCAACAGACAATATGCCATAAAAGTTATTTAATAGCACTTTCTTATGTTTTTGATAGCGCTGAAAAGCGCTATTAACCATGCCACTAATGTCAACAATTTTGTTTAATAACACTTTAAAAGAGCTATTAAAGTACTAGTTTTTAATATAAAAATAATAATTAATTAAAAATATAAGTTTAAAGGAGCCAAACGAAATTCGTGTGGGAAAATGAAAATTTTAGCACCAACAGTAGCGTCGGCCTGAACCTTCACTAATATAAGAAAATAAGAATTAATTACGACAATAACTAATAAGGAGGCAAACAAAATTTGTTATGGGAAATGAATATTTTTTCATAAACAATATCGTCGTCCTAAACCGTCACTAATATAAAAAAAAAAATAATTATTTAAAATAATAACTAAAAAGGAGGCAAACTAAATTGGTGGGTGTAATGAAATTTTCACACAAAAAGTAGCGTAGGTCCAAATAAACGCTTTTTCAACACCAAGTATTTTTCTCGAAATCAAACCATTTTCAAAATATTTTCACAACAAATGCACTCAAAGGATACATGCATTAAGTAGTGAAGAAGGAATGATTAAATGTATGTCCCTTTGTTCTTAGTCCGACGACGCTGGCTATATAGGTTATCTCTCGAATGCTCACCTTCACTCATGAACTTTATTCTTATTTGTGCTATATACTTTTGAAGTGAAATGGAGGAAAATGACTACTTAGGCGTATGCTCCTCTTATAAAGATTCTAACAAAGACAAAGAAGAGTGATCTCTTCTGTCGAAAAGGGTAAACCAACTTTGAAAGAGAAAATAGAGCAACAGACAATATGCCATAAAAGTTATTTAATAGCACTTTCTTATGTTTTTGATAGCGCTGAAAAGCGCTATTAACCGTGCCACTAATGTGAACGATTTTGTTTAATAGCACTTTAAAAGAGCTATTAAAGTACTAGTTTTAAATATAAAAATAATAATTAATTAAAACAATAAGTTTAAAGGAGCCAAACGAAATTCGTGGGGGAAAATGAAAATTTTAGCACAAACAGTAGCGTCAGCCTGAACCCTCACTAATATAAGAAAATAAGAATTCATTAAGACAATAACTAATAAGGAGGCAAACGAAATTTGTTATGGGAAATGAATATTTTTTCAAAAACAATAGCGTCGGCCTGAACCGTCGCTAATATAAACAAATAAATAATTATTTAAAATAATAACTAAAAAGGAGGCAAACTAAATTGGTGGGTGTAATGAAATTTTCACACAAACAGTAGCGTAGGTACAAATAAACGCTTTGTCAACACAAATTATTTTTCTCGAAATCAAACCATTTTCAAAAAAATTTCATAACAAATGCACTTGAAGGACACATGCATTAAGTAGTGAAGAAGGAATGATTAAATGTATGTCCCTTTGTTCTTAGTCCGACGACGCTGGCTGTATAGGTTATCGCTCGAATGCTCACCTTCACTCATGAACTTTAGTTTTATTCGTTCTTTATACTTTTGAAGTGAAATGGACGAAAATGACCACTTAGGCGTATGCTCCTCTTATAAAGATTCTAATAAACACAAAGAAGAGTGATATCTTCTGTCCAAAACGGTAAACCAACTTTGAAAGAGAAAATAGAGCAACACACAATATGCCATTAAAATTATTTAATAGCACTTTCTTTTGTTTTTGACAGTGCTGAAAATCGCTATTAACCGTGCCACTAAAGTAAACGATTTTGTTTAATATCACTTTAAAAGTGATATTAAAGTACTAGTTTTTAATATAAAAATAATAATTAATTAAAACAATAAGTTTAAAGGAGCCAAACGAAATTCGTGGGGGAAAATGAAAATTTTAGCACAAACAGTAGCGCCTGACTGAACCGTCACTAATATAAGAAAATAATAATTAATTAAGAAAATAACTAATAAAGAGGTCAACGAAATTTGTTATGGGAAATGAATATTTTTTCATAAACAATAGCGTCGGCCTGAACCGTCGCTAATATAAAAAATAAATAATAATTTAAAATAATAACTAAAAAGGAGGCAAACTAAATTGGTGGGTGTAATGAAATTTTTGCACAAACATTAGCGTAGGTCCAAATAAACGTTTTTTCAACACCAAGTATTTTTCTCGAAATCAAACCATTTTCAAAATATTTTCACAACAAATGCACTCGAAGGATACATGCATTAAGTAGTGAAGAAGGAATGATTAAATGTATGTCCCTTTGTTCTTAGTCCGACGATGCTGGCTGTATAGGTTATCGCTCGAATGCTCACCTTCACTCATGAACTTTAGTTTTATTTGTGCTATATACTTTTGAAGTGAAATGGAGGAAAATGACTACTTAGGCGTATGCTCCTCTTATAAAGATTCTAACAAAGAAAAAGAAGAGTGATCTCTTCTATCGAAAAGGGTAAACCAACTTTGAAAGAGAAAATAGAGCAACAGACAATATGCCATAAAAGTTATTTAATCGCACTTTCTTATGTTTTTGATAGCGCTGAAAAACGCTATTAACCATGCCAGTAATGTCAACAATTTTGTTTAATAACACTTTAAAAGAGCTATTAAAGTACTAGTTTTTAATATAAAAATAATAATTAATTAAAACAATAAGTTTAAAGGAGCCAAACGAAATTCGTGGGGGAAAATGAAAATTTTAGCACCAACAGTAGCGTCGGCCTGAACCGTCACTAATATAAGAAAATAAGAATTAATTACGACAATAACTAATAAGGAGGCAAACAAAATTTGTTATGGGAAATGAATATTTTTTCATAAACAATATCTTCGGCCTAAACCGTCACTAATATAAAAAAATAAATAATAATTTAAAATAATAACTAAAAAGGAGGCAAACTAAATTGGTGGGTGTAATGAAATTTTCACACAAAAAGTAGCGTAGGTCCAAATAAACGCTTTTTCAACACCAAGTATTTTTCTCGAAATCAAACCATTTTCAAAATATTTTCACAACAAATGCACTCAAAGGATACATGCATTAAGTAGTGAAGAAGGAATGATTAAATGTATGTCCCTTTGTTCTTAGTCCGACGACGCTGGCTATATAGGTTATCGCTCGAATGCTCACCTTCACTCATGAACTTTAGTCTTATTCGTGCTATATACTTTTGAAGTGAAATGGAGGAAAATGACTACTTAGGCGTATGCTCCTCTTATAAAGATTCTAACAAAGACAAAGAAGAGTGATCTCTTCTGTCGAAAAGGGTAAACCAACTTTGAAAGAGAAAATAGAGCAACAGATAATATGCCATAAAAGTTATTTAATAGCATTTTCTTATGTTTTTGATAGCGCTGAAAAGCGCTATTAACCGTGCCACTAATGTGAACGATTTTGTTTAATAGCACTTTAAAAGAGCTATTAAAGTACTAGTTTTAAATATAAAAATAATAATTAATTAAAACAATAAGTTTAAAGGAGCCAAACGAAATTCGTGGGGGAAAATGAAAATTTTAGCACAAACAGTAGCGTCAGCCTGAACCCTCACTAATATAAGAAAGTAAGAATTCATTAAGACAATAACTAATAAGGAGGCAAACGAAATTTGTTATGGGAAATGAATATTTTTTCAAAAACAATAGCGTCGGCCTGAACCGTCGCTAATATAAACAAATAAATAATTATTTAAAATAATAACTAAAAAGGAGGCAAACTAAATTGGTGGGTGTAATGAAATTTTCACACAAACAGTAGCGTAGGTACAAATAAACGCTTTGTCAACACAAATTATTCTTCTCGAAATCAAACCATTTTCAAAAAAATTTCATAACAAATGCACTCGAAGGACACATGCATTAAGTAGTGAAGAAGGAATGATTAAATGTATGTCCCTTTGTTCTTAGTCCGACGACGCTGGCTGTATAGGTTATCGCTCGAATGCTCACCTTCACTCATGAAATTTAGTTTTATTCGTGCTATATACTTTTGAAGTGAAATGGAGGAAAATGACTACTTAGGCGTATGCTCCTCTTATAAAGATTCTAACAAAGACAAAGAAGAGAGATCTCTTCTGTCGAAAAGGGAAAACCAACTTTGAAAGAGAAAATAGAGCAACAGACAATATGCCATAAAAGTTATTTAATAGCACTTTCTTATATTTTTGATAGCGTTGAAAAGCGCTAATAACCGTGCCACTAATGTGAACGATTTTGTTTAATAGCAATTTAAAAGAGCTATTAAAGTACTAGTTTTAAATATAAAAATAATAATTAATTAAAACAATAAGTTTAAAGGAGCCAAACGAAATTCGTGGGGGAAAATGAAAATTTTAGCACAAACAGTAGCGTCAGCCTGAACCCTCACTAATATAAGAAAATAAGAATTCATTAAGACAATAACTAATAAGGAGGCAAACGAAATTTGTTATGGGAAATGAATATTTTTTCAAAAACAATAGCGTCGGCCTGAACCGTCGCTAATATAATCAAATAAATAATTATTTAAAATAATAACTGAAAAGGAGGCAAACTAAATTGGTGGGGGTAATGAAATTTTCACACAAACAGTAGCGTAGGTACAAATAAACGCTTTGTCAACACCAATTATTTTTCTCGAAATCAAACCATTTTCAAAATATTTTCATAACAAATGCACTCGAAGGACACATGCATTAAGTTGTGAAGAAGGAATGATTAAATGTATGTCCCTTTGTTCTTAGTCCGACGACGCTGGCTGTATAGGTTATCGCTCGAATGCTCACCTTCACTCATGAAATTTAGTTTTATTCGTGCTATATACTTTTGAAGTGAAATGGAGGAAAATGACTACTTAGGCGTATGCTCCTCTTATAAAGATTCTAACAAAGACAAAGAAGAGAGATCTCTTCTGTCGAAAAGGGAAAACCAACTTTGAAAGAGAAAATAGAGCAACAGACAATATGCCATAAAAGTTATTTAATAGCACTTTCTTATATTTTTGATAGCGTTGAAAAGCGCTAATAACCGTGCCACTAATGTGAACGATTTTGTTTAATAGCAATTTAAAAGAGCTATTAAAGTACTAGTTTTAAATATAAAAATAATAATTAATTAAAACAATAAGTTTAAAGGAGCCAAACGAAATTCGTGGGGGAAAATGAAAATTTTAGCACAAACAGTAGCGTCAGCCTGAACCCTCACTAATATAAGAAAATAAGAATTCATTAAGACAATAACTAAAAAGGAGGCAAACGAAATTTGTTATGGGAAATGAATATTTTTTCAAAAACAATAGCGTCGGCCTGAACCGTCGCTAATATAAACAAATAAATAATTATTTAAAATAATAACTGAAAAGGAGGCAAACTAAATTGGTGGGGGTAATGAAATTTTCACACAAACAGTAGCGTAGGTACAAATAAACGCTTTGTCAACACCAATTATTTTTCTCGAAATCAAACCATTTTCAAAATATTTTCATAACAAATGCACTCGAAGGACACATGCATTAAGTTGTGAAGAAGGAATGATTAAATGTATGTCCCTTTGTTCTTAGTCCGACGACGCTGGCTGTATAGGTTATCGCTCGAATGCTCACCTTCACTCATGAAATTTAGTTTTATTCGTGCTATATACTTTTGAAGTGAAATGGAGGAAAATGACTACTTAGGCGTATGCTCCTCTTATAAAGATTCTAACAAAGACAAAGAAGAGAGATCTCTTCTGTCGAAAAGGGAAAACCAACTTTGAAAGAGAAAATAGAGCAACAGACAATATGCCATAAAAGTTATTTAATAGCACTTTCTTATATTTGTGATAGCGTTGAAAAGCGCTAATAACCGTGCCACTAATGTGAACGATTTTGTTTAATAGCAATTTAAAAGAGCTATTAAAGTACTAGTTTTAAATATAAAAATAATAATTAATTAAAACAATAAGTTTAAAGGAGCCAAACGAAATTCGTGGGGGAAAATGAAAATTTTAGCACAAACAGTAGCGTCGGCCTGAACCGTCACTAATATAAGAAAATAATAATTAATTAAGAAAATAACTAATAAGGAGGCAAACGAAATTTGTTATGGGAAATGAATATTTTTTCATAAACAATAGCGTCAGCCTGAACCGTCGCTAATATAAAAAAATAAATAATAATTTAAAATAATAACTAAAAAGGAGGCAAACGAAATTGGTGGGTGTAATGAAATTTTTGCGCAAACATTAGCGTAGGTCCAAATAAATGTTTTCTCAACACCAAGTATTTTTCTCGAAATCAAACCATTTTCAAAATATTTTCATAACAAATGCACTCGAAGGATACATGCATTAAGTAGTGAAGAAGGAATGATTAAATGTATGTCCCTTTGTTCTTAGTCCGACGACGCTGGCTGTATAGGTTATCGCTCGAATGCTCACCTTCACTCATGAACTTTAGTTTTATTCGTTCTTTATACTTTTGAAGTGAAATGGACGAAAATGACTACTTAGGCGTATGCTCCTCTTATAAAGATTCTAATAAACACAAAGAAGAGTGATATCTTCTATCCAAAAGGGTAAACCAACTTTGAAAGAGAAAATAGAGCAACAGACAATATGCCATTAAAATTATTTAATAGCACTTTCTTTTGCTTTTGACAGCGTTGAAAATTGCTATTAACCGTGCCACTAAAGTAAACTATTTTGTTTAATATCACTTTAAAAGAGCTATTAAAGTACTAGTTTTTAATATAAAAATAATAACAATTAATTAAAACAATAAGTTTAAAGGAGCCAAACGAAATTCGTGGGGGAAAATGAAAATTTTAGCACAAACAGTAGCGTCGGCCTGAACCGTCACTAATATAAGAAAATAATAATTAATTAAGAAAATAACTAATAAGGAGGCAAACGAAATTTGTTATGGGAAATGAATATTTTTTCATAAACAATAGCGTCGGCCTGAACCGTCGATAATATAAAAAAATAAATAATAATTTAAAATAATAACTTAAAAGGAGGCAAACTAAATTGGTGGGTGTAATGAAATTTTTGCACAAACATTAGCGTAGGTCCAAATAAACGTTTTTTCAACACCAAGTATTTTTCTCGAAATCAAACCATTTTCATAACAAATGCACTCGAAGGATACATGCATTAAGTAGTGAATAAGGAATGATTAAATGTATGTCCCTTTGTTCTTAGTCCGACGACGCTGGCTGTATAGGTTATCGCTCGAATGCTCACCTTCACTCATGAACTTTAGTTTTATTCGTGCTATATACTTTTGAAGTGAAATGGAGGAAAATGACTACTTAGGCGTATGCTCCTCTTATAAAGATTCTAACAAAGACAAAGAAGAGTGATCTCTTCTGTCGAAAAGGGTAAACCAACTTTGAAAGAGAAAATAAAGCAACAGACAATATGCCATAAAAGTTATTTAATAGCACTTTCTGATGTTTTTGATAGCGCTGAAAAGGGCTATTAACCATGCCACTAATGTCAATGATTTTGTTTAATAGCACTTTAAAAGAGCTATTAAAGTACTAGTTTTTAATATAAAAATAATAATTAATTAAAACAATAAGTTTAAAGGAGCCAAACGAAATTCGTGGGGGAAAATGAAAATTTTAGCACAAACAGTAGCGTCGGCCTGAACCCTCACTAATATAAGAAAATAAGAATTCATTAAGAGAATAACTAATAAGGAGGCAAACGAAATTTGTTATGGGAAATGAATATTTTTTCAAAAACAATAGCGTCGGCCTGAACCGTCGCTAATATAAACAAATAAATAATTATTTAAAATAATAACTAAAAAGGAGGCAAACTAAATTGGTGGGTGTAATGAAATTTTCACACAAACAGTAGCGTAGGTACAAATAAACGCTTTGTCAACACCAATTATTTTTCTCGAAATCAAACCATTTTCAAAATATTTTCATAACAAATGCACTCGAAGGACACATGCATTAATTAGTGAAGAAGGAATGACTAAATGTATGTCCCTTTGTTCTTATTCCGACGACGCTGGCTGTATAGGTTATCGCTCGAATGCTCACCTTCACTCATGAACTTTAGTTTTATTCGTGCTATATACTTTTGAAGTAAAATGGAGGAAAATGAGTACTTAGGCTTATGCTCCTCTTATAAAGATTCTAACAAAGACAAAGAAGAGTGATCTCTTCTGTCGAAAAGGGTAAACCAACTTTGAAAGAGAAAATAGAGCAACAGACAATATGCCATAAAAGTTATTTAATAGCACTTTCTGATGTTTTTGATAGCGCTGAAAAGCGCTATTAACCATGCCACTAATGTCAATGATTTTGTTTAATAGCACTTTAAAAGAGCTATTAAAGTACTAGTTTTTAATATAAAAATAATAATTAATTAAAACAATAAGTTTAAAGGAGCCAAACGAAATTCGTGGGGGAAAATAAAAATTTTAGCACAAACAGTAGCGTCGGACTGAACCGTCACTAATATAAGAAAATAATAATTAATTAAGAAAATAACTAATAAGGAGGCTAACGAAATTTGTTATGGGAAATGAATATTATTTCATAAACAATAGCGTCGGCCTGAACCGTCGCTAATATAAAAAAATAAATAATAATTTAAAATAATAACTAAAAAGGAGGCAAACTAAATTGGTGGGTGTAATGAAATTTTTGCACAAACGTTAGCGTAGGTCCAAATAAATGTTTTTTCAACACCAAGTATTTTTCTCGAAATCAAACCATTTTCATAACAAATGCACTCGAAGGATACATGCATTAAGTAGTGAAGAAGGAATGATTAAATGTATGTCCCTTTGTTCTTAGTCCGACGACGCTGGCTGTATAGGTTATTGCTCAAATGCTCACCTTCACTCATGAACTTTAGTTTTATTCGTTCTTTATACTTTTGAAGTGAAATGGACGAAAATGACTACTTAGGCGTATGCTCCTCTTATAAAGATTCTAATAAACACAAAGAAGAGTGATATCTTCTATCCAAAAGGGTAAACCAACTTTGAAAGAGAAAATAGAGCAACAAACAATATGCCATTAAAATTATTTAATAGCACTTTCTTTTGCTTTTGACAGCGTTGAAAATTGCTATTAACCGTGCCACTAAAGTAAACTATTTTGTTTAATATCACTTTAAAAGAGCTATTAAAGTACTAGTTTTTAATATAAAAATAATAACAATTAATTAAAACAATAAGTTTAAAGGAGCCAAACGAAATTCGTGGGGGAAAATGAAAATTTTAGCACAAACAGTAGCGTCGGCCTGAACCGTCACTAATATAAGAAAATAATAATTAATTAAGAAAATAACTAATAAGGAGGCAAACGAAATTTGTTATGGGAAATGAATATTTTTTCATAAACAATAGCGTCGGCCTGAACCGTCGCTAATATAAAAAAATAAATAATAATTTAAAATAATAACTTAAAAGGAGGCAAACTAAATTGGTGGGTGTAATGAAATTTTTGCACAAACATTAGCGTAGGTCCAAATAAACGTTTTTTCAACACCAAGTATTTTTCTCGAAATCAAACCATTTTCATAACAAATGCACTCGAAGGATACATGCATTAAGTAGTGAATAAGGAATGATTAAATGTATGTCCCTTTGTTCTTAGTCCGACGACGCTGGCTGTATAGGTTATCGCTCGAATGCTCACCTTCACTCATGAACTTTAGTTTTATTCGTGCTATATACTTTTGAAGTGAAATGGAGGAAAATGACTACTTAGGCGTATGCTCCTCTTATAAAGATTCTAACAAAGACAAAGAAGAGTGATCTCTTCTGTCGAAAAGGGTAAACCAACTTTGAAAGAGAAAATAGAGCAATAGACAATATGCCATAAAAGTTATTTAATAGCACTTTCTGATGTTTTTGATAGCGCTGAAAAGCGCTATTAACCATGCCACTAATGTCAATGATTTTGTTTAATAGCACTTTAAAAGAGCTATTAAAGTACTAGTTTTTAATATAAAAATAATAATTAATTAAAACAATAAGTTTAAAGGAGCCAAACGAAATTCGTGGGGGAAAATGAAAATTTTAGCACAAACAGTAGCGTCGGCCTGAACCCTCACTAATATAAGAAAATAAGAATTCATTAAGACAATAACTAATAAGGAGGCAAACGAAATTTGTTATGGGAAATGAATATTTTTTCAAAAACAATAGCGTCGGCCTGAACCGTCGCTAATATAAACAAATAAATAATTATTTAAAATAATAACTAAAAAGGAGGCAAACTAAATTGGTGGGTGTAATGAAATTTTCACACAAACAGTAGCGTAGGTACAAATAAACGCTTTGTCAACACCAATTATTTTTCTCGAAATCAAACCATTTTCAAAATATTTTCATAACAAATGCACTCGAAGGACACATGCATTAATTAGTGAAGAAGGAATGACTAAATGTATGTCCCTTTGTTCTTAGTCCGACGACGCTGGCTGTATAGGTTATCGCTCGAATGCTCACCTTCACTCATGAACTTTAGTTTTATTCGTGCTATATACTTTTGAAGTAAAATGGAGGAAAATGAGTACTTAGGCGTATGCTCCTCTTATAAAGATTCTAACAAAGACAAAGAAGAGTGATCTCTTCTGTCGAAAAGGGTAAACCAACTTTGAAAGAGAAAATAGAGCAACAGACAATATGCCATAAAAGTTATTTAATAGCACTTTCTGATGTTTTTGATAGCGCTGAAAAGCGCTATTAACCATGCCACTAATGTTAATGATTTTGTTTAATAGCACTTTAAAAGAGCTATTAAAGTACTAGTTTTTAATATAAAAATAATAATTAATTAAAACAATAAGTTTAAAGGAGCCAAACGAAATTCGTGGGGGAAAATGAAAATTTTAGCACAAACAGTAGCGTCGGACTGAACCGTCACTAATATAAGAAAATAATAATTAATTAAGAAAATAACTAGTAAGCAGGCAAACGAAATTTGTTATGGGAAATGAATATTTTTTCATAAACAATAGCGTCGGCCTGAACCGTCGCTAATATAAAAAAATAAATAATAATTTAAAATAATAACTAAAAAGGAGGCAAACTAAATTGGTGGGTGTAATGAAATTTTTGCACAAACGTTAGCCTAGGTCCAAATAAACGTTTTTTCAACACCAAGTATTTTTCTCGAAATCAAACCATTTTCATAACAAATGCACTCGAAGGATACATGCATTAAGAAGTGAAGAAGGAATGATTAAATGTATGTCCCTTTGTTCTTAGTCTGACGACGCTGGTTGTATAGGTTATCGCTCGAATGCTCACCTTCACTCATGAACTTTAGTTTTATTCGTGCTATATACTTTTGAAGTGAAATGGAGGAAAATGACTTCTTAGGCATTTGCTCCTCTTATAAAGATTCTAACAAAGACAAAGAAGAGTGATCTCTTCTGTCGAAAAGGGTAAACCAACTTTGAAATAGAAAATAGAGCAACAGACAATATGCCATAAAAGTTATTTAATAACACTTTCTTATATTTTTGATAGCGCTGAAAAGTGCTATTAACCGTGCCACTAATTTGAACGATTTTGTTTAATAGCACTTTAAAAGAGCTATTAAAGTACTAGTTTTAAATATAAAAATAATAATTAATTAAAACAATAAGTTTAAAGGAGCCAAACGAAATTCGTGGGGGAAAATAAAAATTTTAGCACAAACAGTAGCGTCGGACTGAACCGTCACTAATATAAGAAAATAATAATTAATTAAGAAAATAACTAATAAGGAGGCTAACGAAATTTGTTATGGGAAATGAATATTTTTTCATAAACAATAGCGTCGGCCTGAACCGTCGCTAATATAAAAAAATAAATAATAATTTAAAATAATAACTAAAAAGGAGGCAAACTAAATTGGTGGGTGTAATGAAATTTTTGCACAAACGTTAGCGTAGGTCCAAATAAACGTTTTTTCAACACCAAGTATTTTTCTCGAAATCAAACCATTTTCATAACAAATGCACTCGAAGGATACATGCATTAAGTAGTGAAGAAGGAATGATTAAATGTATGTCCCTTTGTTCTTAGTCCGACGACGCTGGCTGTATAGGTTATTGCTCAAATGCTCACCTTCACTCATGAACTTTAGTTTTATTCGTTCTTTATACTTTTGAAGTGAAATGGACGAAAATGACTACTTAGGCGTATGCTCCTCTTATAAAGATTCTAATAAACACAAAGAAGAGTGATATCTTCTATCCAAAAGGGTAAACCAACTTTGAAAGAGAAAATAGAGCAACAGACAATATGCCATTAAAATTATTTAATAGCACTTTCTTTTGCTTTTGACAGTGTTGAAAATTGCTATTAACCGTGCCACTAAAGTAAACTATTTTGTTTAATATCACTTTAAAAGAGCTATTAAAGTACTAGTTTTTAATATAAAAATAATAATAATTAATTAAAACAATAAGTTTAAAGGAGCCAAACGAAATTCGTGGGGGAAAATGAAAATTTTAGCACAAACAGTAGCGTCGGCCTGAACCGTCACTAATATAAGAAAATAATAATTAATTAAGAAAATAACTAATAAGGAGGCAAACGAAATTTGTTATGGGAAATGAATATTTTTTCATAAACAATAGCGTCGGCCTGAACCGTCGCTAATATAAAAAAATAAATAATAATTTAAAATAATAACTTAAAAGGAGGCAAACTAAATTGGTGGGTGTAATGAAATTTTTGCACAAACATTAGCGTAGGTCCAAATAAACGTTTTTTCAACACCAAGTATTTTTCTCGAAATCAAACCATTTTCATAACAAATGCACTCGAAGGATACATGCATTAAGTAGTGAATAAGGAATGATTAAATGTATGTCCCTTTGTTCTTAGTCCGACGACGCTGGCTGTATAGGTTATCGCTCGAATGCTCACCTTCACTCATGAACTTTAGTTTTATTCGTGCTATATACTTTTGAAGTGAAATGGAGGAAAATGACTACTTAGGCGTATGCTCCTCTTATAAAGATTCTAACAAAGACAAAGAAGAGTGATCTCTTCTGTCGAAAAGGGTAAACCAACTTTGAAAGAGAAAATAGAGCAACAGACAATATGCCATAAAAGTTATTTAATAGCACTTTCTGATGTTTTTGATAGCGCTGAAAAGCGCTATTAACCATGCCACTAATGTCAATGATTTTGTTTAATAGCACTTTAAAAGAGCTATTAAAGTACTAGTTTTTAATATAAAAATAATAATTAATTAAAACAATAAGTTTAAAGGAGCCAAACGAAATTCGTGGGGGAAAATGAAAATTTTAGCACAAACAGTAGCGTCGGCCTGAACCCTCACTAATATAAGAAAATAAGAATTCATTAAGACAATAACTAATAAGGAGGCAAACGAAATTTGTTATGGGAAATGAATATTTTTTCAAAAACAATAGCGTCGGCCTGAACCGTCGCTAATATAAACAAATAAATAATTATTTAAAATAATAACTAAAAAGGAGGCAAACTAAATTGGTGGGTGTAATGAAATTTTCACACAAACAGTAGCGTAGGTACAAATAAACGCTTTGTCAACACCAATTATTTTTCTCGAAATCAAACCATTTTCAAAATATTTTCATAACAAATGCACTCGAAGGACACATGCATTAATTAGTGAAGAAGGAATGACTAAATGTATGTCCCTTTGTTCTTAGTCCGACGACGCTGGCTGTATAGGTTATCGCTCGAATGCTCACCTTCACTCATGAACTTTAGTTTTATTCGTGCTATATACTTTTGAAGTAAAATGGAGGAAAATGAGTACTTAGGCGTATGCTCCTCTTATAAAGATTCTAACAAAGACAAAGAAGAGTGATCTCTTCTGTCGAAAAGGGTAAACCAACTTTGAAAGAGAAAATAGAGCAACAGACAATATGCCATAAAAGTTATTTAATAGCACTTTCTGATGTTTTTGATAGCGCTGAAAAGCGCTATTAACCATGCCACTAATGTCAATGATTTTGTTTAATAGCACTTTAAAAGAGCTATTAAAGTACTAGTTTTTAATATAAAAATAATAATTAATTAAAACAATAAGTTTAAAGGAGCCAAACGAAATTCGTGGGGGAAAATGAAAATTTTAGCACAAACAGTAGCGTCGGACTGAACCGTCACTAATATAAGAAAATAATAATTAATTAAGAAAATAACTAGTAAGGAGGCAAACGAAATTTGTTATGGGAAATGAATATTTTTTCATAAACAATAGCGTCGGCCTGAACCGTCGCTAATATAAAAAAATAAATAATAATTTAAAATAATAACTAAAAAGGAGGCAAACTAAATTGGTGGGTGTAATGAAATTTTTGCACAAACGTTAGCCTAGGTCAAAATAAACGTTTTTTCAACACCAAGTATTTTTCTCGAAATCAAACCATTTTCATAACAAATGCACCCGAAGGATACATGCATTAAGAAGTGAAGAAGGAATGATTAAATGTATGTCCCTTTGTTCTTAGTCTGACGACGCTGGTTGTATAGGTTATCGCTCGAATGCTCACCTTCACTCATGAACTTTAGTTTTATTCGTGCTATATACTTTTGAAGTGAAATGGAGGAAAATGACTTCTTAGGCATTTGCTCCTCTTATAAAGATTCTAACAAAGACAAAGAAGAGTGATCTCTTCTGTCGAAAAGGGTAAACCAACTTTGAAATAGAAAATAGAGCAACAGACAATATGCCATAAAAGTTATTTAATAACACTTTCTTATATTTTTGATAGCGCTGAAAAGTGCTATTAACCGTGCCACTAATTTGAACGATTTTGTTTAATAGCACTTTAAAAGAGCTATTAAAGTACTAGTTTTAAATATAAAAATAATAATTAATTAAAACAATAAGTTTAAAGGAGCCAAACGAAATTCGTGGGGGAAAATGAAAATTTTAGCACAAACAGTAGCGTCGGCCTGAACCCTCACTAATATAAGAAAATAAGAATTCATTAAGACAATAACTAATAAGGAGGCAAACGAAATTTGTTATAGGAAATGAATATTTTTTCAAAAACAATAGCGTCGGCCTGAACCGTCGCTAATATAAACAAATAAATAATTATTTAAAATAATAACTAAAAAGGAGGCAAACTAAATTGGTGGGTGTAATGAAATTTTCACACAAACAGTAGCGTAGGTACAAATAAACGCTTTGTCAACACCAATTATTTTTCTCGAAATCAAACCATTTTCAAAATATTTTCATAACAAATGCACTCGAAGGACACATGCATTAAGTAGTGAAGAAGGAATGATTAAATGTATGTCCCTTTGTTCTTAGTCCGACGACGCTGGCTGTATAGGTTATCGCTCGAATGCTCACCTTCACTCATGAAATTTAGTTTTATTCGTGCTATATACTTTTGAAGTGAAATGGAGGAAAATGACTACTTAGGCGTATGCTCCTCTTATAAAGATTCTAACAAAGACAAAGAAGAGTGATCTCTTCTGTCGAAAAGGGAAAACCAACTTTGAAAGAGAAAATAGAGCAACAGACAATATGCCATAAAAGTTATTTAATAGCACTTTCTGATGTTTTTGATAGCGCTGAAAAGCGCTATTAACCATGCCATTAATGTCAATGATTTTGTTTAATAGCACTTTAAAAGAGCTATTAAAGTACTAGTTTTTAATATAAAAATAATAATTAATTAAAACAATAAGTTTAAAGGAGGCAAACGAAATTCGTGGGGGAAAATGAAAATTTTAGCACAAACAGTAGTGTCGGACTGAACCGTCACTAATATAAGAAAATAATAATTAATTAAGAAAATAACTAGTAAGGAGGCAAACGAAATTTGTTATGGGAAATGAATATTTTTTCATAAACAATAGCGTCGGCCTGAACCGTCGCTAATATAAAAAAATAAATAATAATTTAAAATAATAACTAAAAAGGAGGCAAACTAAATTGGTGGGTGTAATGAAATTTTTGCACAAACGTTAGCCTAGATCCAAATAAACGTTTTTTCAACACCAAGTATTTTTCTCGAAATCAAACCATTTTCATAACAAATGCACTCGAAGGATACATGCATTAAGAAGTGAAGAAGGAATGATTAAATGTATGTCCCTTTGTTCTTAGTCTGACGACGCTGGTTGTATAGGTTATCGCTCGAATGCTCACCTTCACTCATGAACTTTAGTTTTATTCGTGCTATATACTTTTGAAGTGAAATGGAGGAAAATGACTTCTTAGGCGTTTGCTCCTCTTATAAAGATTCTAACAAAGACAAAGAAGAGTGATCTCTTCTGTCGAAAAGGGTAAACCAACTTTGAAATAGAAAATAGAGCAACAGACAATATGCCATAAAAGTTATTTAATAACACTTTCTTATATTTTTGATAGCGCTGAAAAGTGCTATTAACCGTGCCACTAATTTGAACGATTTTGTTTAATAGCACTTTAAAAGAGCTATTAAAGTACTATTTTTAAATATAAAAATAATAATTAATTAAAACAATAAGTTTAAAGGAGCCAAACGAAATTCGTGGGGGAAAATGAAAATTTTAGCACAAACAGTAGCGTCAGCCTGAACCCTCACTAATATAAGAAAATAAGAATTCATTAAGACAATAACTAATAAGGAGGCAAACGAAATTTGTTATGGGAAATGAATATTTTTTCAAAAACAATAGCGTCGGCCTGAACCGTCGCTAATATAAACAAATAAATAATTATTTAAAATAATAACTAAAAAGGAGGCAAACTAAATTGGTGGGTGTAATGAAATTTTCACACAAACAGTAGCGTAGGTATAAATAAACGCTTTGTCAACACCAATTATTTTTCTCGAAATCAAACCATTTTCAAAATATTTTCATAACAAATGCACTCGAAGGACACATGCATTAAGTAGTGAAGAAGGAATGATTAAATGTATGTCCCTTTGTTCTTAGTCCGACGACGCTGGCTGTATAGGTTATCGCTCGAATGCTCACCTTCACTCATGAAATTTAGTTTTATTCGTGCTATATACTTTTGAAGTGAAATGGAGGAAAATGACTACTTAGGCGTATGCTCCTCTTATAAAGATTCTAACAAAGACAAAGAAGAGAGATCTCTTCTGTCGAAAAGGGAAAACCAACATTGAAAGAGAAAATAGAGCAACAGACAATATGCCATAAAAGTTATTTAATAGCACTTTCTGATGTTTTTGATAGCGCTGAAAAGCGCTATTAACCATGCCACTAATGTCAATGATTTTGTTTAATAGCACTTTAAAAGAGCTATTAAAGTACTAGTTTTTAATATAAAAATATTAATTAATTAAAACAATAAGTTCAAAGGATCCAAACGAAATTCGTGGGGGAAAATGAAAATTTTAGCACAAACAGTAGCGTCGGACTGAACCGTCACTAATATAAGAAAATAATAATTAATTAAGAAAATAACTAGTAAGGAGGCAAACGAAATTTGTTATGGGAAATGAATATTTTTTCATAAACAATAGCGTCGGCCTGAACCGTCGCTAATATAAAAAAATAAATAATAATTTAAAATAATAACTAAAAAGGAGGCAAACTAAATTGGTGGGTGTAATGAAATTTTTGCACAAACGTTAGCGTAGGTCCAAATAAACGTTTTTTCAACACCAAGTATTTTTCTCGAAATCAAACCATTTCCATAACAAATGCACTCGAAGGATACATGCATTAAGAAGTGAAGAAGGAATAATTAAATGTATGTCCCTTTGTTCTTAGTCTGACGATGCTGGTTGTATAGGTTATCGCTCGAATGCTCACATTCACTCATGAACTTTAGTTTTATTCGTGCTATATACTTTTGAAGTGAAATGGAGGAAAATGACTTCTTAGGCGTATGCTCCTCTTATAAAGATTCTAACAAAGACAAAGAAGAGTGATCTCTTCTGTCGAAAAGGGTAAACCAACTTTGAAATAGAAAATAGAGCAACAGACAATATGCCATAAAAGTTATTTAATAACACTTTCTTATATTTTTGATAGCGCTGAAAAGTGCTATTAACCGTGCCACTAATGTGACCGATTTTGTTTAATAGCACTTTAAAAGAGCTATTAAAGTACTAGTTTTAAATATAAAAATAATAATTAATTAAAACAATAAGTTTAAAGGAGCCAAACGAAATTCATGGGGGAAAATGAAAATTTTAGCACAAACAGTAGCGTCAGCCTGAACCCTCACTAATAAAAGAAAATAAGAATTCATTAAGACAATAACTAATAAGGAGGCAAACGAAATTTGTTATGGGAAATGAATATTTTTTCAAAAACAATAGCGTCGGCCTGAACCGTCGCTAATATAAACAAATAAATAATTATTTAAAATAATAACTAAAAAGGAGGCAAACTAAATTGGTGGGTGTAATGAAATTTTCACACAAACAGTAGCGTAGGTACAAATAAACGCTTTGTCAACACCAATTATTTTTCTCGAAATCAAACCATTTTCAAAATATTTTCATAACAAATGCACTCGAAGGACACATGCATTAAGTAGTGAAGAAGGAATGATTAAATGTATGTCCCTTTGTTCTTAGTCCGACGACGCTGGCTATATAGGTTATCGCTCGAATGCTCACCTTCACTCATGAAATTTAGTTTTATTCGTGCTATATACTTTTGAAGTGAAATGGAGGAAAATGACTACTTAGGCGTATGCTCCTCTTATAAAGATTCTAACAAAGACAAAGAAGAGTGATCTCTTCTGTCGAAAAGGGTAAACCAACTTTGAAATAGAAAATAGAGCAACAGACAATATGCCATAAAAGTTATTTAATAGCACTTTCTGATGTTTTTGATAGCGCTGAAAAGCGCTATTAACCATGCCACTAATGTCAATGATTTTGTTTAATAGCACTTTAAAAGAGCTATTAAAGTACTAGTTTTTAATATAAAAATAATAATTAATTAAAACAATAAGTTTAAAGGAGCCAAACGAAATTCGTGGGGGAAAATGAAAATTTTAGCACAAACAGTAGCGTCGGACTGAACCGTCACTAATATAAGAAAATAATAATTAATTAAGAAAATAACTAGTAAGGAGGCAAACGAAATTTGTTATGGGAAATGAATATTTTTTCATAAACAATAGCGTCGGCCTGAACCGTCGCTAATATAAAAAAATAAATAATAATTTAAAATAATAACTAAAAAGGAGGCAAACTAAATTGGTGGGTGTAATGAAATTTTTGCACAAACGTTAGCGTAGGTCCCAATAAACGTTTTTTCAACACCAAGTATTTTTCTCGAAATCAAACCATTTTCATAACAAATGCACTCGAAGGATACATGCATTAAGAAGTGAAGAAGGAATGCTTAAATGTATGTCCCTTTGTTCTTAGTCTGACGACGCTGGCTGTATAGGTTATCGCTCGAATGCTCACCTTCACTCATGAACTTTACTTTTATTCGTGCTATATACTTTTGAAGTGAAATGGAGGAAAATGACTTCTTAGGCGTATGCTCCTCTTATAAAGATTCTAACAAAGACAAAGAAGAGTGATCTCTTCTGTCGAAAAGGGTAAACCAACTTTGAAATAGAAAATAGAGCAACAGACAATATGCCATAAAAGTTATTTAATAACACTTTCTTATATTTTTGATAGGGCTGAAAAGTGCTATTAACCGTGCCACTAATGTGAACGATTTTGTTTAATAGCACTTTAAAAGAGCTATTCAAGTACTAGTTTTAAATATAAAAATAATAATTAATTAAAACAATAAGTTTAAAGGAGCCAAACGAAGTTCGTGGGGGAAAATGAAAATTTTAGCACAAACAGTAGCGTCAGCCTGAACCCTCACTAATATAAGAAAATAAGAATTCATTAAGACAATAACTAATAAGGAGGCAAACGAAATTTGTTATAGGAAATGAAAATTTTTTCAAAAACAATAGCGTGGGTCTGAACCGTCGCTAATATAAACAAATAAATAATTATTTAAAATAATAACTAAAAAGGAGGCAAACTAAATTGGTGGGTGTAATGAAATTTTCACACAAACAGTAGCGTAGGTACAAATAAATGCTTTGTCAACACCAATTATTTTTCTCGAAATCAAACCATTTTCAAAATATTTTCATAACAAATGCACTCGAAGGACACATGCATTAAGTAGTGAAGAAGGAATGATTAAATGTATGTCCCTTTGTTCTTAGTCCGACGACGCTGGCGGTATAGGTTATCGCTCGAATGCTCACCTTCACTCATGAAATTTAGTTTTATTCGTGCTATATACTTTTGAAGTGAAATGGAGGAAAATGACTACTTAGGCGTATGCTCCTCTTATAAAGATTCTAACAAAGACAAAGAAGAGAGATCTCTTCTGTCGAAAAGGGAAAACCAACTTTGAAAGAGAAAATAGAGCAACAGACAATATGCCATAAAAGTTATTTAATAGCACTTTCTGATGTTTTTGATAGCGCTGAAAAGCGCTATTAACCATGCCACTAATGTCAATGATTTTGTTTAATAGCACTTTAAAAGAGCTATTAAAGTACTAGTTTTTAATATAAAAATAATAATTAATTAAAACAATAAGTTCAAAGGAGCCAAACGAAATTCGTGGGGGAAAATGAAAATTTTAGCACAAACAGTAGCGTCGGACTGAACCGTCACTAATATAAGAAAATAATAATTAATTAAGGAAATAACTAGTAAGGAGGCAAACGAAATTTGTTATGGGAAATGAATATTTTTTCATAAACAATAGCGTCGGCCTGAACCGTCGCTAATATAAAAAAATAAATAATAATTTAAAATAATAACTAAAAAGGAGGCAAACTAAATTGGTGGGTGTAATGAAATTTTTGCACAAACGTTAGCGTAGGTCCCAATAAACGTTTTTTCAACACCAAGTATTTTTCTCGAAATCAAACCATTTTCATAACAAATGCACTCGAAGGATACATGCATTAAGAAGTGAAGAAGGAATGCTTAAATGTATGTCCCTTTGTTCTTAGTCTGACGACGCTGGCTGTATAGTTTATCGCTCGAATGCTCACCTTCACTCATGAACTTTAGTTTTATTCGTGCTATATACTTTTGAAGTGAAATGGAGGAAAATGACTTCTTAGGCGTATGCTCCTCTTATAAAGATTCTAACAAAGACAAAGAAGAGTGATCTCTTCTGTCGAAAAGGGTAAACCAACTTTGAAATAGAAAATAGAGCAACAGACAATATGCCATAAAAGTTATTTAATAACACTTTCTTATATTTTTGATAGGGCTGAAAAGTGCTATTAACCGTGCCACTAATGTGAACGATTTTGTTTAATAGCACTTTAAAAGAGCTATTCAAGTACTAGTTTTAAATATAAAAATAATAATTAATTAAAACAATAAGTTTAAAGGAGCCAAACGAAGTTCGTGGGGGAAAATGAAAATTTTAGCACAAACAGTAGCGTCAGCCTGAACCCTCACTAATATAAGAAAATAAGAATTCATTAAGACAATAACTAATAAGGAGGCAAACGAAATTTGTTATAGGAAATGAATATTTTTTCAAAAACAATAGCGTCGGCCTGAACCGTCGCTAATATAAACAAATAAATAATTATTTAAAATAATAACTAAAAAGGAGGCAAACTAAATTGGTGGGTGTAATGAAATTTTCACACAAACAGTAGCGTAGGTACAAATAAACGCTTTGTCAACACCAATTATTTTTCTCGAAATCAAACCATTTTCAAAATATTTTCATAACAAATGCACTCGAAGGACACATGCATTAAGTAGTGAAGAAGGAATGATTAAATGTATGTCCCTTTGTTCTTAGTCCGACGACGCTGGCTGTATAGGTTATCGCTCGAATGCTCACCTTCACTCATGAAATTTAGTTTTATTCGTGCTATATACTTTTGAAGTGAAATGGAGGAAAATGACTACTTAGGCGTATGCTCCTCTTATAAAGATTCTAACAAAGACAAAGAAGAGTGATCTCTTCTGTCGAAAAGGGTAAACCAACTTTGAAATAGAAAATAGAGCAACAGACAATATGCCATAAAAGTTATTTAATAGCACTTTCTGATGTTTTTGATAGCGCTGAAAAGCGCTATTAACCATGCCACTAATGTCAATGATTTTGTTTAATAGCACTTTAAAAGAGCTATTAAAGTACTAGTTTTTAATATAAAAATAATAATTAATTAAAACAATAAGTTTAAAGGAGCCAAACGAAATTCGTGGGGGAAAATGAAAATTTTAGCACAAACAGTAGCGTCGGACTGAACCGTCACTAATATAAGAAAATAATAATTAATTAAGAAAATAACTAGTAAGGAGGCAAACGAAATTTGTTATGGGAAATGAATATTTTTTCATAAACAATAGCGTCGGCCTGAACCGTCGCTAATATAAAAAAATAAATAATAATTTAAAATAATAACTAAAAAGGAGGCAAACTAAATTGGTGGGTGTAATGAAATTTTTGCACAAACGTTAGCGTAGGTCCCAATAAACGTTTTTTCAACACCAAGTATTTTTCTCGAAATCAAACCATTTTCATAACAAATGCACTCGAAGGATACATGCATTAAGAAGTGAAGAAGGAATGCTTAAATGTATGTCCCTTTGTTCTTAGTCTGACGACGCTGGCTGTATAGGTTATCGCTCGAATGCTCACCTTCACTCATGAACTTTAGTTTTATTCGTGCTATATACTTTTGAAGTGAAATGGAGGAAAATGACTTCTTAGGCGTATGCTCCTCTTATAAAGATTCTAACAAAGACAAAGAAGAGTGATCTCTTCTGTCGAAAAGGGTAAACCAACTTTGAAATAGAAAATAGAGCAACAGACAATATGCCATAAAAGTTATTTAATAACACTTTCTTATATTTTTGATAGGGCTGAAAAGTGCTATTAACCGTGCCACTAATGTGAACGATTTTGTTTAATAGCACTTTAAAAGAGCTATTCAAGTACTAGTTTTAAATATAAAAATAATAATTAATTAAAACAATAAGTTTAAAGGAGCCAAACGAAGTTCGTGGGGGAAAATGAAAATTTTAGCACAAACAGTAGCGTCAGCCTGAACCCTCACTAATATAAGAAAATAAGAATTCATTAAGACAATAACTAATAAGGAGGCAAACGAAATTTGTTATAGGAAATGAATATTTTTTCAAAAACAATAGCGTCGGCCTGAACCGTCGCTAATATAAACAAATAAATAATTATTTAAAATAATAACTAAAAAGGAGGCAAACTAAATTGGTGGGTGTAATGAAATTTTCACACAAACAGTAGCGTAGGTACAAATAAATGCTTTGTCAACACCAATTATTTTTCTCGAAATCAAACCATTTTCAAAATATTTTCATAACAAATGCACTCGAAGGACACATGCATTAAGTAGTGAAGAAGGAATGATTAAATGTATGTCCCTTTGTTCTTAGTCCGACGACGCTGGCGGTATAGGTTATCGCTCGAATGCTCACCTTCACTCATGAAATTTAGTTTTATTCGTGCTATATACTTTTGAAGTGAAATGGAGGAAAATGACTACTTAGGCGTATGCTCCTCTTATAAAGATTCTAACAAAGACAAAGAAGAGAGATATCTTCTGTCGAAAAGGGAAAACCAACTTTGAAAGAGAAAATAGAGCAACAGACAATATGCCATAAAAGTTATTTAATAGCACTTTCTGATGTTTTTGATAGCGCTGAAAAGCGCTATTAACCATGCCACTAATGTCAATGATTTTGTTTAATAGCACTTTAAAAGAGCTATTAAAGTACTAGTTTTTAATATAAAAATAATAATTAATTAAAACAATAAGTTCAAAGGAGCCAAACGAAATTCGTGGGGGAAAATGAAAATTTTAGCACAAACAGTAGCGTCGGACTGAACCGTCACTAATATAAGAAAATAATAATTAATTAAGAAAATAACTAGTAAGGAGGCAAACGAAATTTGTTATGGGAAATGAATATTTTTTCATAAACAATAGCGTCGGCCTGAACCGTCGCTAATATAAAAAAATAAATAATAACTAAAAAGGAGGCAAACTAAATTGGTGGGTGTAATGAAATTTTTGCACAAACGTTAGCGTAGGTCCCAATAAACGTTTTTTCAACACCAAGTATTTTTCTCGAAATCAAACCATTTTCATAACAAATGCACTCGAAGGATACATGCATTAAGAAGTGAAGAAGGAATGCTTAAATGTATGTCCCTTTGTTCTTAGTCTGACGACGCTGGCTGTATAGTTTATCGCTCGAATGCTCACCTTCACTCATGAACTTTAGTTTTATTCGTGCTATATACTTTTGAAGTGAAATGGAGGAAAATGACTTCTTAGGCGTATGCTCCTCTTATAAAGATTCTAACAAAGACAAAGAAGAGTGATCTCTTCTGTCGAAAAGGGTAAACCAACTTTGAAATAGAAAATAGAGCAACAGACAATATGCCATAAAAGTTATTTAATAACACTTTCTTATATTTTTGATAGGGCTGAAAAGTGCTATTAACCGTGCCACTAATGTGAACGATTTTGTTTAATAGCACTTTAAAAGATCTATTCAAGTACTAGTTTTAAATATAAAAATAATAATTAATTAAAACAATAAGTTTAAAGGAGCCAAACGAAGTTCGTGGGGGAAAATGAAAATTTTAGCACAAACAGTAGCGTCAGCCTGAACCCTCACTAATATAAGAAAATAAGAATTCATTAAGACAATAACTAATAAGGAGGCAAACGAAATTTGTTATAGGAAATGAATATTTTTTCAAAAACAATAGCGTCGGCCTGAACCGTCGCTAATATAAACAAATAAATAATTATTTAAAATAATAACTAAAAAGGAGGCAAACTAAATTGGTGGGTGTAATGAAATTTTCACACAAACAGTAGCGTAGGTACAAATAAACGCTTTGTCAACACCAATTATTTTTCTCGAAATCAAACCATTTTCAAAATATTTTCATAACAAATGCACTCGAAGGACACATGCATTAAGTAGTGAAGAAGGAATGATTAAATGTATGTCCCTTTGTTCTTAGTCCGACGACGCTGGCTGTATAGGTTATCGCTCGAATGCTCACCTTCACTCATGAACTTTAGTTTTATTCGTGCTATATACTTTTGAAGTGAAATGGAGGAAAATGACTACTTAGGCGTATGCTCCTCTTATAAAGATTCTAACAAAGACAAAGAAGAGTGATCTCTTCTGTCGAAAAGGGTAAACCAACTTTGAAATAGAAAATAGAGCAACAGACAATATGCCATAAAAGTTATTTAATAGCACTTTATGATGTTTTTGATAGCGCTGAAAAGCGCTATTAACCATGCCACTAATGTCAATGATTTTGTTTAATAGCACTTTAAAAGAGCTATTAAAGTACTAGTTTTTAATATAAAAATAATAATTAATTAAAACAATAAGTTTAAAGGAGCCAAACGAAATTCGTGGGGGAAAATGAAAATTTTAGCACAAACAGTAGCGTCGGACTGAACCGTCACTAATATAAGAAAATAATAATTAATTAAGAAAATAACTAGTAAGGAGGCAAACGAAATTTGTTATGGGAAATGAATATTTTTTCATAAACAATAGCGTCGGCCTGAACCGTCGCTAATATAAAAAAATAAATAATAATTTAAAATAATAACTAAAAAGGAGGCAAACTAAATTGGTGGGTGTAATGAAATTTTTGCACAAACGTTAGCGTAGGTCCCAATAAACGTTTTTTCAACACCAAGTATTTTTCTCGAAATCAAACCATTTTCATAACAAATGCACTCGAAGGATACATGCATTAAGAAGTGAAGAAGGAATGCTTAAATGTATGTCCCTTTGTTCTTAGTCTGACGACGCTGGCTGTATAGGTTATCGCTCGAATGCTCACCTTCACTCATGAACTTTAGTTTTATTCGTGCTATATACTTTTGAAGTGAAATGGAGGAAAATGACTTCTTAGGCGTATGCTCCTCTTATAAAGATTCTAACAAAGACAAAGAAGAGTGATCTCTTCTGTCGAAAAGGGTAAACCAACTTTGAAATAGAAAATAGAGCAACAGACAATATGCCATAAAAGTTATTTAATAACACTTTCTTATATTTTTGATAGGGCTGAAAAGTGCTATTAACCGTGCCACTAATGTGAACGATTTTGTTTAATAGCACTTTAAAAGAGCTATTCAAGTACTAGTTTTAAATATAAAAATAATAATTAATTAAAACAATAAGTTTAAAGGAGCCAAACGAAGTTCGTGGGGGAAAATGAAAATTTTAGCACAAACAGTAGCGTCAGCCTGAACCCTCACTAATATAAGAAAATAAGAATTCATTAAGACAATAACTAATAAGGAGGCAAACGAAATTTGTTATAGGAAATGAATATTTTTTCAAAAACAATAGCGTCGGCCTGAACCGTCGCTAATATAAACAAATAAATAATTATTTAAAATAATAACTAAAAAGGAGGCAAACTAAATTGGTGGGTGTAATGAAATTTTCACACAAACAGTAGCGTAGGTACAAATAAATGCTTTGTCAACACCAATTATTTTTCTCGAAATCAAACCATTTTCAAAATATTTTCATAACAAATGCACTCGAAGGACACATGCATTAAGTAGTGAAGAAGGAATGATTAAATGTATGTCCCTTTGTTCTTAGTCCGACGACGCTGGCTGTATAGGTTATCGCTCGAATGCTCACCTTCACTCATGAAATTTAGTTTTATTCGTGCTATATACTTTTGAAGTGAAATGGAGGAAAATGACTACTTAGGCGTATGCTCCTCTTATAAAGATTCTAACAAAGACAAAGAAGAGAGATCTCTTCTGTCGAAAAGGGAAAACCAACTTTGAAAGAGAAAATAGAGCAACAGACAATATGCCATAAAAGTTATTTAATAGCACTTTCTGATGTTTTTGATAGCGCTGAAAAGCGCTATTAACCATGCCACTAATGTCAATGATTTTGTTTAATAGCACTTTAAAAGAGCTATTAAAGTACTAGTTTTTAATATAAAAATAATAATTAATTAAAACAATAAGTTCAAAGGAGCCAAACGAAATTCGTGGGGGAAAATGAAAATTTTAGCACAAACAGTAGCGTCGGACTGAACCGTCACTAATATAAGAAAATAATAATTAATTAAGAAAATAACTAGTAAGGAGGCAAACGAAATTTGTTATGGGAAATGAATATTTTTTCATAAACAATAGCGTCGGCCTGAACCGTCGCTAATATAAAAAAATAAATAATAATTTAAAATAATAACTAAAAAGGAGGCAAACTAAATTGGTGGGTGTAATGAAATTTTTGCACAAACGTTAGCGTAGGTCCAAATAAACGTTTTTTCAACACCAAGTATTTTTCTCGAAATCAAACCATTTTCATAACAAATGCACTCGAAGGATACATGCATTAAGAAGTGAAGAAGGAATAATTAAATGTATGTCCCTTTGTTCTTAGTCTGACGATGCTGGTTGTATAGGTTATCGCTCGAATGCTCACATTCACTCATGAACTTTAGTTTTATTCGTGCTATATACTTTTGAAGTGAAATGGAGGAAAATGACTTCTTAGGCGTATGCTCCTCTTATAAAGATTCTAACAAAGACAAAGAAGAGTGATCTCTTCTGTCGAAAAGGGTAAACCAACTTTGAAATAGAAAATAGAGCAACAGACAATATGCCATAAAAGTTATTTAATAACACTTTCTTATATTTTTGATAGCGCTGAAAAGTGCTATTAACCGTGCCACTAATGTGACCGATTTTGTTTAATAGCACTTTAAAAGAGCTATTAAAGTACTAGTTTTAAATATAAAAATAATAATTAATTAAAACAATAAGTTTAAAGGAGCCAAACGAAATTCGTGGGGGAAAATGAAAATTTTAGCACAAACAGTAGCGTCAGCCTGAACCCTCACTAATAAAAGAAAATAAGAATTCATTAAGACAATAACTAATAAGGAGGCAAACGAAATTTGTTATGGGAAATGAATATTTTTTCAAAAACAATAGCGTCGGCCTGAACCGTCGCTAATATAAACAAATAAATAATTATTTAAAATAATAACTAAAAAGGAGGCAAACTAAATTGGTGGGTGTAATGAAATTTTCACACAAACAGTAGCGTAGGTACAAATAAACGCTTTGTCAACACCAATTATTTTTCTCGAAATCAAACCATTTTCAAAATATTTTCATAACAAATGCACTCAAAGGACACATGCATTAAGTAGTGAAGAAGGAATGATTAAATGTATGTCCCTTTGTTCTTAGTCCGACGACGCTGGCTGTATAGGTTATCGCTCGAATGCTCACCTTCACTCATGAAATTTAGTTTTATTCGTGCTATATACTTTTGAAGTGAAATGGAGGAAAATGACTACTTAGGCGTATGCTCCTCTTATAAAGATTCTAACAAAGACAAAGAAGAGTGATCTCTTCTGTCGAAAAGGGTAAACCAACTTTGAAATAGAAAATAGAGCAACAGACAATATGCCATAAAAGTTATTTAATAGCACTTTCTGATGTTTTTGATAGCGCTGAAAAGCGCTATTAACCATGCCACTAATGTCAATGATTTTGTTTAATAGCACTTTAAAAGAGCTATTAAAGTACTAGTTTTTAATATAAAAATAGTAATTAATTAAAACAATAAGTTTAAAGGAGCCAAACGAAATTCGTGGGGGAAAATGAAAATTTTAGCACAAACAGTAGCGTCGGACTGAACCGTCACTAATATAAGAAAATAATAATTAATTAAGAAAATAACTAGTAAGGAGGCAAACGAAATTTGTTATGGGAAATGAATATTTTTTCATAAACAATAGCGTCGGCCTGAACCGTCGCTAATATAAAAAAATAAATAATAATTTAAAATAATAACTAAAAAGGAGGCAAACTAAATTGGTGGGTGTAATGAAATTTTTGCACAAACGTTAGCGTAGGTCCCAATAAACATTTTTTCAACACCAAGTATTTTTCTCGAAATCAAACCATTTTCATAACAAATGCACTCGAAGGATACATGCATTAAGAAGTGAAGAAGGAATGCTTAAATGTATGTCCCTTTGTTCTTAGTCTGACGACGCTGGCTGTATAGGTTATCGCTCGAATGCTCACCTTCACTCATGAACTTTAGTTTTATTCGTGCTATATACTTTTGAAGTGAAATGGAGGAAAATGACTTCTTAGGCGTATGCTCCTCTTATAAAGATTCTAACAAAGACAAAGAAGAGTGATCTCTTCTGTCGAAAAGGGTAAACCAACTTTGAAATAGAAAATAGAGCAACAGACAATATGCCATAAAAGTTATTTAATAACACTTTCTTATATTTTTGATAGGGCTGAAAAGTGCTATTAACCGTGCCACTAATGTGAACGATTTTGTTTAATAGCACTTTAAAAGAGCTATTCAAGTACTAGTTTTAAATATAAAAATAATAATTAATTAAAAAAATAAGTTTAAAGGAGCCAAACGAAGTTCGTGGGGGAAAATGAAAATTTTAGCACAAACAGTAGCGTCAGCCTGAACCCTCACTAATATAAGAAAATAAGAATTCATTAAGACAATAACTAATAAGGAGGCAAACGAAATTTGTTATAGGAAATGAATATTTTTTCAAAAACAATAGCGTCGGCCTGAACCGTCGCTAATATAAACAAATAAATAATTATTTAAAATAATAACTAAAAAGGAGGCAAACTAAATTGGTGGGTGTAATGAAATTTTCACACAAACAGTAGCGTAGGTACAAATAAATGCTTTGTCAACACCAATTATTTTTCTCGAAATCAAACCATTTTCAAAATATTTTCATAACAAATGCACTCGAAGGACACATGCATTAAGTAGTGAAGAAGGAATGATTAAATGTATGTCCCTTTGTTCTTAGTCCGACGACGCTGGCTGTATAGGTTATCGCTCGAATGCTCACCTTCACTCATGAAATTTAGTTTTATTCGTGCTATATACTTTTGAAGTGAAATGGAGGAAAATGACTACTTAGGCGTATGCTCCTCTTATAAAGATTCTAACAAAGACAAAGAAGAGAGATCTCTTCTGTCGAAAAGGGAAAACCAACTTTGAAAGAGAAAATAGAGCAACAGACAATATGCCATAAAAGTTATTTAATAGCACTTTCTGATGTTTTTGATAGCGCTGAAAAGCGCTATTAACCATGCCACTAATGTCAATGATTTTGTTTAATAGCACTTTAAAAGAGCTATTAAAGTACTAGTTTTTAATATAAAAATAATAATTAATTAAAACAATAAGTTCAAAGGAGCCAAACGAAATTCGTGGGGGAAAATGAAAATTTTAGCACAAACAGTAGCGTCGGACTGAACCGTCACTAATATAAGAAAATAATAATTAATTAAGAAAATAACTAGTAAGGAGGCAAACGAAATTTGTTATGGGAAATGAATATTTTTTCATAAACAATAGCGTCGGCCTGAACCGTCGCTAATATAAAAAAATAAATAATAATTTAAAATAATAACTAAAAAGGAGGCAAACTAAATTGGTGGGTGTAATGAAATTTTTGCACAAACGTTAGCGTAGGTCCAAATAAACGTTTTTTCAACACCAAGTATTTTTCTCGAAATCAAACCATTTTCATAACAAATGCACTCGAAGGATACATGCATTAAGAAGTGAAGAAGGAATAATTAAATGTATGTCCCTTTGTTCTTAGTCTGACGATGCTGGTTGTATAGGTTATCGCTCGAATGCTCACATTCACTCATGAACTTTAGTTTTATTCGTGCTATATACTTTTGAAGTGAAATGGAGGAAAATGACTTCTTAGGCGTATGCTCCTCTTATAAAGATTCTAACAAAGACAAAGAAGAGTGATCTCTTCTGTCGAAAAGGGTAAACCAACTTTGAAATAGAAAATAGAGCAACAGACAATATGCCATAAAAGTTATTTAATAACACTTTCTTATATTTTTGATAGCGCTGAAAAGTGCTATTAACCGTGCCACTAATGTGACCGATTTTGTTTAATAGCACTTTAAAAGAGCTATTAAAGTACTAGTTTTAAATATAAAAATAATAATTAATTAAAACAATAAGTTTAAAAGAGCCAAACGAAATTCGTGGGGGAAAATGAAAATTTTAGCACAAACAGTAGCGTCAGCCTGAACCCTCACTAATAAAAGAAAATAAGAATTCATTAAGACAATAACTAATAAGGAGGCAAACGAAATTTGTTATGGGAAATGAATATTTTTTCAAAAACAATAGCGTCGGCCTGAACCGTCGCTAATATAAACAAATAAATAATTATTTAAAATAATAACTAAAAAGGAGGCAAACTAAATTGGTGGGTGTAATGAAATTTTCACACAAACAGTAGCGTAGGTACAAATAAACGCTTTGTCAACACCAATTATTTTTCTCGAAATCAAACCATTTTCAAAATATTTTCATAACAAATGCACTCAAAGGACACATGCATTAAGTAGTGAAGAAGGAATGATTAAATGTATGTCCCTTTGTTCTTAGTCCGACGACGCTGGCTGTATAGGTTATCGCTCGAATGCTCACCTTCACTCATGAAATTTAGTTTTATTCGTGCTATATACTTTTGAAGTGAAATGGAGGAAAATGACTACTTAGGCGTATGCTCCTCTTATAAAGATTCTAACAAAGACAAAGAAGAGTGATCTCTTCTGTCGAAAAGGGTAAACCAACTTTGAAATAGAAAATAGAGCAACAGACAATATGCCATAAAAGTTATTTAATAGCACTTTCTGATGTTTTTGATAGCACTGAAAAGCGCTATTAACCATGCCACTAATGTCAATGATTTTGTTTAATAGCACTTTAAAAGAGCTATTAAAGTACTAGTTTTTAATATAAAAATAATAATTAATTAAAACAATAAGTTTAAAGGAGCCAAACGAAATTCGTGGGGGAAAATGAAAATTTTAGCACAAACAGTAGCGTCGGACTGAACCGTCACTAATATAAGAAAATAATAATTAATTAAGAAAATAACTAGTAAGGAGGCAAACGAAATTTGTTATGGGAAATGAATATTTTTTCATAAACAATAGCGTCGGCCTGAACCGTCGCTAATATAAAAAAATAAATAATAATTTAAAATAATAACTAAAAAGGAGGCAAACTAAATTGGTGGGTGTAATGAAATTTTTGCACAAACGTTAGCGTAGGTCCAAATAAACGTTTTTTCAACACCAAGTATTTTTCTCGAAATCAAACCATTTTCATAACAAATGCACTCGAAGGATACATGCATTAAGAAGTGAAGAAGGAATAATTAAATGTATGTCCCTTTGTTCTTAGTCTGACGATGCTGGTTGTATAGGTTATCGCTCGAATGCTCACATTCACTCATGAACTTTAGTTTTATTCGTGCTATATACTTTTGAAGTGAAATGGAGGAAAATGACTTCTTAGGCGTATGCTCCTCTTATAAAGATTCTAACAAAGACAAAGAAGAGTGATCTCTTCTGTCGAAAAGGGTAAACCAACTTTGAAATAGAAAATAGAGCAACAGACAATATGCCATAAAAGTTATTTAATAACACTTTCTTATATTTTTGATAGCGCTGAAAAGTGCTATTAACCGTGCCACTAATGTGACCGATTTTGTTTAATAGCACTTTAAAAGAGCTATTAAAGTACTAGTTTTAAATATAAAAATAATAATTAATTAAAACAATAAGTTTAAAAGAGCCAAACGAAATTCGTGGGGGAAAATGAAAATTTTAGCACAAACAGTAGCGTCAGCCTGAACCCTCACTAATAAAAGAAAATAAGAATTCATTAAGACAATAACTAATAAGGAGGCAAACGAAATTTGTTATGGGAAATGAATATTTTTTCAAAAACAATAGCGTCGGCCTGAACCGTCGCTAATATAAACAAATAAATAATTATTTAAAATAATAACTAAAAAGGAGGCAAACTAAATTGGTGGGTGTAATGAAATTTTCACACAAACAGTAGCGTAGGTACAAATAAACGCTTTGTCAACACCAATTATTTTTCTCGAAATCAAACCATTTTCAAAATATTTTCATAACAAATGCACTCAAAGGACACATGCATTAAGTAGTGAAGAAGGAATGATTAAATGTATGTCCCTTTGTTCTTAGTCCGACGACGCTGGCTGTATAGGTTATCGCTCGAATGCTCACCTTCACTCATGAAATTTAGTTTTATTCGTGCTATATACTTTTGAAGTGAAATGGAGGAAAATGACTACTTAGGCGTATGCTCCTCTTATAAAGATTCTAACAAAGACAAAGAAGAGTGATCTCTTCTGTCGAAAAGGGTAAACCAACTTTGAAATAGAAAATAGAGCAACAGACAATATGCCATAAAAGTTATTTAATAGCACTTTCTGATGTTTTTGATAGCACTGAAAAGCGCTATTAACCATGCCACTAATGTCAATGATTTTGTTTAATAGCACTTTAAAAGAGCTATTAAAGTACTAGTTTTTAATATAAAAATAATAATTAATTAAAACAATAAGTTTAAAGGAGCCAAACGAAATTCGTGGGGGAAAATGAAAATTTTAGCACAAACAGTAGCGTCGGACTGAACCGTCACTAATATAAGAAAATAATAATTAATTAAGAAAATAACTAGTAAGGAGGCAAACGAAATTTGTTATGGGAAATGAATATTTTTTCATAAACAATAGCGTCGGCCTGAACCGTCGCTAATATAAAAAAATAAATAATAATTTAAAATAATAACTAAAAAGGAGGCAAACTAAATTGGTGGGTGTAATGAAATTTTTGCACAAACGTTAGCGTAGGTCCCAATAAACATTTTTTCAACACCAAGTATTTTTCTCGAAATCAAACCATTTTCATAACAAATGCACTCGAAGGATACATGCATTAAGAAGTGAAGAAGGAATGCTTAAATGTATGTCCCTTTGTTCTTAGTCTGACGACGCTGGCTGTATAGGTTATCGCTCGAATGCTCACCTTCACTCATGAACTTTAGTTTTATTCGTGCTATATACTTTTGAAGTGAAATGGAGGAAAATGACTTCTTAGGCGTATGCTCCTCTTATAAAGATTCTAACAAAGACAAAGAAGAGTGATCTCTTCTGTCGAAAAGGGTAAACCAACTTTGAAATAGAAAATAGAGCAACAGACAATATGCCATAAAAGTTATTTAATAACACTTTCTTATATTTTTGATAGGGCTGAAAAGTGCTATTAACCGTGCCACTAATGTGAACGATTTTGTTTAATAGCACTTTAAAAGAGCTATTCAAGTACTAGTTTTAAATATAAAAATAATAATTAATTAAAAAAATAAGTTTAAAGGAGCCAAACGAAGTTCGTGGGGGAAAATGAAAATTTTAGCACAAACAGTAGCGTCAGCCTGAACCCTCACTAATATAAGAAAATAAGAATTCATTAAGACAATAACTAATAAGGAGGCAAACGAAATTTGTTATAGGAAATGAATATTTTTTCAAAAACAATAGCGTCGGCCTGAACCGTCGCTAATATAAACAAATAAATAATTATTTAAAATAATAACTAAAAAGGAGGCAAACTAAATTGGTGGGTGTAATGAAATTTTCACACAAACAGTAGCGTAGGTACAAATAAATGCTTTGTCAACACCAATTATTTTTCTCGAAATCAAACCATTTTCAAAATATTTTCATAACAAATGCACTCGAAGGACACATGCATTAAGTAGTGAAGAAGGAATGATTAAATGTATGTCCCTTTGTTCTTAGTCCGACGACGCTGGCTGTATAGGTTATCGCTCGAATGCTCACCTTCACTCATGAAATTTAGTTTTATTCGTGCTATATACTTTTGAAGTGAAATGGAGGAAAATGACTACTTAGGCGTATGCTCCTCTTATAAAGATTCTAACAAAGACAAAGAAGAGAGATCTCTTCTGTCGAAAAGGGAAAACCAACTTTGAAAGAGAAAATAGAGCAACAGACAATATGCCATAAAAGTTATTTAATAGCACTTTCTGATGTTTTTGATAGCGCTGAAAAGCGCTATTAACCATGCCACTAATGTCAATGATTTTGTTTAATAGCACTTTAAAAGAGCTATTAAAGTACTAGTTTTTAATATAAAAATAATAATTAATTAAAACAATAAGTTCAAAGGAGCCAAACGAAATTCGTGGGGGAAAATGAAAATTTTAGCACAAACAGTAGCGTCGGACTGAACCGTCACTAATATAAGAAAATAATAATTAATTAAGAAAATAACTAGTAAGGAGGCAAACGAAATTTGTTATGGGAAATGAATATTTTTTCATAAACAATAGCGTCGGCCTGAACCGTCGCTAATATAAAAAAATAAATAATAATTTAAAATAATAACTAAAAAGGAGGCAAACTAAATTGGTGGGTGTAATGAAATTTTTGCACAAACGTTAGCGTAGGTCCAAATAAACGTTTTTTCAACACCAAGTATTTTTCTCGAAATCAAACCATTTTCATAACAAATGCACTCGAAGGATACATGCATTAAGAAGTGAAGAAGGAATAATTAAATGTATGTCCCTTTGTTCTTAGTCTGACGATGCTGGTTGTATAGGTTATCGCTCGAATGCTCACATTCACTCATGAACTTTAGTTTTATTCGTGCTATATACTTTTGAAGTGAAATGGAGGAAAATGACTTCTTAGGCGTATGCTCCTCTTATAAAGATTCTAACAAAGACAAAGAAGAGTGATCTCTTCTGTCGAAAAGGGTAAACCAACTTTGAAATAGAAAATAGAGCAACAGACAATATGCCATAAAAGTTATTTAATAACACTTTCTTATATTTTTGATAGCGCTGAAAAGTGCTATTAACCGTGCCACTAATGTGACCGATTTTGTTTAATAGCACTTTAAAAGAGCTATTAAAGTACTAGTTTTAAATATAAAAATAATAATTAATTAAAACAATAAGTTTAAAAGAGCCAAACGAAATTCGTGGGGGAAAATGAAAATTTTAGCACAAACAGTAGCGTCAGCCTGAACCCTCACTAATAAAAGAAAATAAGAATTCATTAAGACAATAACTAATAAGGAGGCAAACGAAATTTGTTATGGGAAATGAATATTTTTTCAAAAACAATAGCGTCGGCCTGAACCGTCGCTAATATAAACAAATAAATAATTATTTAAAATAATAACTAAAAAGGAGGCAAACTAAATTGGTGGGTGTAATGAAATTTTCACACAAACAGTAGCGTAGGTACAAATAAACGCTTTGTCAACACCAATTATTTTTCTCGAAATCAAACCATTTTCAAAATATTTTCATAACAAATGCACTCAAAGGACACATGCATTAAGTAGTGAAGAAGGAATGATTAAATGTATGTCCCTTTGTTCTTAGTCCGACGACGCTGGCTGTATAGGTTATCGCTCGAATGCTCACCTTCACTCATGAAATTTAGTTTTATTCGTGCTATATACTTTTGAAGTGAAATGGAGGAAAATGACTACTTAGGCGTATGCTCCTCTTATAAAGATTCTAACAAAGACAAAGAAGAGTGATCTCTTCTGTCGAAAAGGGTAAACCAACTTTGAAATAGAAAATAGAGCAACAGACAATATGCCATAAAAGTTATTTAATAGCACTTTCTGATGTTTTTGATAGCACTGAAAAGCGCTATTAACCATGCCACTAATGTCAATGATTTTGTTTAATAGCACTTTAAAAGAGCTATTAAAGTACTAGTTTTTAATATAAAAATAATAATTAATTAAAACAATAAGTTTAAAGGAGCCAAACGAAATTCGTGGGGGAAAATGAAAATTTTAGCACAAACAGTAGCGTCGGACTGAACCGTCACTAATATAAGAAAATAATAATTAATTAAGAAAATAACTAGTAAGGAGGCAAACGAAATTTGTTATGGGAAATGAATATTTTTTCATAAACAATAGCGTCGGCCTGAACCGTCGCTAATATAAAAAAATAAATAATAATTTAAAATAATAACTAAAAAGGAGGCAAACTAAATTGGTGGGTGTAATGAAATTTTTGCACAAACGTTAGCGTAGGTCCCAATAAACATTTTTTCAACACCAAGTATTTTTCTCGAAATCAAACCATTTTCATAACAAATGCACTCGAAGGATACATGCATTAAGAAGTGAAGAAGGAATGCTTAAATGTATGTCCCTTTGTTCTTAGTCTGACGACGCTGGCTGTATAGGTTATCGCTCGAATGCTCACCTTCACTCATGAACTTTAGTTTTATTCGTGCTATATACTTTTGAAGTGAAATGGAGGAAAATGACTTCTTAGGCGTATGCTCCTCTTATAAAGATTCTAACAAAGACAAAGAAGAGTGATCTCTTCTGTCGAAAAGGGTAAACCAACTTTGAAATAGAAAATAGAGCAACAGACAATATGCCATAAAAGTTATTTAATAACACTTTCTTATATTTTTGATAGGGCTGAAAAGTGCTATTAACCGTGCCACTAATGTGAACGATTTTGTTTAATAGCACTTTAAAAGAGCTATTCAAGTACTAGTTTTAAATATAAAAATAATAATTAATTAAAACAATAAGTTTAAAGGAGCCAAACGAAGTTCGTGGGGGAAAATTAAAATTTTAGCACAAACAGTAGCGTCAGCCTGAACCCTCACTAATATAAGAAAATAAGAATTCATTAAGACAATAACTAATAAGGAGGCAAACGAAATTTGTTATAGGAAATGAATATTTTTTCAAAAACAATAGCGTCGGCCTGAACCGTCGCTAATATAAACAAATAAATAATTATTTAAAATAATAACTAAAAAGGAGGCAAACTAAATTGGTGGGTGTAATGAAATTTTCACACAAACAGTAGCGTAGGTACAAATAAATGCTTTGTCAACACCAATTATTTTTCTCGAAATCAAACCATTTTCAAAATATTTTCATAACAAATGCACTCGAAGGACACATGCATTAAGTAGTGAAGAAGGAATGATTAAATGTATGTCCCTTTGTTCTTAGTCCGACGACGCTGGCTGTATAGGTTATCGCTCGAATGCTCACCTTCACTCATGAAATTTAGTTTTATTCGTGCTATATACTTTTGAAGTGAAATGGAGGAAAATGACTACTTAGGCGTATGCTCCTCTTATAAAGATTCTAACAAAGACAAAGAAGAGAGATCTCTTCTGTCGAAAAGGGAAAACCAACTTTGAAAGAGAAAATAGAGCAACAGACAATATGCCATAAAAGTTATTTAATAGCACTTTCTGATGTTTTTGATAGCGCTGAAAAGCGCTATTAACCATGCCACTAATGTCAATGATTTTGTTTAATAGCACTTTAAAAGAGCTATTAAAGTACTAGTTTTTAATATAAAAATAATAATTAATTAAAACAATAAGTTCAAAGGAGCCAAACGAAATTCGTGGGGGAAAATGAAAATTTTAGCACAAACAGTAGCGTCGGACTGAACCGTCACTAATATAAGAAAATAATAATTAATTAAGAAAATAACTAGTAAGGAGGCAAACGAAATTTGTTATGGGAAATGAATATTTTTTCATAAACAATAGCGTCGTCCTGAACCGTCGCTAATATAAAAAAATAAATAATAATTTAAAATAATAACTAAAAAGGAGGCAAACTAAATTGGTGGGTGTAATGAAATTTTTGCACAAACGTTAGCGTAGGTCCAAATAAACGTTTTTTCAACACCAAGTATTTTTCTCGAAATCAAACCATTTTCATAACAAATGCACTCGAAGGATACATGCATTAAGAAGTGAAGAAGGAATAATTAAATGTATGTCCCTTTGTTCTTAGTCTGACGACGCTGGCTGTATAGGTTATCGCTCGAATGCTCACATTCACTCATGAACTTTAGTTTTATTCGTGCTATATACTTTTGAAGTGAAATGGAGGAAAATGACTTCTTAGGCGTATGCTCCTCTTATAAAGATTCTAAAAAAGACAAAGAAGAGTGATCTCTTCTGTCGAAAAGGGTAAACCAACTTTGAAATAGAAAATAGAGCAACAGACAATATGCCATAAAAGTTATTTAATAACACTTTCTTATATTTTTGATAGCGCTGAAAAGTGCTATTACCCGTGCCACTAATGTGACCGATTTTGTTTAATAGCACTTTAAAAGAGCTATTAAAGTACTAGTTTTAAATATAAAAATAATAATTAATTAAAACAATAAGTTTAAAGGAGCCAAACGAAATTCGTGGGGGAAAATGAAAATTTTAGCACAAACAATAGCGTCAGCCTGAACCCTCACTAATAAAAGAAAATAAGAATTCATTAAGACAATAACTAATAAGGAGGCAAACGAAATTTGTTATGGGAAATGAATATTTTTTCAAAAACAATAGCGTCGGCCTGAACCGTCGCTAATATAAACAAATAAATAATTATTTAAAATAATAACTAAAAAGGAGGCAAACTAAATTGGTGGGTGTAATGAAATTTTCACACAAACAGTAGCGTAGGTACAAATAAACGCTTTGTCAACACCAATTATTTTTCTCGAAATCAAACCATTTTCAAAATATTTTCATAACAAATGCACTCGAAGGACACATGCATTAAGTAGTGAAGAAGGAATGATTAAATGTATGTCCCTTTGTTCTTAGTCCGACGACGCTGGCTGTATAGGTTATCGCTCGAATGCTCACCTTCACTCATGAAATTTAGTTTTATTCGTGCTATATACTTTTGAAGTGAAATGGAGGAAAATGACTACTTAGGCGTATGCTCCTCTTATAAAGATTCTAACAAAGACAAAGAAGAGTGATCTCTTCTGTCAAAAAGGGTAAACCAACTTTGAAAGAGAAAATAGAGCAACAGACAATATGCCATAAAAGTTATTTAATAGCACTTTCTGATGTTTTTGATAGCGCTGAAAAGCGCTATTAACCATGCCACTAATGTCAATGATTTTGTTTAATAGCACTTTAAAAGAGCTATTAAAGTACTAGTTTTTAATATAAAAATAATAATTAATTAAAACAATAAGTTTAAAGGAGCCAAACAAAATTCGTGGGGGAAAATGAAAATTTTAGCACAAACAGTAGCGTCGGACTGAATAGTCACTAATATAAGAAAATAATAATTAATTAAGAAAATAACTAGTAAGGAGGCAAAGGAAATTTGTTATGGGAAATGAATATTTTTTCATAAACAATAGCGTTGGCCTGAACCGTCGCTAATATAAAAAAATAAATAATAATTTAAAATAATAACTAAAAAGGAGGCAAACTAAATTGGTGGGTGTAATGAAATTTTTGCACAAACGTTAGCGTAGGTCCCAATAAACGTTTTTTCAACACCAAGTATTTTTCTCGAAATCAAACCATTTTCATAACAAATGCACTCGAAGGATACATGCATTAAGAAGTGAAGAAGGAATGCTTAAATGTATGTCCCTTTGTTCTTAGTCTGACGACGCTGGCTGTATAGGTTATCGCTCGAATGCTCACCTTCACTCATGAACTTTAGTTTTATTCGTGCTATATACTTTTGAAGTGAAATGGAGGAAAATGACTTCTTAGGCGTATGCTCCTCTTATAAAGATTCTAACAAAGACAAAGAAGAGTGATCTCTTCTGTCGAAAAGGGTAAACCAACTTTGAAATAGAAAATAGAGCAACAGACAATATGCCATAAAAGTTATTTAATAACACTTTCTTATATTTTTGATAGGGCTGAAAAGTGCTATTAACCGTGCCACTAATGTGAACGATTTTGTTTAATAGCACTTTAAAAGAGCTATTCAAGTACTAGTTTTAAATATAAAAATAATAATTAATTAAAACAATAAGTTTAAAGGAGCCAAACGAAATTCGTGGCGGAAAATGAAAATTTTAGCACAAACAGTAGCGTCAGCCTGAACCCTCACTAATATAAGAAAATAAGAATTCATTAAGACAATAACTAATAAGGAGGCAAACGAAATTTGTTATGGGAAATGAATATTTTTTCAAAAACAATAGCGTCGGCCTGGACCGTCGCTAATATAAACAAATAAATAATTATTTAAAATAATAACTAAAAAGGAGGCAAACTAAATTGGTGGGTGTAATGAAATTTTCACACAAACAGTAGCGTAGGTACAAATAAACGCTTTGTCAACACCAATTATTTTTCTCGAAATCAAACCATTTTCAAAATATTTTCATAACAAATGCACTCGAAGGACACATGCATTAAGTAGTGAAGAAGGAATGATTAAATGTATGTCCCTTTATTCTTAGTCCGACGACGCTGGCTGTATAGGTTATCGCTCGAATGCTCACCTTCACTCATGAAATTTAGTTTTATTCGTGCTATATACTTTTGAAGTGAAATGGAGGAAAATGACTACTTAGGCGTATGCTCCTCTTATAAAGATTCTAACAAAGACAAAGAAGAGTGATCTCTTCTGTCAAAAAGGGTAAACCAACTTTGAAAGAGAAAATAGAGCAACAGACAATATGCCATAAAAGTTATTTAATAGCACTTTCTGATGTTTTTGATAGCGCTGAAAAGCGCTATTAACCATGCCACTAATGTCAATGATTTTGTTTAATAGCACTTTAAAAGAGCTATTAAAGTACTAGTTTTTAATATAAAAATAATAATTAATTAAAACAATAAGTTTAAAGGAGCCAAACGAAATTCGTGGGGGAAAATGAAAATTTTAGCACAAACAGTAGCGTCGGACTGAATCGTCACTAATATAAGAAAATAATAATTAATTAAGAAAATAACTAGTAAGGAGGCAAAGGAAATTTGTTATGGGAAATGAATATTTTTTCATAAACAATAGCGTCGGCCTGAACCGTCGCTAATATAAAAAAATAAATAATAATTTAAAATAATAACTAAAAAGGAGGAAAACTAAATTGGTGGGTGTAATGAAATTTTTGCACAAACGTTAGCGTAGGTCCCAATAAACGTTTTTTCAACACCAAGTATTTTTCTCGAAATCAAACCATTTTCATAACAAATGCACTCGAAGGATACATGCATTAAGAAGTGAAGAAGGAATGCTTAAATGTATGTCCCTTTGTTCTTAGTCTGACGACGCTGGCTGTATAGGTTATCGCTCGAATGCTCACCTTCACTCATGAACTTTAGTTTTATTCGTGCTATATACTTTTGAAGTGAAATGGAGGAAAATGACTTCTTAGGCGTATGCTCCTCTTATAAAGATTCTAACAAAGACAAAGAAGAGTGATCTCTTCTGTCGAAAAGGGTAAACCAACTTTGAAATAGAAAATAGAGCAACAGACAATATGCCATAAAAGTTATTTAATAACACTTTCTTATATTTTTGATAGGGCTGAAAAGTGCTATTAACCGTGCCACTAATGTGAACGATTTTGTTTAATAGCACTTTAAAAGAGCTATTCAAGTACTAGTTTTAAATATAAAAATAATAATTAATTAAAACAATAAGTTTAAAGGAGCCAAACGAAATTCGTGGCGGAAAATGAAAATTTTAGCACAAACAGTAGCGTCAGCCTGAACCCTCACTAATATAAGAAAATAAGAATTCATTAAGACAATAACTAATAAGGAGGCAAACGAAATTTGTTATGGGAAATGAATATTTTTTCAAAAACAATAGCGTCGGCCTGAACCGTCGCTAATATAAACAAATAAATAATTATTTAAAATAATAACTAAAAAGGAGGCAAACTAAATTGGTGGGTGTAATGAAATTTTCACACAAACAGTAGCGTAGGTACAAATAAACGCTTTGTCAACACCAATTATTTTTCTCGAAATCAAACCATTTTCAAAATATTTTCATAACAAATGCACTCGAAGGACACATGCATTAAGTAGTGAAGAAGGAATGATTAAATGTATGTCCCTTTGTTCTTAGTCCGACGACGCTGGCTGTATAGGTTATCGCTCGAATGCTCACCTTCACTCATGAAATTTAGTTTTATTCGTGCTATATACTTTTGAAGTGAAATGGAGGAAAATGACTACTTAGGCGTATGCTCCTCTTATAAAGATTCTAACAAAGACAAAGAAGAGTGATCTCTTCTGTCAAAAAGGGTAAACCAACTTTGAAAGAGAAAATAGAGCAACAGACAATATGCCATAAAAGTTATTTAATAGCACTTTCTGATGTTTTTGATAGCGCTGAAAAGCGCTATTAACCATGCCACTAATGTCAATGATTTTGTTTAATAGCACTTTAAAAGAGCTATTAAAGTACTAGTTTTTAATATAAAAATAATAATTAATTAAAACAATAAGTTTAAAGGAGCCAAACAAAATTCGTGGGGGAAAATGAAAATTTTAGCACAAACAGTAGCGTCGGACTGAATCGTCACTAATATAAGAAAATAATAATTAATTAAGAAAATAACTAGTAAGGAGGCAAAGGAAATTTGTTATGGGAAATGAATATTTTTTCATAAACAATAGCGTTGGCCTGAACCGTCGCTAATATAAAAAAATAAATAATAATTTAAAATAATAACTAAAAAGGAGGCAAACTAAATTGGTGGGTGTAATGAAATTTTTGCACAAACGTTAGCGTAGGTCCCAATAAACGTTTTTTCAACACCAAGTATTTTTCTCGAAATCAAACCATTTTCATAACAAATGCACTCGAAGGATACATGCATTAAGAAGTGAAGAAGGAATGCTTAAATGTATGTCCCTTTGTTCTTAGTCTGACGACGCTGGCTGTATAGGTTATCGCTCGAATGCTCACCTTCACTCATGAACTTTAGTTTTATTCGTGCTATATACTTTTGAAGTGAAATGGAGGAAAATGACTTCTTAGGCGTATGCTCCTCTTATAAAGATTCTAACAAAGACAAAGAAGAGTGATCTCTTCTGTCGAAAAGGGTAAACCAACTTTGAAATAGAAAATAGAGCAACAGACAATATGCCATAAAAGTTATTTAATAACACTTTCTTATATTTTTGATAGGGCTGAAAAGTGCTATTAACCGTGCCACTAATGTGAACGATTTTGTTTAATAGCACTTTAAAAGAGCTATTCAAGTACTAGTTTTAAATATAAAAATAATAATTAATTAAAACAATAAGTTTAAAGGAGCCAAACGAAATTCGTGGCGGAAAATGAAAATTTTAGCACAAACAGTAGCGTCAGCCTGAACCCTCACTAATATAAGAAAATAAGAATTCATTAAGACAATAACTAATAAGGAGGCAAACGAAATTTGTTATGGGAAATGAATATTTTTTCAAAAACAATAGCGTCGGCCTGGACCGTCGCTAATATAAACAAATAAATAATTATTTAAAATAATAACTAAAAAGGAGGCAAACTAAATTGGTGGGTGTAATGAAATTTTCACACAAACAGTAGCGTAGGTACAAATAAACGCTTTGTCAACACCAATTATTTTTCTCGAAATCAAACCATTTTCAAAATATTTTCATAACAAATGCACTCGAAGGACACATGCATTAAGTAGTGAAGAAGGAATGATTAAATGTATGTCCCTTTATTCTTAGTCCGACGACGCTGGCTGTATAGGTTATCGCTCGAATGCTCACCTTCACTCATGAAATTTAGTTTTATTCGTGCTATATACTTTTGAAGTGAAATGGAGGAAAATGACTACTTAGGCGTATGCTCCTCTTATAAAGATTCTAACAAAGACAAAGAAGAGTGATCTCTTCTGTCAAAAAGGGTAAACCAACTTTGAAAGAGAAAATAGAGCAACAGACAATATGCCATAAAAGTTATTTAATAGCACTTTCTGATGTTTTTGATAGCGCTGAAAAGCGCTATTAACCATGCCACTAATGTCAATGATTTTGTTTAATAGCACTTTAAAAGAGCTATTAAAGTACTAGTTTTTAATATAAAAATAATAATTAATTAAAACAATAAGTTTAAAGGAGCCAAACGAAATTCGTGGGGGAAAATGAAAATTTTAGCACAAACAGTAGCGTCGGACTGAATCGTCACTAATATAAGAAAATAATAATTAATTAAGAAAATAACTAGTAAGGAGGCAAAGGAAATTTGTTATGGGAAATGAATATTTTTTCATAAACAATAGCGTCGGCCTGAACCGTCGCTAATATAAAAAAATAAATAATAATTTAAAATAATAACTAAAAAGGAGGAAAACTAAATTGGTGGGTGTAATGAAATTTTTGCACAAACGTTAGCGTAGGTCCCAATAAACGTTTTTTCAACACCAAGTATTTTTCTCGAAATCAAACCATTTTCCTAACAAATGCACTCGAAGGATACATGCATTAAGAAGTGAAGAAGGAATGCTTAAATGTATGTCCCTTTGTTCTTAGTCTGACGACGCTGGCTGTATAGGTTATCGCTCGAATGCTCACCTTCACTCATGAACTTTAGTTTTATTCGTGCTATATACTTTTGAAGTGAAATGGAGGAAAATGACTTCTTAGGCGTATGCTCCTCTTATAAAGATTCTAACAAAGACAAAGAAGAGTGATCTCTTCTGTCGAAAAGGGTAAACCAACTTTGAAATAGAAAATAGAGCAACAGACAATATGCCATAAAAGTTATTTAATAACACTTTCTTATATTTTTGATAGGGCTGAAAAGTGCTATTAACCGTGCCACTAATGTGAACGATTTTGTTTAATAGCACTTTAAAAGAGCTATTCAAGTACTAGTTTTAAATATAAAAATAATAATTAATTAAAACAATAAGTTTAAAGGAGCCAAACGAAATTCGTGGCGGAAAATGAAAATTTTAGCACAAACAGTATCGTCAGCCTGAACCCTCACTAATATAAGAAAATAAGAATTCATTAAGACAATAACTAATAAGGAGGCAAACGAAATTTGTTATGGGAAATGAATATTTTTTCAAAAACAATAGCGTCGGCCTGAACCGTCGCTAATATAAACAAATAAATAATTATTTAAAATAATAACTAAAAAGGAGGCAAACTAAATTGGTGGGTGTAATGAAATTTTCACACAAATAGTAGCGTAGGTACAAATAAACGCTTTGTCAACACCAATTATTTTTCTCGAAATCAAACCATTTTCAAAATATTTTCATAACAAATGCACTCGAAGGACACATGCATTAAGTAGTGAAGAAGGAATGATTAAATGTATGTCCCTTTGTTCTTAGTCTGACGACGCTGGCTGTATAGGTTATCGCTCGAATGCTCACCTTCACTCATGAAATTTAGTTTTATTCGTGCTATATACTTTTGAAGTGAAATGGAGGAAAATGACTACTTAGGCGTATGCTCCTCTTATAAAGATTCTAACAAAGACAAAGAAGAGAGATCTCTTCTGTCGAAAAGGGAAAACCAACTTTGAAAGAGAAAATAGAGCAACAGACAATATGCCATAAAAGTTATTTAATAGCACTTTCTTATATTTTTTATAGCGTTGAAAAGCGCTATTAACCATGCCACTAATGTGAACGATTTTGTTTAATAGCAATTTAAAAGAGCTATTAAAGTACTAGTTTTAAATATAAAAATAATAATTAATTAAAACAATAAGTTTAAAGGAGCCAAACGAAATTCGTGGGGGAAAATGAAAATTTTAGCACAAACAGTAGCGTCAGCCTGAACCCTCACTAATATAAGAAAATAAGAATTCATTAAGACAATAACTAATAAGGAGGCAAACGAAATTTGTTATGGGAAATGAATATTTTTTCAAAAACAATAGCGTCGGCCTGAACCGTCGCTAATATAAACAAATAAATAATTATTTAAAATAATAACTAAAAAGGAGGCAAACTAAATTGGTGGGTGTAATGAAATTTTCACACAAACAGTAGCGTAGGTACAAATAAACGCTTTGTCAACACCAATTATTTTTCTCGAAATCAAACCATTTTCAAAATATTTTCATAACAAATGCACTCGAACGACACATGCATTAAGTAGTGAAGAAGGAATGAATAAATGTATGTCCCTTTGTTCTTAGTCCGACGATGCTGGCTGTATAGGTTATCGCTCGAATGCTCACCTTCACTTATGAAATTTAGTTTTATTCGTGTTATATACTTTTGAAGTGAAATGGAGGAAAATGACTACTTAGGCGTATGCTCCTCTTATAAATATTCTAACAAAGACAAAGAAGAGAGATCTCTTCTGTCGAAAAGGGAAAACCAACTTTGAAAGAGAAAATAGAGCAACAGACAATATGCCATAAAAGTTATTTAATAGCACTTTCTGATGTTTTTGATAGCACTGAAAAGCGCTATTAACCATGCCACTAATGTCAATGATTTTGTTTAATAGCACTTTAAAAGAGCTATTAAAGTACTAGTTTTTAATATAAAAATAATAATTATTTAAAATAATAAGTTTAAAGGAGCCAAACGAAATTCGTGGGGGAAAATGAAAATTTTAGCACAAACAGTAACGTCGGCCTAAACTGTCGCTAATATAAGAAAATAAGAATTAATTAAGATAATAACTAATAAGGAGGCAAACATAATTTGTTATGGGAAATGAATATTTTTTTCATAAACAATAGCGTCGGCCTGAAGGGTAGCTGATATAAAAAAAATAAATAATAATTTAAAATAATAACTAAAAAGGAGGCAAAGTATATTGGTGGGTGTAATGAAATTTTCACACAAACAGTAGCGTAGGTCCAATTAAACGTTTTATCAACACCAAGTATTTTTCTCGAAATCAAACCATTTTCAAAATATTTTCATAACAAATGCACTCGAAGGACACATGCATTAAGTAGTGAAGAAGGAATGATTAAATGTATGTCCCTTTGTTCTTAGTCCGACGATGTTGGCTGTATAGGTTATCGCTCGAATGCTCACCTTCACTCATGAACTTTAGTTTTATTCGTGCTTTATACTTTTGAAGTGAAATGGAGGAAAATGACTACTTAGGCGTATGCTCCTTTTATAAAGATTCTAATAAACACAAAGAAGAGTGATATCTTCTGTCCAAAAGGGTAAACCAACTTTGAAAGATAAAATAGAGCAACAGACAATATGCCATAAAAGTTATTTAATAGCACTTTCTTTTGTTTTTGACAGCGCTGAAAATCGCTATTAACCGTGCCACTAAAGTAAACGATTTTGTTTTATATCACTTTAAAAGAGTTATTAAAGTACTAGTTTTTAATATAAAAATAATAATTAATTAAAACAATAAGTTTAAAGGAGCCAAACGAAATTCGTGGGGGAAAATGAAATTTTTATCACAAACAGTAGCGTCGGCCTGAACCGTCACTAATATAAGAAAATAATAATTAATTAATACAATAACTAATAAGGAGGCAAACGAAATTTGTTATGGGAAATGAATATTTTTTCATAAACAATAGCGTCGACCTGAACTGTCGCTAATATTAAAAAATAAATAATAATTTAAAATAATAACTAAAAAGGAGGCAAACTAAATTGGTGGGTGTAATGAAATTTTCACACACACAGTAGCGTAGGTCCAAATAAACGCTTTTTCAACACCAAGTATTTTTCTCGAAATCAAACCATTTTCAAAATATTTTCATAACAAATTCACTCGAAGGACACATGCATTAAGTAGTGAAGAAGGAATGATTAAATGTATGTCCCTTTGTTCTTAGTCCGACGACGCTGGCTGTATAGGTTATCGCTCGAATGCTCACCTTCACTCATGAACTTTAGTTTTATTCGTGCTTTATACTTTTGAAGTGAAATGGAGGAAAATGACTACTTAGGCGTATGCTCCTCTTATAAAGATTCTAATAAACACAAAGAAGAGTGATATCTTCTGTCCAAAAGGGTAAACCAACTTTGAAATATAAAATAGAGCAACAGACAATATGCCATAAAAGTTGTTTAATAGCACTTTCTTTTGTTTCTGACAGCGCTGAAAATCGCTATTAACCGTGCCACTAAAGTAAACGATTTTGTTTAATATCACTTTAAAAGAGCTATTAAAGTACTAGTTTTTAATATAAAAATAATAATTAAATAAAACAATAAGTTTAAAGGAGCCAAACGAAATTCGTGGGGGAAAATGAAAATTTTATCACAAACAGTAGCGTCGGCCTGAACCGTCACTAATATAAGAAAATAATAATTAATTTAGACAATAACTAATAAGGAGGCAACTGAAATTTTTTATGGGAAATGAATATTTTTTCATAAATAATAGCGTCGACCTGAACCGTCGCTAATATAATAAAATAAATAATAATTTAAAATAATAACTAAAAAGGAGGCAAACTAAATTGGTGGGTGTAATGAAATTTTCACACAAACAGTAGCGTAGGTCCAAATAAACGCTTTGTCAACACCAAGTATTTTCTCGAAATCAAACCATTTTCAAAATATTTTCATAACAGAAGCACTTGAAGGACACATGTATTAAGTAGTGAAGAAGGAATGATTAAATGTATGTCCCTTTGTTCTTAGTACAACGATGCTTTCTGTATAGGTTATCGTTCAAATGCTCACCTTCACTCATGAAATTTAGTTTTATTCGTGCTATATACTTTTGAAGTGAAATGGAGGAAAATGACTACTTAGGCGTATGCTCCTCTTATAAAGATTCTAATAAACACAAAGAAGAGTGATATCTTCTGTCCAAAAGGGTAAACCAACTTTGAAAGATAAAATAGAGCAACAGACAATATGCCATTAAAGTTATTTAATAGCACTTTCTTTTGTTTTTGACAGCGCTGAAAATCGCTATTAACCGTGCCACTAAAGTAAACGATTTTGTTTAATATCACTTTAAAAGAGCTATTAAAGTACTAGTTTTTAATATAAAAATAATAATTAATTAAAACAATAAGTTTAAATGAGCCAAACGAAATTTGTTGGGGAAAATGAAAATTTTAGCATAAACAGTAGCGTCGGCATGGACCGTCACTAATATAAGAAAATAATAATTAATTAGGACAATAACTAATAAGGAGGAAAACGAAATTTGTTATGGGAAATGAATTTTTTTTTCATAAACAATAGCATCGGCCTGAACCGTCACTAATATAAAAAAATAAATAATAATTTAAAATAATAACTAAAAAGGAGGCAAACTAAATTGGTGGGTATAATGAAATTCTCACACAAACAGTAGCATAGGTCCAAATAAACGCTTTTTCAACACCAAGTATATTTCTTGAAATCAAACAATTTTCAAAATATTTTTATAACAAATGCACTCGAAGGACACATGCATTAAGTAGTCAAGAAGGAATGATTAAATGTATGTCCCTTTGTTCTTAGTCCGACGACGCTGGTTGTATAGGTTATCGATCGAAAGCTAACCTTCACTCATGAACTTTAGTTTTATTCGTACTATATACTTCTGAAGTGAAGTGGAGTAAAATGACTACTTAGGCGTATGCTCCTCTTATAAAGATACTAATAAAGACAAAGAGTGATCTCTTATGTCCAAAAGGGTAAACCATCTTTGAAAGAGAAAATAGAGCAAGAGACAATATGCCATATAAGTTACTTAATAGCCCTTTATTTTGTTTTTGATAACGCTGAATAGCACTATTAACCGTGCCACTAACGTGAACGATTTTGTTTAATATCACTTTAAAAGAGGTATTAAAGTACTAGTTTTTAATATAAAAATAATAATTAATTAAAATAATAAGTTTAAAGGAACCAAACGAAATTCGTGGGGGAAAATGAAAATTTTAGCACAAACAGTAGCGTCGGCCTGAACCGTCGCTAATATAAGAAAATAAGAATTAATTAAGACAATAACTAATAAGGAGGCAAACGAAATTTGTTATGGGAAATGAATATTTTTTCAAAAACAATAGCGTCGGCCTGAACCGTCGCTAATATAAAAAAATAAATAATTATTTAAAATAATAACTAAAAAGGAGGCAAACTAAATTGGTCGGTGTAATGAATTTTTCACACAAACAGAAGTGTAGGTCCAAATAAATGCTTTGTCAACACCAAGTATTTTTCTCGAAATCAATCAATTTTCTAAATATTTTCATAACAAATGTATTTGAAGAACACATGCATTAAGTAGTGAAGAAGGAATGACTAAATGTATGTCCGTTTGTTCTTAGTCCGACGACGCTTATTGTATAGGTTATCGTTCAAATGCACACCTTCATTCATGAAATTTAGTTTTATTCGTGCTATATACTTTTGAAGTGAAATGGAGTAAAATGACTAGTTAAGCATCTGCTCCTCTTAAAAAGATTCTAATAAAGACAAAGAAGAATGATCTCTTCTGTCCAAAAGGGTAAACCAAATTTGAAAGAGAAAATAGAGCAACAGACAATATGCCATATAAGTTACTTAATATCACTTTCTTTTATTTTTGATAGCGCTGAATAGCGCTATTAACCGTGCCACTAACGTGAACGATTTTGTTTAATAGAACTTTAAAAGAGCTATTAAAGTACTAGTTTTTAATATAAAAATAATAATTATTTAAAATAATAAGTTTAAAGGAGCCAAACGAAATTCGTGGGGGAAAATGAAAATTTTAGCACAAACAGTAACGTCGGCCTAAACTGTCGCTAATATAAGAAAATAAGAATTAATTAAGATAATAACTAATAAGGAGGCAAACATAATTTGTTATGGGAAATGAATATTTTTTTCATAAACAATAGCGTCGGCCTGAAGGGTCGCTGATATAAAAAAATAAATAATAATTTAAAATAATAACTAAAAAGGAGGCAAAGTATATTGGTGGGTGTAATGAAATTTTCACACAAACAGTAGCGTAGGTCCAATTAAACGTTTTATCAACACCAAGTATTTTTCTCGAAATCAAACCATTTTCAATATATTTTCATAACAAATGCACTCGAAGGACACATGCATTAAGTAGTGAAGAAGGAATGATTAAATGTATGTCCCTTTGTTCTTAGTCCGACGATGTTGGCTGTATAGGTTATCGCTCGAATGCTCACCTTCACTCATGAACTTTAGTTTTATTCGTGCTTTATACTTTTGAAGTGAAATGGAGGAAAATGACTACTTAGGCGTATGCTCCTCTTATAAAGATTCTAATAAACACAAAGAAGAGTGATATCTTCTGTCCAAAAGGGTAAACCAACTTTGAAAGATAAAATAGAGCAACAGACAATATGCCATAAAAGTTATTTAATAGCACTTTCTTTTGTTTTTGACAGCGCTGAAAATCGCTATTAACCGTGCCACTAAAGTAAACGATTTTGTTTTATATCACTTTAAAAGAGCTATTAAAGTACTAGTTTTTAATATAAAAATAATAATTAATTAAAACAATAAGTTTAAAGGAGCCAAACGAAATTCGTGGGGGAAAATGAAATTTTTATCACAAACAGTAGCGTCGGCCTGAACCGTCACTAATATAAGAAAATAATAATTAATTAATACAATAACTAATAAGGAGGCAAATGAAATTTGTTATGGGAAATGAATATTTTTTCATAAACAATAGCGTCGACCTGAACTGTCGCTAATATAAAAAAATAAATAATAATTTAAAATAATAACTAAAAAGGAGGCAAACTAAATTGGTGGGTGTAATGAAATTTTCACACACACAGTAGCGTAGGTCCAAATAAACGCTTTTTCAACACCAAGTATTTTTCTCGAAATCAAACCATTTTCAAAATATTTTCATAACAAATTCACTCGAAGGACACATGAATTAAGTAGTGAAGAAGGAATGATTAAATGTATGTCCCTTTGTTCTTAGTCCGACGACGCTGGCTGTATAGGTTATCGCTCGAATGCTCACCTTCACTCATGAACTTTAGTTTTATTCGTGCTTTATACTTTTGAAGTGAAATGGAGGAAAATGACTACTTAGGCGTATGCTCCTCTTATAAAGATTCTAATAAACACAAAGAAGAGTGATATCTTCTGTCCAAAAGGGTAAACCAACTTTGAAAGATAAAATAGAGCAACAGACAATATGCCATAAAAGTTGTTTAATAGCACTTTCTTTTGTTTCTGACAGCGCTGAAAATCGCTATTAACCGTGCCACTAAAGTAAACGATTTTGTTTAATATCACTTTAAAAGATCTATTAAAGTACTAGTTTTTAATATAAAAATAATAATTAAATAAAACAATAAGTTTAAAGGAGCCAAACGAAATTCGTGGGGGAAAATGAAAATTTTATCACAAACAGTAGCGTCGGCCTGAACCGTCACTAATATAAGAAAATAATAATTAATTAAGACAATAACTAATAAGGGGGCAACTAAATTTTTTTATGGGAAATGAATATTTTTTCATAAATAATAGCGTCGGCCTGAACCGTCGCTAATATAATAAAATAAATAATAATTTAAAATAATAACTAAAAAGGAGGCAAACTAAATTGGTGGGTGTAATGAAATTTTCACACAAACAGTAGCGTAGGTCCAAATAAACGCTTTGTCAACACCAAGTATTTTTCTCGAAATCAAACCATTTTCAAAATATTTTCATAACAAAAGCACTTGAAGGACACATGTATTAAGTAGTGAAGAAGGAATGATTAAATGTATGTCCCTTTGTTCTTAGTACGATGATGCTTACTGTATAGGTTATCGTTCAAATGCTCACCTTCACTCATGAACTTTAGTTTTATTCGTGCTATATACTTTTGAAGTGAAATGGAGGAAAATGACTACTTAGGTGTATGCTCCTCTTATAAAGATTCTAATAAACACAAAGAAGAGTGATATCTTCTGTCCAAAAGGGTAAACCAACTTTGAAAGATAAAATAGAGCAACAGACAATATGCCATTAAAGTTATTTAATAGCACTTTCTTTTGTTTTTGACAGCGCTGAAAATCGCTATTAACCGTGCCACTAAGGTAAACGATTTTGTTTAATATCACTTTAAAAGAGCTATTAAAGTACTAGTTTTTAATATAAAAATAATAATTAATTAAAACAATAAGTTTAAAGGAGCCAAACGAAATTTGTTGGGGAAAATGAAAATTTTAGCATAAACAGTAGCGTCGGCATGGACCGTCACTAATATAAGAAAATAATAATTAATTAGGACAATAACTAATAAGGAGGAAAACGAAATTTGTTATGGGAAATGAATTTTTTTTTCATAAACAATAGCATCGGCCTGAACCGTCGCTAATATAAAAAAATAAATAATAATTTAAAATAATAACTAAAAAGGAGGCAAACTAAATTGGTGGGTATAATGAAATTCTCACACAAACAGTAGCATAGGTCCAAATAAACGCTTTTTCAACACCAAGTATTTTTCTTGAAATCAAACCAATTTCAAAATATTTTTATAACAAATGCACTCGAAGGACACATGCATTAAGTAGTCAAGAAGGAATGATTAAATGTATGTCCCTTTGTTCTTAGTCCGACGACGCTGGTTGTATAGGTTATCGATCGAAAGCTAACCTTCACTCATGAACTTTAGTTTTATTCGTACTATATACTTCTGAAGTGAAGTGGAGTAAAATGACTACTTAGGCGTATGCTCCTCTTATAAAGATACTAATAAAGACAAAGAGTGATCTCTTATGTCCAAAAGGGTAAACCATCTTTGAAAGAGAAAATAGAGCAAGAGACAATATGCCATATAAGTTACTTAATAGCCCTTTATTTTGTTTTTGATAACGCTGAATAGCACTATTAACCGTGCCACTAACGTGAACGATTTTGTTTAATATCACTTTAAAAGAGGTATTAAAGTACTAGTTTTTAATATAAAAATAATAATTAATTAAAATAATAAGTTTAAAGGAACCAAACGAAATTCGTGGGGGAAAATGAAAATTTTAGCACAAACAGTAGCGTCGGCCTGAACCGTCGCTAATATAAGAAAATAAGAATTAATTAAGACAATAACTAATAAGGAGGCAAACGAAATTTGTTATGGGAAATGAATATTTTTTCAAAAACAATAGCGTCGGCCTGAACCGTCGCTAATATAAAAAAATAAATAATTATTTAAAATAATAACTAAAAAGGAGGCAAACTAAATTGGTCGGTGTAATGAATTTTTCACACAAACAGAAGTGTAGGTCCAAATAAATGCTTTGTCAACACCAAGTATTTTTCTCAAAATCAAACCATTTTCTAAATATTTTCATAACAAATGTATTTGAAGAACACATGCATTAAGTAGTGTAGAAGGAATGACTAAATGTATGTCCGTTTGTTCTTAGTCCGACGACGCTTATTGTATAGGTTATCGTTCAAATGCACACCTTCATTCATGACATTTAGTTTTATTCGTGCTATGTACTTTTGAAGTGAAATGGAGTAAAATGACTAGTTAAGCATCTGCTCCTCTTATAAAGATTCTAATAAAGACAAAGAAGAATGATCTCTTCTGTCCAAAAGGGTAAACCAAATTTGAAAGAGAAAATAGAGCAACAGACAATATGCCATATAAGTTACTTAATATCACTTTCTTTTATTTTTGATAGCGCTGAATAGCGCTATTAACCCTGCCACTAACGTGAACGATTTTGTTTAATAGAACTTTAAAAGAGCTATTAAAGTACTAGTTTTTAATATAAAAATAATAATTATTTAAAATAATAAGTTTAAAGGAGCCAAACGAAATTCGTGGGGGAAAATGAAAATTTTAGCACAAACAGTAACGTCGGCCTAAACTGTCGCTAATATAAGAAAATAAGAATTAATTAAGATAATAACTAATAAGGAGGCAAACATAATTTGTTATGGGAAATGAATATTTTTTTCATAAACAATAGCGTCGGCCTGAAGGGTTGCTGATATAAAAAAATAAATAATAATTTAAAATAATAACTAAAAAGGAGGCAAAGTATATTGGTGGGTGTAATGAAATTTTCACACAAACAGTAGCGTAGGTCCAATTAAACGTTTTATCAACACCAAGTATTTTTCTCGAAATCAAACCATTTTCAAAATATTTTCATAACAAATGCACTCGAAGGACACATGCATTAAGTAGTGAAGAAGGAATGATTAAATGTATGTCCCTTTGTTCTTAGTCCGACGATGTTGGCTGTATAGGTTATCGCTCGAATGCTCACCTTCACTCATGAACTTTAGTTTTATTCGTGTTTTATACTTTTGAAGTGAAATGGAGGAAAATGACTACTTAGGCGTATGCTCCTCTTATAAAGATTCTAATAAACACAAAGAAGAGTGATATCTTCTGTCCAAAAGGGTAAACCAACTTTGAAAGATAAAATAGAGCAACAGACAATATGCCATAAAAGTTATTTAATAGCACTTTCTTTTGTTTTTGACAGCGCTGAAAATCGCTATTAACCGTGCCACTAAAGTAAACAATTTTGTTTTATATCACTTTAAAAGAGCTATTAAAGTACTAGTTTTTAATATAAAAATAATAATTAATTAAAAAAATAAGTTTAAAGGAGCCAAACGAAATTCGTGGGGGAAAATGAAATTTTTATCACAAACAGTAGCGTCGGCCTGAACCGTCACTAATATAAGAAAATAATAATTAATTAAGACAATAACTAATAAGGAGGAAAATGAAATTTTTTATGGGAAATGAATATTTTTTCATAAACAATAGCGTCGACCTGAACTGTCGCTAATATAAAAAAATAAATAATAATTTAAAATAATAACTAAAAAGGAGGCAAACTAAATTGGTGGGTGTAATGAAATTTTCACACACACAGTAGCGTAGGTCCAAATAAATGCTTTTTCAACACCAAGTATTTTTCTCGAAATCAAACCATTTTCAAAATATTTTCATAACAAATTCACTCGAAGGACACATGCATTAAGTAGTGAAGAAGGAATGATTAAATGTATGTCCCTTTGTTCTTAGTCCGACGACGCTTGCTGTATAGGTTATCGCTGGAATGCTCACCTTCACTCATGAACTTTAGTTTTATTCGTGCTTTATACTTTTGAAGTGAAATGGAGGAAAATGACTACTTAGGCGTATGCTCCTCTTATAAAGATTCTAATAAACACAAAGAAGAGTGATATCTTCTGTCCAAAAGGGTAAACCAACTTTGAAAGATAAAATAGAGCAACAGACAATATGCCATAAAAGTTATTTAATAGCACTTTCTTTTCTTTTTGACAGCGCTGAAAATCGCTATTAACCGTGCCACTAAAGTAAACGATTTTGTTTAATATCACTTTAAAAGAGCTATTAAAGTACTAGTTTTTAATATAAAAATAATAATTAAATAAAACAATAAGTTTAAAGGAGCCAAACGAAATTCGTGGGGGAAAATGAAAATTTTATCACAAACAGTAGCGTCGGCCTGAACCGTCACTAATATAATAAAATAATAATTAATTAAGACAATAACTAATAAGGAGGAAAATGAAATTTTTTATGGGAAATGAATATTTTTTTCATAAACAATAGCGTCGGCCTGAACCGTCGCTAATATAAAAAAATAAATAATAATTTAAAATAATAACTAAAAAGGAGGCAAACTAAATTGGTGGGTGTAATGAAATTTTCACACAAACAATAGCGTAGGTCCAAATAAACGCTTTGTCAACACCAAGTATTTTTCTCGAAATCAAACCATTTTCAAAATATTTTCATAACAAAAGCACTTGAAGGACACATGTATTAAGTAGTGAAGAAGGAATGATTAAATGTATGTCCCTTTGTTCTTAGTACGACGATGCTTACTGTATAGGTTATCGTTCAAATGCTCACCTTCACTCATGAACTTTAGTTTTATTCGTGCTATATACTTTTGAAGTGTAATGGAGGAAAATGACTAGTTAGGCGTATGCTCCTCTTATAAAGATTCTAATAAACATAAAGAAGTGTGATATCTTCTGTCCAAAAGGGTAAACCAACTTTGAAAGAGAAAATAGAGCAACAAACAATATGCCATTAAAGTTATTTAATAGCACTTTCTTTTGTTTTTGACAGCGCTGAAAATCGCTATTAACCGTGCCACTAAAGTAAACGATTTTGTTTAATATCACTTTAAAAGAGCTATTAAAGTACTAGTTTTTAATATAAAAATAATAATTAATTAAAACAATAAGTTTAAAGGAGCCAAACGAAATTTGTTGGGGAAAATGAAAATTTTAGCATAAACAGTAGCGTCGGCATGGACCGTCACTAATATAAGAAAATAATAATTAATTAAGACAATAACTAATAAGGAGGCAAACGAAATTTGTTATGGGAAATGAATATTTTTTCATAAACAATAGCATCGGCCTGAACCGTCGCTAATATAAAAAAATAAATAATAATTTAAAATAATAACTAAAAAGGAGGCAAACTAAATTGGTGGGTATAATGAAATTCTCACACAAACAGTAGCGTAGGTCCAAATAAACGCTTTTTCAACACCAAGTATTTTTCTCGAAATCAAACCATTTTCAAAATATTTTTATAACAAATGCACTCGAAGGACACATGCATTAAGTAGTCAAGAAGGAATGATTAAATGTATGTCCCTTTGTTCTTAGTCCGACGATGCTGGTTGTATAGGTTATCGATCGAAAGCTAACCTTCACTCATCAACTTTAGTTTTATTCGTACTATATACTTCTGAAGTGAAGTGGAGTAAAATGACTACTTAGGCGTATGCTCCTCTTATAAATATACTAATAAAGACAAAGAGTGATCTCTTATGTCCAAAAGGGTAAACCATCTTTGAAAGAGAAAATAGAGAAAGAGACAATATGCCATATAAGTTACTTAATAGCCCTTTAATTTGTTTTTGATAATGCTGAATAGCACTATTAACCGTGCCACTAACGTGAACGATTTTGTTTAATATCACTTTAAAGGAGGTATTAAAGTACTAGTTTTTAATATAAAAATAATAATTAATTAAAATAATAAATTTAAAGGAGCCAAACGAAATTTGTGGGGGAAAATGAAAATTTTAGCACAAACAGTAGCGTCGGCCTGAACCGTCGCTAATATAAGAAAATAGGAATTAATTAAGACAATAACTAATAAGGAGGCAAATGAAATTTGTTATGGGAAATGAATATTTTTTCAAAAACAATAGCGTCGGCCTGAACCGTCGCTAATATAAAAAAATAAATAATTATTTAAAATAATAACTAAAAAGGAGGCAAACTAAATTGGTGGGTGTAATGAAATTTTCACACAAACAGAAGTGTAGGTCCAAATAAATGCTTTGTCAACACCAAGTATTTTTCTCGAAATCAAACCATTTTCTAAATATTTTCATAACAAATGTATTTGAAGAACACATGCATTAAGTAGTGAAGAAGGAATCATTAAATGTATGTCCGTTTGTTCTTAGTCCGACGACGCTTACTGTATAGGTTATCGTTCAAATGGACACCTTCATTCATGAAATTTAGTTTTATTCGTGCTATATACTTTTGAAGTGAAATGGAGTAAAATGACTAGTTAAGCATCTGCTCCTCTTATAAAGATTCTAATAAAGACAAAGAAGAATGGTCTCTTATGTCCAAAAGGGTAAACCAAATTTGAAAGAGAAAATAGAGCAACAGACATTATGCCATAAAAGTTATTTAATAGCACTTTCTTTTGTTTTTGATAGCGTTGAAAAGCGGTATTAACCGTGCCACTAATGTGAACGATTTTGTTTAATATCACTTTAAAAGAGCTATTAAAGTACTAGTTTTTAATATAAAAATAATAATTAGTTAAAACAATAACTTTAAAGGAGCCATACGAAATTCGTGGGGGAAAATGAAATTTAGCACAAACTATAGCGTCGGCCTGAACCGTCGCTAATATAAGAAAATAAGAATTAATTAAGACAATAACTAATAAAGAGGAAAACAAAATTTGTTATGGGAAATGAATATTTTTTCAAAAACAATAGCGTCAGCCTGAACCGTCGCTAATATAAAAAAATAAATAATTATTTAAAATAATAACTAAAAAGGAGGCAAAATAAATTGGTGGGTGTAATGAAATTTTCGCACAAACAGTAGCGTAGGTCCAAATAAACTTTTTGTCAACACCAAGTATTTTTCTCGAAATCAAACCATTTTCAAAATATTTTCATAACAAATGCACTCGAAGGACACATGCATTAAGTAGTGAAGAAGGAATGATTAAATGTATGTCCCTTTATTCTTAGTCCGACGACGCTGGTTGTATAGGATATCGCTCGAATGCTCACCTTCACTCATGAACTTTAGTTTTATTCGTGCTAAATACTTTTAAAGTTAAATGGAGGAAAATGACTACTTTGGTGAATGCTCTTCTTATAAAGATTCTAATAAATACAAAGAAGAGTGATCTCTTCTGTCCAAAAGGGTAAACCAACTTTGAAAGAGAAAATAGAGCAACAGACAATATGCCATAAAAGTTATTTAAAAGCAGTTTCTTTTGTTTTTGATAGCGCTGAAAAGCGCTATTAACCGTGCCACTAATGTGATCGATTTTGTTTAATATCACTTTAAAAGAGCTATTAAAGTACGAGTTTTTAATATAAAAATAATAATTAATTAAAACAATAAGTTTAAAGGAGCCAAACGAAGTTTGTGGGGGGAAATGAAAATTTTAGCACAAACAGTAGTGTCGGCCTGAACCCTCACTAATATAAGAAAATAAGAATTCATTAAGACAATAAATAATAAGGAGGCAAACGGAATTTGTTATGGGAAATGAATATTTTTTCATAAACAATAGCATCGACCTGAACTGTCGCTAATATAAAAAAATAAATAATAATTTAAAATAATAACTAAAAAGGAGGCAAACTAAATTGGTGGGTGTAATGAAATTTTCACACAAACAGTAGCGTAGGTCAAATAAACGCTTTGTCACACCAAGTATTTTTCTCGAAATTAAACCATTTTCAAAAAAATTTCATAACAAATGCACTCGAAGGACACATGCATTAAGTAGTGAAGAAGGAATGATTAAATGTATGTCCCTCTGTTCTTAGTCCGACGACGTTGGCTGTATAGGTTATCGCTCGAATGCTCACCTTCACTCATGAACTTTAGTTTTATTCGTGCTATATACTTTTGAAGTGAAATGGAGGAAAATGACTACTTAGGCGTATGCTCCTCTTATAAAGATTCTAATAAAGACAAAGAAAAGTGATCTCTTCTGTCCAAAAGGGTAAACCAACTTTTAAAGAGAAAATAGAGCAACCGACAATATGCCATAAAAGTTATTTAATAGCACTTTCTTCTGTTTTTGATAGCCCTGAAAAGCGCTATTAACCGTGCCACTAATGTGAACGATTTTGTTTAATAGCACTTTAAAAGAGCTATTAAAGTACTAGTTTTTAATATAAAAATAATAATTAATTAAAACAATAAGTTTAAAGGACTCAAACGAAATTCGTGGCGGAAAATGAAAATTTTAGCACAGACAGTAGTGTCAGCCTAAACCGTCGCTAATATAAGAAAATAAGAATTAATTAAGACAATAACTAATAATGAGGCAAACAAAATTTGTTATGGGAAATGAAATTGTTTTCAAAAACAATAGTGTCGGCCTAAACCGTCGCTAATATGAAAAAAATAATTATTTAAAATAATAAGTAAAAAGGAGGCAAACAAAATTGGTGGGTGTAATGAAATTTTCCACAAACAGTAGTGTAGGTCCAAATAAACGTTTTGTCAACACCAACTATTTTTCTCGAAATCAAACCATTTTCAAAATAGTTTCATAACAAATGCACTCAAAGGACACATGCATTAAGTAGTGAAGAAGGAATAATTAAATGTATGTCCCTTTGTTCTTAGTCCGACGACGCTGGCAATATAGGTTATCCCTCGAATGCTCACCTTTACTCATGAACTTTAGTTTTATTCGTGCAATATACTTTTGAAGTGAAGTGGAGGAAATGGAGAAAATAGAGCAACATACAATATGCCATAAAAGTTATTTAATAGCAGTTTATTTTGTTTTTGATAGCGCTGAAAAGCGCTATTAACCGTGCCACTAATGTGATCAATTTTGTTTAATATCACTTTAAAAGAGCTATTAAAGTACTAGTTTTTAATATAAAAATAATAATTAATTAAAACAATAAGTTTAAAGGATCCAAACGAAATTCGTGGGGGGAAATGAAAATTTTAGAACAAACAGTAGCGTCAGCCTGAACCGTCGCTAATATAAGAAAATAAAAATTCATTAAGACAATAACTAATAAGGAGGAAAACAAAATTTGTTATGGGAAATGAAATTCTTTTCAAAAACAATAGTGTCGGCCTGAACCGTCGCTAATATAAAAAAAAACATTATTTAAAATAATAACTAAAAAGGAGGCAAACTAAATTGGTGGGTATAATGAAAATTTCGCACAAACAGTACCGTAGGTCCAAATAAACATTTTGTCAACACCAAGTATTTTTCTCAAAATCAAACCATTTTCAAAATATTTTCATAACAAATGCACTCGAAGGACACATGCATTAAGTAGTGAAGAAGGAATAATTAAATGTATGTCCCTTTGTTCTTTGTCCGACGGCGCTGGATGTATAGGTTATCGCTCGAATGCTCACCTTCACTCATAAACTTTAGTTGTATTCGTGCTATATACTTTTGAAGTGAAATGGAGGAAAATGACTACTTAGGCGTATGCTCCTCTTATAAAGATTCTAATAAAGAAAAAAAAAAGTGATCTCTTCTGCCCAAAAGGGTAAACCAACTTTGAAAGAGAAAATAGAGCTACAGACAATATGCCATAAAAGTTATTTAATAGCACTTTCTTTTGTTTTTGATAGCGCTGAAAAGCGCTATTAAACGTGCCACTAATGTGAACGATTTTGTTTCATAGCACTTTAAAAGAGCTATTAAATTACTAGTTTTTAGTATAAAAATAATAATTAATTAAAACAATAAGTTTAAAGGACCCAAACGAAATTCGTGGCCGAAAATGAAAATTTTAGCACAAACAGTAGCGTCGGCCTGAACCTTCGCTAATATAAGAATATAAGAATTAATTAAGACAATAACTAATAAGGAGGCAAACAAAATTTGTTAAATGAATATATTTTCAAAAACAATAGTGTCGGCCTGAACCGTCGCTAATATAAAAATAATAATTATTTAAATAATATCAAAAAAGGAGGCAAACTAAATTGGTGGGTGTAATGAAATTTTCGCACAAACAGTAGCGTAGATCCAAATAAACGTTTTATCAACACCAAGTATTTTTCTCGAAATCAAACCATTTTCAATATATTTTCATAACAAATGCACTCGAAGGACACATGCATTAAGTAGTGAAGAAGGAATGATTAAATGTATGTCCCTTTGTTCTTAGTCCGACGATGTTGGCTGTATAGGTTATCGCTCGAATGCTCACCTTCACTCATGAACTTTAGTTTTATTCGTGCTTTATACTTTTGAAGTGAAATGGAGGAAAATGACTACTTAGGCGTATGCTCCTCTTATAAAGATTCTAATAAACACAAAGAAGAGTGATATCTTCTGTCCAAAAGGGTAAACCAACTTTGAAAGATAAAATAGAGCAACAGACAATATGCCATAAAAGTTATTTAATAGCACTTTCTTTTGTTTTTGACAGCGCTGAAAATCGCTATTAATCGTGCCACTAAAGTAAACGATTTTGTTTTATATCACTTTAAAAGAGCTATTAAAGTACTAGTTTTTAATATAAAAATAATAATTAATTAAAACAATAAGTTTAAAGGAGCCAAACGAAATTCGTGGGGGAAAATGAAATTTTTATCACAAACAGTAGCGTCGGCCTGAACCGTCACTAATATAAGAAAATAATAATTAATTAATACAATAACTAATAAGGAGGCAAATGAAATTTGTTATGGGAAATGAATATTTTTTCATAAACAATAGCGTCGACCTGAACTGTCGCTAATATAAAAAAATAAATAATAATTTAAAATAATAACTAAAAAGGAGGCAAACTAAATTGGTGGGTGTAATGAAATTTTCACACACACAGTAGCGTAGGTCCAAATAAACGCTTTTTCAACACCAAGTATTTTTCTCGAAATCAAACCATTTTCAAAATATTTTCATAACAAATTCACTCGAAGGACACATGAATTAAGTAGTGAAGAAGGAATGATTAAATGTATGTCCCTTTGTTCTTAGTCCGACGACGCTGGCTGTATAGGTTATCGCTCGAATGCTCACCTTCACTCATGAACTTTAGTTTTATTCGTGCTTTATACTTTTGAAGTGAAATGGAGGAAAATGACTACTTAGGCGTATGCTCCTCTTATAAAGATTCTAATAAACACAAAGAAGAGTGATATCTTCTGTCCAAAAGGGTAAACCAACTTTGAAAGATAAAATAGAGCAACAGACAATATGCCATAAAAGTTGTTTAATAGCACTTTCTTTTGTTTCTGACAGCGCTGAAAATCGCTATTAACCGTGCCACTAAAGTAAACGATTTTGTTTAATATCACTTTAAAAGATCTATTAAAGTACTAGTTTTTAATATAAAAATAATAATTAAATAAAACAATAAGTTTAAAGGAGCCAAACGAAATTCGTGGGGGAAAATGAAAATTTTATCACAAACAGTAGCGTCGGCCTGAACCGTCACTAATATAAGAAAATAATAATTAATTAAGACAATAACTAATAAGGGGGCAACTAAATTTTTTTATGGGAAATGAATATTTTTTCATAAATAATAGCGTCGGCCTGAACCGTCGCTAATATAATAAAATAAATAATAATTTAAAATAATAACTAAAAAGGAGGCAAACTAAATTGGTGGGTGTAATGAAATTTTCACACAAACAGTAGCGTAGGTCCAAATAAACGCTTTGTCAACACCAAGTATTTTTCTCGAAATCAAACCATTTTCAAAATATTTTCATAACAAAAGCACTTGAAGGACACATGTATTAAGTAGTGAAGAAGGAATGATTAAATGTATGTCCCTTTGTTCTTAGTACGATGATGCTTACTGTATAGGTTATCGTTCAAATGCTCACCTTCACTCATGAACTTTAGTTTTATTCGTGCTATATACTTTTGAAGTGAAATGGAGGAAAATGACTACTTAGGCGTATGCTCCTCTTATAAAGATTCTAATAAACACAAAGAAGAGTGATATCTTCTGTCCAAAAGGGTAAACCAACTTTGAAAGATAAAATAGAGCAACAGACAATATGCCATTAAAGTTATTTAATAGCACTTTCTTTTGTTTTTGACAGCGCTGAAAATCGCTATTAACCGTGCCACTAAGGTAAACGATTTTGTTTAATATCACTTTAAAAGAGCTATTAAAGTACTAGTTTTTAATATAAAAATAATAATTAATTAAAACAATAAGTTTAAAGGAGCCAAACGAAATTTGTTGGGGAAAATGAAAATTTTAGCATAAACAGTAGCGTCGGCATGGACCGTCACTAATATAAGAAAATAATAATTAATTAGGACAATAACTAATAAGGAGGAAAACGAAATTTGTTATGGGAAATGAATTTTTTTTTCATAAACAATAGCATCGGCCTGAACCGTCGCTAATATAAAAAAATAAATAATAATTTAAAATAATAACTAAAAAGGAGGCAAACTAAATTGGTGGGTATAATGAAATTCTCACACAAACAGTAGCATAGGTCCAAATAAACGCTTTTTCAACACCAAGTATTTTTCTTGAAATCAAACCAATTTCAAAATATTTTTATAACAAATGCACTCGAAGGACACATGCATTAAGTAGTCAAGAAGGAATGATTAAATGTATGTCCCTTTGTTCTTAGTCCGACGACGCTGGTTGTATAGGTTATCGATCGAAAGCTAACCTTCACTCATGAACTTTAGTTTTATTCGTACTATATACTTCTGAAGTGAAGTGGAGTAAAATGACTACTTAGGCGTATGCTCCTCTTATAAAGATACTAATAAAGACAAAGAGTGATCTCTTATGTCCAAAAGGGTAAACCATCTTTGAAAGAGAAAATAGAGCAAGAGACAATATGCCATATAAGTTACTTAATAGCCCTTTATTTTGTTTTTGATAACGCGGAATAGCACTATTAACCGTGCCACTAACGTGAACGATTTTGTTTAATATCACTTTAAAAGAGGTATTAAAGTACTAGTTTTTAATATAAAAATAATAATTAATTAAAATAATAAGTTTAAAGGAACCAAACGAAATTCGTGGGGGAAAATGAAAATTTTAGCACAAACAGTAGCGTCGGCCTGAACCGTCGCTAATATAAGAAAATAAGAATTAATTAAGACAATAACTAATAAGGAGGCAAACGAAATTTGTTATGGGAAATGAATATTTTTTCAAAAACAATAGCGTCGGCCTGAACCGTCGCTAATATAAAAAAATAAATAATTATTTAAAATAATAACTAAAAAGGAGGCAAACTAAATTGGTCGGTGTAATGAATTTTTCACACAAACAGAAGTGTAGGTCCAAATAAATGCTTTGTCAACACCAAGTATTTTTCTCAAAATCAAACCATTTTCTAAATATTTTCATAACAAATGTATTTGAAGAACACATGCATTAAGTAGTGTAGAAGGAATGACTAAATGTATGTCCGTTTGTTCTTAGTCCGACGACGCTTATTGTATAGGTTATCGTTCAAATGCACACCTTCATTCATGACATTTAGTTTTATTCGTGCTATGTACTTTTGAAGTGAAATGGAGTAAAATGACTAGTTAAGCATCTGCTCCTCTTATAAAGATTCTAATAAAGACAAAGAAGAATGATCTCTTCTGTCCAAAAGGGTAAACCAAATTTGAAAGAGAAAATAGAGCAACAGACAATATGCCATATAAGTTACTTAATATCACTTTCTTTTATTTTTGATAGCGCTGAATAGCGCTATTAACCCTGCCACTAACGTGAACGATTTTGTTTAATAGAACTTTAAAAGAGCTATTAAAGTACTAGTTTTTAATATAAAAATAATAATTATTTAAAATAATAAGTTTAAAGGAGCCAAACGAAATTCGTGGGGGAAAATGAAAATTTTAGCACAAACAGTAACGTCGGCCTAAACTGTCGCTAATATAAGAAAATAAGAATTAATTAAGATAATAACTAATAAGGAGGCAAACATAATTTGTTATGGGAAATGAATATTTTTTTCATAAACAATAGCGTCGGCCTGAAGGGTTGCTGATATAAAAAAATAAATAATAATTTAAAATAATAACTAAAAAGGAGGCAAAGTATATTGGTGGGTGTAATGAAATTTTCACACAAACAGTAGCGTAGGTCCAATTAAACGTTTTATCAACACCAAGTATTTTTCTCGAAATCAAACCATTTTCAAAATATTTTCATAACAAATGCACTCGAAGGACACATGCATTAAGTAGTGAAGAAGGAATGATTAAATGTATGTCCCTTTGTTCTTAGTCCGACGATGTTGGCTGTATAGGTTATCGCTCGAATGCTCACCTTCACTCATGAACTTTAGTTTTATTCGTGTTTTATACTTTTGAAGTGAAATGGAGGAAAATGACTACTTAGGCGTATGCTCCTCTTATAAAGATTCTAATAAACACAAAGAAGAGTGATATCTTCTGTCCAAAAGGGTAAACCAACTTTGAAAGATAAAATAGAGCAACAGACAATATGCCATAAAAGTTATTTAATAGCACTTTCTTTTGTTTTTGACAGCGCTGAAAATCGCTATTAACCGTGCCACTAAAGTAAACAATTTTGTTTTATATCACTTTAAAAGAGCTATTAAAGTACTAGTTTTTAATATAAAAATAATAATTAATTAAAAAAATAAGTTTAAAGGAGCCAAACGAAATTCGTGGGGGAAAATGAAATTTTTATCACAAACAGTAGCGTCGGCCTGAACCGTCACTAATATAAGAAAATAATAATTAATTAAGACAATAACTAATAAGGAGGAAAATGAAATTTTTTATGGGAAATGAATATTTTTTCATAAACAATAGCGTCGACCTGAACTGTCGCTAATATAAAAAAATAAATAATAATTTAAAATAATAACTAAAAAGGAGGCAAACTAAATTGGTGGGTGTAATGAAATTTTCACACACACAGTAGCGTAGGTCCAAATAAATGCTTTTTCAACACCAAGTATTTTTCTCGAAATCAAACCATTTTCAAAATATTTTCATAACAAATTCACTCGAAGGACACATGCATTAAGTAGTGAAGAAGGAATGATTAAATGTATGTCCCTTTGTTCTTAGTCCGACGACGCTTGCTGTATAGGTTATCGCTCGAATGCTCACCTTCACTCATGAACTTTAGTTTTATTCGTGCTTTATACTTTTGAAGTGAAATGGAGGAAAATGACTACTTAGGCGTATGCTCCTCTTATAAAGATTCTAATAAACACAAAGAAGAGTGATATCTTCTGTCCAAAAGGGTAAACCAACTTTGAAAGATAAAATAGAGCAACAGACAATATGCCATAAAAGTTATTTAATAGCACTTTCTTTTCTTTTTGACAGCGCTGAAAATCGCTATTAACCGTGCCACTAAAGTAAACGATTTTGTTTAATATCACTTTAAAAGAGCTATTAAAGTACTAGTTTTTAATATAAAAATAATAATTAAATAAAACAATAAGTTTAAAGGAGCCAAACGAAATTCGTGGGGGAAAATGAAAATTTTATCACAAACAGTAGCGTCGGCCTGAACCGTCACTAATATAATAAAATAATAATTAATTAAGACAATAACTAATAAGGAGGAAAATGAAATTTTTTATGGGAAATGAATATTTTTTTCATAAACAATAGCGTCGGCATGAACCGTCGCTAATATAAAAAAATAAATAATAATTTAAAATAATAACTAAAAAGGAGGCAAACTAAATTGGTGGGTGTAATGAAATTTTCACACAAACAATAGCGTAGGTCCAAATAAACGCTTTGTCAACACCAAGTATTTTTCTCGAAATCAAACCATTTTCAAAATATTTTCATAACAAAAGCACTTGAAGGACACATGTATTAAGTAGTGAAGAAGGAATGATTAAATGTATGTCCCTTTGTTCTTAGTACGACGATGCTTACTGTATAGGTTATCGTTCAAATGCTCACCTTCACTCATGAACTTTAGTTTTATTCGTGCTATATACTTTTGAAGTGTAATGGAGGAAAATGACTAGTTAGGCGTATGCTCCTCTTATAAAGATTCTAATAAACATAAAGAAGTGTGATATCTTCTGTCCAAAAGGGTAAACCAACTTTGAAAGAGAAAATAGAGCAACAAACAATATGCCATTAAAGTTATTTAATAGCACTTTCTTTTGTTTTTGACAGCGCTGAAAATCGCTATAACCGTGCCACTAAAGTAAACGATTTTGTTTAATATCACTTTAAAAGAGCTATTAAAGTACTAGTTTTTAATATAAAAATAATAATTAATTAAAACAATAAGTTTTAAAGGAGCCAAACGAAATTTGTTGGGGAAAATGAAAATTTTAGCATAAACAGTAGCGTCGGCATGGACCGTCACTAATATAAGAAAATAATAATTAATTAAGACAATAACTAATAAGGAGGCAAACGAAATTTGTTATGGGAAATGAATATTTTTTCATAAACAATAGCATCGGCCTGAACCGTCGCTAATATAAAAAAATAAATAATAATTTAAAATAATAACTAAAAAGGATGGCAAACTAAATTGGTGGGTATAATGAAATTCTCACACAAACAGTAGCGTAGGTCCAAATAAACGCTTTTTCAACACCAAGTATTTTTCTCGAAATCAAACCATTTTCAAAATATTTTTATAACAAATGCACTCGAAGGACACATGCATTAAGTAGTCAAGAAGGAATGATTAAATGTATGTCCCCTTTGTTCTTAGTCCGACGATGCTGGTTGTATAGGTTATCGATCGAAAGCTAACCTTCACTCATCAACTTTAGTTTTATTCGTACTATATACTTCTGAAGTGAAGTGGAGTAAAATGACTACTTAGGCGTATGCTCCTCTTATAAATATACTAATAAAGACAAAGAGTGATCTCTTATGTCCAAAAGGGTAAACCATCTTTGAAAGAGAAAATAGAGAAGAGACAATATGCCATATAAGTTACTTAATAGCCCTTTAATTTGTTTTTGATAATGCTGAATAGCACTATTAACCGTGCCACTAACGTGAACGATTTTGTTTAATATCACTTTAAAGGAGGTATTAAAGTACTAGTTTTTAATATAAAAATAATAATTAATTAAAATAATAAGTTTAAAGGAGCCAAACGAAATTTGTGGGGGAAAATGAAATTTTTAGCACAAACAGTAGCGTCGGCCTGAACCGTCGCTAATATAAGAAAATAAGAATTAATTAAGACAATAACTAATAAGGAGGAAAATGAAATTTGTTATGGGAAATGAATATTTTTTCAAAAACAATAGCGTCGGCCTGAACCGTCGCTAATATAAAAAAATAAATAATTATTTAAAATAATAACTAAAAAGGAGGCAAACTAAATTGGTGGGTGTAATGAAATTTTCACACAAACAGAAGTGTAGGTCCAAATAAATGCTTTGTCAACACCAAGTATTTTTCTCGAAATCAAACCATTTTCTAAATATTTTCATAA